>JAQPPZ010017120.1:1032500-3532500 GCA_028583015.1 Wollemia nobilis | reverse complement strand
ACATTTCTTTCCCTATCCTCTTTTATCTCTTTCCTGCACTCTTAGCTTAAAACCTTAGTAGTTTAGTAAAGGAGTCGGCCTTCTCCGGAGATTGGCACGGAGGGCATCTCTTCCCTCCGGCCTTTCAATGTTGGTCCAGGTCTAGGGCGCATATACATACCAAAATCCTTTCCTGTGGCAGATTTGTGACCAACAGTTCACTTGAACTTCCTTTACTCGGTCTCTATTAAAAATCTCCACCTGCACTTCACGCTTTTCCAGCTGTTGTTGGACTTCCTGAACTTTCGTCTCCAGTTGAGTGACTTTGCCTTCCATTTCTTCACTTGCTTTGAAATGGCGTTCAGCAGCCTCTTTGTGTTTCGATATTTCTCGCTCCAGGGCTGCTATGCGCTATCTCATCTGTTCTGCTTCGGCTTCTGAATTTCCTTGCTGGGACCGTGCTCGTGCCAAGTCTTCCTCCAGCTTTGTGTTCTTATTTTCTACTTCGAAACAATGCTCCTTAAGGTGCTAGTGGTGCACATGAAGAGTGGTCGCTCTGAGGTGAATTCCTCCTATCTGATCATCTACGTCAACAGTATTCAGATCCTTGATGACGCGCTTGATGATGTAATCTTCAGGCTTAATTTACTCTAGAGGTTTCTGCACTTTAGGGATCTTCTTTATTTTGTGCAGTTCCTTTCTCTGAGGATCAATCGCAGCGAGTTTCTCCACTTTGGCTGGGGATCGTGCTCTTCTTTTCTTAGCATCCTTGATCCATTGGAATGAGATTTGTTGTGCTCGAATCAGGCTTTCCCTGGTTGGGAGGTCTTCGATCAGCTCTAGTTTCCGCTCCAGGGGCGCCATTTCTCCTAACATTGGCGCAAGCAGAAATTGATCTTGTTGTGAGAGGGATTCCGCAAACAGGTCGGTGATAGAAGGTTCTGGAACTTCGGTAACTGGAAGGGGTTCTGCCGTTGGAATGGCAACTGGCGGATTCTCAATATTTAAAGACGGGTTATCAATTTGGGGTACTGCAAGCGTAGGATCTGAGGATACAAGAGGACTTGGGCCTGCAGTTTCTAATAAAACGAAAGCGGACGCTTCAAATTCATTTGGGGCGGAGGCGTATCGAACGAATGCAGAGGATACTAAGTAGGGGGAGATGACAGGTCGAATTTCTTCAATCAATGGATTGGATGCAACTGGGGATGCGGCGGTTGCGAGTTTACTTTCTGGGGGCAATGGGGTTTCTAGAGTTTGAACATTCGGGGATGCCGCAGCTGGGGTTTCAACAGAAGATTGAAAGAGAAGAGAATGCGTACCTGCGTGCTCTTTAGAGAGAGCTGTCGTGGCGAACTGTTGCGTGATGGGGCTCTGGCCAATCTGCTCCTCTTCGGGTGGGGTATCGTCTTCAATGTTAACAATCTCTGTTGGAGGAGTTGCAGGTGGAATCTCCCGTTGTGGCGCAGCTTTCTTGTCGTAGTGTAATAGTGGAGGCAGCTGCACTCGCTTCTAAGTCGATAGGCTTCTCAGGTAAGGGTTTGGCCGCTTTATGTGTTATTGTAAGCCTGACCTTCTTCTCCGGAGGAGGCGTCTGCGTGTCTCCAGCAAGCCTTTTGGACGACTTACTCTTGCTCTCAGCTGAAGGTTGTGTACTTTACTCAACCCCCTTTCCCCTTTTAGCTATGTGGCTGGGCCCTACACCTTGTACAGGTGGCAGCGGCTTCTGCGAGGGCAGGCTGTCTAGCCTTTTAGGGTTTGCACCTCGGGGCACGAGATCCTTGAACCGGGTGGGCCGCCACGTGGCGAAATGATCATCGAACAGCTTAGAGAATTGGTCATCACCCACCAGGTCTCTGTCAGACGTCTCCTTCTGGGTATGAACCCTCATTACCCACCAGGCCGAAATCTTCTCCTCAACCCATCCCGCATTCTTTAGTTTGTTCTCCATTTTTTTGAAAACTTTGGAGTTGTGGCTATGCGCTGGATTTGATGGGTCGCACTCAGCTTCTATCAGGTAAAAGTCGTGCCATGGTGGGCGGGACTGCATCTTGTCTATTTGCCACTCGAGTCAAACCCTGTAGGGTTATTTCGCTGCTCCATGACATCCAGGCGCGAGCAGGCGTGAAAGTTCTTCAACCCCATAAAGTTTCTAATATTGTTCAAGGGGTCATATTTCCACCTTTGCGGCAGCTCGACCAGACCAAAGTTGTTAAGCTTTGCTGCAAGGAACACGTTCTGTCCGATAGCATTAACTTGGATGTCACCCCATGTGATAGGCGAACCGAATATGTGCCCCCACTTTCTTCCATGGCTATAGGCATGGTCCACATAATCGCATTGCCTAGTAACTGTTGCCACATTTGGCACGGGGTGCCATGTTTTTAGTTTTTGTAAGTGACCTGCTCTTTTCCTTCCTTCCTCTCTTTCCCTTTCTTCATTTCTCCCTTTCTCCCTCTTCCTTACAGTTTAATTCCTCCCTCTTCCCCTTGAAATTTCCCCGTAAGTTTCCAGCAAGTTTCCCTGAAAATGACTAAGTGTCAGGGCGCAACCCGACTTCGGGGCGAAGTCGGGGTGCGCCCTCCAGTTGGAGCGTAGTAGGGAATGCGAAGTGCGCAGCAGACAAGAAATGAGCGAAATCTGACTAAGTGTCAGGGCGCAACCCGACTTCGGGGCGAAGTCGGGGTGCGCCCTTTTTCCTGGGCGCACTTGGGAAGCAGTATGGCTAAAAATCAGCTAAGTGTTGGGGCGCAACCCAACTTCGCCCGAAGTCGAGGTGCGCCCCCCTTTTTGGTGCGCAGTCCGAATGACAGTAAAAACAGCAAAGTGCCGGTGCGCAACCCAACTTCGTAGCAAAGTCGGGGTGCGCCCTCTGACCGGTGCGCAGTAGGGTAAGCAAGCCCAGAAATTGACTAAGGCACGGAGGCCTCCCCAACTGCGTTGTTTTCCATCTACACGACCCGACAGCGCTCGAATCCTGGGCGAAGTTGGATAAAATGCCTTTCAAGGCAGCCATATGTCACTCATCAGCATCTGACAAGTGTCCAACTTCGGGATTCGAGAACAAGGACAAGCATGGACCGCCCTATCTACTCCAACTGCCACCATTAAAGCTGATGTAATGTGCCATCTGCCACAGCTACCCGCACTCCTGCTGACCGATGGTTTGACCCGACACACCGCCACGTAGCTGTACAACTTTCAGGGAGACCATGCCGCAAGTACAGTCCTGCCCGACAGAAGTCAGCATCAGCAGCTCCTTGGCCTCTTTTGTCAGCTATTGTCTGGCCCGGGACTTCGTGCCCGTAAATGTAATCGGGGGGAACTTGAGGCTATAAATAGCCATGCAATGCATTGTAAAAAAGGGGAATATACTGCTAGGGAACCATTGTAGTTGTGCATTTGCCTCTAATACAAAGCATATACTTGGCTCTGCTTACTGTCTTTTATCTTGTATGCTACCTCTCCTTGTCATTTCTGCCTCATGTTTCTTGTATCATTGCTTACTGTTGTACTGAACTCTGGACTCTGGTATTTGATGATCAAGTATTCCTGGAATGCATAGATAGAGGATACATAGGATGAATGATAGCTGTAGTTTCAATGTATGTTCTGTATATGAATGTTGTTAGTAGCGGTGATTGATCGTTGCCATGCTGCTTATTCCCCCCACCCAACTCCAATCACATTTGGATTCTCTTTCCGCACTTTTATCTCTTTCCTTGCACTCTCATCCTAAAACACTAAAACGCCACAGGAAGCCGGCCTTCTTCGGAGATTGGCAAGGAAGGCATTCCTTCCTCCCGGCCTTTCAATCTGGTGGGCGAATCTGGGCGCAATGATACCAAATCCTTTCCTCATGGCAGATTCGTAACCAACAGTTTCTCTGGCACGCCCGGTGGGACATGGTAGTTTCCCACCCCCAAACGGAATCGAAGCACGAGTGCTCGCTTCATTGCTGTTAAAAATCAGAGCACCTGGCAACTCTGCAAATAGCTGAATAATCTCTGAGTCCGTAAAGACTGGTCCTGACGCCTTCATGCAAACAAGAAGGTGGCGAGCAAGGAATCCCGGGAAACCCGCCTGACTTTTACGAAATTGACATTGACGCTCCAGGCGAGCACGTCACGCTGGCTGATTACCAAGCTCGCATAGAAGAACCCGAGGCTGAAATTCAAGAGGCCGAGGCTAAAATCCAAGAAGACGAGGCTGAAGAGCAATCTACATCCTCGGAAGGTTCTGACACCGAGTACACCACCGGAGGAGAAGAAGACATGGCTGCCCAGCAGAAAGATGATGATCTCTTCCCGACGGTAGACTCTACGGGGCCCTTGGCCCTAGTCGGACAACAAGTTGTGCCCCCCGTTGCTTTAAAGTCTATCCCTAAGTATGACGGCTATGGCAAGACGACGTACGAACACATCCAGGACATTCTAGCCCTGGCTGCGCTACACTCCATTACAGACGAAAGTGTGAAGACACGCCTGCTAGCCCTTTCCCTAAGGGGAAAGCTTCTCTACTGGTGGAGATCACTGCCAGAGGGATATATCACAGGGTGGCGACAGTTAGCCGGCAGACTCGTGAAAGGATGCAACAAGTCTGCTGATCCCTCGTCTTTGCTGCATCAATTTCAAAGCATACAGCGACACCCCCAAGAGGAGGTGTCAGACTTCAACATCAGGTTTGCGAGGTCTTGGAAATGAGTGCCTCGCGAACTTAGACCTTCAGCAGGTCAGGCTGCCCACTACTACCTGAGGTCTTTCAACTCAGACATTTGCCTACTGCTGAAGATAGCCAGAATAGACTCGTTCCCTGCTCTGTATGAGGCTGCCCAGCAAGCTGAGATGGATATCATTTCCATAGGCAGACTCCCGCACAGGGTACAGCCGCCCATTTACCCTGACTTTCCCCGATCTTAGTACCCATCGGCTTCTGGGGCGGTGCCGTCCACTTTAGGACAGCAACCCCAGCAACAATGGAATCCGGCGCCGGTTGTAAACCCTTATGGCCCACCACAAATTCACTATCCGCCTCCTCCTCCGTATTATCCAACACTCCTAGCTCCCCCGCAGTATGCACAATATTTTGCACCTCCTCCATTGGCTGCATTACCTCCCCCAGCTCAGTTGCCGCAAGCTCAAGAGAAGCTGAGATATCCGTCTCTGACCAAGAGACAGAGAGTTGAGGCCACTCAGCAGTACCGGACAAAATACGAGTCGGCAAAAGAAGCGGAAGGGGCTAGCACTTCGGGCTACAGCATGGTAGACGAACTGAAGAGGACCCCCGCAAAAATCAACATGTATGATGCTCTTCTGCTCCCAGGCCAAGTTCATCTGTTGCAGGAATCTCTGAAAAGCATGAAGAATGGCAAGCAGATATAGCCTGTTGTCCTGGTTCAACCTCGACGAGTCTCGACCATCGGGAAGAACAGACCACTTCCCTTCTATCTGTCATTACGGATGCAAGGGTACATAGTACACAACTGTATGGTGGATTCTGGTGCTTCCACGACTGTTATGCCGAGAGTCGTCTGTGATGAGATTGGGATGGAGTACACAAGGAGCAGCCAAGGAGTGCTGCAACTGGACGGCACCCCTGTCAAGACAGTCGGGGTCATTAAAGACATCCCTATCCGGCTGCACAAAGCTCTCGACATCGTGGTCATTCAAGAGGTCGTGGTTGTCGACTTGGAACCCTGCTTCGGCATGTGTCTCTCCAGGGAGTTCATTGCAAAGCTGGGAGGGTATGTCTCTCGACTACTCACACATGGAAGTGCCCTTCAAAGGAAGGAGACTGAAGATCTACAACGAGAAGCCTTCCACCTTCCTAGTAAAGAAGATACCCGGAGAGGAGTCGTAAGACTGCATGGTTCAGTTGACGGAGGAAGAACTGGTGGTGGTGGATATGACGGAGCAAGCTCTTGAGTTGCTGCAAATGGAAGACGAATTCTCCTTGCGGGACTTCAACGCCATGATCGAAACTGAGCAAGGCTGCTACACCGTCGCCCAGCCTGAGAGGCTTGACAAGTCGGCCAAAAGAGAAGTAGGACCTGCACCAGAAAAGCTGTGGAAGCTTTTCTTTGACGGCGCACGATGCAAAAATGGCGCCGGTGCAGGTGTACTTTTGGTTTCCCCAACCGGGATCCAGAAGGACTACACCTACAGGCTGGCTTGGAGCTGCACCAACAACGCGGCGGAGTACGAAACCCTGTGCTTGGGTTTGCGAAAGCAAAGAGGCTGGGGATTAAGCATCTGCAGATCTTCGGCGATTCGGTGCTGGTGTGCAACCAGATTACGAACAAGTGCGCCTCCAAGAAGCACTATCTCAAGGCGTACCGTAATCGGGTGTGGGACCTGATGGAGTCGTTCAACTCATTGAATGTCAAGGCTATATCACGTGAGAAAAACAAACATGCTAACATTCTGGCGTCTGTTGGAGCCAGGTACGTTCCGGCTGATGACACTGTCCAGAAGCCGAAGCGAGTCCGTACCATTTACAGGCCTTCTGTGCTTGATAAGGACACCCACTGGCAGGTGTTTGATTGTGACGAGGAAATCGTCACATTTTTGGTTAACGAAGCGTGTTCAATAGAAGGTAGAGACCCTGATGACGAGCAATATGAGGGGTTGATACAGCTGAAAAATAATCATGTCCCAAAAGGACTGATTACACTTGAGATTCTATTTGATCAGAACGACAGAGCCATATCGCACCGGATCAAAGTAGACCCAAAGCAGTACTCCGACCTGGAAAAACAATCAAGGTCGGGACAGACTGCGCCACAGAGGAACTTGAGCAAATCAAAACATTGTGTCGAGAGTTCCCTGACATAGTAGCCTGGTGCTACCAGGACTTGAAGGGGTATGACAGAAATATAATCCAGTATACCCTTGACCTAGAAGATGGCGCCAAGCCATTCCGGCAGAAGCAGAGGGCTGTGAATCCAAAGATCGAGGCCATGATGAAGGCCGAGCTCCTGAAGATGCTGGAGGCCAAAATCATCTACTCCATCAAGCATTCGTCCTGGGTTGCGAACTTGGTTCCCGTGAGGAAGAAGAACGGAGACATTCGTCTCTGTGTGGACTTCAGAAATTTGAATCAGGCCTCCCTCAAGGACCATTATCCGCTTCCCCAAATCGATCAGATCCTCCATATAGTTGCTGGAGCACAAAGATTTTCCCTCCTAGATGGATTTTCTGTCTACAACCAGATCTGGTTTAAGGACGAGGACCAGCATAAGACGACGTTCACCACCAAATGGGGAACGTTCGTCTATCAGCGCATGCCTTTCGGCTTATCCAATGCTGGCGCCACATTCCAGAGAGCCATGGACCTGGCCTTCCGAGAGCTGCTCAACAAAGTTATTGTCATCTACTTGGATGACATGACTGTATTCTCTCACAGGAGAGAGGACCATGTCCCCCACTTGCGGCAAATATTTGAAAGGTGTCGTGAATTTGGCATCTCCATAAACCCAAAGAAATCTGTCTTCGCGGTAAAAGAAGGTAAGTTGCTGGGGCATGTCATCTCCGAGAAAGGCCTAGCCGTGGACCCTGATAGAGCAGAAGCCCTCCTCTGTTTGCCTTCTCCAGTTGACAAGAAGGGGCTGCAGTCCTTCTTCGACCAAATCAACTTCGTGCGGAAGTTCATACCGGACTTCGCACAGGTAATCAAGCCCATGGCCGAATTGCTGAAAAAGAATGCTGAATTCTTATGGACTGATGAGAGGAGGCAGGCCTTCGAGGAAATCAAGGCCCGCATTGCACAAGCTCCGGTGTTGATAAACCCGGACTACTCCAAGGACTTCATCCTGTACGCGGTGGGAGAACCCGAGAGTTACGCTGCAGTCCTGACCCAGAAGGGAGACGATGGCGAAGAGCGCCCCATAGCATTCTTGAGCCAAGTGATTCAGCCGCATGAAGAAAAGTACAACTTTATAGAGCGGCAGGTTCACACGGTCATGAAGTCTCTCCGAAAGTTCAGGCACTTCGTCTCCCAGAGCCGGACAACCGTTTTTGTGATACACCCGGACGTCCGAAGCTTCATCATACAAGGAGAGCCGGGTCACAAGAGAGCAGGATGGATTGCTAAAATCCAGGAGTTCGACATCGAAGTGCGGCCAACCAAGCTTATCAGAGGCCGAGCCTTGTGCCAGGAGCTGGCCCGAAGCGCAGCAGCCCAGATATCCGCTTGTAAGTGGGAGGATCCAGCAACGACCACCAACCTAGCCAACTCCTTACCCGAGGAGAGTGACTGGACAGATGACCTGGTGAAGTATTTCTGCACCGGGAGATGTCCAGACCACCTGAATGCCTCACAAAGAAGGAGGTTTTGGCTAGGTGCACTGAAATACACTCTTCGCCCCGAGGGGCTTTACTTCAAAAATATTGACGGCATCCTGTTGCGGTGCGTCAAGAAAACCGACCAGCCCAGGGTCCTCGGAGAATTTCACTCTGGGATGCCCGGGGGTCACCATTCTGCAAGGCCAACGGCCTTGAAAATAATAAGAGCTGGGTACTATTGGCCCACTCTCTTTACAGACGCGCATGCGGTCTGTACAAAATGTGATCAATGCCAGAGATTTGCTGGCAAAAATAGAAAAGCACCCCTGCCCCTTCAACCGATCCAAGCCGAGACTCCGTTTCAACAATGGGGTCTGGACTTTATCGGGGTGATTACGCCGAACTCTGCAGCAGGGCACAAGTTTATCCTTACCGCCACCGACTACTTCACGCGGTGGGCAGAGGCAATCCCCACCAAGAACGCGGACCAGGAGACGGTCATCAGGTTCCTCGAGAGCCTCATTACCCGCTTCGGGGTCCCTGAGTCAATAGTGACGGACAATGGTCCGGGGTTCGCAGGCGCCGTACTCACCGAGTACACCGGCAAATACGGCATTTACCACAAAATGTCTTCCAATTACTACCCGCAGGGGAACGGTCTTGCCGAGTCCACCAACAAGAACCTACTGAAGATCATCAGAAAAACAGTAGAGAACAACAAGAGGACTTGGCACCTACTCCTGGATCGGGCGCTGTGGGCGGACAAAATATCCTTCAAGAAATCAATCAAGACGTCCCCCTATGCGCTCGTTTACGGCAAAGAAGCAGTCCTGCCGACCCACATCGAAATTCCCGCTCTCTGGATGTTGGACGAAGAGAGAGGCAACGGGGATCCGGTGGATGATAGACTGTGCTAGCTGTTGCAGTTAGAGGAAGACAGAGAAAAAGCATACCAGGCCTTCACCAAACATGCTGAAACAACCCAAGGTTGGTTTGCAAAAGGAGCTACCGCCCAAGTTTTCAAAATCAAGGACCTGGTGCTGAAGTGGGACTCGTTGAAGGCAAAGCCGGGCAATCACGACAAATTTGACGCTCTCTGGGAGGGCCCTTATCAGATTTCCCGGGTGAACCAGTTCAACGCATTTGTGCTCCGGGACATGGAGGGACAGCTTCTCCCCATTCCCGTCAATGGGTTCCACTTAAAAATTTACCGCCACTGAAGGTGCCCAATGGGCCCTTGTACAAATTTTCCTTCTGCTTTATTTTAATTTTCAGAATGTATATATTTCAGCATTCAGTTTTTTATTTTTTAGAAAAAGCCCAAGTAAAGCTGAGGCAAAACCCGACTTCACAGCGAAGTTGGGTAGAGCTCCTTGAACAGTGCGAAGTTCGGAAGAAGGCAGCTGAAAAGAGGAGCAAAAATGACAAGTCTGGGTGCACAACCCGACTTCGGGGCGAAGTCGGGCTGCGCACCATCTGGAAAGCGCAGTTGGGAAACAGGCAGCAGGAAAATGGCTAAGTGTCAGACTGCGCAGGCAAATCTGGGCGAAGTCGGATTGCGCCCATTTTTCGGGCGAAGTCCGAGTGCGCTCCCATTCTCGGGCGCACCCTGGGTGATCCGGCGCGGGAAGCTGAAAACAGCTAAGTGTCAAATCAGATTGCGCCCATTTTCCGGGCGAAGTCGGATTGCGCCCTTTTTTCGGGCGAAGTCTGAGTGCGCCCTGAATTGTGGGTGCCACCCGAATAACCCACCACGAAAAATGTAAAAAAAATTCTAAGTGTCGGCCCAGGGTGCAGTACGGCACGATGCGAAGTTGGACTTCATGGGCCAGAAATTCTCCCTTGTAAAGTGTGCCCAGATGGTGGCGATGACATCAGCAATGGCACGACGCCCAAGGAGGTTTAATGATTGCACATCTTTCAAGAATGATGCATTAAAAAGGCAAGGTGCGTTTGGACCAACGGCTACTAGGGTGCGCTTTTCAAAAATAAACCCATGCACAGCTGCCAAAAAACACCTCCACCAACTCCAAGTTAACCGCGCTAACTCCCTCCCTTGCGCCATTAATGTCACAGACGTTGTCTAGAAAAAGGGCCCTGGCGCACTCAGAAAATTCAAATCGTCCAAGCTGATTCCCTGATTGCAAAGAGCAGAGCTGACAATTCAGAAGCCGTATTTCCCGCCTCTGCTGTTTCAGAAAGGATGGACAAGGGAAAAGCGCTCGTACAGGCGCAATCTAGTAAAGAGTGGCGCGAAGTTGAAGAATCACCAGAGTCAAGCGCCCATGAGAGCGAAGCGCCGCCAGACCAGAAAAAGAAGACCCGGACAAAGAGGCGCGTAGCTAGGTGAACTCCGCCGCCACCAGTTAATCACCTGGCCGGGTACAAAGACGGCTCTTTCTCCGACAGCTCTTTCTCCATCAGCCTCACCAAGCTGAGGCTAAATATTGCAAAGTGGGTAGACAAGGTTTCGCCCTCACATCATGTCGGCGTTGCGTATAAATCGAACCTATACTGGTTCTTGTGCCCTCCTACTCACCAGTGCCCGGAGCTGGTTGAAGCAATTGCAGAATATTACAAACCAGCTGCTTGACAAGTCTGCGACAATAAGGGAAAAGTGTTGTTCACACTCTTTCGGGAAAGCGTCTAGCCAGCGTTTGCCCCGGGGCTTCAGTACGAACCTGGCGCAATTTTCAGAAGCGTAAATCTTGATGAGCAGACCGGCAGATTTACGCAGACAAAGCGGATGAGAGAATTTCTTGATTCGGAGCTGAAGACTCCGCTGACAGCCGGACAGTGGCCAACTGGCCCCATACCCCTGGATAAATTTGAAAATAAATACATCTACATAATCTTGGCGTGGGTCCTCGGCTACGACTCTGACAAAGTGGTACGGCCGCACCAGCTGGCACTGGCAGAATGTCTCCTGCACGGAGAATTCTACGACTCCACAGCGCAAAGAAGTGGAAAGCGCCCTATTTTCTTTGACAGGGCGGACTGGCTGGCATATGCAATACATTCAACTCTGGTTAGGCTGCAGCAGAAGCAGTCAACGTATTTCCGGTTCTGCTCTTTCCTCGCATGGTTGTGCCTGTATCACATGCATTACCGAATGAACGTTCCTGACTTGAAGAAAATAAATGAAAAAGGAGAACCATTGCCCGTGTATGAATGGACCGAGATTCTGTACAGAAAAGGATCGTTCTATGAATTTAATCTTAAGTTTCTGTGCATGGTCATGGGATTGTTCAACCGTAACGCGTCTCGCCCACCGGAGGTCATGACAAAATACCTGTGGAAGAATGAGTACGGGGACACCTTCCGGCTGACTCAAGGCATCATAGTCAAAATCTACGGGTTCAAGGGGCAGCCGTTCCTGCTGCCCTACTTCTGCACTGACCACCAGTTCGGGATGGAAATTGCGCGGCAGATGGACTATGTTGAAGATGAGTTCGGCCAAGGTAAAAAGAAGGGCCATATATTTCAGTATCCCATTACCTGGGCGAATACCCAAGTGTACGAAATCGGACAACATGTCTACCTCGAGCGGGAACTCATTGATATGGGTCTAATAATGCTGTCGCAGCGCTGGAAATACGACCCAATTGGGGTCAGAGGAAAATTCACGCACATCTGTCCCCGAGCTGAGATCATGCAAGAAAGAAGGAACAGGACAGGTGCAGACCTGGAATGGCATATCGAGCAGATGCAATCATGGCCTCCATGGCATGAGTTCTACTGCGAAGAGGTAGCGTACGATCCAGAGCAAAACCCGGATCATCGGTTGGAGTCTGCGGGCTTCCGAAAATTCCTCGCCAAGGTGGCACCCCTCAACTGGCATAAAGACAAAATTATTGAATGCTGGAAGATGAGGTGTCGCACACAGCACGATAAATCCAACCGGAGGAATCTGGCCGTGGATGACGAATTTTCGGCCCTATATGACCAGCACGCTGCCACATGGCGGCCCTTCGAATTTCGAAATTGCGTTCCTCGAGGCGCTAAGAAAAGTTATATAAGAAGGCCCCCGTCCCAACAATCATTTACTCCGACGACTTCCAGCGCGGCTCCGGTGAGCAGTCAAGTGGGCCCGATGCAGCCTGTATCTTCCGAGACAGTGCCCGAAAAGGCGCAAGATTCAAAAAAGTCAACCCCAGAGGTAGCCCCTCAAACAGAAAAAGTGCCCGCGCCGCCAGCTAGTAGACCGAGCGCGGCAGGCATCCTTCCAGCCAGACCCAGGTACAAGTTTACCGTGGGAACGTCAGCACCTGCCGCCCCATCCTTATCCCCTTCCTCTGGACCAGCCACAACGCCAGAAGAAAAGAAGAGGAAGAGAGTTGAAAGGACCAAACGGCCTAAGGAGCCGGTACAGCAAACAGCCGCGACACAAACAGAAGCAGCAGCGCCAGAAGTTCTCTTTGGACAACCCCGAATTAGACACAGACACTCGGGCTGCAAGCGCCCCTCCAACAACGGCTCAGGCGGAGCCCGCAGGTACGTCCACTGCACTTCTTCCCCAAGTCCCAATCAGCCCTGCCAAAGCTCCCTCTCCCATTTCATCAGGGCAAGCCATAGCCGCGTCTTCCTCTTCCCAAGCTACCCAGCCCTCTAGCGGCCCACATTCCTTTGACCAGTTTGCTCAGGATCCTAACGCCTTCCAATCACTGAGTCAAACCCTAGAACCCTCACCCGCAGCCAGCGCTGAAGCTGCTCCTTCACCGCTGCGCTCCTCACCCCAGCCGTCCAAAACCCTACCAACACCGTCCACTCAACCGTCCATTTCCCCTAGGACCCGGTCGCCCTCAAAAGCGGCCATTCCTTTTGGAATACCTCCTACGTCACTGTTTGCAGGAAAAATGCCGCGGCAAAATTCAATGCTGGAGGATCTAGACTTCATGGGCGAACTACAGAGCGCTGATGACCTACCTTTGGCAGTAAGCGCCTCAGGATGTTCTGCCTCCTTTCTCCAGGGTGTGAAACGAAGGAGAGCCGAAGAGATAGCTGCCCCGATAAAGCGCACGAAGTTTGACCTAGACAGGAGAGTGCTGACAACCGAGAAATTGATCCCGAAAGTAAAGAAGCCTCTCCGGGAGATGACCGAGGCGGACTACGAGCATCGAAGGAAGGAGAAAAGCTTTGATGACATCAACGAAGAATACGAAATTCATGGTATTCGTCGTAGGACAGACAACCTCCTTGTCAAGCATCTTGAGACCCAGGAAGCGTTGTTCCAGATGCAGAATAACACAAGGCAGCTAGAGGAGGACCTAGCTAGGGCCACCGCGCAGCTAGGGTCAGCACAACAGGAGATAGATGAGCTTAAGGCCCAACTGGCCGCCTCTCAACAGGAGGCCACAACACAGAGATAGACAACCGAGCTACTGCAGAAGAGAAAAGAGTTGCGCTGGAGCAGATTTCGCAGCTTCAAGATTCGCTGAAACAGGCGCAGTCGCGGCTTGCAGAGAAAGCATCACAAGCGGCGGTCTTTTCAAAGAGCAAAGCCAAGGAGATGCGGGCTAGTCTGCTGCAAGGTTGCAAGCCCAACCTTGTTAAGTCCTTGTCAGTTCTGGACTTCGTGTCCAGGATTGAAGACGTATCTGCCTAGGGAAAGCCTGTGGTAGAGGAGGCCGAACACCAGGCGAGGCAATGGCTAGACCTGGCTCTGAAACTTGAGCAGTTTGAGCGCAAAGGCCTCCAATTTGCCCCTATGTCCCAACTTGCCTCAGAGTGGGCAAATGCAAGGGTAACCTTGCACATTTATTTTGATAAGACAGAGAAAATCAGAACGGTTAGGATGTTGGACGCCCTAGAACATGAAAGGAACATTCTCCTGGCCCCCTTTCACACTCTGTCCGAGCACGAGTGCCCGAGCTTCGTCAAGGATGGCGAATTTCTGACCCTGGACCAGGTCAAGCAGAATTGGTTGTCTTTTGAGGCAGACACCGCGGAGATTGATAGTTGGGCAGAGCCGATTCAGGAAGCTCAGGTCACCCAAATGGTGTCGAAGTACTGTAAAATCAACTCCTCCCTAAAGGAATTGGGAAGAAGATATAACACCATCGACCTGCACGCAGTTGCTGCATTCCACGCAGCACTGAAAGAGGTCAGCGACCTTGGGCCCTTCCAAGCAGCAGTCTGGGACCAAGCCAAGGCTGCATACCGACGCATCAGCGAGTGGGAGGCTGACAGTGGAGAGCATTCAGATTCAGAAGGAGAAACTGAGGAGGCAGCTGTCGGAAGTGATCCTGAAGAAGAACAGTTGCCCGGAATGAAGCGGTCAGAGCAGCAGAAAGCAGGGGAAGGAAGTTCCTCCGCACCCAATGGATAAAGGCATGGTTCTTTGCGTCGAGGCGAGCTTGACACCCCGCGAGCCGCCAGGAATGTTGCCACATTTGGCACGGGGTGCCATGTTTTCAGTTTTTGTAAGTGACTTGCTCTTTTCCTTCCTTCCTCTCTTTCCCTTTCTTCATTTCTCCCTTTCTCCCTCTTCCTCGCAGTTTAATTCCTCCCTTTCCCCTTGAACTTTCCCCGGTAAGTTTCCAGCAAGTTTCCCTGAAAATGACTAAGTGTCAGGGCGCAACCCGACTTCGGGGCGAAGTCGGGGTGCGCCCTCCAGTTGGAGCACAGTAGGGAATGCGAAGTGCGCAGCAGACAGGAAATGAGCGAAATCTGACTAAGTGTCAGGGCGCAACCCGACTTCGGGGCGAAGTCGGGGTGCGCCCTTTTTCCTGGGCGCACTTGGGAAGCAGTATGGCTAAAAATCAGCTAAGTGTTGGGGCGCAACCCGACTTCGCCCGAAGTCGGGGTGCGCCCCCCTTTTTGGTGCGCAGTCCGAATGACAAGAAAAACAGCAAAGTGCCGGTGCGCAACCCGACTTCGCAGCGAAGTCGGGGTGCGCCCTCTGACCGGTGCGCAGTAGGGTAAGCAAGCCCAGAAATTGACTACGGCACGGAGGCCTCCCCAACTGCGCTGTTTTCCATCTACACGACCCGATAGCGCTCGAATCCTAGGCGAAGTTGGATAAACTGCCTTTCAAGGCAGCCACGTGTCACTCATCAGCATCTGAAAAGTGTCCAAATTCGGGATTCAAGAACAAGGTCAAGCATGGACCGCCCTATCTACTCCAACTGCCACCATTAAAGTTGATGTAATGTGCCATCTGCCACAGCTACCCGCACTCCTGCTGACCAATGGTTTGACCCGACACACCGCCACGTAGCTGTACAACTTTTAGGGAGACCATGCCGCAAGTACAGTCCTGCCCGATAGAAGTCAGCATCAGCAGCTCCTTGGCCGCTTTTTTCAGCTATTGTTTGGCCCGGGACTTCGTGCCCGTAAATGTAATCGGGGGGAACTTGAGGCTATACATAGCCATGCAATGCATTGTAAAAAAGGGGAATATACTGCTAGGGAACCATTGTAGCTGTGCATTTGCCTCTAATACAAAGCATATACTTGGCTCTGCTTACTGTATTTTATCTTGTATGCTGCCTCTCCTTGTCATTTCTGCCTCATGTTTCTTGTATCATTGCTTACTGTTGTACTGAACTCTAGACTCTAGTATTTGATGATCAAGTATTCCTGGAATGATAGAGGATACATAGGATGAATGATAGCTGTAGTTTCAATGTATGTTCTGTATATGAATGCTGTTAGTAGCGGTGATTGATCGTTGTCGTGCTGCTTATTCCCCCCACCCAACTCCAATCACATTTGGATTCTCTTTCTGCACTTTTATCTCTTTCCCTGCACTCTCATCCTAAAACACTAAAACCCCACAGGAAGCCGGCCTTCTCCGGAGATTGGCACGGAAGGCATTCCTTCCTCCCGGCCTTTCAATCTGGTGGGCGAATCTGGGGCGCAATTATACCAAATCCTTTCCTCATTGCAGATTCGTAACCAACAGTAACCTCCAGGGCGAACAGGTACTTGGTTGTATAATATGGCAACATGAATGGTTTGTCGTCAAATCCGAAAATTTGAATGACAAACCCTTGCGTGAGCTGGAACGTATCTCCCCACTCACGTTGGATGACTGCATCTCTCATCGAAGGGGAAAGCGTGGATAGAAGCCATAAAATTATTCCAGGGTTGGACCGAGAAATGCTTGGTTAAAATTATAATAGGACTCCTTTCTGGACAACACTTGAGTCCATTTGTAAACCAGCAATGGGTTCCCCTTTTCATCCTTGCGCTTAGTGGGAATCAACTTGAACTTGTCATGCAAATGATAAAAGAATAGCCAGGCTAGGAACGGACATTGCCGAAAGGATTGGGACTTTCCCTGTTTCATGTCCACTAGCCGAGAGTGCAAACTCCTGGATATGCAATCGGCCCAGTTAAAGAACACCGGCCTTGTTGTTGAGCTCATTTCACTGGGGGTGTAAAACTCCCCATGCATTATGCACTCAGCCAGAGCAACCTGGTGCGGTTGTACTATTGTGTCTACAGAAAATCCGAATACCCATGCAAGCATAGAATAGATGTCTAGATTTTTGTAGAGCTTCAAGGATATCGAAAAATTTAACCATCGGTTAGCAGGCAACGACTCTCTCAATTGAGACTCCATAAATCTTCGCATCTGCGGGCTGTCCTGATATCTACTGTTCTGCTCCTCGACATTAATTATCCGGAAAAGGTAACACTTCGGTGGCAGTTGCCCGCGAGCGAACGCATTCTGGACGTTGCTGGCGTAATTCTCAAATAAAACTCTTCCCGCTCTGTCTCTGATTTCTCGAGTCTGGGAATTATAGCATTCAGCAATGGCGCATACTAAATCTGGACAGTGATGTACCGGGGGGCATAGGAACTAGTATAAGTTCAAATAGTAAGGCGCAATTCCGGTGCTGCCAGAAGAAAGCCTCCCCACCTTTTCCTCAATTGTCCGCCGAAGCTGACCAATGCTTTGGGAGAGGGTGGTATCACTCATTTTTGCCAGTCCATCAAAGAGTGGGGGAGTTGTCCCCTTGGTTCTGATTTTCCCCCTGGTTCCCCTGTGCCTTCTGGTTTGGGCTCTTTCAGCTTCTCTTTCTTTTCCTTTCTCTTCTTCTTCTCACCTTCCTCCTTCGGTACTTTTGCCCTTTCTTCTGCATTCTTCCTTCCCATGGCGAATTGTTGGTGATTACAGGCAGAGTGTGGTCCTCAGGTGAGTGCTCTGATTTTGAGTTCTTCACACGGAGTAAGGCGATTTTCAAACTATAGTGTGAATGGGCGAACTGGCACCCTGCTCCTTTTATGGCCCCGAAAAACCACTGTAGCAACCCTATTAATGGCGCATGCCGGGATTTAATGCATGGAGTTAGAGGTGGGTGGAGTGGTCTTCTGTTTGTGGGTGACCATGTATTCTTCTCGAAAAGAGAAACTTCTACGGAATGAAATCTCCCTCGAGAGGATAAATTTTCCGTTTCCTGTGCCTTGGGTACTGTCCCAATGTATCCTGCTCGTAATCAACCTGTGGTTCGCGAAATTCCACTACGAGGACGGGGTTCGGGACGACATTGTGCGAACCGGAACCCAAGCTCTCTAAATTGCGGCTTAATTAAACACGGCGCCCGAGACTTAATATAACCTTAACTTTGACCTTGGTTCGCCTTAAGAGGGAGCGAACCTGTGGTTCGCATTAAGGAACGCCCGAACCATGTTTGGGTGCACTTTCTTGAAATAGACTCGGTCCCTCTGGAGTTCGCCCTGGCTCCGTGCGAACTTTTGGTTCGCGTTACCCTTTGGCCGAACTTCGGGTTTTTCTTTGAAAATGCACGAACCCTGGTGCACCTTGCTGCCCGTTCGCATTAATTTCGAGCGAACCTCAGGTTCGCTTTGAACACCGCACGAACCACCGCTCGGATCCTTGAAATTGGTGAACCACCACTGGCCCCTTCTACCTTGGAAGATAGCCCGAACCTTGGGTTCGCTTTGGCTTTGGGCGAACCACATTTCTAACGTGGCCTTAAGAAATTTTCATATGCCCTTCGTCCTTACTTCTCACTTCGCCCAAGACAAGACTTTGTTTTGGAGGCATTTTATCCTGAGCTTCTGCTCCTGTTGTTCATGTCGAGAAATGTCCGAACCTTGGGTTTGATTTACAACCAGGCGAACCGTAACTCCATCATTCTCGAGTAACTGCACTCTAACATTTCCATCCCTTCGAAGCTCGCGCTGAAAATTACCCTGCCGTGGTTCGCTCCAAACAGCGCCCGAACTCCATTCTTTCTTCCAATTTGGGCGAACTTCGTTGGTTTGGTGCGGTTCGCCTTGACCCTGCGCAACCTTGTATTTTGACTGATGTGCGGTCCGCATTCCATTTCCATCTACACTCTGCATCACCGTCACTCTTTCGTGCCCCATCCGTTCTCAAACCTGCTCGAAATGATTTGCAGTTTGCCTCGAGGGGTGCTCGAATATTGTTTTTCTTTTGAATTTAAGCAAATGGTTGTATTGTTGTAGGCTCCGACTGGACTTAGCTGCGTTTCTTTGGGACAAACAGGGACCTCTTATTCGCAGAAGTTGTCGAGCGAACCAAGGGTCGGAGGTGAAAATTCCCGAACCCCAATTTAGGCATCCGGACTTAGACTTTCTCTAAGGTATTTCTCCTTGAACGTTGAAGGAACTGCACCTCTCACTGCCATGAGTTTCACTGGGAATGACTGCCCCGCGTTCACCAACCCAAAGCTACTTAAACCAATCACCAAGGGCACAAAAGGGCTCCGCTACGGAGCGCAAGTCTTATTCCAAAAGGAAGTTTATTTACATAAAAAAAACATAAATAAAACAACAGAAATAAACTATGTACACGACAATCCTTCCTGATGTATCTTAATGGTGATAGGCCTTCAGGTGAAGGCCATTAACTGGGATAGGGAGAGTATGACCCTCCATGTCCTGCAAGGTGAAGGTATTTACTGAATTAACCTGGGAAATCTGGAAGGGGCCTTCCCAGAAGGCATCAAATTTATCGTGATTCCCTGGCTTTGCTTTCCATGCATTCCACTTTAGAACGAGATCTCCGACTTGAAAGGTACGAGCGGTGGACTTTTTCTTGAACTAGCTCTTAGTGCTCTCAGCATGTTTCATGAAAGCCTCATAAGCCTTTTCTCGATCTTCTTCCAACTGTAGCAACTGAGCCAGCCTAGTCTCCATCGGGTCAAACTCCTCCCTTTCATCATCTAACAACCATAGTGTCGGCATCTCAACATGGGTAGGTAATACTGCCTCTTTTCCTTACACCAGTGCATATGGCATTGTTTTGATGGATTTTTTAATGGAGATGCGATCAGCCCACAACGCCTGATCTAAAAGCAAGTGCCATGTCCTCTTGTTCCTTTCTATGAGCCTTTTCAGGATTCTCATTAAATTTTTATTTGTTGATTCGGCCAAGCCGTTGCCCTGCGGGTAGTAATTAGATGAAGCTTTTAAGTAGATCCCGTACTTGTATGCAAACTCACTAAGCTTGGCTCCTATGAACCCTGGGCCATTATCGGTAACTATTGCCTCAGGAATCCCAAAACGGGTTATCAAGCTCTCCAGAAAGGCTATAATCGTCTCCTGGTCGGCATGCTTTGTAGGAATGGCCTCGGCCCATAGGGTGAAGTAGTTTGTGGCCGTCAATATGAACTTGTGCCCTGCCGACGAGTTTGGTGATATCACCCCGATAAAATCCAGGCTCCACTGCTGAAAAGGTGCTTCAACTTGGATCGGGTGCAGGGGCATAGGGGCATGCTTGTTCCGGCCAGCGTACCTTTGACATTTCTCACACCTTCGGCACACTGCAAAAGCATCTACAAAAATCTTGGGCCGGTAATATCCTGCTTTGATTATCTTCAAGGCCGTAGGCCTTCCTGCGAAGTGACCTCCCGATATTCCGAAATGAAATTCATTGAGGATTTTCTCTTTCTCATCATTCCTGACGCACCTTAGGAGGACACCATCAATGTTTCTAAAAAATAGCCCTTCCGGGCGCAACACATACCTACGGGATTGCATCCTAAACCTCCTCCTCTGAGAGGCATCAAAGCGATCGGGGCATCTCCCAGTATTGAAATATCGGATTATATCATCCGTCCAATCATCATCATTCGTGGACTAATTGGCAAAATTGCTTTCCGACACCGGGTCCTCCCATTGACAAGTTGTTACTTCAACAGCGACACTCTTTGCCAGTTCTTGACATAATGCACGGCCGCGGATGAGTTTGGTGGGCTGAACCTCGACGTCGAACTCCTGAATCTTGTTAACCCAACCAGCTCTTTTGCTACCCATTTCTCCCTGGATAATGAAATTTCTTACATCCGGGTGGATAACATATACTGTAATTTTGCTCTGGGAGACGAAATGTCGGAATTTCCTTAAAGACCTCATGACTGCATGGACCTGTCGCTCGATGAAATTGTATTTCTCCTCATGGGGTTGAATTACTTGGCTCAAGAAGGCTATAGGGCGTTCTTCGCCATCATCCCCCTTTTGTGTTAGTACTGCCGCGTAGCTCTCAGGTTCGCCGACTGCATAAAGAATGAAATCTTTGGAATAGTCGGGGTTAATCAGCGCTGGTGCCTGAGCAATCCAAGCCTTAATTTCCTCAAACGCCTTTCTTCTTTCATTTGTCCAGATAAATTCAGCATCTTTCTTCAGGAGTTCAATCATCGGTTTGACGACTTGAGCGAAGTCAGGCACGAATTTCCTTACAAAATTGATCTGGTCGAAGAAAGACTGCAAGTCTCTCTTGCTGGTCGGCAATGGAATCTTGAGGAGAGCTTATGCTCTATCAGGGTCTACGGCAAGTCCCTTTTATGAAATAACATGACCCAACAACTTCCCCTCCACCGTGAAGACAGACTTCTTCGGGTTGATGGATATGTCGAACTCTCGGCATCTCTCGAACACTTGTTGAAGATGCGAGGCATGTTCTTCTCTTTTATGCGAAAAGACAGTCATGTCGTCCAAATAGATGACAATAATTTTGTTTAATAGTTCACCAAATGCCAGATCCATGGCTCTCTGGAATGTGGCCCCCGCATTTGAGAGCCCAAAGGGCATCCGCTGATAGGCAAACGTTCCCCATTTCGTGGTGAACGTCGTCTTGTATTGATCTTCGTCTCTTACCCATATCTGATTGTATCCAGAGAACCCATCCAGTAGGGAGAAGCGTTGTGCTCCTGCCACCACATGGAGGATCTGATCAATCTGTGGAAGGGGATAGTGGTCTTTTAGAGAGGCCTGGTTCAAATTGCGGAAATCCACGCACATGCGAATATCTCCGTTCTTCTTTCTGACCGGAACCAGATTGGCAACCCAAGATGAGTGCTTGATGGGATAAATGATTTTGGCTTCAAGCATCTTGAGGAGCTCTGCCCTCATCAAGACTTCAATCTTTGGGTTGACAGGCCTCTGTTTCCCTGCAGGGTTTAACCCCTTCTTGTAGTTCTATAGTGTGTTGAATAACATTTTTGTCGTACCCCTTCAAGTCATGATAGCTCCAGGCAACGATGTTAGGGTACTTCTTATAGAGGGCTCTGATTTGCTTCAACTCCTCAGGAGTGCAGTCAGTCCCAACCTTAATCACCTTCCCAGGTTCAAGCTCAAGGTCTTTGTACTACTTGGCATCCACTTTGATTCGGTGAGTAATAGCCCTGTCATTTTGATCAAACAAACTTTCTAGAGTAATCAGTCCCCTCGGGACATGGTTATTTCTCAATTGTATCAACCCCTCGTACTCGTCATCGTTGGAGTCTCTTCCTTCAATTGTGGCTACTTCTTGGATTAGAAAGTTGACGATTTGCTCGTCACTATCGAACACCTGCCAATGGGTGTCCTTATTAGGCATAGAAGGCCTGTAAATTGTCCTCACCACCTTAGGTTTTTCGCATCATGTCATCAATCGAGGAGTATCTAGCTCCGATAGATGCCAAGACATCTACGTGTTTGTTCTTCTCTCGGGAGATAGCCTTGACATTCAGCGATTCGAAGGACTCCATCAGGTCCCACACCCTGTTGCGGTACGCCTTAAGGTAATGCTTTTTTGAGACGCACTTGTCGGTAATTTGCTTACAAACCAGCTCAGAGTCTCCAAAGATCTGCAGGTGCTTGATACCCAGCTTCTCGGCCTTCTTCAATCCCAAGCACAAGGCTTCATATTCTGCCGCGTTGTTGGTGCAGCTCCACGCTAGTCTGTAGCAGTAGTCTTTCTGTTCTCCGGAAGGCGAGACTAAGAGGACACCTGCTCCGACACCGTTTTTGCATCGGGCACCATCAAAGAACAACTTCCATAGCCCATGAGGGGCAGGGTTTGCACTCTCTTTTTCTGCTTCTTTAGCTTCCTCAGGCTTGACAATGGAGTAACAACCTATCTCCGATTCAACCATAGCATTGAAATCAGCCAGGGAGAACTCGTCTTCCGTCCGCAACTCTTCCAAGGTTTCTTCTATAAGATCTATCGTTTCCAGCTCTTTTGTCATCAGGTGGACAGATTCATCCGACTGCTCTTCCTTAGCTATCTTTTCAATATGATAACTGGAAGGTTTTTTATTGTAAATCTTAATTTTCCTTCCTTTGAACAGGACCTCAAGATGAGAGTAGTCCAAAGAAAGGTAGCCTCCCAATTTAGTAGTGAATTCCCGTGAGAGGCAAATGGCGAAATATGGTTCCAGATCAACTACCACGACCTCTTGGATCACGGTTATCTGGGGCGCCTTATGCAGCTGAATAGGGATATCCTTTATAACCCCCACTGTTTTCACGGGAGTGCCATCAAGTTGAAGGACGCCCTGGCTGCTTCGTGTATACTCCATGCCCATTGCTTCACACACGGCTTTGGGCATGACAGTGGTCGCTGCACCCGAATCAATCATGCAATTGTGAACAATCCATCCTTCCATCCGAAGGGACAGGTAGAATGGGGGTGGCCTGTTTTTCCCAGTGGCTGAGGTGGTCAACGATTGAGCTAGCACGGTCGGAGTCGGCTTCTCTCCCTTGGTGGACTTAAGAGACTTGCGCAGCAAGTCCAACTGTCCAAGGATCTGCAAGGCGTCGTAGAGGCTCATTCTGGCAAGGGCCTTCTTTAATTCCTCGACTATATTGTCCGTTGATATGGGGGTCACAACCGATTCTTTGGCTGGTTCATATTTGGCGCGATATTGTTGTGTGACTTCCACCCTTTGCCTCTTTGTTAGTGATGGGTACTTGAGCTTTTCCCTTGCTTGCTCCTTTGTTTCACCCGTCGGTTGAGGTACTGTTGGTCACAAATCTGCCACGGGAAAGGATTTTGTATGTCTACGCGCCCTCAACCTGGACCAACATTGAAAGGCCGGAGGGAAGGAATGCCCTCCGTGCCAATCTTCGGAGAAGGTTGGCTCCTATACTAAACTACCGGGGTTTCGAGATAAGAGTGCAGGAAAGAAATAAAAAGTTAAGGGTACTGAAAGAGATTAAAAGATACAGAAAGAAATGGAAATAACTTGGTATTGCAGTGGGAAAGAACACGCAGCACAATAACTCATCTATATCTAAACTAGCAGCATTCAATAAAGAAAATGTAACAGAAACTGAAACTGTATATGCCTCTATATGATCCTCTAACAAAATTCCAGACACATTCATCTCCCAATGCTAAAATCTAGATATCATAATTGCAACAATCAGAAAAATAAATGAAAGCAGAAATACTTGCCAGAGGCAGCATAAAAAGAAGGCACAGATTCAGACCCAAAGATCTATATTTATGCAGGATGTTTAGCTACAACAACTTCTTTAGCAATATGTTCCCCCCCGTTTTCATTACAATGTGCGGGTTTTTATAGAGGACCCTTCCCTCTGAGCCATTAATGCGCTAGATCTACAAGGACGCTCAGGCGGCTCCAAAAATCGCGCTCGCCATCTTCTGCAATTGACATTTCCCATCCTATTAGGTCTTTCGGGGCAAAAAACTACATTTATGTGTTGCACAAATGCCTTGGATAAATACCCGGCCTTGGAATGTGTGCCCCTCGGGAGAAGCACCGTCGTCAGAAAAAGTTTCGAAGAAGCTTCGCTGAGAAATTGGCCCGAACTGGCAGTTCGCTGGATTTTTGGCCGACTTAGCCGACTTGAGTTTTTGGCCGACATTGGGCTTCGCGGCCGACGTGAACTTCGGGGTCGACATTGCTTCGCTGGCCGACTTGAGCTTCGCGGCCGACTTTGCATTTTTGGCCGACTTGAGGTTTGCGGCCGACTTTGAACTTCGGGGCCGACATTGCACTTCGGGGCCGAAGTTAAGCTTCACGGCCGACTTAGGCATTTTGGTCGACTTTGGACTTCGGGGCCGAAGTTGATCTTTTTTGGCCGACATTGCTTCGCTCGCCGACTTTGCATTTTTGGCCGACAATGAACTTCGGGGCCGACATTGCTTTGCTAGCCGACTTGAGGTTCACGGTCGACAGTGAACTTCGGGGCGGACTTTGCACTTCGGGGCGGACTTAGGCATTTTGGCCGACATGAGCTTCGCTGGCCGACTTTGGACTTCAGGGGCGAAGTTGAACTTTTTTGGCCAACATGAACTTCGGGGCCGACTTGAACTTCGCTGAGGATAGGGCCCGAAGTGGCAGTTCGGCAGCATTCTAGGCGAAGCGCCCCATTTGCCTTAGAGCCTTCTTCGTCATGCAGGTGGAGGTTCGCCAGAATAGGGGCTGAAGTGGAGGTTCGGCCTTCCTGTTGCTCGAAGTGGATGCTTCGCCAGGCTCAAGCCCGAACTGGCGCTTTTCTGGAGGCGGTTCGCTGAAAGCATTGGCCAAAGTGGAACTTCGGCAATTTTCTGGGCGAAGTGACCTGGCTGCCTTAAAAATTTTCATTATAAGGACGGGGAGGTTCGCCGGAGTTGGAGCCGAAGTGGAGGTTCGGCTGCCAAAGAGCCCGAAGTGGCAACTTCGGCAGCATTTTGGGCGAAGTGCCCCTCATGCCTTAGAATTTTTTCAAGCCCGAAGTGGACTTTTGCTGGCTTTGCTTCTGGGGCCATAACTTTTGATCCACTGACCCGATCACCTATTGTAATATCGCCGGAAAGCTTGCGAAAAGATCTGCAATAATGAGACATTAAAGATCAATTCGTCCACTTTATCATCCCCGTTTAGGGCCCGTGAAAATGCCAACACCTCTGCATGCTCTTTGCCGCTTTGAAGCTCCATACTTAGATAAAATTTTGTAAAAAAAATTAATGTGGCAAAAATGCCAACAATCCTGGCGGCTCGCGGGGCATTTAGCTCGTCTGAATGCAGAGATCCCAGGCCTTTATCCATTGGGCAACAGAGTCATCCTTGTTGTCCTCTTATGAGTGCTCACTGGTGGCGGTAAACTCCTCCTCCAACTTCTTTGGGGCCTTTTCTTTCTTTTCAGCGCTCCTCTTGCCCATTCTGGTTGTACAATTGCCCAAGCGCTTGATCTGAAAATGACAACGCCTTATATGGCACTGAATTGTTGTGTCAGGGGATGCTAAAAATAGCACCTGAAAACTGCTATCTCTTTGGAGCGCTAAAAAGAAACACACACAAACTAAACTAAAAACAGAAAACTGTACTTAAGCTCCTAAGCAACACTTAGTGCCCTCGACACTTTATTTACCAGTCGGGCTATTTACAGTATTTACACAAAAGTTTGTGACATGATTGGCATGCCGCCACCACAAACCCAGCTTCGGGTGCCTATCCGGTGAACCTGCAGTGTCCGGACCAGATCTGATTGTACTTCAGTCGATCTTTGAAGTCCGGCTGGCCTCTTCCCAAAGTTCTCCATGTTGCGAACAGGGTGCAACGTGGTAGGTTATCATTCATGTCAGTACCCATACAGTTGATGAATAATGTGGCAAAGAGGTTTGCCACATGGGGGCCTTCTTCGGGTACCGATTGTAGTGATGGCTGGAGCCAATACCACCACTTTAAAGAGTCCACTGGTTGTGGGCTGAGTACAGGCTCCTCCAACCCCTTGATGCGACAACAGGACTTTTCCGGCGATAGGCCTTCTTCCAGGATCTCCTCAGGCTCAGCCTCTTGGTGAGGCATGCTTATTGGGTTCTGGCTGAATACTTGCGTGCTATGCCCTGGGACACAAAAAGGGTGCAAAAATGTGCCCTCTTTGCTCTCAGGTTCTGCCACTTGAGCCTGTTCCCCTTCTTGGCCCATCTCCTGATGGAAACTACAAGCAACCATATTATTCATCGCTTGGGCGGTGCTTGCATATTCCCATTGTTGGCCTTGGATGAGATCTGCCTCTCGAGCTCCACACAGCTGCATTCGAGGTCTCTGCACAGTATGAGGGATCTGCCACGGTGAATACTGCGCGGGATAGACCGGAGAAAGTGATGGAGTTTCTCCCCACTGCCACTTTCCTGATAGGAGCAGAAGTTGCTCTGCTTGTACTGCTTCCTCAAAGATTTGAGGGAATCTATGTTCACGTGATTGCAGCAAGAGGAGGCTTATGTCCGGGTGGAAAGCCCGAACATAGAATAGGTGGCCTTGGGCGGGGTGTCGACTGGATCTCCCCTGGAATTCTCTTCCAACTTCTGCAGAATCGGACATTGAAGTCTGTGATACTCTCCAGAGTTGCTCTCGTAATGGTGGAGAGATGCATCAATAGCTGGAAAGGATCCTGAGAGCCGTCAAATGTGTTGATGAGTGCTCCCGCTAGGTCATCCCATGAGCAGATGCTCTTACGCCCGAGTAGTCTGTACCACTGCAACGCCCTTCCTTCTAGAGACAGGACCAAAAGTCTGATCATGACATCTTCATGGGTTATGCCATGGAGGGTCGCTAGAGCAACAACATCTTCAAGGTGCTCTCGGGCCATTCCCTTGGTGCCATTGTATTTTGTCAGGGTTTTCAAGGCGCTTTTGGGAATCTCGTGCCAACTTTGGAGATTCAGAGGGTCGGGATCATCCCAGCTGGGATGGCACACCTTTGCCACTAAGTCGGAGTCGCCAGGTGAACATTCTTTTCTCCGCTTGTGAGGTCAAGGCTGCTCACCAAACCTTGATTCCTCCGGGGTGTCTTCTTTCAGCTTTAAAAGGCGTTTACGATCAAGAAATCTGGATCTTCAGCTCAGTCAGAGTCGCCAGGTGATTTTTCCAGATGATGGCAAGCCAGAGATTCACCAAACTTGGGCTTCCTTAAAATACGAAGACTGTTCGTCCCACCGAGCGTGCCAGAAACTGTTGGTCACAAATCTGCCACAGGAAAGGATTTTGTATGTCTACGTGCCCTAGACCTGGACCAACATTGAAAGGTCGGAGGGAAGGAATGCCCTCCGTGCCAATCTTCGGAGAAGGCCGACTCCTATACTAAACTACCGAGGTTTCGAGATTAGGGTGCAGGAAAGAAACAAAAAGATAAGGGTGCAGGAAAGAGATTAAAAGATACAAAAAGAAATGGAAATAACTTGATATTGCAGTGGGAAAGAACACGCAGCACAATAACTCATCTATATCTAAACTAGCAACATTCAATAAAGAAAATGTAACAGAAACTGAAATTGCATATGCCTCTCTATGTATCCTCTAACAGAATTCCAGACACATTCATCTCCCAATGCTAAAATCCAGATATCATAATTGCAGCAATCAGAAAAATAAATGAAAGCAGAAATACTTGCCAGAGGCAGCATAAAAAGAAGGCACAGAGTCAGAGCCAAATATCTTCTATATTTAAGCAGGATGTTTAGCTACAACAGCTTCTTTAGCAATATGTTCCCCCCCGTTTTCATTACAATGCGTGGGTTTTTATAGAGGACCCTTCCCTCTGAGCCATTAATGCGCTAGATCTACAAGGACGCTCAGGCGGCTCCAAAAATCGCGCTCGCCATCTTCTGCAATTGAAACTTCCCATCCTATTACCATAACTAGATACCGGGTCTTTCGGGGCAAAAAAATGCATTTATGTGCCGCACAAATGCCTTGGATAAATACTCGGCCTTGGAATGTGTGCCCCTCGGGAGAAGCACCGTCGTCAAAAAAAGTTTCGGAGAAGCTTCGCTGAGAAATTGGCCCGAATTGGCAGTTTGCTGGATTTTTGGCCGACTTGGCCGACTTGAGTTTTTGGCCGACATAGGAATTCTGGCCGACGTTGGGATTCGCGGCCAACGTTGGAATTCTGGCCGACGTTGGGATTCGCGACCGATGTGAACTTCGGGGCCGACATTGCTTCGCTGGCCGACTTGAGCTTTGCGGTCGACTTGAGTTTCACGGCCGACTTTGCATTTTTGGCCGACTTGAGGTTCGCGGCCGACATTGAACTTCGGGGTTGACATTGCACTTCGGGGCCGAAGTTAAGCTTCGTGGTCGACTTAGGCATTTTGGCCGACTTTGGACTTTGGGGCCAAAGTTGATCTTTTTTGGCCGACATTGCTTCGTTGTCCGACTTGAGCTTCGTGACCGACTTTGCATTTTTGAACTTCGGGGCCGACATTGCTTTGCTGGCCGACTTGAGCTTCGCGGTCGACTTGAGCTTTGCTTCCGACTTTGCATTTTTGGCCGACATTGAACTTCGGGGCCGAAGTTAAGCTTCGCGGCCGACTTAGGCATTTTGGCCGACTTTGAGGTTCGCGGCCGACATGAGCTTCGCTGGCCGACTTTGGACTTTGGGGCCGAAGTTGAACTTTTTTGGCCGACATGAACTTTGCTGAGGATAGGGCCCGAAGTGGCAGTTCGGCAACATTCTGGGCGAAGCGCCCCATTTGCCTTAGAGCCTTCTTCGTCATGCGGGTGGAGGTTCGCCAGAATAGGGGCTGAAGTGGAGGTTCGGCCTTCCTGCTGCCCGAAGTGGATGCTTCGCCAGGCTTAAGCCCGAACTGACGCTTTTCTGGAGGCGGTTCGCTGAAAGCATTGGCCGAAGTGGAACTTCGGCAATTTTCTGGGCGAAGTGACCTGGCTGCCTTAAACTTTTTTCATCATAAGGACGGGGAGGTTCGCCGGAGTTGGAGCCGAAGTGGAGGTTCGGCTGCCAAAGAGCCCGAAGTGGCAACTTCGGCAGCATTCTAGGCGAAGTGCCCCTCATGCCTTAGAATTTTTTTCAAGCCCAAAGTGGACTTTTGCTGGCTTTGCTTCCGGGGCCATAACTTTTGATCCGCTGACCCGATCACCTATTGTAATATATTGCCGGAAAGCTTGCGAAAAGATATGCAATAATGAGACATCAAAAGATCAATTCGTCCACTTTATCATCCCGTTTAGGGCCCGTGAAAATGCCAACACCTCTACATGCTCTTTGCCGCTTTGAAGCTCCATACTTTGATAAAATTTTGTAAAAAAAAATTAATGTGGCAAAAATGCCAATAGGTACTTGCATCGTTGCAGGTAGAGGTCCTTCCTTTGCTTGCGGCTGTGTGGGATTCTTATCAGGACCTTTTGCTAGCTGTTGTACCTTCTCTCGGCGAGTGTACACCTTGAGAGGCTCCATTTGAGCTGTGTCCACTTCGATGGGCCTTTTCCCATCCCTTGTCAGAATTGAAACTAGCTCCTCAGCAGAGACCGTAAGATTACAGTTCGCCTCCCTTATCATGTTGACTTGATTGTTGGGGAGGCTACCCGCCAGCGTTTGAGCATAGTGCTGATGCACCATACAAGTATCTTCCCCGTGTGGATCGTTACAAGTGGAACACCAGTGTACATGATCCGAGGTGCTTGGTTCCTTGCTATTCAAAATAACGGTATTCCTTGGAGGGGGCCTACCGGCTTGAATCGCCTGATTCCTAGTGATCGTCGGAGGAGGATAAGACCTTCTTGGCAAGAACTCCTATTGAGCTTGCTTCTTTTTCATGACGGCCATGTCATTGGACAACATCCTCACAGTAGAGTTAAGAGACTGCACTTCTTGCAATAGCTTGGTCTGCACATCGACAGTTGCAGGTGCTGGTAATGCCGGTGGTGGCAATGGCGCCATTGGTGGGGCCGGAGGCAACGCGGGATATTGCGTAGGAGCTGGAAGTTGCGGCACTTGAGGAGCGGGGAATGGTACTTGCGGAGTAGGGACTTAAGAAGTTGCTGGGGCGAGATTCGGATTCCACGAGGGAATTGGGTATGCGGCAGATGCAGCAGGCAGTGAAGCGGCGACACTAGGGTACTGGGACTGGGGAAAATCAGGAAAGATCGGCATTTGTGGCTTTGGTAGGATTCTCCCAATGGCAATCAAATCAGTCTCCGCCTTTTGTGCCAGCTCATACAGCTCCGGGAAGGTGTTGACATTGGAGAACCTGATAATCATACTGATGTCCGAATTGAAGGCCCGGAGGTAGTAATACGTTGCTTGCTCAGCAGTTGCCAGGTTCGAGCGAACCTAACATTGAAATCTGCTATTTCTTCTTGCAGGTGTCTCTGAATAGTCGTGAATTGATGCAGCAAGGAAGACAGGTCCGTTGATTCGTTGAATCCCCTTATTAATTGCCCCGCTAACTGGTCCCATCCCGTGATAGTGCCCTCTGGCAAGGACCTATACCAATAAAGAAGTTTTCCCCGAAGGGACAAGACCAATAACCGGACCATGACATCTTCTTCCGTAATATTGTGAAGTGTAGCCAGGGAAGCGATATCTTGAATGTGCTCGTAGGCCGTCTTCCCAGTACCATCGTACGTAGGTATTGACTTCAAAGCGGCAGCTGGGATTTGGGTTTGCCCCGCCAGGTTCAAAGGTCCCGCAGAATTCCAGGCTGGGAACAGCCTAGGAGCTGCCTGCTGATTTGGTTGTGGATTCGCCATATTTGCTTGTAGAGCGATCAGCAATGGCTGGTTCTGCTGTGGAGCTTGCGGGGTTGAATCGCTTGGAGCATTGTAAACCCCGGTCAGAAACTCTTGGGGGGTTCCAAGAGTTCTGGTGGTCTGGCGAGTTCAGAGGATTGGGAAGCAAGCTGGTAGCGGTGTTGTCTGGAGTCGGAGTTTGCGAGCCAACTTCCGCTGCTTGTGATGAAGTTCCGACTAATGGAGCTCTTGGCGGAACTACTCTGGGGCGTTCTCCCAAAGCACTGATATCAAGCTCGTAGAACTCGGCTTCTTCTCCAGCGTTCCTAACCCTCCATCTCGTACGCATGAAGGCGTGGATTTACTGGTCTTCGATATTTGGAGGTGCCTGAGTTCAACAGTCACCAGATGATCGGATTTCTTGGTACAAGAATGAGCATCAATTCTGAGTACCTTTTACAATATGGACGTACGCATCCCACCGGGCGTGCCAGAAAGTATTGTTGGTTACAGATCCGCCATCAGGAAAGGATTTGGTCTATTTGCGCCCTAGACCCGCCCAACAGATTGAAATGCCGGAAGGAAGAGATGCCTCCCGTGCCAATCTCCGGAGAAGGCCGGCTCCTATCCTACACTACACTGGGGTTTTAAGATAAGGGAACAGGAAAGAGATTGGAAAATGCTGAAAGAAATAAAGAACTGAAAGAAAAAGGAAATGCAGATGATTTAAAGGGGAAGAACAGGCAGCACGATCACCAACTTATACTTTGAAGTAGCAGCAATCAATATAAAGGATGAAACAGAAAGTAACACTATGTTTGCTTGCTTATGTATCCTCTGGAAGAGCTCCAGGTTCCACTTATCTTCCAATGCCTAAATCTAGATAGCAGAATTACAACAATCAGAAAAATAAATGAAATTAGTAGAAACACCAACCACAGGCAGCATAAAAAGAAACTAACACTGTGTTTCCTCCCCTATGTATCCTCCAGGAGAATTCCAGGGTTCTGTCCTCAATCACACACTTAAATCCAGGATGCAGAATTACTGTATGCAAATGAAGAAACAGAATTAGCAGAAATAATCACAGAAGGCAGCATACAAGGAAGGAATGGAGCCCAAAGTTCTTAATATTGATTGCAAAAATCAGAGTACAGCAGTTTTCAAGCAAATGTTCCCCCCTATTACAATGGGCTCGATGGCCTTTTATAGAAGAATTTTCCCCCCATTACATTGATGTGCAAAATTCAAAAATCAGCTGGGACAGCTGTACATTGTCCTTTCACCAGGTGACAGCGCACCAGAAGGGTACGACACACTCGTGTCTGCAAATTAGAAGTACGGCTCTGAGTGAAACGTACCAAAATAATTATTGTCACATGGTGGTGGTAGGTGGGGATTAGTTTCTTCATCGAAGGAGCACATGCCGGATGAAGAGGGGAGACTTGAACTAGCCTTTTTGCGCCAAAGTACCTTCAAAATCGGCCAAAATGAAGTTCGCCAAGACACATTCGGGGGGAGGTGGTTCGCAGTTGCTGCAGCCCGAATCTCTGTCTAACACCCTGCCCCGGCGAACCTGCGAATGCCCTGCTGAGGTTCGCAATGGACGATGCTGAAAATGAGATTCGCGAGCAAGTCTAGGCGAACCTGTGGGTGACTATTGGCAGCGGTTCGCAGTTATGGGGGAGCAAACCTATGGTTCGCAAGCTGTTTGTGCGAACCTCGGACCAAGTTGAGCCCTGCATGATGTGGTTCGCTGAAAACAGGGCCGAACCGGAGGTTCGCAAGGCACTTTGGGCGAACCTAAGGCATCATGCCTTAGAAGAAAAAATGAAAATTTTCAAATCAATTAAAACAAAGTGTCGCTGAGGGAAAGGAAGAGGGAGGGATGGTCTGATGAAAGACCGAAGCAGCCATTTCCAAAATTTCACCCCTGGGTCAAAATGTGGCAACAACAACAACTTTCTTTCTACTTTATGTCCCACCACAAAATAGTTTTGATGCTTGGATATGCTTATGCTATTTTATATTTCTCTTTGTTACCTTGATTGCTGGCTTTCTTCTCTTCATCATTACTTTACACATGTTAGGATTTACCCATTTTGGGGCCCAACCCTCGACAAGGCTATAATATGATGCTATATAGCTGCTCAACTTTAGTGTAGTTAACCCTAGTTTCTTTACTCTGGTTTACCTTATTTTTGCAGTAAATTTTTGTTTAATACAGTGCATTATAACAGATCTTTTTAGCAAGTCCCATTGGCAAACTTTGGTCATTGATGAACATTAAAATAATTATCTTGATTTATCTTATCTAATGACTCATAAGTGGTCAAATGCAGATTTTCTTAAAAAAGATTGTTGCTTCTCACTCACTCAGTTAAATTTATAATTGGTGAATGGTGTCACACTACTGCAAATTGGGGAGATGAAGCTCCAAACATTGTCATAATTGGTACTGAAGATGGTGATCCTATGCCTTTTAAAGCAGGTGTGGTCTTGAGTGACCTCTTCACAGTGACAAACATGTCAGGGAAAGAAGTGGTCCCATTTGTTAATATGTGGACATAATGATTCCTACTCCCTGTAGGAGGAATTATTTGAAATAATCCATAGTGCATATCAGAAGAGATAACATTGAACTGTCTGCCTTACACCCCTTGCTACATTTTTATATAATCTTAACACTTCCTAAAGAAGAAGGGGGCTCCTTGCTGCAAAAAGAGAATGCATAGTAACATGCAGCATTGTGTTCCTGTAATTTGCATACTTGATACAGTTTTCTTGTAGTTTATCATTGATACAGTTTTCTTTTAGTTTATCATTTGGTTCATAGGGTAGATTGATTCACACCTGTCAAGCCTTCAAGTTTCTTTCAAACTCCTCAACCCATTTATTAACATCCCTTCAAATCTGTGGACAAGCTTCTAAGTTTCCTTCAAACTCCAGCCATTTGTTAGCATCTCTGCAAATCCGTGAACTGGGATGCCCTTCTGAAAAACAATCTTCCCCATCCAGCCACCTCAATACACCAAACATCGGTCTGTTCCTCTCATTGCAAGGAAGAAAAGCATTTATTCTTCTGAGACTTCAGGCTGCAAGCAGATTTTATTGAGATCATTTGCTACACTATCACTGGTGACAAGTTTCAACATATTTGCACAGCAAGGCTGTAAATATATTGGCAAACTGTAGGCTGGTGATTTCCATTAAAAAATATTCATGCAGAAGGTAACTTGCTGTAAGAATCATTACCCACAATTTCAGATAATATCTAGATCATTTGTCAAGCCTCTGTCTTGTACCTGTGAATTGCTTTCAACTTTTTCATGCCTCCTTTTTGTAAGATTCATGATCAAATTCCAAATGCAGCTTCTCCTGCTGCTTTTTGAGCTCAAGATTTCTCAAAGACTTCAAAATAAAGGACAATGGACTCCATTTTCCCAAGAAATGTTTAGTATGAGAGCCTATAAAATCCATTAAAACTTTCCTCTATTTTTCTTTACTAGAAGTTTCTTTTCAGATGTTCTGTATGGTTTTCTTTGATGTCCTGTATGTCCTTTTCAATACATAGGAACCATATCTTTGCTGATTCCAAATTTTGAAATGATAAGTCTTTGCCTGAGAAGACTCGATTTACCATGAACTTGGTGAAAAGGTCAAAATCCAAAAGGTATACAATTGAACATATATATAAGGTAATGGGAAAAACTTCCCTTGCTAACACAAGGTGGTTTCATACTTCAAAGAGGCGTGCTGGCTTGGATGTGACATAAAAATCGCCTTTACCTTATATCTACTGCCCTTTCATATACTCTGCTACCAATATTGTGACAATCCTCCCTGAGCAAATAACATTAACTCATCATCAATATCTGTTTAAAATTTAATTAGATTTTCCAACTCGAAGCATTAATTAACTGCCTTTTCAAAATATATTCCAACTTTCCAATATTTCTATGAGGCATCCATCAAAGATAAGATAATTTTATTAAAGTCCACAGATTTCCAAAGTAGGCCAATGGGACTTACTGAAAAGAGCTGTTTCAAATTACAATGCATTTTAGTTACCATAAAGTACTTCGAAAATAAACTAAACTAGAGTAAAGAATCTGGTGTAAACTACTATAAAGTGGAACAACTGTATGGCATACAATTACAGCCTTGAGGGTTACCCAAAATGGATAAACCCTGACATGCTAAAAGTAGTGATTAAGAGAGGAGGTGGTAAACTCAAATGTTAGTACCCTTTCTGTCTTCTGAAATGGAAGTTTGGAGCTTCTAGACCTCATGCTTCTATACCATTTAAGACATCCTTTGGTTTTCTTACAATATTTTCAGATGCATTTGTGGAAGTATCATCTAAAATTCCTTTTCTCCATGGAATGTAGCAAGTACCTTTTTTTGCCAGCCAAAATCAATAAAATTGACAAATTAAAATCAGGAGCAAAAAACGATGAAAACAGAAAGGATGGGATTTAAGAAGAAAGGAAAGTCATCATTGCCTAGACTGATGACATGCCAGCTGCATCACACATTCAGCAATCTGACTGTACAAAAGAAAGCATAATCACTGGGTTTGATCCAATTCTTGATACAATAACAGAGACATACTAAAAACTGTCGCATATGTTTTGTCTCTCTGGCCTCATCTTATTGTGGAAGATGCATCACAAGGCAGTGTTTCAGGAGGATACCTCTCCACTTAGCCTTCATAAATTGAAGTTATGTAGGAAAGACTGCACGTTTCCGGTCAAAGCACAAGTATTATGAATACCTAAAGATATTGATTCTTTACCAGTGGGAGCAAAAAGCCAGGTGTTTTCCCTATGCCTTTTAAAGTAGGTCCAGTCTTGAATGACCTCTACAGAGTGGTACCAAATCAGGAAAAGAATGCTAGTATGGGGTGGGGTGTGACATCCCCATCGCAATATTAGTTAATGTTGAATATGATGTGAGCAACAGTTCACCCACCTGAGCGGTCAATAATATTTATCACATTGAGAAAGTAATTTTATGTCCTATGATCCTCACTTATTCTCTTGGTGTGTATTCTCATGTCACTAATGGCTTAGGTGTGGACTCCAGTGCTTCCCAGCTTCCTTGGCAACATCTGGTTTGTCATTGAAGACCTGTGAACTACTCAGGACACCACAACTAGACCCTTCTACTAGTCAGACAAGAATCTTATCAAACTTACCAAGCCTTATTTGTACAAACGAAAAATTAATAATATTATAGCCCAAGAACGAGTAAATATGCATTATCTTCCAAAAGATCATATAAATGAACTATACGATGATTTGGCAAATGACTTTTCTATAAAATAAGATGCATAGTATGGAATTCAAGTGGAAAAAAATTTCAAATTCACCCATTGATTTCCTGGTTGATTGAATATGTGACATAGGAAGAGACTGAAATACAGATATGAAAACTATCATTGAGCAGGTTTGTTCATTCCTCAAAGACACCATATGAAGCTCTTGTACTTTCTTAAGTTGCTAAGATGTGTGTGAGTGTAAATTGCCAAGATCTAGATAAAATATACCCCCAAGATAAGTATTCTTTTACGATTTATCCACCAGTACAAGATTTTGAGTTCGATTCTTGATAGAATATACCCAAAGATAATTATCCTTTTCTTAGAATGGATACTTGTTAGATAGTATAAATGTTAAGGTTTCTTGCAAAGAGATTTGGGCAGTGGATGCTATCAAATTATTATTTGAAAGTAACCCTTGGAAAAAAACAGCTTTTAAAATGTGGACATCTGCAAAAAAAAATTAAATTGTGAAGTGCTTTAAATCTTTTAACAATTTTCCACTTTGTGAGCCTTAATTTTACTTTTTAGTAACAATTTTCCAAGATACAATAGTTTTGAACAAGGAAATGATTAACCAGCAATAGTACAAAATAAAGAGCATTCTAAATGAGAATCAAGAAGCATGTTTGGAGCAGTTGAATAAGCAGATTAAAGAAACGACTTTGAAATCAATAGTTTTTGTAAGGGAAGAGGATCTAAACGAGGGCAATGGTCCCCAAAGGATGGGAAGTGAATTGCATACAAGATAATCCTTGTAAATCATGTGAAAAGAAAATATACGACATAATCATTGTAAAAACTTTGTACCTTATAAAAATTAGTAAACTGATAATTGACTTTAGATGCAAAACCCCTTTAAAATAATAAGTAGCCATCTGGAACAGAGTATGGCTACCTGTTGGACACAAGTTGAGACCTTTAGCAAGGGAAATCGAGAACAATAGCTCGATATTAAATAAAGATCAATTACAGCTCCATACACACCTAAAGCATCTCTACATTAGTTCAACAAAAGTATCATCAAATAAATGAAGTGATTTGCTCTTAAACTGATAATATTAGGATCTTTGTCGTGTTCAGTAGGGCCAAGTTACCTCAGAAGAAGACCAACTTGGCTTTGGAGATATCTCAAAAGTTGATTGAAGTTTCACGCTTTGAGCTTTGGAAATTTCATACTCGACATAGTCATTATACAAATATAATGTATAAAATTTCAGTTGTGGATGCTGGGAGCAATCTTAGTCATTTGTACCATCTTCCTTCATTTCTCACATCTCTGTTATAGACAAAAAACTGCACTACATTTCTTCAGCATGTTAGACTGTTCTAAGATCTGGTCGGCACTCATTTGACAAAGAATACTTGAGGAGGAAAAGTATCTGTTGAGATCAGTTCAATCATGCTGCAGCAGGTTTTGGAGATTTAGCTTACAGCAGGTTTGGTATGCAAGATTTGCCATTATTTTTATTTGAAGCAAAAGTGTCCACACTTGTAAAGGGGTACCGAGTTTGTGGCAGATAATGTTCCTTCACTTTTCCTTTAAATTTTGAATATTTGCAAGTGTTTAAATTTTCATATTTTACCCTTATAGGCTTCTCGTCCGTTTGAAATCCTGATCAGAGTACATCAAACCTTTGCATCTCCCGGGCAGAAGATATGATTAACCAGGACACCCACATGCTACTAACTGTATCAGTTGCCCACTACATCTCTAAAAAAATTGAATTCAAGCAAGGTAACTACTTAAATGATTAATTCCATATGAGGTTCTCTAAAGCTTCATATGATTCGTGAGTCCATAACTATGCAAAGTCTTTTTTAAGTTTTTACAGCACAAATCCTCTCATTATACTTTTCACAAGAAGATGACAAAAAATTGAAGAATAAAATGGGGCATTTTACCTTGTTCCATACATAATTCATTACCAATAATCTCCACAAGAGCACACGCCACCATTAAAATGATGGAAACGATTTGCATCTCTCACAACAATTTTTCGACTAACAATTTTGGAGATGAACTTAATGGCAGTATGGCAGTCCCCACAAACACGAAGGTTCTTCATGACATGAATAGGTGTCCCGGGCAGTGTGCTGATAAGTCCAAAACATATAGCAAGTTTTTCGCTATGGTAGGAGAGACTCTGTTCTTTGCTCACCTCATCCGTGTCATGAAGAGCAAAGTTTGTGTCAGGGAGATATCCTGTCTCTTCCATTTTTCTATAAATGCTATCCAACATTGCATAGATCGCATCTGACTGTGGATGGGATCTGTCTTCTGTCACAAATGTATGGACCTTGTTTTCCACCTCGATCCAGCTAAGCCCTGGTTTCTTTTTGACTCCCCTGTCTTTCATCAGAGTTCTGATGCTTGCCACATCATCCCATCTCCCAGCCACAGCATAAATATTTGCCAACAGAACATACGGTGCAGCCATTTGTGGTTCTACTTCAATAAGATGCTCTGCTGCATATTTTCCCAAATCCACATTCATGTGGGTTCTGCAGCCACTCAGCAAGGAACCCCATACAGCAGCAGTGGGCTCAATTGGCATCCTATCAATAAACTCCTTTGCCTTTTCCAGCCGCCCAGACCGGCCAAGAAGGTCCACCATGCAAGCATAATGCTCTGCTCTTGGTATGATCTGAAAATCCCTACTCATCACATCAAAATAATGCCACCCTTCATCCACTAGCCCAGTATGGCTGCAAGCAGAGAGCACACTAACAAAGGTTATGTGATCTGCCTTCATGCCCAATTGCTGCATTTGCTCAAAAAGACACACTGCGTCCTTCCCACACCCGTGCTGGCCATACCCTGTGATCATCGAGTTCCATGACACCACATCCCGTTTGGGCATTTTGTCAAACACATGTAGAGAATCGTCCAACCTTCCACATTTGGCATACATGACAATAAGTGTATTCCCAACATAGACATCAGAGTCCACTCCCATCTTAATAATGTACTGATGCAGCTGTTTACCTTTCTGCAATGCCGCTATGCAGGCACACACATTAAGAATATTGGCTAAAACCACCTCATCACCCTTCACACCGGCCGCTTGCATTTCACGAAACACGTTTAAGGCATCCTGTCCATTCCCGTCCTGTGCATATCCTGCAATCATCGAAGCCCACGAGACAACATTCCGTTCAGGCATCCTGTCAAACAATTTCCGTGCATCCTCGAGTCTCCCCCTGCGACTGTACCCCGAGACCATAGTATTCCATGAAACCGCGTCTCGTTCAGGCATTATGTCAAACAGCTTCTGGGCCTCCTCCATATCTCCCTTCTCAACATATGCCGCAATCATTGCGTTCCAGGACACCACATCTCGCTTGGGCATTTTGTCAAACAATTTACGCGCATCTTCCACTCGCCCTTCCCGAGCAAAACCATTAATCATGGCTGTCCACGACACAACATTCCTCACCGGCATCCTCTCAAACAGCCATTGGGCATCTTCCAGCCTTCCACCTTGCACGTACCCCGCCAGCATCGCGGTCCAAGACACCACATTTCGTTTTCGTTCAGGCATTTCGTCAAACACTTTCCTTGCATCTTCAAGTCTACGGTTCTGCACATAAGCCGTCATCATCGCGTTCCAGGATGCCACATTTCGTTGAGGCATTTTATCAAACAGTTGTCGCGCATCATCTATTCTCCTGTTCTGCCCATACCCTGCAAGCATGGCATTCCAAGCCACTGCATCTCGTTGGGGCATTTCGTCAAATAGTTGGCGTGCATCCTCCAATCGTCCAACTTGGGCATATCCTGAAATCATGGCAGTCCACGATACCAGATTCCGTTCAGGCATTTTGTCGAACACTTGACGCGCATCCTCCATTCTTTTACTTTTGGTATAACGTGTTATCATAGAATTCCAGGAAACCAAGTCCTTCTGATAAATTCCATTATTTTCCTTTACTGGATATCCCGGTTTCCTTGCTGGCCTTTGTTTGAATGCAACCATAGGACTGTTTGATGCTTTTCTTGTAGGGCCCACAAACCAATTCATGAAAAAATGTCTCATCTTCTGAGTCTGGTGCCATTGTACACGTTTATTGCTTTGGCCTCCCTTGAAAATATGAAAGCAGATGCAATTTTGCGATTTTTGTGTTATTGGTCTCAGCAGAGAACTTGCATGAAAGAGATTCAACATCAAATATGAGTAACATCAGGGAAACCTGAAGGTATGTATTTTTCTTTTCTTATCAGCGTTATCATACCATAATTTCCAAACATATGTTCAAAGATAAAGTGATAAATAAATTGTGGATAAATTTCTTCCAGTCCTCTGGTGGAACAAACGGATACTGTACATACATCGTTGAGTCCTTTGGTGACGCAAAGGTTTGGTGTCCCACTCAGATGAAAATTTGAAAATTTTAATTGTAAAAGGTTATTTTTTTATTTAAATTATATATTCTGCTGTTTGAATTATTGATTTTGTGCAGTTTTAGATGGAGAAAACAAATTGAAATGGAAACTTGTAAAAGTTTAAACAAAATAAGCACAAAGTGAGTTTTGCTATAGACTTCTCCACCTAATAATATAATAATAATAGTAGTGAAAAGTGGATAATTAATTTTCAATTTTTTATTGAATATTTTATCAATAAAATTTATAAAATTGTAAAATTTAAATAATTTTAAGATTATATTTGGATCAATTTATGTGGAGTTTGAAAAGCTTTAAAATGAGTGATTATTATAAAATAATTTGTTGATAGCAAGGAACAGAGGAGATTTGAAGTTTTTTATTTGAAAAACCTTAATTGCTTTTAGAATTTTTGTGGGGTTGAGATCATAGAGTTACTAATTTTCATTGGAAAGGATGATGTTGATGCTAAGGAATGGTGGATGAAGTTTAGATCTTTATATTTTAGTGACCATTTTTTGCAATGTCAACTTGCCAAAATTTTAAGAGAGGAAGCTTATGATTAGTGGGTAAGTTTTGCTAAGGAAATAAATTATACTTACACTTGGGACAAATGGAGCATGCATTCTTGAATGAGTGGGACCCATATAAAAGATAGCTAGTTTTAAGGTCTCTATCAAAGGATATGAAGAAAATAAGAAGGCTTAAGAGGCAACTAAAATAAATGAATAAAGAAGATATAATAGAAGGGAAAATAAAGATGGCAATGTGCAAGTTCATGGTTGCATTAAGAAGGAAAAACTTAAGAAGCAAGGATCCAAGGAGAAGCAAGAAGCAATTATAACAGGGGAACAAGTTGAACCAAAAAAAGACTCAAAAGTTGAATGTAAAGTAGTAGCAAATTTCAAGGAAGCCCTATCAAAAGTGCACACACCAAATTGTTGAAGAATCAAAGGAAAGAAAATGTCAGGTTAAGGTTGCAGCGTATTGGAACCCACACCACCTTGAGCAACAATAATCTCGAAGGCTTGGCTTAAGGCATCAATATTATAGATCTATATGGAGTTAGAAAGGCATCAAGTATGACAGTGTTTGGTGGAAAAAACATAATGGTTTTGGATTATAAAGGGGTGCAACAACATCGGGGAACAACAAGATCAACCATTCAAAATATCAGAGTAGGGCATCAAAAGCATGGAGCCAACATAGCAGTTATGGATATTCAAGAGGCACGATGACAATTCGACATCATCAAATACCACCACTAATCAACATTTCACTTGGATGGATGGATGTATGAACAAGATTGAAAAATATCAAGAAGGATGTTGAATATTTGAATTTACTAAAAATTTTGAAGAAGACCCAAAAAAATGAATATCAAGAATTAAGATTTTTTATAAAAAAAAGATGGAGGTATCTAGTTATAACATCTCAATTGAGATGAGAATTAAATATGTTTGTAAAATCTCAAGCTCTAAAGGAGAGAGTTGTGATTTGTCAAGGGTGGGGGACCTGAGTACAACCCCTTTCTCTCAAGAAAAAAAAAAGATTAAATAATAATGTATGATAGGCAATAGTTGTAAGCTTATTGCAGTGGTGAGGGCTTTGGCCTCTTTTTGAGAGATCCAAGGTTCAAAACCCACTCAGTATGAGGGGACCAATATCCTTCATAAAAACCTATGTAATCTCATTGAAAAAAAATATGATAAGTGAATTATTTTTAATATAAATAAAATGTTAATTTTTTAAAAATTATTTTAGCAATAGCATTTGGTATTAGTTAATAAGATAAATTCTTTGATTTTGAGGGAAAATACTAAGATTTAAATCTTATAAAGTGATACATGCATATGTTGTAATACCACTATGTGGTCATTATGTGTAATGCGATTGGGCCCAATTTCAATCTCATATAACCCATTAAAATAATTATCTAAGCAATAAATGTTAAATCTATAAATGTTAGGATCCTAATCCTAACTATCAATAATATTAATTCACTTATTTAATTTGTGGACCATTGCGTCCTTTCATCTCACAACTCTAGGTTTAGATATTTATATGCTTTCATAAGGGTGTAATTAGACATCCATTGAACAAGAAATATTTATCTCTTTGAGAGCACTGGCAGGTCTTCCTCCAAGTGAAACAATGATTCTTATTGAAAGTGATTGATTTCATGACTTATTGTATCCATTTCCATTTATTTTCCACTCTTTGCCATTGCTAGGAACCAGGTTCCTACCAACTGGTATCAAAACCATCATTCACAATAAATATTTTCACCCCGTTCTTCATCACAAACTGTATGCCATTCATCTCCTATGCCTACGTTTCATCTATTTCAAATACCATATTTTCATTAAAACACCACCCATACATATCTATATTTTTTTCTCTTATATATCAACCTGCTATAAAACCATAAAAACCACCGTAGCCACAAGTAAAACCTGTACCACCTCCAAATTACAGTGACTGTGATGGTTTATAGCATATCAGAGAAATTTCGGTGGACAAACAAGAGAAAAATTGGCCACTTTCGACATCAAAAATCAATAAAATTTAAAAAAATGCATTGCAGATCCTTGTGAGAGCGAACCAGATTGGATAGGTGGATTCAAATACTCAAAATTCGATAAAAATCCTTCCTTGTGACGTTTTTCGACGAGAATTCTAGTTTGACTACAAAAAATTATAAATTTTTTTATATAACCTAAATTTTTTTTATATTTTTCGATAGCAAGTTAAAAATCACGGTCTCCTAAAAGCAAACGTAAAAAGTTAAAAAAAATGGGGATAAAAATCCCACATCAATTGTGTTTGGGACTTATAAAGGTTTAAAAGGCATAATCCACAATCAAGTGGTCATGACTACCACTTGGTAGTCACGTGCACGCGCGAATCACCTGTTGCTCTGTCCTTAGTGCCCCCGCTTTCCCCTATCGCTCCACCCTCGCTCTTACTACCCCGCTCACCCCTACCGCTCCACCCTCGCTACTCCACCCTCGCTCTTCGTGCCCCTCGCTCCTACCGCTCCACCCTCGCTCTTCATGCCCGCTCGCCCTTGAACCACCTACCCTCCAATCTCTACCGCTCTCGCCAAATTCAAAGTTTGAATTTAAATTGTAACCATTGCTTCTCGCCATGCCAAATTTCAAAAATTAGACCGTTAAGGCCTAATTAGTTGAAAAAACACATTTTTGGCAGAATTTTATAAAAATTTTGAAAAAAATTATAATAAAACCTATAAAAAAATTTCACAAAATTTCTTTCAAACATAATTCATTCTACCAAGAAAGGTTTATAAATTGCAATTCAACCATAAATGGCCGATGGCAGGAGATCTCAATCACAGGAGCCCAACCTTAAAGAATTCATGCAGGAGGTTCGTCAGTGGAGAGAGGACATCAAAAATGACATGGCAACACTAGATATAAAAATCGACACATATTGTCACTCTGTCGCTACGCTACAACAAAATATGTCCATCGTCCAAGCTAGCCAATTCGTCGAAGGACCAACAAACCAAGCATTACTTGGGAGACCACAAACTACCATTATACCTAGAGACACTAAGTTAGATTTTTCAAAATTCAAAGGAGGTAACCCCACCAACTGGATTTATAGAGCCGAACAATATTTCTCCCTATACCAAATTTTGGAGACACAAAAGGTTCGCATTGCTTCCTTCCACTTGGAAAATATCACCACACAATGGTACCAGTGGTACGAGAAGACTAATGGCACACCTACGTGGTTAGAATTCACCAAAAATATAATGGTAAGATTTGGTCCCAGTAAATTTGAAGACTTTATAGGCACCCTTACCAAACTTTGCCAAACCACTACAATGCGAGAATACCAAGCTCAATTTGAAAAATTGGCAAATCTTACATCAGGGCTAAATACCTCATTCTTCCAAAGTTATTTCATCAATGGCTTAAAGGAAGACATTCGATTAGAAGTACAAATTCTCAACCCCACTGACATGATGCAAACTATCGCGCTAGCCCAAATGGTGGAAGAGAAATTCAATAACCAGCATCAACTGGGAAACCCATCTAAAACAGAATCACAAAATACTTACCCCCCCAAAACTTAATCGAATCCTACCAATTAAACGCATCAGCCCTAAGGAAATGAAAGAAAGAAGAGAAAAATGCTTTTTTTTTCATTGTGATGAGAAATTTGTATCCAATCATAAATGCATTACATATATTTTGGATGGAACTATTCCTTGTCAATCAACCAACGATGAAGAGGAGATCGAGGTAGAAGTAGTGATGGATACACTCGATGAGAGCACTCAAGGTCCATTAGAAATTTCTTTCAATGTCCCCACCGGTAATTCTCTCCCCAAACTATGAAAGTCTCAGGATCCTTCAAATGACAAGGCCTTCTCATGCTTATTGACTCTGGTAGTACCCATAATTTCATCGACCCACGTGTGGAAAAACAAGCTGATTGCTTTATACATCCTTGCAATAATTTCTAAGTCATGGTTGAAAATGGAGGAATAATTACATGCAAAGGAAAGTGTCAAAATATTAAACTCACTGTGGGGGATTACACCATGAAACATGACATGTATGCAATTCCCTTAGGAGGATGTGATATTGTCCTAGGAGTATAATGGTTACAAACACTCGACACAATCCAATGGGATTTTGAAGACTTATGGATGAAATTCACACAAAAAGATCAAACATATACTATTAACGGATTAAAATACAAGTCCTTCCCATATAGTAACTTCTCATAGAATGGAGAAACTTATTCACAAAGGAGGCAAAAAAATGGTTGCCCACTTATTTTCTCTCCAAGCCACTAAGAAAACACAAAAAGGGTCTCCCCCTATTGTCATTCTAATCCTCCTACTCTTCCTACCTATCCCCCACCAACACTTCAACCTTCCCAATATCCTTGCTTACAAAAAAATGACATTAAAATGGTGCAAGAACATGCACAAATGCTACTTGGAAAACAAGGGATGAAGCTTCTCACTTCGAGATTTGAGGACAAAGCTCTTTTTAAGGAGGGTGGCTTGTTAGGATCCTAATCCTAACTATCAATAATATTAATTCACTTATTTAATTTGTGGATCATTGCGTCCTTTCATCTCACAACTCTAGGTTTAGATATTTATATGCTTTCATAAGGTGTAATTAGACATCCATTTGAACAAAAAAATATTTATCTCTTTAAGAGCACTGGCAAGTCTTCCTCCAAGTGAAACAACGATTCTTATTGATTGCAATTGATTTCATTACTTATTTGTATCTATTTCCATTTTTTCCCACTCTTCGCCATTGTCAGGAACCAGATTCCTACCAATAAAATGGCATGATTTTAACTAGTTAAATACCTCAACTTTCAAGGAGAAATCGAGGTTCAAATCTTGTTAGGTGATTTACAAATAATTGCCATAAAAAGGTTGCTAATTACCAAAAATATTGTTATAATACCTATATATTAGAGAATTAGAATCCACATTAGAATTTTTTTATGAATACCCAAGGATAAATGCAAGAGACTTAGGTAAGTAAGTCATGAGGTTAGTACCATAAAAAACTCCCTAGGTACCTACCCCCTTGATGAAGCCAATCAAGACTATAATTGCTCACAACCCTTAACGGGACATAGGTTCATCTAGATTGCTTGGGATAATCCTATCCATCCCCATATATCCTCAAATTTTCTTTTTTATTTTTTCACATTAAAATTGAGAGCATTACGCTAAAGTGTCACTCTAAAGAATTAGCTATCGCATGTTGACACTCTCATTGAAAATAGAGTCTTTCCTAAAACTAACTCTATGATCAATGTCCTTGAGTGCCCCTAAACCTTTTGTTATCCTTAATTTGATGCAATTTGTCTTGGTCATCAAGGGCAGCTCTCATCAGTTAACACTCTCATCAACACTAATTCAAACAATAAGACGCTATAGTTAGGATATTTTATTCTCATTCAAAAAAATAACCCAATAAGTATCTTTTACATATCCAACGAGGTTTCAATAAATTTTTGCTTTTTTCCTAAGACAGGGAGAAGACACCCCTTGGGTCTTCTCTTTCTTCTTAAAAAACACGACATCTGAGACACTTCAACACTTCTTCCTCTCTCTACTACAACAACATTATGCCACTTAGATTATAAGAAGAATCTTGTTCTTCTTATACCCCATAGTAGCAAGTTATCTCCTAGCAAGGAGTTCCTACCTCTAGGCCACCTTGGTTAGGTCTCTTCATAAACTAATTTGATAGAAGAACAAGGATCGTGGGCCCCCAATGACACTCTTAAGCATCAAGGTACATCTTCATAAAACAAATTATGTATGTACATGAAGGTTGGAACTCTTCCTTCTCTCTTTATCTATCTTCTTCTTTAATGCATTTTATTATTTCTCTTACATATTGGATATCTTATATTTTACTTTCATTGCATATTAAGGTCTATTGCTTGTTCCTTATCTTCTACCTATATTGTTTGTCTTCTACCCTCTACCTTTTCCTTCTTACTTCTAGGATTTCCCTTATCTTAGCTCCAACCAAACCATCCCCAATCATAAATTTATTGTGATTACACCCTTTTGAATTTTTACCACGGGTTTAAGTTGACCCCTTTGGTTTGTTCAAATCTTGGTAAAATATCTTGGTGAACTCGACGTGAAACACTCCTATGTATGAATCAATTTTCTCCTATTGGATTTTTTTTCTAGTCATCTTTAATGGACCTCAACATGAGTGATCAAATCGATAACTAAACACCCTTCATTAATGACCAAGTATTTTTCAACCAAGTTCAACTCAATTCTAACCATGAGATCTATGTCATCCAGACTAGGAATCAAATTAGAAATAATAATCCTCAAAAAAACAATGAGCATGGGGGCACTAACTCCCATATACTTTATGTAGACCCACCTTTGAGGGATATCAATGAACTTGTAAGGAGAGAACTTGACTTATCTCACCATGATGACAAGACTCTACGTTAAATTTTCTAATAAAATAATTATGACAACCATGCTAAGTTAGATGAGCACTTGTGAATTTTTAAAGAAGAATATAGAAAAAATACCAATGACATAATTCTTACCTTTGGAAATGAGACAAGTTATCATACTAGTCATAACAACTAGAATTAGGATCAATATAAAGAGGAAGGGGATGAGGTGAAGCCCCAATATCAACCTCAAGTAAAAATAACACCTTTTCCTTTCCTCACCCCTCCTCACAACATCAAATAATTACTTACCACAATAGGTCTTAAAACTCATCTTAGAAGCTCAATGGAAGACCTACAACTACTTCAAGAAATTTTACCAACAAAAAGCCCAAAAGTGCGAAAGCTAAGTTAGTAGCTCTACTCAAAAGACTCAACCAAAAGCTCAATGAATTAAGCTAATTGTGATTCTTGACACCTTGGAAATATGCTCAAAGATAATACTATACTTAGATTACTTTCCCAAAGTGAACAAGAAAGATGCTTCAAACAATTATAAAATGAACATGGTGATAAACAACATAATTCCAATCAACCAACAACATCTCAACAAAAGGAGGCTCAAAAAAATGTCAATATTAACCAACAAAGAAGAACTTAACAACACAACAATAAAGGAAGTAAGAGTAAATACAATTTTTTCCAATAAGATCCAATGTATTCTCAAAGTCAATTTTGGCAAATGACTCACACAAATATGCAACAAGCTGAAAATGAAAGACTTAAAAAACAAGTGGAGGACCTTAATAATAAAGTGCAATGTATGCAAATCCAACAAGCTCAACAAAAAATGCATTAGCAAGTAATTCCATAAATATACCTGGGGTATAATTGTACCCACTAGGGAAAATTTCGATAGATATACCTTCTCCACTCAAGACAAGGTAACAAGTCAATGTAGTTTAAGTGCAAAATCCTACGCTTAACAAGTGGATCCACAAACCTCTATCACCTCATATAGTTATCTATTGAATGTTGAAAAATCTAACCTCTAACGAGCCTCATAAATCTAGTCAACATAATTAGAAGAATAAGGATCATATCTCCTTTGACCTCCAAATGTAGGGAGAATTCCTACTATTCTTTTTAATCTAATATAATTTCTTGGAATTCATAATATTTTCTAGAAATAAACACAAGCAATCCATCCACTCAAATATTTTACAAAAAACATCAAAGTATAAAAGAAAGAGAAATACACAGAGATTTTGGAGCACTTATAGGCACCATAAATAATCATTGCATAATTTGTAGATGAAATTACACACACTTTGATAATCAAATGAGAAGTGGAAGTGGGGTATGTATACCAATACCAAAACTCCAATAACATGATAACTTTTAACCTATGTTGACATAACAAGAGGGCTTAAGGCTAATTACAAGTTATAAAGTGGGATTAACCATAACAAGGTTAACCACGACCCATAGAGCTTACATAATAAAATATTACATTGTATTTGATACATTGTATAATGAACGCCCTTAGTGTTGAGAAATGTAGCTCGGACAAAAACTTCTTGCACAAGCTTCAGTATGAACATGCTAGAAGTGGTTCGAGATATTTCTAATTCTATTTTGAAATTCACTTAAGTGATTTTCTATTTTTAAGTTCATTTAAGTGATTCTATTTTGTAATTCACTTAAGTGATTCTATTTTGAAATTCACTTAAGTGATTTTCTATTTTTAAGTTCACTTAAGTGATTCTATTTTGTAATTCACTTAAGTGATTCTATTTTGTAATTCACTTAAGTGATTTTCTATTTTTAACCTTACATCTCAAGATGAGATGAGATCTAATATTAGGGTTAGAGAGATTAGGGTTACCTTTTTCAAGGATAAAAGGAGAAGGTCAAGAGTGTTTTACACACAGAAAAGAAGAGAAGGAGAACATATTGTTGAAGGAAAACTACAAGCTTAGGAGGAGAAGAATAGTGAAATTGTTGGCTAGAAAAGCAGCAAGAGAGCAGAAGTGTTCTACTGTAGTTGTAGCTTCCTTTATTTGTAATATTTCAGGTTCATAAATATATTTAACTTCTGATGTTCACGTTGTCTATTTTTCCAGCCATCTGTGTGACTGTTGCATGTTTGAATAAATTATTCTTAGATCTAATTTATTTTAAAATAACATAGGGTAGCAGTTATCTAGGGTTAGGAAAATTTACACTTAGGCTCATCCAATATTACATCATACAATGTTAGCCTTGGCCATAAATCAAATTACACTTTCAACACCCCCCATAATTTGTATAAGGGGGATAAGGAGAGAAGACATTAGTAACAATAATATCTCCCCCCATAATAGATGCTCTAGTGGACCTTTGCATTTTGAGGTAAACTCATCTAGATCCCTCCATCATCTAATATTTACTACTACAAAAATATTTCATGCTCAAGAGTCTCCTTAGGTTGGACCGTAGTCATCACTGCCACTATTGGACACTCTACACATATCCAAAAAACACTTCCACTAGGACTTCAAATTGTTGGCTTTTTAACCCTTACCACCACAAAATATTACAGGTTATCTCACATAGGTCCCAATATAAAATATCCACAATGATAAAGTTCAAGATAATAAAAATATTACAAAACTAATCTCAAATAGCAAGAATAAAACAAATACTCACAATAAACAATATCCCTTTATTCTTTTGGAAAGAAATAAGAGAATAAGATACAATTTATGGAGCTTTGTCTCCATAATATAACTTTACAAAATAACTCTTCACATTCTTGATTGTTGCCTTCCATATGACCTTTAGATTCTTAATTTACCACTTGCATAGAAGACTCTTAGCCTTCTTTCATGACACATGTACATATCTTGCACATCCTAATTTATCAAATAATGTAATATCATCTAACATCCCCCCGTATTACATTATTTGATATTTTGTGATATACATAGTAGATTATGGAATATTTGAAATTTATTTCAACCAAGTGCTTTTGTAAAAATATCTGCAATCTGATCTTTAGTAGAAACATGCATTAACTGAATATGATGATTTTGAACATGATCCCTGATAAAATGACATTGAGCTTCAATATGTTTTGTTCTTTCATGAATAATTGGATTTTTTATTAAATTAAGTACTCCTTGATTATCATAATTTATATGTATAGGAGTTTTTCTAATGCCCATATCTAATAGTATATATTATAACCATAGTGCTTTATAAACTTCATCTTTTGTTGCATGATATTCTGCTTTTGTAGATGAGAGTGCCACTACATGTTTTTTACCATACCATGAAATAGATCCAAATCCAAGATAGAAAATATACCCTAATGTAGATTATTTGTCATCTATAGATCCTGCATAATCAAAACTGAATACCCCTGCAAATAGAAATTTTCATCATACTTTTTATATGTTTTTTCATATTCTGTAGTTTTGCTAACATATTGTAATATTCTTATTGTAGATTTCCAATGATTTTCCATGGGTTCTTGCATAAATCTCAAAAGATAATTTACAACAAAAGCAATACTTGGTCTGGTATTTTTTAAATATAGAAGGATTTCAATTAATAGATGATAAATAGTGGTTGAGACCAGAGGTGTCTCATTATATTTGGATAATTGTAACCCTTGTTCCATAGGATTATCCTTGGATTTACATGTTTGCATCCTATATTTTCAAGTAACGTTTTTGCATATATTGTTTGTGTTATTGTGATATCGTTTTCTTTTTGATGAATTTCTAAGCCAAGACAATAATGAAGAAGTCCTAAATTTATCATCTCAAAATCCTTCTCTAGGTATTTTTTAACTTTATTTATTAGAATTTTTGAGCTTCCTATAATTACTATATCATCAACCACAAGTATTATTATGTCCTGTCCAACCTTTTTTGTATAAATATTTGGATATGATAAAATTATTTTAAAATTATGTTGTAATAAATGATTATTAATCTTTTTATACCATGCTCTTGGTGCTTGCTTCAGACCATACAAGGATTTGTTTAGTTTGCAAACTTTATGTTCTTGTCCTTTAATCATAAACCCTTTTGGTTGTGACATATATACTTCTTCAAGATCACCATTAAGAAATGCACTTTTTACATCCATCTGATGTAGTTTCCATCCATGATGTGTTGCCAAAGCACAAATTGTTTGAATAGTAGTTATTCTTGTTGTTGGTGCAAAAATTTCTTCATAATAAATTCCTTTTGTTTGAGTATATCCTTTCGCAACTAGTCAAACTTTGTATTTATCAAGTGAACCATCTACTTTATATTTGATCCTGTAGATCCATTTATATCCGACTTTTTTTCCCTTGAGGTAAATCAACTAGATTCCATGTTTTATTTTTCATCAATGTTTTATATTTTGATTCCATAAACTGCTTTTTAATAACTTTTTTGTTTCCTTCATCAAATACTACATCTCTTCTTATGTAGATTTTCTTTGTTATTGGATCAATTATTCTATAACCTATTGAATCATCGTCATAACCAAGAAATATTTCGCACATAGTTTTGTCATCTAGTTTAGTTCTTCTTTGCTTTGAAATATGCATATATGCTTTACAACCAAAAATTCTTAATTTCTATTATAGATTTTTGTCCTGTCCATACTTCTTTAGGAGTGATATTTTTCAATATTCTGATAGTTTATCTATATTGTAAGTATACAATTGTTTTAACTACTTTTGCCCAATATTGATGAATAAGATGTGCTTCTTTTAACATACTATGAACCATTTCCACAATTGATCTATTTCTTCTTTCTGCAATACCATTTTGTTATGGTGAATATGTTATAGTAAGTTGTCTTTTTATACCATTGGTTTCTAGAAAGAGATTAAATTCTTTTGATAAGAATTATCCTCCTCTATCTGATAGAAGATTCTTGATTGTTTTACCTATTTCCTTTTCTACTAGCAATTTGAATTGTTTGAAACAATTGAATGCTTCAAACTTGAATTTCATAAAATACACCCACATTTTTGTAGAATAGTCATCAATAAATAGTTGAAAATATATATGTCCTCCAATGCTAGTGATTTTCATTGGACCACATAAATCAATATATACTAATTCCAATGGTTCTTGAGTTCTATGTTGACTGAGTTCAAAAGGAATTCTATGTTGTTTTCCTACTAGACATTATGGACATATAGTAGATTCCCAAGAAATTTTAGACAATCCTTTAACCATTTGATGTTTACTCATTTCATTTAATGAAGATGCACTTATATGTCCTAGTATTTTGTGCCAAAGTTCTCTAGTTTTTGAAATCCTTACTGATAGAGCCTTGTTTGACAATGTATCTAGAGTGAATAAACTATCCTTATGTAAACTTGAAGCTATAATTTTTTCTTGTTTTATAGTAAGACATATCTTTATCTTTGATAGTTTTAAATTTAACTGATAATCCATAAGTTGAGATACTGAAAGAAGATTAGTAGTCAATCCAGGTACATATAGTACATATCTAATTATTCTTTTTTCCATTTAATAGATCAATTAAAATATTTCCTACTCCTTTAACCTCATAATTCATACTATTTGCCATAACAACTATTTTTTTTTTGTTTCTCTTGAATAGTATTAAATCAAAATTTATTTCCAGTCATATGTCTACTTGCTCCGAAGTCAATGTACCAATAATCCATAAGAATTTCCTTATGTCTTCCATATATAAGTTTTGCAAATTTTAAATTTCTAATTATTTGGTGTAGAAAACCTTTTATCTCTCTAAGATGATTTGCAAAATTATAAAAATTCAAAAACTTCAAATTTTTCAAAAAATTCCAGTCTTTAAAGTTTTCAAAATTTCCAAATAACATTAAAAACTTAAAAATTCAAAAAATAAATAACACCTAACACCTTATATCTGCAAAGCTTTTTTAAATTTTAATCTTAAAAAAAAACTTCTACTAAATCCAAAAATATTATCTCCTTATGTCTCCATATCTTTCAAAACATGAAAACTTAAAAAACTTTCAAATAAAACCTTATATTTCCTAATAAACCAAGGCACAATATTCAAATTCCTTCTAAATATATACACATTGTTATGATATTACCTGGTGGTAATATCATGAGTTGGTAGGAGTAATGTCTTTTCCAATTATTCAAGTGTAATGCCTCAATGTTATATTTTCCTTTCTTGCATATCGTCTGTGATATCTTGTCTGCATTGCCAACTTGCTTCTCCCTGGTGTGCCTTGCTTCTGGTTCTTTAACTAGATTTATTTCTCCTTATCTTTGATGCTTTTCTCAAATACCAATCACCTTTTCATTGGTGCTTTTCTCGAATGTCATTTGCTTCCAGAATGTTAATTGGTTTGTCCCCTAGATAAATGACATTTGTTGACTCGATGCTTTGTGGATATTTGCTTTCTAGATTTGGTGCTTTACTTTGGATGATGCTACTCATTGATTTTTCCTTCTTTGTTTTGCAGGAGAACTGCTTATGACATTGGATTCTGGTTGAGTGAGCATGCTTTGAATACTACATTGTTCACTTTATTTTTTGCTCAACCATTGATTGCAACCTTTTTAATATTGGTCGTATGACCTTTTCTTTTCTTGCTAGTTGAACAAAACTAATATGCTATTTACTTTTCTCAAGTTGGTCGAATGGCCTCTTCTGTTACTATTTGATCGAATGGCCTCTTCCGCTGCTATTAGGCTGAATGGCATCTTTTTTGTTGCACTTTGGCCAAATGATCTCTTTTCTCTTCTTAGCTTCTAGAGCCTCTTTTCTCTATAGTATCCTGATGGGATTTTATCTTTAATATTGGCCTTCTCATGAAATTCTCTTTTCAATGGGCCTTGTAGACCTTCAATGCAATATGGGAAGACACTTCCTTCTTTTCTATTCTACAATATCTTAGGTCATACCTAAGAACCCAATATGATTCTCCTCCTTACTAGAGAACCCAATATCAGAATGATTATTTTCTAAATGACCAACTATCTTCAAAGTTGATTCTATCTTAGTCTTCAATCTACAAATCTTCAAATTAATATCAAGAGTTCTATCCCTAAATGATCAACTATCTTCATAGTTGATTTTACCTCAATATTTAATTTGCAAAACTTTACTTTTTTCAAATCAATGTTAGGGTTGGCTCTATCCTTGAATGACCAACTAATATTGAGTTGGCACACCTTCAATCTAGCTAAGTCTTAGTCTTCACTGGTTTTACTTCAACCTAGCGAAAAGAACCTAGTCTTTTCTACTCTATATGACCTTTAAAAATAGAGTCCAAGTCTTCATTGCCTTTAAAGTAGACAGACTCTAAATTAACTTTATCAAAATGGACAAAGTTAATTAATAATGGTGGCTAATAAAATGAACTCTATCAAACTAGATAGAGTTTGGTGGTAGCTTTGATACCATTGTTGGATTTTTAAGCCTTATTACCATAAAATATCATAGGTATCTCATGCAGGTACCAATATAAAATAGCCATAATAATAAAGGTCAAGATAATAAAAATATTATGAAACTAATCTCAAATAGCAAGAATGAAACAAATACTCACAATAAAAAATATCCCTTTATTATTTTTGAAAGAAATCAGAGAAGAAGATACAATTTATGGAGGTTTATCTCCATAATATAGCTTTACAAAAAATCTTCACATTCTTGATTGTTTTTTTTTTGTTAAGTTGGAAAAGTGCATTTTTGAAAGGAATAATAACCTTTTACATCAACAGATATTGCAAATTACTATCCATTTCACCAAGAAGGATTTTACACTGACATAAAGCCTATACCAACCATGTGACAACAAACACACTTCACTAACCACATCCAAAACTAGAAAATCAACATACACATTTCATATCTAAATAGCATATACTCTATGATTTCCTAGCAGTCTCTTCCTACTGATCCCCATTGTCAATTATTGTGGCATTATCATTCTCAACTAAGTTATTTATGTGCACTGGGATATCATTTCCCCTTTCCTTTTTGGCATCTGCCATAACTCCTTCGTTAGCAAGACCATATGCTACCCTGTTGGCTTCTCTATAAATATGATTGATAGACACATTCTTGAGTCTATCCAAAAGCACTCGAGCTTCCACCATCATTAAATCAATAGTCCATGCGTTTGGTTGTTCTCAATTTAAAATGGTCACAATATTTTGTGAGTCTCCTTCAACTATGAGCTTATATAGATTACAATTTATAGCTAAACAAATTCCTACATAAGCTGCTCTTACTTTAGTAAAATGACTTGTATGTTCACCTACTGGTTCAACAAAGGCTTTGATTACCTTACCCAGATGATTTTGGATCACCCCTCCAGCTCCTACCATATTTGGATTACCTTTCGAGGCCCCACAAAAATTTAATTTGAACCATCCAACCGACGACAGTATCCATTTTGCATAACTTTTCAGATGAACTCGAGGCATTGATAATTTCTCTCTAATTCCCCAACATTCCAATATCTGCCTTTCTTGCTCTGATTCCCATCCCTCATTGAAGCGAATAGTGTTAAAATTATTCATAAGGAGACTTCTTGCTCAGTTCCAAACCATTTTCTAGTCTATATTCAAGTCCTCAAAGATTATGGTTTCTTTCATTCCAAACTCTCCACCAGATATGTGGAAGGCTTAGAAGCCACAACTTCCTGATTCTTCTGCCTTTAAAAGAAGGCTCCCATTGCAAGTTTAAATATGAGATAATTCTAGGAAAAACCCACTGAACTTGGAATTCACTACAGAGCTTATCAAACAAGTTTTGGCAAAGGAGCACTTAAGAAGTAGATGATCAATGCTTTCCTCCTCTTTTTCACACAAAACACATCTATTTGGTAAGGAAAAACCACATTTTTTTCACCTTATCCTAGGTCATAATTTTACTATGCATAACCAACCAATAAAAAATAGTAATCTTAGGGATGATATATTTGTCCCAAACCTTTACATGGGGCCACACTACCCCCTTCAAACAAGTTATAACCAGACTTCACAAAAAAGTTTCCACTCTTTGTTTTCATCCAAATAAATATATTATTCGATCACCAATGGCTGAGGATGTAGGCATTAAGGCATCTATTAATACTTTCCAGGTGTGGATACAAGTCCTCATTGATGTTCTCAGCATAAAGTCACTTCCACTTCTTGATGCCATTTTATTAAACTATATAATCCCAAACCAAAAGTCCATAAATAAGAGTCAGGATTGTTCTTAAGTTTGTAAACCTTGGGATCTCACAAAGGGGAGAGTTAAGGATCCAAGTATCCTGCCAATATCTCACGTTAGCACCATATACAATATGCCATCTACAATCTTGCTAGATTAGAGGTCTTACCTATTTAAGGCTATTCCAAAAAATAGACCCCTTAGGGTGGTTGAGGTTTTCCAGGAAGGAGGAATTACGTAAATACTTAGCTTTTACAATTTTGACCCAGGGAGTGTCTTCTTCCTTCACCAACTTTCCCATTAGAGATTTATTCATTTTGGAAAGAGTTCCTAGTCCCAATCCCCCATATTTTTTAGAGGTATAGACTTTGTTCCAAGCAAGTAAAGATATCCTCTTCTTTTCCTCAGCCTCAGACCATAGAAAAATCCTTTGGATCTATGCAATATTTTTGTAGAATGATACTGGCATTTTAAAATTGACATGAAATAAATAGGTAAACTTTGAAGGCAGTTTCACAAGTTGGGCCTTTCCTGCCTGACTAAGAAGAGAGCCTTTCCAGGAAGACAGTTTATTTGTAACATTTTCAATAACCGGATCCCACAAGGCTTCCTTAATACTCCCACAAAATAAAGGTATCCCTAGATAGGTTGTTGGTAAATCACCTATGCCACAGTTGAATATTCTTGGTATCTGTAGTTGGAGAGCTATAGAGGTATTCAGGAAAAAATCTTGCTTTATTAAAATTTACCTTTTGGCATGTTGCAATCCATAGAAATGCAAAATCATCTTAATATGTCTTGCTTGTGGAAGAGATGATCTTGTCAAAATTAGAGTATCATCCACAAATTGTTGAAAAGAGATTGATTCTAGAGTGGAAGCTGGCCTGATACCTTCTATGTCTCCTCTATCCGTGGCTGCTATGAAGGCTCTACCCATAGCTTTAGCTAAAATTATAAATAGATAAGGGGACAGGGAGTCCCCTTGTATTAAACTGCTCTTACTAGGAAAATAACCCACTATAGACCCATTGACTAAGATGGAGATCATCACTATAGAGATGCAATTTTTCATCATAGAGATCCAATCCTCATGAAAACCAAAGTGTTGGAGCACTTTGATCAGTAAATACCAAAAAACTCTGTCATATGCTTTATTCATATCCAATTTAAGAAATATACCTTCCTTTTTTTATTTAGAGATATAGTGCAAGATATCATGGATTGAAATGATCCCATCAAGAATATGTTATCCCTGAACAAAACCCTTTGGTGTTTGTCAATGACAAAAAGGAGAGCCATATTCAGCCGATTTGCAAGGACTTTGGACATAATTTTGTAGAGAGTATTACATAGGATAATTGGGAAGTAATATGCAAAATATTTAGCACTCGCAATCTTCAGGATGGGGGCTAAGAACATACAATTCATATTAGAAGGGATCCTTTTAGAGGTTTGAAACTCCTTTACTGCCAAGGTGACCTCATTGCCAATGATGTGCCAAAAATTGTTATAGAAGAGTATCAAAGACCCATCTGGACAAGGAGATTTGTCTCCCTTCATGGAGAAGACTGCCACTTAGATTTCTTCATTCGTAAAGGGGCTGAGGAGAGAGTCATTTATCCGGTTTGTAATATATAATGGAATTGTGAAAACAAAGACATGATACTTAAATAAAATAAAATAAATCAAATAACATAAGGAAATACAAAGATTGCACAAATGGATGTATTCAATAAAATGGGGGGAGCCAATGAACTCCTTTGTTACAATAAGTACTCAATGTGAGTATTTGATACAATGATTTACAATGGCACTAAGGTTATTTGAAACCCTAGCAATAACAACAAAGTGTCTTTAGATTTAGTGTGTCCTTGCTTGCAACAGGTTGAGTGGGCTTCGAGTATCCAGTGTGGGGCCACTCTAGCTTCAACAACCGTTCAACAATGTGTAGAACTTGCAGATCTGGATACATAAAAATAGAACAAGGGAATTAGTAATACCTATGAGGGCTCCATAGTGTGAGACTCTCAGACATCAATAAAACCCTAGATAACAATGAAGTCAGAAAGTATGTCGGATCAACAAATTATGAGATAAAATACATTCAAATGAGATATACCTTACTTTCGTTTTGTTGTTGCAAATGGCATGGTGTAGCAGGATCAGATTCGTGTTTCTGTAGTTGTAGCAAGCTCGAACGCGCACTTGGTAGGCTCTAATGTGAGCTTCACAGGCTCTGGTGTGCACATTCGAGATACAACAGGCTCTGGAGAGCACCTACAATATATAACAGGCTCTGGTGAGTGCTTTGTAGGCTTTACAGCTAGCCTCGCAAGCTCTGGAGGGTGCCTATGAGTTAGGGTAGAATATGCAAAAGCAGATCGATGGGGTGGTGATGAATGTGATGGACGGATGGGGGCTGTGATGGCAATGGAGGATGAATGGGGGATGACTGGAACAATAGAAGTCTTGTTGGCTTAGCTAGGGCTTTAGATATTCAAACTCTATCTCTCTCTGCTTCGCTAGGGCTTCAATAGTGACTCCTCCAGGGTGTAATTTCTAATCTCAAGGTTCTAGGGTTTGGGAATTCATAAAATACCCTTATTTATAATCCAACCTAGGGTTTTTTTAGGGTTTTATCCTTACAATTTTGATCATGTGGCTAAGATTAAATTAGATCCTAAGGTTAAGATTACTTTTTGAATGTGACATGGATTAATGAATATGGACGGTGGAGATTAGAATGGATTGGACGGTTGTGGTTAATTGAGTTTATAAATATATATTTTATAATAAATATATTATAATATAATATTAAATATTAAATAATATAAAATAATATTAAAATAATCCCAATTAGGCTAGGAAATGGCAGGAAAGGGCTAAAATGGTGAAATGGATGGTGGGAAAGGTGGAATTGGGCCAAATAATTGACGAAAAGGTGTATGATGGACAAGTAAGTGGTGGGAAGGCTAGGATGGAGGATTAGTGGCTGTAATTTGGTGTCTACAGGAATATATCCTAAAAATAAGTTCATCGCCTCTTCATCCAACTTCAAATCCACTCCTAACATGTCTTGGAAAAATAAAACAACTTCCCCTCTAATTTGGAAAGGATCCCTTGTAGAAGAACCATAAACAATCTTGATCTCCTAGATTTTATTAAAACTTTTGTGCCTGAGAGTTGAAACATGGAAAAACCTTGTATTCATATCCCCTTTCTTTAACCATAAAGCTCTTGATGTCTGCTGCTAGAAAGCCTCCTCACACGCTAGAGTATTGTGCCAATCACATAGAAGATCCTTTTCTCTAGTCCAAACTTCCTTTGAATACTCCCCCAAATGCAAAGAGTTTTCTAACTCCATGAGTTGTTGTAAAGCTACCTTTTTAACCATAATGTCTCCAAACACATTTTTATTCCACAATTTTAAGTTCTGCTTAAAAAATCTCAGTTTCTTTGCTACTTGAGTCAATCTATCTCGAGAAAAATCTTATCGCCACCAATATTGAATCCTTCTATCTAAATTAGAATTAAGGATCCACATCTTTTCAAACCATAAAGGGGCAGCAAAGAGCCTTATCCTGTCCGTTGTTTACCAAATCAAAGGATTATGGTTTGAGCCAATTTTTGGGAGGGCTGTGAGAGCAGTGTCCCCAAACAACACTAAGCTCTCCTGAGAAATCAATACCCCGTCCATTCTAATCTGAATTAATTGACCCCCAACCACCTATTAGTCCAAGTAAACTTTGCTTGTCTAAGCTCCAATTCCATCAGAGTATTTGAATTTATAAAATCATCAAAATCATTCATACTATCTGAATATCCTTCAATGCCTCCCTTCTTATCAGATAGATATAGAGGGGTATTGAAGTCTCCTACAATGATCCATTGGATGCCTACAAAGACATGCCTAATTTAAATCAATTACCTCCATAACCTTTGTCTTCTAACCATAGTAGTGGGTGCATAGACATTTGTAATTATCCGGTGGGAATTATCCTCCTTCAAAAAAGTGGATAGCATAAAATCTATTATTTGAGATAATTTTTTGTCCTTCCAATTTATTTGGGTTCCAAATACACATAATTTCTCTTGAGGAGCTTATTGAGGGTTGAGCAAAAAAGTCTGCTCCTCTTCAAATCTTGTCTTTAACCATTTCTAAGTTTGGTTCTACCACATTTGTCTCTTGTAATAGCAAAATGTCTAGGTGATTATTTCTTACCAATGTTTATACTGATCTATGTCTTCTAGTCCTGTTGAGACCTCGTACATTCCATGATAAACATTCATTTTTTAGATTTAACTGATTTCTTCTCTCCCCCACACAGATTGATGACAGTTTGTGTTCCTCTAGCTATCTCTACTGTTATTTCCCTCTTCCTTACCTCTATTAAAGAGGGTCTACCTACAGTGTGTTCCTTGCCAACATCCAAGGGAGTTCTCTTTGCTTGATTCCTAATCACCCTTGAGGGTGTCATCGAAACCTCATATGAACTAGAATCATCCCATATTGGAGCTACAGGTTTCACCTCTATATTTTTTAGGATCTTCTTATCTTCCTTTAACACTTTTTCATCTTCATATTGCCTGTACCGATTTGTAAGAATCATATCAATAGGGTTAACCTCTACATCCACTTCTAGAGGTTTTAGAATTTCTTGTTGTACCCCCTCATGATTCACCCATTGTGTCTCCTCCATAAATTCTATAAATTTGGATGGGGATGTTAAGTCTATTATTTTTGAAAGCTTGCTATTCAAATCAACATTAACACAAATTGGGCAAACACCATATGGGACTTCAACCTGGTTACCCTATCAATGGTAACAAAGGTACCAATACCATTTGCAATAGCCATTAAAACTTCATCGTACCAATATTGAAATGGAAGGTCAGGTAATATTACCCAAATAATAGTTGTGTTGAGACTTTGGGTGTGAGGATTAAAATCCACATCCCATTTTCTGAGAAACAGGCTACGCTTCCCCATCGACCATGGTCCTCCATCTAGAATTTTTTGCATGTCACTTACCTCAGTATTTTTGTTCATGAAGAATCCATTTGGGAGTGCCACAATCTCCATGTAGCCTACCAGTTTCCATTTAGCGAAGGCCCACATTCGAATAGTATATATATGGCCTTACCCTAAAAAACATGCCCATCAAATTGTGTTCCCCTTATGCCTTCATGTTTAAAATTATCTTCGATGGAATGTTGAGAATTCCATCTTTAACTCCCAAGTTTAAGTGGCTTACCAACGGAGGAAGAGTAGTAGCAGGTTTAGAACCATGTACCACCTGGGCCCAAGAGTGTTTCTATCCCACTTTTTGGATTTGATTCTCCTGACCGTTGTCTACATCTGATTCATCTTACCGCTTCTCTAAGATAACTTTATCGGGAGGTTCTTGGATTTTTCTTCCTAGATTACCATTCTCCAGCTTTTCATCCAAGGCCTCATCTATTAACATACCTTCCAAGGCCCTAGTCTAGTATTGCCCTACTTCAATTCCTACACCAACCGCTCCCTGTCTATCTCTGATCGCTCCAAACCTTGCTCCGTCTACTCATTTTATTACCCATTCTATTTTTGAACTCAAACACCGATCTATGGGTTGAAAATAATTGAAAACCTTATTTTTTGGGTTTTCATTTTTTCCTCTTTTAAAGTTTTGATCCCTCGCTAGTTATTCGCCCTGCCTACTACTCCCGTCAACTAGGTCCGAGTAGAATTTTTTATCGCTGCTATATTAGAATAATCCACCCTTTAGGAATATAAATTAACTGTGCTCCTAGAAAATTTTTTCTGCTCTAGAATTTGTGTGTTCCTTTAAAAGGAAATTGATATAAACATGTTTGTAAATTCTCATACTCTCTTACAGTGGAAAATATAATAAGCCAACCAGTTGCTATAATATTTGAATAACACATTCTTGATTGTTGCCTTCCATATGACCTTTTGATTCTTAAGTTACCACTTGCATAGAAGACTCTTGGACTTATTTCATGACACATGTACATATCCTATACATCCTAATTTATCAAATAATGTAATATCATCTAACACAAATGAAGAAGAGAAGTCAAGATCATCACTTTCTTTATAGACATGCTCCTTAAATATTCCATAGTTGCATAAGGTATGCCATGAAGACACAATTTTTTCTCTTATGACATACATAATCCTATTTAAAGACTTCCTCTTGCCCTTGGGCCACTTGATTTCATTCACCAAAAGAGGTTTTGCATGAACCTACTTAAAAGAGGACTTGTAACAAACTTCCAAGAGTACTTGGACAAGAAATAAAATAAGACAAATATCATGAAGATAATTTCTTCATGAATAAGTTAAATCAATCATCCAAAGGATGAAGAAGGATTGTCTAAAGCACATCTTGAGTCTTTTTCCTGCAAGCCTCCAAAAGACTCGAAAACTATTACCATTTTCACAAATCTATATCTCCCAAAACAATTAGGCCAAAGATTTTAATTACATAAAATATGATAAGTCTACCCTTTCAAAATAAGGCAATATATTTTGAGGATTACTTTTCACAGTTCAACCCCTAATGCTAGAATATATCCATAAACTGATGTCATCAATGCATACAACTTGAAAATTCATGTAATTTGAAAAAAATAGGCTCAAAATGCTTTTGTATGCAAAATTTATGGCCTTTAAAAGTTTTGCCGTAATTGTAGACACCAAAATCTAGCCACTTGTCATCCATCCGTGTACTCCAATCATAGCCACCCATTATTTATATATATATATATATATTTAATTAATATATGTATAGATATTAATATTTTATATATTTAATAAATAAATAAATAAATAAATAAATAAATAAATATATATATATATAAATATATATATATATATATATATATATATGAATTTATCCTAGCCATCCGCCACGTTTTAATCTCAGCCATCCATCCACCTCAATCCATGCCACTTACCCAGATTTAATCTCCACCCTTCTTCATGTTTTAATCTCGACCACTCATTTTGTGTCGTCAAAACCCTAACATGTTTAAGGGAAGATTATAAAAGAGGAGTCATTTTGATGAATCAAACCCTTAATTTTTATTTAAGCCTTTGAGAATATTAATCCCTAAAGCTTGCTCCCACGAAATTCTACCCTAGCCACTTCACCGTCACTTTCTCATCGCTTGCATTCCCTGTTGCATAACCCATGTAGAACTATATTTGGTTATATGACACTTTCCTTAGTCCTCGAAGGCCCCCCAGAGGCACCAAAACACCTCTAGGTATTTTTAGAATCTTTCTGGTGCATTGCTGCCATCACAGAACGTCCTGGTGCATCTCCCACCATCACAGAATGCCTTTGGGTGTTTCCTACAATAGATTTGTAGTCCTACGACCCTCGGGCACCGTTCGGGCATCCTCGCGACCATCATTGATAAAAGTAGAAATCTCAAAGTGATTAGGTAAAAAGTTTTATTTGCATTTATTTTACATTATTATGTTTTGTTTATAGTTTCATTCTACAACATTTAGGGTTTTGTAATTTTTATTCTTCTGAGGGTCTTACGTAGTGGAGCCCTCATAGATATTACTGATCTTTGTTGTTGTTTGCTATTTGCAGGTATAAGAATAATATTTCTAGAAGTTTTTGAAGTTAGGGTGGCCATTTTAGGGTACAAAAGCCTACCCACAACCTCATTTGGATCGAAGACAAGCATGAAGATACCGGTAGTGTATTGACCTAGGGTTTCAGAGAACCCTAGCATTTGTAAAAATCAATATCACAAGAACATTGTAAAACCCCATATTGGGGTACATTGATTGTATTATTTTGAGATTTACCCGCATTAATAAAATCTTATCTATCTTATGCAATATTGTGTTATTATTATGTTTTTTTATTAATTTATCTTTTATATTGGTGTTGCTTGATTTTGGTTTACAATAATAACCCTCAAAATAAAAAAATAAAGCCTTAAACCATAGAAAGATAGCAAAAAATATTTATTTTCCACTTGATAGTCACTCATTTACTCATGATAACCATTTATTTTGTGCCACATAGTCATCTTTGACTAATTGAAACATTGCCACTTGTAGTCTGACTAGATGAAGATGGTTTAAATAATAAAGAAATTATCAAGTGGTGTCAATTACAACTATTTGTAGCAACCCATCAACTCGACCTTAGGGAGAGACAATTTTTTAACAAGGGTTAACTCACAAAGAAGATCCAATATTTTTTAGCAATATAACACAACCACATTTTAAGTTAATTATCACTGCAGATGACACTCAAGTGGACATGAGTGGCAAAAATCCCATAATTATGGGGTTCACTTTTATAAACCTCACGATTTAGAAAATATTCCATCAATGATCCCCCCACTTTTCCTATACCTTCATCGGTATAGGACCTCTTGACTATGACATAGGGATTATCTTTTAAGGCCCATAACACTTAAAGCGAGATGACTATATGTAGGATTATTTTGGTATGATGCCTTAGTAATTATTTACCTACACCTAAGTGGGCTAACTAAGTTCATTACCACTCACCTGATAATGATCATGGTCAATCTTGCCTCACCGCAAGGTGCCACCACTATACTATCTTGTGAATGATGCGATGGATTATCTCATATCAATCCATCATTTATATTCCTAGACCTCACTACTAGGAATACGTCCAAGCCTCATTGCTCAGGACTTGTCCAAGCCTCACCACTATGGACTAATCAAAAGCCTCATCACTTTGGGCCACCCGAGCCTCACCGTTTAGGGTGTATCATTCATGATAACCTAGTTATTGCCTCACCACAACTCCTACTAGGATTGGGTACATCTTGAATCAAGGGTTTTCTAATATGGCTCTAGATTCATGCCCAAAACCCCCCATCCAAACCCAAGAGTCTTAACATTTAAAGAAATAAACATCTCTCCCAAAAGGAAATAAAGTGCTATATTAAATCATAATTAAATTCAACATAACACACTACTAAAGACTAGAAAGATACTTTTCAAATCATAATACTAGCATTTAGTATTTCCTTTATTTACAATGGAAAAAATAAAACATCTAAAATAATTTTAATCATAAACCATGAATTAGATTATATCATTCCTTTTGATAACATATTCTTTCCATTTGCACATAATCAAACAATCTAAGAACTTTACATAAAAGAATAACAACATATAATATTTTATTCTTGAACAATACTATAACAAGTATATTTACAATACATCCTTTTCTTCATCAAAGGTTTTGCATAATTTCAGTACAAATACTTTTTAAGAATTTCTCATTTTAAAATACAATAATACATCTCCACATAAACGGTCCCTAGTCCATCTTCTCTTCCAAGGTCTTTCTATTGGTAGATCTTTTTGCACAAGTTTGAGTAGAAATTTAGGGATAATAACAACTCTTAAAAATGCATATGCAAGCCTAACATGCACTATGCAAACACATAAAAATGCAACACATGCATCATACAACCCAAACTTAAGCAAGAACATGGAGAGAATCCCATACTTCTCTCCATTAATGGATTCCTTAACTACTCAAGCCTTATCCATATTGAAAATATCACTACTAAAGCATTCAAATAACAATCCTAATAAAAAACAATCTATTCGTTTTTCCATTCTTGAACCAATTTTTTACCTTTGCTCTTAAGTAAAATAAATCATGAAAACTTCCAACATTAATCCAATAATTCCAACATTACACTTTGATAACTAATTAATAATGAATACATTATTAATTTAATATTAAAAACAACAATATTATTTTAAAAGTTATATCCAATAATACCATAAGTCGTTGGTAAGTTAAAACATTAAGCATAACTAAAAATATTCAAAAGACAAGATGCCCCAATTGTGGCATTAAAAAATTAAATATAAAAATCATAAAAACCATAACTAAAATGCACTGTCGCTTAACTTAACCTATGATCTAAAAAGGACTTCGATGCCATGAATCAAACTAGGAAAAAAGTAACTCCAAGACAACTCGAATGACACCAACATCAAGCACGACTCAAGATGACCTCCTAGCCTAATGGTCTGATAGAGGTGTTGGTTTTAAAACCCTAATCCCAAGATAAGTCCAAGCCAACTAAACATAGCTAAAAACAACCATACACAAGAGCTTAAAATATTTTAGGAAACTATCAAAAGCTACAAAAAACACAAAAAATATGGTGAAAGCAATACCTCAAAACAACAATAGACTGCTCCCTATTCAAATATTGGAAGTGTATGGAAGATATACAATGAACATATATTGAAGATCATTGTGTTGAAAGCTACCTAACAAATATTGACAACAAAAACGTGATCAGACATCTAAGAACCTCTTCAAGGCACTTGAGCATACACTTGTAGAGATGCCAAACAACAAAGGTGATGAAATATACCTTAACTTACTTTAAGCTTTGTTGGATTGGATAGACTTGAAGAAGCAATGAATTAAGGCAAGAATACCTCCCCTAGAATGGCTTAGGGAAAAATAGGCTATAACTTCAATTAAGAGTCTTATGCGATGAGAGCAAACCAAAAATCATGTTAGAGTTAAAGTGCACTATGCATTCACCTTGACACTTGTCAGTGCACTATGCCTTCACCTTGACACTTGTCAGTTTCTCTTGACAAGTGTCATGTGTTGAATATAGGCTTATGCCTATATATTGTAACCATTTGTATCAATAATATTAATCCCATCAGTTTCACTCTCAACATTTGGTATCAGAGCAGAGCAGGTTCCCTCTTCTGCTTGTGAAACCCTTGAGGGGGATTTCCCTCATGGAAATCCTCCCTCCCCTATTTTTTTTCCTATTTTTTTAAATATTTTACCGAGGTAGTATGCTCTCCATCATTTGATGGATCAAAAACCAGATGGTAAGAATTTTTAAAATTTGGGAATTTTTTTTAGAATTTTTTTAGTTTTTTTTTTTAAATCTGCAGATAGCGTGGAGATAGTGCAGCAACTGGTGCTACATTAGGTTGAATTTTTTTAAGTGTTCATTGTGGTTGGCAGCATTGAAGAGAGGGAACGAATTGCGGCTAGTGGTGGTGAGATTGGAAGATTGAATACTGTTGGCAGTGCTGAGATTGGACCATTGAGATGTTGGCCTGGAGGGCTCTGTCTGTCTAGGTCTATTGGGGATATGGATGTGGGTGAGTTCATTGTACCAATACCACATGTAAAACAAATCAAGCTGCTGACCTAAGATTCTTCCCCTTTTGGGCCTCTTCAGCCTCCGACGACGGCATCCTCATCCACGTCGACTACCTTGATGAGAACAAAAATTTCACCCCAACTCAAATCCTTGGAAAGATTCTCTCCAATTTGAAGCAAATCACCATAAAGAATTTGGAAACCACTGCGGTTTTTGACTGCGTCATCGAAATACCAGCGTCCTTCACGAAATTGCAGTGTCGCACGCGTTCTGTTCCTCTACCTGACAATATCTCATGCCGAGATAACTCCAGTTGCAGAAGAGGAGTTTTGCTTGTTGCTTTTTTGTTGAGGGCGGCGTAATGGTAATGGTCACCATCAATGGTGTGCTCGGCACAGCTAATAGCCCATGGACTTGATTAGGGATGTATTTGAATCAATATAAAACCATTACATGTGGAGTTTGAGGCTTCTAAATCAAAATATAATGCCACGTTCCTGTCATAGAGGGGAGGTATTATTTATAAAGTGAACAGGCACTTTAATGTAAGGGCAATTTATTTAAAAACTAGAGAAATATTTTTATTAAAGTGGATGGGGCCACTTTATTTAATATATGGGGACTTGACATTTTGCTAAGCCGACAGTATGGCTTATTTGGCCATTAGTTTAATGTTTTATTTCCACAATGGAGAGTGGAGTGGAAGGCCTTTATTGTAATTTCCAAACTGGAAGAGCTGAAGGCCTAGATGGTCCATGTAAATCCTACGCCTGAGAGTGATGCCGCCATTGAGCGATGTTGTTTATTTTGTTGCCTAGAGAGGCATACTATTGTTTTTTCAACAAGTTAAAGGCCCCATTCAAACCCAAGTATAGGGGTATTTATAGTCGTTGGAAACGTTTTTCCGTGACGGACACAATGGTGGTGTCATATTGTAATTTTAAGGCTATTTCAATTAAGTTTTTTAGCCTCAAAGTTTTTTCTACCTTGGAGTGCACTCTCGGTTGAACCCGACACTCCCAAGGCACTTGTAAGTGAACCTAGTATCCAATATTCTCCTCTTTCTACTTGGCGGATGCAGCGACTGGTTACCCATGCATTTCGGTAAGATGAGGTGACTACCATAAGGACACTTATTCTAGGGACTACAGAAATAGACACCCTAGACTCTATCCGACGTTTTTTGGATCTACTTCTGAAGACTATAGACGAAGACACTTCAGAAGATTCTCTTCTATTATTCTTTCTTCTTCTCCTCCATATTTGGCATCTATGGCTCATTTTATTGTATTGAGTGCATTTTCGACAGAGACCAACACTCTTATATGGCTCGTTTTTCCTTTGTATTAGGTGCATTTTTGGCAGAGACCGACACCTTCTAGATTGAGTTCACCATGATGAGGGACTTGATATTCATGGTGGATCTAGTCAGTGACCTACGAGAGGCAACATCCTTTGAGGATGACCTGTAGAGGCAACAGACCTAGAAGTGGCTGACCCTGAGGCACCCATGATGACCCTGAGGCACTTAGACGGATAACCCAGTGGCAACAGACCCATGGAAGTGGCTGACCATGATGCAACAGACCGAGATGTATACACAGTGAATCTAGCATTATTCACAGTTGGAGAGCCAAGCGCAAAGAGCATGAGCCTAGACCAAATCAACAATAAAGGAGGATGATAGGTTGCTTTTAGAGAAGTCAACATTAAGGGGGAATGTTACCTAATGTTGACTTGTTTTGTTTCTTCTTTAGTTAGGATAGTGCACTTTAAGGGGGAATGTTAGAGTTAAAGTGCACTATGCCTTCACCTTGACACTTGTTAGTGCACTATGCCTTCACCTTGACACTTTCCAGTGCACTATGCCTTCACCTTGACACTTGTCAGTTTCTCTTGACAAGTGTCATGTGTTGAATATAGGCTTATGCCTATATATTGTAACCATTTGTATCAATAATATTAATCCCATCAGTTTCAGTCCCAACAAATCAAACCCCACCAAAGCTCAACAGAATTGCTTAAAAATAAGAAAAGAATTGTCTTACGCTATGAAATCCTACATAATAATATTTCCATCGAACCTAAAGATACAAATAAAGGCAAAAACAATCGGTAATCAAATATTTACATCTAGAAATAATTAAAATATTACATAATATCAATGCATCTTAGCATGAATGAATCATTTACAACAATAAATCTTATGAAGTATTCATTCATCAAGAACAACCAAGAGGACAAATACCCTGCAAAAGCACTCCAAATACTACTTCTTCCACAAGCTTTCATTCCCAAATCTTCTATTTAGCCAGCTTCCTCAAACTTGGCAAATCTCCTTAACATATATTTTTCTAGAGATCCAAAAAAGAAGATCAAAGAAGGAAATGGTTTATTCCTTGCATGCTATTCTGTCATGCACAAGAGTAATGTTTCTAAAACTTCATTACAAGAAGCTTACCAAAGTTTCCAGTTATTATCACGTTTCCAAATTTTTAACTTGCCAACACTATGATATTAATGAGTTTTTCCTTTCATTAAGGCTTATCTTAATTCATTAATATCTAAAGGTTTAGCTTTAATAATTAAATCACTATGTCATTAATTCAATTGTTTTTCTTCTATTGTTAGTGTTATTTTACTAACTTTAGGATTAAATCAATTACTCTCTTCTAAAATTCATTTAATTAATATCAAATGTTAATATTTTTTTTCTTTTTTGCATTTACATGGTGGAATCGGTAGCAGCCACGAATCCGGGCAGGCTGTCCAAATTTTTATGACCGCCACAGTATTCTGCACTGTCCGCCCCCGAAGCCGCCACACAGATCTTCGTGTAGTCCGCCCCTATAACCACCATGCCACAATCATTTTAAACCTTTTACGCCGTTGAAAGCACCAGGAAAGGGACAAGAGTTCAGTCCGGTGAGGCCCGATATTTGAACCTTGGACCTCCACCCCCCTTATGGGGTTTGGATGAACCAATTGGTCTACACCTCGGACCTTTTATCAAATGTTAATATTAACCATTAACATTGATATTATTTTTAAGTATTAATTATTAATACCTAACTTGATAAAATTATTAACCAAACAATTTCTATACTTCAAAACACATGCATGAATGCATCCCAATATTAGTTTGTAAGTCTAAGATGCCATCAATAATATGCACAAATAATTTTCTTAAGTAGGAAGCTTTACGATAACTGCAATTTTGCCACACACCTACTACGAATGTCTCTTTTTCTTAATATCAACCTCCTTGCCCAATGGTGCATTTGATCAAAAATACACACATGCAATGCACCTATATGAAGGGTTTTCTTTTACCCTTGAGTTGTCGATGAGAATTTCATCCATAATTTCTCTTTTTACTCTCAACTCTAGTGGTTGTCCCATACCAATCTATTCGTGAGAGTACTTGGTCCTAAAATAAAATTTTATTAATAGTATCATGTTATCAAAATAGCATAATTCAACATTAAAAAACCTAACTATCAACTCATCTTGATAGAGTACAATAAGATTATGTATTAATATCCACACATTAATACATAAATCACACAATAAGGGTAGTCTTATCACGAGGGTCATTACATACTCCCCTAGGACTAAACATAATTTCTTGTGTTTTTTTTAAAGCAATGATATAATTTATTCAAAAAATATGGGAATTGCTTCCTCATTTCCTCAACATCTTTCTAAGTTGCACAATTTTTAGAATAATGGTCCCACTAGACCTTACATTGATCTAGGGTTCATTTTCTCAATATCTTAGAACAAAATCCTAGAATCCTTACTGGTCACACCTCAATGGCTAAGGGATCTACCATTTGAAATTTTGAAACATTCTAAACATGAGAATGATCAACAACATACTTTTTAAGCAGGGATATGTGGAAAATATCATGGATATTTGATAGGTTGGGCGACAAGGTGAGCCTATAAGCTATTGGATTAATATTATCAATGACATTAGAAGTCCCTAAAAAACAAGGATCCAACTTAGTTAACTTGATGACACTTTTCATGGGTTTTACCCTTAAGAAGACTTTATCTCCCATAGAGAATTATCTTGGTAATCGTTTTAGATCAACATAGCTCTTTTGATGATCGATTGCTTCCTTAAGCCTCTATCGGTTACCCTAAATTGCTTCTCCATATCTCTAACAATGTCTAGTATGATCACCACCCAATCCTCTAGATTTTCTCACGATAGGGGTGTTCTACACCTTTTTCATACAAGGCCTAAAATGAAGTCATTCCCAAGGATGCATGGTATCCATTATTATATGCAAATTCTACCAGATGTAAATAGTATTCCCATTTAGACTTTTGATCTATGCAATACATGTGAAGCATGTATTCAAGAACTTGGTTAACCCTCTCCATTTTCCCATCTATTTTTGGATGGTGAGCATTATTGATCAATTTAGTGTCCAATGCACAATGAAGAGCCTACCAAAATTTTGATGTAAACTTGGAATCTCTGTCTAATATGATCACCTCAAGAAAACCATCTAACGTAATTATTTCCTTGGTAAAATTATTTGCCACAATCGATGCATCATCCTTGATATTTCTTGGTATATAATGTGCAAATTTAGTCAACTTGTCTACCACCACAACTATTGCATCATGTTGGTACCTTGTTTTAGGTAAATCCACAATAAAATACATGGATATAAATTACCACTTCTGAGTAGGTATATCATGTGGGTACAATTTTCTTGTTGGATGTTGATGTTTTGCCTTTACCTTATGGCATTCCAAACATCTAGCAATGAAACTATTAATATTATGTTTCATTCCATACCAATAAAAGGTATTTTTAATATTTTCTCTCATCTTTGCACCTCCTAGATGAGAAAAATATGGAAAACTATGCACCTCTTTCATAATCATTCTCCTTAAACTACTAGTATGATAACCCTATATTTAAAACATAAAAGTTCATATTTTATGTTAAAATACCCATTTTCCTTAGGTTTTTTCTCAAATTTATCTTGGATTTCAATGCAATACCGATCTTGTAACTGCATTTCCCTGATTCTATCCATAAAGTCAACATGACTTTGGGTTAATGCTACTATATACCTTCTCCTACTAAAGGCATCAAAAACCTTGTTTTCCTTTCCTTTGATATACTATATACCAAATTCATACTCATCTAGGAACATTATCCACCTTATTTTCCTTGTATTCAACATAGGTTGGGTAAAAATATACTTTAGGCTTTGGTGATTTGTTCTTAGATCGAAAGGTTTTCCCAACAAATAGTGCATTTAGACCTTAAGAACATGCATAATCACTACTAACTCTAGGTTATGTGTAGCATAATTCAACTCATGCTTCTTGAATTTCCTATATTCATATGCTATTGTAGCTTCATTTTGGGATAACACCCCTCCCAAATATTTCGAGGAAGCATATGTACATACTGTAAAATTCCTATAAGGATAAGGTATCTTGAGATCTGGTGTTATAGTTAGCTTATTCTTTAGAGTTTCAAAGGTAACCTCACACTTATTTATCCATTTGAACTCTTTTCCTTTTCTCTAAAGGTTGGTAATAGAGTAGGCAATTCTTGAGTAATATTTCACAAATCACCTATAATAACCAATTATTACTATGAATCTTCTAACTTCAGACACATTAGTAGGTGCAGGTCAACTTAATATGGCTTCAATTTTCTTGGGATCCACAAAAATCCCCTCTGCAAATATAATATGCCCCAAATAATGAACTTGTGAGGCATATAATTCATATTTTGATAACTTTCCATAAAGTTGGTTCTTCCTCAACACCTCTAACACCAACCTCAAATGTTGGTCATGTTCTTCTTTGGTGTAAGAATATATCAAGATATCATCCAAAAATATCAAAACAAATAATCCAGATATTTCTTTAACACATTGTTTATCATATTCATAAAAGTTGTTGGTACATTTGTCAACCCAAACAGTAACACTATGAACTCATAGTGTCCATATGTAGTCTTGAAGGTTGTTTTATGAGTATCCTCATTAATTCTCAATTGATGATATCCTGATCTTAGGTTAATTTTTGAGAAGATAATGACATCCTTTAGTTGATCAAAAAGATCATCAATACTTGGCAATGGATACCTATTATTGAAGGTTAAATTATTCACTATTTTTTAATTTATACATAATCTTGAGGATCCATTCTTATTCTTAATAAAAAATACTAGAACACCTAAGGGTGACACACTAAGTTTAATCAAACCTTTCTCCGATAAATCTTGGAGTTGCATATTTAGCTATTTCAACTTGATAGGAGTCATTCTATAAGGTGTTCTTGTAATAGGTTTAGTCCCAAGAATTAGTTCAATGGTGAAATCAAATTCATGTTGAGGTGGAAGGCCTAGGATATCTCTTGGAAATACATCCCTAAATTCATGCATAATTGGATGTTTCTTAAATATTTCCACATCTCCATTATTGTCTTTCTTGCCATTTATCTTAACCACATACAACATTTCATCTCTTTTGATTGCCTTCTTAAGCCACATAGCTGATAATAAATATGGTCAAAAAGACCCTTGCCTACTTTGAAACCTTAACATTTTCTTATCCTTATTAGTATACTCCATCTACCTTTCTTGAAAAATGATTAGGGCTCCATGAAATTTTAGCCAATCCTATTGGAGAATATTACATTATTTGGTACATGACAATGTACCATATTGGTACAATGTTATATTAGGTGTGTGTCTTAGATTAGAGTGTGAGAGTATATTTCATGTAATGTAATAATGTGCAGGAAATACACAAGTTTCATGTATATAAGTGTGCAAGTGTTGTGAGTGTGGATGTGCACATGTGTCCTTAGAAGAGGAAAGTGAAGAGTTTCAACAAAGATTGAAGGTCAATAATGTTTCATATGAAGAGTCACATACTATTATATACTTATGACAAAATATTGTAATTGTTATCGAAAATGCATTGCACATAGCATGCATTACTAGATCTTTATTCTATATCATTGTTGTAGCCAAAATTGATACAACATGAATGTACCCATAATTTTAAATTTTTTTGAAGGTCTTAAAAGAAGTCCATGTTTTGTCATTCACTGATAAATGAGTCAAATTTTAAATTATCTCAAAACAATCACATGGATTAATTCCTTAACCAAGAATCTTCCAATGCCTAGGTCATTCATTTAAAAAATAATGCTGTCAGCATCAAAATTGGTCATCCTCCATTACATGGACAAATTTATAAATAATGGCATACACATCTCACACCCTTAAGAAACTTAAGAAATTCCTTTTATTAAAACGTAAGGGGTTCCTCCACATTTTTTTCAAAAGGCTTACAATTTATAGATCCAATCGACTGAGCAATAAAAACAATGTAATTTATTTATTGGACGACTAGTAGAAAATCGTTTCCGAAAGCAAAAATTACCAAGAACTAAATAAAAAGGATTTTTGGCCGATAATACAAAATGATCGACTGACCAATAATCATTTTGCTAGTTAAAAGGCATGGTCGACAATAATAACAAATAAGTCGTCAAAATTTGATGCAACAAAAACATTTGTTCTGCAAAAAAAAAAGCGAACCATAACCAATCGAATGATGGAAATATAACATCAACTGATTGACTAAATCATCGAATGAATTAGAAATAAATGAAAAATGTGATCGGCCTAAACCATATCTATAGCGCTAAAAGTTCCTCGATCGAGCGCATAAGCTAACCAACCAAAAATATGAGCGGCCAAAAAAAGTTAACTTATCCAATTAAATTTTTTTGCATGCACTATCATTCAGTCGAGGTGCGTAGTAGATTAGTCGAAAGTCAAAATTTAAAGTCAAGCACTCGATCGAAAGAAAGAAACAACCGACCAAACACATGGCCTAAAGGTCGTTGGTTGAAAAGTTCATCAACAATCAAAAGATCAATCCATCGAAGCCCAATAAAGATCAGCGGTCAAAAACATTTGACTTATCAATTACAAAACCCTTCAATCAAACTCAAGCCAAAAAAGTAATCATCAAAGTCATTCGGTCGAAGAGTAATATTGGTTGATCGAAGAGTTACATGGATCAAAATACTGAAGTATTGACATGGTTAAAGCAGAGCCATTGAAATCTTTCCAATCATAAAAGGAACGAATACTAGATATCAACAATCGAACAAATCATAGCCATCAAAATATTACCGATCGAATGAAATAAACGGTACAAATCGATCAAGACAGATAAAGGCAAATTCAATGAAAATCAAGGTACTTTAACATTTAATTTCACATGCATAATATTTTTATTATTATAAACTGACCTCCTCGATAAAATTTAGCATAATATTTTAAATGCAGCACATGCAAGCATTCTCTAAACCACTTGGTTGAGCAATAATAGTGAGCTATCGAGATCACCACTCATGCGAGATCAAAGAGGGCCATCGATTGAAACTTGACAAGGATCAAGGGTTAACCGGTCGAGTATCCAATCAGTAAACCAAAAAGCCTCAGCCGAATTAGAGCACTGATCATCGAATCAACCATCGATGATAGCCAAAGTTCGAGTACCTCAAACTCTGCAACAAACACCAATTGATATACCATACCACTATAGCAATGCTTGAGAAAGTTGACGGGATAGTCTAATCAATAATGATTTCATTGACACGACCAAGAACTAATTTGGAAGTTACAAGCACGCAAGCCAACTACATATCTTAACCTTAGATCTATTTGGTCATGAGCTTTAATACAATGTTTGTTGATCGAACAATCTGGGATCTGACACATATATGATCTGGTAGCCAGTTACACAAATCAACCAAGAGGTAATGACTCATGATCGATCGATTGTTATGAGAAATGAGGTGGCGATCCAAGTATAACAACAATACAATGGTGGTTGGTGCAACATTAATGACACCTCATGCACAAACTAGATTAAATACATGATAACAGTAACAAGCAACTCACAGTGCTTGTAATACCCTTGAACTATTTAAAGTTGAAGAGCCTAGTAATAAAAATTCGAGCAATGGCATCCTCTAGCAAAGTTACCTCTAAGACAAGAGTTGAGCCATTAGACGAAAATGAGCCATTCAAGAAGATGAATGCTAAGAAAATTGAAGAACAGGTGTGGGATGAACTTGAACTCACCGAGTTTTATTTCCAGTCTAGCATAGAAGAGTATCAACGTCCACACCATTTGTTAAAGAATATCTTTAAGAGGGCGTATGCGGACAAAGACAAAAGAAGTCCCCACAACAAGTTGAGGACCAATTTGGTGAAGCTCTTATATATGAGAGTGCATTTCTCTCCTAAACTACTATCATGACTGGCCATCTCATATGATTCAAGAACCAGAGCCAAAGTTAATGGTCGAAACAAGCCCATCTATAGGATCACACCAGAGAAGATTGAACAGGTGTTTGGGCTAGAAACAACCAAACAAGTTTACGATACTTCAATAGTCTCAACACAATCCCAAAAAATGATTGGCACCACCTTCTACAAAAATTTGTTTGGCTACGACAAACTGGTGTTAACAAATTTTCCAATTCATAAATCATGGTTGGATAAATGGGCTAAAGATTATGCTGACATGATCCACATAGTTATGGGGATCGAGGACCTTAATTGGATCAACATCGAAGTCATGTACCTGATAGTGTCGTGCAATAAAACCTAGAAAATGGCAATATATAGGTGGTAATACATAATGTTCGAGACAATGGATAGAGAATTAAGAGAATTTTAGAAGGTAATTAAGGAAGAAAGAGAGTTCATGCCTCATTTCACATACTAGTCATTCCTCATACGTTTGATCATCGGGTAGTTCAAAGACATTGCGATTACTTAGTTAGGAGGTATACCAAGGGAAATTATCCAGGATAGACTACCTTACATTTATGACGACACTTCCACTTATTTAAAATTTGGAGAAGACTTTTGGAATCCATGTATCATGTACTCACTCAAAAAGAACCCCCATAATAAGTCCATGTATAATTAAGCATCTTGAAGACAAGAAATCTAGAAATTTCTTTCTCACTAAGCACTATAACTTCATTAGGACATATGAGGGAAAATTGCCAGCCAAATATTTACCCACTTTCATTTCGAAATCACTAGTGCCTTAGAGATAGTCAAGCAATCTGCAAAAGAAGCCAGATTGAGATGGAAGAGGAAACAAACTAGGATTCCTTGGATCACTGCACTAGGAAAAATAAGGTAGTATGTTTATGGAGTATATCCTAGAATGATGAAGGCCCTACCCATAATGGATTCTTGTTATTTCATGAAGATCACCTGAAGACCGTATGATCTTGTGGGCCGTTATAGAGACCTTATCATTGAGTCTAAGCCAATGATACATAGAGAATATGAATTCAAGAAAAGTATTTTATGGGAAAAAATAATAAAGTGAATTTAGAAGACATATGGAATAACCAGAACCTGGTTTTGAAGAAGTAGGGAACTACTCCTATGACCTCAGGATGGTAATACATGACATAGTAGATAAAATAATGCCCCAAGTGGCTATCATTCCACCAGAAGACTTTGCAGATCCCATTGTAGAGGTAATGAGTTTAGAACCTGAATAGATCGAGATCGTGGCTGAAGTGAAGATCCAAATAATAGAAGAAGCAATTGGTGCTTCTTCCATTTCTTGATATCTCTAATACAAGTAAAGGAAAAGAGATTGTGCTTACTTCTACTACCTCAGGTCATTTCACAATTGAAATCTTGACAGTAACTTTGATAGCCTCGCATCATTTACAACAGATGGCCATAGGCTCTCCTCAAGTAATACCAGTAGCTTTCATGATGAACAACAAGGAAATTAGAATATTTGCTATGGCATGGGAAAGAATATAGAAAGTTGGAGGATTTGGTGATATCTTTAGAGATTACTAAGCGGTAATTATCGACATCTCAAAGTCTCCCCCCGTAAGAAAGTCAGGACCAAAATAGTTACTGGTGAGCCTATGAGCCTCACTCTAGTTAGAAGAGAGGACTTCATAGAATTCACTTCTAAGGAAGAAAAGCATATAGAAGCAATAATGGAGGACAGGGTGACAAAAACTAACACTATGAGCAAAGTTCAAAGTTCACCTTCACCAAGTTTAGAACCCACCACCAAGACTACCATCAACATTCCCACTCAAGGAGTGCATTCACTTTAGAGAAATATCGATACAGGTGGTGCAAAAATAGGAAACACAGTCACCTTATTAAAACATGGAGTGCAGGTACATGCACAGACTACATTGACAATTGAGAAAGATGTGACATCTTGGAAATCTAAAGCAAAACTATTACAGGTAGAGAATGAAAAATTGAAAGCTAAAGTAGAAAAGAATTAGAGGCAAGTGCCTTCAAAAAATAAACCATTACAAACTCTAGTACTTACAACCAAGTACAAAGAAAATATGATCAAGATCATAAAAACATAAGCAAAAATGATTGAAAATTTTTACAGGGATTTTGGGGCAATAATAAAAGCAAACAGGAAAATAAAACCCCTAATTGAAGAGGTAGATAAAAATATGGTGGCCATTTCCCCAGTGTACGAGAAATGCAAGACTAAGGATGAACATGTTAGATCAAAATAGGTGGTCACCATTGGTGGTAAAAGCCATAGATGCCAAGTATAAGATGATAAAATCACTAGTCTCAAGGTCTATAGACCTTGATGAAATAACATAATTAAAGAGTTAAGATTATAGAGAATGAAACCATTAATAGGTTGAAACTGCTTGATGTCAGTCTCCACAAATTGATCAGTGCTAAAAGTTTTAGTTAGTCATCCATTAAAGGTATTCAAGAATCCCCATGTGAGGAAATAGATGAAGATAAACTCTTCGATCGACTCATCTCCTTGATGATCACCACTCTTGACATAGTGAGGTTCTTCCAAATAAAAAAAATAGTCTTGAAAGAAGACAAGATCAAAGGAATAATATTATTGGACATAATTAACTCAGTGCGATTGATGAGGAAATCTAGATCCACATGGTAGAATTTGTTGGTTATAGCCAAGAAGAAAAGGACACAATCAAGAGAAGTCAAAGAACATTTGAGTCAATGAGTAGTGTGGGGTCCACAACGAGAGAGAAAGGAAAAGAGAAGATAGATGAAAACTAGGTGGAATTTTAACCAATTTTTGGGAATGAATATTATTTTTGAGATAGTTAAATGACAGGATGTACAAATGCCCAACCAATGACAAGGCAGGAGACGATGTCAGGTGGATGGTTCAGATGAAAGCATTTTTGGTAGTTACAAAGCCACCACAGCTATAAGAAGGACGTCTACAACCAAGATAATGATCAAGATTTTGACATGGCATATTTTTTCTAAGAGGTATACTCAAGTGCCCGTTATTTGTTGTTGTATTCCCTTTGTCTTTATTCTTCTTTTCCACCAATGATTTTTCCCATTACTGTGTAGGTTTTGATAGGAAAGTGCTTGAGAAGATGATATTATTTCCATACTATTAAGCTAGGGGTCTAGAGACTCGTCTATTGCAATATTTGAAAAAAAGAGTGAAAGGTCCTTGTTACGATATTCGAACAAGGATCTTTATTGTATTAATCTCTCTAAGAGTTAAATGGCAATTCCATGCCAACTCTTCATGTAATCATCTTTCATATATTAATGCAATTTTAGGCTTCTTTCCTATTACATCTTAGTTTTCAATTTTATGTGTCTTGATTATGAGTTACATTATTTGAATGCATAGTGAATGTCTCTTTCATTGGTCAACTATTACGTTTATTACGATATTCGAATGAATGTAATTGCATCGATTATCTCTTTCCCCGTTCTTTCTATTTTCATTAAATTATTGTTAAATATTGCTATAATAGCCCAAAGAATTAAGGCACCAGTCATACATAATGCATAATTGAACTGTTATTACTTTAGCTTGGTCAAATTTTTAAAATCTTTAATTCACCACCATAAATCTAGAAGAGCATGAACATAAAACATTAAAAAATTTAAGTTCACCTTAAGGGTATCCTTACCATACTTGATCTGTTTAGAAAATATTGAAGAACTTTATTCCCATGTTAAAGAAGTAGGTCGTCCAGAGCCTATAATTGCTCATTGGTAGTAGGTTTTCCTGTAGTGTGATAGTTTATCCCAAGGATGCAGAAAAAATCTCCAACAATTTATTAGCACCATTGTCGAGGATTGAATGTGTAATTTTCATTACAGTTTGGAACCTAACGATAAATATTTATTGGCAACAGTCAGCCTAAAGAAAACCAGATTGTTTAATTTTCATGTTTGAAATTATTTTTGAATATGTTTTCTTTATATGCTCGCAGTTTCCAATTTTTTTTTTTAAGAAACAAGTAGTTAAATCATTTTCTTGATCTTCTTAATTTTCTTAGACTTCTTGATTTTCTTGATTCTTGATTCTTATTCTTGAAAAATATTTGTTAACTATCACACTACACTTATAGAAGGTTAACATTACCTTTGGTGAGTTAACGAATATTCAAAAATACCAAGAACAGGTGTGTAAAGCTTTTGGATTAATCAAACAAAAAAGAACATAGTCTTGTAATACAATCAAGCCTTCTAATCATGATACTAGAACACCCTCATCTGTTAGACCATTTTATGTGTCCTTTAGATACAATTCAGATTATAGAGAAAGGTATGTCATTCAAAACTGTATGCTAGCTATCGATACATCGCATAACATCATGCCCAAACAAATAGCAAACCAACTAGACCTAATTTGTACTAGGGAGTCTCCACCTGTTTCAGTAATGAACAATAGGTAGATACCCTGTGTAGGGATTATCACTAGCCTATTGGTATTATTATATCAACATCCCAAGAAGGGTATGGTAATGTATGTTGCAGTAGTTGTTGTAGACCCTTTATTTTCATTAATGTTAACCAGATATTTGGTAGAGCAATTGGGTGATTCCATACAATTGGATTGGTCTTCTGCCATAATACCTATTTTAGGAAAAGAAAACATGACCTTAAGGAGAGAACCATTTAAAAAATACTCAATAGAACTGGTAAGGACATATTACACCATGGTTAATTTAGTTAATTCTATAGAAGAGAAAGAAATAAGAGTATACTCAGTTTGGCATAACCCCTTCCTGGTAGAAGTCCCTAATGCAAAAGATATAGATATTGAAACCAGAGAACTAGTAGATGTAGAATCTAATAGATTTCTTATCCAAAAATGTGGACCATGTCCTTTGATGGGGCTAAGTCTCAAACAAGAGTAGGTGCTGGTGTGAATTTAACAGATATAAAGGGAAACTAGCTGGGAATCCCTTACATATTGGAATTCCCATGCACTAATAATGTTGCTAAGTATGAAGATTTACTGTTAGACCTAAGGAAATCCAAAGAACTAGGCATAAATTTCTTGACTGTGACTGGTCATACCAAACTGATTATCCAACAGGTGAAAGGTAAACCAAACATTCTATATTAAACAATATAAATATGCAGTCTTGGTTGAAAATGATAAATTCCTAGCGTTTAACATCTTCTACATTCCTAGAGAATATAATCATATTGTAGACCTATTGGCAATAAATGCTTCAGGTGTAGACTGTCCAAAAATTGACACTGAATATATGGATAGGTTTTCAACTATCTCTGTATACAAACCTTCTGTGCTTGACAATGTTGTATACCTACAAGTGTTTCAAGATGATGTGGATATTAAATATTTCATGACCCTCTAGAATATGTCTCTGATGTCATATGTGAGGAGGAGGATGAAGAAAAATTAAAAAATATAATTGGAGAGCCAGTTGAAGTAATTCAACTTAAAACCAATAGAATCCCTAAGGGTGAAGAACACAAGCTTATACTGAGAGGGGGGGTGAACAGTATAAGACCACTTTTTACTTTTCTTTCCCAATCAATATTATGCAATATATTAATTGCAATATCAATAATAGTATTCAAAGAAATGCACAAATCGCCACATACAATAGAGACACCAATTAAACGTGGTTCACCCAATGTGGGCTACTCCATGGATAAAATATTTCACTAAAAGTTTCTCAACAAATATCTTGGGAAACCTTTCCCTATTACAATGCTTATGGACCTCTATGCAAAGGATATAACAATCCCCTAATCAAGTTCATGGATCTCTATCAACAAGAGAACTCCTTCTCCTCTGCTCTGGCTGGTAATATTCTAAAAGAGCTGCTACCTCCACTAAATTGGCTTATGGATCTCTATTCACTCAAGACTCCTATCCTCACTCAGAAGACCTGTCATCACTACCCTGGCTAATGGATATCTATCCATTGGAGACTATCATCCTCTATACTCTGTCACCTCCAAATATTTCTCTCAGATCTGTCTCAAATATGCACTAAACACAATCCTTCGGTCTAGCACAAATTTGCTCAATCTCTGTCCTAAAATATGTACTAAACACAATCCTTTGATCTAGCACAAATATGTTTAATCTCTGTTCTCAAATCTATACTAAACATAGTCCTTCGATCTAGAAAAAAATTGCTAAATCTCTATCCTCAAATCAACACTAAACACAGTCATGTGGTCTAGCAAAAATCTACTCAATCTCTATCCTCAAGCCTTAACACAAATCTTGACTCAATCACAAATCAACTCTGCTAGATCTGCCCCAAAACTTAACCCAAGGTTTGAACAAGTTAATCAATCAACTATGCTCTCAAGTTTTCTCAAAGACTTATCTCAAATCTACCTTGTAAGCTTCCCCAAAAGCTCACACTAATATGTCCACAAGTCCTTTCTAGAACTTGTCCAATATGCTCAACAAGTCTTCACTAGACTTGCCTCAAATCTGCTCAACAATCCTCACTAGAACTTATCCAATCCACTCAAAAAGTCTTCACCAAGACTTACCTCAAATCTGATCAACAAGTCCTCACTAGAACTTGTCCAATTTGCTTAACAAGTCTTCACCAAGACTTACCTTAAATCTATTCAATAAGTCCTCACTAGAACTTGTCCAATATGCTTAACAAGTATTCACAAAGACTTACCTCAAATCTACTCAACAAGTCATCACTAGACTTTTCCAATCTGCTTTGTAAGCTTCCACAAAAGCTTACTCAACTCAACTTAATTTAACACAAAATCCTCTTCAATCACTTAGAAAAGCTTCACACAGAATCTTGTTTAATCTCACAGAAACATATAGAGAATTGTTAGAGACTCAATATGCTTCACACTCACAACAATGCTTATCAAACAACCTTTTTCTCTCCAACTTAGTATTCACAACATCCAACAATCACTCACAAGGAATATGTGCCCATACCTTTTGTTTGATGAAGAATTGACCTTAAAAACCTATCTCAATCACAATTAATATTTTGCCAATCTTAAGGGAGGTGGCAAAAACCTTCTCAAAACTTCATTCAATAATTTCCTCATAAATTATTCTCACCATACACATTATATCTCAATTACACCTTATTACTCCTTTCAACTATTAGACCCAATAAGACATTATTTTAAAATAATATCTAAACTCCTCTAAAGCCTTATTACTCCTTTCAACACTTTAATCACCAAAATCACAATATAAAATTTATTTCCATAAACCTTATACCTCCCTAAATGCTCATGCCAAAGAAACCTTAGGACAAAATATTAAATTTAAAAATTAAATACCTTTTGCCCTTGGTGGGAGTCAAACCCACGCTGCATTGCCACTAGTGCCCTAGCCACGACTTCCACTACCGTGTGAGCTAAGCACTCACATGGGAGCTAAGTGTGCCCGTGCACACTTCTTCCCTAGCTGCCACAAAAAGCTTTTAAAAAAACCTTCCTTCTTTCATTACCGCAAAGTCTCGAACCCGAGACCTCCCCTCTGCCACAACTTAGCACCCAAGCCAATCATCGTCTGGGCTAGCCGCCCGGATGGTCCTTAGAATCTAGCATCACTTCCCTTTATGCCTTTCTCTCCCTCGAAGTTAGCTCTGGCACACTTCTTCTCCCTTCCAAGTTCGATCGACAAGCACAGTAAAGCATACACGATTTTTTAATTGCAACATTAAGCCTTTGATTTAGTCTATATTAATATACCTTTCAATGTATTTGCCTTCACGTCAGCGGATAGAGAAATTAGACTTTGCATTTCAAAAATAATATTTTAATTATAATTATTTAAATTCAAAATGAATTTAAATATTATAATTAAATATTTAAATGTCCTTTGGGCCTTTTTAAATAAAATAAAATATAAACTTCCTTAGGTTTTTAGGAAAACCTTTTGCCATTATACCCTTAGCAAAATAACCTTATTATTTTCTTTCAACCACCATAAAACAAAGATATCTTTTCAACCCTTTTCTTTTGCCCAAATATTATAATATTGTTATCCTTCTTGCTTCTCTTTTGATGCTTCAACCATATAATATTTAAATTAAATATTATATCCTTACCTCTTAGAAAATCAACCATGAACCAATTGTTTAACATTCTTTTGACATTTGCTTAGTATTCCTTTGACATCAATGACAACAAATCCTACTCATATTTCCAACAATATCCCCCTTTGTCATTGATGACAACCCATTTACCTTTTATTATTTTCTTTACCTCTTTATGTTCTGCTTCCCTTGAGAAACTGCTCCCCCTGACTGAATGCTTTTCTCCTAACTCAAATCTCCCCCCCTTACTCAAATATCTCCTCATTTGTCATAAATGGCAAAGGGTCACCTTTGGGGCTCGGGGCTAAGAATGAAAATCTTAGCTTAGCACCTCTCCCATCTCCTCTTGAGGTGGTTAATTTTGGGATGGGAGTATTTCTACTCCCAGCATGCACCGATCTTTACCTTTGTCCACTTTGTTAGTCTCACAATGACACTGAGAGGGGGGGTGAATCAGTGTAGCTCTTTAAAACTTAAATCTTAAACTCTTAAAGCCAAAACAATGAGAACTTAAAACCAAATAAAGCAAATATAACAAGAGAGCATCACACAACACAAGATGTACCGAGGTTCACCGATTTGGCTACTCCTCAAAAATTGACTGTTTGGACTACCATCCAAATCCAGCCTTTGCAAAGCACAACTTTACAATCAATTTACCAAAACCCACCTGGAAGGAGCACCAACCCCCGATTTATCTACACCAATAGAAAGGAGCACCAACCCCTGATTTACCAGCACCAACTGGAAGGAGCACCAACCCCTGATGCCAAGCACCAACTTGGACTTCAATTTTGAAACTAGAAGATTGACATAAAAATGCCTTCACTTTTACAAGACCCTGACTGGTCTATTGCTTACTCAACATTTCTCACAATTCACACAACACACATCCTTCTCGCTCACTTCACGCCTCTCGCTCTCCTCTCGCTCTCTTCGCAAGATAAAATCCATGACACTTTAATCCCTCATGCACTCTAAATTCTCCAAGCAACACTCCTTTTATAACCATCCTTTCTCTTTGTAACTCCAAGTTGTAACTCCTTTTGTATATTTTGAGAAGGCATTTCGTCAAACACGTCACATGCAAATAATTGACACCATGTTCTCTTACCATGACTGTTCGTTTTCTCGGTCATGACTATTCGTTTTCTCTTTGCATGTCTATTCATTTTCTCTTTGCATGACTGTTCGTTTTCTCTTTGCATGTCTGACTGTTCATTTTCTTTTCCCTTGTGCATGCATTTGTTTTCTCCTTCGATGACTGTTCGTCTTCTTCTTCATGACTGTTCGTTTTCTTTTCCATGACTGTTCATTTCTATTTTGAGGCTTTTCTTGAGTCGCGAAAATGCGACATGTCGCGATATCGCGACACTTTTGTTACTCTGCTTGCCTACCCTTTTTGAGTCGTGAAAATGTGACATGTCGCGATATCGTGACACTTTTGCTTCTCTGCCTTCCTACCCTTTTCGAGTCGTAAAAATGCGACATGTCACGATATCATGACACTTTTGCTTCTTTGCATTCTTGCCCTTTTTGAGTCACGAAAATGCGACATGTCACGATATCGCGACACTTTTTCTTTCACTGCACTTGCCCTTTTCGAGTCATGAAAATGCGACATGTCGTGATATCGTGACACTTTTCCTTCTTTTCTTTCTCTTCGCTTTGGACCATGAAAATGCTACATGTCACGATATCGCGACACTTTTTCTTCCTTGCATTTTCTCTTCGCTTTGGACCGCGAAAATGCTACATGTCATGATATCGCGACACTTTTTCTTCCTTGCATTTTCTCTTCGCTTTGGACCACGAAAATGCTACATGTCGCGATATCGTGACACTTTTTCCTCCTTGCATTTTCTCTTCGCTTTGGACCGCGAAAATGCAACATGTCGCGATATCGCGACACTTTTTCTCTCTCCTCTTTCTCTTTGCTTTGGCCCGTGAAAATGCTACATGTCGCGATATCGTGACACTTTTTCTCCTTGCTCTTTCTCTTTGCTTTGGCCCGTGAAAATACAACATGTCGCGATATCACGACACTTTTTCTCCTTGCTCTTTTTCTTTGCTTTGGCCCATGAAAATACATGTCACGATATCGCGACACTTTTTCTCCTTGCTTTTTTCTTGCCAAAAAACATGTCGATATCGGACACTTTTTCTCTTTCTCTTTTGGCCGCGAAAATGCAACATGTCGCGATATCGCGACACTTTTTTCTTCTTTGCTTTTTTGCTTCTCTTTTATCTTTTGCATATGGGCCACTTCGGTCTTCTTGGAAAACCTGTAACAACTTCACCCAAACATCAAAAACATCCTCATAAGCATTTAACTGCACTGTACATACTCTGAATAACCTCTGAACTCCTGTCCACTCGCATCAACCGATCTTTCTGACTGTGTTGACAACAATGACAATACTGTCATTGCACCTTGCTCAACAATCTCCCCCTTTGGAATTGTTGGCAACACACGTGCAATGTCCTGTAACTCTTCTCCAATTTCTTGTAACTCTTCTCCCCCTTTGACAACAATATCAAAGGGCTGCTGTAGACTCCCCCTGAGTCCATGCACAACATTCTCAGGCAAAAATTATTACACTTAGCAAAAATCACAAATATGAGCAAAAAGATAAACAAATACACAAATGCTCCCCCTGAGAATGTGGTCCCGATAGCTAGTCAATTCTTGGGAAGCGTGACCACTCCCAATTTATTGCGAAGGTACTCAAAGACTTCCTTGGGCAACGGTTTTGTGAAGATATCTGCTACTTGCTCTGTTGTTGGAACAAAATCCAACTTTACCTCTCCTTCCGCAACTTTCTCCTTCAAAAAGTGATATCGGATAGCAATATGTTTTGTGCGAGAATGCATAACCGGATTCTTTGAGATGTTAATGGCATTGGTGTTATCACACTTAATTGAAATTGGCTCACTGAAGTTAATACCAAGATCTTTCAGGGTTTGTTTCATCCATAATACCTGCGTACAACATGTTGTCGCTGCAATATATTCTGCCTCTACTGTGGATAAGGAGACTGACTCTTGTTTCTTGTTGTGCCACGCGACCAACCTGTCTCCAAGATAGAATGCACCGCCACTGGTACTCTTTCTGTCATCTACACATCCTGCCCAATCTGCATCTGAATACGCAATAAGGGTGAAGTCCTTACCTTTCGGATACCATAACCCATACTCCATAGTACCCTTGAGATACCGAAGAATTCTCTTCACTCGTCGTCACATGAGTCTCCTTGGGACTAGCTTGAAATCGTGCTACCATGCATACTGCCTGCAAAATATCTGGTCTGGTAGCTGTCAGGTACAGTAAGCTCCCAATCATAGATCTGTACATGGTTTGATCAACATGTGGAGATTTGTCATCCTTGCTCAACTTGCAACCTGTCGTCATGGGAGTGCTAACTGGCTTACAATCCTCCATTGTGAACTTTTTTAGCATCTCTTTCACATATTTAATTTGAGAAATAAATATGCCCTTCTCATTTTGATTAACTTGCAACCCGAGGAAATACGAAAGTTCACCAATCATTGACATTTCAAATTCTTTCTGCATCTTATTTGCTAAATCTTTACACCACTCATCTTTGCTGTTGCCAAATATGATATCATCAACATATACAACAAGAACAATAAGATGGCCATTTTCTATTTTGACATACAAATTACTATCCACCATACCTTTCTTGAACCCTTGTTGAGTAAGATAGTTGTCTAGCCTTGCATACCATGCTCGGGGTGCCTGTTTTAAGCCATATAATGCTTTCTTCAACTTGCAAACCAAGTTGGGATCATCACCAAGTTGGAAACCATCTGGCTGCTCAATATAAACCTCTTCTTCGAGTTTCCCATTCAAAAATGCTGATTTCACATCCATTTGATAAACTTTGAAATTCTTGTAAACTGCTAAAGCCAGAAACATTCTAATTGCCTCTAGTCTAGCCACAGGTGCAAAGGTTTCCTCAAAGTCAATACCTTCAACTTGTGCATAGCCTTTACATACCAATCTTGCTTTATTCTTGACTACCTATCCGTCTTCATTCAACTTGTTTCGAAAGATCCATTTAGTATCGATTATATTTTTATTTGCAGGTCTTGGTACTAACTCCCAAGTTTTGTTTTTCTCGATCTGATCTAATTCTTCATTTATTGCCTTCATCCAACTTTTATCTTTGCTTGCTTCAACAACATTTTTGGGCTCAATGCTGGATAATAGAGAGTAGTTGCTTACTACTCTTCTTCTTGTCTGAACACCAACTCGTGGGGTCTCCAATTATTTGCTCTCTAGGATGATCTTTCTCGCCAATTGCCTGTTTTGAATATCTTATTTTCTTCCACTTCTAAATCACTGTTTGAATCATCTCGAGTCAATTTTTTGTTTCTTTTCCGTTTCCTTTTCCTCATCTCCTTCAATAACCTCTTCATAAATTGGGTAGTTCTCTTCATAGCTAATTACTCGTTCCCTACCTTCATCAACTTTAACATCGACACTATCCACAATTTTCCTTAGCTTCTTGTTGTAGCATTTGTAAGCTTTGCTTTTTGATGAATAGCCAAGAAAAATACCTTCATCCACTCTATCTTCAAACTTACCAAGGTTTTCTTCAGTTCTTTTGATGTAACACTTGCTGCCAAAAACTTTAAAGTATCTTACTATTGCCTTTTTACCAAACCACAACTCATAAGGAGTTTTGCTTTCATGCATCCTCAACATGCACCTATTTTGGATGTATATCGCATTATGGACTGCCTCTTTCCAAAATCTGCCTGCTACTTTGCTCTCTGTCAACATAGTCCGTGCCATTTCCTACACTTGTCCTGTTCTTTCTTTCTACCACACCATTCTGCTGAGGTGTCCTGGCTGCTGAAAACTATCTTCTAATACCATATTTTTCATAGTACTCTGTAAAATCCTCTGAAATGAACTCTCCTCCTCTATCTGATCTTAAACATTTAATCCTTTTTCCTGTTTGATTCTCAACTTGGTTTTTGAAAACCTTGAACATCTCAAAAGCTTCTGATTTGTGCTTCAAAAAAAATACCCATGTCATCCTGGAATAGTCATCTATATACAACATAAAATATTTGTCACCATTTATACTTTGCGTTCTCATGGGTCCACATAAATCAGTATGTATTAGTTCCAAAGGTTTGCTTGTGTAGTACTCTTTTGTTTTAAATGAGACTCTAGTTTGCTTCCCCTTTTGGCATGAAGCACAAATGCTATTTGATGGTTTTCTAATGGTGGGAATATCTCTCACTGCCCTTTTTGAGCTGATTTTTACTAGATTGTCAAAACTGATATGACCGAGCCTCTTGTGCCACAACCAATTTTCTTCTACCTGTCCAATCAAGCAAGCTCCTTCTGAAGTCTCTGAGAGAGTGTACAGGTTGCCAGATGTCCTCGATCCAGTTGCTATCAACTTTCCATAGTTTGCTTTTCTGACTTCACAACCCCTGCTTCTTAAAAATCACTTCATGACCTCTATCACAAATCTGACTTACACTCAACAAGTTATGCTTCGGACCAACCACAAACAAGACTTCTTTTGACTTGATTTTTCCATCACTAATCTTCACCTGAACCTTTGCCAACTATCTTAGCTCCATCATTATTTCCAAATTTTATTGAACCACCTTCATATTGTTGTAACTTCTCAAATTTTTGTTTGTCACCTGTCATATGACTGGAGCATCCACTATCAAGTATCCATGGTGCAGATTTATTCTGTGCTTTAAATGTTGTTTGTACGATCAGGGATTCCTTTTCTTCCTTAGATCGATCTTTTTCTTTCCACTCTGGTTTGATTACAGTTTTGGGCTCTTGTTTTGACTTTTCTTTTTCAGTAGCTTGTGCATGTTTTTCGAGAAATTTTCTATTTTGTCTCATTCCATTTGGTTGAGATTTTCTTCCCTGAAATTGATTTGATGCAAATGTACTTCGAAAATTTCTTGCAATGTGCCCAAACTTATGACAGTTATAACATTCTACTGCATAATCCATCAAAGGTGAAAAAACATTTCTACTGGTAAAATTCCTTGGTCCTACGTTATACTTGCAATCTGAAATCTTATGTCCATAACCATTGCATTTAAAATAGTAACCAAAAAAGAGATGATTGAACCTGGGTGATGGTCTTTGCCATGTTGTCGTAGGAGTCATAAATCTTCTTCTTCTTTGATGTGTGACATTGGTGAATCCATCATTGTCAATTCTCCTTTCGTGCCTTGCATTATTGCTTTCTTTTGCCTGAGTCAATTTTTCTTGATCAACCTATTTCTTATCTTCATTCTTTGATCCATTTGATGATTCTCCTTCGACAAAGCCCAAACCAAATTTCATGCCTGTAGTCCTTTGGATATTTATGATCTTATCCAGCTTCATAGAACTTTCTTCACGTTTGTGATGACAACTAATTTTACGATTCATCTCTTCTATCTGCATTCTTAAACCAACAGTCTCTTCTTCTAGTTTGCAGCAATAATCTATTTTCATGGTTATTTGCACTTCGAGATCTTCAGATATTTTCTTGGATTCTTCTATCTGTACTTTCAAACTGGTTATGATTTCATTTGCATCCTCAAGCTTTCTTGAAATTTTCTTATTCTTTTTTCTTTCTATCTTCAATTCATCCAGAGCTGCAATTAGTTCCTCTTTCAAATTTACTTCTGCATCACTTTCTTCTTCATCACTTTCCTGTTCTTTTTCTATTTTTTTAATCTATGAGTGCCATGAAAAGAGCTTCACCTATTTCCTTTTCAGAATCCTCACTGCAGCTGTCTTCTGATGAACTGACATTCTTGGAGATGAAACTTTTCTTCTTGAAGTTGCCTTTTCTGAAATTTGTTTTGTTCTTCCAGTCACTTCTTTCTTGGTGCGATCCTTCATCAATTTTGTTCTTCTCATTAAGTGGACATTTAACTGCAAAATGCCCAATGCCTCCACAATTGAAACATTTAAACGGTAACTTTCCTCTGTATTTTCCTTTTCCCCTTTTTAGTTTTTGAACAAAGTTTGCTTCCATTTCATCTGATGTCTCTTCTTCCTCGGATTCTTGTTTTGCTTTCATATTTTTATGGGCTTTAAAAGCAGCTTCTCTGTCTGTGGGTTTAGATTTTCCTATTCTCATCTCATATGCAGTCAAAGAACCATGCATCTCATCCATACTAAAAGAATTTAGATTTTTAGCTTCTTCTATAGCTGAAACTTTAGAATCAAATCTTTGGGGAAGAGATCTTAATACCTTTTTCACGATGACAGAATCTTCGATTTCCTCGCCGAGTCCTCTAATCGCATTAATGACTTCATTAACTCTCAGCATATATGCCTCTATGTTCTCATCGTCATTCATCTTTAATACTTCGAACTGAGCTCGATGTGTTTGTAACTTGGCCTCCTTGATCTTATCGTCTCCTTCATGAATGCTCCTCAGTTTGTCCCATATTTCTTTTGCCATTTTACAACTCATAATTTTTACCAGTTCTCTGTCCACTAATCCACACATGATAGCATTCTTTGCTTTTGAGTTATTCTCAAACAGTTTCTTATCGACAACATCGGTTGGAGAAGTGGTGGGTATTGTGTATCCACTATCTACTGAATCCCAAATGTCGTATCCCAAAGCACAAAGATATGTCTGCATCCTGAGTCTCCAATATGCATAATTAGTTCCATCAAACAATGGTGCTTTGTTTGATGAGAAGCCTTCACCACCTGCCATTGTGTCACTTCCAAGATCACCCTAGCCGGTTAAGCTTGTTCAGGAACTTGGCTCTGATACCAATTGTTAGTCTCACAATGACACTGAGAGGGGGGGTGAATCAGTGTAGCTCTTTAAAACTTAAATCTTAAACTCTTAAAGCCGAAACAATGAGAACTTAAAACCAAATAAAGCAAATATAACAAGAGAGCATCACACAACACAAGATGTACCGAGGTTCACCGATTTGGCTACTCCTCAAAAATTGACTGTTTGGACTACCATCCAAATCCAGCCTTTGCAAAGCACAACTTTACAATCAATTTACCAGCACCCACTGGAAGGAGCACCAACCCCTGATTTATCTACACCAACAGAAAGGAGCACCAACCCCTGATTTACTAGCACCAACTGGAAGGAGCACCAACCCCTGATGCCAAGCACCAACTTGGACTTCAATTTTGAAACTAGAAGATTGACATAAAAATGCCTTCACTTTTACAAGACCCCGACTGGTCTATTGCTTACTCAACATCTCTCACAATTCACACAACACACATCCTTCTCGCTCGCCTCTGCCTCTCGCTCTCCTCTCACTCTCTTCGCAAGATAAAATCCATGATGCTTTAATCCCCTGTGCACACTAAATTCTCCAAGCAACACTCCTTTTATAACCATCCTTTCTCTTTGTAACTCCAGTTGTAACTCTAGTTGTAACTCCTTTTGTATATTTTGAGAAGGCATTTCGTCAAACACGTCACATGCAAATAATTGACACCATGTTCTCTTACCATGACTATTCGTTCTTCTTCCGGTCATGACTTTTGCTGTTTTCTCCTTTGCATGTTTCATTTTCTCTTTGCATGTCTGTTCGTTTTCTTTTCCCTTGTGCATGCATTTGTTTTCTCCTTCGATGATTGTTCGTCTTCTTCTTCATGACTATTCATTTTATTTTTATTTGTTTCTATTTTGAGGCTTTTCTTGAGTCGCGAAAATGTGACATGTCGTGATATCGTGACACTTTTGTTACTTTGCCTCCTTTTTGAGTCATGAAAATGCGACATGTCGCGATATCGCGACACTTTTTTTCTCTGCCTTCCTACCCTTTTTGAGTCATGAAAATGTGACATGTCACGATATCGTGACACTTTTTCTTTCTCTTCCTTCTTGCCCTTTTTGAGTCATGAAAATGCGACATGTCACGATATCGTGACACTTTTTCTTTCTCTTCCTTCTTGCCCTTTTTGAGTCATGAAAATGCGACATGTCGTGATATCGCGACACTTTTCCTTCTTGCTCTTTCTCTTCGCTTTGGACCGCGAAAATGCTACATGTCGCGATATCGTGACACTTTTTCTTCCTTGCATTTTCTCTTCGCTTTGGACCGCAAAAATGCTACATGTCGTGATATCGCGACACTTTTTCTTCCTTGCATTTTCTCTTCGCTTTGGACCATGAAAATGCTACATGTCGCGATATCGTGACACTTTTTTCTCCTTGCATTTTCTCTTTCTTTGGACCGTGAAAATGCAACATGTCGCGATATCACGACACTTTTTCTCTCTCGCTCTTTCTCTTTGCTTTGGCCCGTGAAAATGCTACATGTCACGATATCGTGACACTTTTTCTCCTTGCTCTTTCTCTTTGCTTTGGCCCGCGAAAATACAACATGTCGCGATATCGCGACACTTTTTCTCCTTGCTCTTTTTCTTTGCTTAGGCCCGTGAAAATACAACATGTCACGATATCGCGACACTTTTTCTCCTTGCTCTTTTTCTTTGCTTAGGCCCACGAAAATACAACATGTCGCGATATCGCGACACTTTTTCTCCTTGCATTTTCTCTTCTCTCTTGGCCGCGAAAATGCAACATGTCGCGATATCGCGACACTTTTTTCTTCTTTTTTTTTCGCTTCTCTTTTATCTTTTGCATATGGGCCACTTCGGTCTTCTTGGACAACCTGTAACAACTTCACCCAAACATCAAAAACATCCTCATAAGCATTTAACTGCACTGTACATACTTTGAATAACCTCTGAACTCCTGTCCACTACATCAAACGATCTATCTGACCGTGTTGAAAACAATGACAATACTATTGCTGCACCTTGCTCAACACACTTTCCTCGTCATCTGATCCTTCTAATTCCCATGACTATTCCTGTTCCTGCTTATCTCTAGAATTTTTGATCTACACCACTTTGTTGTATTTCCATTGTTATTGCACTTATAACACAATGTTATTATTCCTTAGAGGTCCAAATATGTTGGGATTTCTCTTGATGAAGCCATATCTATTCTTGTCATGAACCCTGCAATTCATTTCTTTCTGACCAAACTGATTACAAGAGTAGTAATACCCTTGAAAAAGTTACCTATTTTTGAATTTCCCATATTCCTATCTTTCATGTGTCTTGCACTATGTAGCCTTGTGCCCAAACCTATGACATGAGAAGTATCATCCATTGAAACTACCTTGCCTTGACCTCATTGGTATTTTAGTCTCTTTTACCCTATGCTGGTTCCTATTCTATATGTTCCTCTTTTATGCATTGTTCCTTTCCTTGTTGAACTTTCTATTGTACAACTCATCCTCATAAGTCTCATTCTCTCTTACACTCTCTTCTTCTAAAGTTTATTCTTATTCATATTTCGAGGTTGACTCCTCTCCTTGTTTCTTTTGTACCTGTTCAAAACCAAGACCTGTCTTGTTTGTAGACCGTCTTTGTACCTTGATAATCTTGTCTATGGTTTTTGAGATTTTTCCAAACTTGTGTAACCTGTCCTTAGACTCTTTTACTTATTTCCTTAGTAGAGACACCTCATGCTCTAACCTTTCACATTCTAAAACCTTTGCTTCTAACTTCTCTTTGAATCTCCTTATCTTAGCCATTAAATTATTTAGATCCTCTATAAGCTTTCTTTTCTCTTCATCACATTCTTGAAATTGAAGCTTAAGTTTGGAGTTTTGCTTTCTTACCTCCTTTACTGCATTAAGGGCAGAAATAAGTTCACCTTCAAGATCAACTTCTCCTATTTCTGATTCTTCCTCTATTTCTTTGCCTTTGAAATTATCTTCATTTCATTCTGATTTGTATTCTATAGGATCACCTACTTCTTCTTGTATTACCATGAGTAGATTCTCTTCTAGTCCTTCAAGTGTATCTTTATATTCATCATAACTAAAACTAAAACCACTCTTTGTACAACTATCTTCAATATGATCAAAATTTCCACATCTAAAACTCCTATATGAAACACCAATTTAACATGGTTCACCCAATGTGGGCTAGTCCACGGAGAAAATATTTCACTAAAATTTTCTCAACAAATCTCTTGCGAAACCTTTCCCTATTACAATATTTATGGACCTCTATCCAAAGGAGACATAAATTCCCCAATAAATTTCATGGATCTCTATCCATAGGAGAACTCCTTTCCTCTGCTATGGTTGGTGATCTTCTAGAAGAATTGCTGCCTCCACTACATTGGCTTATGGATATCTATCCATTGAAGACTCCTGTCCTCACTCAGAAGACCTATCCTCACTACCCTAGCTAATGGATCTCTATCCACTGGAGATTATCGTCCTCTATACTTTGTCACCTCCAAAGATTACTCTCAACTCTATCTCAGATCTACACTAAACACGGTCCTTCGGTCTAACACAAATCTACTCAATATCTATCCTCAAATATGCACTAAACATAGTCCTTTAGTCTAGCACAAATCTGCTCAATTTCTATTCTAAAATCTATACTAAACACAGTCCTTCAGTCTAGCATAAATCTGATCAATATTTGTCCTCAAATATGAACTAAAAATAGTCCTTAAGTCTAGTACAAATATGCTCAATCTCTATCCTCAAGACTTAATACAAAGCTTGAATCAATCACAAATCAACTCTGCTAGATATACCCCAAACCTTAAACCAGGGTTTGAACAAATAAATCAATCAACTCTGCTCTCAAGTCTTCTCAAAGACTTGTCTCAAATCTGCCTTGTAAGCTTCCATAAAAGCTCACACTAATCTATCCACAAGTCCTCTCTAGAACTTGTCCAATCTACTCAATAAGTCTTCACCAAGACTTACCTCAAATTTTCTCAACAAGTCCTCACTAGAACTTGTTCAATCTGCTCAACAAGTCTTTACCAAGACTTACCTCAAATATTATCAAGTCCTCACTAGAACTTGTCCAATCTGCTCAACAAGTCTTCACCAAGACTTACCTCAAATTTGCTCAACAAGTCCTCACTAGAACTTATCCAATATGATCAACAAGTCTTCACCAAGACTTACCTCAAATCTACTCAACAAGTCCTCACTAGACTTGCCCAATATGCTTTGTAAGCTTCCACAAAAGCTTACTCAACTCAACTCAATTTAACACAAAATCCTCTTCAATAACCTAGACAAGCTTCACACAAAATCTTGTTTAATCTCATAGGAACATATACAAAATTGTTAGAGACTCAATATGTTTCACACTCACAACAATGCTTATCAAAAACCCTTTTCTCTCCAACTTAGCATTCACAACATCCAACAATCACTCACAAGGAAGATGTGCCCATACCTTTTGTTTGATGAAGAATTGGCCTTAAGAATCTGTCTCAATCACAATTACTCTTTTGCTAATATTAAGGGTTAGGTAGAAAAAACCTTCTCAAAACTTCATTCAATAATTTCCTCACAAATTATTCTCACCATACAAAACATTATATCTCAATTACACCTTATTACTCCTTTCAACTATTAGACCCAATAAGACTTTATTTTAAAATAATATCTAAAATCCTCTAAAGCCTTATTACTCCTTTCAACACTTTAATCATCAAAATCATAATATAAAATTTATTTCCATAAATCTTATACCTCCCTAAATGCGCATGCCAAAGAAACCTTAGGAAAAAATTTTAAATTTAAAAATTAAATACCTTTTACCCTTGGTGGGAATCGAACCCACGTTGCGCTGCCACTAGCACCCTAGCCGCGACTTGCACTTCCATGTGAGCTAGGTGCTCACATGGGACCTAAGTGTGTCCACACACACTTATTCCCTAGCTATCACCAAAAGCTTTTCAAATAAAAAGCTTCCTCATTTTGCTGCTGCAAAGTCTCAAACTCGAGACCTCTCCTTTGTTGTAACTTAGCGCCCAAGCCAATCGTCATCTGGGCTAGCCACCCAAATGGTCCTTAGAATCTAGCGTCACTTCCATTTATGCCTTTCTCTCCCTCGGAGTTAGCGCTAGCACACTTCTTCTCCCTTCCATGTTCGATCGACGAGCACAGTAAAGCATACATGATTTTTGAATTGCAACATTAAGCCTTTGATTTAGGCTATATTAATATACCTTTCAAGGTATTTGCCTTCACATCGGCGGATAGAGAAATTAGAATTTGCATTTTGAAAATAATATTTTAATTATAATTATTTAAATTCAAAATGAATTTAAATATTATAATTAAATATTTAAATGTCCTTTGGGCCTTTTTAAATAAAATAAAATATAAACTTCCTTAGGTTTTTAGGGAAACCTTTTGCCATTATCACCTTAGCAAAATAACCTTATTATTTTCTTTCAACCACCATAGAATGAAGATATCTTTTCAACCCTTTTATTTTACCCAAATATTATAATATTGTTATCCTTCTTGCTTCTCTTTTGATGCTTCAACCATATAATATTTAAATTAAATATTATATCGTTGCCTCTTAGAAAATCAACCATGAACCATTTCTTAACACTCTTTTGACATTTGCTTAGTATTCCTTTGACGTCAATGACAACAAATCCTGCTCATATTTCCAACAAAGGGGTTAGTTTCTTTAGAAAGTTTATTCGATGATTGTGATAAAGCCTACAAACCACTTCTCAAAGAGACATAAATTTATGAAGTAAAAATTGGAACAAAAGAGGAGCCTAGATTGGTAAAAATTGATAAGGCTTTACCAAAAGAAGAGAAATAATAGTACGTCAACTTTATGAAGAAAAATAAAGAATATTTTTCCTGGATTTATGAAGACCTAAAAAAATTTAAAACTATGTCATGACTCACATCATTCCCATAAAGGAAGATGCTAAACCATCTATGAAAAAACAATGGAAATTCAATCCCACATTGCATCCAATTATGCAAAAGGAAGTTCAAAAATTGTTGGATGCCAAAATAGTCAGAAAAGTAAGGTTTTCTTCCTAGATAGAAAACTCAATGCTAGTAAGGAAGAAAAATGGGGAGATCAGAATTTGTGTGGATTTTCAAAATCTGAATAAAAATTCACTTGAGGGTAATTATCCCTTACCCAACATGGAACAACTGCTACAAGTTGTGGTAGGTTCATCTAGAATGTTATTACTGGATGAATTCTTAGGATACAATCAGATTTAGGTAAACCCTAAAGACGAATATAAAACTGCTTTCACTACCCCTTGGGGTACCTTTGAATATCTGAGAATACCATTTGGATTAATGAATGTAGGAGCAACGTTCTAGAGGGCCATGGAATTTGACTTTAAAGGACTAATGTTCAAGATAGTAGTTTTCTATTTGGATGACATAATAATGTTTTCAAAAAACCTTGAAGATCATTTTGAACATTTAGCCACAGTTTTTGCTAGATGCAAAGAATGTGGATTTTTCTTGAATAAAAAGAAGTGTATATTTAGAGCAACACAAGGAAAACTCCTTGGTCACATAGTATCTAAAAAAGGGATTAGCATTTATCCATCAAGAGCACAAGTTATTGCTAAGATACATCCCCCTAAAAATCTGAAAGGAGTTAAATTATTCTTTGGTAAAATTAATTTTGTAAAAAGGTTTGTGCCAAATTTCATTGAAATAGCTCAATGCATCAATAACATGATTAAAAAGAATGCTGAAATCAAAAGGATAAAGGAGAATCTTAGAGATTTTCAAAAAATTAAAGATGTTATCACTATTGCCCCAGTATTGAACTATCCTGATTACTCAAAGAGTTTTAATATTTATTCATTCACTTTCGAACATACCATTGTTGTAGTCCTTTCCCAAAAGGATAATGAAGAGAATGAGAGACCCATAGCCTTCATGAGTGAATCAAAGGAGCTTATTTAAGATTTAAAATTATTGAGAAACAAGTATATGTTGTGATCCAAGCACTGTAACATTTTAAGGGTATCTTTGGTTTAAACAACATTATATGTTGTATTCCATTCACTGCTATAAAATATGTTTTCATCAACCTGAACCAATAGGTAATTCTACCAAGTGGATGGTCAAATTGCTACAATATGATGTAGAATTAAAAGATGTAAAAATAATCAGAGGATAATGTATAGCTAAATATCTGTATAACAAGGAAGGGGAAGACATGCATAACATTGCCATAGTTGATGACATGCATGGTATCAAGAGAACATATAATGTTGAATACAAATGGTATGATGATATCATATTGTATCTACAAACCCTGTCCTTCCTAGAGGCATGTCTATAAATAAAATAAGGTTAGTCAAACAATAGGCTCAAAAGTATTACACCTAAGAAGGTAAAATCTACTGGAAACATCTAGATGGGGTATTATTGCTATGCTTGTTTGAAAAAGAGACATTAGAGGTGATAGAAGAATTTCATGGTATATTTTGTAGAGGTCACTTTGCCCCAAAAGCAACTGCAAATAAAATAATGAGGGAAGGTTATTATTGGCCTTCCTTATTCAAATACGTTCATGAATATATCAGGGTCTGCCATAACTATCAAGTGTTTGCAGTGAAGAAAAAGTTAGCATCAATGCCTCTCCAGCCAGTAATCATAGAAGCACCTTTCACACAATGGGGAATTGAACTTATCGAAGAAATAAATCCAAACTCCTAAGGCAGAGACAAATGGATTATCACAATAACTAATTATTTCACTAAGTGGGTAGAAGCAACTTATCTGAGACATTCAACAACTAAGGTAGTCATTTATTTAAAGAGAACATCTTAACCAGATTTGGGGTCCCAAAGAAGTTGGTAATAGATAATGGAAAGTACTTTGTCTCTTTTGAAATGATAGAGTTATGTGCAAATTATGGAATTGAAATTTCTCATTCAGCTAACTATTATCATCAAGGTAATGGTCTTGCTGAATCATCAAATAAAAACTTGATTACCAGGATTAAAAGATCATTGGGCAAAAATAAAAAGGGATGGGATAGTGAGTTAAAATTTTCACTATGGGCAGATAGATTATCTGTCGAGATAAATACAGGTAAAACTCCATATGAAATGGTATTTGGAGAAAAAAGCCCTACTGCCTCCTCGTACAAAAAGAATAGCCCTATCCTTGTTACTGTAAGATCATGAAAATCCCAATGCCTTACAAAGAATATTAGACCAAATTGTATATTTACAGGAGGAAAGAAGAAATGCACTGGAAAAAATATTTGAATAAACCCTAAAAACCATGCAACTCTTTAATAAGAAGGCCAAAGGAACTTTGTTCTTTGAAGGAGGCAGTCCTGTATTAGGACCCCAAAAATGAAAATCATGGAGAAAAAGGTAAGCTTGAACCTAGGTGAGTAGGTCCTTACCAAATTATTTAGATCTTTGGCCCAAATACTTATAGGTTGTAAACCTTAGAGGGTGATATCATGAACATACCAATAAACGACCAACACCTGAAGTTATACCACCCCCGCTAGGAAACCAAAAAGGAATAATTAAAAAAATATCTGTAAATTTTTTGTGAGTTTATTTTTTCTTCCCTTCTATTTTATTTGTTTGCTTATCTGTTCAATAATTCTAGACTATTAAAAGTTTGTTAAGTCTCCCTGTCATGTTTTTGCTTTATGTGTGTGAGATCTACCCTTAGTCAGTTAAGAGAAGAGATCTGGAATTGAATACATATGATCTAACAACTCAGGAAGTAAGGAGTTTAGTAAGCATCTTGTGAGGCTTAGATATAACAAAAAAATAGTTGGAAGTGCTGACACATTAGGCCAAAGGCATATATTATCACGACCTCAAAACTAATTCCTAAATCAAATATTCTAGTCAACCTTAGTAAGGCAGTTAGGCTAAAAACAAATACACTCAATACTATAGCCTTCAAGATCCTCAACCCATAAAGCATACTTTGAAATATTTTGCAATTTATCAAAACTCTTCTTAAAGAAGAAAATTCTCAATAATGCAAATTGAGCAAGTGCTTAGGGCTATATTGTTAGGACCCTCCTAACATATTATAATTATATATTTATTAAGGGGTGCATCTTTCCAACCGCACCCCATCTTTCATATTTATGCACATCACCATATTCATTTTAGAACATCAATCATCAAATACATTTTCAATTATTCATATTGTTTGGATTCCAACAATATTCAAAAGCGATTCTAAAAACAACGATTCTACTTATAATTGCATTCTATTCATATTTAAATATTTGGCATCATAACATCTGTTATCAGAGCCATTTTCAACCAGACGTATTATCTAATTTTTTTTTTCGATAGCGAAGACACCAAGCTTGGTTAATTATTCCGCTACCCTCTGGTAAAATTAGCAGTTCTACCAAGTATACAATATACAAAGATTTCCTTTAACAGGATATCCCACGGGGCGGCCTCCAAATTCCGATAACACCTTGTGTTAGCAATCTCAACGCACAGGCGAAGAAATAAAAACTCGAAGTTATTCATCGACGACAGGACACCCGAAACGTTTTTTTCGGCGACGTCTATTCGTGGAAAATTAAAAAATTTCATAAAGGACCCCCGAACAATTCCGACGACGTCCATACGTGGAAAAATTAAAAATTTCATAACAGAGCCTCGAAACGTTTTTTTCCGACGACGTCTATTCGTGGATAATTAAAAAATTTCATAAAGGACCCCCGAACAATTTCGGTGACGTCCATATGTGGAAAAATTAAAAATTTCATAACAGAGCCCTAAAACGTTTTTCGGCGACGTATATTTGTGGGAAATCAAAAATTTCATAAGGTTAAATAAAATTCGACCGTCAAAAAGAATTTCGACGTCGGTAGGCGAACGGATCACAAATTTTTAAATAAATTTTGTCCCACATTCGTGGGGGAAACGCCTTTGGGGGATTTATAAGTAAAAACCCCCCATAAGTTAAGTGCCTAGCGCGCTAGGCATAGCCGTCGCGCGCGTAGGTGGGCTAGGTGACGTGCGACATCATCCAACCTTAGAATTGCGTGTTGATCATTGACCGCTATCGAGCTTGTTGATCTATCACCGCCGATCTATTGCCTCTGCCGTCCTTCCAGCGGTTTGCGCAGTTAACCCACCAAATTTAAAAAAAAAAAAAAATATATATATATATATATATATATATATATATATATATATATATATATATATATATATATATATATATATATATATATATAATTTAAATATATTTAAATTTTAAATTTTTTGCTCACTTTGATCGTTACCTAGTCACTCTCAACCGCAATGGCCGACGGACGACGATCACTCGGATTCCATTCATGAGAAACACGAAAGGCTCGTCGAAGAAGTTAAATAGGAAAGAGAGGAGAATTCTCGTAACACAAGAGAACTCTTCGAGAAAATATATGCAATGGATGTTAAACTTGATGCCATCAGTCAAAAACAGGCAACAACACAAGCAAATTCAACCAACAACGGGTCATCAAACCGAGCAATGTTAGGAGGTCCACAAACTTCCATTCTACCACGGATGACCAAATTAGACTTCCCAAAATTTGAAGGCGGAGACCCTACAAACTGGATCTACCGAGCAGAGCAATATTTCTCACTAAATCAAATTCCGAAGACACAAAAAGTGCATATCGCCTCCTTCCATTTGGAAAATGACGCCATCCAATGGTACCAATGGTTCGAGAAAACTAATGGCACTCCGCCGTGGTCAACCTTTACACAGAACCTATTAGTACGATTTGGCCCTAGCAAGTTTCAAAGCTTCACAGGGGCCCTCACTAAATTATGCCAAACCACTTCAGTAAGTGAGTACCAAGCAGAATTTGAAAGGTTAGCTAATCGAACATCCGGATTAGACGCTGCCTTCTTTCAAGAATGTTTCGTTAGCGGATTAAAAGAAGAAATTCGAATTGAGGTACAAATGTACAACCCTACAAACATGTTAGAGACCATCGGCTTAGCGAAATTAGCGGAAGACAAAATCAAGGCACGTAATCGGTTCACGAAACCAACTTGGGGGAAACAATCAAACACTTATACCAACCCCAAGCCAATGCAAAATGGACGATCCCAAAACTCCTACACAACCCCTAAAATTAACCCCGCTCTACCAATTAAATGTCTCAGTTTCGAGGAAATGAAGGAAAGACAAGCTAAAGGTCTTTGCTACCATTGCGATGAGAAATTTGATAGAAATCATAAATGTGCCTCACGAAAATTATATATTCTCGATGCCACAGAGGAAGGGAATTCTACTGAAGAGGAACCTGAACTCGAAGTAGAGGTATTATCCAACACACTTGAAAGTGACGAAGAAAATACACCAAAGGTTTCCTTCAACGCCCTTGCCGGATTTTCTGCCCCTCAAACAATGCGAGTAAAAGGGTATTTTAAGAAACAAAACCTTACCGTGCTCCTAGATTCTGGTAGCACGCACAATTTTATCGATCCAAAAGTGGCTAAACAAGCAAATTGTTTCATATACCCTTGCAATAACTTCGAAGTGATGATTGGAAATGGCGGAAAAATTGCATGCAAAGGAAAATGCAGAAATATAAAATTAACTATGGGAGTTTATACCATGCAAAGCGACATGTACGTCTTACCCCTAGGGGGATGCGACATTGTACTAGGCGTACAATGGTTAAGAACCTTGGGCGTAGTCCAATGGGAATTTGATGAACTATGGATGAAATTCACAGCAAAGAACCAAACTTATATTATCCAAGGCTTGAAATCTGGACCTTCCCAAATCGTCAGCTCGCATAGAATGGAGAAAATTATCCGAAAAGGAAACAAAGGAATGGTCGCCCAATTATTTTCAATTCAACCTAGTCACAAAGAAGACGAGACACCCGAGTTACAAAAGATTCTAGACCACCATAAAGCGGTATTCAATGAACCAAAAGGACTACCTCCACAACGAAGTCACGATCACACTATTCCACTATTTCCAGGGCATCAACCTCCTAATATTAGGCCTTATCGTTATCCATACCTCCAAAATACTGAGATAGAGAAATTAGTACAAGAGCTTCTTACGACAGGAGTCATTAGACCGAGCAGAAGCCCTTACTCCTCTCCAATTATTTTAGTTAGAAAAAAGGATGGTTCATGGCGTTTATGTATCGATTTTTGAGCACTTAATAAAATGACTATCAAAGATAAATTTCCTATTTCGGTCATAGACGAGCTACTAGATGAACTCCATGGGGCAGCTTACTTTTCCAAGTTGGACTTACGGTCAGGCTACCACCAAATACGAGTCGCTGAAAAGGATATTCCTAAGACGGCCTTTCGCACTCACGAAGGGCACTATGAATTCCTGGTGATGCCATTTGGCCTTACCAATGCTCCTTCTACCTTTCAAAGTCTAATGAATAAGGTATTTCACCCTTTCCTTCGTAAATTTATATTAGTTTTCTTTGATGACATTTTGATTTATAGCAAAACATGGGAAGAACATTTGGACCATGTTAGACAAACGTTACAAATCTTGAAGGAAAATCAACTTTATGCAAAAAGATCAAAGTGTTCCTTTGGAAAACAAAAAATTGAATACTTAGGGCATGTTGTCTCAAAGAACGGCGTGACGGTAGATCCTTCCAAAATCGAGGAGGTGAAAACTTGGCCTATTCCAAAAACCTTAAAAGCTCTACGTGGGTTTCTTGGACTAACGGGATATTATAGAAAATTTGTCCAAAATTATGGTAAAATCGTTGCTCCTCTAACAGCACTACTTAAGAAAAACGCTTTCAAATGGTCGCCTAAAGCAGAAGAGGCTTTTATCACCTTGAAAACTGCAATGTGTACCACCCCTGTTCTAGCCATGCCAAATTTTTCTAAACCGTTCGTCATTGAAAGTGATGCTTCAGGAATAGGAATGGGAGCCGTACTCATGCAGGATGAAAGACCTATAGCTTTTATAAGCAAAGCATTTTCTCCTAAGAATTTAGCTCGCTCTACGTATGAAAAAGAGATGTTGGCAATCGTCCATGCTATTCAACATTGGAGGCCTTACCTTATTGGCCAACATTTCATTATACGCACCGACCATCATAGCTTGAAGTATTTTTTGGAACAAAGGACTAATACCCCGAACAACAAAAATGGGTTACTAAACTTCTTGGCTATGATTATGAAATTACATATAAAAAGGGCAAGGACAACATGGCAGCCGATGCACTTTCTAGAAAATTTGAAGATATGCCTCAAGTCCATGCTCTTTCCTCCCTTATTCCCAAATGGGTAGATAAGGTGCATGAAGAATGGATAAACGATCCTACTACCCACGCCTTAATTCAACAACTTCAACATAATCCTAGTAGCAAACTTCCATACACTTGGAAGGACAATATATTACGATATAAAGGGAGGATGGTCCTCATCCCCAATTCAGCTTACCGGAAAAAACTTCTTCACGAGTTACATACCTCACCCACCGCCGGCCACTCAGGGTTCTTAAAAACCTATAAACGAGCCACTACCTCCTTCTATTGGGTAGGGATGAAAAATTACATCAAAAACTTTGTAAAAGAATGTGAAGTTTGCCAAAGACAAAAAGGGGAGACCCTCGCTACTCCAGGATTACTTCAACCTCTTCCTATACCCACCAAAACATGGGCAGATATTTCTATGGACTTTATTGAAGGATTACCAAAATCAGGCGGAAAAACAACCATTTTTGTAGTCGTTGATCGTTTATCTAAATATGCCCATTTTTGTCCAGTAGCTCATCCTTATACCGCTAGCACTATAGCCCACCTCTTCCTCGATAACATCTTTAAATTACATGGTATGCCCTCCACAATTATTAGTGACCGTGACCCAACTTTCACTAGCACCTTTTGGAAGGAATTGTTCAAATTACAAGGTACTCAACTTCGTATGAGCTCCGCTTACCATCCTCAAACCGATGGCCAAACAGAAGTTGTAAATAAATGCTTGGAAACATACCTTCGATGTTTTGTTTCTACTCAACCACTCCATTGGGTAAAGTGGCTTTCACTAGCGGAATGGTGGTATAACACTTCATACCATACGTCCATCAAAATGACTCCTTATGAAGCACTATATGGTCAAACACCACCATCCCTCACTTCCTATATTCCAGGGACTACAAAAGTCCATGCGGTGGAAACAGAGCTTGCTACTCGAGATGATATACTACGGATCCTAAAAGAGAACCTACACACCGCCCAGCATCGCATGAAGCAGCAAGCCGATCAACATAGAAGCGAACGTAGTTTCCGCGAGGGGGATATGGTTTTCTTACGTCTCCAACCTTACCGACAATCCTCTCTTAAACAAAAAGGTTCTCAAAAGTTAGCACCCAAATTTTACGGGCCGTATAAAATTCTCCAACGTATTGGGGCCGTTGCTTACAAACTTGAGCTTCCTCCCTCTTCCAAAATTCACCCCGTATTTCATGTATCTTGCCTTAAGCTCGCAGTCGGAACACATATCACGACACAAACCACTCTTCCGGAATTCTCCGAGGATGGAGTACTTCTAGTCGAGCCAGAAGCTATCTTGGATCGCCGCTCTCGTCACCTTCGTACTCGCGATATCACGAAAGTTTTAATCCATTGGAAAGGTCTACCTTTAGAAGACGCGACGTGGGAAACTCTTCAAGATATCCAACAGAAATTTCCAAATTTCCAGCTTTGAGGACAAAGCTCTTTTAAGGAGGGTGGCATGTTAGGACCCTCCTAACATATTATAATTATATTTAGTAGGGGGTGCATCTTTCCAACCGCACCCCATCCTTCATATTTATGCACATCACATATTCATTTTAGGACATCAATCATCAAATACATTTTCAATTATTCATATTGTTTGGATTCCAACAATATTCAAAAGCGATTCTAAAACAACGATTCCATTTACAATTGCATTCTATTCATATTTAATATTTGGCATCATAACAAATATTCATAACATCTACTAGGGATATAGAAGCCTGAATGGCAGTAGAGTAGGTCTAAAGGGATCAAGGTCACCTCCACCAGAGCTATAAAAACTTGAATGGATGTGGAGAAATGACAATGTGAATATATTTAAAAGAGTGAAATCATTAATAAGGCTAACTCCTTCCAAACTGATAATAATTCTACCTGATCTAAGAAAATAATAAAAGAATACACAAGCACACACTCTGAGCCAAGGCTTTATGTGATAGTAATTTTTGATTGATTTTGTTCAAAACCACCTTGAAGATATTGCTAGACAACTAACCTTCGAGAGTGAAAGTTCACCTGGCTTCAAAACCAGAGTCTCAAATTTTATTTGGTTAAGGGTTTTTCTCTTTAGACTGTAATGATTTGTTATTCTATTTTTTGCAATAATTACCTGGTAAATAAAGGTCATAGTCCTTTCATTTGAGGTCTTGTCAATAACTGGATAGTCTAGAGTTCTCAAATACCTCATGTTTTCACCATCTGTCCGAGTCAGAGCCTATGTTGTAACCAAAATTTATACAACATGAATGCACCCATAATTTTAAAAAATTTTGAAGGTCTTAAAAGAAGTCCATGTTTTATCATTCACTGATAAATGAGTCAAATTTTAAATTGTATCAAAACATTTGCATGGATAATTCCTTAACCAAGCATATTCAAATGCCTAGGTCATTCATTTAAAAAATAATGTTGTCAGCATCAAAATTGGTCATCCTCCGTTAAGTGGAAAAATTTAAAAAGAATATCATAAACATCTCATACCCTTAAGAAACTTAAGAAATTCATTTTATTAAAACTTAAGGAATTCCTCCACCCTATTTTTCAAAAGACTTGTAATTTATAGATTTGATTGATTGAGCAGTAAAAACAATGCAATTTATCTACCAATCGACTAGCAAAAATTGCTACCAAAAGGAAAAATTACCAAGAACTAAGTAAAAAGGATTTTTGGTCGATAATAAAGAATGATCAACTAACTAGTAATCATTTCGTAAGTTAAAAAACGTTCAGTCAATGATAATGATAGATAAGTTGACATAATTTGGTGCAACAAAAAAACTCGTTCGACCAACAAAAAGTGAACCATAACCAATCGACTGACGAAAAGGTAGTATCGATCAATCAACTAAATCGTCGAATGAATTAGAAATAAAAGGAAAATGTGATCGACCGAAAACATATATATAGGGCTAAAAGTTGCTCGATCGAGCACATAAGCTAACCAACAAAAAATACGAGTGGCCAAAAAAAGTCAACTCGTCCAATTAAATTTTTTTGCACGCACTATCATTTGATTGAGGCGAGTAGTAGATCAACCAAAAGTCAAAAGTCAAAGTTAGGTGCTTGATTGAAAGAAAGAAACAACCGACCGAACACATGGCCTAAAGGTCATTAGCTAAAAAGTTCATAAACGGTCAAAAGATCAATCAGTCGAAGCCCAATAAAGATCAACGATAAAAAATATTTGACTCATCAATTACGAAACCCTTCGGTTGAACTCAAGTCAACAAAGCAATCATCAAAGTCATTCAGTCGAAGAGTGACATTAGTTGGTCGAAGATTTATGTGGATCGATCGACTGAAGCATTGACGTAGTTAAAGCATAGCCATTGAAATATATTCAACTAAAAAAGGGATAATACTAGATATCAATGGTTGAACAAATCATAGACATCGAAATATTACCAGTTGAATGAAATCAACCGTGCAGATCAACCAAGCTAGATAAAGGTAAATTAAAAAAAAATCAAGGTATGGTGATATTTAATTTTGCATGCATAATGTTTTTATTATTACAAACTAAAATCCTCGATAAAATTTAGCATGAGCTTTTTAATGCAACACATGCAAGCATACTCTAAACCACTCGATCGAGCAATAATGATGAGTAGTTGAGATCACCACTCGTGCAAGATCAAAAAGGGCCATCGATCAAAACTTGACAAGGATCAAGGGTTAATTGATTAAGCATCCAATCAATGAACCAAAAAGCCTCGACCTAATTAAAGCATTGATCAGTCGATCAACCATCGATGATAGCCAAAGCACGAGTACCTCAAAATTTGTAACACCGATTGATATACCATACGATTGGAGTAATGCTCGAGAAAGTTGATGGGACACTCTAATAAATAATCATTTCACTGACATGACCAAGAACCAATTTGGAAGTTACAGGCATGCAATCCAACTACATATCTTAGCCTCATATCTATTCAGGCATGAGCTTTAATACAATGTGTGTTGATTGAATGATCTAGGATCTGATGCGTATATGATCTGAAGGCTAGTTACACAAATCAACCAAGAGGTGATGATTCATGATTGGTCGACTGTTATGAGAAATGAGGTGGTGATCCAAGTATAGCAATAATACATTGATGGTTGATGTGACATTAATGATACCTCGTATGTGAACCAACTTAAATACATGATAGCAGTAACAAAAAACTCATAGTGCTTTTAATAACCTTGAATTTTTTAGAGTCGAAGAGCCCAATAATAGAAACTCGAGCAATGAACTCCTCTAGCAAAGTTGCCTCCAAGATAAAAGTTGAGATATTAGATGAAAAGGAACCGTTCAAGAAGATGAATGCTAGGAAAACCAAAGAACAGGTGTGGGGTAAACTTGAACTCATCAAGTTCTGTTTCTAGTCCAACACAAAAGAGTTTCGACATCTACACCATCTATTAAAGAATATATTTAAGAGGGTGTATGCAGACAAAGATAGAAGTAGTTCCCATAGTAACAAGTGGAGGACCATTTTGGCAAAGCTCTTATGTTTGAGAGTGCATTTCTCTCATGAACTACTATCATAGCTGGCCATATCATATGATCTGAGAACCAGATCCATAGTTAATGGTCAAAACAAGCCCATCTACAGGATAACACCAGAGAATATTGAATAGGTGTTTGGGCTATAAATGGACAAAAATGTTTACGATATCGTAATGGTCTCAGTACAAGCCCAATATATGATTGGCACCACCTTCTACGAAAAGTTGTTTGGCTACGATAAACTAGTGTCAATAGATTTTCCAATTCATAAATCATGGCTGCAAAAAAGGGCTAGATATTTTGTTGATATGATCCACATAGTTAGGGGGGTTGAGGACCGTAATTGGATCAACATCGAAGTCGTGTACCTGATAGTGCAGTGCAATAAAACCTAGAAAATACCAATGTATAGGTGACAAGACATAATATGCAAGATGATGGATATAGAATTTAGAGAATTACAGAAGGTAATTAAGGAAGAAAGAGAATTAATGCCCTGTTTCTCACACTACTCATTCCTCATCCATTTGATCATTGGTCAGTTCAAAGACATCGTGATTACTCAGTTAGGAGGTATACTGGGGGAAATTATCTAGGAAGACTACCTTACATTTATGATGGTACCTCCACTTATTCAAAATTCTATGGAATATTTTTGGCATCCATGTATCATGTACTCACTCAAAAAGAACCCCCTAGAATGAGCTCAGGTATAATTAAGTATCTTGAAGACAAGAAATATGGATATTTCTTTCTCACTAATCACTATAGATTCATTAGGACATACGAGGGAAAATTACCACCCAAAGCTTTACCCACTTTCATTTTAAAATCACTAGCCACATTAGAGATAGTCAAGAAATCTGTAGAAAAATCCAGATTGAGATGGTAGAGGAAACAAACTAGGATTCCTTAGGTCACTATACCAGGAAAAATAGGGTAGTATTTTTATGGAGGATATCCTAGAATGATGAAGGCGCTGCCCATAATGGATTCTTATTATTTCATGGAGATCACCTAAATTTCGTATGATCTTACAAGCCGTTATAGCTCTTGCCATTGAGTCTAAGTCAATGATACACAGAGAAGATGATTTCAAGAAAAGTCTTTTGTGGGCATAGAACAACGAAGTGAATTTAGAAGACATATGGAATAACCAGAACCTGGTACGAGCACATACTCATTTGGAAGAAGTAGGGAACTACTCCTATGACCTTAGGATGGTAAGATAAGATATAGTAGATAAAATAATACCCCAAGTGGCTATCATTCCACCTAAAGACATTGCAGATCCCATCATAAAGGTTATGAGTTTAGAACTTAAATAGATTGAGATCAGGCTTAGGTGAAGATCTAAATAATAGAAGAAGTAGCTGGTGCTTCTTCCACTTCTTGATCTCCCAGTACAATAAAAGGAAAAGAGATTATACCCACTTCTGCTGCCCCCCACCATTTTACAATTGAAATCCTGGTAGTAACTTTGATGATCCCACATCATTTACAACAGATGGCCACAGGATCTCCTCAAGCAATACCAGTAGATTTCATGGTGAACAACAAGGAAATCAGAATATCTGTTATGACATGGGAAAGAATATAGAAAGTTGGAGGTTTTGGTGATATCTTTAGAGATTAACAAGTGGTAATTCTTGATACCTCAAACTCTTCCCCCATAAGAGAGCCAAGATCGAAATGGGAACTGGTGAGCCTATGAGCATCACTCTAGTTAGAGAAGAGGACTTCACAAAATTCAATTCTAAGGAAGAAGAGAATATAGAAGCAATAATGGAGGACAAGGTGAAAAAAGCTTACACTAGGAGAAAAGTTCAAAGTTCACCTTCACCAAGTTTAGAACCCACATCCAAGACTACCATCATCATTCCCACTCAAGGAGTGCATTCAATTCAGATAAATCTTGGTATAGTTTATGCAAAAATAGGAGACACAATCACATTATTAAAACATGGAGTGTAGGTACATGCATAGACTGTATTGGCAATTGAGAAAGAAGTGACATCTTGGAAATCTAAAGAAAAATTGTTACAAGTAGAGAATGAAAAACTGAAAGCTAAAGTAGAAAAGAATCAGAGACAAGTGCCTTCAAAAAATAAACCATTATAAACTATTATATTATGACCAAGTACAAATAAAATATGATCAAGATCATAGAAACATAAGCAAAAATGATTGACAATTATTGTAGGGATTTTGATGCAATAATAGAAGAAAACAAAAAAATAAAACCCTTTATTGAAGAGACAGATAAAAATATGATGGATATTTTATGCAAGACTAAGTATGGACAGGTCAGATCAAAACAAGTGGTCACCATTGATGGTAAAATCCATATATGCTAAGTAGAATACGAGAAAGTAACTAGTCTGAATGTCGATATACCCCAATGGAATAACATAGTTAAAGAGCTGGAGATTATGGAGAATGATACCGTTAACATGTTGAAACTGCTTGATATCAGTATCCACAAATTTATTAGCATTGAAAGTTTCAATCAATTGATCATTAAAGGTATTTGAGAATCCCCAAGTGAGGAAATCGATGAAGATAAAATCTCTGATCGACTCATCTCCTTGATGATCATTGTTATGATTCTAATCTTAACTATCATTAATATATTAACTCACTTATTTTAATTATGGATCATTGTGTCCTTTCATCTCACAACTCTAGGTTTAGGTATTTATATGCTTTCATATGGGTGTAGATTGACATCCAAGAACATAATTTAATACATCTCTTTGAGAGCAATTGGCAGGGAAACCTCCATTTGAAATAGTGATCTTAACAAAAGTGATTGTTTATTTACTTGTTTGCATTTATTTCCATCTATTCTCCATTGATTTCCAATTGATAGGAACCAAGTTCCTAACAACTGGTATCAGAGCCTCTCACTTTCGCACTCATAATACATATCAACCCATCATCATTGTCACCTCTCAAACCATAAAACTTCATTTTCATCATCATTTGAACGACATCATTTTGTAACAATAGCTAACGAGTGTCTACTCAGAAGGAGCATACTACAACCATCCTAACACAAAAATTGACTGAGAAGACAATGAAATCAATTCTTCGACATAAGAGAACATCGAAAACCACCTCCAAATCAAATGTAGAGCAAATTTAAACCAAGAAAATGCGTTCTATGCACGCCGTAACATTTTTTTGGTGACCAACATAGGATAAATAATCTCAACAACAAAAATAATTGGGAGACATTCTCAAAAATTTTACAAATTCCTTCCAAGAGGTAGTTACCAAATTATTCTAATGCCAGATAGAGGAAAGATCGACCAACGAATCAAAAACACCCATAAAACTCCTTTGCAACAATACATTTGTATTTTTCGATGACTTTCCAAAGAAGAAAGTGACAAAATATAAAGTAATAAATTATAACATAAAGTTTTTAAAACTTTTCGTCACCAAAAATAAAAAAACATCGGTCACATCATATATTCTACCATCGAAGGAGGCAATAAAAAGGTTTAAATTCTTTTTCGGGATAACAATATCCCACATTTAGCAAAAGGAAGGAAGTTTAACTATTTTAAAGTGTTCACACTCTAGTTGGGTGTGACTACCACCTAGTAGCCACACGCATGCGTGAGACTCGCCCTTGATCGCTCACTTGATCGATCGTGATTCACCCTTGACTGCTTGAGATTCACCCTTGACCACTTGCATTACATCACCCTTGAGAGATTCGTGCTACCACTTGTTCTCCTCAATCCATGTCCCTTTTTGCCTAGACCACCCCCGCTCTACCCTGCCTAGCCTAGCCTGTCCTTGGCACCACTTCGCCCTGCCTAGACCACCCCTGCTCTGCCCTGCCTAACTTGCCTGCCAATAGAATTATAACTGTTGCCTTCTCGCAAAAGATTCAAAATTTCAAAAATTTGACCATTCTGTCAAAATTTAAAACAAAGAAGCAGAAAAACTCTGCTAGTTCAAAAAAAACCCAAAATTTTCCATTAATTATTTTCAAAAATTTGTCAAAAATAATTTAATAATAATTTTTATCAATTATTGACAAAACTATTGCAATTATTCAATTTTGTTAAATAATTGACAAATTTGATTATTTTTTTGCTATTTTACAAAGAAATTGAGATTAAGAAGGCTTGATAATCACAAACTCACCGCTCATCATCGTATGAAGCAACAAGCAAACCAACTTCTCTCAAGAGGGTGATATGGTATTGCTTTGTCTTCAACCCTATCATCAAACTTCTCTCAAACTCAAAGGATCTCAAAAGATAGTTCTTAAATTCTATGGCCCTTATAAAGTCCTTCAATGTATCGGGCCCATTGCTTATAAAATTTAGTTACCAAAATATTCCAAAATTCATCCTGTCTTCCATGTTTCTTGTCTTAAAGTAGTACTTGGAAACCATATTACTACACAAACTCAACTTCCTAAGTTCACAGAAGATGGAGCACTCATGGTTGAACTTGAAGCTATCCTAAATCGCCGCACATGATAACTTTGCATTAGTACCATCATCGAGATTTTGATTCAATGGAAAGGCCTACCTTCTGAAGACACTACATGGGAAACACTTCATCACATCCAACAACAATTTCCTCAATTTTAGATTTCAGATAAAGCTCTTTTAAGGAGGGTGGCTTGTTAGGATCCTAATCCTAACTATCATTAATATTAACTCACTTATTTTAATTGTGGACCATTGCATCCTTTCATCTCACAAATCTAGGTTTAGGTATTTATATGCTTTCATATGGGTGTAGATTGACATCCAAGAACATAATTTAATACATCTCTTTGAGAGCAATTGGCAGGGAAACCTCCATTTGAAACAATTATCTTAACAAAAGCGATTATTTATTTACTTGTTTGAATTTATTTCCATTTATTCTCCATTGATTTCCAATAGATAGGAACTAGGTTCCTAACAATTACCACCCTTGACATAGTCAGGTTCTTCCAAATAAGAAAAATAGTCTTGAAAGAAGATAGGATCAAAGGAATAAGAGTATTGGAAAAAATTAATGCACTTAGTATGATTGACGAGGAAATATGGATCCACCTGGCAGAATTGGTTGGTTCTAGCCAAGAAGAAAAGGACGTGATCAAGAGAAGTCAAAGAACATCCGAGTCAACGAGCAGTGCAGGGCCCACAATGGGAGAGAAAGGGAAAGAGAAGATAGATGACAACTAGGCAAAATTTTAATCAATTTTTGGGAATGAATATTTTTAAGATAGTTAAATGATAGGCTATACAGATGCCCAACAAATAAGAAGGCAAGAAACGGTGCTAGGTGGACGGTTCAAATGAAATCAATTTAGGCAGTTATAGAGCCGCCACAACTATAAGGACGTCTACAGCTAGAATAATGATCGAGCTTTTGACATAGCATATTTTTGTAAGAGGTATACTTGAGTGCCCATTATTTATTGTTGTATTCCCTTTGTTTTTCTTCTTCTTTTCCACCCCTTATTCTTCCCATTAATGTGTAAGTTTTGATCGTAAAGTTCCCTAGAAGTTGAGATTATTTCCAGACTATTGAGCCAGAGGTCTAGAGACTTGACTGTTGTGATATTTGAATGAAAGAGTGAAAGATCCTTGTTATGATATTCGAACGAGGATATTTATTGTATTAATATCTCTAAGATTTAAATGAAAATTCCATGTCAACTCTTCATGTAATCATCTTTCAAATATTAATACAATTATGGGCTTCTTTCTTATTACATCTTAGTTTTCAATTTTTTTGGTGTCTTCATTATGAGTTACATTATTTGAACGCATAGTAAATGTATCTTTTGCTGATCAACTGTTACATTTCTTATGATATTCAAATTCATGTAATTACATTGATTATCTCTTTCCCCGTTATTTCTATTTTCATTAAATTGTTGTTAAATCTTGCTACAATAGCCCAAAGGATTAAGTCACCGGTCATACATAATGCATAATTGAACTATTATTGCTTTAGATTAGTCAAATTTATAAAATATTTAATTCACCGCCATAAATATGGAAGATCATTAACATAAAATGTTAAAACTTTAAGTTCACATTAAGGGTATCCTTACCATACCTGGTCTATTTAGAAAATATTGAAGAACTCTATTCCCAGGTTAAAGAGGCAAGTCATCCAGAGCATGTAATTGCTCATTGGAAGTAGGTTTTCCTATAGCATGACAACTTATCCCAAGGATGTAGGAAAAATCCCCAATAATCATTTTCAGTATTTTCGTGAGCAATTTAAAGTGATTATTTTATGAGTATTTTTGAATATATTTTTGAGTTATACTTGTGTGAGTTATTATCATTGTTGAGTATTTTATATTGCAGCTTTATATTCGATTTTGTGGTTATTTAATTTAAGTGTTAAGCATCAAAATATAACAGTGGTATTAGAACCACAAAATTTTTTCTTGCACATGTTTTTAAAAGTTGTAAATAGTCCAAGGACGTTTCCACTAGTTAAGGAAAGACTAGTGAAGTTAAGGATATTACCACTGGATAAGGAAAACTAGTGAAGACAAGTATTTCCATTGGCTAAGAGAAAGACAAATGAAGGTAAGAATTAGTACCACTAGGTTGAAGGACAACCAATGAAGATTAAAGATTTAATATTGAAAAGTTTTAGATAGATTGAGTTTACCTATTCCAAGAACTAATTCCAAATAGAAGGTAATCTACAACATAGTTTTAGGTCTTAAAGATAGACCTTGAGATTGACAAGATTAAGAGACCCAAGAGAAAAGAGGTCTCATAGAAGAAAAAAAATGAGACTTGAGAAAAGTCCCATTGAAGGAAAATTCTAAGACCCAAGAAGAAGATCCTACTGAATATTAAATATAGAGAAGAAGACATATTGGAAAAGTTTCTAGATAAAGGTTTATTAGTACTTTGAAAGAAAAGAGACCATTAAGGAAAACTTGAAGGTAGCAAGAAGACTTCAAGAAAACTTCAAGACAATAGAATGTCTTGAAGATAGTCCTAGCTAAAGGAAAACACATAACACATCAAAGGAAGCATTCTGGTAGTCCACATTGGAAAACAAAGTTAGAAGATTCAAAATAGTAAAAGAGGAAGACAATATTTGAATTGAAGCTACAAGGGCAATATCAAAAGTATTTGATGTCATAAAGAAAATATTAAAGAAAATGGTAGCAGTTGAAGGCCATAAGGACAATATTGAAAGCAAGTGAAGCATTACAATAGCATCAAAGTTATAAACATTGAAGCAAGAGAAGGCAACATATTCAGTCAAGAAAATGACTAAAATCTAGAAGAACAATATTGAAGACAAGAAGAGATATTAAAGAGAGAAAGAAGAGAAAGACAAAAGAATTCCAACAAAGGTGTTTACATAAGTTTTGGGATAATCCTCACCATTTTATGAAAAGCCCATACAAGTAAAAAATAGAGGAGTAATTCTCAGAATTAAATTGAGTACAGGGAGGAATCATTAAATTCTAAAGGAACTATAAGAAGAAAAGAAGTTTGGAACCATATAAAAGGTAAAGAAAGTTGCATACTAAAGGTGTTTAAGTGCATTTTTAAGAAATTAAATTATTTATGGTTGTAGGTATTCAAGAGGACAACATAGTGTGAAGTTTAATCTTTAAGAGCATCTTACACTAGTGATCAAATGCTTGAGTTTATTGCACCTATATTTGCAAGATAATAACAAAGTGCAACAATAAAAAAAGAAAGTATTAGCAAATTAAATAGTTAGGATAAAAAAATAATCTCCATTATCACTTTGAAGTATCTTGGAATGCTAAATTAGAATAACAAGTAAAGTCAAACAAGGTAGAGTTTAAGGAAAGCTAGGTAAAACTAAAAGTGCTAGCAAGTTAAAAGTTCAAGAACCGAAGAAGAAGATTGTGGGCTCTAAAGGAAAGAGTAAATAAGCCTCTATAAATAAGTTAGAAGAGAAGATAGTCAAGGATAACAAAAGCAAGAGAAAGAGATTCAATCATTTATAGTGAGAACAATATTATAAGGGCCATCACATAATTCCATGTCAGATAGACCTAGAGAAGTGCAAGAATAGACAATAAAGGTAGCACTTAGAGAAGTTCTTGAATAGACAACAAAGACACCTTAAGAGAAGGATTAGAATGGACAAGACAACAAGGCAATAAACTTTAATATTCAAGGCAACATTATATAAGAAAGAGAATAGAACACATTAGTTAATAAAAAATACATCTAACACCATTTAGGAGGAGCACCATAGCTCAAGTGAGCCATTGTAAGAAAGAATAGCACCATAGCCAAAATCGAGGAGGGTCAACGTAATGAAGATAGCATAAAGCATAAAGGATGTAGTGAATTAAAAGTATTAAAAATGTTTAAGGTTTAGACTATAACCTATTGTAGTCTCATCACCATAAAAATTATAACAAGTTGCAAGGAAATCTAATTATTAGAGATAAAATTGAAATAAATTAGATAAAGAGAGATTTAATAGAAAGTGTTGAACAAAGGTCAACGTATCGAGAAAGTACATTTGATATCTTTTCCATAAATCTACAAAATAGAACCATAGAGTATTTAATGAGTCTATCCATGATCATCAAACTATCATTGCCAGGATCATATCCTTTGCCAAAGAGAATGTGAACCTTATCCCTTTTGATAGCTGTAAACCTCATCTGTAGGAGACCACGATTGCTCAATATTTAAGCTTAACCTTGTTAGATGAGTCTCTACCTAGGGTAGTCAACCCCAAAGCCAATGTTAAGTGGTCTCCACCTCCTATGGGTTGGTTTAAGCTTAATTTTGATGGAGCGACTAAGGACAATCCTGGCAGAGCAGGTGCTAGTGGAATTGTACGAGATCATAATAGGAATATGATGCTTGCATTTTTTGAATATTTGGGAACAAGGACGAATAAAGAATCTGAAGCTAGAGCTATGTGGAGAGGCCTTAAAATGACTCAAGACTTAGAAGGCAATTTGATCGTAGAAGGAGACTCTATGCATGTTATAAATCTCATCAATAATTGGAAAACACCTCCTTGGAGGATTAAAACAATTGTTGAACAGGCTAGGATCCTTTTCCAGGGAAGACAGGACAGAAAAGCCCAACATGTCTTTTAGGAAGCTAACAAAATTGCTGATAAGTTGGCCAATTTGGGTGTCGATGGTGACAAAATTTTCAAATGGGAACACGGTGTCTCGAGTGAAGTAGAGGAGCTTATTCAACAAGAATGCCAAGAATGATAGTCGAATTTACCAACAGGGAAGGCACTATAAGTTCAAAGTCTAGGAGTATTTCCATCTCTTTTTGAATTAGACTCATAATAAAAATTATCTGAGCTATCACTATTCATGGATGCTTCTTGGAAATACCTCAAAGACTAATGGGAACAATCACATGTCAGATAACATGGCTCCTAGTCATATTAGTAATTTGAGGTTGGTTTATAATCATAGGGAAGGAAAGAAATGACAATATAAGACTTCGAACAAAAGCCACGTGGACCACCAGATAGCCACCACCATAAATCTATCTAGCAGGTTCACTTCTCCAAGGCTGATTGGCCAAGATAGTATGTGGTACCAAAGCATGTCATATACGAAAGAAAGCAATTACCAAAGAATTATTAAGAGTAACTATCAATACAGAGCTTGTGGGAGTTTTTTTTAGTACTTTGCTATGTGTGTCTACAACTTTTTGTTTCTCCATTGTCTCAAGGAAGGGATCCGTGTCAGTTTCTTTTTTGTAATTATGATGCATGTGTGTTTTCTTGGGGTATACCCAAAATGTTGTATGTGAAGTTTCTTTTTTATAACAGGCTATGTGCCTTACCGGATGTAGGCGACATGTAGATTTTACATATATAGGATCCTTAGTAAGGATATGTTCATCAACAACCCTGTGCTGATTTTTGTAAAAGGTTTTGGGTCAACCTATAAAACCCGGTATTAATGCTATAGTATCTTATCTACCAAAAAAAATAAATCTACAAAACAAGCACTAAAGAAAATATCAGTATTAAAATGGAGAGTTCCATTGTTGAAAGGAGTAGCAATAACTTTAGTAAAGACACGTAGCATAAGCACCATTGCCAAGGGAGTATCATTGATAAAAAACACTAGATAAAGAGGTAAAATGAAAATAGACCTAACAATGCAGATCAAAGAATTTGAAAGAAAGATAATAGAGCAACACCTAAAAGTTAGACTTCAAGCATCACCTGAGAGGAGGTTGAGCATCAAAGGAGATTGAAACCAGTTAGAATATCACTTAAAATTGAAGTCAAAGCACCAAGCATCCAACAGAGAGCATCTAGTCATCAACAATAAGAAACCCAAGCACTAGGAAGAGACGTAACAAGGAAGGTGAAGCAATAATTAGAGCATCATTCAAAAGGTAACACTCCATTTTGGAAGAAGATCTAATTTCCAATCATTCAAAATACCATTTGGTTGAGCCAAATTTGAAGTACCAAGTGTCATCTAGAATGTTTCAAGGCAAAGCATTGAGGAAGAGAAGCACCAAATTTTTGGATTGGGTGCCACATGATGAAGATGTAATGTCATATTGAGCAAGGGAAGAGTCTTCATTACCACTTGTCAAACCGTAGAAAGGAGTGCCAATTAAAAGTCTCAAGCAACGAAACATCTCAATAAGGAACCTTGGTTGCATGGTGGTCACACATTCAGATGAGAAGAGTCATTGAGAGCTGAGGTTGAGTGCAATAGAAGGCAACTGAGTGTGTAGGTGAAATAGCATTTCTTTTTAGACCAAAAGTTAAGAGCGGAAAGAAAGGCATCGAAGAAAGGTATTTTATTCGAGTTTGAATTTGATTTTTCAAAGGTTTAAGGAGACATAAGGGGTAAGTTTGATTATTCTAAGGTTTAAGTTTAATTAATCTATTACATTAGAGATTAATTGGATTAATGGAGGGATAAGGTAGATAATTAGAAAGTTATAATCTTGGAATTTTCTTTATGCAATTTAGAGTTTTTTGAAGTGATAAGTGCAATTTAATTTAAAAGCATTTTATATTGTTTGAATTACAAGTTACATAGGAATACTGCAAATTAATTTAAGTGTGAAGAGACAAGGTAGACTACATAAAACTTAGAAATATTAAATTTGTAAATATTCTAGTTTATATTCAATTAGGGAGCTATAAGGAATTCAACATCAAAATGTTTTTGAAACTTTGAAATTAGGAAAAACTAGGAGATATACACTAATTAACTACAAAGATTCTTGAAATTTTGAAATTCGAAATAATTATCTAGGGAGCTATAAGGTAGTCTACATAAAAGGAAATTGATGGATAAATTATTAAGAGGGAATTATCAACATTATAGAAGGATTAAAGATCAAAATTCATTCTTCATAATCAACAATGCAAGATAACATCAAAGAAATATAATCATGAGTTACAAAAGGATAAAAACCTTTGGTATATAAATTTTGGTGCCAATCATCATATGACAGGAAATTTACAATGGTTTGTTTGTCTAGAGATCAAAAGCAATGTCAGTTTAAAGTAGATGGAAAAACCTATCTTGTTCATGGATATGGATGTGTAACACCCAGTACACCTTTTTTAGATTTTGTGTTCCTGGATTGACAACTAATCTCATCTCAGTAACTCAGCTAGTAGAAAGTAAAATATTGATTGAGTTCAAATATATAAATGGAGTTAATAAATATCTCATTAAAAATAAAAATGAGATAAAATCTATAGGATCAATTAGGAATGGATTATATGCTTTAGACTCAATTGGATTCTCTCAAGATCTTATTTTTGTTCAAAAAATACTATTGAATATTCTGAGAGACAGATTACAGAAAGTGAGAATCAAGGATCACTCTACCATAGAAAATATTGGATCAATCCAAAATTCAATATGATGAAAAAGGTGAGAGGAAAAAAATAGGTTGTATTTAAAATCCATTTACAAATCAAATAAGAAAAGGATAAAGGCAATCAAAAGGAAGGAGAACTAGATCAAGGTCCAGTCCATTACAAAGTTAAATAACGAAAAAGATTGTATTGAAGACTAAAGTCTTCAATAACCAAATAATGTAATACAAGGGGGTGTTGGAGAATGTTACATTATTTGGTACATGATAATGTACCATATTGGTACAATATTAGATTAGTTGTGTGTCTTATATTAGAGTGTGATATTATATTTCATGTAATGTAATAATGTGCAACAAATACACAAGTGTCATGTAATTAAGTGTGCAAGTGTTGTGAGTGTGGATGTGCACAAGTATCCATTATGTAAGAGTGCACATGTATTTGTAGAATAGGAAAATAAAGAGTTTCAAAGAAGAGTGAAGGTCAAGAGTGTTTCACATGAAGAGTCACATATTATTATATACTTGTGACAAAACATTGTAATTGTTATAGAAAATGCATTACACATAACATGCATTACTAGACCTTTATTCAATATCATATTCAGTATTTTTGTGAGCATCTTCAAGTGATTATTTTGTGAGTATTTTTGAAGTTATTTCTGAGTTATACTTGTGTGAATTATTATCATTTTTTATTATTTTATATTGTAGCTTTATATTCGATTCTATGGTTATTTACTTTAAGTGTTGAGCATCAAAATCTAACAATGGTATCAGAGACACAACAAGTTTTTTTGCACAGATTTTATAAAGTTGTAAATAGTCCAAGGATGTTTCCATTGGTTAAGGAAAGACCAGTAAAGTTAAGGAAATTACCATTGGATAAGGAAAACCAATGAAGATAAGTATTTCCACTGGCTAAGAGAAAGACCAGTGAAGGCAAGAATTAATACCACTAGGTTGAAGGACAACTAGTGAAGATTAAAGATTCAATATTGAAAAGTTTTAGATAGATTGATTTTATGTAATCCAAGAACTAATTTGAAATAGAAGAAAATATACAACATAGTTTTATATCTTGAAGATAGACCTTGAGATTGACAATATTAATAGAACCAAGAGAAAAGAAGTCTCATAGAAGCAAAAAAAAAAGAGACTTGAGAAAAATCTCATTGAAGGTAAATTCAAAGACCCAAGAATAAGGTCCTAATGAAGATTAAATATAGAGAAGTATACCTATTGGAAAATGTCCTAGATAAAGGTTTATTGGTCCTTAGCAAGAAAAAAGACCATTAAGGAAAAATTGAAGGTAGCAAGAAGACTTCAAGGAAACTTCAAGATAATAGAAAGTCTTGAAAATAGTCCTAGCTAAAGAACATCACATAGCACATCAAAGAAAGCATTTTGGTAGCCTACATTTGACAACACAGTTAGAATATTCAAAATAGTAAAAGAGGAAGATAATATTTGAAGTGAATGTCACAAGGGCAATATCAAAAGTATTTGATGTCACAAGGACAATATTAAAGAAAAAAGTAGTAGTTGAAAGCCATAAGGGCAATATTGAAAGCAAGTGAAGCATTACAATAACATCAAAGTTAGAAGCATTGAAGCAAGAGAAGGCAACATATTCAATCAAGAAAAAGACTAAAATATAGAAGAACAATCTTAAAAACAAGAAGAGATATTCAAGAGAGAAAGAAGAGAAAGATAGAAGAATTCCAGCAAAGGTGTTTACATAAGGTTTGGGACAATTGTTGCCATTCTATGACAAGCCCATAAAAGTAAGAAATAGAGAAGTAATGCTTAGAATTAAACTGAGCACAAGGGGAATATTTAAAGTCCAAAGGAACTATAAGAAGAAAATAAGTTTGGAACCATATACAAGGCAGAGAATACTGCATATTAATGGTGTTTAAATACAGTTTTAAGAAGTTAAATTATTGATGGTTGTAGGTATTCAAGAGGAAAACATAGTGTGAAGTTTAATCTTGGAGAGCATCTTGCACCAATGATCAAATGCTTGAGTTTCTTGCACCTATATCTGCAAGAGAATAACAAAGTGAAACAACAAAAGAAGAAAGTATTAGCAAAGTAAATAGTAAGGAGAAGAACATAATATCCATTAGCACTTTGAAGCATCTAAGAATGCTAAAGTAGAATAACAAGAAAAGCAAGAAAGATAGATTTTAAGGAAATCTAGGCAGAACTAAAAGTGCTAGCAAGTTAAAAGTTCAAGAACCAAAGAAGAAGATTATAGGATCTAAAGGAAAGAGTAAAGAAGCCTCTATAAAGAAGTCAAAAAAAGTTATTTAAGGATAACATAAGCAAGAGAAAGAGATTAAATAATTTATAGTGAGAAAAATATTAGAAGGGCCATCATAGAAATCCATGTTAGACATGCCTAGAGAAGCACACGAACAAACAACTAAGGTAGTACTTAGAGAAGTGATTGAATAGAAAAAAATACACCTTAAGAGAAGGATTAAAATAGACAAGATGGCAAGGCAACACACTTTAATATTCAAGGTAAAATTATATAAGAAAGAGAATAGAATACATCATTTAGCAAAAAGGCATCTAGCATTGTTTAGAAGGAGTGCCATAGCTCAAGTGAGTCATTGTAAGCAATAATAGCACCATAGCCAAAATTGAGGAATCAATGTAATGGAGACAACATAACACATAAAGGAGGCAATGAAGTAAAAGTATTGAAAATATTTTAGTTTTAAATTGGAACCCATTGCAATCTCATCACCATTAAACCTGTAATAAGTTGCAGGGAAATCAGATTATTAGAGATAAAGTTGAAATACATTAGATAAAGAGAGCTCTAAGAGCAAGCATTGAACAAAGGCCAACATATGGAGAAAGTACATTTGATATCTTCTCCATGAATCTGCAAAACAAGAAAAAAAGAAAACATCAGTATTAAAATAGAGAGCACCATTGTTGAAAGGAGTAGCAATGACTTTAGTAAAGATGTGCAACATAAGCACCATTGCCAAGGGAGTATCATTGAAAAACAACACCGAATAATAGAGGTCACACAAAACCAGAGTCGACAACACAGATCTAAGAATTTGAAAGAAAGACAACAAAGCATCACCTAAATGTTAGAATTTAAGCATATCGAGAGGTTGAGCATCAAAGGAGATTAAAACTAGTTAGACTGTCACTTAAAAAGGAAGTCGAAGCACCAAGTATCCAACAATGAGTGTCTAGTCATCAGTAGCAAGAAACTCAAGTTCTAGGAAGAGACGTAACAAGTTGAAGCAAAAATTAGAGCATCATTCGAAAGGTAACACTCCGAAAGAAGATCTAATTTCCAAGCATTCAAAATACCATTTGGTTGAGCCAAATTCGAAGCACCAAGTGTCATCTAGAATGTTGCAAGGTGAAGCATTGAGGAAGAGAAGCACCAAATGTTTAAAGTGGGTGCCACATGATGAAGATGTAACATCTTATTGATCAAGGGAAGGGTCTTCATTGCCACTTGTCAAACCATAGAAAGGAGTGCCAATTAAAAGTCTTAGGAAATGAAATATCTCAATAAGGAACCTTGTTTGCATGGTAGTCACACATTTAGAGGAGAAGAGTTGTTGAGAGCTAAGGTTGAGCATGATAGAAGGAAACTGAGTGTGCAAGTAAAAGAATGTTTCTTGTTAGACCAAAAGAGGAGCACAAAAATAAAGGCACCATAGGAAGCTATTTTATTCGAGTTTGAATTTGATTTTTTAAAGGTTTAAGGAGACATAAGAGGTAAGTTTGATTATTCTAAGGTTTAAGTTTAATTTATATATTATTAGAGATTAATTGGATTAATGGAGGGATAAGGTGGATAATTAGAAAATTATAATCTTGAAATTTTCTTTATGCAATTTAGAGTTTTTTGGAGTGATAAGTGCAATTTAATTTAAAAGTATTTTATCTTATTTGAATTTCAAGTTACATAGGAATATTGCAAATTAATTTAAGTATGGAGAGACAAGGTAGTCTACATCAAACTTAGAAATATTAAATTTGCAAATATTCTAGTTTATATTCAATTAGGGAGCTATAAGGAATTCAACATCAAAAGGTTTTTGAAACTTTGAAATTTAGAAAAACTAGGAGATATAAAGTAATCAACTACAAAGATTTTTGAAATTTAGAAATTTGAAATAATTATCTAGGGAGCTATAAGGTAGGCTACATAAAAGGAAATTGATGGAGAAATTATCAAGAGGGACTTATCAACATTATGGAAGGATTCAAGATTAAAATTCATTCTTCATAATCAACAATGCAAGATAACATCAAAGAAAGATAATCATGAGGTTCAAAAGGATAAAACCTTTGGTATATAGATTTTGGTGCTAGTCATCATATGACGGGAAATTTACAATGGTTTAATTGTCTAGATCTAAAAAACAACTTCAGTTTGAAAATTGCAGATGGAAAAACATATCTTGTTCATGGATATGGATGTGTAACACCTAGTACACATTTTTTAAAATTTGTGTTCTTGGATTTGCAACTAATCTCATCTTAGTAACTCAGCTAGAAAAAAGTAAAATATTAATTGAGTTTAAATATATAAATGGAGTTAATAAATGTCTCATTAAAAAACAAAATGAGATAGAAGCTACAAGATCAATTAGGAATCGATTATATGCTTTAGACTCAATTTGATTATATCAAGATCTTATTTTAGTTCAAAATAACACTTGAATATTCTGAGAGACAAATTACAGGAAGTGAGAATCAAGGATCACTCTACCAACAAAAACTTTGTGTCAATCCAAAATTCAAGATGATGAAAAATATGAGAGGACAATAATAGGTTGCATTTCAAAGCCATTTACAAATCAAAGAAGAAAATTATGAAGACAATCAAAAGGAAGGAGAACCAGATCAAGGTCCAATCCATTACAAAGTTAGATTAGGACAAATATTGTATTGAAGACTAAAGTCTTCAATAACCAAATAATGTAATACAAGGGGGTGTTGGAGAATATTACATTATTTGAAACATGAAAATGTACCATACTGATACAATAGTATATTAGGTGTGTGTCTTAGATTAGAGTGTGAGATTATATTTCATGTAATGTAATAATGTGCGAGAAATGCACAAGTGTCATGTAATTAAGTGTGCAAGTGTTGTGAGTATGGATGTGCACAAGTATCCATTATGTAAGAGTGCAAATGTATCCTTAGAATATGAAAGTTAAGAGTTTCAACAAAGAGTGAAGGTCAAGAGTGTTTCATATGAAGAGTCAAATACTATTATAACTTGTGAAAAAACATTGTAATTGTTGTCAAAAATATATTGCACATAGCATGCATTAGTAGAACTTTATTCTAATATCATTTTCAATATTTTTATGAGCATTTTCAAGTGATTATTTTGTGAGTATTTTTGAATTAATTTTTGAGTTATACTTGTGTGAGTTATTATAATTATTGAGTATTTTATGTTACAAATTTATATTTGATTATGTGGTTATTCACTTTAAGTGTTGAGAATCAAAAGCTAACAAATCCATACCTAAGATAATATCAAAGGCATGTAGCAATGCTACATATAATTTCCAAATAGTGGATCCATTGGGTAAGGAGATCTCAGAAGTAGGCAAACATTGATTCACCAAGTAAGTCTGTTTAGACCCATACTCAAAGTTTCACCCTCGTGCCAAAAATCCAAGTTTTTTCAACATATCCTCAATAGTACTAATGGAAATAAAACTATTTGTAGCTGCACAATCAATTAAAATCTTTACATTCCTATTGAACAACTTACCATTTAACAACATGGGAGTTTCCTAACCATATAGGTTATAACTTCCTATGGTTGCATAGATTTGATGAGGTTGCTCCTTGGCTTTGCTACTTGACTCTAGTTATTGGGGATGATTATTTGCATAATGAAGACACCCACAAATGAAACAACCTATATTGGGTGCTTGAGACATTCCCTACTATTTATCCCCTACATCCTCCTTCTGAGCTAAATCATTTTGCTTATGAGGTTAGGGTTTTGAATTGTCCTTCCTTTGGAAATTATTTTTATAATTATTTTTATTTCCATTGTTCCTATTTCTCATTGGATTTTCCTTGATTTTCTTATTTTTCTCTTTATCCCATTTTATAAACCCCACACTCTTCCTCTTCCTAAGTTCCTATTTTTCTCCTTCTATTAACACTGCATAGTTGAAGGTCTTCTTTGTGTGCTAATTTGTCTCCTATTGAGCCAAATCATAGGCCTTCTACAAGTTTTTGGGTATAAGCAAATTAATCTCTATTCAAATCTTAGGATCCAATCCCAATATGAACTTAAATTGTTCATTGGTCTCATACTCAAGAACATATTTCAAAAGTTTAATGAATCTTTGATAATAAACCTCTATAGTAATGCACCCTATTGGAGTGTAGAGAATTACTCAAATTTCTCTACGTAAAACTAATCTAATAGGAATATATTATTAAATTCCCTTACAAAAATATCCCATTTGAGGTCCATTGCTTGGATAAATATACCTAGCTTGAATGTATTTACACCATTTCAAGGTTGTATTCCACCATAGTTTGGGTTTCTGGTGAGTAATTCTTCATGGAGAAATAAGTTTCCAACTCATTCAACCAATCACCCCCTTCTCTTCCATTAAATTTAGGTATCTTGACATTCTTAAGGTCCTTATAAAGTTCAACCTCAATTTTGGGTTTACCCTCATGGGTTCCTCTAGAAAGATTCTCTTCCTATCTACCTTTTGAATTTATGTTACTGAGTTCTTGATTAACCAATGTTTCCAATATATTTTTTTGTTGCTCCATTTGCTCTTGAAGCAACTTAAAGACTAAATGTTTTCCACCCTCTTACTGGAGTCCATTGTTCTTTTAGATTTATTTTGGGGACGAGCTACAACTTCCTCCTGCATAGTTGACCCTAAATTATTGGATGATCCTCTCAAAATAAGTGCAATTTTTTTTATAAGAAGGGTTAACTCAAAAAGAAGATCCAATATTTTTTAGCAGTATAAGGCATAGACACACTTTGAGTTCATTATCACTGTAGATGACACTAAAGTGGATATGAGTGGCTAACATCCTCTACTTTTGTGGTTCACTTTTCTAAACCTCATTATTTAGAAAATATGCCATTAGTGATCCCCCCACTTTTTTTATATCTTCACCTATATAGGATGACTTGACCATGATGTAGATATTATCCTTTAAAGCCCATAACACTTAAAGGGGGATGCCTATTACCTAATCCTACATAATTCTATCTATGTAGGATTATTTTGGCATAACACCTTAGTGCTTAGTTACCTACACCACCATGGGCTAACTAAGATAATTACAACTCACTTGGTAATGATCATGGTCACTCTTGCCTCACTGCAAGGTGCCACCACTAGACTATATTATGAATGATCCATTGGATTATCCCATAGAAATCCACCATTTAGATTTCTAGACCTTACTGTTAGGAACACATCAAAGCCTCACCACTTAGAACTTGTCCAAGAGTCACCGCTATGGACTACCCAAAAGCCTCATTGCTTTGGGCCACTCGAGCCTCACCATTTAGGGTGTATCATTCAAAAATACCTGGTTATTACCTCATCATAACTCCTACTAGGATTGGGTACATCTTGACTCAAGGGTTTTCTAATATGGCTCTAGATTCATTCCCAAAGACCTCCATACAAACCCAAGAGTTTTAACATTAAAATATATAAACATCTCTTCCAAAAGGAAATAAAGTGCTATATTCAATCATAGTTAAATTCAACATAACACTTTACTAAATACTAGAAATATACTTTTCAAATAATAATACTAGAATTTAGTATTTCCTTTATTTACAATGAAAAAAGTAAAACAATATCTAAAGAATAATAACCATAAACCATGAATTAGATTCTATCATTCCTTTTGATAATATATTCTTTCCATTTGCACATAACCAAACAATCCAAGAACTTTACATAAAATAACAACATATATTCTTTCATTTTTTAACAATACTATAACCATTATATTTACAATACATAATTTTATTCATCAAAGGTTTTGCATAATTTCAATACAAATACTTTCCAAGAATTTCTCATTTTCAATTACAATAATACATCTCCACATAAATGGTCCCTAGTACATATTCTCTTCCAAGATCTTTCTCTTGGTAGATCTCTTTCCATGAGTTTGAGTATAAGTTTAGGGATCAAGAAAACTCATAAAAATGCATATGTAAGCCTAACATGTGCTATGCAAACATATAACAATGCAACACATGCATCATACAACCCAAACTTAAGCAAGAACATAGAAAAAATTCCATACTTCTCCCCATTAATGGATTCCTTATCTACTCAAGCCTTATATATTTTGAAAAGCTCACTACTAAAGCATTCAAATAATAATCCTAATAAAATATAATCCATTCTTTTATCCATTTTTTGAACCAATTTATTACCTTTGCACTTAAGTAAAACAACTCATGGAAACTTCCAACATTAATCCAATAATTCCAAAATTATAATCTGATAACTAATGATTAATGAATACATTATTAATTAAGTATATTAAACAAAGATATTTCTTCTAAAAGTTATATTCCAATAATACCATAAGCTATTGGTAAGTTAAAACATTAAGCATAATTAAAAGTATTTAAAATACATGATGCCCCAATTGTAGCATTCAAAATTGAATGTAAAACTCAAATAAAAACCATGACTAAAATGCACTACCGCTTAACTTAACCTATGATCAAAAAAGAGCTTTGACACCATGACTTGGACCAAGGAAAAAGTAACTCCAAGACAACTTGAATGACACCAATACCAAGCACGACTCAAGATGACCACTTGGCCTAACACTTTGATAGAGGTGATGTTTTTAAAACCCTAATCCTAAGATATATCCAAGCCAACTAAATGCAACTAAAAAAAACCATACATAGGAGCTTAAAAATTTTAGAAGGATACTATTAAAAGCTATTGAAAACATAGAAAACATGATGGAAGCAACACCCCAAAACAACAATGGTTTGCTCCTTGTTCAAAATTTAAAAACTTGTAGAAGAGCTACAAAAAAAATATACTATAGATTACCATGTTGAAAGCTACCTAACAGGGATTGAGAATAGAAAAGTGATCAGACATATAAGACCCTCTTCAAGGAACTTGATCATATAGCTGCATAGCTACCAAACAACAAAGGTGGAAAAATCTCCCTTCACTTATTTCAAGCTCTACTGGATTGGATAATATTAAAGAAACAATGACTTAAGGCAATAATACCTCCCCTAGAATAGCTTAGGCAAACACATGCTATAGCTTCAATTAAGAGTCTTACGTGATGAGAGCAAACTGATCAAAACTAAAAATTAAACCCCACTAAAGCTCAACAGACTTTATTATAAACAAGAAAAGAATTGCCTTAAGCTATGGCCTCCTATATAAGAATATTCCCATCAAACTTGAAGATAAAAACAAAGGCAAAAACAATCGATAATAAAATACATACATCTAGCAATCATTAAAATATTGCATAATATCAAGGCATCTTAGCATGAATATATCATTTCTAACAATAAATATTATGAAGCATTCATTCATCAAGAACAACCAAGAGGACAAATACCTCTACAAAAGCACTCCAGATACTACTTCCTCCACAAGCTTTTGTTCCCAGATCTTCTCTTTAGCTAGCTTCCTCAAACTTGGCAAATCTCCTCAACATATATTTTTTTGGAGATTCAAAAAGGAAAATCAAAGAAGGAAATTATTTCTTCCTTGCATGCTATTGCATTATGTGCAAGAGTAACGTTTCCAAAACTATGTTACAAGAAGATTGCCAAATTTATCAATTATTACCACGTTTCCAGATTTCCAACTTGCCAACATTATGATATTAATGAATTTTTTCTTTTAATAAGCCTTACCTTAATTCATTAACACCCAAATATCTAGCTTTAATAATTAAATCACTATCTTATTAATTTACTTTTTTTTCTTCTAATGTTAGTGTTGTTTATTAACATTAGGATTAAATCAATCACTCTCTCCTAAAATTGATTGAATTAATATCGAATATTAATATTAAGCATTAACATTAATATTATTTTTAAGTATTAATTATTAATACCTAACTTGATAAAATTATTAAACAAACAATTTCCATACTTTAAAACACATGCATAAATGCATTTCAATAATAGTTTACAAGTCTAAGATGCCATCAATAATATGCACAAACAATTTCCTTAAGCAAGAGGCTTTACGATAACTATAACGTTATCACCTACCTACTAAGGATGACTCTTTTGCTTAATAGCAACCTCCTTGCCAAATGGTGCATTCAATCAAACATATACATGTGCAATGCATCTATATGAAGTGTTTTATTTTAACCTTGAGCTATCAATGAGAATTTCATCCATCATGTCCCTTTTTACTCTTGACTCTGGTGGTTGTCCCATACCAATCCACCTGTGAGAGTACCTAGTCCTGCAACCATAAAATTCATCAACAGTACCATATTCTCAAAATAGCATAATTCAACTTAAAAAATATAACTATCAACTCATCTTGATAGAACACAATAATATTATGCATTAATATCCACACATTAGTACATAAATCACACAACAAGGGTAGTCCTATCATAAGGGCCGTTACACATGTTAGCTGCGACCTTGACCAGGGAGTCATTGCTTTACCTTTATTCCAAAAATTTTTTATGGGGGAATTGATCCTAAGCATATCATGGCCTAAATACCTTGGCCTAGCCAAGGTAGCATTATGCTATTTAAATTGGTCAATGCACCTCTCACCACAAGGTGACATTGGCTCTAAAATTGCATTACAAAGGCAACAAAGGGACTTGAATCTGCATCAATAATTACCATCTCACCAAAGGTGTTGGTGATGATAGATCCACCATTACCTTCATAGAGAATGATATATGAATCCTTATATTCACAAAATTAGAGCCCTAATTACTTGAACCTTGGATCTCGTTCTTCTTGTTTCCATCAAAAACTCTTGTTGAGTAGTACATCATGAGCATAGATGAAGATGGAAGGTTTCAAGATAACCTTTTAATAACTTTCTTACCCTGTAGAAATTCCCCCAACATGACTGACATAGTTTTGAACCCATGACCTATAGTTGTAAGACTTCAACCATCATACAACTAGCCACTATAACACATATCGTGAGTGTGATATCCTGCTCATCAAATTTTTAGACGATAATGCCACAACTTGCCCAAAGAATGTGTGTCAAAGGCTTGACATAATTTTAAATTTAAATTTCTGGTGTCAAAATTTCTTCAGGTTCCTAATGAACATGACATGGCATCCTTGAGAAGCATGAATAAGAAGGTGTCAACTATGATTTAAACCTTTAATGACAAAGACACTTTGAGAAATAATTTACCCTAATATTTGAAGGGAGGACTGGAGGCTCCAAAAAAATGGCATGATTAAGTGAGGTAGCTTCATATCCACTCTAATAACATATTATAATTCATAATATTTTCCAAAAATGAATAGAAGAAATCCATCCAATCAAATCTTATACATAAAACATAAAAGGACAAAATAAAGAGAAATAGATAAAGATTTTGGGGCACCCATAGACACCATAAATAATCATTGTATGATCCGTAGATAAAATTACACACTCTATGATAATCAAATTAGGAGTGGAAGGAGGTATTTATACCAATACCAAAACCTCAATTGCATAATAAAGTTTTACCTAAGTTGACATAACAAGAGAGCTTAATGTTAATTACAAGTTATAAAGTGGGCTTAACCATAAAAAGGTTAACCATGGCCCATAGGGTTTGCATAATAAAATATTATAATAAATTCAATACATTGTACAATAAATTCCCTTAGGTCTATCTAATATTATGTCATACCATTTTAACCTTGGCCATGAATCGGATTACAATTTTAGCAAATCTAAATACTAAAAATAAATATAAGAAATTTAATACATAAAAAAAATGTAAGGTAAGGGCACAAGAGATTAAAGCAAATTGCATGAAAATAAAATATAGTCATACTTGTAACAAGGAAACTATGTAAACAATCAACATGAAGAAACCAAATAACAACAATGTGCTCCCACACATATGAAATCAAAATAATAGAAAGAAATGGGTAGGAGGTAAAAGGGTAGTATCACAATCACCACACATTCCAAAATTTAAAAGAGCAATGGCACAATAACAAAATCAAATGTCTTACACAATATCTTTATTATTTCTAAAAATAGAGAAAAGAACAATATGGAATTTGAAAACTATAGATATAATTTCCTCAAGGGCCAAAATATATTTACAATGGAGCCCAAGGCTTCTATTTATAAGAATAATTCACCTAGGAGATACCTAGGGCAAGAAATGTCTACTCATAGTAATTTTAATCATTTAAGGGCATCTTTAGCAAAATGATGCATCATCAAATATTACATGACTCTAATTTCATCCTAAACTATTTAGATTCCTTATAATTAGCATTCTGAGACCATAAAATGATAAAAATATCACTTTATTGATGATCTTCCTCAAAATTTATGCTCGTCTTACTTGGTCTTGATGATGAGCAGTTTAATTCTAAGAAGGGAGTAAATCGGTCTTTTAGGCTTTCCTAATTATCCAATTTTCAAACTTTGTTGTTTTACACTATTTTTGGACTTGCAAAATTCATTTTTCTTTGTCATTCATTGACTAATTCCTTATAAGAATTTGAAAGTAGTAGTTAAGCTACTATATTTTTGGTGTTTTCTTGGGACATTATACTTGATTAGTGTAAGATCCCAGATCTTACCTTTATTCTTGGGCATAAAGTCAAAATTGAGACCATCACATGGAAGAATTGTAAGATTACGAGTCATATTTATTTAGCTTTAAGACAACAGGTACAAAAATGACTACCAATCATTGTTTGAGGGTACATCTAAAGCATCCAACATTTTTGTATTCAACACCAATTCCTCATGTTGATCCCTTGAGGATTCTTCCCTTGATCCTTAGTTTCTTAACTTTCCTAATAGGCTTTATAGATCAACAATCATTTATGAGGCCTTAGGCATAACACTATCTATTGGCACCTCCACTTTTGCTTTCTCTTTAGCAATCTCTTCTAGCATAAGAAATTGTCCTTGATTGAAGAATATCCAAAATAGTCCTCCATTTAGCAACTATTGTATATCTTTTCTCATTTCTTCAATGGTCTTTTCAAGATGATCATAGGTAGCTTTGCATTATTGGAGCCTTCCTTGCTTTTAGGATATGTTATTTAAATATATGGTTACTATATTCTTATTTAAATTACCCATCTATTTCATCCATTCATTGGATAAAGATTACTTTGGTGTACCTTGAATTGGTTCTTAGCTCATTTTCCACCCACTAGATTGCCATTGAAGTTTGGTCAAACAAAATCTTACATTCATTGAGATGTGCAAGGTATGGCTTAGCATATGCAATCTTAGAATGTACTTGGTCCCAAGGGGACTTGACCTAATCCATAATTGAGCTCTTGAATTTTGTATTCTATATTTATTTCTTCTTTTGCCACTACTTTCCCTCTCAGACTATTATATATTTTAAAACCTCCAACTCCTATTGCAACTATGCCACTTGATTCTATTTTTTCTCTTGTTATTTGTTTTAAAGCTCATGGACTATCTTGGGTCTTCTTATTATATTTTCTTGCATACATCCAATAATCATGTTTTACTACAACTTGCATCATATAGAAGGGTTGGCCTTAATATATCTAGAGTTGACATCTTGGCAGAGTAGTCAATTATAGTAGTTTTTTGGTCTACTTGGATCCATTGAAAATGCCATGACAACTAATAGCTCTTCTTCCATTTTTTATCAATTAGAATTGATGGATCATTGGTGAAGTGGTTCTAAATTTCTTATTATTGATATTGTCTTGATCAATATGTTTCCTTAACTCTTACATGATGCTTGATATTTCCTCTATATCCTTCCTCTCAAGGATTTTTTGTTATCTAGTGAGGGAATAATTGACTAACATCAAGGGTGGGATGTTTATTTGGAGTAGTGTGGAATACCTTGAACACTATAACACGATGATGGTATTTTGTAATTAAATTAAAATAGAATGAATTATAAAGTAAAGCATCAACACTGTTCAAAAACATGCAATCAAAATAATACTCAAGCGATCTCATATCTTAGTCTAGATGACCTACATATACAATTACATATGCCTAATGACCTTTCATGACACAACAAGTTAGATGACCTTATCTATAGTTTAGAAGATGTTGAATTGAGTTTAGATGACCTTTATTTAGTTCATATGGCCTTGGATTAGCATGGGACATATTTATCTAATATTCCAAATGGTTCAATCTATATGTTTATAGTAAACTTAATAAGATGGAAAATAGTTTGGATGATCTATCTACAACAATGAAAATCTCTCACAATCACATACACAATGCTTACACAATATGCATAATAATAGTTAAATAAAATATTGGTGTTATCTACAAGAATATATGTTTGGTATACAATGTAATTATATGCTTATGCAACTATACGTAGCATGCACTTCCTCTATTCTTTGTAGCCTCCCTCAAATGAATGAGGGGTCCCATTTATACATTTTGGAGGTAGTTACTCCATTAACCACCTACACAACACCTCATTATTTTCTTGCATTATATTTGTGATACATTTATATTTCATTTCATGACTTACTACATGAATTATTTATTATACATACATTCCCAAACACTTTATCATATGTATAGCAAAAAATCATAAATAACACAACTACCACATTATAAAATTATATGTGCATGTACTCGACTACCAATGCACTACATTATGTCCAAGGTGGTGCTTGAGATGGTATCACATCTAAACTAGAATCTACATATTCTATTTTTCTAGATTGGTCAATATCCTCATTGAAAACTATTGCTGCTCCAAGGGGATATAACTTTGTTGTGGTTGAGGCATTGGTGTAGGTACTCCACCTAACTCTTGAATCTACAACTTCAAATCTTTAAGTTATCCCTTTAATATCTTTGCATAATCTTGGTAAGAGCTCATAGAAATCCATAATGATGTGACTTATACTTGAATTATATCAACCTAGTCCTCAACTTAGCCTCTCTATTTACTACTTTATCTTCCTTCCTTGTAGCTTCTACAAGTTTCTCATCACACTTTGTGATCAGGTGGTCCCACTAAGTAATATATTGCAAATTTCTTCAAGTTCTTGTACCCTCACCATGCACTCTAATTTCAATTATCAAATCAATTGATCCTATTATTTTTGTGCTTGCCTCATATTCTCCATTTATTTTCTCATTCTTCTTGGTTTGGCTTTGACTTTATATTGCACCTATCAAAGACATCCTTTCATAAATTAAAGTTGGTTAGCTTGATCATATTCCTTCAACTTCAAGATATTAACCATCTACTAAAATATCTCTAGGATTACTACCAACCATTGAATCAAGTATACCAAGAAGTTTATTTTGGCATAATATTTCTCTAACTGTGACACTAGTTGACTTTATTGACATCTAAAACTTCAAGAAATTTATATGTGACTCCACCAATTCACACTCTTGGTGGATGTCGATATAAAGTTGGAGTTCCTTATTAGAGTATTGGCTAAATGTTGTTGTTGCACACAAAAACCTCCCATGATTGCACTTGATGGATCTCTACAAATTTCTTCATTCACTCTTCATCTTGGTTCTAACTCACCAACTTGCCCAATTTTGTTTCCTCTCACAAATACCATAGTCACTGTTCACCAAAATATCTAACTCAAAACTCAATCCTAACCCTATCAAACAACTCACTTACTATCCCAACCATGGTGGCATCTTGTGGGGGTCCCAAAGGTAGAAATACCTTGATACTTTAACTCATCAACTAATACTAAGGATGTTATTGTTATTTCTAGGGTTGTTGTAGTTACTCCCCATATATTGTCGCTTACACTCCAATTGCTTATATCATTTTTCCTTTATAAATAGCTCCTTAGTACTTGGTAGTTGTTCCTCTACTCCATCAGAATATGCACTCTCCCTAGTTAGTGCATCAATATCTCTTTCTTTGCTTTCTTCTTTCAGTGACTCTAATGATAGAACTTTTCCTACCTTATGCTTCTTGATTATTGCCTTCTTATTCCCTATTGTTTCTTTTTCTATTGATATAATCTTCATTAGAGGGGTTACATATACCCAAAGAAAATAATAGATGGCCCTTCTAGTATTGCTGTGAAGAATTTAGTATAGGAAACTAAATATTTTTATACATTATGACATACAAAAGTAACACAATGATGTGGAATTTCTTTGATTTTTCATATACCATAACAAAAAATTCTAAATGTGGTCTAACAAGAAAGTTGGCCAGTCATATTTCTCTTCTACAATCACTTCTTCCATGTATGTATGATCCAAGTGGAAATATTTGAGGATTTTTATTCATCAGACAACCTAGACATAACTACATTCATCACATACCTCATATCATTCAACTTCAAGTGCTACATCTACTATTATTGGCTAGCTTCTAACTTATACCAAACTAAGATTGGTGACCTTATCAACAAATTTCTTTAACTAATAGGGCTTCACTCCCTCCATTATTGGTTTTATTATAGTGGGTAATTCAAATACCCTTTAAAAAATATTTAGGGAGAGTAATACTCTCACCTTCTTATCACCTAGTGTCACTCTACTCTACTTATTATAAAGCATTATATATCTACAACATATTCAATAGGTATGAATTTAAAATATTTTTCAAAGTTGGGAACATATAAAATAAATTGAATTCTCATGCTCCAAAATGTTATCTCCAATTGATGGTCCTATGGATGCTCCAACTATAGGGAAATTTTACCTACAACCCCACTTCACTCAAAGAAGACTCAGTCAATAGCGGAATAAGTCAAGATAAACATTTGGAAGGCACTTCATACCTTTAGTCAAAAGAAAAGAGCTCAAAGCAAAGAAGGATAAGCTTAGAAGCCATGTTGATCGTTAGATCTTCCATTTGTGATCGACACTCCTATTTCACCCTAAATTGACCACATCAAGGGTGCTAAAGCCCAATGGCCATTGATTTTGAATCCAATGGTCCATGTAGTCCTTCTAATGGAGTAGAGTGTAGAAAATAAGAGAAGGCTTCAATAAATCCTAGAGCTAGACATGTGGTGACTAATTGGAAGTCTGAGAAGGAAAACACTAGCACTCAAACAATGAAGGCTCACCATTGGCCAAAGGATATTTCACCTCATCCAAGTACACATGAAAACCATATGTAAAAGGATGAAAGAAAGTGAAGGGGCATTTAGAAGGATCACTCACCAGGCCACAAAGATTAAATTTTGTGGCCAAGCTTGTTATATCCAACCACATGTTACTTGTGGCAACCACCCACCATATGCGTGATCCTACCCTATTGATTTGGACCAGTCAAGGAGGCCATGTCTATCATGTCAAAAAGGTGAAGAAATCTAGGAGAAACATGTCAAAAAATTAAAGGCACAAATACCCAAACACAACACCAAAGAGATGAGTCAAAAACCATTGATCATTTGAAGGCCCTAAAGCTCTCAATAGTTATGCCCCTTATTGATTCATCTTCATGCTCACCCCGTGAAGGGTAAATAGGAAACACAGGTAACACATAAATAGGAATAAATTTTCTCTCACTTTAGGATCTTGTTGGATATCCAAGGTGTGAGTTACATAATCAGGTCAAACATTTTCACTCTTTTCTACTTCCAGAATAGTTTTTAGTGGGCTGTCTATGTGCTTGCGAGGGGTTCAACTTCCATCTGTTGTTGTTTGGTTCATCAATTAGATTTGCATTATAAATTGATCAAGCTCTTGAAATTTCAATAGATTGAATGAATAAAGAATTTTAAAGAACATATAAATAAATCTTTAATATTTTGGACCTTAGGGAAAACCATTGAAGATTAAATTTTATGAAATATTTAATCTGAAATAATACCATTGAGGTGAAAATATCTAGAAAAAATAAATTCCAATCAGTGCTCTAGGCAAGAATTTTTGACACCTTAATGTAGGTAAAATTTTAAAATCTTAATATAAGAAATATTTGGAATTAAAACCAAAGAAACTTCATGAGGATCCCCTCGAAAAATACAAAATAATTATCAAAAGATTAAAATTTTATTATCAGTGGGGTGTATTGCTTCTCAAAAAATTATGATATTTATGAGAAAATAGTAGCACTATTTGGAACCTAGAACACTAGTTTTAAGATAGTCTAAATTATGTACAACACCTTACCGCAAGGATTTTCAAAATATTTTAACTATTATCTGCCAGTTTGTAAAAATTTTCCAAGGACAGACTAGGTTGAGTTACTTAAAGAAAAATCTAGTGTGTGATCGTGAGTGTATAAATCCTTCCTCTTAAGATGGCCATGGCTTAGAATTCTTACTAAGGATTAACCAATCTATTTGGGTTGCATAGGGTTATTCGAGTAGAGCTCCATTGCTAGTTTAGCATTTATAGCCCCAATAGAGTTACTCTTAGCTTTCTTTTAAGACCTTGGTTCATAGCCATGGAGCATCTATAGCCCTGGTGAACATGTCTGAAGTTCCTCTTTCACAAATCTCGATTATCTTATTTTATTATGGAACTCTCTTTTTTTTCTCTTTTTTTTATAGAACTCTTTTTTTTATAAATACTAAATAGCCGAGAAGTCTTACTAAAGGTTCAAAATTTGTATTTGCCCTAATTTTTATTAACCAAACATCCAATCAACTAACCATTTTAGCCGAGACACCAATAAACTCTTTAAAGTAATTAAAATATGTTTATGAATCAAAGTTTTCTCCTCATGATCAACTTTTCTTGGATTCCTTGAGAGTTCTTCAGCTAAACAACATAACCATTCCTTTTATAATTAAAATAATTATGGCAAGCAAGGTACAAAATCTAAACTACCTCTCTACTATCATTCTAAATATAAAGCATTACTACTATCCTTCCTCCTAAAATATATTTTTTTACCAAAATCACCATGCTTTAATTCCTAATATCGGGACAAAGAAACAAAAGAGTAAAGAAAAGGAAATTAAGGAAAATCAGAACCAACTTAAAGACAAAAAAAAAGGCAGACACACTTTGATTTATTTTATTTACAATATATAAATAGGTACAAAGGTTTTTTTGTGATTACTCAAACGATTTAGCAGATGGAATAACAGAGAAATAATGCTTCAAATATTGACCATTGACAGGTAAGTTTAGAAAATCACCTTCCAGGTCCTATAGACAAAATGTATTATTATTAATTTTTTTTGCAATTTTGTATCGACCTATCCACAAAGGCTACAACTTAGTGTGTTTACCTTTCTTTTTGTGGGCTTTGTCCCATAGAAGCACCGAGTCTGCAAGTCTGAAGGCCTTCAATTTTTCTCTTTTATCAAACCAACACTTGACTATCTCTTGATGTCAATTAAAATGATCTAAGGCTTAAAGTCGTTCATCATGTAAATCAATCAAGTCCAATTAATGGGCTCCTACATCTGCATGATCATTGGAACTATTGGTTTAGTTCCATACAGTAAAGAAAAGGGTGAAGTTTTAAGAGCTTCTTTGTGTCTTCTCCTATCAACTCAAAGTGCATACTTCAGTAAAGTATGCCATTGTTTGGGTTTATTTACAACAAAATTCTTAATGGTATTTATCAAAATTTTATTTGTGGATTCAGCCAACCCATTTCCTTGGGGATAATAGTTGGATGAAAATTTAAGAACTATACCCTTCTGGTATATCTACTCAACAAATTCCAATGACCGAAAAGCTAGTCTATTATCACAAATTAAATTTAAAGTAACTCCAAACCTAGTTATGATATTTGATTCCATAAATTCAACCACCTCATGGTTTGTACACCTCATTGTGGTTGCTTCTTCAACCCATTTCATACAATAATCAATGGATGTTAATACATATTTGTGTCCTATTGATGAATTTGGGTTCATCACACCCATAAAATCAAGTCCCCATTACATGAAAGCTTTTTCTATTACAACAGGTTGCAATGGTAGAGCTCGATTAGCCTGCTTAGCTGCAAAGATCTGACATTGATGAAAAGTTCTCACATGACGATGTGTGTCTTTAAATAATGTAGGCTAGTAGTAGCCTACTCTTAATATTTTGTGTGTAGTAGCTGAACCTGAAGGATATCCTGCTCCTAAATTCTTGTGAAAACTAGACATTACTTCATTTACATCATCTTGAGTAATACATATTAAGAATATGTCAGTATAATTTTCTCTACATAATTTACTCCCTTTGAGTAGAAAATAAGCAAATTTTAACTTTAATGCTCTTCTCTGAGTTCTATTCAGATGGGGTGAATAATTTCTAAATCTTAATAAATGCATGATATCCCCATACCGATCATCCAACATGGAGTCCAGTTAGTTAATATCTATCCCTGTAGATATCTCAACAATGTGTTGAGATATACCAAGCCCTCTAATTAATTTAGTAGTCCAAATATCTAAGTACAAATCTGACAAATTTATAACCCAATTACCTCTTAGTTCACCCAATTTATTTTGACTTAAAAAATACTTAACAACTAGATCAAAAACTATGACATGGCCTTTACTCCTCAAAATATAATACCTAAATTGTTTAACCACTTTCACTAAGGCATAGGATTATTTATCCAAATAGGAATAATTCAATTCATAACCCTTTAGATTGGTACTTTTGAAGGCAATAGGGTTCTCTCCTATTTTCCCTTCTCTAAGTAATAGTACAGTAAGTGTATGTTTAGAAGTAAAAGAGTATAGGTAAAAATCTATACTAAAATATTGAATTATCAGAATTGGAGCTTGTTTAATAGTAGATTTAATATCTTGAAATGCCACTTTGGCTTCTATTGACTAGAAAATTTGAGCAGTCTCCTTTAGCATATCATTTATTGGTTTGACTATTTTAGCGAAACCAAAAATAAATTTCCTAACAAAGTTAATATTCCTAAAAAATAATTTTAGCTCTTTATTAGAATTGGAAAAGGGTATATTTGATATGGCTTCAACTCTTTTAGTATCCACAGAAATACCATCTCTGGTTATTAAGTTATCAAGGAGTTTACCTTTAGTTACACCAAAGATGCATTTCTTTGAATTCAAAGAAATGACAAATTCTCCACACTTATTAAAAATATATTCCCAATGTTTGACATGATCAAATCAAGATTTAGAAAAGACTGTCAAGTCATCCATGTACACAACAATACACTTACCCATGAGACCTTTGAAGGCGTGATCCATTGCACATTGGAATGTGGCTCCAACATTTATTAATCAAATGACATTCTTTTGTAAGCAAAGGTCCCCCATTTAGTCATGAAGGCAATTTTCATTGTGTTCTCTATCAATATCTGGTTGTAGCCAAAAAATCCATCCAAGAAAGACATCATCTTTGAACCATTTAAAATTTGCAATACGTCATCCATGGAAGGTAAAGGATAATTATCCTTTTCAGAAACCTTTTTCAAGTTTCTAAAATATATGCAAAGATAAATTTCCCCATTCTTATTTCTAATTGGCACTAAATTATCTAGAAAAGTAGAATATCTAATGAGAAAAATTATGGCAACACTCAATAGTTTTTCTACCTCCTTCAGAATCATAGGCTCCAACAGGGTGTTAACATGTCTCTGTTTTTGTATGAAGGGTTTAAAAAAATCCTTTAGGGGTATAGTATGCGTAAAAACCTTTGGATTAAAAATATTCAAGTCTTTATAAGACCATGCCATAACATCCTTAGACCTATGAAGCAACTAACTAGGATTTTTTTTTATTATGGGGTCACAAATTTTAACTAATTGAATTTCGTTAGAATTCTCTTCAGTCCTTACATTCAATTTCTAGGTCTCATTTCTTGTTGTACCAATAGGATTTCCAAAATTTATTCTTTGTTTAATTTGATAATTATCAAACAACCTCTCAAGTTTTACCATTCCCCTAGGAATTCTATTATTTTTCAACATCATTATTTCCTCTTCATCACCAAAATCTTCAAGCACAATATCCCTTTGACCATCATTAATTATAGTTTTTTTTTTTTTTGAAAAAATTAAAAAAAACTTGTATTAAAACAAAGATCAGTTACAATTGGGAGTAGACACATCCCAGTCGAGAACAAAGAAAGCACATGATTACAAGGCACGAAAACATGACACTTTCCACTGTAGACCACAAAAAGTCAACATGGCGCGAAAACGCGACATGTCGCGAAATCGCGACATGTCATGATATCGCGACAACAACCCATCCTTGGCCGGGCCAGAGCAACAAGTCATGAAATCGTGACAGCCTATCCCCGTGGCACCTATTCATCAAAAGTGTCATGATATCGCGATGGCTTTTCCCCTTGGCGCCCATTCACCAAAAGTGTCGCGATATCACGACGAGTTTTCCCAATGGCACCTATTCTCCAAAAGTGTCGCGATATCGCGACGAGTTTTCCCCTTGGCACCCATTCTTCAAAAGTTTCACGATATTGCGACGTCTTCTCCCCATGGTGCCTATTCTCCAAAAGTGTCGTGATATCACGATGAGTTTTCCCCTTGGTGCCCATTCTTCAAAAGTGTCACGATATCGCGATGAGTTTTCCCCTTGGCACCCATTCTTCAAAAGTGTCGCGATATCGCGACGATTTTTCCCCATGGCACCGTTTCTCCAAAAGTGTCGCGATATCGCGACGAGTTTTCCCCTTGGTGCCCATTCTTCAAAAGTGTCGTGATATCGCAACGAGTTTTCCCCTTGGTGCCCATTCTTCAAAAGTTTCACGATATCGCGACGACTTTTCCCCTTGGTGCCAATTCTCCAAAAATGTCGCGATATCGCGACGACTTTTCCCCTTGGCACCCATTCTCCAAAAGTGTCACGAAATCACGATGAATTTTCCCCTTGGCACTCATTCTCCAAAAGTGTCGCGATATCACGACGAGTTTTCCCAATGGCACCTATTCTCCAAAAGTGTCGCGATATCGCGACGAGTTTTCCCCTTGGCACCCATTCTTCAAAAGTGTCGCGATATCGTGACGATTTTTCCCCATGGCACCATTTCTCCAAAAGTGTCGCGATATCGCGACGAGTTTTCCCCGTGGCGCCTATTCACCAAAAGTGTCGCGATATCGCGACGGCTTTTCCCCTTGGCGCCCATTCACCAAAAGTGTCGCGATATCGCGACGAGTTTTCCCAATGGTGCCTATTCTCCAAAAGTGTCGCGATATCGCGACGAGTTTTCCCCTTGGCGCCCATTCTTCAAAAGTGTCACGATATCGCGACGACTTTTCCCCATGGCGCCTATTCTCCAAAAGTGTCGCGATATCGCGACGAGTTTTCCCCTTGGCGCCCATTCTTCAAAAGTGTCGCGATATCGCGACGAGTTTTCCCCTTGGCGCCCATTCTTCAAAAGTGTCGCGATATCGCGACGATTTTTCCCCATGGCGCCTATTCTCCAAAAGTGTCGCGATATCGCGACGAGTTTTCCCCTTGGCGCCCATTCTTCAAAAGTGTCGCGATATCGCGACGAGTTTTCCCCTTGGCGCCCATTCTTCAAAAGTGTCGCGATATCGCGACGGCTTTTCCCCTTGGTGCCAATTCTCCAAAAATGTCGCGATATCGCGACGACTTTTCCCCTTGGCGCCCATTCTCCAAAAGTGTCACGAAATCGCGATGACTTTTCCCCTTGGCGCTCATTCTCCAAAAGTGTCGCGATATCGCGACGTCTTTTCCCCATGGCGCCTATTCTCCAAAAGTGTCACGATATCGCGATGATTTTTCCCCTTGGCGCCCATTCTTCAAAAGTGTCACGATATCGCGATGGCTTTTCCCCTTGGCGCCTATTCTCCAAAAGTGTCGCGATATCGCGACGATTTCCCCCTTGGCGCCCATTCTCCAAAAGTGTCGCGATATCGCGACAGCTTCCAACCAAAGGCCGCGACGGTGCAACAGGTCACGATATCGCGACAGCTTCCCTCCAAAGGCCGCGACGGCGCAACAGGTCACGATATCGTGACAGCTTCTCTCCAAAGGCCGCGATGGCGCAACATGTCGCGATATCGCGACAGCTTCCCTCCAAAGTCCGCGACGGCGCAACATGTCACGATATCACGACAGTTTCCCTCCAAAGTCCACGATGGCACAACATGTCGCGATATCGCGACAGTTTCCCTCCGAAGTCCGCGACGGCGCGACATGTCGCGATATCGCGACAGCTTCCCTCCAAAGGCCGCGACGGTGCAACATGTCGCGATATCGCGACAACTTCCCTCCAAAGGCCGCGACGGCGCAACAGGTCGCGATATCGTGACAAAAACCACCCTTAGCATTATCTTTGCTCATTGTCTCAAGGATCGTTCAAGACCCTGCCTAATCACTTCATCCTCCAAAGGCATGTCACTGTGCAGCTGCACCCCTACCTCTTTCTCAGCACCCATCTTCGCAAGGAAATCGATCGCTTTATTTAAATCTCTACTCACATAAACGGGGATCACATCATCTAATTCCCTCCATAGTTCCTTGATTTGAGAGACCAGAATCCGCAACCTCCATGCTTTTGAAGCAAAGTTCCTCATGCAGTCTAGAGCGCCAACCAGAATTTGAGAATCAGATTCGAGAATTATCCTCCTGTGGCCCTGATTAACAGCCCAGATGGAAGCAGATTTGATAGCAATGGCTTCTGCTTCATTGTTTGTGGCTCTTCCCAAGCCTTGCAGTTCCCAATAGAGCACTGAACCAGCATGATCCCGACAAACTACACCAATTTCGGCACTACCCGGATTGCCTTTTGCAGCTCCATCAGTATTGATTTTGATCCAACCTTCTAGGGGTGGTTTCCAGCTAGCTCTGTCCTGTCTCTCTTGCTCTTCAGCTCCCTCTTCCAGTGGCCCAGGACCAACCTGATTTTCCTCTTCAGCATAGATGGCAACAGTTTCTGTGACTTTGCTCCAGATGACCTGCCAAACTCCATCTAGCGAGGAGAAAGTTTCTCTAAAAATACGAGCATTTCTCTCCAACCACACTTGCCACCAGATGAAAAGTAAGCCAAGCTCCCAACCAATTCGAAGAGCTTTAGATTTAAATCTACCCCTCTTCCATCTTTCCCAAATATTGGTCCGAGTCAGATCACCATTAGCCTGGAGTTTATAGTGAGAGAACCAACGCTTCCAAATCTGACGCGTGAAAGGGCACTCAAACATCAGATGATCAGTTGTTTCCTCGTTCTTGTGGCATAATACACACTGAGATGGACCGATGATTCCTCTACTTCTGAGATTGTCAAAAGTGAGAATTCCATTGTGCATAAACTGCCAGGCAAAGAAATTCACTTTCGGCCAACCCTTGGAATGCCATATCTTCCTCCAATCCTGAACCAAAAATGAATGTGGGGGAGGCTCTGGGAGGATCTTATCGTATCCGTCCTTCACTGTATATACCCCAAGGTTCCCATAGCCCCAAGCTAATTCATCCTCCTCGTCTCTCCCTGTGAGAAACCTTTCTGTCAAGATTTTGGTCAAGATGGGTGCCAACTCCGGAGGGATTGTAATTGGCCACTCCTCCAACCTCTTAAACTTCTTAAACTTATACTCCCCCATTTGGCTAGTGTTGAAATAACTTTCAATTTGGACCCAGCCCTTGGCTTCTATGGCGGATTTAATTGGTTGTAATTCAGGAAACTCAGCAATGATGGGTGGGTACTGGTCCCATGAATCAGTCCAAAAACGTGCCTTCTCCCCTCTCCCCACTTTCCAAAACAATTGGTCTTTAATAACCTGAGATCCAAGCTTGAGAGCCTGCCACACTAAGGATCCAGTACCATCGAGAGGGAAACGGCCCACCTCATTGGGGTGAACATGACCCAAATATTTATTGGTTAGGATTCTATTGAATAAGGATGTTGGTTGGGAAATCCACCTCCAGTACAGTTTTCCAGCCAAAGCTTTGTTATTAAGCTTGGAGCTTCTCAGTCCCAACCCTCCTTTTTCCTTGGGCTGGGTAACTTTATCCCAACCAACCAAGGCCCATTTCCTCTCCCCTTTTGCTCCTTCCCATAAAAATCTTCTAGCCATTTTGTCCAGCTCTTTCCATATAGTATGTGGGGCAGCCAGGATAGAGAATTTATAAATTGGCATGGCCTGAATAATTGACTGTAAGAAAGTTAATCTACCCCCATAGCTTAACCATTTATGAGACCAATGATTCATTCTATCTTTGATACCATCCAAAAGATCCTTCCAGATATCTATTTTTAATTTTTTGAAATGCAAAGGAACCCCCAAGTAAACTACTGGAAGAGAGGTCCTAGTGAATCCCAAGATCTCTATAACTCTGTCCTGTAGCCTTTGGTCAAGATTGAAGAAGACCACTTTGGATTTTTTATCATTGATGACTTGGTTTGAAGCCCTAAGGTAGACATTAAGAGTATCTCTGATTCCTCTAGCTTCCCTAAAGCTGGCCACTCCAACCAATCTTGTATCATCCACAAACTGTAAGTGAGTCAAAATTTCCTCACCCACCTTGATACTTGTTAGCAGGCCTTGATGTCTTCTCCTCAAGAAAAGTCTACCTAATCCTTCAGCCAAAATGAGGAAAAGATAGGGAGAGCAAGGGTCCCCTTGACGAAGACCACGTGTGGCTCCAAAAGGTTGCGAGGGAAGACCCTTGATTAGAACAGAATAAGAAGGCGTAGAAACACAACTCATGACCCAATCTATCCAGTCTTGAGAGAAACCAAAGGCTGCCATCATCTTTGACAAGAAACTCCACTCCACCCTATCATAAGCCTTGGACATATCCAGTTTAATGAACATTCCTTTATTACCAGATTTTTGCATTGTATGGATTGCCTCCAGAGCGAGAACCACCCCATCCAAGATCTGTCTACCCTCTACAAAACCCCCTTGCTCCGAGGAAATGATGTTATGAAGGAGAGGTTTTAGCCGTTCAGCCATTATCTTTGTGATTATTTTATAAATCACGTTGCATAAGGCAATAGGTCTGAAATCAGAGATATGAGCCCCCTCCTCCCCTTTTGGAATTAAAGTGATGAAGGTATGATTTATTGCCTTAAGCATTCTTTTATTAGTTCTGGACTCCTCTGTGACAACCAAAACATCCTCCTCCAAAGTATCCCAAAAGGCCTGAAAAAACTCAATAGGAAAGCCATCTGGACCTGGAGATTTGCCAGTTGCTCATTCCAAAGACCACATTCTTCGAGTTCATCTCTATCAATGGGTCTAAGAAGGGCCTCGATTTTCTTCTTCGGAGATAACTAGAGGGTATGACATCAATAACTTCATTTTGAGCCTCTACATCTTGCTCCATACTTTCCTTAAAAAGTTTAGAAAAATAATCCATTGAATGGGAATGCATACCAGGAAGAGTATCAAAGGAGTGTCCATTCTCATCTTGAAGGACTTCCATGTTATTCATCCTGTCTCCTAGCACAGTCGATCGATGGAAAAATTTTGTATTTCTATCACCTTCTAATAACCAAGTGTTTCTTGCTCTCTGTTTCCAGTAAGTCTCCTCTTGGTTATCAATGTCCTCCACCGCTTTGCGCAAGGCATCATCCTCGGTTTTGAGCTGCTCAATAATTGTTCCTTCCCTGAAGTGTTTTTGAACCTCTTCCCATCTGGCCACCAAGGGAGCTCTTTGGAGCTGGAAATCTGACTTATTAGCTTGCCTCCACTGTTTCAGCTTGAACTTTGACAAAATGAAGCTGTTTGTGGAATCTAAACATTGTTGTCCCAAAAGGTAGACGACCTTCTTCCCACCACTACGGAATTTTCTTTCGAAGATCCTCCTTTTGTAACCAAAAATTCTCAAATTTAAAAGGTTTGTGATGCTGCCTTGTCATAGTCCCTCCCTCCAACAAAATGGGAAAGTGATCTGAAACTGGGCCCTCCAAAATCTGGAATTTAATATTCCACTTTACAAATGCCTCCTCTGAGACCAAAAAATGGTCTAGCTTTACCTTCCTACTGTGTGGCTCCCTCCTCTTGTTAGTCCAAGTAAAGTAGGTTCCAGGGCCTTTAATATCCACTAGGTGAAAGGCCTGGACTTGGGCAATCAGAAGCCGGTCCCCTGGATCCAAAATTGGGGTTCCACCTTCCTGATCTCGAGCAGATAATTTAGCATTAAAATCCCCAACAATAATCCAGTCTAAATCTTCCCTTGAGGACCTCATGTTATGTACAACTTTCCATTGGAGCCTCTGGCCATCAAGGTTTTGAGCCCCATAAAAATTTGTGATTAAAACATGTTCAGCTGTGACATTATTCCTAAAATGAGATGTGAGAACACCCCTCCAAGCTATATGTTCTATTGCAGTCCATTCCGGAGGGTTCCAAAAAGTAACAATCCCCCCTGATGCACCTTGGGCAGCCACATCCATATGACCGGCGCCCCTCCAGATTCTATTAACTATTTTACACATAAGATCTAAAGACATTTTTGTCTCCTGGATAAGCAAAAAGTCTGTTTTACATTTTCCTAAGAGTCTTTGAATAGCAGATTGATGGGTTCTACTGTTTAAACCCCTAACATTCCAAGATTGAATAATCATTGAAAACCTTGAGAGCAGTAAGAATCAATTGTCCTCACCGATCCTCCAGTGATCAGCTTGTCTCCTTGAACTGCTAGCAGGTCCTTATTTGATTTTCTGCCCGCTCCTTGAGAGTTGCTATTTTTGGATCTCTTTTCCACCCGAGTTATCCCTAGGGCTGGCCTTTCTCTGTTCTTTTCTCGCAATTCCCATGCTGACATCCTTAATTATTGGCTGCGCTTGGGAGTGCACTATCAATGCCCCCGCATTCTCTCGGTCTGCGGTAACTCAGTGGACTCAATCACCTGTTCTAAGACAGGGGGAGATGAAGGAGAAGCATGAGTGTGGATGTTATTATCCTCAATATTCCCATCCACTCCTTCCATGACTTGATCCTCTTGATCCACTAGTGTCTTAAAAATTTCATATCTATTGGTTGGCTTGAGTTGTGATTGCTCCTTACCATTTTTCTTTTGCTTTCTCCTTCTTTTGGGCTGTTCAAAGCCATATTTCTGAACATCATTACCCTGAGGAGTATTGGATGGTTCTTTGGCAAGAGTAGACTTACCCTCTCTCGGGGCGATTTGGCATTCCAAGCGGGGCCTCCGTTTTTGTGTTCAAAATATTTGGACAAAACCGGGCCAAATGCCCATGTTTGTGGCAAACTCTGCATCTGAAAGGCAGAGCCTCATAATCTAACTGTTGGATCCAAGATATTCCCGCCAGTTCAAGTTCCACCTCTGCTGGTAGAGGCTGGCTAATATCCATTTCCATGCAAATTCTTGCAAAGACAACTGTGTTACCTTCTATGGTGTCCTTGGAGACGCCCAGATGTCTACCGAGGGAGTTACCGATCATTTCCAGAACCTGCTCACCCCAAAACTCCATCGAAAGAGCGTACAACCGGATCCAAACCGGGACAGCCGTGGGTTCAATACGAGGATCGAAACCCACTCTCCAGGGTTGAACAAATAACCCTGCCGGACCGTGGTTCCTCTTTTCTGATTCAAACGCCCTGTTTCTATCGGCTAGAGAAGAAAAACTAACAATGAAATACCCATTGCTAATAAACCATAAGGAGTACTCACCATGAGGCTCCCAGTTCTGTCTGACCCAGGTATGCAAGAAATTCAGGGTAGGTCGGATACCCATGAATTTACAGATCAGATCATGGTTAGCTCGTATATGATTGTGTCTTCGACCATCTTTGGTTCGATGACAATCTTGGGTCTTGAGGCGGATTGTGGGAGGCATCCATTAACTCGATGTGTTGTTGAACTCTTGCCAGCGTTCTTGAAGAGCGTATGAAGAGTATTTCTCTGAGCTTCGTCATTGGAAGACGAAGAATTTTCTTTTAGCAATTCAGCGTAAGAGCTCTTTCTCCCAGAGAGAGGATCTGGAGGAGACCCCATTGGGCCCTCCTGGGGCAGCAGACGTTCCTTCAGATCCACAGTAACCAGAATAACACTACGGCAACCCACCTGATGCCCTGGATTTTCCTTCACTCCACAAACCCTAGAACATCGCCTGTCGCCTGCTCAAAAATTTTCCCCATCAATTATAGTTATTTCAAATGCATATGTATTCTATAAAAAATCTATAATTTATTGGTCATCAAAAAATACTTGAAATGTATCTATGTTATTAGGAACAAAAGGACAAGGGACTAATTCTATTGAAATTTATTTCCACTTAAATTCCTCTTAAGGGTTTTAGATTTGCAGTTGATAAAGCTAAAATATTTGTAGGTGAATTTTACTCCCTAGGAATATGTGTTAGATTGAAAGTATTAAAGTCATCAATGAGATCCCAAGATAAATGTTTGTACCTCTTCAGGTAAGAGGCCTTGCATTGAAACATACCTTTAACTTGATTAGTTACCAACTCCAAGTCTGTAAAAACTTGGATATTTTTCATATTTTTATCTAAAGAAAATTTCAATCCTAGTATTAATGCTTCATACTCAGTCAAATTATTTGTACAGGGAAATTACAAGCAATAAGACATGAAATATATCTGATTGTGAGGTCCTTTGAGAATTGCCCCTATACCAAAACCTTGTTTGGATTTAGCTCCATCAATGTGAAGCATCCAAACATCATTATTGTGATTAGTTAGAGCTTTAATTGATCTCATATTTTTTGCAGTTATCAAGTTATAAACCCCAATAACCGCATCAACAAATTAATAGCCTTAATTTTGATACTATATTCAATTATCATGTGTTTATACTGAGGCTCTCTGGTCAATCCTCAATAAGCATTCTAAGCCATGGCCATCTTAAGAGGAAGGATTTATGCACTCACAATCAACCACCAAAGTTTTCTTTAAATGATTCAACCTAGTATATACTTCGAAATTTTTGATATATTGATAGATAGTGGTTAAAACATTTTGAAAATCTTTGCGGCAAGGTGTTGTACCTAATTTAAGTTGTTTTAAAACTAGAGTTTTGGGTTTCAAATAGTGCTACTATTTCCCCGTAGACATTGCCATTTGTTGAGAAGCAACACACCCCACTGAAAATGAAATTTTGATCTTTTGATAATTAATTTTATTTTTTGAGGGGACCCTCTTGAAGTATTTTGGTTTTAATTCCAAATTTTGCTCACATCAGGATTTTAAATTTTGCTTACACTAAGGTGTCAAAATTGCTTGCATAGAACATTGATTTGAATTGATTTTTTTAGAATATTTGCATGTCAATGGTATTATATTAGATTAAATATTTAAAAAAAATTAATTTTCAATGGTTTTCCTAAGGTCTAAAATATTAAAATCAATTTTTATTTAAAATTCTTCATCTTGCCCTAATTTTCCTTCAAATTTGAAATCACCACAACTTTTAATAGAAAAATCCATTTGAGGTGATTCAAAGCCTGGTGGGAAGATCTAGAACTCCTCTTAACAATGGTATTCAAGTTTACAAAATATTGGATGTGAATCCCATCCAAAAATAGTAGTTTATCATTGTAGTAAATGAACTTTTAAATGTGATATCTCTTGGTACAAAATTAAATTTTGAGTTTTATCAATTTATTTGGATACCCATTTGGCCTATTTAGAAGAATTTTGTCAAAATATGGAAACTTTGATTTTTTGCCTAATTTTTGCACTACAGGAAAAGTGTTGTGAAATCGGGCATTATCTCAATGTTGTTGGCATGCAAGCTTCGAATTTTGGAAAACCAATTAAAGGTGTAAAATTGTGAAATATCCCAATATCATAAATCGTTCCAATATCGCAATCCATATGGCCAAAAGAAAATTCTAATCAAAGGTATGTCGCGAAATTGTAACATGTCTTAAAATTGCACATTTTAAATAATTGTCTCAAGATCGTGTTCAAAATGGTCAAGACAGGTGAAATGGAGAAAAATTTTGTGACATCGTGACATGTCCCAATGTCACGGTTGACAAAGCTCAAGGAGCTCGAATGGAGAAAAATATTGCGACATCACGAGATGTCCCAATGTCATGATTGACAAAGCTCAGAGAGCCTAAAGAGAGAAAAATATCATGACATCATGGCATGTCCCAATTCCATGGTCCACTTGGTCACAACAAGAAAAACAAGCAAATGAAATGCGATTTCGCGACATAACCCCATGCTAATTGCACATTGGATTTTCGCATAAATTAATTTTTGCCCTAAAATATTTTGGTGATTCCATTAAAGTTTCAGATCTTTTTGCAAAAATTAATTGCATACTATGAGATTTTTTTTATTTACCATGAAAAAATACCCTAAATCCGCGACATCGCAACATTGCTTCAAAACCGTGAACAATATTGGATTGCTGCAATATTTCCATCTGACATCTCGACATCACAACAAAAAAATAAAGAATGAAAAATGTCAAACCTTAGGGATTAAAATAATAATAAAAAAATAATTAAAAATTAAAAAATTGAAAATGTCAAACCTTAGGAAAATTAAAAAATAATTAAATTAATAATAGTATTAAAGTTTTAAACTTTGCTTTTTTAATTTTTACAAAAAACATTTTGGTGATTGTAGTAATGGTCAAAGTAATGGCAGATGTAGTGATAGACATGGAACTTCAATGCAAATCGGGCAAGAGCATTGTGCAAAAATGAAATACAAGTGAAATTAATGACCCAATTAGATTCTATTGATGAAGACTTTATCAAGCATGGCCAAAATAGTGCACACTAAATATAAGGATCTGCAACTAGCTAGAAAGAAAAAATATCTATACACAGTCACTGTTTGATGAAGATAATAATAGATTGTGTCTTCACCATTTATGGCAAGATACTCGGGCAGATTTTTAAAAATAGTTGGGGTTGAATGGAACTCTATTAAAATATGCTTACAGTTTTTTTTTTTTACGTAAATACCCAACAATAGGAGTTTTATATTGTGGTTTAAGTTATTGGGAGCAAGATATTTTTAAAAGATTAGGGTATGTCTTGAATCTATATATACTTCCATTGAATGTAAAATCAAGATGCGAAAACTTGGAATAAAGACTTCTTGCAATATTTGTTAAATTTTGTTTGAATGCTTTATTCTATACCTAAGGTTGGTGTGCGGTCATTTTTTTAAAACAACATGGCTAGGAGCCTAATATTTTTTGGGTCATTATAAGTGCACTATATTTTATTTTCATCTCGTTTATGATTAATTTATTTTGATCATAAACTTGTGATTGTTGATATTATGTTATGCTATTGAGTTTCATTCTGTTTATTGTGTGCTTAAGGAAATTAAAGGCTTAAGATTTGGGTCTATATTTTATTTACTCTGTTCTTACTGCATAAGCTTGACTGCTGGTGAGAAATACCAAATGATGTTGACCTCCCTTCTTGTTTCTAATTTTCTTTCTGTCTTGTATTGTCTCCATCCCATGCTCAAAGTGGAAGGTGATATTAGAAAGCTGGACACTTTTCTTATTTGATTTTATCTTATAGTGAAGCTGAGTAGTTTAATTAATTTTAATAGTTATAATTTTCAATTAGATTAGATATCCTCTCTTTTCTGCTCTACCTTACTCTCTCTATTTTTATTTCTAAAAATATCCATTTTTATGTTCTTTAAAATTCTTTATTCATTCAATATGTTGAAATTCGAAGAGCTTGATAAGTTTATAATGCAAATATGATTTATTAACCAAACAACAACGGATGGAAGTTGAACCCCTCGTAAGTACACTAATAGCCCACTAAAAACTATTTTGGAAGTGGAAAAGAGAAAAAATGTTTGACCCAATTCTGTAACTCACACCTTGAATATCTAGCAAGATCCTAAAGTGAGAGGGAATTTATTCCCATTTATATGTTACTTCTGTTTCCTATTTACCCTTCATAGGGTGTGCATGAAATAAGAATCAATAGACCCATGCGAGCATACCTTAATGCATCAACAAAAATTTTCTTGGGACTTAGGTTGGCATTTAGTGCCATGTCAACTTTGGCAATGTGAACTTCAAAAGCAAGATGTCTAACAAGTCCGATGAGTTTACCATCTAAGGAACTAGTCATGACCACTATTTTAAAGGATGGATGAATGACTCAAAGATTTTTATCTTTGGCAGTGACACTTAGATCAAATCCATGGGAGACGAGTGTGGATAGTGACAAAACATTTTGCTTCAAAGCAAGGGTGTAGAGAACATCAAGTAGCCAAAAATTAGGTAATTCAAAAATTTTCAATTGAATAATTCTAGCTCCTTCAATTGGTTGAGAGGATTTGTCAGTCATGTGAACTACAACACTTACGTCATAGTTGAATTATTCAAAGAAGTTCTTATTGGAAGTTATGTTTTGGGTGGCTCAAGTATCTATGATCCATGAACTACTGGTGGAGGCTATGATGTGGGAAAATCTAATGGATTGTGATGTGCGATGAGAAATATCATAGCCAACATATCTTGAATGTGCCTCAATGAATATTTTAGGATGGTCAAAATATGATATAGGTTCCCATGTGTTGATGATCTAGGTATGCACAAATTGAGCACTTTGGAAGATGTCTAGATCATAGTCAACTTCATTTACATTATGCTTTTGAAATTGCTTGATCTTGTGTGTGGTAGTTTGGTAATCAATGACATAGTGCCATTTTTTATTACAATGTTTGCACATGACATTTGAGTTGTCAATGCCCTGATAGGTACTAGGCTATTTTATTTGTCCTTGACTAGTTTGATATCATGAGTGTTCATGTTGTTAATTTTTAGAATCTTATCCTTGTCCTTTGCCTTTGTATTGACCACGACCTTGGCCATGACTTCTATTACCTTGACTATTTGAAAACTTAACATCTGCATCCACCTGAAAGGCTGAGTCACCAGGGTTAGAACTAGTGAAGTTTGTGTCAAAGGTTTTATCAAGTTCAACAAAATTTTCTACTAAGGCTTCAAAGTTAATATTTTTTAAGGTTCTACTAGTTTATAAATTGGAAAGCAAGTTATTGTAGTTTGGAATGAGAAGATATGACTGAATGAGGAAAGCCCATGTGATACATTGATTTTTGAAGTCTTTATCAATGACCTATTTAATAGGGAAAAGGAGTTGATGGTGGAACTAGACTGTCCTTTTTGCATCTTTATTTGATTCATTTTGAGGACAAGATGAACAAATTCTAGGTCATATTTGGTTTCAAAATTTTTCTTGAAGACTTCAAGAATTGATTATATTGTGTCATGCTTGGCTTCATCAATCAAATTATGAAGGTGATATTTTATGACAAGTAGGATGCCAACACAAATTTGGTCATCATCTATCTACCATTTTTATAGGGCAACAACATTTGTGGGTGGTGTGGGATTTGTGTCCAGATGGTTGCACCATAGGTTCTCAAATTTTGTAGTTTTCCTAAGGCCTATGAACCATTGATCCCAATTATCCTTACCTTTGAGGGTACATCCAACATTTTGTTTGAAGTTGGAAGTCATTGTGACCTATGACACTACAAAGACCTAGAAAAGTTGTGTCAAGGTGTGAAAAAGGAATAGATGACTAAGGGAAAATGTGCTAATAAATAACAAGCCAAATGATGACAACGAATGAATGAAATCGACTAGACCTTGCTCACCATACAAGTGGAATCTCTTTTACAAATGATGAATTGTACACGTAAGTGGCTATGAGTCCTAATGCAATAGGAGGATGATGTGGCTAAATATAAAGTACTAAAAAAAGGTGTATAGACCAAACTAAAATATTGCAAATGAATGTAAAATCTAATATCTCCAATAGATAAATGTGTAGGCCAATATCTCCAACACTACATTACACAACTGAATACCAAAGTGTAGGATGTGCAAAATTAGTAATCTCAATCTTATGACTACAAGTAGGTGAGGAGTTAAAAGTTGGAGAGGTATAATGAGCTTGAATTAAATTAAGGCCTTCACCTGGATGCCCACATATAGATGCTCTATGATGAAATCCAAGTCGTGATGGAGCCCAAGTCCTACTAGTCCTCACCCAGTTTACTATGGTTAGTGATATACTCTTTGAAAAGAAGTATGTGCTCTATTCCACAACTATGATGGATATTAGACCAACTTAATTTTAATATTGATTAAGAGTTTTTAGTTTTTTGAGCACAAAAAAAAGGATGATCTCTTTTCAAAGATTCATGGGTATGTCTAACCCCCTTTACAGTGTATTATCATTAAGTCTAGTATAAATTTGACTCACAAAGCCTTTAATGTGGATTTCCCACCACCAAGGAAGTGGTGCCCTATCATGAGGTTAGGTTACAAAATGAGTCATCATATGCATTCCTTTTAGGGATGATGCAAATATGTGAATCAATTTGCAATGAAAGAAAGAAAATGAAAATTGCAAATAGACTTGGAGTGTAGATGAAGTGCTACTACAATGCTAATGTGACAGTATGTATGTTAGGTGTGATCCACTAGATCTTGATCACCATCCAAGTGGAATCAATTTTACAAATGAGGGTTATAAGTTAGCCAAAAGCAATGTGGAAAATTTGTAAGTCACTTATACAAGTACAATGGAGATTCTAGAAGCCTGTTGTGCTGTCAACAAAGAACATGTCCATTTTACAAAGAGGCCGATTTGACTGTGTGGTTATGTAAAAATAAACACAGCCAGTTCATATAGAGGCTACCAAAAATTATCAGATCCATATTTTGGATACTGTATGGTTGTGTCAAAATGAACATGATAAATTTATATAGAGGTCATCAAACTCAGTCAGATCCAGATTTTGGATACTGTATGGTTGTGTAAAAAATAACACAGTTAGTTTACCAAACTCGATTAGATCTAGATTTTGAATATTTTATGGCTGTGTAAAAATGAACACTGTAATTTTACACATAGGTTGTTGAACTTGATTAAATCCAAATTTTGGATACCTGCAAATAGAGATACAAGCTAATATCTACAATAAAAAAATCTATGGAGGTTTTATGAAACATCATGCAATATCCTCATGCTCTCCTTCAACTCAACATATAAATTTGTGGAGGAGAAGAGGGGAATGCAATGCTTCTCCAAGATTGGTTGTGGTAGGGGTAAGCATCCAAGCTATGATACCACTTGTAGCAAGGATCAATGTTATGTGCCCAAGCTCAACCACATGAAACAAGAAAAAAGGAGGAGATAATGAAAAATTATATCTCTCCCTTTGTTATGGAATTATATATTGATAAAAATGAGATTAGGGTTATGGTTTCCAAAATCCATATTACATGAAATTCAAATGAACATGAAATGATATTACACATTAAAATAACCTATTATAATGAGGTCTTATTAAAGCCTCATAACAATTAATTAGGAACCTAACTAATAAACATGACCTTGTAGCATTAACATGTCTTCACATTGCTGCTAATCTAGTCATTTTCTATTTGTGTTGTAGGAAAGCAAAAACAATATCAATAGGTAAAAGTGTCAACAATGCTTCTGCAAATTGGATTTGCTTCTACCTCTATGGAAAAATAGGGTTTTCTATTTTAGATTCCTTTTATTTAAATCATTTAGGACTTAATTTTTTTGTCTAATTAGATAAATTTTTGTTTCTATATATTTGGTAAAATAAATGAAAGCAAAAGAAGGAACTAGTATAGTCCTAATAATTTAATCGATCAACTAAATATTTAAGCTTTAGCATTAATTGAATTTATATATAGTTGCATTTAGGAGTTGTTTTTATATCCTTTGTTGGCTTTTTAAACCTTACTATCACAAAATATCATAGGTCCCCAATATAAAATAGCCATAATATTAAAGGTCAATGTAATAATAATATGAATAGAATAATAAGAGCAAATTAATATGTATCAAGGCTTATATAATATTAAAATAACCATTTACCTATATAATGAAATATGAATATAAATAGCCTGAATCATTCATGAAGTATACATGAAGAAAACTTACAATATTAATTGCTCAACATGTTTAAAAGTTTTATTTCATCTCTTCCCTTACAATCATATAATGAGATATTGCAGGAGAATAAATTTTGAATTACAGGGGAAGAAATTTTGAATGCTCTGTCTTCGACACCGATAATTGTTGGTACCCTTGAGTCCTCTCAATATGAACAAAGTGACTCTTAGTCTCTAGAGGATACTCCAACCATCATTGCTCCAATTTTGAGCAGTAAAGGTTTGGAATTACCTACAAATGTGGGAGTCTCCCCTATCAGGTTATGGGGGAAGCATTGTGTGAACCATATGCTAAAAAAAATTGGTGTCATCCTTGGTATGTGTTGATAAGAATACCCTCATGGTTGATGAATCCAATTTATTTTTCTTGCCCCTGCTAAGAAAACTAATAGCTCCTCATATCCCACAAGCAATTGTAAAGGGAAAGCCCAAAGTTCTTAGGAACCTCCTAAGAATCCTAAGTCTTATAGGAAGATGGTGTTAAACTTCAAGAACTCCCTCATTGATTCTCTGTACTCAACTATCTCTTGGATAAAGGAAATCAAGATCATAATGAGTTGGAATCAATGGGAACCGATTATAGAACTAGTGAAGATAGAAGGAGGAGATAGTGAGACAAATAATTGAGTTCTCAAGGTCTCTTGATCTATTGTGTTGTCTTTATTTTGGTTATTTTTTTGTTATCTTCTTCCCCTATGTGGGTTGTAGGTTCTCAAGTTGATTAATATTTTTATCTTCTTGCTACCTCTTCCTTATTGAGGAGCTAGTTTACCTTTAGGTAGATGCCCAATATGTGGTCGATGTTCCTTTCCATTCCTATAATAGCCTTTGCATTGAGTTGGTAGGTTCTCCTTTTTTGTAAGATATTTAGGGCACCTCTCAAAATATCTTCTTTTATTTTATCAAAAATAAAAATAATAAGATATGAATATTTGATCATACTTTGAATTGCTTTCTCATGGAGTATTATCTCCATAATATAGCCATAGTAATGTGACTCTTCAAGTACTTAACTATTGCTCTCCATATGCCAAGTCTCATGACTCTTGGCTTATCATATTGCCACTTGCATACTTGATGGACACTTGATTCTAAGAAACTTGCACACATCTACAAGACTCACACTTTGATATGCACTCCTAATCTAGGACACTTGTGCACATTCTCTCAATATACACTTGCACTCTAACTTACATGACACTTGTACATTTCCTACAGATTACACTTTTAGATCACTTGTGCATTTCCTACACATTGATGCTTATATAAAGGGGAAATATAAATCACAATCTAAACTATAGACTCAATCCTAATCTATTACATATTTATAATTGTAACATGGGGGTACATTACCATGTACCAAATAATGTAATATATCTCAACATCCTCTTGCATCATTTCCTTCAAAAGAGAAATCACCATTCACTTTCTCATCAAAATGAAAAAAGAATTTTATTTTTAGTCCATGTTTATTGCATTTATATGTTGCACTAAGGTTGGATAAGCATTAAGCTTAGTCAAAGAAGTATCTTAGGACAAATGTAGGTTTTTTTTAATCAATCCATAAAACACTATGCTCAAATCTCACAAACTGCCCCTATCATTGATGTGATATATGTTAGATAATAATAATTATTACATTATTTTAGGGAAAATTGAAGAGACAAAATATGTTGTTTTGATATTTGAAGGAATTTGAAACATCGGGAGTCTCTTGAGAGTCTGAGAGACTAGGGTTATGCATAGTGGTGAATCATTGTTAATTCATGAATATTAGTATTTTTAAAATTCCCAATTGGTGAATTTGATGACCTGGGATATCGAACCATTCACCCAATATTTATGGGTCTAAATTTTTTTTAGGGCTCGCCTCACCTCGTATTGAAAATAATTTAATTTTTTTAAATCACCAACACTCCAGCATAAATATGGACCTTTTTGCTTTGAAATTATAATTTTTTTATTTCTCCTATCAAATTCACCTATACCACCACTATATATACTTAATGTGACATATACTTATTCATGTAAAACATTCAAACTCTTCAAAAATTGAGGTGCAACAACAAAAACCTTCCAACAAAAAGACAATACCTAAAACTAATTGATTCTAGAGACCTATCAATAAATGATCTACTGCAAAGACCTATCAACAATGGATTAGTTACAAAAATCAACAAATCATTGATCGAATTCAAAAAATTAATCGATCACTGATTAGAAACAAAAAAAAATTGATCAGACATAGAAAAATCTAAACTTTTATTGGGTGCTAAAAAATGCTAAACTTTGATCAAATGTAAAAATTGATTTTTGGTTAGACATAGAAACAACTAAACCTGGCCAGGTGATGTAACAAGCTACACTTTGATCGAAAGCTAAAAAAATATGAAATCTAACCAGGTGCATATTTTAGTTGATATTCGATCGAGTGCATAAATCGTAGAACTTTGACCTGGTGCTAAAACACATAAAAATATGTTCAGGTCCTGAAACACGTCAGATTTTGACCAGGTGTTAAAACATGCCAGACTCTGACTAGGTCCTGAAACATGTAGAGTCTAACAAGTTGTAGAAACTAGCTGATATACAATCACATGTAGAAATAAAATAAAATTCAATTGGGGTGATAACCTATCGATATCCGATCAGGTGCAAAAAATACGAACTTCAACCAAGAGCAGATTCTAGTCGATATCTGGTCGGGTGCAGAAATTTCAAAACTCTGGTTGGATTCTAAAATTGGCCAAACTTTGATTGGATGTAAATTCCAACTGATATCTAGTTGGGTGTAGAAATAGTTGATATCTACCTAGGTCTTGAAACACACCAAAATTCGATCAGGTTCTGAAACACACAGACTCCAACTAGTTGGACAAACCAACCAGAAAGTTGTTGGGAGAAATCACTTGCAGAGAAAATTGGTACGTTGTAATTTATACCATGGTACTGATAAATCCTCTCTTTTTTATTTTTAGAATATAAGTTCAATGAGTTGTAGTAGTAAGATTTGGCATATATTGAATGTTAGATATGCAAATGAATATGAAAAATAAATGAAGGTACAAAAATATCTTATTGAGAAAAGTGGAACAATTCAAGCCCAATTTCAAAAATTTCATAAGACAACTTTGGCTTCAAAAAGTTTGCAGTTTGCTATCGTGTATAGTTTCCTTAAAAAGGGTAGATCCATGTCCAATTTTATTGACTATAAACATTTATTTCAAGAGGCTGATGTGCAAAACCTTCCAAGTTCTCATTGGTCAGATTGAGGTGGCTGGAAAATGACATAATATCTATTGTTAGTTGAGAAGGAGGACTTGAGAGAGAAAGTAAAAAATGCCAAGTTCATTCCACTTTCAATTGATGAGGTGACAGTTGTTGATAACACATCTTGGATTTGCATACATGTGTACACATTTCAAAATCATGTAAGCCATCCTAGTTTGTTAGCATTACATAAGATGGTGGAAAATTGTAATGCAAAAAACCTCTATAATATTGTTGTAATAAGTTTAAAAGATATTGCGAGAATGAATGATATAGAAATAGCCACAAAGTTAATATGCATTGGGGCTGATAGTGCTGCTACAATGCAAGGACACAAGAGTGGTCTTTGTGTTTGACTTTAGACATAAATTATCCTGTATTTGATACCCATTCATTGCATGGCTTATAGAATGAATATTGCATACAAAATTGTGAGCTTCTTCAATAATGTTGTGAGAGTGGAAGAACTCATCCACGAAATACATGCTTATTTCTCATGCAGTACAAAAAGGTTTACAAAGATTCAACATTTTGCACTAGGACTTATAGAAGGAAGACAATTATTAAAAGATGTGGATACAAGGTAGATTTCATTGTATCAAGTTGCATACAAAGTTTTTACAAAATATTAATCCTTAATGGGGTTTATGTATGAAAATTGTAGGGTAGTTGATAAGGCAAAATATTTGTTATACTGTTTGATTGACTTGGAAACACTTCTAACATTATGTGGTATTCTTCTAATGTTGTAAGAAATGAATAGACTGATTAAACTTGCACAAGAATTATCCATATATATTGTTGATTTCATCAAGATACGAAAACAAACATGTATGCATATTGATAGGATATACATGTCCAAATAAAATTTTACAGACCCTTTGTTTGATTGTTGGAAAAAATTAACTAACATGAATGATCCAAAAAGATTTTTGAAGTTTGACATCAATGATAATATTTGTATTAATATTCGTGGTAAGCTAATACCTCTATATTGTTTTAAAGGTGATCAAATATAGTTACGGATGATATTGAACAAAATTCGGTAATACATAGTGGATTTGAATTAGTTTTATACAATACAAAAATTAAATTGTTAAAAATAGTAGAATCATTAATAAGCAAAATAAGAGATCGGTTTCAAAGATATGAGTTGCTTGAGGCCATGGGTGTGGTTAACCCCATGTTTTGAGGTCCTGGTATTGGCTACAAATCTACAAATGAGTTGTTTATTAAATATATGGGCACACTTATTAAATAGTTCAGTAAAAGTGTGGAAGTTAATGGTGTTGGAATCAAAAGTATTCTCAACAAAATGTTTTTAACACAATAGTCATTGTATTTTGGAATGGCAATGGTTGATCAAACATCAAGTTTGAGTAACTTCCATGAGCTTGGTTCCATTACACATTTGTGGAAAAATTGTATCCAAGTAGTGCCTTACAAGATATAATTAGTGAATATCTTTGTTTATATGAATTATGTTAAAATATGATTTTGGGATCTGTGGAATATGAGAGGGTTTTTAGTGCACTACTATTCATGAAATCTAAAATTCGTAATAGATTGGATAAAAATTTGAAAAATTGTTTGAGAATTTATGTGTCAATATATGAGTTGGACAAGTTTCCCTATGACAGAGCATTGACATACCGAAAATCCCTAGAAAACAGAAGGGGTATCACAAATATGCATGATAATGAGGATAATGATGCTTGCAGTAATTAGATAGTGGAGCCACAAATATTCGCTATGCTAACAAGTGATTCTAGAAAAGCTGAGAAGTGTTTGTTTCAGCTACCACAATTGTAATTTTTCCAAGATTTAACAACATTGATAAATTTGACTTTATTTGTTATCATTTTCATCGTAATTGGATATCAAAACTAAAAAAATTGCTTGTTCATAAAATTTTATGTTTTATATCACAATATTTTTTGTCAAATTGTATGTTTTATATCGTAGCCTTCATAGTGTGTTAACTGTGTTCATTGATAAAACCTTATGTTTTATATTTTAGTATTGTTAATGTAATGATATTAATCTATTGGCACAACTGAGTTATACCATAGTAGTTTTGTGTTTACTATTTGGATATAAAATAGTAAATAAAACTAAATCATCATAAATTTAAAAGCAACACATGAATATAAATGGAAACAACCATTGACTGATAGAAGACATAAATTAATAAATGTCTTTTTCATTATTTGAATTGAAAATATACATTGTACAAAATTGTTGACTGCAATACAACAAAATTTGCTATCAACTATAAAATATTTTAAAATTTCTTAATTTTTAGTTGGGGCTCTGAGATAGATTTAGCCACTCCTTGTGTATCTAGATCACCTTGAATTGGATATTGTCTTGAAGTTTCAGGTTCTTTTCCCTTATCTCCTGTATTAACAACCTGTACTGACAGTGCTCCTGTTCTAATGAGGCCTTATTGTACCTTTTGTATGCTCCCCAATAATGCTCTTTCTTCTTGTGCTAGATATTCTTGCATTGTAGAAATATTTTATATATGCTTCTTCTTAAGCAAGATATTTGGATCTATTTTGTGCTCCTTTATAATGGCTCTTAGATAATTATTATCTCTAAGCATGGCTTGTAATGTTTCCTTCATTCTTATTACACCTTCGAGTGTTTTCTTCACCATGCGGATATTAACTTCCATGCTTATTAATTGTTTTTAAATTTTCAAAAATTGACTAAAAAAATAAAAAGAAAATATAAATTTAGTTGAGAGTTATATGACAAAAGATAACCATACAATTTATTGCAACTAAAGTCTTACCTCAGTCGCATCCCTTGAATCCTTGACAACTACAACTTTCTTCTTATCAAAAGCCTTTTGGTTAATATATGCTTGCGTTTCAACATTAAGGTTCTCCAATATATTCAACATAGTAATTAAAATTTAATCATTGTACACAATAGTAGCGTTCACTGAGCTTGATTTAGCTTGATGTAATAGACCACCAAGTTTTTTGTGTTCATTTTGGACCAGAGAAAAAATATCTTTCCTTTTATCAAAATTTTTATATTGGGCACTCATCTCCCTAATAAGGACCTTTGCCCAAAATTCTCAATCCCTCAATTCCTTTACATTATGAAGAAAATTATCTTTTATTAGTGCTTCACAATTATCAGCCATTAAATTTTTTCTCAAAAAAAAATATTTTTTCATCCTTAGTTTGATGACCAGGGTCACTGGTGTCAGAAGACAATGATGAGATTTGTTAAGCTATAGGAAATTCTTGTGTTTATTGTGCTTGAAGAACATCGATTGATTTGAACTCTAGAATGTTTCCCTGTAATAGATATTCATCATCTAAGGGAGGATTATATAATCCTAAGATCAAAATTTCTTGCAAAGCAATTTTTTTTGAAAACAAAATACTTGTAAATTCAGACATAGTTTGGCTTGCTCCCCCTCACGATCTCAATGGAATAAATTGTTTTCCACTATTGAATTGCCCTCTCATTAATTTCTATCATGGTGTAGGTGGTGGTGGTGGCGGCATCATATGCTACCTTCTTTCAATAAATTGTATGGAGGAACCTAAAAACATTATAATAAGATTTGGTTAAAGAAAATTAAATTGAATAAAATTAATATATATTAATTTTATAAAACTACACTTACCCGATGAAGATGATATATGTTTCTCCCCTCTAGCCTATGAAGGCATTTCAGTGTGGGTGAAGGGAGTGGGGCGTAACACTAAAAACATATGAAAAATAAAATTAAAATCACTATAATTTCAACTAAACAAATATATAAAAGAAATTTTGAAACATTAACCTTACTTGTCATGGGGTGGCTTCACTAGATTCATATAGCACATTATATAATGAAACATCTGGATGAGAACTTGCATGAGAAGAAGGATATCTCAAAAATTTTAGAGGCCTCTAAAGGGTGTTGCTTCTGACTTTGTATCAAAAGAATCACAAGTGGATTCTAGCATAAAACCCATTATGGCAACATCATGTTTGGTCATGCTTGAGGCTACCTTTATCTTCATTTAGGTGCAAATTTAAAATTAAAAAGGAAAACCTATTGTACTATAAAAAAAATTCTTCCTAAAAGGTGGAATTTTTACCTCACCTCTTTGGATGACATGGAAATTCTCACTATCATTGGATGCAACACAGTAGGTACATTTACATTCTGTAAATTATGAAAACATTTAAAATAAAACCCAAGAATAAAATTACATGTTGTGATAGTTGACACTGTGTTCATTTGAATGCCATGGAGTTTAGATCAAATGCGCTATGAAATATAAGTACAACAATCAAATTTTTGTTGGTGAAGACACCGAACCAGATAGGCCAATCCCAAAAATGAAATGTTCAATGGTCTTCCTTGCAAAACGAGTCTTGCTTGGAAGAATTCGATATAAGCTTTCAAAAGTTTATTTTCAATAGAGGAGTTTGTTAAGCCCATTCTGGACTTAGTGGCAATAATTGACAAACAAAAATCATAAGTTTAGAAATCATAGGTTTTAAATTTAAAATATAATCAACAATTAAACCTGACAAAAATTCTAAAGAGAGATTAAATTGGGTCTCGATATATGAGTTGTCTTTTTTAGATAGTTAGAAATTTTAAGTGAAGGGATCAACATTCCTATGAGGGAGACCTATCAATCTCTCCTCATTTGATGGTTTGATAATACAAATGGTCTTCTTATTCTGGATTGTCATATTGATTGTGGCAGTATCATTATTGTAGGCATCTACAATGCTCATTAAGAAATGGTTATATATTTTAAATTGTGGTATTGAAACTAAATCTTGCAAGCCCATGTTATTGATCCAAGAATAATCAGTTTCAAGTGTGGTTAACATATCAAAAATGGTTGGACAAACAAGGTTTTTGAAGGTAACTTTGTAAGTAAGGGAGGAAGTGGTGGCCATTGCTTGAAGTGGTATTAAAATCACCATAAATTTTGGGAAAGTAGGGTGAATGGTATTGCTCACCTAGGGTTCACTTTGAGGATGTGTAGAAGAAAAAATATAAAAAAGTGACTGTAGATGCCTTTTTATAGATAACTGCTTGTCAAAATTAAATATGGTTGGATACATGGCAACATGTCATTTGTCATGCATAGGTAAGTGATTGATCATTTTACATGTGGTAATGTAAACCCTAATACAACTGATCCATAGTTGGATACCATTTTGCAACTAATCTATGGTTGGACCCCTTGTTGTAACCGATCCAGAGTCAGATACCCAATTGCACTTGATCCAAAGTCAGATACCTAATTGCAACCAATCCAAAGTCAGATACCCAATTACAATTGATCCAGAGTCAAATAATTTGTTGCAATAAATTTGTAGTCGATCTATATTTTGTGATCGATCCAAAGTCAAATACCTCATTGCTACCAATCCATAGTCATACTCCCTATTGCATTCGATTCAAATTTGGATACCTAGTTGCAACCGGTTCAAAGTTTGATAACTTGTTGCACCCAAACCAAAGTTGAATACCCTATTACAACTAAATTGGATTTGGATACATGATTGCAACTGATCCGTAGTTGGACACCTTTTTGTAACTAATCCATAGTCGGACCATTTTTTACAACCAATCCATAGTTGGATCCCTTTTTGCAATAGATCCATAGTCAGAGGTATATTTACAACCGATCTGCAGTTGAATACTTTCTACCTCTGGGTAGATGTCAATTATTATTTTACATTATCGAGTTGTATATTACAGTTAGTTTATAATCGAGCTATCATTTGCTACCGACCCATAGTTAAGCTATCAATTGTAGTCATTTAATAATCGAGTTATCATTTTCTATCGATCAATAGTCAAGCTATTGTTTGCAGTTTATCGACAATCAAGCTATCATTTTCTATCGATTGACAGTCGAGTCATCATTTGTAGTCGAGCTGTATTTTTTACCAGTCGATAGTCAAGTTGTAGATTGTAGTCAACTAATAGTTGAAGTGTTATTTTTATCTGGATGATAGTCGATTTTATGTTGTCCAACATATTTCATCAAAAATTTAAAATTTGCCATCCTTTTATAACTTTTCATGAAAAATAAAGGCAAATCACCATGTCTCCTACATGAATTTGGCTAAGATTCAATTCAATTTTGAAATTGATTTACCTTATTTTTATAAATAGATTTTGGGTTTGACCCCTTATGCATAACCTTGTAAGAGACACTATATTATATATTCATGTACAACCTTCTAAAAATTCAATTTTTTCCTTTCTTGTTGCTCAACATCGGTATCATAGCAAGGTTATTATTTCTTTATCATCCTTTACATAGGTGAATTTCAATATTCTTACTCTATTTTTTCTCTTTTCATATCTCTCATTTTCCCATACTTCTATATTATTTTTTCTCCTTCTCGGACGAAGTCATTCAAACCTATTGCTACAATCTAGAAAAAAATTATATAAATAAGAAGTTGACATGTCTGTAGATCTAGAATAGTTAAAGGCTTAGTGATGTTAGACGAAATTTCCTTTGGGTAAAATGTTATATTTGTGCACTTGAGCATTGCTCCATCAAGTGTAGACCATATACCAAAATAAAGAGTTCCTTTTTTACTACAATAAAAAGCCACATGAATTGTACTAACTCCAAGTGATAGAGAATCAATGGAATTGAAAAAAACGAGTGGTATAAATATGACCTTGGTGGGATTTGAATTGGCACAAATAATAGGGTCTAAAAATGTGCATCAAAGTTGAGTGAACCAATTTCACTCATGTTGTAAAGTCTATCAAGTAGTGGGATAACTACCCATTGTTTATGCTAGAAAGATGAGGGTGTCGTGGACAAGTTTAAGGAGCCTAGTAAAACCATTAAAGAGTTCTATTTAAGTGCATATAGTTAAGCATGAATTCTGGAAAATAATTGGTCCAAAAAATAAAATACTCCCTTAAACCTATATATATATATTTTAAATTTACATGGTGGAATCGGTAACCACCATGAATCCGAGCAGGCTATCTGACTTTTTATGGTCGCCATAGTATTCTACGTTGTTTGCCTCAAAATTTGCCACACAAATATTCGTGCAGTTCATCCCTATAACCACCATGCCACAATCATTTCAAACATTTTACACCACTGAAAGCACTAGGAAAGGGACAAGCATTCAGTTTGAGGATAAAAAAATAAAATATTACCTATGATAAATTGAATAATTGAGTTTCAGTGGTGGAACCCAAGATCGAGCATGACAAGAATTTTGGTGGTACTTGGTCTATGGTTCATGGTAAGCAATGTGAGGAGATGTTTGCTAATACCCAGTCCATGGTGTGTGGTGAGCAACAACACATGACCATATATACATGCTTGTACCTCCAATAAAATCCAATAATCAAGAGGAGCGAATCGGTTGGTGAGACCATATTAATTGAATTTCTACTTGAGTTTTGTTTACAAGGTATAAAATCGTATTTTCCCTTTTATCACATGCATATGAGAGTTAGTAGGAGAATTAGAACCTTGAAATAAAATACAATTTTTTTATAGGATTCAAAGGGTCAAAACTTACAAGTCCTATTTTTTACTACCCTAGAAAGAATATTTTTGTAAAATTTCTATAGTTTAAATCATTGAGAGTAAACTATAGTGAATATTTATGTTTTAAATAGAGGGGTAGTAAATTTTTTTTTAGTAAAAGATACATTTTTTATGGTGACTGACACCTCACTTTTTAAGCAATTTTCTTCAAAATATTTATACTTTGCAAATAAAACACATGCTTAAGCACACTCGCAATGTTCGTTATAAACAACTCATATAGATTACATTTAGAGATCAATTTTTTATGTTAAGTTATTATTTTTTAACTTAACATAGCTTCCATAATGACATATAGGCACCGACCCTATAAATCATTGAAGAGAAATAAGGAAATCATTTGATTTTTTTGTTGGAGAATATTACATTATTTGGTACATGTCAATGTACCATCTTGGTACAAATATTAGATTAGGAGTGTCTGATATTAGAGTGTGAGTTTATATTTCATGTAATGTAATAATGTATAGGAAATGCAAAAGTGTCATGTCATTAATTGTAGAAGTGTTGTGAGTGTGGTTGTGCACAAGTGTCCATTATGTAAGAGTGCACATGTCCTTAGAATAAGAAAGTGAAGAGTTTCAAATAAGAGTGAAGGTCAAGAGTGCTTCATATGAAGAGTCACATACTATTATATATTTATGACAAAGCATTGTAATTGGTATCAAAAATGCATAGCACATAACATGCATTAGTAGACCTTTATTCTATAACATTTTTAGTATTTTTGTGAGCATTTTTCATGTGATTATTCTATGAGTATTTCTGAGTTATTCTAGTTTCATTATCATCATTATTGAGTTCTTTATATTACAACTTTATTTTAATCTTGTAATTACTTTCTTGTTAGATTTACATTAAGTGTTAGGCTATTAAATCTATCAGTGGTATCAGAGCCACAACAAGTTTACTTGCACAAGTTTTTTGAAAGTTGTAAATAGTCTAAGGATATTTCCACTGGCTAAGGAAAGACCAATGAAGTTGAGGATATTACCACTAGATAAGGAAAACTAGTGAAGACAAGTATTTCCACTGAGTTGAAGAAAAATCAGTGAAGGCAAGAATTAATACCACTAGGTTGAAGGATAACCAATGAATATTAAAGATACAATATTGAAAAGTTTCAGATAGATTGAGTTTACCTATTCCAAGAACAAATTCAGAATAGAAGGCAATATTTAGCATAGTTTCAGGTCTTGAAGATAGACCTTGAGATTGATAAGAGTTTAGAGACTCTAGAAGAGAAGTCTCATAGAAAGCAAATTAAGGAGACCTAAGTAGAAAGGTCCAATTGAAATATTGATAGAGTAAGGAAAACTTGAAGGTAGCAAGAAGACTTCAATATAATAGAGTCTTGAGGATAGTCCTAGTTAAAGGACAACACATAGCATGTTAAAAGAAACTAGAGAATTTAGGACAACAAAAGAGCAAGGTAGTATTTGGAAGGAAAAGAGTGAAGGCCACAAGGGCAATATTGAAAGCAAGTGAATGCCACAAGGGTAGAATTGAAAGTATTTGAATATCACAAGAACAACATTGAAGATAAGCCAAAAGGGCAACATTAAAAATAATAAGCAACAATTTTAATGAAATCAAGAACATTTATCGTATTGCAATAAATAAGTGAAGCATCACAATAGCATTACAAAAATAATAATTGAATATAGAAAAGAAAACATATTATGTCAAGAAAAAGACTATAATATAGAAGAACAACCTTGAAGACAAGAAGATATCTTCAAAATAGAAAGAACATAATAATTCCAGCAAAGACGTTTACATAAGGTTTGGGACAATCGTCGCTATTCGACAACAAGCCCATAAGATACATAAAATACCCATTGAAGGAGGTCATAGTGAATATTAATGCTTAGAATTAAACTGAGCATAGGGGGGAGCAATCAAAGTGCAAAGGTCCATTGTAGTCAAAGGTTGATAGAGGTCACCTTTGGACAATAGAAGAGAAAGTAGTAATTCAAGATAAAGGGCAGCATACATAGCACTGCTAAGCAAGGAAGAAGACAATGTTAAAAGAGCATAAGTGTGGCAACATTTCAAGACTTCAAGAAGATTGCATTAAAGGGAAGATTGGACAAGCAAAGAACATGTCAATAATCATGGTATTTACATATAAGGAGTTTTTAAGTTTGAATCTTGCAATAATGTTCTGCACCTGCAATATTAAAGAAAAATATTAGAGCAACAAGAGTAGCAAACTTAAGAGTTAAAGCTCTTGCATTCAAAAGCAACAAGTTTAAATGTTAAAGGTAACAACACAACCTTTAATGGGGATAGCATAGACTTTGAGTTTTATCTTTGAGCATCCTGCATAAGTGTAACCTATGTCAAAGGGACAAAGGATATTAACAAGAAGATAACAACAAGACAATAACATGCAAGAATCACCAGCATCAGAGTCAACACATGGAAGAATATTAAAGGATGAAATACAAAGCGTTTGAAGTTAAAATTTGATATAAAAAAGGAACAACAAGAGAAATACCACAAGGGTAATATATTCAACCAAGAAAATAGTTACAAAGAATTAGGAAGAAGAGTTTAAGAGTGTCATTCTTGAATAAGGGCCAAAGCATCCAAATATAAACATGCATAAAAAGCAAGAGCATCAATAATAGATGATAGTATTAAAGTACTCAAGGTAGTAGTGAAGGGTGAAGAGTTCACCATACAAAGTTGAGCAACCAAAGAGTGCTAAGTCAAAAGTTGATAGCACCATAGCAAGGTAGCAAATCTCCAAAAAGGAGTGCAATAGCACTCAACCCAAGGAAGACAACAACACTAAGGCGACTAGCACCATCAAGGAAACCAACACAAACATTGAGTACAACACCATCAAGATAACCAACATTATCAAGGGGTATAAGCAACATCAAGAACCAAACAAAGAAGAGTTTACCTTAGGCAATAGCCATTGAGTAGCAAGAAGAATTGAGAAATATGCTAAGGACCAATGCTAGAAAGGTTACATAGGTTCCATCCAAGATGCGTCAGACAAGGACTATAGGAAATATAGTGAAAGCACCATCCAAAGATATATGAGCTAAGGTGTATAGAGGATGTAGTAGAAACTACCCAAGGAATGAAAAATTGTTTCATAGGAATAAAAATGCCAAGGAAGTAAAAAAATGGTAAGAGAAGAGTTAGATCTATGGGAGATCAAAATCCAAGCATCTAGAAAAATATATCAAGCACAAAACAAGCTTATAAGTGATTATTAAAACATCATTTTTTGCCATTCGAGAGGAGCATTAAAAGGTAACGTGCTAGTGGACATAGAAAAGTGCAAGAGAGATTTGTTGGAGATAATAGTTACTCTGATCTGAGATCTCAAGAAAGTGAAACGCTTGAACGTTACAAGTGTAAGAAAGAGTGTCTACCATTCTAGCATGCATTCTACCATGTGACAAGAAGGAAGCAAATGGGTAGAATTTGAAAATATTTGGAGAAGTATTTAATATTGTTTCATGCAAAGAATCCTAATGCATTGAAGCCTTACACGATTGTAGCTAAGAAGTTATTCTTTTAAAGTCAAGAAAAGAACATAACATAGCATCTAGAGATCATTCACCAAGCTATGTGCCTTAAGGAGGTAAATTAGGATTTTTAAAGATTATTAATTTTTCCCTAAGGTTAAAAGGAGAAATAAGGAGTATATAGTTCTAGTTATTATTTCTTTGCTAAGGTTAAATAATTCTAATGGAGAGATAAGTAGTTTAATAGAGAATTCAATGCCTTAACTACTTTTTGGAGTGATAAGTAGGCTTTATTATTTCTAAAGTCAAAGGGTTAAATAGTAGCTTTATTGATTTATTATTCCTTGAAATTAAAAAACCATAGAATATTTGTAATAATTTAATATTTGGAGAGATAAGGAATTCTACTTCAAATTTAGGAATTTTTAAAATTCTTAGTTTTATAGTTTCTATTCAATTAGGGAGTCATAAGGTATTCAACAACAAAGTTTTTTTTAATATAGAACATTGAAATATTTTTCATTCAAAAATTAGGGAGACATAAGGTAGACTACATCAAAGGATATTCATGGATAAAATTGTTAAGGATGCATTTAATGAAGATAGTGAAGGCATGTTGCATGCACTTATATTTTACTCACACAACTTAATAAATAACTTTGATGGAGAAAATCAAATATTTGATGTTCTAAAAGATAAATTGACTTTGTTTTTTAAAGAAGCAAAAGAAGGAAAATTTACAACTCTTATAGGTTATCTTCATGAAAAAATTTCAGGTCATGGTGGGATTCTCAAAACACCATTATACTTACTTCAGAAGAATGTTTAATGATGTATCTTTCATTAATTAGTTTTGAAATTTTTCAAGGGAAGATACAAGTTGAAAGAAATGATTCATATGATAGTCTCAAAGAAGAATCATTGAAAACAAAGTCATATTATTGTGATGATTTACTAACTCAATGCTTAGAAGGTATACCATCAGATATATCACAAATAAATTTACAAAAAAATAAAATAAGAAAGAGAAATAGAAGGAATCACATCAAGAACAATAGGAAACCTAAATCCAAAGACAAGATCAAGCAAGGAGAAGGAGGTCAGAAAGCTCAAAAGAAAGCAAAAAGAGAACAAGAAAAATATAAGAAACAAGAACATATAAAATATGAAGGTTGTGTTAAAGACACTTACATAAAGGATCAAGATATTAATCCATGAGAGATAGATTAAATTTTGAAGGATAAAGATTGTATTGAAGACAAAAGCCTTTAGTAACAAAATAATGTAATATAGGGGGTGTTGGAGAATATTACATTCTTTAGTACATGCCAATGTACCACCTTGGTAAAATATTAGATTTGGAGTGTCTTAGATTAGAATGTGAGTTTCTATTTCATGTAATGTATTCATGTGCAGGAAATGCACAAGTGTCATGTAATTAAGTGTGCAAGTGTTGTGAGTGTGGATGTGCACAAGTGTCCATTATGTAAGAGTGCACATGTGTCCTTAGAATAGGAAAGTGAAGGGTTTCAAAGAAGAGTTAAGGTCAAGAGTGTTTTATATGAAGAGTCACGTACTATTATATATTTATGATAAATAATTGTAATTGGTATAAAAAATGCATAGTGCATAGCATGCATTAGTAGACCTTTATTCTATAACATTTTCAATATTTTCATGAGAATTTTTCATGTGATTATTCTATGAGTATTTTTGAGTTATTCTAGTTTCATTATCATATTTATTGAGTTCTTTATATTGCAACTTTATTTTGATCCTATAATTACTTTCTTGTTATATTTACATTAAGTGTTAGGCTACAAAAGCTATCAATTTTCCACTCTATTTTTTATTTTATTCATCAGTATCACTAGATATAAATCCTAAAAGTAAGAAATTTTTAGTATATAGGGAAGTTATACCCTTGTACAATGATATATATTTAAGCAGCTATCATAGATAAATAGAGTCCATTTTTGTTCTACTTTGGTACCTTGTATCATTCTGTTTCATGTACCTTAAGGTCTCTCTTATGTATAGATATGACTAGTTTATTTTACATACAGATAGGTATATAGGAAGGGCAGATATCTAGAAAGATTTAGTATATTTTACTAGTGGTATATTTAAAGGGAGACCATTTGGGAGACATAAGGAACCCTCACCATGGTGACTTAAAAAAAATTCTTATAGACTCATTAAATTCTCAAAGGTCCAAATGTTAGACCATGGAAGAACAAGATAAAGATCATCCTAGTGGGTGAAAAAATTTGGGATATAGTCACCCAAAAGATCATTTATATAGAAGAGGATGAATAGGCTTAACAATAGCTTGATGAGGCTAATGTTAAGGTACTAATGCTCATCACCTTTGCCATACATTGGTGTATCATAAAAATTCAAGGAGACTTAGGATACACTTTCTACCATCATTAAAGGGAAGAATGAAGCCACAATTCTTCAACTTCAATATCAACTCCATACACTAAGAGTTCAAGATGGAGAAATCATTGAAGAATTTATTCATAGATTTTCTAATTTAAAAGCAAGATTTATTAACAATGGGGGATAAGTAGAAGATAGGCTCTTAGTACCCATCATACTTAGAGCCTTAACAAATTCATTTCAAATTCTAATTACTTCTCTGTAAGTATCAAACAAATATGTGTCCTCTGTAAGTATCAAGGGGATAAATCCCACAAGCCTCCTTAGAAGAAGACACTATTCAAACCACATTCCAAGTAGTAACAATGGCATGTTGCACATGAAAAACCAAAATTTTATTGTAAATAGGATACACAAGGTTTTAATGAATAAATTAGTGATAAAATCAAGGGATAATATTTGTATATTGATTCAAGTTCTAGCAATAATATGAATAGAGACATAATGTGGTTTACCTCACTATAAACAAAATATGGGAAATCAATCACTATTGCTAATTATAATAACTATCATGTTAAAGGAGTGGGAAATATTCCTATCATTTTGACTCATAGAAAATGCATAATTGAAAATGTACTATGTGTACCTAAAATAGCATGAAGAACACAAGTTTATACTGAGAGGGTGGGGGAATAATATAAGATCACTTTTTACTTTTCTTTCCCAATCAATATTATGCAATGTAAATATAGCAATATCAATAGCAGTATTCAAAGCAATGCATAAATCATCACACACAATAGAGACACCATAATTTACGTGGTTTACCCAATGTGGGCTACTCCATGGAGAAAATTTTTCACTAAAATTTTCTCAATCAATATATTAGGAATCCTTTCCCTATTATAATGTTTATGAACCTTTGTCCAAAGGAGATACCAATCCCATTAATCAAGTTCATGGATATCTATCCACAGGAGAACTCCTTTATCCTCTTGCTCTGGCTGGTGATCTTCTATAAGAACTGCTACCTCCACTGCACTGGCTAATGGATATCTATCCACTGAAGACTCTTATCCTCACTTAGAAGACCTATCCTCACTGCCCTGGCTAATGGATATCTATCCACTAGATATTGTCGTCCTCTATACTCTATCACCTCAAATATTGCACTCAGATCTGTCTCAAATCTATACTAAACACAATCCATTAGTCTAGCACAAATCTATCCTCAAACTCTATCTCTAGTATGACACAAATCTATCCTCAAATCTGCACCAAAATATGTCCTCGAATTTGTACTAAACATAGTCCTTCGGTCTAGCACAAATCAGTCCTCAATCTCTGTCCTCAAGCCTTAACTCAAAGCTTGACTCAATCTCAAATCAAATCTGCTAGATTTGCCCCAAATCTTAACTCAAGGTTTGAACAAATAAATCATTCAAATCTGCTCTCAAGCCTTCTCAAAGACTTGTCTCAATTCTGCCTTGTAAGATTTCACAAAATCTCACACCAGTAAGTCTACAAGTCCTCTCTAGAACTTGTCCAATCTGCTCAATAAGTCTTCTCAAGAACTTGATAAAATCTGCTCTCAATTTGTATTGTAAGCTTCCACAAAAGCTTACTCAAATCTGTCCACAAGTCTTCTCAAAGACTTACCTCAAATATGCTCAACAAGTCCACACTAGAACTTGTCCAAATATCATAAAAACATAAAGAGAATTGTTAGAGACTCAATATGATCTATACTCATCACAATGCTCAATCACTTTCAATCACTCTTTTAGAAACATACAGAGAATTATTAGAGACTTAATATGCTTCACAATTACCTCAATTCTCAATCAATTTCAATCACTCTTTTAGAAACATACGAAGAATTGTTAGAGACTCAATATACTTCAACTCAATACTCATTCACTTTCTCAAATCAATTCATAATATAGAATAGTTTGTTTTATGAACTTGAACAATCACTTCACACACCCACTTGACTAGGTTCAACCAACTCTACTCAACCAATCACTCAATGAAGCAATTCTTTCTTACAAACCCTAGTCCAAGCATATGGTCCTTTACTCAAAATGTTTCCAACAATGCTTATCAACCACTATCACATAACAATGATACTCATGTTCTTTTCAAACCTTAGTTCAATTTCTTGACTCAACAACTCACTTCAACAACAATGCTTACAAAACAACTCTCACATAACAATTATACTCATGTTATTTTCAAACCCTAGTTCTTTGCTCAACCAATGACTTCAACAACAATGCTTATAAAACAAGGCTTTAAAAACAACTCTTTATTCCAGAAAACCTTGAAGCATTAACTCAATATACTCAAAAGGAAACCCTAATCAAGTCCTTTTTACTCCAAACTTAATTTTCAGAAAACCAACCAATCAACTTAACTATGGAAGAATGTGCTCATACCTTTTCCTTGATGATGAAGGAATCTCATAAATCTACCAAAACCACAAAAACTTCTTTGCAAAGCTCAAATAAATTATAAGATGATAAAATCCCCAAAAAATACAATGTAAATATCAAGACACACATGCACCGTATCACTCCATCTTTAAGAAAACATTCATCAACATTTATAAAAATAATTCACCACTTACACCTTATAATCTTCCAATTAAAATAATATTCAATGCACTCTTATTTTCAAAATAACTCAATGCAAGAAGTTCCCTTTATCCTTTTATAACTTCAACAAATCAATGTGACACAAACACTCTATTCAAAAATAAATCTAGCACCTTATTCCTCCAATTTACCAAAAATAATAATCAAATAAAAATATTTTTAAGAAACCATTTTAACTCCCTAAGACCTCATGTCAAAATTTAGGTAACACAAAATAATAATCAAAATTTATTACCTTTGCCTTGGTGGGATTCGAACTCACGACGCAACCTCAACTAGCACCCTAGCCGCGACTCCAACTGTCGTACAAGCTAGGCGCTCGCTTGGGGAGTGAGGAGCACCATGTGCTCTATAAAGCTTCCCGCTTTACCTAGCAAAACATGCACTGTTTCCTTTGGTGCTTCCAACACAAACACAACCACCAAAACAAGCTGTGACCGCATTTCGAATGCAGGTCACCTAGCACCAAAAAACTATAACCACTACCCTCTTGCCACTAGGCCACGTTGCCTAAATGGATTTTGACTTTCGGTGCATTTTTTATTTATCTCTATTCGTTGGCACATAAAACAAAAATTCGCTTCTCTTTTTCTGCATGAGTTCTTCAACATAATTGCATGCTTAAACGTTCAAGCAAAAGGATAATTTTAATACCTCTAAGGCATGGGTTTTTATATCAATTTCCTCCTTCACACATACACATCGGCGCTTCAAATTCCCTTCAAAATTTAGACGTCGGCACTATGATTTTCCTTTGAACTTATTAATTTATAAATTATTTAAATTCTTTTGAATTTAAATTTTATAAATTAATTCTTTAAAACCCTTTGGTTTTATTAAGGCCTTCTCTCATTGAAAAACTTTGTATAAATAATATTTATTTATAAAATTTAAATTCAATTTGAATTTAAATATTTTATAAAAAAATATTAAACCTTCCTTTAGCTTTGTAATAAGCTTCCTTGGATTTTTATGAAAAACCTTTTATTTAAAACCTTCTAACTTATGCTTTCATATAATATTAAAAATATTATGAAGCCTTTTTGCCTTTAACCTCTGCATTTTTCCTCTTGACCTTTTGACATCATCGATAGCTTATTAATGACAACTTCGTAACTTGACATCAATGAAAACTTTGACTCAAAATGTCCAACAAAAAATTGCTATCTATTTTGTATAGAGTGAGCCATGGAAATTGAATTTAGGGTTGTTTTTGATAAGAAGTGTTTCATCTTAAAAAATGACAAGCTTGTTGCAACTAGTTTGTATAATAATGGTTTGTTTTTTCTCGATGTCATATCATCTCCTAATATTGCATTTTTTACTATCACAATAGATGCTATAGCATAGGCGATATAGACATTTGAGTTCTAGATACTTAATCTATCTAAATAAGCATCATATGGTGATACGTTTACTCAAACTTTTACCTATACCACCATTTTATTCAGGTTGTCTATAAGGAAAGCAACACCAAGTACCTTTTGACACCAACACTCACAAATTTAAGGTACCCTTGGATGGCATACATACTAATCTATGCATACCAATGCCATCCAATCACAGTGGATATAAGTACTTTCAGCTATTTGTAGATGATTACTCATGGAAGATTGGATAAATTTCCTACCACTCATATTATATGCCTTTATAAATTTTCAATGCTTCAAGAAGCTTGTTGAAACAAAAATTAGGGATCATATTTGAGTCCTCCATTAATATTGAGGAGGAATATACATCCAATATTTTTAAAGGTTCCTTACACAAAATCGGATCAAGTGACAGCTTACTAGTACCTACACTCAACTATAGAATGAAGTTGCTAAAAGAAGAAAATATTCCATCGTAAAAATGGTTCTTTGCAAACTCATAGGATTTGGTCTAGAGCAGGATGAATCTATCTCTACTGTGGTGTATCTTCAAAATAGACAACCAAGAAAGGAAATTCAAGGGATTACAATTGAAACCCAGGTGTTGTAGGTGAGTTGGAGAGGAGAGGGTAATCCTCCAAGGGAGGTCCTAGGTTCAAATCTCCACCCTACCAAAAAGCTGAATTGGGTATCCAAAATCCAATTGATAATGTTGGTGCGTGCAGGGTCGGGTGCAACCCTCGAGTGACTTTGACGGTGTAGAACCCCCTGTTCATGGTCTCTCAGACCAAGGTGGCTCTGTAAGGGGTTTTTTTCTTAAGAAAAAAAAAAGGATTACAATTGAAGAAGCTTGGTCTAGGAGGAAGAAATCAGTTGATCATCTCAAAGTTTTTGGAAGTAAGGCATACATGCATGTGCCAAAAAAAAAAGGACCAACTTGGATGGAAAAACTCTACCTTGCATATTTCTTAGGTATAATTTTCCAAAACAAAAGAGGACCAAATTTTATTTTACAATGCAATATACAAAGATGATTCAACCTATACCAATGCTCCAGGACTAACCAAAAATAGTTATCCAAGGTATCTAACCCTATATTTAATGATCAAAGTCCACCTTTACATTCAAAAGAGGTGCCCACTAATTACTAACAAAACAATTATAATAAAATAAATAGAAAGGATTAGGACATGAGGTCCTAACACTGCCTTCCTTTAAAAAATTTTTTGTTCTCAAAGTTGAAGATGAGGAAATTATTGCTAAAGTTGGCGTAATTATTCCTATGTGTTATCTTTAGGGTGTAATCTAAAACATTGTACCAAGATATTATAATAGTTTGGTTGCATAGTCATTTTGATTGTCTAAAATGTCCTTTCGTTCCAAAATAATTTAGCCTTCATCATCTAGCTTGTTAGAGAATATTACATTATTTGGTGCATGCCAATGTACCACTTTGGTACAATATTAGATTAGGTGTGTGTCTTAGATTAGAGTGTGAGTTTATATTTCATGTAATGTAATAATGTGTAGGAAATGCACAAGTGTCATGTAATTATGTGTGCAAGTGTTGTGAGTGTAAATGTGCACAAGTGTCCATTATGTAAGAGTGCACATGTGTCCTTAGAATAGGAAAGTGAAGAGTTACAAAGAAGAGTGAAGGTCAAGAGTGCACCATATGAGGAGTCACATACTATTATATATTTGTGACTAAGCATTGTAATTGGTATAAAAATGCATAGCACATAGCATGCATTAGTAGACCTTTATTCTATATCATTTTCACCATTTTTGTGAGCTTTGTTATGTGATTATTCTATGAGTTATTTCTTGAGTTATTCATATTTATATTGTGTTCTTTACATTGCAACTTTATTTGATCATGTTATTACTTTCTTGTGGCTATTTTCTTTAAGTATTAAGGCTACAAAAGCTATCAGTGGTATCAGAGCCACAACAAGTTTACTTGCACAGGTTTTCAAAAGTTGCAAGCAGTCCAAGGACATTTCCACTAGCTAAGGAAAGACCAGTGAAGATAAGGATATTACCACTTGGATAAGAAAAACTAGTGAAGATAGTATTTCCACTATGTTGAGGAAAAACTAGTGAAGGCAAGAATTAATACCACTAGGTTGAAGGACAACCAGTGAAGATTTAAAGAGGTAGATTTTAGAGAACCAACTCAAGAAGAAAAGTTGGTCATTGCTATTGTTGCTTTAGATTATTGAAAAGTTTTATAGAAGTTTTATATTAATGCTAGAGAATGTTAACTGAGTTTTTGCTATAGTGAAAATTAATCTTCAGAATTTGAGAAGCTTCCTACAACGGATAGAGAAGACTTTCATCTTCGATTGCTAGAAGGCAGTGAGCTTTCTTCATGCAGGGATTGGTTTGAGTTGTAGCTAAGTTTCAGATATTGAGATTGATAAGAGTTTGGAGACTCCAGAAGAGAAGTCCCATTAAAAGCAGATTTAGAGACCCAAGAAGAAGGTCCTACTAAATATTAAAGATAGAGAAGAAGACCTATTGGAAAAGGTCCTAGATAAAGGTTTATTGGTCCTTAGCAAGAAAATAGACCATTAAGGAAACCTTGAAGGTAGCAAGAAGACTTCAAGATAGCAAAGAGTCTTGAGGATAGTCCTAGCTAAAGGACAACACATAGCACATTGAAGACAACATATTGGTAGTCCACTTTGGACAACAAAGTTAGAAGATTCAGGATAGCAAAAGAGCAAGGTAGTATTTGGAAAGAAAAGAGTGAAGGCCACAAGGGCAATATTGAAAGTGAGTGAATGCCACAAAGGCAATATTGAAAGTGTTTGAAAGTCACAAGGACAACATTAAAGAGAAAGGTAGCATTTGAAAGCCACAAGGGCAACATTAAAGGAACAACAAGTTTAGAGAATGCAAGGCAACATTCATAGTATTGCCATAAACAAGTGAAGCATCACAATAGCATCACAACAAGAAGAATTGAAGCTAGAGAAGGCAACATATTCAGTCAAGAAAAATACTGAAAACTAGAAGAACAATCTTGAAGACAAGAAGAGATTTTCAAGAGAGATAGGATATAGAGAAATAAGAGCTCCAAAAAAGTGTATTCACACCAAGTTTGGGATAATCATCACCATCCGACAACAAGCCCATAAGGTATAGTGGAATTCCATTGAAGGAAGTTTTAGTAAAAGTTGTGAAAGCATAAGGAAGGCAAGTATCTTGCCAAAGTTTGAATGGTAGGGTAGCATCTCCTACAAGCAAAGTGAAAGGCCATAATAAGTGTCATAAGAGCATTTACAAAAAGGTGCAAAGTAAGAGAAATAGAGATAGTATATCTCTATAGAATTGGTTAAGAATAAGCTTCTAAAATAAATCAGCTTAAGGTATCCAAGACAACACATTGCTTAAAGTCCACAAGGGAATATTTAAGTTTTGGTTTCAGCCAACATAAAGCCACAAAATCAGGGCAGCAAAGTTAACGTTCCAAGAGAACATAGAAAGTGTTTTTCAGAGTGCAATCTAAGGTGCAAAAGGAAAAGTGCCCCTATCTAGTCAACATTTTGGAGAAGTGATCTTCGATGTCTTCTCTACGTATATTTTTACCTGTAAAATAAGAAGTATTGTAAGCACCATGTATATCAAAAAGGTGTCATTGCTAAAGTAAAGAAAGTGAGTGCCATTGCTGAATGAAAGAGAGCACCATTGTTGAATGAAAAAGAGCACCAGAGAACATCATTGCTAAAGGGAAATAAAGTGCCATTATAGGTAAACAATATAATAGATAATATGCTATAGTCAAAGGAAGTATTACTACAGCATAGGTGGTAAGCATGATAGAGCTAGAATATGTGCCATTGGAGATGGCATAACATAGGAGCCAAGTCTGCTCGAGCAAGGGATGTGAAGCATCAACCCAAGAGCTATTCGGGTAATGAAGAACATGAGTGCAATAGTCAACATTGAGTTGCACCAGTCTGAGCCAAGCAACATTGAATAGAAGGGAAACCAAGTTAGTTTTGCAATAGAAATAATCAAGCATCAGTAAACAAAGTCTACACCTACAAAATAAAGTTAGCAACATAGACAAAGAATAAGCATAAGTGAGTGCAAGAAGGGAGACAACAAAAGGATAAAGGTATAGTTTCCATTAGAGCGACACTGAAGGCATCAGGAATGCAAGCATCACTTAGTCACCTAAGCCAAATGTAACAAGGAAGGCACAACATCATTTCTTAGTGCCATTACATTATCCATTGCAACCATTGAGGAGTGTCTAAATGTAGTACAAGTATTGTCACCCATCATAGTCTAAAGAAGGACATTGGAACATCGTTGGTCATAGTCAGAAAGGAGAATTGAAATGTTAGGGTTTGGAAAATTGAGCACCAACTATCAAAAGAGCCAAGCACCATTGAACGTGTGAGTAGCCAACAAGAAGATGTTAGGAATCGAGCACCAAGTTGAGTGTTATGAAAGAATATTAAGGTATTGCAATAGTGTAACATATTCTGAAAGAGCATTAATATCTACCCCAAATGATTGTGCACCACATTCGAAGGAGGAAGTCAAAACATTAGCAAGTTGAACATTGGATGAAGAGCCACTTGGTAGAAGCCAAGCATTGGAAAGTCTAACGCCAAGGTCAGTGAAACATTTCATTTGCACGTGCCCAAGAAAGTTGAATTCGCCATACGTAGAGCCAAGGTGACACGTAGAAGAATAGAAGGTGAAGGGCAAGAGTTTTGAAATACCCATTTAGGAGAATTCAAATAGAGGTCCATGCAAAGATCCTCCAACTAATTCTCACATGCTCGAAGGAATAAGTAAAGTGAAACCATTTTCATAGTTTGCAGCATCCAAGATGTCATAAAGAGTTGCATCCTCAAGGAGGTATTTTTAGGGTTTTTGGTTTATATTCTTTACTAAAGTTAAAGGAGAAATAAGTTTAGTTATTTTTTCTCTCTAAGGTTTAATGAAACAAAGAGGAGAGATAAGGATACTAATAAAGTATTAAAACCTTAGATTCTTATATAATTTCTTTTGAAGTTCTAATTAGAAGTTATTTTATTTACTTTCTTAAGTTTTTGGAGAGATAAGTTAAAATAGAGTTGATTTATTTAAAGTTTTCAAAGATATTTTACAAATAATTTAATTGTGGAGAGATAAGGTATTCTACATCAAACATAGAAAAATTATATTCTCAATTTTATAGTTTCTATTCAATTAGGGAGACATAAGGTTGACTACACCAAAGGAAGTTAATGGAGAAATTATCAAGAGGGACTTATCAACATAAAAAACATTATGGAAGGATTCAAGATCACAATTCATTTAACTCTCTTCATAATTCTTATCAACAATGCAAGATAACATCAAATAGAGATAATTATGTGGTTCAAAAAGATAGAGATATTTGGTACATAGATTCTGGTGCTAGCCATCATATGACTAGCAATTTACAATGGTTTGATTGTCTAGAAGTCAAAGACAACTTCAGTTTGAAAATTGTAGATGGTAAAACCTATCTTGTTCATGGTTGTGGATATGTAACACCTAGTATATCATTTTTTGATTTTGTGTTACATGATGTCATGTATGTTCTTGGATTGACATCTAATCTCATTTCAGTGACCAAGCTAGTAGAAAGCAAAAGAATGATTGAGTTCAAATATATAAATGGAGTTAATAAGTGTCTCATTAAAAATAAAAATGAGATAGAAGCTACAGGATCAATCAAGAATGGAATATATGCTTTAGACTCAATTAGTTTCTCTCAAGATCTTGTTTTAGTTCAAAATAACATTGTTGAACATTCTGAGAGATAGATTACAAGAAATGAGAATCAAGGATCTTTCTATCAATAAAAATGTTGGGTCAATCTGAAATTCAAGATGATGAAAAAGATGAGAGGTCAACAACAAGTTACATTCCAAAGTCATTTGCAAATCAAAGAAGAATAGGATAAAGACTTTCAAGAGGAAGGAGAACCAGATCAAGATCTAGTTCATTATAAAGTCATATCAAGATGAAGATTGTATTGAAGACTAAAGTCTTCAATAACCAAATAATGTAATACATGGGGGTGTTAGAGAATATTACATTATTTGGTGCATGCCAATGTACCACCTTGGTACAATATTATATTAGGTATGTGTCTTAGATTAGAGTGTGAGTTTATATTTCATGTAATGTAATAATGTGTAGGAAATGCACAAGTGTCATGTAATTATGTGTGCAAGTGTTGTGAGTGTAAATGTGCACAAGTGTCCATTATGTAAGAGTGCACATGTGTCCTTAGAATAGGAAAGTGAAGAGTTACAAAGAAGAGTGAAGGTCAAGAGTGCACCATATGAGGAGTCACATACTATTATATATTTGTGACTAAGCATTGTAATTGGTATAGAAAATGCATAGCACATAACATGCATTAGTAGACCTTTATTCTATATCATTTTCACCATTTTTGTGAGCTTTGTTATGTGATTATTCTATGAGTTATTTATGAGTTATTTCTTGAGTTATTCATATTTATATTGTGTTCTTTACATTGCAACTTTATTTGATCCTGTTATTACTTTCTTGTGGCTATTTTCTTTAAGTATTAAGGCTACAAAAGCTATCATAGCTCAAGTAGTGTTGATTGAACTTGAATGTATTGTTAGAAGGACTTCTTCACAAAAATTACATGGAAGGCAAGATGTATTATGGAAAACTCAATGGATCCCATAGAACTTGGATGCAAGCTTGTGACTACCTTTTATCCTTAAGGATGTCTATTTGTATGATTGTAACTTGAGAAAAACCAAATCTCCTTTAGAAAATTTTTTGTAGAGAACTATGTTTATTTTCTTATTGTTTCATCATATTTTCGGCCATTTCTAATTTTTTCTTGAGAAATGAAAATAGGGCATCTCAATTTCTAGAAATAGAATCAATAAACTATACATGGGAACTACTTAGAAGATATGAGGTGAGATATGGTGGTTTCTAGCTATATATTTCATATGGATTCATATTGGTTATCATATGATAAGTGACATTGTACCACCATTATGTTAATGGTATCCATTTGATCTAATGCATCTAATACTCTGAAGTAAGGAACGTAAGCCTCTAAGAATTTATTGGTAATTTTAGTCTAGCCATTTGTTTGTATATAGTATGCTAAGATCATCCTCAGTTGGGTTTCATGTAGCTTGAAGAGTTTCTTCTAAAAAATATTGTTGAATGTGAGGTCATAGCCATAGAATGAAGAGGAGGGCATGCCATGGAGTTAAAAAAATTGGTCAATAAATTTTTGGGATATGATGGAGGTAATGTATGGATCTGCAAGTAGAAAAAAAGAGGTATCCTTCGACAAAATCCACAATAACAAAAAACATTAACTCTCCTACTAACTTTGGAAATCCCCCTATAAAATTATGGAAATATCAATCCATATTTTTGTTGAAACGAGTAAGGATTGGAGTGTACCTGGAACTAGAGTTTTTTTTCCTTTGTGATTTTGGAAAATATCATATTCTTAAACAAACCATTTAATATCTTGTTATATCCCCTCCCCAAAAAGTTCCTTTTTGTGTGGTGATGTCTTTACGAATCCAAAATACCTAGTTGTAGGTGACATATATAATTTCTATAAGTATTTCTCATGAAATTCATCCCTTGTAGTGCAAGTGTTTACCATCCCATGAATATGTTGAGTCTACATTGGAGTTTATGGGTACATTTTAAATTAGTTATATGTTTTTATCCTCTTGCCACTCCTATTGGAATTTGTGCAACTAATCTATATTTCGTAAGGACAACATAAACAATATAACTTGGTCATCAAAATTGCATGATAGGGCATTAGCTATAACATTGTATTTTTTTTGGTAGAGGATCTCATAATTATAGCATAATAGTTTAGTCACCAATATTTACTATTTAAGAGAAAATACTCATTGCTCCAAGAATTATTTGAGGCTATGATGGTTGGTTTTGATCTAAAATTTTCAATCCACAAGGTATGGTTTCAATGCATCACCACATGAAATATTTCCATCATTTATTTGTCACATGTTGACTTTTCGAAATGCCCGCATGTGAGGGTTATATTGGTGAAAGCTAATGGTTTTCATTATTGCATGAAAACTACCCCAATTCCATTCCCTAGTGCACCACATTCAATGGTAAATGGATGAGACAAGTTTGACATAGAAAGTACAAGAGTGGTGCACATGGCTTGTTTAAAATTTTAAAATATTGTTCTATTTCTTTAGTCCATGAAAATTAATAATTTTTTAACATGGTTGTCAAGGCAGCTATAATCTTCCTATAATCCTTGACAAACTTATGATAGTATCCAATAATCCTCAAAAATCATTGTAGATTTTTTAGGGTCTTAGGTTTAGATAAATTTTTCATATATCTTTTAAAGTCTAACTTAAACCCTTCTTCTAATATGATACACCCAATATATTCAACCCCTTTTGAGATAGAGAGAACTTGGAACTTAGTACCTAACTAATTTTATAAAAGTAGCTTCAAGGCTTGATCCAAGTGATTCAAATGCTCCTCCTAAATCATGCTATAAACATGGATGTGATCAAAGAATACTAAGATGAATGTTTGGAGGAAGGGATACAAATTTTGATTCATCAAACTTTGGAAAATAGATGGAGCATGTATTAAGGCAAAATGTATGACTAAAAAATCATAGTGTCCATCATATATCATAAACACCATTATGTATAGTTGTGGATCATTATAAAATAGAGCTTAAGTATTTTCAATAAAAGTTATAGAAATTTTGGTGAATATCCTTAACAAAAATGTGTATCTAGTGGTATCTTGAATTTAAATCCAACATGGAAAAATGAGCACCACATAATTCATATAGAAACTCATCTATCTAGAATTACAAATTTGTCCTTAACAATGATCTTGTTCAATGCAAGAAATCCATTCACAATATCTATGATCCATCCTATTTTCATACTAAAACTATGGATAGTGAATAAGGAATAGTAGTTGGTCAAATTATTCATGCTTCCAATAGTCAGTGGACCAATTTTTCAATTTTTAACTTTTGCACATAAGGACATATGTTGGGCGGTGGATTTACCAAAAATATTAGGATGGAATGATCATGTGTGTACTATAAGGGAAGTCCACAAGGTTCCTCAAAAACATTAGAACACTTATTAAGGATTATTTTTAATTCTAGGGATTATAGGTTTTAACAACTTCTAAATACTATACTATAAAAATTTGAGCCATGACTCCATGAGATCTCTTTTTGAGTAATTTCACCATGTGATGCAAACTAATTTATCAAACTAGGTGACAACCCCTTGAGTATGTATTGTCAGTCTTCTACTATGAATTACACCCATATTTTTTAAAAGTCCTACAACATAGGGCCTAAAGTGTACAAAAACTAAGCTCCTAAAGCTATGTCACATCCTCCTCATGGAAACACAAGCACATTGGATTTTAAATTATTGTCTTCCACAATAATATTTATACTACAACATTTATATTTACAAGGAAGAGTATCTTTAGTAGATATCATAATTTTAAAGCTATTGCATAGGTAAAAGTAGCAATCTATTCATTTAGCCACCTTGGGATCAACAAAATTACGAGTGTCACTTGTGTTAATAATAATGGTTAGAGTATAAGTTTTAAATACTCGTGTACCCTCATAGTTTGAAGTGTATTCATACCTTCTAAGGCCCTGTAAAGATAAAATAAAATTTTGATCTTCCACAATATCAATGTCCTCTTGTTATTCACCATGTGAATTGTCATTGGTTGCATTGGGATCAAGCAAGGTAGTGGTTGACTCAACATCCAATAGTTATATTTTCTATTTATAATATTTATACCTTGGGTTGTATTTTTTTTCACAATTGTAGTAAATGCCCTTATATTTATGAGCTTTCATATCTTCCTCACTTAGTCATTTAATGGGAATGGTTTTATTTCTTGTACTAGGGAAAACCATAATCTTTAAAAAATTTAATTAGGGTAGTTTATATGTGCAACATTGGGTTATTATTTTTTCTTCAACCAACCTATGTCTTCCATCATATTATTCAAGTTGAATATCTTTACTATATCTTGATTTCATAATTTAAGCCACTAACAAAGTAACTTGTAAAAAATAATTTTTTGTTAAGAAAAGGAATTTTATATTAATGAGAGAGAAAAACAATTTTATATAGTACATAAATTAGAGAAACTAACTGAAATAAGGAACCAAGAATAAATAATAAAGTTTTAACAAGAGAGCAATTAGAGACTCTATAGCTAGCAAAGGTACCAAAATACATAGAAGTTCTAGAATTTTCGTAAGCACCAAAAATATTAGAGACACCAGAAATCCCATGAGCATAGAAAACATTAGAGGACCAAAAACTATAAAGAAGCTAGAATTTAAATTTTTTAAATATGCCATAATCCAGAATGCAAGAAGACATCACTTAGATAAATGGTGCAAGAATAAAAAATTTTGCACATGAGTTTATAGAAACTTTGTTGCTCGAGTCTTATCAAAAGATCTAACACTTGTAAAATTTGAAGAAATCTGACACTTGAGATAGTAGGAAATTACAATGCTTGAGATTCCATATCTTAGACAAAATTTTGGAAGTTATATTGAGTCAAATAGAAAAGCACTAGACTTTTCTAAAGTGTAAAAAAAATGGAGCTAGAGTCTTAAGTATTTCTAGAATCTGTATATATTTTTTTGATTTCATGTTCTTGTTCTCCACTCCTCTATTGTTGAGATCTTTCCCTTATGATTCTAAGAATAAAACTCGTAGCACCCTAAAATTGGCGCAGTAAAATTATAATAATTACATTCACCTTAGTAAATAATTTAAAATTCAAATTTAACCTCCCAAACCGCCCGTTAACCGTCGGGTAATCCGTTTCCCCCTTTTTCGTGCCAATTTTAGAGGTTGTTTTGACCGTTTGACGATATCGTCGCCGATCAGACGATATCGCCCCAGATCTGACGATTTCGTCTGGGCTAGGACGTCCAGACGATCTTGTCGCAAAACTAATTTTGCAAAGTTAGCTTCTGTTCCAACGGGTCTCCAATCCGGGCAGAAGCGTGTCTGCGCCGTTAGGGACCCTCCCCGTTGGAGATCTCCCAAATTGGGATGATCTCCAACCTCCTAACTACTCCCCTAAGCCTATTTAATCCTAAGCTATCCCCTTAGCACCCCCCCTGGCTGAAATTCTCTACAATTTAACTCCATCTACGTTGAACCATCCCAATTTTTCATTTGCACTGGTCCCATACCAATTTTGTTGTAGGTACATCACTGTTTTTCAATCGGAGCCAGCACACATCGTCGCCGACGAACCTGTTCAGATCGGAGGTGAACCTGTCGAATTCGAGGTGATTTCGTACTGATGCGAGATGATCTCGACTGCATTTCATATTGAGGCAATCGAGTGCTCAAAGTTTGCATTTCTCAACCTTTTCTCTACTATTTTATTCTGCAAATTAGATAGTTTATTCAGTGTTTATGTTATTTTGCATTTGGAGTTCACCCATTTAGCTTAGATTGCATACTAAGATCATGATTTGTCATTAGAATATCGTAATTTGCTTGAATTTCTGTTCATAACTATTACTCAATATTCATACAGTCATTTGGTGTTGTTTCCCTCTGTTAGCACAATAGTATTCGTTGTATTTTGTATCTATTTTTTTGCTTGTAGGTCTCTGACGAATTCGTCAGATCTCAGACGATTCTGTCGAATTCTAGACGATCCTGACTGCTTCAAACATCAGAATCATCACCAGACATCCGGATCAGGTATTCCTCATTTGTATTCTATAAATTCTCTGTTTTATGTCTTTAAATCTATTTTCTGTATTCATTGAATTTGCATTTTCATGTAGATTAATCTAGATTCATTTGGCCAAACCTAGGATATGAATGCTTAAAGTTAAAAACGAACACATTAAAACACATTCCAAACCTAGGCATGGAAACTGCCCTTAAATGTTTCCTGGTGAACCCACCATCCGTCGAAAAATCATCAAAATACACCTCCCTTGAGAGGCGGGACCTTCGCAAAGTCCTCTCAGTTCGAGGTACCACGACATCCTTTTCCCATCCTCCTTCCGGGCACGGATCCAATAGCCTGAAGGTAAGGATGCAAAAAATTTGGAGCGATACATTTTGGTGAACCCGACGTGAATGCATCATAACCTTTTGAAAACAAAAAAAAAACATATATAGAACAACTAAAACATAGATGCATTTTAAATCCATTTAAAGTTTGAAATCATGTTTAGATGGTAGCTCCTAAGAAAAGGTTAGCAGTTACTATAAACGTAGAAAACCAATTGGCAGCCATAGAAGTCAATTCTGTCCTTAGTGTGCCTGAAACAAGTAGGAATCAATTCCTGTGGAACGAACTTGATAGAAGACTTAGTCTCATCTCATCTAGGTCCACACAACTTAAGCAAATCAAGAGGCTAGTCCTAGATAGAATCCTGGATCCTCATCAACTAGTTTTTTATCATGAACTTCAGAGAGCCTGCCATAGATGGTTAGCTTATAGGAGAGCTCTAGTATCTTCAGAACTATTCACCTTCGAGGAATACCTCGAGAATGCAGCCATTGTGCACCAGTTCCTAGGTTGTGTAGAAGACCAAGAGGTTGTTCTTACAGATAGGGAAATATGGAATAGAGTTCCGCGAGCTGTGCTATATCGAGAGTATTGCCACGAGCTTTACTTTTATCAACCAAACATCTGAGACAGATAATATCACTATAGCTCTTTTCATCAAATTTTTAAAAGAAAACTTTCAATTTGAAGAAGAACACTTCATGACTCCGAACAACTCGAACCTATTAATGATATTCATAAATTGTTTATAGAAAACTAGATTATTACTTTCAGTCTTATTTCTTGCATTTATTTGTGTTATTTGCTGTCTTTATTATATTATTTCAAAAAACAAAGAAAAACTAAAAAAACCAAAAACTTAGCAAAAACTTAAAAATTTCATTTCAAATATTGTAGTAGGTATATAGTAAACATATACCTCTTAATTTGTTGCATATATATATATATATATATATATATATATATATATATATATATATATATATATATATATATATATATATATAATATATAAATTGCTGAAATCAAAATTAAAGCACCATGCCTAAACTTAGGAATGGTAAAGAAACTTTAGGAGAAGAAGAAGATTGGTTACAAGATACAACTAGAGACCCAAATGTCCTTCTTGGAGATCCAAATCCGGAAGGAGAAACTCTAGGTCAATCAGAAGAAGACTTAGGTGAAGATAAGGAACAAGAAGGGAGTGTTAAAGAGGATGGATCCTCATCCCCTAGAGTAGCTCCAAATGGAACTATTGCTTTTGACAATGCAGAGCATTTTCAAAAATTTCTCATTGATAACATTGATGACCTTAATGTGGCAATTCGTATTGATAAAGGGCAAATTAGTAACACTCAAGCAGCCATGGAATATATGTGTAATATGCGCACTAATCCCTTGTCTTTCATTGATCAAGAAAGTGACAAGGCCGGGCCATCCAATACGGATATGGTCACTATGGCTCAAAACATGTCAAAACAACAGGTTACCCAACCTCCTAAGGAACCTGTTATTCAACCTAAAATCACTCCCACACAAAAGAAACCTTCCTTCACTACTTTATTCCGCCAAACTATTGAGCAATATGCTTCAAGTAAACAAAAACCTAAAACAAAGCCAAATACAAACTTTCAACAATCTGGAATACAACATAATACAACTTCAAAATTCCTTCATAATACTTTTCCTACCAATAATTTACACAATAGTAACATGGCATCTAATCTGCATGTTCCTCCATCATATGCCCATAAAACCCATGTCAATGCCCTACCGAACCAATATGGGGGGCAAACTAGTAATCTGGAAGCCATGGTGAAACAATTAGCTTCACGTATGGACCGAGATAGATCCCTACCGTCCCTCGTATAATTATCGAGAGATCCGTAGTCAACCTTTGGATCCCATAGTTGTAGCTCAACCATACCCTAAGCATTTTCCCATGCCCATCCTACCTATATATAAAGGAACCGAAGATCCCATAGAGCATCTTCGCATGTTTAGGATAGCATGTCATGACATATCGCATGATGACTTGCTATTACTAAAAATGTTCCCAAAAAGTTTAGGTGGAATGGCATTAGAGTGGTACTATCAATTGCCCACTCATTCTTTGAGAAACTTTGAAGAAACAGCTGAATCATTTGTCCATCAATTTAGTGCCTACATCGAGAGGCATGTAACTATTAAAGACCTATACAATTTAAAACAAGACAAGGATGAATGTTTTGCCGATTTCTTAGCTAGATGGAGGCAATTGATAGGAAAACTGCACTTTGTGCTAGCCTTATAGGGAAATGTTGGACATTTTCATCAATAATTTACAAGAACAAATATCTTATGAGCCATCAATCGCTACCTTAACTACCTTCGATCAAGCTATAGATTTAGCTCGAAGAGTAGAAGATGCCCTCATTAGGAGAGGCCAACTTAGGAAGAAGGATGATGAGAAAACATCCAGAAATCAATATAAAAACAAACAAGTTGTCGATGACGGAGTCACTGACAACAAAAATATTGCTAATGTCAATACAACGAAGACAACATAAAAATTTATATTGAAACCTCCTGACAAGCCTCCTCGAGAATTCACTAGATTAAATCAACCCTTATCAACTATTTTACCTCAATTACTCGAAAGAGGTTTGATCCAATTACCAGCCATCCGGGAACCTGATCCAACTATACCCGGATATAGAGCTGACTTACATTGTGATTTCCATAGAGGACCTGGACATTCTACCAACGCTTGTAAAAGGTTGAAACATAAAATACAAGATTTGATTGACAATAATGAAATGGAAGTGCAAGCCTTCCAACCTAAACAAAACCCTCCTAATAATACTCAAAAGACCATTCCCCAAAATCAAAATCAAAATGCCAATCAAACTCTAGACATATTTCAACACCCTTTACCAAGACATGGTAAAGAGGTAGCCAATCAAATCGAACATCATAATGTTCCCCCTCCTACCCGATATGTAGGAACCATTAGCGGACAATTACCTGTTCAGGATCCTCAAATATTTGACACGACCTTATCCCCGGTTACGACCAGGCCCTTACATAATTTTCAAACTTCTGATTCTAGTGATATAGAATCGGATAGTGAAAGTGAACTAGACATTACTTCAAACCAATCGAATAGTTCTAAAAATGAATCGGATCCTATTCAACCCGTCACGAGATGCTATGGTTCCAGAAGAACCATTTCCTAGAAGAGTCACTACTCGACCTTCTTCTAATATATTCCTTTCTAATGAACAAGCCATTAATGCTCAACCGAGACCAGTTCAACATCTTCACTATAACATTGTAGGTACCATTGGAGTCGTTACTCGACAACAAGCTCAAAACTCTCAACAAGAACCAAACCAGAACGATGGATCAGCTCCATTCGTTTTGAAAAACCCCAATAAAGGGAATCATGTTCCTACTGTTCAACCTAAACCCCCTTACAATATTAATGAGCAATTGTCCAATACTACGGCCAAAATTTCTCTCTTAGATTTATTAAGATCCTCTCCCACCCATAGGGATGAGTTGATGCTTACATTGAGCCAAATGATGGTACCTCAAAACATTCAACCTGAAGCTATGGCCAATACTATCATCACTCGAGAGATTGATTGTATTGACTTTCGGGATAAAGATATCCCACAACACAGTTTACATAAGGACAATCCCTTATACATTATTGCTCTAATTGGAGATGTAGCCATCAAAAGAGTTTTGATTGATAATGGCTCATCTCTAAACATTTGCACTTTTGACTTCTACCAACGATTTGGCTTTAGAAGTGATGAAATGAAGAAAACTGATATGATTATCAAAGCTTTTAATGACGAAACACAAGAAACGTGTGGAGTTATTACCCTCCCATTGCAAGTTGGCCCTAGAACCCTAGAAACAACCGTGTTTATTGTACATTGCCCAACATCGTACAATATACTTTTGGGTCGCCCTTGGATCAACGCCATGCGAGCGGTCCCATCAACTTTACACCAATGTGTTAAATTCGAGTTTAAAAATCAGTTGGTCACTATTCATGGTGACCCTAGACCTTTTGATATGTGTGCTTTGGGAGAACCCGTTGGAGTGCAATTTTGCCCTGCTCTGTCATCCACACATCCTAGTTCTTATTTTTCATCTAAAACTGTGAAACATACACCCATAACTTCACCTATTTCCCCTCCATTAATTTCATCCTCCTATATAGACCAACAACCCTCTAAACAAATCATTTTAGAACCTCAAAAAGATCTTAAATCTACAACCAATCCTTCAAGTTCTATCCCTATAAATTCAAAACCTATAGACACATCTATCATACCTTCCACATCTAAAGATATAGGTAATAAGCCTTCTACATCTTATGCCCTTTCTGATGAACTTTTACCAGACTTATCTACAACCTTAATATCAGAAAAAACAAATGCTTTCATGCAAGATTCGAACCTTTTAAATAACTTGCCGCCATCTCCTCGTACTTTGGGCCTCCCACAACCTATGGGAAGTACTTACCAAGTCGGGAGTTGTGCCTTCATTTATAAAGGATATGACTGGGGAAGAATCCCTCGAAATATCAAAACTCATCATGAAGGATATGCTCGGTGTTATTTTACCAATGATTATATTAAAGCTAAACCCATGATGCTTAAAATGGGATATAAAGGGAAAGGCTTGGGACCTTCCCAAAATGGCATGAAAGAACCTTTCGAGGTAGAACCGTGGCCTGCCCACTGTGGTGTGGGCCTATTTCCTAATAAGGGTCAACCCTTTCCTTTTGAGGATGATGATCATCTCATATGCTATCAAGATTATTTGGATAGGCATGTTGATTTGCCTCTTAAAAATCAGTCATTTTCATGCAACATGCTATCCATAGCATACCCCGAAATGATTGCTGACCCCGATGAAGAGTTGGAAGGAGATATCTTCCATGATGTCTCTGTTGAAGAGATGTTACACAATGGATTTTATTTTGATGGTTCTATACCAACTATAGCCCAACTTGAGGCCACTAATCCTCAAGATGAATTATCTAAATTAACCTTACAAGAATTACAAGAATTGGGCGTTTCACCCGCCCCACCTAACTTTGAAAGAGATCTACATATGAAGGTAGAAAACGTCATTAAAATTAATATTGGAACTGAGGACAATCCTCACATAATCAATATTGGATCAGAATTAAGTCAAGAAAAACAAGAACAATACATTGCATTCCTTAAAGAGTATGAAGATGTCTTCGCTTGGACATACGAAGATATGCCGGGTCTAGACCCTTCTGTAGTCATGCATCATCTAGTGGTCCATCCGGATGCTAAACCTGTTAAACAAAAACTTAGAAAAATGCATCCCAAAGTGGCTCTGCTAGTCAAAGGGGAGTTAGAAAAACTCCTGAATGTTATCTTTATACAAGCTATTGATTATGCTGAATGGATCTCAAATGTAGTTCCAGTCACCAAGAAAGAAGCTACCAAAGTTAGGGTTTGCACAGATTTTAGAGATATTAACGCCGCATGCCCTAAAGATGACTTTCCTCTTCCAAACATGGATCAAATCATTGACTTCATTGTCGAAAGTGGGATGATGTCCTTAATGGATGGATTCTCCGGTTATAATCAAATTCGGATAGCTCCTGAAGACCAGGCTAAAACAACCTTTATTACCCCCTGGGGTACCTTTTGCTGGAAAGTGATGCCATTTGGCTTAAAGAACGTCGGTGCAACTTATCAACGAGCTATGACCTACATTTTTCATGATATGATGCATGATATCCTACATGATTATGTGGATGATATTATAGCTCGCTCTATTATTGAAGATAATCATTTAGATGATTTGAGGAAAGTCTTTAATCGATTACGAGAATATCTCATTCGATTAAATCCAACAAAATGCATATTCGGAGTTAAATCCGGCAAACTATTAGGGGTTTTAGTTTCTTTACGTGGTATTGAAATCGACCCTCTCAAGATTGCGGCCATCACTGATATGCCCGCACCTACTAATATATTTGAGTTACGAAGTTTACAAGGTAAACTTCAAGCCATCCGTCGCTTCATCGATAAGTCGGTGGACAAAACCGGTCCCTTTCTTAAACTCCTTAAGAAGGATGTCCCTTTTAATTGGGACACGGAATGTAGAGAAGCTTTTGAACTTCTCAAACAATACCTCCTTAATCCACCTGTGCTTTCACCACCTAAATCTGATCGCCCATTTCTCCTATATATTTCAGCTTCAGATTCTGCCTTAGGGGCTATGTTAGCTCAACTTGATGATGAAAAGAGAGAACGTGCTAATTATTACATTAGCCGAACCTTCATCAGTTATGAAACCCGCTATACAGCGTTGGAAAAACTATGTCTAGCAGTCATGTTTGCTATGCAAAAATTATGACATTATATGCTTAGTCAAAAAACTTATGTCATTGCTAAATATGATCCCTTAAGGTATCTCATGAGTCGACCTTATTTATCGGGTCGCACAACCAAGTGGGTTCTTGCTCTAAGCGAGTTTGATCTCACATTCATAGGACAGAAGTCTCGTTAAGGGTCAAATCATAGCAGATCAATTAGTTGCTGCACCCTTAGAGTCTACCCATCCCCTCATCATCGAGTTTCCAGATGAATGCCTTCAATTAGAGGCAGACCATACCGAACAATGGTCCTTATACTTTGATGGAGCCCGATGCATGAGTGGGGCTGGTGTGGGTATTATTTTAATATCTCCACAAAAACATCTTATTCCTCTGTCCTTCAAATTGACATTTGCTTGCACCAACAATACTATTGAGTATGAAGCTCTAATCCTTGGATTACGAGCTGCCCTAGCGCTAAAAATTAAACATCTTTTAGTTTTTGGTGATTCTCAACTGGTTATAAACCAAATTAATGAAGTTTATCAAACTCGAGATGATAAACTGTGCCCATATAAGGCCTATGTTTTACAATTAATGTCTTTATTTGATCAAGTTACCTTGGAAGCTATTCCTCGAACTAGCAACCGTGCAAATGATGCTATGGCCGCGGTTGCATCTCTCCTGCCCTTGGAGTTAGATGACGAATATGCCACTATCATTATTCGTCGACTCCAGGAACCCGCTTCAAATAAGTCATGCTTAGAGCCTTTGGATGTGTTTCTAATCAATGAAACTACTCCTGAACCTTGGTATACGAACATATTTGATTTTCTCCAAAATGGGACTTTCCCTGCCAATTCTAATAGAAACCAGCGTCGGTTATTACGTCGACGAGCAAGTCGATTTGTAATAATTGGCAATACTTTATATAGGAGATCTTTTGAAGGTATCCTATTAAGATGTTTAAACTTAGAAGAGTCTAAATCAGCCTTGAGTGAAGCCCACGATGGATCTTGTGGAGGACACTTTAGTGGTAGTGTCATTGCTAAAAAGCTCCTTCGGATAGGATACTTTTGGCCTACCATGGAAACGGATGCACATGAGTATGTGCGCCATTGCGACAAGTGTCAAAAACATGCTGACCTTGTCCATGCGCCTGCACAAGAGCTACAGGCTATTTCATCTCCTTGGCCCTTTTCTAAATGGGGCTTGGATATTATTGGCAAAATCAATCCCGTGTCATCTGATGGACACAAGTTCATCATAACCGCCACTGAGTATTTCATGAAGTGGGTCGAAGCTATGCCTTTAGCTTCCTACACTGGCACACAAGTTTCTAAATTTATTTTTAATCAAATCATTTGCAGGTTCGGAATTCCTGCCAATCTCATCTCTGACAATGGAACTTGCTTCAAAAATAAAGATGTTAAAAAATTATGCCAAAAATATAAGATTCAACATCGCTGGTCCACTCCCTATTATCCTCAGGGTAATGGTCAAGTAGAAGCATCTAACAAAACCTTAATCAAAATTCTCAAAATATTAGTCAATAAAACTGGCCGTGATCGGCACATTCAATTATATCCAGCCTTGTGGGCCTATCGAACTAGTGTTCGAACCCCCACGGGAACTTCACCATTTGTTTTGGTATATGGTGCTGAAGCAGTTTTTCCATTTGAATTGGAAGTTCCTTCTTTGGCTCTGCTACTTCAAGATACCGAAGTAGGAGATGAATATCGTCTGTGCAGACTCGATCACTGGAACTCCTAGATGAAAAATGCATCAATGCTTTGGAACATCTCCGTGCTTACCAAAACAAGCTTAAAAGATCATATGCTAAGAAAGTTCGTCATCGATCCTTTGAGATCGGCGACCTTGTTTTAAAAGAAAATAAAAAAAATACAAATGCAACTAAGGACCTTAAAGGTAAATTTGAGCCCAACTGGCTCGGACCATACATTATTACTGCTAAATTTGAATCAGGAGCATACAAATTATCCACCTTAGATGGTAAAGAACTTAAAGAACCCATGAATATTTTGCATCTTAAACGTTACTATGCATAAATTTGGTCATTTCATCTTTGTATATAGTTGTTTATAATGTTTCAAAATTTTTGTCTTATATTTCTTTCAAATTTATAAAAATCCAAAAACATCAAAAATATTCATAATCATCAAAAATCTTCAAAACTATCTATTGCATTTATTTATGGCACTTGTTAAATTTTTTGCTCAAAAACAAAAATCAAACCAAACATCAAAATAATGATAAAAATATAAAAACAGCTATATGCTTGACTCTTTCGAAACCAAAATAAAATAAAGAAGAAAGAGAGAGTCAACATTCTCAAAACTTCTCAAAAGTGTTTATATATATTTTCTTACAAATGTTGCAGTTATACGTTTCAAATTATTTTGGATAAATTACCATTTATTTGGAATCCCTCACTTGCACACTCACAACAATAAATATCTTGATTTTATCTGGCATGATTACTAATCTCTCTTATATCAAAGTCCACAAAATTCAATTAAATAAAGTTTGAGCATAGAGAATTGATCTTGTTATTTACTTAAACCAAGCACATCTTTTCACAATAAAATGATTATATTTGTAATTTCCATGTTTTGCTACATAGTAGAAGTGATTTCTTGAGCGAAAAGTTTCCCCTGCTATCCTATCATGCACATGGTCTAGAATCTTTGAGAATTGGCAAAAGGACAAGCTCACCCCTACCCAGAATAAAAATCCCTTGCTCTACAGCTAATCCGAGCAAGTATCCCTAGCAAAGAAAAAGAAAAGAAAAGTTCAAGAAAAAAAAAAAAAAAAAGAGAAAAGAAAAATGTTCTTTTATATCATTACAGCAATGTTCCAAGCATTATCAAGCAAAAAATACAAAAGAAAAGCAAAAGCAAGAAAGCAATAAAATCCCTTTCCCTACCCTTTGAAAAGAAAAGAAGGGTTGATGAGCTTGAATCCCTGGAATTCTCAATTATTCGAAAACTGTGAGGTAAGCCCCATAACAAGTGGTTTGTGCCCAACCCGCTTGGCCTTGGGTAACTCCTAGCGTGGTGATATGTCTGTCACATTAGCGACCTTCTTTTGTATAGACCTATGTCTGCTTATGGATTAGCTAGCTCTTGATAATCCGACCTACATAGTAGTCTAGCATGGTTATATGCATCTACATCATGGTTAATGAACACTTATTTGGTTTCTTCAAATCACTTGCATCATATTATCTTGCTCAAAACTGGTAAATGAACAATGCAATTGCACACACATTTGTATTTGAGAGATTTTGTGTATCATTATGATAAGTCAAGATTGGAAATGAATTCACATATGCACATGGGATTCCTTATAAATCTAACTTTTGTCTTCAAAATCCTTTGAAATATTATTTTTGCAACTTGTTTGGAATAAATCAAGTACAGTTGACTACCACAAAGACAACTATATAATAGAAAAATCAAAAATTTCTTTCAAACTATACAATCAAAACATATATATCTGGTTGACTTTCGCGACGATGGTATAGTTCCAACACCAAAATTGGAATTTTATGCCTAGCGCAAGTCCTCATTTTTATATTTTCTGTTCATCAAAAATCAACCATGCAATAAAACTATCTTTTTTGGATTTTCGCGATGATGGTATAAGTCTATACCTACATATTCTATGCCTAGCGCAAACCATTGTAACAATTTTTATTCCCCATTTATTACAAATCATGAAAACCATATGACTTAATTCATTATGTTACACAAATTATGCTTTTAAAAAGCAAACCCATTTTCACTATTTCATGTCATTATGTCAACCTTCAAATTTGCAATGATGGTATAATTCCTAAAGAATTACCCAAAAATTTTATCACACTTAGGAATTTATGCCTAGCAAAAATTATTTTAATATCATTTCATGCATATTTTTTATGAAAATCTGAAAACAAACCATCATCATCATCATCATTTGCACTATTACACCAAAGTCTTAAGACAGTTCTTAAGCACTCTTTTACTTTTAACAATATTTCTATAAATGGGACTAGCTTGACGACCGAGTGAGCGGCGACTCCATGAAATGGTCTATAATAGCGACAATGTCCTTTGAAATTATTGTTAGAAGTCTCTTTTTATTTTTTATCACATTTCATTACAAACAACCAATTTGTTACATCAGATTATTTCATTTAAAATATCACAGCATGACATCAAAATTATAATATTTCCAATGACATAATTACATCCAATTATCACATCAATCAATCAAACATAAAAGCATCATAAGCACCACACAATACAAGTCATGTGATCAAAACTATATCACCTCATATATATATCAACAACCGTATATGTACATCATCAAAACTGGATTGGTATGCCACAATCTGTACCTCGGCATACTCAATCCTCTATCAAAAAATAATATATATAATACAATGTCAGTCCAGCCCTCTAGCCTCGAGAGCCCCTCGAGCTCTCTACCTCATCTCCTCCCCCGCCCTGAGGTGGACGAGGTGGCCCCATCGCAGTCTGTGTAGTCCTAGTCCTCGACCGGGATGTGGTCCTTGATGACCCGATCCTGATCGAATCTGCGATGTTATTCGGTAGGGGTAGTCTATCTGCCTCGGCACCGCCTGGTAGTACAGATGTCCGATAGAATGTCAGTCGGGCGATAGCCCGTGTCGCCTCTCCGGAGCTCGCCCCTCCGCCCCGTGCCCCGAGGCATGCAATCTCGTCCCGCAGCTCGTGACACCTCAGCTCGATGGCGTGCAGCCTCATCCTGTAGAGTTTGCACCGGGCCTCGCAGACGATCTCTCTCCGCTCGGAGAGTAGCCATCTCGCTACTCTCTCCTGTGTCTACACCCTTGCCCTTATCGGGCGATGGTGGCCTCTCCCTCTGTGGAGATGGGGGTCTCGCCTCCCTCCTCTCCCTCTCTGCCGTGGCCTCTCCTGTGCCTGTGGCCTCCTCGCCTCTCTCCCGCCGTGACCCTGGGCCGCCTCCATCGCTGCCTGGCATCGCCTCCCTATCCGACGCACAACCGCATGAATCGGACCCTGTGCCCTCGTCATCCGAGGAGGGCGGATGCCTGCGTACCAGGCATCGTAGCCATCGGCTACCCCTACGTCGTCCCCATCCACTGGCTGGATGGGGGCATCATCCGCGTCCTGGCTCCAGAATCGCTGCATGTCGGGAGCCCCGCTAACCGTAGTGTTATCCCGGACAGTCCGAGAAAACTCGTAATCCCTCAGAGATGGGATCCCCTGCTGCAGACCGAACTGCCTCAAAACTCGGTCATAGCGGTGGAGCTCCACCTCTCCCCTCTCCATCCGTAGCCAGCAGACTCGCCTGACGTGAGCCAACTCCTGTCCATCCTCGGCCCACCTTGGATGCTCCCTCCATGGCCTCCAGGTGATCTGATCCGGGACTAAGTCATCCAGTAGCCTCCGGGACATAGGCAGGTCTATCCGTCGCTGTGCCCCTCTCCGGAGCCACCAGTAGAAGACTCGGGGCCTCTCCCCGTCTACCCCTATCAGAGGAAGCCCTACCGGCCTCCGCACCGCAATGTGCTCCCAAGCACCAAACCTGTAAGAGCGATGTCATGACCAGACATCGGCCGCCCTTGTACACGACCCCATATAGGATCCTGTACAACCGGCATAGAACAAAACTGCCCCAAGAGAATCTGTAGCCGTGATCCCGCATATCGTAGATCACATCTGCGAGCATCCACGGCACCCTGCACCCGCTCTGGTGGCACAGCAGAAGTCCACCAACCACTCCAGCTAGTACCCGTGTGAGCCTAGATGCCCCAGGCATCTGGCGTAGTGCCTCGATATTAACTCCGCCCTTCTCCAGGGTGAAGCTCGGGTCACCGCACAATCGTCCCATAGCGTGGCCCTGATTGGCCGTAGGAGTAATCAGTCATCCTTGTATGGGGATTCTTAGAATCCTCCATACATCCTCTAGTGTGGGAGTCATCTCCCCTGTCGATAGCCGAAAATAGGAAGAGCCCGGATACCACCTCTCTGCTAGGGCTGTTAGGAGCCCCATATCTGTAGATACTTGTGGCATCTTTGCCACATGCTGCAAGCCGGCTCGTGCCGACTGATCTCGCTCTACCCGTGTGAGAGCGGCCAAGTCATCTCTCAACCCTCCATACTTCCATTCCCTGCTCTTTAGTAATCCTCTCTGCAAACATAAACAACAAAACAACAAACAATCATTAATAAACAATTCAAGTAATCAATAATGCAAGTTAAAATTCAATTTTGTGCAATTGATGATATCGCCCACTATTGGACGATATCGTCCCAAATTTGAGCAGAATCGTCTCCGATTTCGCAAGCCGAAATCGTCTCTAATTTGACGAAATCGTCCCCCTTTCGACGATTTTGCCCTTGGGCGAAATTGCCGAAATTGAGACGATTTCATCGAAATCGGGACGATTTCGTCCCGACGACGTCGACGGCCCAAAAACGGCCGCGATGCTCAAAAATCACCTAAAAATTACCTACAAAGCATGTAAAATTAAATTAAAGCATCCTAGTTAAGTCTAGACTCTTACCCGTAGACCGCGCCGGACCTCTATCGATCTGTGCATCGTCTCCACCATTTTTGCTTCAGAGCTCTAAAAACGAGAAAATGAACAGTAAAAATGAATTAGGGTTTTACCCTATTTTTTTTAATTTTATTCAAAAATAATTTTTTGCTTTTTCGCGTTTTTACCTCAAACGTTCGATTTGGGTAAAAACACGGAGGGGGCACCATAGTAAGTTGTCGTACGATTCGACCAAGAATCGTCGCCTAAAAATGGGAATAATTTTTGCTTTCTCGTAGATCGAGAAGAACTCATCTTTAACGCATTTTCTTCGGAAAATTCGCTAAAGAGGGGGCAAAATGTAGCACCCTAAAATTGGCGCAGTAAAATTATAATAATTACATTCACCTTAGTAAATAATTTAAAATTCAAATTTAACCTCCCAAACCGCCTGTTAACCGTCGGGTAATCCGTTTCCCCCTTTTTCGTGCCAATTTTAGAGGTTGTTTTGACCGTTTGACGATATCGTCGCCGATCGGACGATATCGCCCCAGATCCGACGATTTCGTCCGGGCTAGGACGTCCAGACGATCTTGTCGCAAAACTGATTTTGCAAAGTTAGCTTCTGTTCCAACGGGTCTCCAATCCGGGCAGAAGCGTGTCTGCGCCGTTAGGGACCCTCCCCCGTTGGAGATCTCCCAAATTGGGATGATCTCCAACCTCCTAACTACTCCCCTAAGCCTATTTAATCCTAAGCTATCCCCTTAGCACCCCCCTGGCTGAAATTCTCTGCAATTTAACTCCATCTACGTTGAACCATCCCAATTTTTCATTTGCACTGGTCCCATACCAATTTTGTTGTAGGTACATCACTGTTTTTCAGCCGGAGCCAACACACATCGTCGTCGACGAACCTGTTCAGATCGGAGGCGAACCTGTCGAATTCGAGGCGATTTCATACTGATGCGAGACGATCTCGACTGCATTTCATATTGAGGCAATCAGTGCCTGAAGTTTGCATTTCTCAACCTTCTCTCTACTGTTTTAGTCTGCAAATTAGATAGTTTATTCAGTGTTTATGTTATTTTGCATTTGGAGTTCACCCATTTAGCTTAGATTGCATACTAAGATCATGATTTGTCATTAGAATATCGTAATTTGCTTGAATTTCTATTCATAACTATTACTCAATATTCATACAATCATTTGGTGTTGTTTCCCTCTGTTAGCACAGTAGTATTCGTTGTATTTTGTATCTATTTTTCTTCTTGCAGGTCTCTAACGAATTCGTCAGATCTCAGATGATTCTATCAGATCTCAGACGATTCTGTCAGATCTCAGACGATTCTATCGAATTCCAGATGATCCTGACTGCTTCAAACATCAGAATCATCACCAGACATCCGGATCAGGTATTCCTCATTTGTACTCTGTAAATTCTCTGTTTTATGTCTTTAAATCTATTTTCTGTATTCATTGAATTTGCATTTTCATGTAGATTAATCTAGATTCATTTGGCCAAACCTAGGATATGAATGCTTAAAGTTAAAAACGAACACATTAAAACACATTCCAAACCTAGGCGTGGAAACTGCCCTTAAATGTTTCCCGGTGAACCCACCATCCGTCGAAAAATCATCAAAATACACCTCCCTTGAGAGGCGGGACCTTCGCAAAGTCCTCTCGATCCCGAGGTACCGCGACATCCTTTTCCCATCCTCCTTTCGGGCACAGATCCAATAGCCTGAAGGTAAGGATGCAAAAAATTTGGAGCGATACAAAAACACTCTTGTCATATAACATTATTGGTGAGTGCATCTACTTTTTTATTTAATTCCCTTCGAATGTAGAAATATTAGACATGAGTAAACTATTGAATGAGCATCTTTATTCTATTCAAGATGATGTGAAGTTGAAGAGAGTTGATATTTTTTTCATTGGAGAGAGCTTTTATAATGAGGGTAGAGTCTCCATAGATATGCAAATTTTTTATTTGTTGATCTATTGTTAGTTTCACTCCTATTTCACAAGCCAACACTTCTATGATATTGTTAAAATTGGCATCTAAATTGATATTGTAATTAATAGTAGGTGATTTTCCTTCTATCATGATCACACCCCTTGCTGATGTTATGCTTGAATTTTCCTTGGATGCCCAATCAAAGAAAAAATTAAGGAGAATATTTGGAGTAAAAGTAGGAATATTTGTGTTGGCTAAAACAAAAGCTTAAATATAATATTAATTGATTAGATTTAATTCTTGAGCATACAGATGTAATAAGGGAAATACACCATACACATAAATAATAGGTTTTATTACAAATTTCTTCCAATTTTACAAAATACCCTCTAGGGGCTTACAAATGAGGTACTCGAGATTTAGGTCTCCTTATACAAGTAAACACATGGTACCTCCACTAGTCTTCTCTTGTTACACTCAAAATGTGGATGGGTTTGGTAGCCTTGAGTGAGTTTGGACCATCCTAAGCTGCCTGCAATCCTAGAGTGCCTTAACACAACCAAGAGCAATAGATTGGTAACATCAAGTGGACCCACCTTGATTGGACCCAAGTCAAAAGGATGCAAAATAAAAGCTTTCAAAACCATAATAGAAGGAACAAAATACCCAAAAGTGTTACAAAACCATATAAGTATACTTGTATTACCTTACTTGTCTTCTAAATGTTAGTTTTGTATTTTTATCTGCCTTCAAGATGCAACTACCAAGGGGCTATAGTTGGGTCTGTGTGACTGCTAGGAGGATGTGGTTTTCTCTATGTAGAAGATGTGACTCTGAAACATAGTGTGGGCCTCCTGTGGGTTGTCATAAATCTATAATGCAAGTTTGATGTAGATTGGATCTTTGGTTTAAGAACAACTTCCAAGTCAACATTGATATGTTCTTGGAGAAGACTTCACTCCATCATGGATTTTGTGCACCCAAGAGAGGGATGATCACCTTGGTAACTTGGACACACTCAATGTAGCAAAAAGGGGATAGGGAAATTTTGGTAAAGTTTTGGCTAGGAAACATGAACATCTCTTTCAAATGAAGAAAAAAGGGGGATATTTATAGAATTTTGGAAAGGGAGAGGGGTTGGTGAATGAACAATGATATGGCATGAGGTGGCAATTATCTAGAGGTCAAGAAAAATTGGAGAACCCTATTTGGAGGAGTGAGCATCCTCCAATATTAATGACCTTGAATGAGGTGAGTCCTCACCCACCCAAGTGTTATAAATTGACATGAGGAGTGGAGACCTTGGGTGATGTGGAGGAATTTTAAATTCCTAAAATATGCAAGGTGGAGGTGGGAAGAACTTAGGAATTTATAAGGAGTATTCATTAGGGGCTTGTCTAGGGATTTGGAGGAATTTTAAATTCTTAGGAAAGTGCATGATGGATGTAGGAGTATTTGTGAATTTAATGGGGGTATTTCCTAAGAGATTTAGTAGGGATTTGCTGAATTGATTATGGGATTTGATGGGGGCTTTGACTAGGGATTTAGAAGCAATTAGGGCTTTTATTAAAGGAGTTGATTCAAGATTACAGGTTAATTGAATTTTTGGGAATTTTGAGGTTGATTAGGGGAATTAAAGAGAAATGTATGGAAATAAGGATAATTAAAAAGGTATTAGAGGAATTTAGGAAGAATTAGGGAAATTAGGGAATTAAGAAGGATGAAAGAGGAATTAAAGAGATTAGGGAGGAATTAGAGGGATTAGAGAGAAATTAGAAGGGTGTAGGGAGGATTAGGGGAAATTAGGTGAATTAGAGAGGAATTAGAAGATTTTTAGAGGTATTAAGGGAAAGTAAAGAGGAATTTAAGAGAGAATTAGAAGAATTAGAGATAAATTGGAATTTTGAAAAGGATTTAGGAAAATTTGAGAGAGAATTAGGGATTGTGAAGGGAATTAAGAGAATGTGAAGGAAATTTGGGGATTTTGGAGGAATTAAGAAGGATTGGGGGGAAATTGAGGAATTTGGAAAGAAATAGAAGAATTTAAGAGGAATTAAGGGATTTGTATAATTTATCCAAAAAATGGTTTTTAAGGCATTACAAAATGACATATGTTTGGTGTCTACATATATCTCTTTTTGTACCACATTATGTGTAAACACAATGCGATGCAAAAATAGATGACACCATATGATGATGGATAATGATGAATGGATGATGATGGTTGGAAAGTGATGAAAATGGCTTTTGGCTTGAAGAGGGTGACATAAAATTGCCTCAATTCTAGGACAATTTAGGATGACCCAATTATGGAATGGACAAGTGCCCTTGAATATTTGCTTTCAATAGGTTGATGAGATCATTTGATGTGGTAAGCTTACCAACCATTGGTAGGTGTCCTCACAACACTTCGATTGATTTATCAAAGTGTGATGGGTAAGTAACCATACAATGATAGACCTAAATCATAACAAATTAGACTTGATTGGAGTTTTGATTGAATAAGATAAGTCCTGCTATTTGCCCTAGTAGAAGGGGTTTATGATAGCCTCAAACAAAGATTCTTGGACCTATGAAACTCCAAGACTGGATATTTAGGTATTGGACTTGTTTGGGATATAATTTTGTGGATATTGTCTACCCCCTATAGGGATGATTTGATGGAGAAAGAAATAGATGACAACAATTAAACACTTGACAAAATGTGGAATGAGCAATAGAAGAATAGAGATGAGATGAGCAAAGAGTGAAACTTGGCATGAGAGAAGGGAAAATTTGTGGTTTTCTTTTTTATTGTTTTGTTTGTTTTTTTTGGAACTACAAGTGTCCTTAAGGTAATCTTCTCATCCTATCATATTGCATGGATAACCAATCACTGCGTCAGGTGTACTAGAGTAGATCACTACTTACGAGGTTCACTTGAAAAGTGCTAAAAGACAAGAAAGTAAAGATAAACTATAAAAGCAATAAAAGACATGAAAGTAAAGCTTAACTATGAAAGTGATAAACTACACGAAAGTAAAGCTATTCTATAAAAATGATAAAAGACATGAAAGTAAATATAACCTAGGAAAGCAATAGATGCCATGAAAGTAAAGTTATTCTATGAAAGAGATAAAAGACATGGAAGTAAATATAAACTAGGAAAGCATTAAATGACATGAAAGTAAAGCTAAAATATGAAAGCAATACAAGACATGAAAGTAAAGCTATTCTATGAAAGCAATAAAAGACATGAAATAAATCTAAACTATGAAAGCGATAAAAGACAAGAAAGTAAATTTAAACTATGAAAGAGATAATAGACATGAAAGCAAATTTATTCTATGAAAGTAATAAAAGACATGAAAGTAAATCTAAACTAGGAAAGCAATAAATGACTTGAAAGTAAAGCTATTCTATGAAAGTGATAAAACACATGAAAGTAAATATAAAGGAAAGTAGTAAATGACATGAAAGTAAAGCGATTCTATGAAAGAGATAAAAGACATGAAAGTAAAGCTAAACCATGAAAGCGATAAAATACATGAAAGTAAAGCTATTCTAAAGATGTAACATGGGAAATGCACCATTCAACGAAATAAACAAGATATGACATTATTAGTAAATTTTATTACAAATAACCTCCCTAGGGTTTTTACAATGAAATCTTCATGGTGGAGAGCTCTCTTTCTTAACAAGATTTACAATGAACAATATTGTGCTACAAGGATTTACTATGCCACCTCAAATAATTGGGTGGGTTTTGTGAGTTTTGGTTGCTTGATCACCCTAGACCTAGTGCTACTCCAAATACCTTCACACAATCCACAAGAAAAGTATTAATAGAGCCTATCTTAATTAGGCATAAAACCCATAAATATGTCAACACAAAACCATGAAAAACTTGAATAAACCTTACAAAAATGTATAGAAAAGTAAAACCTTGTAAATAAAATTTTCTTACCTTTCTTACCTTGTTACAAATTTAGGGTCTATCCGTGTCCTCAAAGGACAATCATAGGGGGGTTGCGGTTGGCTCTGATAATCATAGAGGGTAGCTAGATCTAACCGTAGGGGGATATAACTAGCTCTTTATGATTATTGTGGCTCAAAAATTTGGTGTGGACTTTACAACTTCTGATACTGATCTGGTGTTGGTGTGATCTCTAGTTTATGAGTAGCTTTTGAACATGTGTGGGTGCTTCAAGAAGAATCCATTGTTAAGGTGGTTTTATACACTCAAGAGGAGGGTGATCAGTCTAGAATCCTCAACACACTTAAGGGAGCAAAAGGGGTTGGTATAATTTTGGTAGAGTTTTGGTATGTAAAAATATGTATTATTGCAAATAAGGGAGAGAAAGGAGGAATTTATAGAATTTGTGAGGGAGAGGGTGGTGACTGGGCAATGGCATAGCATGGGGTGGCATGTGGGAAAAATAAGAAAAATATGGAATATTCTTCATGGAGGAATGTGCATCCTCCAATATTAATGACCTTGGATGAGGTGAGTCCTCACCCACCCAAGTGTCATAAATTGGCATGGGGAGTGGAGACCTTGGGATGAGGTGGAGGAATTTTAAATTCCTAAAATGTGAAAGGGAGGATGTGGAAGGACTTAGGAATTTAATGGGGGTGTTTCCTAGGAGATTTGACTTGGGATTTGGGGGAATTTTAAATTCCTAGAAAAGTGCAAGGAGGATGTAGGAGGATTTGTGAATTTAATGGGGGCACTTCCTAGGAGATTTGGTGGGGGTTTTGAGGAATGACTAGAATTTTGGGGATTTGGTTTAGGATTTAAAAATTCATTGTGGGTCTTATCAAGGGTTTGACTAGGGATTAGAAAATGATTAAGGCTTGATTAGAGATTTGATTAGGGGAAATGGGGATTAAAATAGGATTTTGGAAATTTTGAGGAGGATTTGGAGAATTAAAGAGGAATTTTGGGAAATTAGGAGAATTTAAAAGGGATTAGAGGAATTTAGGAATAATTAGAGAAATTAGGAGTTTAGGGATGAATAATTAGAGGAGGTTAGAAAAATTAGGGAGGGATTAGAAAAATTAGGGAGGGATTAGAGGAATTATAGGGTAATTAAAGGAAATTAGAGGGATTAGAGAAGAATTAGAAGAAATTAGAGAGAATAGAGAGGAATTAGAATAATTAGAGAAGAATTAGGAGGATTAAGAGGAATTTAGAAGAATTTAGAGGAATTTAGAAAGAATTAGAAGGATTAGATAGATATTAGAGGAGTTTAGAGAGGATTGGACGGAAATTGGTGGAATTTGAGGATTTTAGGGAATTTTGATGGATCATGGGGATTTTGGGAGGTGTTTTGGGAATTTGAAAAATTAATCAAAATTTAAGTTTTTAGAGAACCAAAAAATGATATGTTTTTTATGTCTACATTTTCCCTTTTTTGTATTGTATTGTGTGTGGACACAATGCGGTGCAAAAATAGATGACACTAGCTACTGGATTGATGATGGATAAGGATGAATGAATGATGATGTTTTGCAAGTGATAAAAATAGATTTTGGATTGAGGAGAGTGATAAAATATTACCTCAAATCAATAAAAATGTAGGTTGCCCTAATTATGGTATGGACAAATGCCCTTGAGTCTTTGCCTTCGATGGATTTATGAGATTATTTGATGTTGTAAGTTGACCAACCATTGGTAGGTATCATAATAACACTTTGATCAATTTATAAAAGAATGATGTGTAAGTAACCATACAGTCACAGGCGTGGGGTGTATCAAATTGATTGAATTGGAGTTTTGATTGAAGAAGAGAGGTTCTTCATTTTTCGACAACATAAGGGATTTTAATGATTGGGTGTTTAGGTATTGGACTTGTTTGAGATAAAATTTTGTGGATATTATCAACCCCCTCAAGTGATGAGTTTATGGAGGAAGAAACAAATGACAAAGATGGAATTCTTGAAAAAATATGGAATGGGCAATAGAAAAATGGAGATGGGATGTTCAAAGGATGAAAATTGGCATGAGAGGAAGGGAAATTTGTGGTTTTATTTTTATTTATTTATTTTTGGAACTATGAGTGTCCTTATGGTAATATTCTCATCCTACCAGATTTAATGGATAACCAATATTTACAACCATGAGGTATACTAAAGTAGACCACTAGTTACGAGGTTCACTTAGAAAGTGATAAAAGACATGAAAGTAAAGATAAACTATGAAAGCGATAAAATACATGAAAGTAAAGCTATTCTATGGAAATGTTATTTTTTAAAGTGAAACCCCTTGCGGGGCTGCCTTGGTTTGAGAGACCACGATCAAGGGGTTCTACACTGTCAAAGTCACCCGGGAGTCATGCCCGGCCCTGACTACACCAACATTATCAATTGGATTTTGGGTACACAATTGAAATTTTTGGTAGGGTGGAGATTTGAACCTAGGACCTCCCTTGGAGGATTGCCCTCTCCTCTCTAACTCACCTACAACACCTAGGTTTATTCTATGGAAATGTTAAAGGTATAAAATTAAAGTAATTTTATGAAATTATGAAAGTAAATATAAGCTATGAAAGTGATAAAAGGTGGGAAAGGAAATGTAGTCTATAAAAGTGATAAAATGTAGGAAAATAAAATCTAACCTACAAAAGTGATAAGAGGCAGAAAAAAAATCTAGCCTATGAAACTGACAAAATTTAAGAAAGTAAAATCTAAACTAGGAAAGTAGTAAATGACATGAAATAAAAGATATGCTAGAAAAGCGATAAATGACATGAAATAAAATCTAAGCTAGGATTGAGTTGATTAATGATTGATTGGTTAATTGATTATTGGTTGATGATGATTGATGATTGAGGTGGTATGGGTTCATACACATACGAAATTGATGTGATTAGGGGGAAGGTGTGATACCTTGGACAATCCCCAAGTTGATTTATGATGGATGATTAGGTGGTAAGGATTCATACACATCTAAAATTGATGTGATTAGGGGGAAGGTGGGATACCTTGGACACCCCAAAGTTGATTGATGATGGATGATCAGGTGGTAAGGATTCATACACACCCAAAATTGATGTGATTAGGGGGAAGGTGTGATACCTTGGACACCCCAAAGTTTATGGATGATGGTTGATTGGTTGATGATGATTGATTGATTGATGGAAGATTTATTTATGGACTGATTAAATGATTGATGATTGATTGATTGATCTATTGATAATTAGGTGGTAAGTATTCCTACACACTTGATACTATTGTGATTGAGGAGGAAGGTGATATACCTTGGATATCCCCCAAATTGATTGGTGATGGAATATTAGGTGGTAAGGATTCATATACACATGATACCATTGTGGTTGAGAGGGAAGTTAATATACCTTGAAAATCCCCAAAATTGATTGATAATGGATGTTTAGGTGGTAAGGATTCACAAACACCTAATATTTTTTATGATTGAAGTGGAAGGTGATATACCTTGCACATCCCACAAATTGATTTATGATGGATGATTAGGTGGTAAGGATTCATAAAAACCTAAAAAATTTTGTGGTTGAGGGGGAAGGTAATATACCTTGGACATCCCCAAAATTGATTGATGATGGATTATTAGGTGGCATGGATTCATACACACCTAGAACTTTGGACAAAATGGAGGGTGAGGTTTAGGGGTTGAATGGAGAAAAATTTATCAGTAGGGAACTGTTTAGGGGTGGGTGGTTGGAAATGGAATCCACCAATGATGGTTGTTAGCTATTCATGGTGGTTGGCATGCACCTAAAGTAGTTGGAAACTCTCCTGGGTAGTTGCCAAAGCAACCTAAGTGTTGATGTTTTGGGGGACCAAAGGATGTCAGAATTGGAAAAAATTATAGCTGTTCAAAATTTATTTTCGATCCCAATCCAATAATAGTAGTTTTGGGAAATTTAGAGAATATTTAATAGGTTAATTGTGGCTTAAATATGAACTTAGTTTTGAGAATGATAAATGGTCAATTTTAGTTCGTTGAAAGGAAAATATGGCTTAGGTGGTTAGAGGATAAATGTAGGAGGGTGATTTGATGATAATTGATGAAAAAGTGGGTCAATTGTGATTGCTTGTAGATATGGTGGATAGGAGGGGAGTGGAGTGACTTTAGGGATGCAATAATAGTGGGTCTTTGTTTGATATGGAGGTTTGGTCATGATTTTGACATTTTTTTTTATGATGAGTATGAGTATGATGTATGTATGTGGATATGTGATGGACTAGATTTATTCATTCATGATAGAGATATGATGATGATTTGATGGTTGATATGATGTGATGTATGGTGGTATGCATGTGTTTAGGGTATTTAGATTGTGGTGCTTGATGGATGTATGTGGTTGGATAGATGGGACATGTTAAATAACATGGATTTGATATGCTAAGGTGATGGATGATGATGTGTCTACTTAGTGACATGGTTTAGAATTGGATGTGTTTGGTTACATTTTTGGAAATGTGTATATGCATTTCATAATAAAAATTTAGGTAATTAATCAATGATAAAATAGCAGTCATGATGACACATGAAGATGACATGAGACATAATAGTCGTAATGGAGATAAGACACAAGATATGGATATTGATGTATGAACATAATAAACAATGATGAATAATGTATGATACATGACACAAATGGAGACAATAAGACATGTGTGTAATGAATAATGGGTAAGTAACATGTTGTGTTTCCCAAAAGATCTTAGAAATTTTAGATCCTAGAATTGTTTTAGAAAACTCAAATACCCCAGTGGTACCAATAAAGTTCATCTAGTAGTAAATCATTATATTTTAAAGACCTAGAGCATCCTAGGGAGTAAAGTCCCTTAGGGATCAAAGTGTGTGTAGTGAGGTTTATTTTTTATTATGAGTGAGGTTGGACTAACCACTTGTAGTTCAAGCTAATAGAAGCTAGCTCATCCATGAGTAGTTAGAGGTCTATAGAAAAGAAGGTTGCTATATGATAGATTTGTTATCATGAAAAGCACATACTCCACTACCAATCAAGCATCTATAGCCCTAATGAAGATAGAACCATAATCCTTCAACATAGCTCCACTACCAACGAGGCATCTATATCCTTGATGAAGGCATCTAAAATGCCTAAGGATCCATGTGTTATTAACATTGCTCTCCTATTTTTTTTACGTATATGCTATTTGGATCCTTAGGTTTGGATTATGTGCATGATAGGATGAGCAGGGGGAACTGTTCACTATATGGAAAGAGCTATGCTAGGATTTATCTTCCATAAAATCAAAATTTGATTAATATGTGATATGTGTTTGGTCGAAGAAGGGATTTGAGCTAGCTAAGGGAGGCTAAAAAATATATAGGACTTGATGATATTCGATAAAGGTTGATTGAAACATTAGGCATGGGTGGATAACTAAAATAACCTCTATGTCTGAAAAACCTAAGACATTGGGACGATGGAACCAAGTAGAGAATGTGATGAAAAAAAGAGAGGGATAATAGGTACATAAGACAATGGGAAAAATGACATGATTGATTGAACATGACATGATGGACATAGATAGAACAAGGAAAACATGAGACACAGGAATGGATGAACTATGCTTAACTATTTGATATCATTGATTAACTACACCAATTGAGATGAAAGAACATGTACTCATGTTAGAAATAGAGTATATTACATCATTTGGATCATGTAAATGTATCTTCCAAGGTACTTAGGACATTATATTACTTTAGGGGGAAGTTATCTAGTTACTTCATGTAATGTAATAAATACACAAGTGTCAATGTGCAAGTTGTATATGTGCAAGTTGTACCTTGCACATCTAGGTAGAGTGTTGGACAAGTAACCTATTTTGTCTATATAAGGAAGACCTCATTGTAATACAAATATAGAATTAGGGGACATAGTTAGATAGTGTAGCGTAGAGTATAGTATAGTTTTATATAGATCACCATCCATTGGTGATGGGCGGAGTGTTCATTTCCTCTATAGCTACATTGTATTATTTTATGTCATTTCTATTTACAACATATCTTAGTCATCTAGCAAATTTATTTTCTTTCATATTATTATGCATCTTGTGATTTCTATATCCCAATGCTCTTACATCAAAATATAACTATGGTATCAGAGACACGGTAGTTCTAGCCATAGTAGATCAATAGGAAAACCACCATTATTATTAAGCCTAGGTTTTTGTATCAATATGACATGCTACTGGACCAACCATTATCAAAAACTCTCAAAAGAGTCTAGGTGGTAGAATTAGGGAGAGCCCAAGTGAGGACTGAAAGAAATCTCAGTTCTAGAAATACTAAGATTACATTTGACTAGAGTATTTTCCATAGAGTTGCAAGAAAAACTTGTGAAGACTAGGACTCAACATTCAATCCACTAGATTGACAAATCATCTAGTGAAGATCATCTAGGATATCTAGAATTTGCTAACTATTTCCTAAAATTTATTTTGTTGTAGAACATTAATTCTCAGAGGATCAGGACTCCTCCTACAATAGAAATATAGGAGATTCCAACTTCGTTTCCCGAAGGTCGATGTGCTTTCATAGTGCAAATATTAGTTCCTTGTGCGAGATAAGAACACTATGGAAGAAGACTTCTGGTGAAGAGTCATGGTGAATTTAGGAGACTGAATATATCCATTACTGTATTGAAGAACTTCACAGTTGAAGAACAAGCCATAGAAGCCTTGAAGAAAAAGTCATAGAAGTCTTGATACTGAAAAGGCCATAGAAGCCTTGATACTGAAAAGGCTACAGAAGCCTTGATACTGAAAAGGCCATAGAAGCCTTGAAACTGAAAAGGCCATAGAAGCCTTGAAATCAAAAGGCCATAAAACCTTTGATTCTAAAAAAGGCCATAGAAGCATAGATATTGAAAAAGGCTCCAAAATCCTTGATCCTGAAGAATAATTTGAAGAGAATATCTGATTCAAAAGTAGATTAAGATTTTAGTACTAATATTTTGTTGCAAGGAAATAAGATTCAGTGATTTAGGAAACTTCCTACAAGAAAGTTAGGAAGAGTATCTTATTCAAAATCAACTCAGCACCCGAAGAAAAATTAAAGAGATCAGGAGAATATCTCATTAGAGAACTTCCAGTATTGGAAGAAAAATAATGACTAGGAGAGTCCTGCTTGCATTCAGAAGTAGTGGAATAAAATATCAAGAAAAATATCTCACCACCAGCACTTACAGGAGTAGAAGGTTGAAGAGAAGGTTTCAAGGAAGACCAGTAGAAGTTGTAATATCAAATACCTTGGGAAGGTCTCAATGAGCATCCAGTAAAAGGCTAAGAGATATTTTCTAAAACAATAATCAAAGTAGAACTTGTTGGAGAAATCCACTACCAAGGAGAAGCCCCTGATAGTGAAAGACTTGGGATAATTATCGCCATCCGACAACAAGCCCAAGAGAAGAAGAATTTGGCAATGAGTGCCAAATACAAGAAGAGGAATTTAGCAAGGAGTACAAAATTCCAAAAGAAGAATCCAATGAAGACATTAAGAAATTCAAAATCTTGAGAAGAAGATCCTGCTTGAAATCAAAATATGACAATAAGACTTGAAGACAAAATAAGCTCACCAAATCTAGGAGATTTTAAGATTACCTCTCACAACAAGAAGGCACCGCTTTAGAGACAAAGACTTCTCCAAATCTACAAAAAGAAGGAGGAGACCACAAGAGGAGAAGAAGCCACCGAATACTAGGCTCATGAAAGAAATTTTGAGACCATCATTTGGTGAAGGAGTTGTTCAAGACAGTTTACAAAGAGCTACAAGATCCTACTCGAAGCAACAACTTGGTGATCCTATATACCAAGATCTACATCCTCTACATAAATGACACAATATCTATGAAAAATTTAAAAAGGTAACCAAATTTTGGTGAAAATAAACTCATTAATTGGATTACTTATCAGATTTTTGATAACACCTTAATTTAGATTAAAAGTTGCAAGAAGAAAAAAATTGGATTACAGTCTTTAGAAAGTACAAAAAGAGAATAGTTTTTTGTAAGGTTCATTTGCAAACTAATTAGGAGTTGATTTGATTTCAGTATTACATCTATCAACTACCTATCATATACTTTGGAAAAAGAAAAAGAAGACTAAGTTCTACAATATTAATTGTAGTGAAATTGCAAAATAACTCTTGAAGATTCATTTCAAATTATTCTTGATTAGTTGTAGTAAATTGATTAAGTGCATTAATTTGAGAGTTGATTGGAGTGATAAGGTGAAATTTTTAGTGCATTAAAATAAAGTTATTAGATTCATTTGCATTATTATACTACTCTCAAAAGAAATTAGTTTTGTATTTTTGAAGGGCACAAGATCTGATTTGTATCAAGTGTCTAAAGATGTTATTAAAGAAAAAAAATCTGCAACACATTGTGGCCAAGTGAACCCACCAAAATAGGTTAGAATCCTCAAAAAATTGGATAAGAAGACAACTAAATCAGAAATAGAAGCTTCAATATTGATACTTGGTGAGTCTCAAATCCAAAGCATTACAAGGTTCGTTGCAAGGAGAAAAGTGCAGAAAATTGTATCATATAAGGAGCTTCTATCTACTTCTATCTAAGCTTGGATTTGTCATCATAATATACAAGAAAAATGGGAAGGTGTCTAAGCAAATAGACAATCTCAAAATCCCTACACTGCATTCAAAAATTTTGCCATATAAATCAGAATATTAGACCTGCAAAAATAAGTGCAAGAAAGGGTACAAAAGGCATCTTATTTACAAATATTGTTACATTGGATTGCAATTCTCTAACTCATTATACATAGGAAAAATGGCAGATTGGAAAGTACCTCAAAGGCATAATATTAGCAGGTTGAACCAGCCAAAGGTAGTCGAAAGCTAGCATTCTCCCAAGCATAGCAAAGAGCCACTCATATAGGCTCATCTTCTATGTATCTTGTACGAAAGAACCTGCAAAAGATAAGGCTATTGGAACATGACACTATTTCATGTTAACAAAATATTAACCAGGATCACAATATTATGCATTGAAACATAACAACATCACAATAAGAACACACATCAAGATAGACACAAGATATTGACACAAATATATCACAAAAGAGAGATCTTCATCTATTATTCTTCCATATTCAAGGTATGATACAACAATGGAGAGTTATCTCCAATATAATACAATACATGAATTTTCAATCCTCAAATTGTTGCTCTCCTCTACAAATATGGAAACTTTAACCTTTCACATTCTTGTCATTAAGACAGGCTCTCAACATGCCACATGTCAATGTGACTCTTCATACTCCTTTCTCTTTTGAAACATCACACTTTCACAAAGTGACACATACATTGTTGGACATTTTGAGGAATGTTATATTGTCATTGATGTCAAAAGAATTGTTGAGCAATGTTCATAATTTTTTAGGACATTAGGAGAGCTCAGAAAATGAATATCAAGTTAAAGGAGATCAAGGACAAAGTTGAAAAGACCCACATGTTAATTTAAATTAAAATATTTTAATCCCTGATTAAAATTTTAATTTAAATATTGATAAGTGCTAAGGTTAATTTAAATATTTATTTAATATTTAAAATTAACTTTACTACAAATCTAATTTAAATTAAAGTATTTTAATTATTGATTAAAACTTTAATTTATTAATGTTGGGTGCTAAATTTAAGTTAAATATTTATTTAATATTTAATTTTAACTTTCCAAATCAAATTTGAATTGGAAATTCGAAATGTGTCGATGTTGAAGGAAGAAAAACCATATATATAAATATGCCAAAAGATTGGCATTTAAAATTATCCATGCAACTTGTGTTGGCTTGTGAAAAGAGAAGGAAATTTTGCATGTGCAAATCGAGCAAGGGAAAGAGACAAAGTTTGGCATCCTCCGAAATCAACACGAAGTGCTTGTAGCTTGGTTGGTAGCCAAGGGCTACGTAAGACGATGTTGTGGAAGTTGAGGCAGGTTTGATTTTTGGGAAGAAGCTCTGCGTTTGTCTTTTGCATCGAATATGTGGAGAAGGTAAAGGCACCGAAGTGCCTTTTGGCTCTTGTGGAGCCATGCAGCCCAAGAGATGGGCGATAGCACTATGAAAGCGCTTGGGTGAGAACCAATGAGGGTTCAAATCCCACCAAGGCCCTTTTTGTTGAGCAAAGTGCAACAAACAGTATTGTCATTGTTGTCAACACAGTCAGACAGATTTATTGATGCAATGGACAAGAGTTTATTGAACAGCAAGGTGCAGCCAAAGTACAATTGATAGGGTTCAGTGTTGAGCAAGGTGTTGCAGGAGGATTGTCATTGTTTTCAATACAGTCAGTTAGATCTAATGATGCAATGGACAGGCAGTTCAAACAAGAAGCGAAAAGGATTTTTGTGAAAACCAAGGCAGTCAAAATAAAAAGTTTTATTTAAAATCATGGATAACAGATTTGAAATGGGTTTTTCTTAAAACCCAAGTTGGCTCTTCGTTTCGTTGAAAAAGATTCCTCGGTGATGAAGATATTTAATTTTAAATATTTGGTTTAAATTTTAAAGGTTTTTTTGTGAAAACCAAGGCAGTAAAAATAAAAGGTTTATTTAAAACCATGGATAACAGATTTGAAATGGGTTTTTCCTAAAACCCAAGTTGGCTCTTCGTTTCGTTGAAAAAGATGCCCCGGTGATGAAGATATTTAATTTTAAATATTTAGTTTAAATTTTATTTTATTTAAAATTTAAATTAAAATATTAAATTAAATTAAAAAGGGCCGACGTGTTACTATTTCACGGCAATAAGCTACAGGAAGGTGACGAAGGTGGTAGAAGGGTTTTGCAGCCGACATTCTTAGGGTTACAGCCGACGGATTTTAGGGTTTGGCAGCTGACAAATTCTAGGGTTTCTCAACCGACATTCTTTTAGGGTTTGTTCCTAAAAATTCTTCTATAAAAGCAAGGGTACTTCGAGTTTGAAGACTGGAGTGTGAAGATAAAGTGTGAATGCAAGCATAGTTTTTGTGAGAGTGAAGTTCATGTTGAGCAGAGAGCAGAATGTGAAACGACACAGAGTGTGCGAAGTGAGTGTGCAGAGAAAGCAGAGTGTGCAGAGAAGCGCAAAGGGCAAAGTTGATTGCAAAGTCTAGTTGTAGCAGTGCAACAAACTGTGTGAAGTGATTGTGCAAGAGAGAGCAGAGTGCACAGAGATTCCAAAGGTGATGTAGACCAGTTATTGGTGCTGGTAAACAATTTGTCCAGTTGGTGCTGGCAAATTAAGGGGTTGGTGCCTCTTTCCAGTAGGTGTTGGTAAAATAGGAGTTGGTGCTGCATTCTGTTGAAGCAGATAAATTTAAGGGGTTGGTGCTCCTTCCAGTTGGTGCTGGTAAAGGATTATGTAAAGTTGTAGCTTTGCATTGACTGGATTTGGATGGTAGTCCAAGCAATCTTTTTGAGGAGTAGCCACATTGGTGAACCTCATTAAAATGCTATGTTATGTGTGATGCTTTCTTAATGCATTTAGTATCTCTTTTATCTGCTTTAAACTGCTGCTGGTTTTAAAATCATATGTTTTAGAAATTTTAAAGAACACACTGATTCACCCCCCCTCTCAGTGCCATACTAAGTACAACAATTGGTATCAGAGCCAAGTTCCCTTTCAAGGCTAAATCAGCTAGGGTTGATATTGGATTAATACTCTAATGGCAAAGAAAGGCAAGAATGGAACCATGAGACACAAGAAGAAAAGATCACACAGGGTCATAAAAGAAAATAAAGATAAATTCATTATTGTTGTAGATTCAAGAGATGAATCAAACAATGGAGAAAAGGCCAAGAGTCAACTCGGTCATAATGCAAGTTCTCAAGGTTCAGAATGTTTTGATCAACTCCGGCATAATGAACGTCAGTGTTATGGGTTTAGTAGCAGTGAAGATGAAGAAGAAATAGAATCGGAATAGGAATGTAATAAAGAAGAAATGAATGCAGAAGCAAATTGGAATGAAGATCAAATTATAGCTCCAAGTAAGAAGAATAGAACCTCCTTCAAAAGGACATCTCGACCGGTTCAGTTTCGTGGTAGAGGAAATTGAACCGAGAAAGGCGTAAGGGGTGAACACTGAAGCAGATAATAAAAACCTCAATGTTGAAGTAGACTGGGAAGGTGAGTTGATCTCTACTCTTGAAGAGTTTAGTATAGAAAAGAAAAAGAACAAAAGACTTTCCAAGAAATTGGAAGAATATGGGGATGAGATTGAAAATATGTTCTTACAATTCCAACAGGCCAAGAAAATAGAAGAAGACTTGAAGTCACAGTTGAATGATAAATTCAATGTGTGTAACAAACATGAAGAGGATTCTAACAAAGTAGTTAGTAATCTAAAGCTACAAGTAGAAGAGTCTAAAAGGATTGAGGAAACTCTCAGGTCGCAGATCAATGAGAAAGAGATTATTTGTAGCAAACAAGAAGAAGAGATTGTTTCATTGAAGAAACAACTAGAAGAGGCCAATACAAATCTTAAATTCGAGAAGAGCACAGAATTGCTAGATAAAATGATAAGTCGTCAGAGAAGCTCCACGATTAAGCATGGTCTTGGATATGAAGCTGAACAACCTGTATCTTACAATTCTGCAAAGAAGAAGAAGTTCATTGTTGAAGGGTCCGAGCAAGAAAAGGTTAAAGCTGTATCTTCAAAAGAAATAAAATATCAAAGGAGATTTATAGCAAAGCATCCACAAAAAAAGAGGTTCTACCACTCTCACTTTTTTCATACTAACACTTTTAATGGCTATTGTTTCAGATGTAACCAGTATGGTCACAAGGCAACTTATTGTGGATTAAATAATAAATCAAAGAGTTATGCTGGTCGAAATACATCTACATATCTGAGTGAACACTTTGTACAATGTTTTAAATGCAACGGTCAAGGGCACATAGCAAGGTTCTGTCCAAGCACTTCTATATCTAATATAAGGCAAAACCCTAGATTTCATCAGACACAAAGAGGAAAACACCGAAAAGGAACATATCATGTGCATAAAAGAAAAGAAAATAATCATCCATCAAGAATGCACAAGAGACAACCCCACAAGAGAAATGTTCAAGTTCACGAATAGGAGCAAAATAGGGATGTTGTTGAAAAACCCAAGCCCAAGTTCGAGAAAGTCTGGAGAAAGACAGAAGAAAGGAAATTGTGTCTCCTTGGACTGAAGGAGGCTACTTCGCCATTGCTCTAAGAAACTCCAGGTGGCACATCCTCAGGAGGAGCAATATTAAAGTTTTATTTTAATGCTCCTATGTATTTTTCTAGGTATCTGAGGATGAAAGGTAAGCAGTCGGGTTAATGTTGTATAGTTGTTAAAGTGTGTTTTTCAGTTTATATAGTGGTTTGTGGAAATGCCATGAAGTGTGGTGTTTAATTTGAGAGTTGTCACCATTGGTAGTTTTGAGATATGTCACTGTTGTACTGTTGATGATTCTTAATACCATTGTTCAAAATTATGAATCATAATAGTCCAGATAATTTTCTCAACGAAAGAATGCTTTCCCTAGCTGTGTATTTGTGTTTCAAGCAGCATGTATTTGTTTTTACTCTTTGATGTGAAGATTGCCAGATCTTTCATGACACCTTGGTGAATATATTTAATTCACAGACAGTTTTGTTTTAACTATTGATTTAATGCCAGTCTAAGGATAAGAAGCTTGAGGCCGAGTAAGGTGCACTACGGTTGGCCATAAAGTGTTTGACAAAATGTCTTCTTTCGACATGCATAGTTGAAAGTAAGAGTTGGCAATAAAATTGCAGTGCTGGACAAAAATTGGTACAGATGTGAGTCACTTGTCAATTCTGTTGACAAAAGTGAAATCAGCATGTTGAATGGGAAGATTGAAGAAATTTTTTTTTAATGAGCAGCCAGATGATTTCTAGCCTAGTGATGAATAGTTGAGTTGCTTTCATAGTGGTTGTTTTGATCAAGTTAATGCTTTTCTTGATACATGATTTGGGCTTACTCCATTGAGTTTGATTTGAGCAAGTTACTCTTTGCCTTGGTGATTTATGTTGGTGGTTGTCTTGTTCAAATACCTTTGGAAGGAAAAGGATGTCTACTAGTTTCCTTTTCATGTAGTGATTGATTGAATGCTTCAAGGTTAATCTTGAGTTGAATGATGTTGGTTAAACATTTTCTATAAGCATTGTTGCTAAAGCCCTAATTGGTTGAGAAAAGATGTTGGTTGTGCTGTGGTACAGTGTTTGGTACTTGCACATAGTTGAAAGTGGATTGAGGTAGCTTCATTGGATTCTCACTCGAGAGAGAGACAAACAGTTGTCATTGGGTTCAAGCTTGTTGAGAATATATCCAAGATGCATGGTGAAGTTGTATGCAGATGTTGTTGGCATTGCAGAACAAAAATTTGGCTATATAAGATTATTGTATGCCTTCACTAACAATGGACAAGTTTGAGTTTGCAAGGTAATAGAGGGTAGCTGCACAGAAGATAGTGGTTCACTCATGTTCTTACACATGTTATATTGGTGAATTTGACGGTGATGGTGTCATTCATCGGTTATTGCTGCTATTCACATTGTTGATTTTATTGATGCCTATTATGCTTATCATGATGTTGTCAATCAGTGAAATGAAGTGGTATTGGACTCAGGGGGAGCATTTGTGTATTTGTTTTTCTTCTTGTTCATGCTTGGAATATTTGCTAATTGTAATAATTTGTGTCTAAGAATGTTGTGCATAGACTCGGGGGAGTCTGCAGCAGCCCTTTGGTATTATTGTCAAAGGGGGAGAAGATTTACAGGAAAATTGCACATGTGTTGCCAACAATTCCAAAGGGGGAGATTGTTGAGCAAAGTGCAGCAAACAGTATTGTCATTGTTGTCAACACAGTCAGACAGATTTATTGATGCAATGGACAAGAGTTTATTAAATAGCAAGGTGCAACCAAAGTACAATTGATAGGGTTCAATGTTGAGCAAGGTGTTGCAGGAGGATTGTCATTGTTGTCAATACAGTCAGTTAGATCTAATGATGCAATGGACAGGCAGTTCAAACAAGAAGCGGAAAGTATTTTTGTGAAAACCAAGGCAGTCAAAATAAAAAGTTTTATTTAAAATCATGGATAACAGATTTGAAATGGGTTTTTCTTAAAACCCAAGTTGGCTCTTCGTTTCGTTGAAAAAGATGCCCCGATGATGAAGATATTTAATTTTAAATATTTGGTTTAAATTTTAAAGGTTTTTTTGTGAAAACCAAGGCAGTAAAAATAAAAGGTTTATTTAAAACCATGGATAATAGATTTGAAATGGGTTTTTCCTAAAACCCAAGTCGGCTCTTCATTTCATTGAAAAATATGCCCCGGTGATGAAGATATTTAATTTTAAATATTTAGTTTAAATTTTATTTTATTTAAAATTTAAATTAAAATATTAAATTAAATTAAAAAGGGCCGACGTGTTACTATTTCACGACAATAAGCTACAGGAAGGTGATGAAGGTGGTAGAAGGGTTTTGCAGCTGACATTCTTAGGGTTACAGCCGACGGATTTTAGGGTTTGGCAGCTGACAAATTCTAGGGTTTCTCAACCGACATTCTTTTAGGGTTTGTTCCTAAAAATTCTTCTATAAAAGCAAGGGTACTTCGAGTTTGAAGAGTGGAGTGTGAAGATAAAGTGCGAATGCAAGCATAGTGTTTGTGAGAGTGAAGTTCGTGTTGAGCAGAGAGCAGAATGTGAAACGACACAGAGTGTGCGAAGTGAGTGTGCAGAGAAAGCAGAGTGTGCAGAGAAGCGCAAAGGGAAAAGTTGATTGCAAAGTCTAGTTGTAGCAGTGCAGCAAACTATGTGAAGTGATTGTGCAAGAGAGAGCAGAGTGCACAGAGATTCCAAAGGTGATGTAGACCAGTTATTGGTGCTGGTAAACAATTTGTCCAGTTGGTGCTGGCAAATTAAGGGGTTGGTGCCTCTTTCCAGTAGGTGCTGGTAAAATAGGAGTTGGTGCTCCATTCTGTTGAAGCAGATAAAGTTAAGGGGTTAGTGCTCCTTCCAGTTGGTGCTGGTAAAGGATTATGTAAAGTTGTAGCTTTGCATTGACTGGATTTGGATGGTAGTCCAAGCAGTATTTTTGAGGAGTAGCCACATTGGTGAACCTCGTTAAAATTCTGTGTTATGTGTGATGCTTTCTTGATGCATTTAGTATCTCTTTTATCTGCTTTAAACTGCTGCTGGTTTTAAAATCATATGTTTTAGAAATTTTAAAGAACACACTGATTCACCCCCCCTCTCAGTGCCATACTAAGTACAACAATTTTGAGTGCATTGAGGTATGTGATTTAATTTGGTTGTCTTGGCCTACGAAAATTTAAAGGGAAAAATAATGTTTTTATTTTTCTAAAGTAATTTTAATTAAAGTAATTTGCATGTTATTTTGTGTGCAAGTTATTAGGGGAGTTAAAAGGAAGTGCAAAGATTTATTTATGAGTTGGAATTTTGGAGTCTAAGGAGTTATAAGGAAGGTTGAATTTTATATTTTAAAATTGAAGAATGTTGAATATTATTTATTTCAAGTTGGATATTATAAGGAGTAATTAAGTGCTAACTTTTGTATTGAAGAAATTTTTTGAAGAAGAGTTAGAATGATGTTTTTGTCATCTAATATTGGTGTTTGGTAAGGAAAGTGGTTATACTTGAGACAGGTTTTAAAGACTATTCTTCATCAAGAAAAAGGTATGGGCACATTCTTCATTGGCTGAAATAATTGATTGATTGAGTTTTTCTGAAAACAAGTTTGGAGTGAAAAGGAATTGGTTAAGTTTTCCTTTGTGAGTTTTGGTTGAGACTTATTGATGAAGATTTTTCTGAAAGAGTGTTAATGCTACAAGACCTTGTTTGATTAGCATTGTTGAGAGTGGTTTTCTAGAAAGAGAGTTGATGCTAAGAGATCTTGTTTGATTAGCATTGTTGAGAGTGGTTTTCTGGAATAAAGAGTTGTTAAAACCTTGTTTGATAAGCATTGTTGTTGAAGCCATTGGTTAAGTGAAGAACTTGAACTAGGGTTTGAAAAGATCATGAGTATCATTTTTATATGATATTGATTGATAAGAATTGTTGTTGAAGCCATTGGTTAAGTGAAGAACTTGAACTAGGGTTTGAAAAGATCATGTGTATCATTGTTATGTGATATTGGTTGATAAGAATTGTTGGAAACATTTTGAGTGAGTGTTCATATGCTTGGAATAGGGTTTCATTAAGTGATTGGTTGTGTGGAGGTGGTTGAGCCTATTCAAGTGGATGTGTGAAATGATAGCTCAAGTTCTATAAAAAAAATTATTCTATATTCTGAATTGATTTGAGAAAAAGTTTGAGAGTTGATGAGTGTGAAACATATTGAGTCTCTAAAAATTATCCATATGTTTCTATGATAAAAGAGTGAGTGAAAGTGTTTGAGAATTGAAGTGAATGTGAAGCATATTGAGTCTCTAAAAATTCTCTATATGTTTCTAAGAGAGTGATTGAAAGTGATTAAGCATTGTGATGTGTGTAGAGCATATTGAGTCTCTAACAATTCTCTATATGTTTCTAAGAGAGTGATTGAAAGTGATTAAGCATTGTGATGTGTGTAGAGCATATTGAGTCTTTAAAAATTCTCTATATGTTTCTAAGAGAGTGATTGAAAGTGATTAAGCATTGTGATGTGTGTAGAGCATATTGAGTCTCTAACAATTCTCTTTATGTTTCTATGAGATTGGACAAGTTCTAGTGTGGACTTGTTGAGAATATTTGAGGTAAGTCTTTGAGAAGAATTGTGGATAGATTTGTGTAAGCTTTTGTGGAATATTACAATACAGATTGAGAGCAGATTTGGATAAGTTCTAGTGAGGACTTATTGAGCAGATTTGGACAAGTTCTAGAGAGGACTTGTGGATAGATTAGTATGAGATTTTGTGGAATCTTACAAGGTATATTTGAGACAAGTCTTTGAGAAGACTTGAGAGCAAAATTGATTGATTGATTTGTTCAAACCTTGAGTTAAGTTTTGGGGCAGATCCAGCAGAGTTGATTTGAGATTAAGTCAAGATTTGAGTTAAGGCTTGAGGACAGAAATTAAGGATAGACTTGTGCTCGACCGAAGGACTATGTTTAGTGCAATATCAGAGGATAGATATTGAGGATAAATTTGTGCTAGACTGAAGTACTGATTTTAGTGAAGATCAGAGGATAAAGATTGAGAACAGAGATTTGAGGACAAAGTTTGGTTCAGATTTGAGGACAGAGTTTATGCCAGACCAGAGACAAAGATTGAGTAGATTTGTGCTAGACTGAAGGACTATGTTTAGTACAGATTTGAGGTAGAGATTTGAAGGTGGCAAAGTATAGAGGACGATGTTATTTAGTGGATAGAGATCCATTATCCAGGGCAGTGAGGATAGATGTCTTTAGTGGATAGAGATATATTAGCCAGAGCAGTGGGGACAATAGTTCTTCTATAATATTACCAGTCAGAGCTAAGGAGAAAGGAGTTCTCCTATGTATAGAGATCCACAAACTTGATTAGGGGATTGGTGTCTCATTTGGATAGAGGTCCATAAACATTGTAATAGAGAAAGGATTCCCAAGATATTGATTGAAAAAGTTTTTAGTAAAATATTTTCTTCGTGGAGTAGCCCACATTGGGTGAACCACGTAAATTTGGTGTCTCTATTGTGTGTGATGATTTATGCATTGTTTTGGTTATTTATATTGGTATTTCCATTGATTATATTGGATAATAATATTTGGGAAATAAAAGTAAAAAGTGATCTTATACTATTCACCCCCCTCTCAGTATAAGCTTGTGTTCTTCATACATTAGATCAAATAATGTAATACTCACAACACCCCCCTTTAGTACATTATTTGGTAAAAACCTTTTACAAATTTTGATGACTACACATTCCCCCTTCATCAAAAAAGTCTTCATTCTCTATGTGCCACTATCTCTATATCTTAGCAACTTTGAATCACACTTGGTTTCATTTTGAATAAACCATACAACATTCCTTTTAGCTTATCCCAAGCATTCATATCAATCCATCCATAATTCATTTTTAATCTACATTCTTTTCTTTATTTTTGTAGACAAAACATGTGTGAATGGTTATGTCCTCCACAAAATTTACAAGAATAAATATTCCAACATTTATCTATCCTATACCCATATTTACCACAATGCTCACATTTGTTTTCTGTCACCAATTTGTTATCACTATTACCTGTTACAAAATTTATGCTTGAATCATTTTGATTCACCTATCTTGTGTACCCAAGACCTTCACATTTTGGTCTTACTATTGGTACAAATGGTTCTTTCATGCCTTGTTCATGCTTTCCCAAACATTTCTATTTGTAGCCCATTTTTTGTAGCAATTTGGAACCAATTCCCTTAGTGTGCTTCTCAAAATGGCCAAAACCATCATCACATTGCTCAAGATAAATTTGAGCATCACTATTCCTCTCATAATTTGAGTCTATGTCATCATCAATTAGGGTAGCATAGGCTCTGTTTGAACAATCACGAACCATGTGCAAGTCATTTGCACCACAACATGCATCTTTTTCCTGCTCACAAATATCATTAGTATCACAACATTTATCCATCATCATGGGCTTCAAATCATTAGTATCACAAACAACATTCTTCTTCAATGGCTTGTTTCCTTGTGTTTTGATTTTGGAAACATTAATAGTAATTATCCCCTTATATATTATCTTCAATAAGAAAGTAGGTATAGTGAAAAACTTTTCATGGCATTCATTTGCATCATTAATGACTCCTTGTATGCATTGTTGTAGTAACAAAAATTCTCCTTTTTGGACTTCTTCAAGAATGGGACTTAATTCTTTTATCACTTTATTTGAAACAAATTTTTCTTCTTCCTTAGCTTCTTGACAAAAAATTTGTAACAAACTTTGTTTCTTATTTTTTGGCATTTTTTCTTGTTCTTTCCCCCCTTTGATTTAATTTTCCTTTGAGGTAGAAAACCTTTTACCTCCCAAAATTAAATCAACTCAATAAAAATTTGAAAATCCTTTTTTACTATTATTATTATTCAATTTATTTTTCACCCTTAATTTTTTTTTTATCCTTATAACTCCCTATTTTTTAACCTTTTCCCACTTAATTTCTCCTCTTTATTACAATTTCAAATTTCTATTTTAAAAAAATGATGCAAGAAAGGTAAGTGCTAACAAATAATTATTAACAAAATATCAAACCTTAATCAAATTAACCTTAGCATAGAAATGCGCTAGGTTTATATAGGTTACAAAACTTTAGAAAAGATATTAAATTAATATCTAACCTAAATATCGCTAACCTACGCGCTTAGATGAATAAGCGCCAACAACTAACTAACCTAGGATATTTAGGAATTTACCTAGGTTAACCATTAGATATTTTAAACAATAAATATCTACATGGTAAATAGTCAAAGTAGATGTAATAATCTAACTAATGTAGTATAATGCAATATACTACCTCATTTTACCCTAACATCCCCCCTTTATTACATTACTTTGATATACAAAGTTTACTCCAAGCAGATTGAAATTTGACACGTCCAAGTGCCTTTGTAAAAATATACGCAACTTTGTTCGTCGGTGGGAATGTGTTGGAGCTGAATTCTGTGTTTAGGAACTTCATCACGAATGAAATGACAATCTGTATCAATATGTTTAGTTCGTTCATGATGTACTTGGATTCTTAACCAAGTTCAAAACACCCGAGTTGTCGCAAAACATGTGAATAGGAAGATTCTTTGGTAGGCCCATGGTAGCCAAAATGCGACTTAACCATATCGCTTCACACACGGCTCCACGTGCGGCGCGATATTCCGCCTCGGTTGAAGATAAGGCAACAACTTTGTTGCTTTTTACTATGCCATGAGACGAGGACCAGATCCAAGATGAAAAACATAGCCTGAAGTTGATTTTCTGTCATCTATGGAGCCAGCATAGTCAGAGTCAGTGTAACTCTGTAAGAAGAATGAGTTATTCTTCTTATACTCTAGACCATAATCTGTACTACCCTGAATGTAGTGTATGACTCTTTTAGCTGCTTTCCAATGGGAGACCTTTGGTTCTTGCATGAACCGAGAAAGATAGTTTACAGCAAAAGTAATATCCGGTCTAGTATTAGTCAGATAGATGAGGCTTCCAATCATTTGTATGTAAAGTGTTCCATCTACCTGTGGTGAGTCTTCATATCGTGATAACTGTAACCCTGATTCCATCGGTGTTGCTTTGGGTTTACAATCAGTCATACGATATTTTTCTACTAAAGTCTTAGCATACTTTTTCTGGGTCACCCTTAGATGATTCTTTTTATGTTCTATTTCAAGGCCAAGACAGTAGTGGAGAAGTCCTAGGTCTGTCATATCAAATGACTTTTTCAAGTCATCCTTCACGGCTTTAATTAAATTCTCTGAATTGCCAGTGATGATCAGGATCATCTACATATAACACAAGAATCACTATCTCAGAACCTGTGTTCTTGATATAGAGATTTGCGTCTGATGGACTTCTCTTAAATCCGTGTTGCAATAGGTGACTATCCATCTTTATGTACCATGCTCTTGGGGCTTGTTTTAGCCCGTATAATGATTTTACCAATTTGCAAACATGTTGCTCATGGCCTTCCTCTGCCAAATCCAGGAGGTTGAGTCATGAATACTTCCTCTTTTAAGTCACCATTAAGAAAGGCACTTTTTACATCCATCCGATGTAACTTCCATCCGAATTGTGCTTGCCATAGCACAAAGTACTCGAATGGTGGTCATCCTTTCTGTAGGAGCAAAGGTTTCCTCATAGTCCAGTCCTTCCTTTTGAGCATAGCCCTTTGCCACAAGTCGGGCTTTATGCTTATCTATAGTGCCATCTGCCTTATATTTTATTTTGTAGACCCATTTGCAACCTATGGGTTTCTTACCTTTAGGCAAATTCACTAGCTTCCATGTTTTATTTTTAATGAGGGAGTTATATTCTGCATCCATAGCTGTCTTCCATTGAGGTAGAATAAGTGCTTCATCAAGCTGTAGAAGGTTCATTCTCATCACATGCTGATAAGTAAACCCTCTCCTCATCTATCTCCATCTCATCTTCCCTTGGTAACTCTCTATCAACGGAAAGGTCTTGAAAATCTGCACAAAGATCATCAACTGAAGTGGATGCTTTACCCTTTTCTTTATGTGACATGCTTCTTGTCTTTGGACGATTGAGAGTAAGATCTGGAGGGGAAGTGAGTTTAGAGTCCTTCAATGTGCTTGTATACCATTTGGGTGGTTTCTTCTGTTGTGAAGAAGAAGAAGAAGGAGGAGGAGGAGGTTGTTGTTCCTCCTCATCATCTAGGTATACTGATGTAGTGTTGGATGTGAAAGCTTCATCAAACACTACATCTCTACTTATATATATCTTCTTGGTATATGGGTCTATCAAACGATAGCCTTTTGAAATTTCATCATAACCAAGAAATATACAAGGTAGAGATTTCTCATCTAATTTCTTTCTTTTCTCCTTAGGTATATGCATAAATGCCTTACACCCGAATACCCTTAGATGAGTTATGGAGGGTTTCCTACCACTCCATGATTCTTGAGGAGTCATACCTTTAAGTGCCCTTGTGGGAGCCCTATTCGGAAGATATACCGCAGTTTGAACAGCTTCAGCCCAGTAAGTTTGCTCAAGGTTGGCCCCCTTAAGCATACATCGAACCATTTCCATTATGGACCGATTTCTTCTCTCAGCAACCCCATTGGATTGAGGAGTGTAGGCTGTTGTTAGCTGTCTTTTTATCCCATGTGTCTGTAAGAATGAGGAAAATTCTTTTGATGTGTATTCCCCCCCTCGATCTGAACGGAGGGTCTTAATAAAGCATCCTGATTCCTTCTCAACAAGAGTTTTAAACTGCTGAAAATAGGAAAATGCTTCTGACTTCAATTGCAAGAAGAAGACCCACATTTTGCGTGAATGATCGTCAACAAACAATTGAAAATACCGTTTTCCTCCACAACTTGTAGACATAGGACCACACAAATATGTGTGTACTAACTCCAAAGGTTCCTTAGCTCGAAAAGAGCTAGGTTCAAAAGGTACTCTATGTTGCTTGCCTGACAAGCAATCAGAGCACACTGGCAAAATAGACGAAAGGGGAGGAAGTCCTTTCACCATTTGATATTTACTCAGCTCTAGTAAATATCCTGAACTCAAATGCCCAAATCTCTTATGCCAAAGAGAAGTGGCCTCCTTTGTGGTCACTGCAAGTGCAGTATGAGTGGAGGTAAGTGCATCTAAGACAAACAAACCATGTTTGTATGAGCTTGTTGCTATCGGTTTTCCCTTTTTGGTGATGAAGCAACGTTTCTTGTCTTTGTCCACGGTAAAATTGACATTCATGTTATTGTCCAGGATTTGTGGAACTGACAAGAGATTATTTTTTAATCCTGGAACATAAAGAACTTTTTCAATATTACATTCTCCATCTGGAAGGGAGACTGAAACATTGCCTTCACCCTGAACTCTATAGGTCTGATCATCAGCAATGGTGACCGGTCTACCTTCTCGAGCTTCAAAAGTAGCAAACCATGATTTATCGCCAGTCATATGTTTACTAGCGCCTGAATCTATGTACCACAAAGAATCCTTGTGGGAGGAATCTGTATGGGTCATGAGCACCTTGTGTGCTCGTTCAGAATCGAAACTAGAATCTTCAGCTGCTATGTGACCTTGTTGTTGTTTGTTATGGTTCTTAGATTTGCCGTTGCCCTTCTTATTTCTTTGTTCATTGGGCGGTTTGTTCTTAAACCAACATCGTTTGGTTTCATGAGTGTCTGTGTCACAAATTTTACAATGTTGTTTCTTCTTCGGAACCTCTTTGGCTTTACCCTTGTCTTGTCTAGAAGAAGAACCCTTTTGTTGATTCCACTTTTTCTTACCCCCTTGTCGTTGTGAAAAAAGGGCATTGTTTGATGCCTCATCTCTCTGGAGTTGGGTAGCCTCTTCTGTTTGAAGCATATTTACCAACTCGACAAAAGTTATTGTCCTACCAGAAACTTGTAAGGAGGTGATCAACATTACAGTAGGAGTCGGGAAGAGCTCTCAAAATGATTGAATTTAAGACTTGGTCTTCCAACTTTTCTCCTAAGGATTGCAGCTTTGTTTTTAATTATGCGACTCTACAGAGGAATAGCTCTACTGTTTCTCCTGATTTCATATGTAATGTATGAAGTTGTGTTTGAAGGTTAAGAATCGTTGATTGATTCTTGCCCTCAAAAATGGTACTTAAGGCATCCCAAGCTGCCTTACCAGTTGTAGCTTCACTGATATGAGGTTGGATATCATCAGTAATAGCAAGCAAGATCATTAAGGAAAGTTTCTTATCCTTTTTATCAAAGTCTATTTGATCTTGTCCAGAAGATTGAGGTCTAGTGATAGTTCCATCTACTATTGACCACAAGTCCTCTACAGTTAAGATAGCCTTCATCTTAGTCTTCCATGCTGAGTAATTTGAACCTTTGAGCAGTTGGCTCTCAGTGAGATACTTGTGTATCATGGCCATTGTTTAGGTTTCAAATTTGTGGAGAGGACTAATATGATGCTATCTTGCACTATACCTTATAAAAAGGTATAGAGAAGTTGTTTCAATTTGCTTTCTATAAGATATTTAATGGCACCTGCCTTAACACTCTTAGCAAGAGATGAAAAGTTTGAGGAATATTGAGCCAAACAAAATAGAGCAAATGAAACAAGGGTGTATTTTGTCAAACTTTTGATATTTGCTCTCTAAGATATTTAATGGCACCTGCTTTTAACACCTTTGAAAAAAGATGAAAAAATTTGAGGTTTATTTAAGCCAAACAAAAGAGAGTCTTATCAAGGTGATTGAAATTTTTGACCTTTTGATGGGGAGAAATTACTTGTTTGAACCTATGCAAAGTTTAGCATGGTTTTTGAGTGAAGTTTGGGTGTTTGTGAAAAAGCTCCTTGTAATGTTTTATTTGTGACTTTGTAATTGCAAAAAAAATGTTTTTAGTGCAATAATAAAAAAAAACATAAGAGCACCCAAATTTATATCACTCTAGGTGTCGGATTCCACCGAAAATGCACCTAGTACAAGCAATTTTGAAAAGTAGGTGTCGAGTAAAATCGAGAATGCACCTTTCTTTAAAAACTGAAATAGCCCCCCCTTTATCTTTACAATTTGAAAACTATAGAATTCTATAAAAATTCTATCCCCCCTTAATGTTTACAAAATGTAGAATTTAGAGCATATCTTTCAAGACAAGTCGACACACGACAAGCTTTTGAAAGACTTTCCAGAACCAGTTGACACACAACTTGGTTTTCTATCTCCCGTAATTATTCAATACTCAAAAATAGGAGGTGCATCAGGATTAAAGGGTTCTCTAATCCTCATGGGACCATAACTACGATCCAAACCCTTCCAAGGATCAGTGTAAGTATTGAAACGGGGTAAGCTCCTTCTATGCTCTCTAAGCATACGACGAAAATGAGATCTTGTCGTCTGACGTCTAAGTTCGTTCCTCTTTCGAATAACTCTTAGACGACGAAGGGCTTTTGTGATCCACAGCTTTTTCTTCATGAGACAAAAAATTTGTTCTCCCAAAACAATTGATTAGAAAATTTTGGAGAATTTAAAAATTTATTTAGAAGTCTCAAAAGCTGCAAAAGAAATTTGTTTTAAGGATTGTCTCTTGTCTCCCTCAGTTTGATTAGGAGAAAACAATACAAAAAAAAATTTGCCTTTCTTTTTAAATTTTTTTTTTTTTTTTATTTCAATGCATCATTTTAATCTTGAACTTAATAGAATTTAATTAATAAACAAATTATTTTATAAACAAATCACTTAGAAAATGATTTAAATAAAAAATAATGTATTAATTAAAAACCTAAGTAAAAAAATTAAAGAAAAATGCAAAAAAAAAATTATTATTACCTGTCCGCGGCCGAGGATCGATCCTGCGACCCCGCGGCAGGATTTCGGCCGACTGGCGCTCCTGCCAGTCGGTCTACACTGCCCGACGACAAGGGAAGGTAAATGCCTTCCCTTGAATCCGTCGCGCGATAGTAAAAGACAAAAAAAATTGAAACGAGGGATTCGAACGCGGATCGTCCGCGTTGGGGAGTGTTCGAAGCTGGCAGCAATTGCCAGTCCGCCTCTCGTGGCTGATTCGACAGCCTGGTGTGAGGAAGGCTTCTCGTTTGTTTTTTTTTTAAATCGTGGGATTATCCCACATGCGCCCTGCGGGCGCAATCCCTTTGTTTAAAAAAACAAACAAACCCTTTGGTCTTTGATTGCCTGCGGGCAATCGGCCACGTGCAGGAATCTCTTTTGCCGATCGCTGCAGCCACGCACAAGTCACCTCGGGCCGCGTGCCACCTCGGGCCGCGTGCCTCCACGTCAGCAGGAGAGCCTCGTCAGCAGATCGGGCCACCTCGGGCCTCGAGCCGTGCCACGTCACCAGATCGGGCCACCTCGCCAGATCGGACCGCCTCGGGCCGTGCCGCCCAGTCAGCAGATCGCCTCGGGCCGCATGCAGGTCACCTCGAGAACCGGGCCGATCATCTCCTACGGGCCGCCTCGGGAACCGTGTCGGTCAGCCTACGGGCCGCCTCGGGAAACATGTCGGATCCAGCTCGGGCCACCTCCTCGGGAACCGTGCCGATCAGCCTGCGGGCCGCCTCCTCGGGAATGGCTCTGATGCCAATGATGTGAGAAAGGTAAGTGCTAACAAAAGATTATTAACAAAATATAGAACCTTAATCAAATTAACCTTAGCATAGAAATGCCCTAGGTTTATATAGGTTACAGAGCTTTAGAAAAGATATTAAATTAATATCTAACCTAAATATCGCTAACCTACGCGCTTGGATGAATAAGCGCCAACAACTAACTAACCTAGGATATTTAGGAATTAACCTAGGTTAACCATTAGATATTTTAAACAATAAATATCTACATGGTAAATAGTCAAAGTAGATGTAATAATCTAACTAATGTAGTATAATGCAATATACTACCTCATTTTACCCTAACAAAAAATTGAAGCCTTATATCTCCCTTTTTTAATTTTATTCCTCCATTATCTACTTTATCCCTTATATCTCCATTTTTTTAAATAATTCAACTTAAAAAAAAAAAATCTTATACCTCCAATATTAACCTTTGATAAATTAAAATTCTAATTTAGATTTATCAAAAACCTAAACTTTACCTCTCCTGTTTGCGGCTTCTCTTTGGTTGGATCATGCTTTCCATGTTGGTCACCTTGTGACAATGATTTGCAAATTACAGAAGGGGTAGGATAATTTCTGACCCAAAAGACGTTAGTCAAGTGCAGACTTTATGTAGACGTTACCCATCTTCATCCACTATGCGCCACTGCTTTTACCACCTTCGATCGACCTACTACATGCCCTCTGTGGGATATGTTGCACTCTGAATCAAGTGAACAACCACCACATTACCTCTCCACAGGTGGCTTTCCTCATGCACACCCCTCAGTTGTCTCTACGAATGTTACTTGTCATGTCTGTTATGTCCGATTTCTACAAGTAAACATGGGCTATATTAATTTTTGAATGCAGGGGTTTTTGCAATCTACGTAATGGTGTGCCCTAGCTCCTACAAAATGCAATACTCCATAGACTAGGTTTTACTGTGTGCTAACTCCTATAAACAATTGCATGCACAAGATTTTAGTTTCTTTGGGTGGGTGCTAGAAGCATCCCTCACAGGTTTTCGAGCATCCATGAGACAGGTGCCCAAAATTATGAAGTAATAAAAAAGGGCACAAAACATTCTAGTCATGCAAGTATAGGCCACCCTCCACCAACTCAACAACCACAGACAGACATATTATAGGGTTTGAAATAGTGAGGGTACAAAATACCAATAATAATGAGAAAAAAAGGGTTTTCAATGATGGAACCTGCAACAACCGGAAGTGTTTTAAAAAACCCAGGCTAGGTAAAGGAGCAGACCAATTTTTTTTTTGTTGTTTTTCTGGGGGTTAGCAACAAAGAAATAGTTTCCTAATTTTCCAAAAAATAGGGTTTTCAGGGTAAGCAAAAATGGAAGCCTTTGTTTTTATTTTATTACACCTCTTCAACCTTCAACCAAAAATTCAAATTCCACAAACTCACTTTATGGTTTCTACAGTTAAGAATTTTGCTATGGAGTAGTGCTTGGATGGGTGACCTCCTGGGAAGTCCCAATTTTTGCATCCCAAATTTTTTGTTTTTTTTTTTCTTGAGTTCCCTTTCTTTGCTTTCAACCTTTGTTTTTTTTTTCAAGTCTGAATATTTTATGCTTCCATTGCATCACTCTGATATCACAAAAATCTCTTTGAATTCAACACCTAAAATAGGCATGTCGTTGGATGGCGACGACTATCCCAAAAAAATCTATTCACTCAGGATATTTGGTTCTCTTTTTTCCTCCACAACTCTCTGAACCTTGCATTCTCCATAGCTCTCTCAACCTTGGTTTCTCCATAGCTCTCTCAACCTTGCTTTAATACCATGTGGTAGGGTACCTAGGAATAGTGTAGCACCCTAAAATTGGCGCAATAAAATTATAATAATTACATTCACCTTAGTAAATAATTTAAAATTCAAATTTAACCTCCCAAACCGCCCGTTAACCGTCGGGTAATCCGTTTCCCCCTTTTCCGCGCCATTTTTAGAGGTTGTTTTGACCGTTTGATGATATCGTCGTCGATCAGACGATATCGCCCCAGATCTGACGATTTCGTCTGGACTAGGACGTCCAGACGATCTTGTCGCAAAACTAATTTTGCAAAATTAGCTTCTGTTCCAACGGGTCTCCAATCCGGGCAGAAGCGTGTCTGCACCGTTAGGGACCCTCCCCCATTGGAGATCTCCCAAATTGGGATGATCTCCAACCTCCTAACTACTCCCCTAAGCCTATTTAATCCTAAGCTATTCCCTTAGCACCCCCCTGGCTGAAATTCTCTGCAATTTAACTCCATCTACGTTGAACCATCCCAATTTTTCATTTGCACTGGTCCCATACCAATTTTGTTGCAGGTACATCACTATTTTTCAGTCGAAGCCAGCACACATCGTCATCGACGAACTTGTTCAGATCGGAGGCGAACCTGTCGAATTCGAGGCGATTTCGTACTGATGCGAGACGATCTCGATTGCAGTCCATATTGAGGCAATCGATTGCAGAAGTTTGCATTTCTCAACCTTTTCTCTACTATTTTATTCTGCAAATTAGATAGTTTATTCAGTGTTTATGTTATTTTGCATTTGGAGTTCACCCATTTAGCTTAGATTGCATACTAAGATCATGATTTGTCATTAGAATATCGTAATTTGCTTGAATTTCTATTCATAACTATTATTCAGTATTCATACAGTCATTTGGTGTTGTTTCCCTCTATTAGCACAGTAGTATTCATTGTATTTTGTATCTATTTTTCTGCTTGCAGGTCTCTAACGAATTCGTCTAACAAATTCGTCAGATCTCAGATGATTCTGTCAGATCTCAGATGATTCTGTCGAATTCTAGATGATCCTGACTGCTTCAAACATCAGAATCATCACCAGACATCCGGATCAGGTATTCCTCATTTGTATTCTGTAAATTCTCTATTTTATGTCTTTAAATCTATTTTTTGTACTCATTGAATTTGCATTTTCATGTAGATTAATCTAGATTCATTTGGCCAAACCTAGGATATGAATGCTTAAAGTTAAAAACGAACACATTAAAACACATTCCAAACCTAGGCGTGGAAATTGCCCTTAAATGTTTCCTGGTGAACCCACCATCCATCGAAAAATCATCAAAATACACCTCCCTTGAGAGGCGGGACCTTCGCAAAGTCCTCTCAGTCCGAGGTACCGCGACATCCTTTTCCCATCCTCCTTCTGGGCACGGATCCAATAGCTTGAAGGTAAGGATGCGAAAAATTTGGAGCGATACATTTTGGTGAACCCGACGTGAATGCATCATAACCTTTTGAAAACAAAAACAAAAAAAAAATATATAGAACAACTAAAACATAGATGCATTTTAAATCCTTTAAGTTTGAAATCATGTTTAGATGGTAGCTCCTAAGAAAAGGTTAGCAGTTACTATAAATGTAGAAAACCAATTGGCAGCCATAGAAATCAATTCTATCCTTAATGTGCCTGAAACAAGTAGGAATCAATTCCTGTGGAACGAACTTGATAGAAGACTTAGTCTCATCTCATCTAGGTCCACACAACTTAAGCAAATCAAGAGGCTAGTCCTAGATAGAATCTTGGATCCTCATCAACTAGTTTTTTATCATGAACTTCGAGAGCCTGCCATAGATGGTTAGCTTATAGGAGAGCTCTAGTATCTTCAGAACTATTCACCTTCGAGGAATACCTCGAGAACGCAGCCATTGTGCACCAGTTCCTAGGTTGTGTAGAAGACCAAGAGGTTGTTCTTACAGATAGGGAAAGATGGAATAGAGTTCCACGAGCTGTGCTATATCGAGAGTATTGCCATGAGCTTTACTTTTATCAACTAGCATCTAAGACAGATAATATCACTATAGCTCTTTTCATCAAATTTTTAAAAGAAAACTTTCAATTTGAAGAAGAACACTTCATGACTCCGGAACAACTCGAACCTATTAATGATATTCATAAATTGTTTATAGAAAACTAGATTATTACTTTCAGTCTTATTTCTTGCATTTATTTGTGTTGATTGTCTTTACTATATTATTTCAAAAAAAAAAAAAAAAAAACAAAAACTTAGCAAAAACTTAAAAATTTCATTTCAAATATTGTAGTAGGTATATAGTAAACATATACCTCTTAATTTGTTGCATATATATATATATATATATATATATATATATATATATATATATAAATTTCTGAAATCAAAATTAAAGCACCATGCCTAAACTTAGGAATGGTAAAGAAACTTTAGGAGAAGAAGAAGATTGGTTACAAGATACAACTAGAGACCCAAATGTCCTTCTTGGAGATCCAAATCCGGAAGGAGAAACTCTAGGTCAATCGAGAAGAAGACTTAGGTGAAGATAAGGAACAAGAAGGGAGTGTTAAAGAGGATGGATCCTCAGCCCCTAGAGTAGCTCCAAATGGAACAATTGCCTTTGACAATTTTTCAAAAATTTCTAATTGATAACATTGATGAACTTAATGTGGCAATTCGTATTGATAAAGGGCAAATTAGTAACACTCAAGCGGCCATGGAATATATGTGTAATATGCGCACTAATCCCTTGTCTTTCATTGATCAAGAAAGTGACAAGGCTGGGCCATCCAATACGGATATGGTCACTATGGCTCAAAACATGTCAAAACAACGAGGTTACCCAACCTCCTAAGGAACTTGTTATTCAACCTAAAATCACTCCCACACAAAAGAAACCTTCCTTCACTACTTTATTCCGCCAAACTATTGAGCAATATGCTTCAAGTAAACAAAAACCTAAAACAAAGCCAAATACAAACTTTCAACAATCCGGAATACAACATAATACAACTTCAAAATTCCTTCATAATACTTTTCCTACCAATAATTTACACAATAGTAACATGGCATCTAATCTGCATGTTCCTCCATCATATGCCCATAAAACCCATGTCAATGCCCTACCAAACCAATATGGGGGGAAAAATAGTAATATGGAAGCCATGGTGAAACAATTAGCTTCACGTATGGACCGAGATAGATCCCTACCGTCCCTCGTATAATTATCGAGAGATCTGTAGTCAACCTTTGGATCCCATAGTTGTAGCTCAACCATACCCTAAGCATTTTCCCATGCCCATCCTACCTATATATAAAGGAACCGAAGATCCCATAGAGCATCTTCGCATGTTTAGGATAGCATGTCATGATATATCGCATGATGACTTGCTATTACTAAAAATGTTCCCAAAAAGTTTAGGTGGAATGGCATTAGAGTGGTACTATCAATTGCCCACTCATTCTTTGAGAAACTTTGAAGAAACAGCGGAATCATTTGTCCATCAATTTAGTGCCTACATCGAGAGGCATGTAACTATTAAAGATTTATACAATTTAAAACAAGACAAGGATGAATGTTTTGCCGATTTCTTAGCTAGATGGAGGCAATTGACAGGAAAACTGCACTTTGTGCTACCTTATAGGGAAATGTTGGACATTTTCATCAATAATTTACAAGAACAAATATCTTATGAGCTATCAACTGCTACTTTAACTACCTTCGATCAAGCTATAGATTTAGCTCGAAGAGTAGAAGATGCCCTCATTAGGAGAGGCCAACTTAGGAAGAAGGATGATGAGAAAACATCCAGAAATCAATATAAAAACAAACAAGTTGTCGGTGATGGAGTCATTGATAGCAAAAATATTGCTAATATCAATGCAACGAAGACAACAAAAAAATTTATATTGAAACCTCTTGATAAGCCTCCTCGAGAATTCACTAGATTAAATCAACCCTTATCAACTATTTTACCTCAATTACTCGAAAGAGGTTTGATCCAATTACCAGCCATCCAGGAACCTGATCCAACTATACCCGGATATAGAGCTGACTTACACTGTGATTTCCATAGAGGACCTGGACATTCTACCAACGCTTGTAAAAGGTTGAAACATAAAATACAAGATTTGATTGACAATAATGAAATGGAAGTGCAAGCCTTCCAACCTAAACAAAACCCTCCTAATAATACTCAAAAGACCATTCCTCAAAATCAAAATCAAAATGCCAATCAAACTCTAGACATATTTCAACACCCTTTACCAAGACATGGTAAAGAGGTAGCCAATCAAATCGAACATCATAATGTTCCCCCTCCTACCCGATATGTAGGAACCATTAGCGGACAATTACCTGTTCGGGATCCTCAAATATTTGACACGACCTTATCCCTGGTTACGACCAGGCCCTTACATAATTTTCAAACTTCTGATTCTAGTGATATAGAATCAGATAGTGAAAGTGAACTAGACATTACTTCAAACCAATCGAATAGTTCTGAAAATGAATCGGATCCTATTCAACCCGTCACGAGATGCTATGGTTCCGGAAGAACCATTTCCTAGAAGAGTTACTACTCGACCTTCTTCTAATATATTCCTTTCTACTGAACAAGCCATTAATGCTCAATCGAGACCAGTTCAGCGTCTTCACTATAACATTGTAGGTACCATTGGAGTCGTTACTCGACAACAAGCTCAAAATTCTCAACAAGAACCAAACCAGAATGATGGATCGGCTCCATTCGTTTTGAAAAACCCCAATAAAGGGAATCATGCTCCTACTGTTCAACCTAAACCCCCTTACAATATTAATGAGCAATTGTCCAATACTACGGCCAGAATTTCCCTTTTGGATTTATTAAGATCCTCTCCCACCCATAGGGATGAGTTGATGCTTACATTGAGCCAAATGATGGTACCTCAAAACATTCAACTCTGAAGCTATGGCCAATACTATCATCACTCGAGAGATTGATTGTATTGACTTCCGGGATAAAGATATCCCACAACACGGTTTACATAAGGACAATCCCTTATACATTCTTGCTCTAATTGGAGATGTAGTCTGTCAAAAGAGTTTTGATTGATAATGGCTCATCTCTAAACATTTGCACTTTTGACTTCTACCAACGATTTGGCTTTAGAAGTGATGAAATGAAGAAAAGCTGATATGATTATCAAAGCTTTTAATGACGAAACACAAGAAACGTGTGGAGTTATTACCCTCCCATTGCAAGTTGGTCCTAGAACCCTAGAAACAACCGTGTTTATTGTACATTGCCTAGCATCGTACAATATACTTTTGGGTCGCCCTTGGATCAACGCCATGCGAGCGGTCCCATCAACTTTACACCAATGTGTTAAATTCGAGTTTAAAAATCAGTTGGTCACTATTCATGGTGACCCTAGACCTTTTGATATGTGTGCTTTGGCAGAACCCGTTGGAGTGCAATTTTGCCTCGCTCTGTCATCCACACATCCTAGTTCTTATTTTTCATCTAAAGCTGTGAAACATACACCCATAACTTCACCTATTTCCCCTCCATTAATTTCATCCTCCTATATAGATCAACAACCCTCTAAACAAATTACTCTAGAACCTCAAAAAGATCTTAAATCTACAACCAATCCTTCAAGTTCTACCCCTATAAATTCAAATCTTCTAGAAACAACTATCATACCTTCCACATCTCAAGACATAGGTAATAAGCCTTCTACATCTTATGCCCTTTCTGATGAACTTTTACCAGATTTATCCACAACCTTAATATCAGAAAAAACAAATGCTTTCATGCAAGATTCAAACCTTTTAAATAACTTGCCGCCATCTCCTCGTACTTTGGGCCTCCCACAACCTATGGGAAGTACTTACCAAGTCGGGAGTTGTGCCTTCATTTATAAAGGATATGACTGGGGAAGAATCCCTCGGAATATCAAAACTCATCATGAGGGATATGCTCGGTGTTATTTTACCAATGATTATATTAAAGCTAAACCCATGATGCTTAAAATGGGATATAAAGGGAAAGGCTTGGGACCTTCCCAAAATGGCATGAAAGAACCTTTCGAGGTAGAACCGTGGCCTACCCATTGTGGTGTGGGCCTATTTCCTAATAAGGGTCAACCCTTTCCTTTTGAGGATGATGATCATCTCATATGTTATCAAGATTATTTGGATAGGCATGTTGATTTGCCTCTTAAAAATCAGTCGTTTTCATGCAACATGCTATCCATAGCTTACCCTGAAATGATTGCTGACCCCGATGAAGAGTTGGAAGGAGATATCTTCCATGATGTCTCTGTTGAAGAGATGTTACACAATGGATTTTATTTTGATGGTTCTATACCAACTATAGCCCAACTTGAGGCCACTAATCCTCAGGATGAATTATCTAAATTAACCTTACAAGAATTACAAGAATTGGGCGTTTCACCCGCCCCACCTAACTTTGAAAGAGATCTACATATGAAGGTAGAAAACGTCATTAAAATTAATATTGGAACTGAGGACAATCCTCACATAATCAATATTGGATCAAAATTAAGTCAAGAAAAACAAGAACAATACATTGCATTCCTTAAAGAGTATGAAGATGTCTTCGCTTGGACATACGAAGATATGCCGAGGTCTAGACCCTTATGTAGTCATGCATCATCTAGTGGTCCATCCGGATGCTAAACCCGTTAAACAAAAACTTAGAAAAATGCATCCCAAAGTGCTCCTGCTAGTCAAAGGGGAGTTAGAAAAACTCTTGAATGTTATCTTTATACAAGCTATTGATTATCTTTGAATGGATCTCAAATGTAGTTCCAAGTCACCAAGAAAGAAGCTACCAAAGTTAGGGTTTGCACAGATTTTAGAGATATTAACGTTGCATGCCCTAAAGATGACTTTCCTCTTCCAAACATGGATCAAATCATTGACTTCACTGTCGAAAGTGGGATGATGTCCTTAATGGATGGATTCTCCGGTTATAATCAAATTCGGATAGCTCCTGAAGACCAGGCTAAAACAACCTTTATTACCCCCTAGGGTACCTTTTCTTGGAAAGTGATGCCATTTGGCTTAAAGAACGCCGGTGCAACTTATCAACGAGCTATGACCTACATTTTTCATGATATGATGCATGATATCCTACATGATTATGTGGATGATATTATAGCTCGCTCTATTATTGAAGATAATCATTTAGATGATTTGAGGAAAGTCTTTAATCGATTACGAGAATATCTCATTCGATTAAATCCAGCAAAATGCATATTCGGAGTTAAATCCGACAAACTATTAGGGGTTTTAGTTTCTTTACGTGGTATTGAAATCGACCCTCTCAAGATTGCGGCCATCATTGATATGCCCGCACCTACTAATATATACGAGTTACGAAGTTTACAAGGTAAACTTCAAGCCATCCATCGCTTCATCGATAAGCTGGCGGACAAAACTGGTCCCTTTCTTAAACTCCTTAAGAAGGATGTCCCTTTTAATTGGGACACAGAATGTAGAGAAGCTTTTGAACTTCTCAAACAATACCTCCTTAATCCACCTGTGCTTTCACCACCTAAATCTGATCGCCCATTTCTCCTATATATTTTCGCTTCAGATTCTGCCTTAGGGGCTATGTTAGCTCAACTTGATGATGAAAAGAGAGAACGTGCTAATTATTATATTAGCCGAACCTTCATCAGTTATGAAACCCGCTACACAGCGTTGGAAAAACTATGTCTAGCAGTCGTGTTTGCTACGCAAAAATTACGACATTATATGCTTAGTCAAAAAACTTATGTCATTGCTAAATATGATCCCTTAAGGTATCTCATGAGTCGACCTTATTTATCGGGTCGCACAGCCAAGTGGGTTCTTGCTCTAAGCGAGTTTGATCTCACATTCATAGGACAGAAGTCTGTTAAGGGTCAAATCATAGCAAATCAATTAGTTGCTTGCACCCTTAGAGTCTACCCATCCCCTCATCATCGAGTTTCTAGATGAATGCCTTCAATTAGAGGCAGACCATACCGAACAATGGTCCTTATACTTTGATGGAGCCCGATGCATGAGTGGGGCTGGTGCGGGTATTATTTTAATATCTCCGCAAAAACATCTTATTCCTCTGTCCTTCAAATTGACATTTGCTTGCACCAACAATACTGCTGAGTATGAAGCTCTAATCCTTGGATTACGAGCTGCCCTAGCGCTAAAAATTAAACATCTTTTAGTTTTTGGTGATTCTCAACTAGTTATAAACCAAATTAATGAAGTTTATCAAACCAGAGATGATAAACTGTGCCCATATAAGGCCTATGTTTTACAATTAATGTCTTTATTTGATCAAGTTACCTTGGAAGCTATTCCTCGAACTAGCAACCGTGCGGTGATGCTATGGCCGTAGTTGCATCTCTCCTGCCCTTGGAGTTAGATGACGAATATGCCACTATCATTATTCGTCGACTCCAGGAACCCGCTTCAAATAAGTCATGCTTAGAGCCTTTGGATGTGTTTCTAATCAATGAAACTACTCCCTGAACCTTGGTATACAGACATATTTGATTTTCTCCAAAATGGGACTTTCCCTGCCAATTCTAATAGAAACCGGCGTCGGTTATTACGTCGACGAGCAAGTCGATTTGTAATAATTGGCAATACTTTATATAGGAGATCTTTTGAAGGTATCCTATTAAGATGTTTAAACTTAGAAGAGTCTAAATCAGCCTTGAGTGAAGCCCACGATGGATCTTGTGGAGGACACTTTAGTGGTAGTGTCATTGCTAAAAAGCTCCTTCGGATAGGATACTTTTGGCCTACCATGGAAACGGATGCACATGAGTATGTGCGCCATTGCGACAAGTGTCAAAAACATGCTGACCTTGTCCATGCGCTTGCACAAGAGCTGCAGGCTATTTCATCTCCTTGGCCCTTTTCTAAATGGGGCTTGGATATTATTGGCAAAATCAATCCTGTGTCATCGATGGACACAAGTTCATCATAACCCCATTGAGTATTTCACGAAGTGGGTCGAAGCTATGCCTTTAGCTTCCTGCACTGGCACACAAGTTTCTAAATTTATTTTTAATCAAATCATTTGCAGGTTCGGAATTCCTGCCAATCTCATCTCTGACAATGGAACTTGCTTCAAAAATAAAGATGTTAAAAAATTATGCCAAAAATATAAGATTCAACATCGCTGGTCCACTCCCTATTATCCTCAGGGTAATGGTCAAGCAGAAGCATCTAACAAAACCTTAATCAAAATTCTCAAAATATTAGTCAATAAAGCTGGCCGTGAGTGGCACATTCAATTATATCCGGCCTTGTGGGCTTATCGAACTAGTGTTCGAACCCCCAGGGGAACTTCACCATTTGTTTTGGTTTATGGTGCTGAAGCGTTTTTCCATTTGAATTGGAAGTTCCTTCTTTGGCTCTGCTACTTCAAGATACTGAAGTAGGAGATGAATATCGAGCTGGTAGACTCAGTCAGTTGGAACTCCTAGATGAAAAATGCATCAATGCTTTGGAGCATCTCCGTGCTTACCAAAACAAGCTTAAAAGATCATATGCTAAGAAAGTTCGTCATCGATCCTTTGAGATCGGCGACCTTGTTTTAAAAGAAAATAAAAAAAAATACAAATGCAACTAAGGACCTTAAAGGTAAATTTGAGCCCAATTGGCTTGGACCATACATTATTACTGCTAAATTTGAATCAGGAGCATACAAATTATCTACCTTAGATGGTAAAGAACTTAAAGAACCCATGAATATTTTGCATCTTAAACGTTACTATGCATAAATTTGGTCATTTCATCCTTGTATATAATTGTTTAAAATATTTCAAAATTTTTATCTTATATTTCTTTCAAATTTATAAAAATCCAAAAACATCAAAAATATTCATAATCATCAAAAATCTTCAAAACTATTTATTGCATTTATTTATGGCACTTGTTAAATTTTTTGCTCAAAAACAAAAATCAAACCAAAAATCAAAATAATGATAAAAATATAAAAACAGCTATATGCTTGACTCTTTCGAAACCAAAATAAAATAAAGAAGAAAGAGAGAGTCAACATTCTCAAAACTTCTCAAAAGTGTTTATATATATTTTCTTACAATTATTGCAGTTATACGTTTCAAATTATTTTGGATAAATTACCATTTATTTGGAATCCCTCACTTGCACACTCACAACAATAAATATCTTGATTTTATATGGCATGATTACTAATCTCTCTTATATCAAAGTCCACAAAATTCAATTAAATAAAGTTTGAGCATAGAGAATTGATCTTGTTATTTACTTAAACCAAGCACATCTTTTCACAATAAAATGATTATATTTGTAATTTCCATGTTTTGCTACATAGTAGAAGTGATTTCTTGAGCGAAAAGTTTCCCCTGCTATCCTATCATGCACATGGTCTAGAATCTTTGAGAATTGGCAAAAGGACAAGCTCACCCCTACCCAGAATAAAAATCCCTTGCTCTACAGCTAATCCGAGCAAGTATCCCTAGCAAAGAAAAAGAAAAGAAAAGTTCAAGAAAAAAGAGAAAAGAAAAATGTTCTTTTATATCATTACAGCAATGTTCCAAGCATTATCAAGCAAAAATACAAAAGAAAAATAAGCAAAGTCAAAAGAAACAAAAAGAAAGCAATAAAATCCCTTTCCCTACCCTTTGAAAAGAAAAGAAGGGTTGATGAGCTTGAATCCATGGAATTCTCAATTATTCGAAAGCGTGAGGTAAGCCCCATAACAGGTGGTTTGTGCCCAACTTGCTTGGCCTTGGGTAACTCCTAGCGTGGTGATATGTCTATCACATTAGCGACCTTCTTTTGTACAGACCTATGTCTGCTTATGGATTAGCTAGCTCTTGATAATCCGACCTACATAGTAGTCTAGTATGGTTATATGCATCTACATCATGGTTAATGAACACTTATTTGGTTTCTTCAAATCACTTGTATCATATTATCTTGCTCAAAGCTGGTAAATGAACAATGCAATTGCACACACATTTGTATTTGAGAGATTTTGTGTATCATTATGATAAGTCAAGATTGGAAATGAATTCACATATGCACACGGGATTCCTTATAAATCTAACTTTTGTCTTCAAAATCCTTTGAAATATTATTTTTGCAACTTGTTTGGAATAAATCAAGTACAGTTGTCTACCACAAAGACAACTATATAATAGAAAAATCAAAAATTTCTTTCAAACTATACAATCAAAACATATACATATATATCTGGTTGACTTTAGCGACGATGGTATAGTTTCAAAACCAAAATTGGAATTTTATGCCTAGCGCAAGTCCTCATTTTCATATTTTCTGTTCATCAAAAATCAACCATGCAATAAAACTATCTTTTTTGGATTTTCGCGATGATGGTATAAGTCTATACCTACATATTCTATGCCTAGCGCAAACCATTGTAACAATTTTTATTCCCCATTTATTAAAAATCATGAAAACCATATGACTTAATTCATTATGTTACACAAATTATGCTTTTAAAAAGCAAACCCATTTTCATTATTTCATGTCATTATGTCAACCTTCAATTTTGCAATGATGGTATAATTCCTAAAGAATTATCCAAAATTTTATCACACTTAGGAATTTATGCCTAGCAAAAATCATTTTAATATTATTTCATGCACAATATTTTTTATGAAAATCTGAAAACAAACCATCATCATCATCATCATTTGCATTATTGCACCAAAGTCTTAAGACAGTTTCTTAAGCACTCTTTTACTTTTAACAATATTTCTATAAATGGGACTAGCTTGACGACCGAGTGAGCGGCGACTCCATGAAATGGTCTATAATAGCGACAATGTCCTTTGAAATTATTGTTAGAAGTCTCTTTTTATTTTTATTTTTATCACATTTCATTACAAACAACCAATTTGTTACATCAGATTATTTCATTTAAAATATCACAGCATGACATCAAAATTATAATATTTCCAACGACATAATTACATCCAATTATCAAATCAATCAATCAAACATAAAAGCATCATAAGCATACACATTATACAAGTCATGTGATCAAAAACATATCTCATATCATATATATATCAACAACCGTATATGTACATCATCAAAACTGGATTGGTATGCCACAATCTGTACCTCGGCATACTCAATCCTCTATCAAAAAAATAATCATATAATACAATGTCAGTCCAGCCCTCTAGCCTCGAGAGCCCCTCGAGCTCTCTGCCTCATCTCCTCCCCCACCCTGAGGTGGACGAGGTGGCCCCATCGCAGTCTATGTAGTCCTAGTCCTCGATCGGGACGTGGTCCTCGACGACCCGATCCTGATCGGATCTGCAATGTTGGCTGGCAGGGGTAGTCTATCTGCCTCTGGCACCAACTGATAATACAATGTCTGATAGAATGTAAGTTGGGCGATAGCCCGTGTCAGCTCTCCGAGCTCGCCCCTCCGCCCCGTGCCCTGAGGCATGCAATCTCGTCTCGCAGCTGTGACACCTCAGCTCGGTGGCATGCAGCCTCATCCTGTAGAGTCTGCACCTGGGCCTGGAGATGATCTCTCTCCACCCGGAGAGTAGCCATCTCGCTACTCTCTCCTGTGTCTACACCCTTGCCCTTATCGGGCGATGGTGGCCTCTCCCTCTATGGAGATGGGGGTCTCGCCTCCCTCCTCTCCCTCTGTCATGGCCTCTCCTGTGCCTGTGGCCTCCTCGCCTCTCTCCCATCGTGACCCTGGGCTGCCTCCATCGTTGCCTGGCATCGCCTCCCTATCCGACGCACAACCGCGTGAATCGGACCCTGTGCCCTCGTCATCCGAGGAGGGCGGATGCCTACGTACCAGGCATCGTAGCCATCGGCTACCCCTGCGTCGTCCCCATCCATTGGCTGGATGGGGGCATCATCCGTGTCCTGGCTCTAGAACCGTTGCATGTCGGGAGCCCCGCTAACTGTGGTGTTATCTCGGATAGTCTAGGAAAACTCGTAATCCCTCAGAGATGGGATCCCCTGCTGTAGACCGAACTATCTCAAAACTCGGTCATAGCGGTGGAGCTCCACCTCTCCTCTCTCCATCCATAGCCAGCAGACTTGCCTGACGTGAGCCAACTCCTGTCCATCCTCGGCCCACCCTGGATGCTCCCTCCATGGCCTCTAGGTGATCTAGTCCAGGACTAGGTCATCCAGTAGCCTCCGGGACATAGGGAGGTCGATCCGCCGTTGTGACCCTCTCCGGAGCCACCAGTAGAAGACTCGGGGCCTCTCCCCGTCTACCCCTATCAGAGGAAGCCCTATCGGCCTCCGCACTGCAATGTGCTCCCAGCACCAAACCTGTAAGAGCGATGTCATGACCAGACATCGGCCGCCCTTGTACACGACCCCATATAGGATCCTGTACAATCGGCATAGCACAAAGCTGCCCCAAGAGAACCTGTAGCCGTGGTCCCGCATATCGTAGATCACATCTACGAGCATCCACGGCACCCTGCACCCGCTCTGGTGGCACAGCAGAAGTCCACCAACCACTCCAGCTAGTACCCGTGTGAGCCTAGATGCCCCAGGCATCTGGCGCAGTGCCTCGATATTAACTCTGCCCTTCTCCAGGGCGAAGCTCGGGTCACCACACAGTCGTCCCATAGCGTGGCCCTGATTGGCCGTAGGAGTAATCAACCGTCCTTGTATGGGGATTCTCAGAATCCTCCATACATCCTCTAGTGTGGGAGTCATCTCCCCTGTCGGTAGCCGAAAATATGAGGAACCCGGATACCACCTCTCTGCTAGGGCTGTTAGAAGCCCCATATCTGTAGACACTTGTGGCATCTCTGCCACATGCTGCAAGCTGGCCTGTGCCAGCTGATCTCGCTCTGCCTGTGTGAGAGCGGCCAAGTCATCTCTCAACCCTCCATACTTCCATTCCCTGCTCTTTAGTAATCCTCTCTGCAAACATAAACAACAAAACAATAAACAATCATTAATAAACAATTCAAGTAATCAATAATGCAAGTTAAAATTCAATTTTTTGCAATTGATGATATCGCCCACTATTGGACGATATCGTCCCAAATTTGAGCAGAATCGTCTCCGATTTTGCAAGCCGATTTTGCCCTTGGGCGAAATTGCTGAAATTGAGACGATTTCATCGAAATCGGGACGATTTCGTCCCAACGACGTCGATGGCCCAAAAATGGCCGCGATGCTCAAAAATCATCTAAAAATTACCTACAAAGCATGTAAATTCAAATTAAAGCATCCTAGTTAAGTCTAGACTCTTACCCGTAGACCGTGTTGGACCTCTGTCGATCTATGCGTCGTCTCCACCATTTTTGCTTCAGAGCTCTAAAAACCAGAAAATGAACAGTAAAAATGAATTAGGGTTTTACCCTATTTTTTTTAATTTTATTCAAAAATAATTTTTTGCTTTTCCGCGTTTTTACCTCAAACGTTCGATTTGGGTAAAAACACGGAGGGGCACCATAGTAAGCTGTCGTACGATTCGACCAAGAATCGTCGCCTAAAAATGGGAATAATTTTTGCTTTCTCGTAGATCGAGAAGAACTCATCTTTAACGCATTTTCTTCGGAAAATTCGCTAAAGAGGGGGCAAAATGTAGCACCCTAAAATTGGCGCAATAAAATTATAATAATTACATTCACCTTAGTAAATAATTTAAAATTCAAATTTAACCTCCCAAACCGCCGTTAACCGTCGGGTAATCCGTTTCCCCCTTTTCGTGCCATTTTTAGAGGTTGTTTTGACCGTTTGACGATATCGTCGCCGATCAGACGATATCGCCCCAGATCTGACGATTTCGTCTGGACTAGGACGTCCAGACGATCTTGTCGCAAAACTAATTTTGCAAAATTAGCTTCTATTCCAACGGGTCTCCAATCCGGGCAGAAGCGTGTCTGCGCCGTTAGGGACCCTCCCCCGTTGGAGATCTCCCAAATTGGGATGATCTCCAACCTCCTAACTACTCCCCTAAGCCTATTTAATCCTAAGCTATTCCCTTAGCACCCCCATGGCTGAAATTCTCTGCAATTTAACTCCATCTACGTTGAACCATCCCAATTTTTCATTTGCCCTTGGTCCCATACCAATTTTGTTGCAGGTACATCACTATTTTTCAGTCGGAGCCAGCACACATCATCGCCGACGAACTTGTTCAGATCGGAGGCGAACCTGTCGAATTCGAGGCGATTTCGTGCGATGCGAGACGATCTCGATTGCAGTCCATATTGAGGCAATCGAGTGCTGGAAGTTTGCATTTCTCAACCTTTTCTCTGCTATTTTATTCTGCAAATTAGATAGTTTATTCGGTGTTTATGTTATTTTGCATTTGGAGTTCACCCATTTAGCTTAGATTGCATACTAAGATCATGATTTGTCATTAGAATATCGTAATTTGCTTGAATTTCTGTTCATAACTATTACTCGGTATTAATACAGTCATTTGGTGTTGTTTCCCTCTGTTAGCACGGTAGTATTCGTTGTATTTTGTATCTATTTTTTGCTTGCAGGTCTCTGACGAATTCGTCAGATCTCAGATGATTCTGTCAGATCTCAGACGATTCTGTCGAATTCCAGACGATCCTGACTGCTTCAAACATCAGAATCATCACCAGACATCCGGATCAGGTATTCCTCATTTGTATTCTGTAAATTCTCTGTTTTATGTCTTTAAATCTATTTTTTGTACTCATTGAATTTGCATTTTCATGTAGATTAATCTAGATTCATTTGGCCAAACCTAGGATATGAATGCTTAAAGTTAAAAACGAACACATTAAAACACATTCCAAACCTAGGCGTGGAAACTGCCCTTAAATGTTTCCTGGTGAACCCACCATCCGGTCGAAAAATCATCAAAATACACCTCCCTTGAGAGGCGGGACCTTCGCAAAGTCCTCTCAGTCCGAGGTACCGCACCATCCTTTTCCCATCCTCCTTTCGGGCACGGATCCAATAGCCTGAAGGTAAGGATGCGAAAAATTTGGAGCGATACAAATAGATATTTGGGGATATATTATTATATTGTATAAGGGTTGGCATGGGCCACACATAACCCAAGGTTGATTGTATTATAATATTATATTATATTATAATATAATATTATATTAGTAGTAGGCTCTCCAAAGTAGAATAAGAATATGGATATATAAAGAAGAGATATTTGTCATTGTAATCATTCATATCATTGGAGAAGAATCTTATGTAATCGTCTATACCCACGAAGTGGCCTCTCACCTTGGGAGATCTTGTGGAGTTATTCCTTCCTTAAGGATTATTATTGGTGTTTCCCTACCTTAAGGGTATTATCTATCTCTCTCTCATTTGTGGATTGTTATTGTGGATAATTATTGTGGATGAATGATTTGATATTTCTGCATATTGGTGAATGATTTATGTTAATAATAATAATAGTTTTGCAACAAGTGGTATTAGAGCAATGATTTTGGCAAAGTGGGGATTTTTGTGTGAAATTGCAAAATTAGGGCAATTTTTTTTGGAAAAACATCTCATATTTCAAGAGCCATATCTCTGTGCAAGTTTATCTGATTCATGTGATTCTTGGGATAAGATTGTGCATAATTTGAAGAGATTTAAAATTAGTGGTCATATTAAGGAATCCAAACATAATTGATGGAGATACGACTTTTTGAAGTTAGTCATACGAAATAAGGGTAGTGACGTATTTCGTAGATTTTTTTGGAAAAATGTCTCATCTTTCAAAATCCATATCTTTGCAAAAGCTTATCCGATTCAGGCGATTCTTGGATCATATTGTGCAAAATTTGAAGAGATTTAAAATGAGTGGTCATATGAAGGGATATGAGTAGTCTTGGGGGAGATACGACCTTCTGAATTCAACCATCTGGAACAAGGGTAGTGACGAATTTTCAAATCACGAATTTCTTGAAGATGAAATTTGTTTAATTTGGGTAAGAAAATCAGTTGCAATTTATTTTGTTGGGAAGAAGAATTGTAGATCTAGTTGTCTATGTAGATTTTTAGCTTCAAATAAGTGGAAAGATATTTATTTCCATAAAACCCTAGTTTGCATTAGGGCATGATATCTATTGTCAAAAAACCCTAGTTGCATTGGGGTATCAACTATGGAAGTCCAAAATTTTTTTGGAGCATATGATATTGATGCTAGAGAATGGTGGAAAACATTTAGGTCTCTATATCATAATAACCAATTATGGAAATCATTCCTTAATGAAAGCTTGAAAGGGGAAGCTTGGTCTTGGTGGAATAATTTTTGTAAGGTAAGGAGTTATGAATACACTTGGGATCAAGTAGAGCATTCATTCTTGAGCACATGGGTACCTATTCAATTACAAAGAAATTTAGATATTTGTAAGAGATATCTTGAAGAAAGGGATAAAAATATAGATAGCATGTGGGATGTCATCAAAGACCTTGAAAAGAAACTAGAGGGAATTCAAAATGAGCGGAATGAAATAAAAGGAGAATGGGAAGTTTTCAAGAAACAAAATGAAGACTATGAAAAAGAAATAAAATTACTCAAGAAGGAGAAAGAGGAAAATGTTAAGGAAGATAATGAGAAGAATGAAGTCACATCATTGGATTTACAAAATCAAGAGCAAAATAAAAGAGGTTTAAATTCAGCTAAAAGTTCTATTTTGCAGGTTCATGGAAGCATTCAAAAGGAGCAGGTTATTATTTCCATTGACCCTGGTAGCAGATATAATTTTATTAATATTGATTTGGCTAAGAAGTTGCAAGTTCAAGCAACAAAAATTAAGGACATATAGCTAGAGGGTGAGCATGTTCAGATTTTTGAAGATTTAAAGATCACCATGGATAAATATGTTTTACATTCAGATTTCTATGCTATTGAGATAGATGAGGAGGATATTGTTCTTGGTTATCCTTTGTTAGATTATTTGGGTACTATTAAAATTAATGTGCAAAAGAAGTTTATGAAGTTATAGTATAGGAAAAAGAAGATAACATTGTAGGATATTTCTCAGCTTAAGGAGCAAGGATACAAGGAAAATCAAGAAGTCGTTGTAGAAGAACAAATTGAAGAACATGAAACAGAATCCAATAAGGAAATAATAGCAATAGAGTCCATGGAAGAAGTAGCAGTAACTAATTCAATGGAAATAATAGTAACAGAGTCTAAGGAATCTTTGATAGAAGAGCACAAGGACACAACAAACAAAGATAACATGAAAGAACAATGTGTAGAAGAATTTAAAACAATGGAACCAAATGTGGAGAATTCAAAGAAGGTAGGACATCAAGTTAATGTTGCACCATAGCGCCATCCACACCACCATGAGCATCAACAATCTTGGAAGTGTGGTTCAAGGCAAAAATATTATGGTTCTACATGGAATCAGAAGGGCACCAAATATGGTAGTGTTTGGCAAAGAAAGCATAAGGATCCTAGTTTTCAGAGTGGATCATCAGCATCAAGAAAAAAGTGAACCCATCATTCAAGTTATCAAAATACAATAGCAGATGCGTGCAACCAACAAAGCAGATTTGGATACTCAAGTAACAAAATGGCATACCAACATCATCGAGTTTCACTTGGATGGATGGATGATCGATATTGGTACCAATTGCTAAAATTGCTTAGCAAATCATACTATCAGGTTTCTTCATATGTTTCAAGGATGAAACATTTGTAAGGAGGGTGGCATGGTAGGGTACCTAGGAATAGATATTTAGGGATATATTATTATATTGTATAAGGGTTGGCATGGGCCACACATAACCCAAGGTTGATTGTATTATAATATTATATTAGTAGTAGGCTCTCCAAAGTAGAATAAGAATATGGATATATAAAGAAGAGATATTTATCATTGTAATCATTCATATCATTGGATAATAATCTTATGTAATCGTCTATGCCCACGAAGTGGCCTCTCATCTTGGGAGATCTTGTGGAGTTATTCCTTCCTTAAGTATTATTATTGGTGTTTCCCTATCTTAAGGGTATTATATATCTCTCTCTCATTTGTGAATTGTTATTGTGGATGAATGATTTGATATTTATATATATTGGTGAATGATTTATGTTAATGTTAATAATAGTTTTGCAAATATATCCTTGCCTTCAACACCTCAAATGGTCATGTCATTGGATGGCGATGACTGTCCCAAAAAACTCTATTCACTCAGGCTCTTTGGTTCTATGGTTTCCTCCACAACTCTCTCAACCTTGCTTTCTCCATAGCTCTCTCAACCTTGGTTTCTCCATAGCTCTCTCAACCTTGGTTTCTCCATAGCTCTCTCAACCTTGCTCTGATACCATGTTGGAACATGACACTATTTCATGTTAAAAAATATTAACCATGATCACAATATTATGCATTGAAATATAACAACATCACAATAAGAATACACATCAAGATAGACACAAGATATTGAAACAAATATATCATAAAAAAGAGATATTCATCTATTATTATTTTATATTTAGGGTATGATATAACAATGGATATTTATCTCCAATATAATACAATACATGAATTTTCAATCCTCAAACTGTTGCTCTCCTCTACAAATCCGAGAAATGCAACCTTTCACATTCTTGTCATTAAGACAAGCTCTCAACATGCCACATGTCAATATGACTCTTCATACTCCTCTCTCTTTTGACACATTGCACTTTCACAAAGTGACACATACATTAGACCAAATAATGTAATACTCACAACATAGGCACAAAGCTAGGGAGAAATTAAGCAGTGTAGAAGAAAATGAAATCAAAGCAAGCAAAGTGGAACTACACATCCAAATCAAGGAGCATTCAATACCTATGTGGAGCATCACAGAGTCTTCATCTAAGTGTTGCCATTCAAACTCCATTCAAGGGCCACCAAAGCTCCATAAAATCTCCACTAAACCTCCTTCATATCTCCACCACAACTCCACCATAAGCCTTGCTTGGCTGGAGATATTTCAGTATCTACGTAGAATAACAAATAACAAGGTGGAAAAACGTGTTGGAAGGTATTCAATAAGGCATTGATAAGACAAGGACATGCATATGCCACTTGTAATTCTCCAAAATAACTCTAAATAACACTCACAAAGAAGATATTACAACTCTATCTTGGCACCCATGATCTATGTGGAAGAGGAGTTACTTAAAGCTATAAGCTTGATATACATGTGTTACAACAAAGAAGTCTCATATATTGTCGTGATACTTGTCACAAGCAATGAAGTAAGTTTGGTATCTTCAAGCAATGAAGTAAGTTTTGTGTCTTCACCAAATAGTTGAAGCATATCTAGAGCATTGAAAATCCTGTCCTAACACTTGTCATTCGCCTGAAAACCTATTAAAGGCACCTTGGACCTTGGAAAATGTAGCAATTTGATGGTAGTTTAGTAGTAGTTCAACGATGATCCAACAATGATCTAGAGCAAGTTGAGAGTATTCGGAAGCACTCTTGGTCAAACAGGTCAAGGGAGCATTAAAGGATAGCATTGAAGCCAAAGTACACATTGAAGAATTTGTGCTCAATAAGGAAAAACTACTACCATATTCATCCAACTTCATAAAGGTACAAAGCCTTATTAAGGTAAAATTTTCTCATCTAATTTACTTTCATTAAAAATAGAGTTATAAGGTTATATGTTAAGGTTGAAATATTAAATTAAATAAATATTTATTTTAAAGCAAAACTTAGAGAAATTATATAATATTTTCAAAACACAACATAGGAGAAATAAGGGTTACTTCTTGGAATTAATCCATTTAATGTTTGCAAATATTAATGTGTTCTAATTTTCCAAATTTGGGAGTAATAAGGGTTACAACATAAAAATAGGTTATTGGAAATTAGAAACACTTGAATAAAATCCTAAGGGTTACAAAAGAGGTTATTAATATTTTTTTGTTACGGTTGGAAATTTATAATATTCTTGTCTCAAAAATTTCTCAAAAGGGACAAAAGAAATCCAACATTAAAACCTCTTCAAAAATTGAAAAGTGCTTAGTTCAATAAGAGTAATAAGGTGTTAGAAAATTTGAATTTTTATCTTTACAAAAACTATACAAAATCAACCAAAATTGAACTATATTTTACAAAAGCACTATATCATACTCCAAAAATATTTGCAATTCATAATGCATTCTACAAAACTTGATAATAATAATATCTATCAAATATTATCAATTTGGGAAGATATAAGCTTTTTTCAAAAACCCAAAATTAGGTGTTTATATCTAGGGAGACATAAGGAAGTCTACAAACCTAAGGATTAATAAAGTTTTTATCAAATCGAACTTATATACTTCATTTAGGGGTCATATATCCTAAAAATTGAGAGCTATAAGGATGTCTACTTTCCAAAATACCTATAAAAATAATTGCTTTAGAAAAGAAAAATCCAGTGCCATAAAACTTGGGATCATGAATCTACTCAAGAAATTGGAAGGTACCACAAAACTTGGGATCATGAATCTACTCAAGAAATTGGAAGGAAAGTTAGATATAACTTCAAAAGTAATTCATAGTGAAGCCTTAGAAGATAATTTTGATACTATGGAATGTTATCTTCAAACCCATCTCAATGAAGCAATTGACAATGGAAAAAGTGACATTTCACTTTCCTTAGAATTTGTGAGCATATTATACATGGGATTGCTCACATATAAACACTACAAGGAAGAAAATGGAGAACAAAAAGAATTGATAGAATTACTCAAAAGGAAGTCAGAACTTAATGAGTCATATCTAGAAAAAAAATTTCAGTCTTCATGCAACATGATCACTTCCTGTTCTATGAACTCAAAATCTGATCATGATGCCTTAAGTGGTTGTTCAAAAACTTCTATACAGATTAAATAAAAGAAAGAAGAATCTTCCTCACAAGAATCAAGTAGCAACTCAACCTCTTATGAGAGCACAAAAACTAGAATCAAAGACAAAGCTAGAGATGAAGAAGAATACATAACATATAAAGGAGGAATACAATGCAAATTCAATTGAAATAAGTAGCTTCAGCTACAACTTACTCTACATCGTATGAAGACACATATTACCTGATAAACCTGAACACAAATAATACAAAGGAAGAGTAAAAATTTTAGGATGATGAAGAAGAAGATCCATATTCAAGACTAAAGTCTTCAATACCAAACTAACGTAATACAGGGGGTTTTAGAAATAGAGTATATTACATAATTTGGGTCATGTAAATGTATCTTCCAAGGTACATAAGAAATTAGATTACTTTAAGGGGAGGTTATCTAGTTACTTCATGCAATGTAATAAATGCACAAGTGTTAATGTGCAAGCTGTATATGTGCAAATTGCCCCTTGCACATCTAGGTAGAGTGTTGGCAAAGTAACCTATTTTCTCTATATAAGGAAGGCCTCATTGTAATATAGATATAGAGTTAAGGGATATAGTCAGATAGTGTAGCGTAGATTAGAGTATAGTTATGTGTAGATCACCATCCATTGGTGATGGGTGCAATGTAGTTCAGTAGCTTTATTAATGGAGTGTTCACTTCCTCCATAGCTACATTGTATTATTTTATGTCATTTCTATTTACAGCATATTTCAGTCATTTAGCAGATTTAATTTCTTTCATATTATTTTGCATCTTATGATTGCTATATCCCAAAGCTCTTACATCAAAAATTAACAATTCACGAGTCCAAAATAAGATCAAGTTGGCATGCTATAAGCCTTATGCAGGACTATGATAGATTATATGGTATGGATAAATACACTACATGGATATAATACAATGATATTGTTGTTGTAAAGGGACTTAATTTACTTTGGCATTAAACTGAATGGAAGGAGGGGTGAATCCTCCTTGTCAAGAAGTAATGATTATTATCAGGGTAATAGGAATGGAAATAGTGAAAAATGTGGAGAGAGGAAATTTAGTATAAGGAACAATTTATGAGAGCATGGAAGTGTGTGTTGTAGAATATGTGATGAAGAACTAAAGGATGTTGAGGTATGGTTGAATGAAAATGAATAATAATGAATGAAAGAAAGGGAAATTTGAGAGTTGTATGATGCCAACAAAAGTGGAAATGGAGAGAATTACCTCCCCTAGATACAAAAGTTTGTTTGAAGGATGGATAACTTCCCCAAATTATAGGATAGATTCCCCCAAATATAGAAGCAAGTTGAGAAGGGGGAGAGAAATGACACAAGGAGGAGAGTTGGAGGGTGTAAAAAGGATGAGGTCAAGAAGGGAAGAGAGGGGGGAAGAGAAGAAATGTGGAAGGAGAAAGAAGGGAAAGGAACCAACCATCGGTATGTAGCCGCTCGAAGTGTGATCTTACAAACTTGACATAGAATCAATCAAATAAGAAAATGAGGAGGTTGAATAGGTGAAGAAGAAGGAACAAGAGTAGAATCAATGAGCGGTGGGATGATGATGGTGGTTGGAGAGGAACATAAAGGGGATAGTAGTGAAACTTTAAGAAGGAAACTTAAGATTATCTTGAATCACAATCAATGTAAGATACCTCAATGATGGAAAGAACAAATATCTTTGAACCTTATCATTGATAGATTGATGAGCACATTTGAGTTGGCAAGTAGGCTAGCCATATGGTAGGTTACCTCACGATGTTATGAATCCATTGCAAGTGTTCTTAAGTTGCCACCTCAATGCAATAATAGGCATGGGTAACTATATAGACATAGGCATGGGACCTACCAAATTGGGTTTGGATTAGATTTTGTGTTAAGGATATTGTAGATACCTAAAACACGCCATGTCGAGGGCGACTACTCATATGGACATTCTACAAAACCATATGAATGATCTTGGATAGACTCCAAGATAGAGCAGTGGTTCTAAACACTCAATTTAGGCATTCTGGCCTAAGCAGTCTGAACCACAGCCCAGACTTGCGGTCTCTATTCTGAACCGCGGTTGGCACCTATGGTCTCTAGTATGGACCATAGCTGTGACCTACAGTTTGAACTGGAGTTTAGTTAGGCCTTCCATTTGAGCCAAATCAATTTGAATGGCCAAGAGATATAGAAGGAGGTAGTTGGAGGACATAATACTCCAAAGGCTTCCATCCCAACTGATCTAACCAACCTTCTTCATCTTGGATTCTCCATGAAGCCACCCCTAGCCCTAGGGGCATGCTATAAGTACCCCCTTTTTTCAATGGGGAAAATGAGGACTGAGGAGAGATAATTTGCATAGCGAAGCACTGTCGAATTGTCAAGCAAACTATTTGATCAAGAGAGCAGCAAAGCCCTGTCAAATTACATAATGACCTTGTGCATTTGAGAGCCCCTTTGCTATCCATTCAATAATCAATTAGCCATTTATGCCCTAGGTGCCTAGGAGAATCAAGAAATGTAAATCTGGGCGAACAAAGGCCCTTCATAGCGATTTGACTATCAAATCTATTAGAATACGACAAAAGCGACCTTTGAACATCAATTCAGACAAGGAGGTCAAGCTCACTACCCCTAATTCTAAGGGTAAACACATCAGAGGTCAAATTGTGGCTGTCAGCCATGATTTATAGTGCAGACCGTCCCTCACAGCTACGATTTGCAACAGGTTAGAGATCACCTTACTCAATCTACTTTTTACTGCATAGGTTAGTCAGATTAGTTCTTTCATAGGTTAAATTGCACTTTTAGATAAACTTTGACCATAGGAATTAGGCATTTTATGTGTTGTAGTGGTTAGAAGTCTATTGAATCTTTTTGATGCTTTATTGCTTTCAATTCAATATTTGTTCAATGCATCATGTTTTTATTCATGTTTTGTATATTGTAGTGTAATTTGTGATACAATTAGAATAGCATAGAACCTTTCTTTATGCTTTTTTGTTTCATTATTTTGATGGCATTTACATGTATAATCCTTTAAAGGGCCTCATCATGAGAGGCTATCAATCTATATAATCATGCATTGTTGTTTCTTGTTCATAGGGAGATAGGTATAGAAAGGAGCCTATATCATAATCCTTCCACATCACAAAGAAGGGGGTTAGCTCTACCCCAAGGCAGTTCGTGTCACCCTGAGGGGCATTTTGATCACACCTACCCTTAAGAGGGAAATAATTACACACTCCTATTGTAATATTGTATCAATATTATTATACCTAAGAGGTATGTACTTGTAATTTGATTTTGAATTTGAATATAATGGAATAAAGCGTGTTTTATTGATTCATCTATTGTCAATTTCTTGTTCTTGTATCCATGTTATGCTTTTGTCAATTATTACCATAGGACATCAATAGGTGTGAGCATTTTTGGTGGTCACATATGGAGATCACAATGGCACCCCATAATTTTAGCCTCAAATTCTAACTATTCTTGGCTTTTTCTGTACACAGGTGCTAACCATAGCTTTCAGATGTGGTTATTTTTTAGCCCGTAGCTGTAACATGCGGTCTCCACTGCAACTTGCAGGTCGAACCTGCAGTTCATAGAGGAAGAAGTAGACAACAAAGAAATTAGTGGGCAATAGAGTAGGATCTAAGGTAGGTCCTAATTTCACCTTTTGTATTCAATTTTTTGCTCTGTATCTTTCCAAAGATCATCGAATCGCTACAAATTAGGAACAAAAGATAAGGAGTCAATGAATAAGTCCTAATTTACATTTGATTTTCATTCATTGGGAAGGCGTTGTTGGGAATAGCAGACCTCTCAATGCAGTCTACCCCTAAATACAACAACCTTGATAAGTATTGTGTGTCGTTTGCATGCTTGAGGTCCAATCAGCGACCATGTCATTATAATTGCATCGTCAAAATATCATGTAGGACATTAGCTTGCATTATTTTTGAATGTGAAACATTCCTTTTTCCTTTCGTGTACATCATGTAAGAATGGTCATTGTGCTCTGTGATGCATTTATCATTTTCATAAAATAAAAAGAACCACACACACCACGTATCATTTAAACATCAGTGGCGTTGGTCTCTCACATCCAAGCTACTTGATTGAGACCAATAGTGGATGTTATTACCCCTTGGTTGGCTCATTTGAAATTATACTATCAGGACCTGCTCGTTGCCAAGGTCGACCCAAGAACTATCCCATCCATGAAAAATAGCACGCACTCTTCCTTGGAAGGGTGTATCACTGCATACGGTGTGTCGGGTGAGGGTTGGTAGTACCTATGCTACTTCGTTGAGTATGCATGTCATTACCATATTCGGCTTGTCTGAGTATATAGATGAAAGCCAATTAAATTGAGTTTAAAATCCAAAAATCTTTCAAAACACACAAAGAGTTTCTAACACTGATACAACACATTTGAAAACAACATCAAATAGTTTAGAGCTCACAATCAAACATTTAAAAGAGATAATCACCATTGTTTACATTGTCTGCATAATAAAATACATCTAGACATCAGGAACACAAATGGTGAACACACGAGGTGATCAAAAAAGGTCTAGGACCAAGCCCATGATCAACCCCCAACTGGTTCACAGTAGTATGTGTCGAGTCCTCATACACATGAGTGAACCAAATGATGTTCGGCTAGCATTAGAGGCGATAAATTGACACGAGGAGATCCCATTGAGCGGACCCCTGATAGAGGAGCTTCAGTACACTCCTCCAAGCATAGGACTAAGCACAAAGATTCTCAGCACAAGGATGCTCTACCCTAAATACATTACTAAGACTGCACTACACACGCATCCCCAAAATCAGCTGAGGAATATACGATGCAGGGGACCAAGATGGTTCCCATACATACTAGGTCCACAGGGGGTTCTAACCCTCCACCATTAGAGTATAGACAAGTCAAAGATCCACCCATTCAGGGGCAAGAGGACAGGCTCATTTTTGAGCATAAGTCCACCCATACTCTCGCGCGTGGCTCACCACACAAGATCACCATTAATATATCAAAGGTGGGAGCTAATGGAACACCACCGCATGAGCGATGGAGGTCTAGACAGCTAGATGGTATAGGTAGTGTTCTTGAGCAGCTGGGCTTCAATCCTACAACTCCGCCCACTCGTGCTCCGAGTGAGCATAGCGAAAGTTGTATCAAGATCACTAGAGAGCATGGATAGGCTTTTAAGTGCCCTCATGTTTCATGTCCACACATCTGTATGATGGGTACAGAACCCATAAGGTAGCTCATATAGAGCACGCACACCGAAGGCCTCCTACAGCCGACCAGATCGATAGATCACACAGACTGGTGTCTGAGAAAATACATCAGCTACTCCAAGATCAATTGAATGATGTTTTCCTAGAGAGGCAACATATTTAAGATGAAAATCTTCAAGTGCAAAGGCTCTTATGGCAGAGATTATATGAGTAGCACATGCATGAAGAGCATATTCTAGCTTAGAAGGAATGCATAGAGCAGGAGGATTGGCTAGCTAGGACTGGCCTATACCCTCCCAAGGACCATAGAGAGCTTGTGTATAGAAGGGTTATGTCCCTAGCCAATATGCATGAGGAGCGAAGAGATGCTCATCCTCATGCTAGTGCCCAATAGAGGGAGCGACTGCCTTCACTCAATGATCTTAGATAGAGGTAGCATGAGAACATAGATGTAGACAAATATGACCAGGGCTACCCTGAGAGTTCTCGAGTTGAGGAGGAGGAAGAGCCATGTCCTCCACCTCACCTGAAGAAGGCATTACCTCCTATACTACATCCATGACAGCTTAGGGAGGAGGACTTTTTGTCTTCTAAGGCATACAAGGTTTTGGTTGATAAGGTCAAAGTAATAGAGAGGCAAGGCACGACTATGCAAAATATGACACTGAGGAAGATACACAACAAACCTCTAGACCCCTCGGTGCCTACACCTCCATATCCCGAGCATTTTGATATGTCTCGGTTGGAAAAATTCAAGGGTTATGAGGATGCACAAGAGCATATTACGAGTTTTATGGATGCATGTTTCCAGATAGAGAGTTAGGATGCCTTGTTGTTGCGCACTTTCATTATAACACTTTTTTTCCTGGCCTGAGAGTGGTTCAATCAACTAAAGAAATACAATATTATTGGTTTTGAATAGTTGGCCAATGCATTTCTTGAACGCTATTCATTTGGCATCAAGAAACAAGCCAACCTTTCCAATTTGGATGTGCTAGCTCAATGCGACGATGAGCCCATCGAGCAATACAGAAAGAGATGGCATAGAATAATGGCAAAATTGCCATTCCCTATTCTTGTGGCTAAAATAACCTAAATGTTTATAAAGAGTTGTGCCAAGCACATCTCGCTATTGTTACAGCTATAGTAGTACCCTACATTTGAGGAAGCCGTGGCGCAAGCCAGGGTGATCAAAGAAATCAAGTTGCAAGAAGGCAACTTGAAGCTCAAAAATAGGAAAGAGGGGTTTAAAAAGAGTACTATGAAGCAACAAGGCAAGCAGGCCCACGTGAATCAAGTAGTGCTAAATCTCGAAGGAGAATACAAGGGATAGCAGAAGCCAAATTATCAAGCTCAACCTCCTCCTGTGCATTACGAGATACGCAAAAACAATTATAAGGGCAAAAACAAAGAGGAGCACCCACCTCATAAGTTCACACCCTTGACAGAATCGATGACTTTTATTTTTCATCAACTATGTGAGGCCAAGGCCATACGATTGCCTGAGGTCAAGTTAGTAGATCCGAATGTGCCAAAATCAAAGTGGCATAAAGACGATTTGTTCTGCATATTCCATAGAGCAAAAGGCCACAAAATCAAGACATGTTGGTCCTTCAAACACATCATGTAGAACATGATAAAGAAATGAGAGTTGGTAGTACCAGGAAACCCACAGGCACCCAATAATAGAAACATGGGGATTTTCAAGAATTCGCTACCTAATCATGAGGTGCCTCGTAACAATTGCAGCCAGGTCAATCAAGTGCGAATCGAACCACCTACCCATGGGTTCGTAGGCATGGTCAATATTGTAACTAGACATGGGAGGTACGACCAATTGAATCAACCTCATGCTACCACTAGAATACAAGCTATGCTAGATCAATGACCATATTAGAACATGCCAGGCCCACTAGCTAGATCGATGGTGACCATAAGGAGTAAGTTGGTTCAGAACCTGCAAACAACTCCTGCAAAGTTGTCAATATACGAGCTTATTCAGCAGTACCCTAGACACAAGGAGACTCTTATGGACATTCTGAGGTCCATTGAGGTACAGTCCCAAGATGCCCATGTGAAAGCATGAGATTTCGGAATAAAAAAAAATAGTATTCAGATGTAATGACAATATGACCAGATTTATGCATGAAATGACATGGATATAATCAAATTAAAAAAAAACAGGAGCACAGCCCTTTTTATTAATAATATTCTGACTCGGTTACAATAAATCTCTTCAATGGCACATTCTCAGTTACAACAGATGAACAATAATCTCTTTCCGCATGCCCACATGCAAAATGGGCGGGCCAAACCGTATTGCCGCCGCTGGTGTTTAATGAGTTTTTGCCGGTGACTCCTTGCTTGCTGCTGTTTCTCTTTCAATCACAGAAACAAATAAACGCGTTAATAGCACCTGTCGTTGAAACAAAGCGTTCGGTCTTAAAAACACAGAACAGCAGACTAAAAAGAATCAGAATATTTTGAAACCTGCGTATTAGTGAAAATAAAATGAAAATATAAGCCGCACGTAAATAAGCATTCGATCTTAAAAACACATAAAACACGTATGGATGGTTAGAGCAAAAGACTGCGGCAGATTCGAAACCATGATGTAAAAGAAAATGTAAGACGTAAACTGTTCTTTGATATATTCAAAAACAGCGTGTATTTAAAAGCATGAAACGTGAACTATGCTTTAATACGTTCGAAGACAACATACATTTTAAAACATAAAACATATACTAAATTAACGAGGGGTTTGCGTAGGGTGCCCAAGCGGGCCGCCCCCTGTTAGAACTTGATTATGGCACCAATCCAATAAGGAAGGGCCCATAATATTTATATTGAGTTGTGTTGTCGTCAAATTGGTGTGTTACGATGGTCGAGTGTCGGGTTCACAGTTCGACAACACTTCGTTGCTTTTACCAAATGCTTCGCGGTCTCTTTTTTTACATTGTATCGAGCCGGTTTTTATAGAGGATTCGGCCTCTGAGAGCATTAATGTTAAAACCCTAAATCCGCAAGGGCCGCTTAGATTTGATCCTTATCGGGCCATTATGAGACATGGCTCGCACTGACAGATCGTAGTTATGAGGCGTGGCTCTGGATCGGATTTGTTTCGAAACGGCTTGTCTCATTAAAGTTTGCCGTTCTGCAGATCCACGGGGTCTCTTTGGAGAGGGGCACGTAAGGGTGCCACGTGGCAGTCATTCTTTGGATGCGGCGGCCACGTCAAAGTCCGCCTTTGATTATCGCAAATATGCCTTTTAAACGTAAAGTGCCGAAGTGTCGCGATATCGCGACGTCGCGATATCGCGACACTTCGGCAGAGCCTCCCCTTGGGGCCAAAGGTGTCGCGATATCGCGACGCGCGATATCGCGACACCTTTGGCCGAGGCTCCCCTCGGGACCAAAGGTGTCGCGATATCGCGCGTCGCGATATCGCGACACCTTTGGCCGAGGGGAGCCTCGAGGCCAAAGGTGTCGCGATATCGCGACACCTTTGGCCGAGGGTAGCCTCGAGGCCAAAGGTGTCGCGATATCGTGACACCTTTGGCCGAGGGGAGCCTCGGGGCCAAAGGTGTCGCGATATCGCGACACCTTTGGCCGAGGCTCCCCTCGGGGCCAAAGGTGTCACGATTTCGTGACACCTTTGGCCGAGGGTAGCCTCGGGGCCAAAGGTGTCGCGATATCGTGACACCTTTGGTCGAGGCTCCCCTCGGGGCCAAAGGTGTCACGATTTCATGACGCGCAAAATTGCGACGTCGCGATTTCGCGACGTTGCGAAATCACGACGTCGCGATTTCACGACGTCTAAGGCTAGGTTCCCTTTTTGTTGAGGCCTGTTTGCTTTTAAAGACTTTGCTTTCGATGAAGGTTTTGGCAGGAGAAGGCTTGAAGAATGATGAAGTTTTAGCAAGGCTTGAAGACTTTGATGAAGGTTTTAGCAAGGCTCTTTTTCGACCTTCTAAAGCTGCTTGTGTAAGTGGCCAGGACCACTGTTTGACCTCTGAGGGCTGCCCTGAAAGCTATGTATGTCAATGCGATCAATGTTTGTAGTCACTTAATCAGAATGGTGCTGTTTTGGTGTCTACAGATGCCCCTTTTTGGGAAGCGCTGTGCATGGCACAGCGCTGAGCAAAAATAGAGAACCAAAGCACTAATGATTAGGGTTTCTTGGTAACCTAACCAACTTTTGATGCCCCAAGTATGGAAAGGGCATGCATTCTTGAATCCTTGCTTCTGACGAGCTAAGGAATTTGATTTCAAGTGTTAACCTGTTTTGGTGAGGTGTGACTTGAGCTTGGACATTGATCAGTCATGATTAGGCAAAGGGCGCAACCTTTGATCCACAGGGGAAACCTTGTGTTCATGCTTCGGGAATGCCAAGTATTTGATCAACTTAATGATTGCTTGTTTATTGCCCCAAGCGGGGGGCGTGATTGTCTTTGTCAATGATTCTTTGAATGCATGTCATTGCCTTGATTGGGTGTGTGGTTGTTGATTGGTGACTAAGTGTGACTACCCCCTCAAGCGACGAATCGATGAGGGAATGACCTTCGTGAGAAAAGCGACGAGTCGCTTGACCCAAGATGACTTAGGTTAGGGTGCCTTTAGATGTTTTACCATTTGAGCACGTGCAATTTCCCGACATTTGGACCTATTTTTGGTGGGTGTTAACCCTTTTGGTGATGCCATAATGGGGTGAAATCAGCAAGAACCCATCTTCCCGTGGAGCGGTCCAGCTATGGTAGCCTTCTTGGGGAAGTAGGAGGGTGATAATTTGGGCCCCGACATCGATTTTTTGTGCCAAGAGGTTAAGTGCAAGAGCACTTGTGTCCGACAATTTATTGCTTATGTTTTTGTGTTGCTTTTTGTGATGTTTTTGTTGTTTTGATTTTCTTTCTTTGCGTATATGTCATGACTTTATGCACAATGGTTGATGTTGGTGGATGCATGCTACTTTATATTGATGGATGCATATGGTATGATAATTACCGATGTTGTATGTTGATTTATTTTGATGGATGCATGATGGATGCAAGTGTTTTTGATTGGCATGTGATATGCGGAAATAAGATGGATGGATGAACTTTGTGATGTTTGACTATGGCACCATAGACTGTTTTAGATCTCCATTATTTTGCTATGTACAAATGTGGTGTTTCTTTTCTTGTATTTTTTGGTGGTATTGTAAGGATGAAAAGTAGCGGAGTTGGTTTAGAAATGTAGCAAAGGTTTTTCGAGACTCAGACGGTTTTAACTTACTAGCCATGATTGTATTTTATCTTACAAGACTTTTGAACAAGGTATGAATCGGACTTGTTTTTGACCAAGCTATTTCACATCCCTGTGTGTGCGATTGAGTTCATTTATGTGGTTTTTGTCAGGATACCGCTAGTGCCATATGGGCTTTCAACCGAACCTGTAATGAGGATCACCTAATTAGCTCCACTAACTCCTTTGTTGTATGTAGTTAGATTAATCTGCGGTGTCATCCGGGATACCATAAGCTAGCTCATCCACATGCAAACATTGATCCGTACACAAGTTAATGTGATAGATATATCGTCATGCGAGAAGTTTACCGCCGGTGACCGATAGGCTATCAACCAAACCGATGCTTGAGGCTTGCCTCATGACTGTCGAGAATCTTTGAGAGTTCCGGGGATTCAAGGTCAACTCCCTTCTTTTCTTCAATTGTATTGGGATACTTGCTCTTTATAGTGATAATAATCATTGTTTATTTTAATTTGTTTTTCTTTTCTCTTGAGCAAGGGATATGGATATGGAGTGACGAGAATCACTATGCTTTGTGCCTTTTGATATGTGCATTGTAGGATGTCAAATTTTGGAGCTTTGACATTTGCAAATTTTTGATGTTTTGCAACTTTGGGATTCTTAGGGAATTGGGTAGGGAGGATGCTTGTCCTTTTGCCAACTCTCGGCATTCTTGGGGTCATTCGCACAGGGGGATGAGCAAGATAACCGTTTCGCTTATGGTAACCTGGATTACTTGTGCAGGTTTCATCCTTCGTTCACACAACTCGGGAATTTTTATGTGTTGTAATTTGTGTTGGGATGTTACGTAACAAGGTGTATTGCAAGTGTAACTCTACCTTCGTAAAATCTGTTTGACTTGATACATTACATTGCTAAAGAGCAAAATGATGACTGAATCACGAAAAACTCTTGATACATTAAGAGACCATTGACTCTAGTGTGGTAAAATGAATGGTGTTTTTGCTATTTTTGTAAGATGGAACAGTGTGGAACAAGATGGACTAGTAGAATCATGACAGCCTATGGTGCCTTTTGACCTATACGACCATGAATGTGCAATGTATGGGTGCGATGCTTGAATGCAGCTATGTATTTTTGTATTTTTGATGGATTGATTTTGGTGAATATGAAGATGAATTGCGAGAAGAACTCTCTATTGATGAATTTGAATATGCCTAGAAATGAGATGCAAATTTTTGTTGTTTTTGAATTTTCATGATTTTTGACCAAGTGATTGTGGAAATCCTTGGAGCGTTTTGGGATTGACCAAGCGATTGCAAGAATCCTTGGAGCATTTGTGGGATTGACCAAGCGATTGCAAGAATCCTTGGAGCCTTTGTGGGATTTGACCAAGCGATTGCAAGAATCCTTGGAGCCTTTGTGGGATTTGACCAAGCGATTGCAAGAATCCTTGGAGCCTTTTGGGATATGGCTCTCTTTAGATATGAAATGGTCACAAATGACTGATATTCAAGGGTTCTGTTTCCTTGATACCATCAAGAGAAGCTAGCCGGTATGTCCCGGGTCCGATTTTGCTATCAATGACATACGGACCTAACCAATTGGCCGCAAACTTGTCCCTTAGGTGGGATGGCAAACTGGAATTTTGTTGATTTTCCTTCAAAACCAAATCACCAACGTGAAAGTCCCTGAGGTGAACTTTCATGTTGTAAGCTTTCTTAAGTCGCTCTTGATAAATGCGTAAATGCTCGAGAGCATTAACGCGTCGTTCGTCAAGCAACGTAAGCTGGTCTAACCGGGCCTGCCACGCAGAATCATCATCGATGAACTCATGCATTGATATGCGCAGGGAAGGAATCTCCAACTCGAGAGGCATGACTGCCTCGGAGCCATACACGAGTGAAAACGGAGTGGCCCCAGTGGGCGTCCGAATGCTAGTGCGATAGGCCCATAGGGCAAGTGGGATTTGAATGTGCCAATCCTTATGACTGTCTGCGACGGTCTTTTTAAGGATGGCAACTAGCGTTTTGTTTGACGCCTCTGCTTGCCCATTCGCCTGCGGATAATAAGGTGTTGAAAAGTTGTGCTGAATCTTGTACTTTGTGGTCAAAGCACGCACGTCTTTGTTCTTGAAAGGTGTCCCATTATCCGAGACTATTTTGGATGGAATACCAAAACGACATATGATGTTATGCAAAATGAACTCCACAATGCGGGGTCCTGTCGTAGAGGTAAGCGGAATTGCTTCCACCCACTTGGTGAAGTACTCTGTGGCCGTTATGATAAACGTGTGATGGCCTGACGATGCAGGGGAGATCTTTCCAATTAGATCAAAGCCCCATTGCGAGAACGGCCAAGCAGACTGGACTGTCTGCAAGGCCTGAGAAGGTACGTGCATTAGATTGGCATGATGTTGACACTTCACGCACTTCTTGACATAGGTGCAACAATCTCGCTCTAAAGATGGCCAATAATAGCCCATGCGAAGAATGCGCTTTGCGATGGCCATTCCACTGAAGTGGCCACCACATGTACCATCGTGCGCTTGGGCGACTGCCCAAGTGGACTCTTGCTTGGTCCAAGCAACGAAGGAGGATTCCTTCATAGCTGCGACGATACAAGATGTCTCCTATCAAGACATACTTAGCCGCTTTCTGCTTGAGTGCTCGTTTTGCGGCATGAGTCAAATCAAGTGGGAGACTACCTAACTTGAGGTAGTCTCGGATGGGTAAATACCAGTCCTGTTGATCAGAAACCTCGATAGTATGAACAGCCAATCCCTCCTGAAGTTCATCCCTAGCAAATGTTGAATGGGATAGAACCTACAAGAATAGTGTTGTGTTGCTACTAATGGGAGTAGGGGAGAACAAGGACCCCCAGTTGGCGTGTTTCAGACGATCTCGAATTTGAGAGAACCTATCCGAGGATGGTTCAATTTGGATCATGTGGATTCCTGGCGGCAAGTCTGAGCTTGCACGCTCCATCGTGGATTGCGATAAGGTTTTGACTTGAATGGTTGTCATATCACCAGAAAGGTCCTACGGAATTAGTGACCCCAAGGAGGCCATTGTGTCCGCAAAACGGTTCGATGATCGAGGGAGTGCCTCGATGTCATACCACTCAAGTTTTGCCAAGAATTTGTCCACAAGGGCTTTATAAGCCTTCAAAACTGGGCATTTGCATTGATATACCCCTTTGACTTGATTGACTATTAACAGCGAATCACCAAAGATGTTCGAGTCTTTTGATGTTCATGGCGATTGTTGTCTGAAGACCTAGGAGCAAGGCTTCATACTCTACGTTGTTGTTGGTGCACGGGAAGTTTAATTTAAATGACAGGGGCATTGGAGCACCCTGCGGTGTGAAGAATACAATTCCCGCACCACCACCTTGCTCACACTTAGAACCATCGAAGAATAGGGTTATGTCGGCCTGTGACTCAGGCTCATCAACATCTGGCGATTCTGAGACATGGAAGACCCCATCATCAGGTAGTTCTATGACCAGAGGCTGATCGTCTTCAAGAGGAGCCTCTGCTAGTTGATCGGCTATGACTCTGTCCTTTGATAGATTTTTGTCCAATAAACTCTATGTCAAATTCCGTCAACAACATGATCCATTTCGCCGTGCGACTACTATGATAAGTACGACTCATCATGTATCGCAATGGATTCTCCTTAGACACAACATACGTAGTGTTGCTCAACATGTAGTGGCGTAGCTTTTTGGTAGCAAACACCACTGCCAAGCGAGGTTTCTCAACGTATGCATAGTTAAGTTCATAACTAACCGGGGTGCGGCTAAGATAGTATGTAGCTCTGTTCTTTGTGAAGTTCATTCTTACGGGCTAGCATGGCGCCTAGTGCCACCTCGATGGGCTGAGATGTATAAGTAGAACGGCACTCCTGAGTGCAGGTGGTGCCAATACTGCGGCGAAACCAGGTATTGTTTGATCTCGTCAAAGGCTGATTGGCACTCGTCATCCCAATGAAATGTAACCCCCTTGTGCAATAATTTGTTCATGGGTCGGCACTTGTCAGATAATTGCGCTATGAAGCGTTTAATCGACGCGACCTTTCCCTGCAGACTCCTGAGCTGCTTGATTGTGGTTGGGGGAACCATTTCAAGGATTGCCTTGACTTTCTTTGGGTCCACCTCGATTCCTCGTTTTGAGACTATGAAACCCAAGAGTTTTCCAGATGTGATGCCAAAGACGCACTTCTTGGGGTTTAGTCTAACTTTATGCTCCATGAGGCGATCGAGGATCTTGCTTAAGTCAGCGATATGATTTGAGCGCAAGAGAGACTTGGCTAACAAATCATCCATGTAATCTTCCAAAGTTTTGTGCATGTAATCATGGAAGATATACGTCATGGCACGTTGGTAGGTGGCACCAGCATTTTTAAGGCCAAAAGGCATGACCTTATAACAAAATGTCCCCCAAGGCGTTGTGAACGCCGTTTTTAGTTGGTCTTCAGGATTGATACGAATTTGATTGTATCCTGAGAAACCATCCATGAGGGAGAGCATTTCGTGACCTACTGTAGCGTCTACTAACGCGTCGATGCTTGGCAAGGGGAAATCATCCTTAGGACTCGCTTTATTCAAATCATGAAAATCGGTGCATATGCGAATCCTCCCGTCGGGCTTCTTGACGGGAACCATGTTGGACAGCCATGGCGGATAATCCATGCAGATGACAAATTGTGCATCCAACGGCTTTTGCAATTCATCTTTGACCATCAAGGCCACTTGTTGGGTGCATCTTACGTAGTTTTTGCTTTACAGGCTTGATTGTCGGATCAAGCGTTAAATTATGCGTGACTAGCTGCGGGTCTAGTCCTGGCATATCCTTGTACGACCATGCAAAAACCTCCTTCTTCTCTTTGAGAAGGGCAATGTAGTCGGCTTGCTCTTCGAGGGAAAGACTTACCCCCAGCTTGAGAATCTGTGGATTCATTGGATCTATGCCGATGTCTACGTCAGTCGTCTCCTCGACTGACATGTGGGATCCATCCTCCAACTGATGTGGAGTCGGGATCAAATGGATATCATTAGCTGAATTTAGATCTATGCTTGGAACCTCGGGTTCCTCTTCAGCTTGAAAAATATCCTGAGTTGTCCTTGGGGTAAAATGAGGCATTTCACCGAAAGGCCAGTACTCTGATGGTGATAGAGGTGAATTGACGTGATCCCAGTCGATGGCATCTATGTCTAGATGCAATGACCGTGCTGGATCGGCCGGATTGCGGATGGGTGCGGTCAAATCAATGGAGATCATGTGGATGGAATGAATTTGGTCTCCATTACCGCGGGGATGATAACTTGATTCTTCTAGATGCCCCCTATACTCTGGATCTGGCTCTAGGGGAACGGGCACGAACGGATCGGCCCTATGTGCTAAATGGAGGACAGGGTCTTCCCTCGGCACTGTTGTTATGATAGGGTCTCGAGGTGGACGGTGCTCATCGTGAATGTGGAGCCATGGATCCAAGATCAGGTCCCACCCTGTTGGGTCGACCCACCATTCATGCCCTAATCTTATGCCCATCTGTCCCATTAGATCTTCATGAGTTAAAGCGCGATAATGTCATCGCGCATGTCTGAGATAGTCCATCTCAGTCTCATCTTCTGAGTCACTTTCGGAGATCCAAAAATGTTCATTCTCTTCGGCAACTATTGCTTGCGACGTTGATGGTTCTCCTTGTTCCGATGCGTTAATCTGGTCCCATTGCGGTTGTTCCACTTTTGGTGGAGGGACACGACTCTCTTGACATTGTGCTTGACTCAACTGGAATCTCTAAGGGGAACAGCTTCGAAAAGATGTCCGGACACCATTGATATTCTCTTTGGGGATGAGTATCCGAACTTTCGCCTCTCTCTAGCAAAGGAGAGGGATTACTGTTGTTACCAAGGGTGTTTGGTGACCATGGGAGGTAATCTCCCAATGTAAATTCTGTATTTGGGTTGGCATAGAGATCTGGTGCCAATCCCCCCTTGTTGCCTATTTCTAGGTCTTGCATATTTTCAACCAAGATGTCCAAGGGCGGGGGTGGTTGAACCCTACTCTCGACTTGTCATATGGCATCTGATATCTTGGTTGGCAAGGGAGACGCATCCCTTGCTCATATCTGCCTAGCCCGTATCCATGCCAATGGCATTGGCCAAGATATTTGAGGGCAAATTGCGGGTTTGATAGATAATTGATGTTTTCAACAAAAGGTTCTTCGTCTGCTTCCTTTTGCTTACATGGTTCAAGACCATGATCAAGGCCCCCATACACAAAATTTGTCTGGTTGGGTGGGTGACCTAGGGGAACAACTGTTCCTATGGGAAGGCGAGGTCTTCCCATATCCTGGACTGACTCTAATGCGGGCGTTGCCACAACATTACGCACTATGTACTCCCCCAGGCCTGTACTAGCCATTTCAACAGTGATTGTTGATGCTTCGGAGGGAGGGAACGGGAGTCCTTCCTGAGTCCATTCCATGTTTGGTAGGTTTGGGGTCTCAGCTTCCGTTGTGCTGGATATTTCCTCTGTTGATATCGTTGAAATTGTTGGCAACCCCTCTTTTAAGGGTTGAGCCTCTTCCATGATTTGTTTTCCCTTGTCCTTCGTGTAGCCATGACAGGTGGCGTTGGTAATGAAGGAGTAGATGATGAGGGTTCACCTGGCTGGGATGTTGTTGTTTTGATCATCAGTGGTGCCTGCGGTGTTGAATCCTTTTTAGATGGATTTAGCTAGAAATCCAAATGTGTTGAAGGGAGGGTCGACTGAGGCATTAGTTGTACCGCATTGCAATACTTGAAGGGTTCTAAGTCCATTGGGACTACGTGTATTTCACCTTCAAAAGCATACTTTAAGCATTGGTGAGCGATGGAAGGGACACACTTCATGTCCCGAATCCAAGGCCGCCCTAGCAGTATATTGTAGGCCATCTCGCCTTCCAACACATGGCACAATGTTGGTGTTGTCTTTTGTCCTACCTAGACAGGTAGAACAATTGTGCCGACTGTCGAGCATATTGCATCATTGAAAGCTCGCAGTGTGTACGTGGAGGCTTGTGATATGAGAGGCTGGCGGCTTCAAATGTTTTAGGGCTGCGGTGGTAATAATATTCTTTGGACGAGCCGGTATCTACCAACACTCTCTTATACGGGATCCCGTTGATCCGCGCAACAACATGCAGGGGTGGATCTGCCGCGTCATTCGATATTGCTTTGACTTCATCCTCTCTGAAGGTGATGACCGGCTCGAGTACATCGTTTTACGTGTCCCACGAAGTTGTTGAAAGAATTTGCTTCTTGGGGCTGTAATTCGATGGTTTTTAAAATGTCCATAAGAGCTTCCCTATGAGGTGTTGATTGTTGAATAAGCTCGTAAATGGACAGCCTAGCCGATGTGGTCCGCAAACTCTGCGTGAGTTTGCTCCGTATCGTGATTTCTGGTCTAGGCGGAGGTGACTGTATAGGGTGTTGTTGAGGCTGTGACGTTGTCGGAACTTCCTTTGTGGCTGCCCCAGGGGCAACTGCTGAGTATTTTTTATTCCTCGTCACTATGCTGATCATTCCCACAAATCCTTGCATGGGAAGATTACGGCGCACCTCATTAACTTGGAGAGGTTTTGCTCGTGCCTCGTGGGCGAGGCAAGGGGTCCTTGAATACCCCCATTTGTTGGTTGTTTGGCGCTATGGGGTTGTCCACGGCCAATGTTTTATTTTTGATTAAATCTTGGATGAGTCCTTTGAACTTCCAACATCCATTCAAATCGTGTCCCCTTCGCCTATGAAATCTACGAGTATAGTTCCTCTCTATATCCCTTAGGTTTAGGAGCGTTAGGGTCTATAGTTGGGATCTCTGGAAGGGTTACTAAATTTTCCGCTGACAAGCGGTCAAATAAGGAGTCCCTAGACTCCGTGTAGGGGGTGAATTGTCGCTTAGGGCGACGCTACTGATTCTGCTCCTGTTTCTTATTATCTTTCTCATAACTAGGAGGCACTGCCTAGTAATTGGCCTTTTGAGGCTGCGTGTCTTGCACAGGCTTGGGAACATTGATCGCAACTTGATTAACCGCTGCGGGTTGTGATTGCGTATTCCCAGTCTTAGTGGTTTTATTCCACTCTTTCTTTTTAGGCTTGGCAATTGTGCCTTCACCTATTTTAATCTCTTCTATGACTCTGGCTTGCGCCAAGGCTTCTTCTAAGCTGTCGTATTGCTACAGCAGCAATAGCCCAGAGATTGATTTTAAGCAACTCCGTGCGAACATCTGAGTGAGATCAGACATAGGGGGACGGTAGGGTAGCCTGGAAAGCAAAGTCCTCCATCGGTTCCCGTATGCTGCTATTGTTTCCTCCTCATCTTGCTGAGGCTGGCCAAATCACTTAGTGATGCCTTCTTCCTTGTGTTGAAAGCAAAGCATTCAAGAAATGCATCCACTAGTTGATCTAAGTTGTTGATACTTGTGTTTGGGCAATTGTGTAAACCAATCCGAGGCGGGGCCCGCGAATGTGGTTATGAAAGTTCTAAGCAACAATGCATCATTGTCTTGGATGCCGAAGCATTGACTCGGGGAACCTCGTGACATGTTCTTGTGCGTCCTCCTCACCTTTAAAGGCGCCAATTGTGGCAACTTGAAATGTTCGGGGTAAAGAGGTATGGGTGCTGAGGGATGCACTGGGATGACTACGGAGTTGACGTAGTGTGGGCTTTTGATGCCCCGAAGCTTTTATCTCCACAGACTCCAAATGCTCTAATAGTGCTTTGTATGCATCGGAAGATTTTATTTCTTCTTCTTTGGTTTGCTCTCGTTGTGGGTCAAGGGAGGCTGGAGGCCTATGGGGAGGTGGCCGATTGGCAGCCCTCCCGCCTTGATGGGGCGTGTCGGCCCGTTCTATTTCTGGTTTGAACTCCTCATAAAACTCTTGAGGAGTCTCTGGGCGAGCCCTATGACCTTGATCGAGTCCCCGCTGAGGGTACCCATCATTGTTCCGGGGAGTGGCCTCCCTTTCGGGTCTATAAGGTCTCGGAGGCAAAGCTTGACGAGGTCGCGGAGACCTGTCCTGCACCAACGGGTTGTGCCTCTCATACTGTTGTGCTCTTTGGGTGCGAGGGGTTGGCACCCTTTTAGGTAGTTTATAGCGTAACTCATCTGCCTCGCGTTGCATGCGCTCTTTATTCAGGCGGTATAAATACTCTAACTCCTGGTGACCTTGCTCAAGCTGCGTGATTCGAGCTTGGCGGGCGGCATGTCTGGCGATTGCCGGGTCAATTTGGTCTGCCCTCTTTGGCTCAGGAGGCTTAAATGTTTCTCTTATGTGTTTGCCTCGATCTTGATGATCTAAAATTTTAATGGGTTGCTTCCCTCTGTCGAGGTAGGCGACATTTGTTTGAGGCCCTAGCCTCGATGTGTGATCATGATATCTGGCAGGTGCAAAAATGCAAGGTTCCCACGTTGTTTGTTGTTCTCGAGGAATGTGATGATCTTCCTCGTACTCCCTTTCATGGGTGTGAAAGGGGCGGGCGGAGTTAGCTTGCCTTGTGTAAAGAGCCCTGCGCTTTGGATGTTGTTTTTCTATTCTGATGGGAGGTAAAGAAGGGACGCCATATCCACGTTGCCCCTCCAAATGGATAGTATGCCTCTCTAGCGCTTCATCGTGCTTGTGGCCATTCAAATCTAGCCTCAAAAGGCGGTTGTCTACCGATATTGAGACCTGCATGTGAACCATCTTCCCGAAAGGGGCTGTGTTGAATGGGTGTATTCCAATGAGGAGGTTCCCAATAATTCCTTCTTGAAGTGGCCTGATGTGGACTTTGTTGTAGGCCAGACTGCCAAGACGGTATGGCTAGGTCCTCAGGACTAAAGCGAAGGCGACTAGCGCCCTCTCTTTGTGTACCTTCCATAGCGTCACGCCCTTGATTGGGCTTGGCTACGAGTGTACACCATTGTGATGCTTCGCTACTATCTAAGCAGATTTTATCTTGTTTTATGATGATTTGTCTTTTTGTCTACACTAAGCAGAAGTAAACACACACATACACAAAACTGTGATTATCTCTTTTAAGGATTAAATAGTGTGTCCTAGACTGGTTTAGTGCATTTTGGTGTTTCGTTTTGTTTTTGCAATTTTGGAAGAACGTTTAAATGCATAATGTTGGCTCATATGACTCCCATAAATGGTCGCCCCTTCAATATACCATTGTCGGACCGATATACCAACCTCTCTATATACCCGCCCTTACGTGAGGGAGACTATAGGTACGTGAGAGCAGATGGTACGTGGAACATAGGCGGTACGGAAGGGGAATCACTCTGTTTATGACACCTACCATAGAAGACTTATCCTCGCGTGCATGGGAATCACCCCAGCAACACTTGGTCAGCTTTCGTCAGGATTTACGTCTAGCAACAGTCGCGATCGAGGTAATGGATGCAATATCTCAAGCCAAAGTGATGATGGAATCCACCTTTGGTCTTGCTCAAGGGTTGGGGTTTTACGACCAACGCCTTGGTTTAAAATACCACGTGGTGTGTGAGGTTCATTTTACTTTGCAAAATTGAAACAGAGCAATCGAAAAAGAAAGCTTTCCCTATGCCAGACAGACACTACAAACCGGCAAACAGCAAGTGAAAAATTGAAAAGAAATTTCCTATCTTTCCTTAACAAAATTTTTTTAATTATTACATGAATAATTACGCAGATAACTAAATAATTAAATAAAGCAAGAAAAATTTTTAAGAAAAATTTCTCTACCTTACTTTAATAATTAAAAAATATTAATTATTAAATGAATAATTACGTAGATAACTACATAATTAAATAAAGCAAGAAAAATTTTTAAGAAAAATTTCTCTACCTTACTGTAATAATTAAAAGAAATTAAAATGATAGTAAAAGATTAAATAAATAAAATAACCCGAAACTTCGCAACAAAAAATGATATGGACGGCTAGAACCGTTACCTCCTTTCTGCCCGGATTTGCTGTTTCTGACCTCCGGCTAAAAAGAAGTACCTCCTTTCTACCCGGATTTTTTGTTTCTGACCTCCGGCTAAAAAGAAGTACCTGTTAAGCACGAGACACAACAAGTTTAATTAACTTCCATGATTTTAAAAATCTGGGAACGGTCCCACCGTGATCGCCACTGAAAGCATGAGATTTCGGAATAAAAAAAAATAGTATTCAGATGTAATGACAATATGACCAGATTTATGCATGAAATGACATGGATATAATCAAATTAAAAAAATAGGAGCACAACCCTTTTTATTAATAAGATTCTGACTCGGTTACAATAAATCTCTTCAATGGCACATTCTCAGTTACAACAGATGAACAATAATCTCTTTCCGCATGCCCACATGCAAAATGGGCGGGCCAAACCGTATTGCCACCGCTGGTGTTTAATGAGTTTTTGTCGGTGACTCCTTGCTTGCTGCTGTTTCTCTTTCAATCACAGAAACAAATAAACGCGTTAATAGCACCTGTCGTTGAAACAAAGCGTTCGGTCTTAAAAACACGAGCAACGAGACTAAAAAGAATCGAGAATATTTTGAAACCTGCGTATTAGTGAAAATAAAATGAAAATATAAGCCGCACGTAAATAAGCATTCGATCTTAAAAACACATAAAACACGTATGGATGGTTAGAGCAAAAGACTGCGGCAGATTCGAAACCATGATGTAAAAGAAAATGTAAGACGTAAACTGTTCTTTGATATATTCGAAAACAGCGTGTATTTAAAAGCATGAAACGTGAACTATGCTTTAATACGTTCGAAGACAGCATACATTTTAAAACATAAAACATATACTAAATTAACGAGGGGTTTGCGTAGGGTGCCCAAGCGGGCCGCCCCCTGTTAGAACTTGATTATGGCACCAATCCAATAAGGAAGGGCCCGTAATCTTTATATTGAGTTGTGTTGTCGTCAAATTGGTGTGTTACGATGGTCGAGTGTCGGGTTCACAGTTCGGCAGCACTTCGTTGCTTTTACAAAATGCTTCACGGTTTTTTTTACATTGTATCGAGCCGGTTTTTATAGAGGATTCGGCCTCTGAGAGCATTAATGTTAAAACCCTAAATCCGCAAGGGCCGCTTAGATTTGATCCTTATCGGGCCATTATGAGACATGGCTCGCACTGACAGATCGCGGTTATGAGGCGTGGCTTTGGATCAGATTTGTTTCGAAAAGGCTTGTCTCATTAAAGTCCGTCGTTCTGCAGATCCACGGGGTCTCTTTGGAGAGGGGCACGTAAGGGTGCCACGTGGCGATCATTCTTTGGATGTTGCGGCCACGTCAAAGTCCACCTTTGATTATCGCAAATATGCCTTTTAAACGTAAAGTGCCGAAGTGTCGCGATATCGCGACGTCGCGATATCGTGACGTCGCGATATCGCGACACTTCGATAGAGCCTCCCTTTGGGGCCAAAGGTGTCGCGATATCGCGACGCGCGATATCGCGACACCTTTGGCCGAGGCTCCCCTCGGGACCAAAGGTGTCGCGATATCGCGCGTCGCGATATCGCGACACCTTTGGCCGAGGAGCCTCGGGCCAAAGGTGTCGCGATATCGCGACACCTTTGGCCGAGGCTCCCCTCGGGGCCAAAGGTGTCGCGATATCGCGACACCTTTGGCCGAGGGTAGCCTCGAGGCCAAAGGTGTCGCGATATCGCGACACCTTTGGGAGCCTCGGGGCCAAAGGTGTCGCGATATCGCGACACCTTTGGCCCGAGGCTCCCCTCGGGGCCAAAGGTGTCACGATTTCGCGACACCTTTGGCCGAGGGTAGCCTCGGGGCCAAAGGTGTCGCGATATCATGACACCTTTGGTCGAGGCTCCCCTCGGGGCCAAAGGTGTCACGATTTCGCGACGTTGCGAAATCGCGACGTCGCGATTTCGCGACGTCTAAGGCTAGGTTCCCTTTTTGTTGAGGCCTGTTTGCTTTTAAAGACTTTGCTTTCGATGAAGGTTTTGGCAAGGCTTGAAGACTTTATGAAGGTCGGCTTGAAGACTTTGATGAAGGTTTTAGCAAGGCTCTTTTTTCGACCTTCTAAACTGCTGTGTAAGTGGCCAGGACCACTGTTTGACCTCTGAGGGCTGCCCTGAAAGCTATGTATGTCAATGCGATCAATGTTTGTAGTCACTTAATCAGAATGGTGTTGTTTTGGTGTCTACACCATGCATTTACAAATTTTGTGGGACATGTACAATAGTTTCAAGAACCCATGATGCAATTTTATGATCATGAAGTGAAGATGGTTCCTGCTATTACGGTTGACCCATCGTTGCATATCATCGTGTGTGTTAACCACATGCATTTCAAAAGGGTCTTGATCGACACTGGGTCCTTGATCAACATAATCACAACCAAGGCATTGAGGCACCTCCAAATACCCAAGTCACACATTGTACCTACCACCTTTATGTTGAGGGTATTTAACGAGGCGCTATGATCGACGGTTGGTACAATTGTTCTACCTATTTAGGTGGGAATCGAGACCATCTCTATGATGTGTCACATGATATAGGGTGCCATGCAGTACAAAATTATGCTTAGAAGGACTTGGATTCATGAAATGCATTGCGTCCCCTCTATCTTGCATCAGTGTGTGAAATACATTCACGAGGGACAAGTTTATGTAGTGTCCTCAGAAAAAGAACCATTCAAGTTTGTGAACTTAGCAGATTTTCCTTGGGATTTTGTACTCCCGTCGATGCACTTGGATATCCGAAATGTCTTGTTGGTTAAAATTCCAATAGGTAAACCAGCAGCCCATGATCAACCATCAATATCTATGTCACACAGGTCTAAGCACACAACTGCAACTTCTCTAAAGTCGACTGCATCGGTGATGCACCAGCAAGTCAAGAATCTAAAGGTAAAATTGGGTGATAAAGTGGAAATCATGTGCCCAGATCAGTCACCAATGAGACTCCCACTCCCATGGATGTGGAAGAACCTCAAGACAAAATTGAGGAGGCACCTCAGCCTGCTTCACCTACATCTTCAGTAGGATCATTTGCATCATCGGTGACCGTTCATCTGGCCAACACAGGGTTGGGTGAGTATCTTGTTCAAAATGTTACTTTCGAATCTATCCTAAAAAATATGTAAGAGATGGGCCGACCACACACCCATCAATTTCTAATTGGATCCGTAGTGCCGTTGGGTGAGCCACCCAACCAGACAAACTTTGTCTACACAGGGCTAGATCAAGTGCCCACTAGAATATCCATAGATGAGGACGATAATGAGCCATTCACTGTGAATGTGCACTATTTGTCCAACCCAAAATACGCCATGCACATTTTTTATTTGTATCATTGGTATGGGTGCGACCTTGGTCTTTTTGAACAAGGATGGAGAACTTCACTCAAACCTCATTATCAGTTAACTACTAATAGGTTTGGGTTAGGGTTACAAGTATAAGGTCATGATGATTTGCTTGTCACATCATTAGATCGCATGTACCTGAGTCTGGGGGACAATGTGGATTTTAATACATATCACCCTAATCCTTCTAGCTGTTGGAGGACTCACCAGATGGTATCGTTTGTTACCATAGGGTCACCTGATTCATACCATGAGGGGACCTTAGAGGACAACCCTAGAGACAACCTAGGTAACCAAATCTGTGGTGCTACCAATGACACTAGTATGCAGGGGCATGACCCCCATGCTGTAGGCGATCTCAAATTAGGAGATCTTTGTGATGATGATGGAGAGGAGTCCACCTCCGAGATGAGTGGACCTAGTTACGATGCAAATGATGAGTCCTCAAACGATGATCAATTCGAGGAGGAAATCAGGCCAACCTTTCTAGGTCTGACATTTATACGCCATCTGTTGCCTATGGAACAAGTGGAAGAGGTGAATGAGCTCTCCATAGTTGATACTGATTACAAATATGAAACAAAGGAGGCTTACTTAAAGCCTCACCCAATAGATCTCCCACTGTGCACAAACATAATAGAGTGGCCCATCCATGGTAATGACCACAGTGATGTAGATGAGAGGATTGATTCTAGGCTTGTGTATCTGCAATATCTATTACCTAGGGAATAAGAGAATGTTATAGAGGAATTCCTTCCAAACACTGAGTGCTGTAAGGAAGGAGCAACACTAGTTTACATGGTAGTATCGTATAACCAATAATTCTATCGAATTTATTCGGATAGTGACGATAGTGACCCCAGGATCAGATACATGAGACCACATTTGCCTAATCCCTCCTTAGATGAGGAGGGAAGTTATGGATTGCATTTGAACAATGATGATGAGGACTCAATGGAGATGGCCTATCTAGGACCTCACCACTTATGCAATAGGCCTCCACCTAGAGGTCCCCCACCTATTACAGTTATAGGTTTGCATCGAGAGATCAATCTCCATCGCAGCCTAAGGGAAATAAGAGAGCTTGAAGAGAGGTATCAGGAACTCTTTCCCAATTTGCCTACATACGTGGAGCTCCTTGAGTCAAGATATCCCATTCTACAACCAGTGTATTGGGACGATCCAGTTATACAGGCATCCCATAGAGAGGATCCATTTGTGCCCATACCGTCTGAACCAGATATTGGATATGAAATCTATGCTTCAGAGAAAGAGTTCTATCCATGTGGTTTTGAAGATCAATTCCATTCCATCAATATGGTCTCCATTGATTTGACCACTCCACTCCATAATCTAGCAGATCCGTCCAAATCATTGCATCTGAAAATGGATGCTATTGATTGGGATCATGCTGATTCGCCAGTCTAGCCTGAATATTTCTTCCCAAATGAAGAAATGATGCAACCGTTTCATTTTGCACCAGGCTTTGCTCATAATTTTTGTCATGCCAATAATGCTTCCCAAGAGGAACATGTGAACCCAACTGATGACATCCATATGATTCCTATGCCTCACCAGCTTGAGAAGGGATCACATATGTTAGTACAGAAAACCTTCGAGGTGGATATTAGTAAAGATCCCACCAATCCAAAGAAGTTTAAATTTGGAGAGAGTCTCACTCCGAATGAGCATGATAGCATCATCCCTCTACTGAAAGAGAGACCTGATATCTTTGCTTGGACTTACAAAGACATGTTGGGTCTAGATCCAAAATTGGTTACTCATAACATTTCGCTAGATCTGTCGAAGAATTCAGTCAAGAAAAAACTTAGAAATATGCATCCAATAGTAGCCTTAATGGTAAAAGACAAGTTGCAAAAGTTTTTGGATGTAGAGTTCATCATCTCCATCGACTATCCGGAGTGGGTCTCCAATATGGTGCCCATAGGAAATCTAGATGGAAGGGTCTATATTTGTATGGATTTTAGAGATCTCAACAAGGCAACACCCAAAGATTCATTTCCATTGCCAAATATCGATGCTTTGGTAGACACCACTATAGGTCATGAAATGCTCTCCCTTATGGATGGTTTTTTTGGATATAACTAGATTCAAATTAAACCCGAAGATCAGCATAAAACCATGTTCATAATGCCATGGGGGATATTTTACTACAAAGTTATACCATTCAGTCTTAAAAATGTTGGTTCCACATATCAGTGGGGTATGACATATATTTTTCATGACTACATGCATAAAATCTTAGAATATTATATCGATGAATTACTAGCTAAGTTGTTACTGTAAGCAGAGTATGCGGAGGTCTTAAGGAAGGTCTTCGATCGCCTGATAGAGCACAATGTTAGGCTGAATCCTAAGAAGTGCGTATTTGGCGTAACTTTAGCTAAACTCTTTAGATTCATTATTTCTAAACAAGGTGTAGAAGTAGACCCAGCAAAGGTCATGGCTATTCTAGAGATGCGTCCTCCCACTAATATCAGATAACTAAGAAGCCTTCAGGGCAAAGTAGCATCCATAAAGTGATTCATCGCTCAATTATCGAATAAGTGTCGACCCATGAATTGACTGCTACATAAAGGGTCCCATTTGATTAGGACAAGGACTACCAAGCAACCTTTGCTGAGATTAAGCAATACCTGGCAACGTTGCTAGTAATAGCTCCACCAAGGTCATATGAACATTTTTTGCTATATATATCGACAACCAACTTTGCATTAGGGACCAGGTTAGCCCAAAATAATGTGCAAGGTAAAGAGGAAGACATATATTACATCAGTCGCACCCTGGTGAGTTATGAGTCAGGATATGCATATGTTGAAACACTTTGTTTAGCAGTAATGTTCGCTACCAGGAAATTGTAGCATTACATGCTAATTCATACAACATATGTTACATTGAAACATAATCCTTTGCAGTACATGATGAGCAAGACATATCATAACACCCATAAAAGTGGATCATGCTATTGATAGAATTTGATTTGTAATTCATCAGCCAAAAGTCCATCAAGGGATAGGTCGTAGTTGATCAACTAGTTGAGGCACCACTATCCAACAGTGGGCCTCTAACCATTGATCTTCCAGATGATGTGGTCTTCATAATATCTGAAGCTCTTGAACCCGAGGAACTAGAGAATAATACTGATATGACATTGTTCTTCAACGGTTCAAAGTGTGAGCAAGGGGGTGGTGCAAGAATAGTGTTTTTCATGCCACAAGGAGCTACAATTCCCTTGTCGTTCAAGTTAAAATTTTTGTGCACCAATAATGCTGAATACGAAGCCCTACTTCTGGGCCTCCATACAGCCATTGCCATGGGTATTAAAAGACTAAAATTTTTGGTGATTCTTTGCTCATAGTTAACCAGGTTAAGGGGCTCTTTCAGTGTCGATGTCTCATACTAAAAGCCTACAAAGATCTTGTTGCCACTTATCTGGATAAACTTGAATGGTATGACATCGAGGCAATCCCTCGTTCATCAAATAGGTTCACAGACACCATGGCATATTTGGGGTCCTTGATCCCTCAAAATCCATCTATTGAGTTTACTACCATCCATGTTAGAACACTCTCGCACCCAATAGCAGAGTGTGCAATGGTTAATATCAAAGAGTCAGTCAACATGATTATTGTGGAACCAACAACTGATTGGTTTCGTACAACAGAGGAATTTCTTAAGCAGGCACCCTGGGAGTCATTGACTTCTCAAAGTCCTATGGGGAGTGGTACTACCATTCACCATAAGGTTGTTTCCCAGTCTGCATTTGCAAAGCTAAATACGCAGGGGAAGCAGACCATCTTAGCAGTCAAATTTGAGGCTTGTCAAAGTTGGATGTTGCAAATACAAGACTTCCTAAAACTTGATATGATTTTAGAAGGATTATTGCGTGCCGCAAGACGTACATTTAAACAAAAAATTACTAAGTATGTCTTGATAGGAGACATTTTGTATCGACATAGTTACGAAGGAGTCCTCCTTCGATGTCTTGAGCCCCAAGAGTCATCTTGGGTAATTTTAGAAGCTCATGACGGTACATGCAGTGGCCATTTCCATGACATGCCTATCGTCAAACACATCTTTCGCATGGGTTATTATTGGCCCACTATGGAGAAGGATTGTAATGTGTATGTCAAAAATGCGTTAAATGTCAGCATCATGCTAATCTTATGCACTTGCCATCACAGGCCTTACAGCCCATTCAAGTGGCTTGGCCATTTTCTCAGTGGGAATTAGATCTAATTGGCAATATTTCCCCTCCATAGTCAGGCTAACATACATTCATTATCATGGCTACTGAGTATTTTACAAAGTGGATGGAAGCCATTCCCCTTACAATGACCACTAGAGCTCACATCGCAAAATTTATTCTATAATCATATGTCATTTTGGGATACCATTCAAAATAATTTTGGATAATGGAACTTATTTTAAGAACAAAAATATGTGGGCTTTAACATCTAAATACCACATTCAACACATTTTTGCAACTTCATATTATCCACAAGCAAACGGGCAAGCTGAGGCCTCAAACAAGACTGTGGTAGCCATCTTGAAAAAGACAATGCAAGAACACCATAAGGATTGGCATATACAGCTACCCCTTGCACTATGGGATTACAGGACTAGCATTCAGATGCCCATTGGGGCAACGCCATTTTCACTAGTATATGGCATCGAGGCCATTATGCCCTTAGAGTTGGAAATTCCAACACTGTGCGTCGCATTGAAAGAGTTCATCGATGACGACACCATGTGATAAGATCACCTCGATCAATTGATGTTGCTTGATGAACGTCATGTGAATTCCATCGAGCATATCTAATTTTATCAAGAATGATTAAAATGAGCTTACAATATCAAAGTCCACCAGAGAGACTTTGAAGTTGGGGATCTTGTGCTAAAAGAAAACCAACAAAACTCAAATTTTTTGCCTGACATGCGAGACAAATTCGTGGCTAACTAGCTAGGGACTTACATCATATCTAAAAATATTGGTCTAGGTACCTATCATCTAATATCGCTAGAGGGTTTGGATGAGCTTGAACCTCTCAATATCATCCATATTAAGGCGTTCTATGCTTAAGAGTGTAGTAAAGGCACCAAAGGCATATGTAAGCCCTTTGGTCAACCCAAAAGCCCCGAGAGGTTTTGTCTAAATCGTATGGTCATCTCAAAAGGCCCCAAGCTATCTGATTAAGAAGCTTGGTCAAGAAAAGACACCAAGTATTCCCAAAAATTGCTTGGTCAACCCAAAGGGTCCGAGAGTTTTGATAACTTCTTAGTCATCCCAAAAGGCTCCATGCCCTCTTGCTAAGAGTTTGGTCAACTAAAAGGTTCCAAAGGTGGTTGTAAAACCTTTGGTCAAGTCAAAAGGCTCCAAGGATTTCCAAAAATTGCTTGGTCAACCCAAAGGCTCCGAGAGTTCCTATAACTTCTTGGTCATCCCAAAAGGCTCCACACCCTCTTGCTGAGAATTTGGTCAACTAAAAGGTTCCAAAGGTGGCTGTAAAACCTTTGGTCAATTCAAAAGGCTCCAAGGATTCCCAAAAATCACTTGGTCAACTCAAAGGCTCTGAGAGTTCCTATAACTTCTGGTCATCCCAAAAGGCTCCACGCCCTCTTGCTAAGATTTTGGTCAACTAAAAGGTTCCAAAGGCGACTGTAAAACCTTTGGTCAAGTCAAAAGGCTCCAAGGATTTCTAAAAATCGCTTGTTCAACCCTAAAAATATCTAAGGACATGTACTCATCATTTGGTCAAATATGAAAGCTCAAAAACCTATAAAAATCAAGAAAAATATATAAAAGTCCAAAAAAATTGATAAAGCTTAAAATCCAAAAACATTTGCATTTGCATTTTCATCTGTATTCACACATGCATTCACATCATCATATTGCATTTAGGAATTTGTCATACATTGCATTCCGCAGTAGAGTGTAGTGCATTTATCAAAGTTTTACAAACAGTCACACGTTTGTATGACAATCATGCACCCTTGCATTTATCATAATTCATTGCATTCATACACGATACCTGTTGTGGATACCTATGTGTATTAAGTTTTCCTGTCATTCAGCCATACCTAGTGGGTTCTTCAGATATTGTAGAAAGCTTGCTTTGCTATTATAGATAAGGTCATTAGTTGGGATAGTGCCTCGACATATTAGAATCTTGTCACTAAGAAAAACAATATAAAATCCTGCTAAGACGAGAGAGGATGAAAGCTGTGAAAGTAGTCTTAGGTCTCTAGAGATATGGGTCTCATGACCTACTTATCTTGCAAATAGTCGGTCTAGAAAGGTGTACTTTGGCAAAAGGACAAGAATTTCCCCTATACATCCCAAAGTCACAAAATTTAAATCCCAAGTTACAAAGTGCAAAAAAAAAAATACACCAATTTCAAGTTCAAAACATAAAGTGACACAGTGAATAAAAAGCACTATAAAAATCCCTTGCTCAAAGAAAGTGATAACACATGGACTAACAGTGATTTTTATCACTACATCTGAGAAAGTAAGAAGGGTGAGAACTTGAATCCCTAGATTGTACACCTTTTGAAAGCCATAGAGTGATCCTCGATCGCAACAATGGGTTGGAAGAGTCCCGCCTGCAACCAAAGGGGTAGTTCTATTGGGTGATCCCCAAACATAGTAATGGGTTGAAAGAGTCTCGCTTGCATTTGGAGGGGTAGCCCTGATAAATTTGCAAGATGAGCTAGCTTTAGGTACTTAGGATTGTCCAGCTGTATAAGTCTAATCAAAGCTGAAACAAGGATGATACGATCGTATGAGGAATCCTATCTCACATATTGGTTGAAAGAGCCCCGACTGACATATGGGGTGTGCTTATGATCTATCTAAAAATACTCACATGCACACACAAAGATTATGAATAGTTGGGTCTGTCACGACAAAAGCCTTTTCCAATATAAGCCTGGTATAGTTAGTATGTGATTTTTGGAGAGGTCTACTAGAGTGTTTGAGTCTCAAGGAAAAACCCAAAAAGGTGCTCCAATAGCAACAAAATCAAATATCATTAGACTGCAAAAATACGAGTCATTCATTAATCAAAATGCATTTTGCAAAGTACAATAAAATATATAAGATAGATAGCGTATGAAGATAAGAAATAATGTTTAGATGGCCACTGATTATATGGTACAAAATGACATAATCAGTCATTAAGCATCTTACCAATCCATTTCACTGCATTTCATATATGGGTGATTAATTGATTAAGTTCTTGTAATGAGAATTATCAATTATTTTACATGATTGTTATACATTCTGTGGTGTCATATTTTGAAATTTGATATACACAATTTGCATTCATTCCTTATGTTTTAAGTGATTAAAGCATACAAGTTCATTTCCATTAGATTATGATTTTGTACATAATGCATTACCATACATTGCATAGCATATCATAAACTGCATAAAATATACACATGCACACAAAGAAAAATAAATATACATTAAAAAATAAGCATCGCATCCATCTACATACATCATATGTCACACATCTAATCATCTAGATCACTGCATATCATCATCATAAAAAAAAAAATAATAGCTATCAAGTACATGACATCCATACATTGCATCATATGAACATAGCATTTAAATATTCATTGCATCCATGTGCATCAAATAAACATAAAATCAAAAAGTAATAAATACACATTTAAACTTAATGAGCCATGAAAGATCATATCATATATATATGTGTCCAAATGAGTACATAGGGAGTACAAAATGCTCGCAGGCTACAACTGTGTAGGTCCTCGACCTTACACACAAAATGATACATCAAAATGTAGTAGGCAGATGATAATAAATAGATCTAGGCTACTCCCCCTGTACTGGAGCTCTCACCACCTCCCTCTGCACTATGCTTTGGAGCCTACTCTCCTGGCTGACCTGGCACCTATGGTGGATCCAGATGTGGATCCTTCCTGCTTCCAAAACCTAATGCACCTAGCACATGGGAAACTGGTAGTTGTAGTAGGCTAGTCCTTTGGCTAGAGGTCCCTGATGTCTACCCTGGATCTCTAGCCCTGGCCTGTGACCTTGCTATATGCGTGCTAGAGGACCTGTGTGTCCTCTTAGTCCTGTGAGTCCTATGACTCGAGATAGCTGTGGACTGCCCTAAAGTCTTGGATCTAGTACACTATGACTCTATGACAAAAGGATCCTTAGGAACTGGTAGCCCTTGCATCTCTATATAGTCGACTAGCTTATCAATGTGGGCAAGCCGGGTTGCGTGCATCTCATTGGTCCTCATGACCATACCATGCAGTTGCATCACCTCAATAGTCATATCCTACGTTGCTAGTGTACCTGCTATTGGTATCGCAGGAGGCCCCATAATAGCCTGAGGAGGCCCCATAGTAGCACCCCTCACTGCTCAAGCGAGATCCCACTCTATCTCTACTGCAGTCCACTACATCTATGCCAACTCCAGGGCAATATGTAGTCTCTGCACCTGGGCCTCTGCATCAGTAGCTCAAGTCATGAGCTCTTATATCTGGACCTATGCCTCAGTCAAGCACCGATCCCTATTAGTCACCTTTGCCTCCAGAGTGGTGATGGTAGTATCTCACTCCTGCTACTATGTATGGAATCATCGAATCTGACTTTGTAAGTCAGCAACCTATGCTAGTAGCTATCCCTCTACACTATCAAGAGGGACATCACCCTCCTCTGGAGCATCCTCCATAGGGTCGATCTCTGATAGGTCTTTAATGATGGCCTCTACACCCCAACCGCCCTTAGTATGTTGGAATAGCCTATGCTCATCAGGATATGCCTTTGCCACTACCTCTGCTAGCACTCGACCCAGAGGCTCGATACCATGCCATCTAAAAAGAGACCACCACCCATCATAGTTAGGTGTGGTCCCAACAGTATCAACCCCTGACTCTTGGAAGTCATCAGGTGCATCCCCTAGTGGTGAAGGAACTATCAATAGGAGATACCTCTCTAGAGCCAATCATTTGTACCTGAGGGGCATATCTAGAAGGTCCTGCACCATGCCAAACTATCATAGGATGTGAGAAAAATTGGTACTCTCTCAACTTTGGCTTACACCATATGAGCCATCTATCTTGGTGGGCCCATCGTAGCCACTCATCTGCCTTCAGCCATACAGGACAATCCATGTAGCAGTGCCAGATGATGTCCCTTGGCCCAAGTGCCGCAAAGCTAAAGATATAATGCTATGCATCCCTAGCATGAGCCCTGCTACAAACACCCTCCTCAGCACGAGGCTAGTAGGTGGTATAGCATTGATGAGTGACATATAGGGTAGTGATGCACAAAGGTAGTTCAACAGGACACTCAATCCAGATATGCTTCCACCCCCAGATCTATAGGAAAAGGTTGCAACTAATGCCCTTATGGCTCCACTCCATTATTTGGTACAACTCTCGATAGAGCTGGTAGAGTAAAGTGCTCCCCCAGGCTAGCAGCAGTGGCTCCTCCGTCGAGCTTTGAAGCACCCTCCAAGCAGGGGCTAGCATGTTTAAGGGAATCCTCATGCCCGAGGAGTCTGGAAGGACAATCTGAATTATGAGGTGCATGAACAAGGCCTCTCGAGTAGAGAAGACATCATCCTAGTACCAATCCTCGATGTGCACCCCTCCATGGCCTGCATCATCTTGTGCATTGACGCTATGATCATCGAATATGGTAGCAAAGATGTCATCCTTTTCTGTGTAGGCAGAGGAAATGACAGCCTCATCATCGATAGAGATCCTAAAGATCCTGTAGACATCCTCTAGTGTGATAGTCATCTCACCAAGAGGCAGGTGAAATATGTTTGTCCACACATTCCAACATCGGGCCAACGTAGTAATATAGGCCTGATCTACCCTAATGGTGGGTAGATCCACGACATAACCTAACCCGACGGCTCGAAACCATGCTTGATCATCATCTGATAAGGCCTCATAGAGAGTCTTCATTAATTCAAGATCCCATGCTCTAGACATCAACTTTTAAAAAGCAAAAAAATATACTGTAAGCTAAATATAGCTAAGCAGTGCTAAAAAAAAAAACAAAAAACACAAGCAATTACAGCCTGCAACTGCAACTTGTGGTCTCCAATTTGCAAATTGGTAACCACAGCTGCAAATTGCGGTCCCCAATTTGTAAATTGGGAACCGTAGCTGCAAATTGCGGTCCCCAATTTGCAAATTGGGGGTCATAGCTGAAACCTGGGGTTCCAATTTTGCTAACTGGGAACCGTAGCTACCAGCTATGGTTTAGGAGTGGCACCCATTTAGGGTACCCTCCTAGACCACTCATGCATAAAATTAAAATCCTAATCTAGCCTAAACTAGTGGGGTTCATTACTGATAGTTTAGTGAAGTTCAATTTCCACATTTATTAAGTGTGGTTTATTTTACTACTATGGAGTGTGAGGTCTCAGTTTTGAGTTACCTTGCCCGCACCCTACCCCCGGCTAGTAGACGGCTGATCAAGATATGCCATCAAGGAAGAATGAGTGTACAAGTTGTTGATTTTGACAGCGTTTTGTATCAGGGAACGTCTTCTCTCTCTCAGAGCTCTCAAATTGCTCAAGGTTGCAAGAACATAATGAAAAATTGCAAATAAATTTTCAATTTATAGGTTCTCCTAGTCACTACAGACCGTAGCTGACACCCGTGGTCCGTAAACTAGGGTTTTTCGCCCACAGGTCTAACCTGCTGTCCCAAAAATTTGGTATTGGAAACCATCGATATTACCTACGGTCCACAATTAGTAATAAATGCACTAAAAACCCACCATGGGAAGGTTTGAAAAGGAAAATTAATGACTCTCGATGGATAAAAATCAAAATAAATGATAAAAAATGCAAATTTGGTGACATTAAAAGCACCAGGATTAATCCAATAAATACAAAATTCAACACAAAAATAAATAAAACAAATGCAAAACCAAATGCGCCTCGTATTCAGTGATTTATCCTATACACTTGGTGGTTGCAGCGACTTGCAATCCATGCAATCCGACAAGATGAGTAGATCACAATAAGGACATTTGGGGTAAAATTGTCATTTCTTCTATGAAATTTTTCAGCAAATCATCGAAAATATGATTCATTACAAGTCTTCTTGAATTTGTATTATCTTGACTCTCTAAGACAGATATCATAGCCTGAATACTCCATGGGAGAGAGATATGCAAATACTACTAAGCGTTGCAATCATAAGCTGAACTAGGCCTAGCCAAGGCATTAAACGTCTCAAATCTAAAGTTGTTCAGGATCATTCATTATGATCAAGTTATTTTGTCGCTTCAGACATTGTCATTACGTCATAATTTTATGTCATAATCAAAATCAATAGAAGATCTCGAAGATCGTAGATCCCTTGATCTTGTCAAAATTGCGTTTGTCCTTGCGAATCATTGCTAAAAGCTATCATAAGCTTCCCCATCTGCTTGGGGTAAATAGTAAATATAAAATTTTGTTTGTAGCTCTCATCCATCGGTTATATAGGCCTAACTCCTATTGTAGCACCAAAGCTACCCGAATGTCTAATGACGAGTGCAAACTTTTCAAATGTAAGCCTTCCCATGTTGGAAGCAATGATTCTAGGATGTGCGTCCTTTTGCTAGACCAGGGGCATCTAATGTTGATCAGACTAATGATCATCATAGAACCTTCGACATCATTTTAGGTCTATTTTGCTCAGCATTGTTCAATCTCACAATGCATCTCAAAAGGGGTATTTGTAGACACCTAAAATGTGCCATGCCAAGGGCGACTACTCATATGGACATGCTACAAAACCATATGAAGGATCTTGGATAGGATCCAAGATAGATAAGTGGTTCTAACCACTCAATTTAGGCATTTTGGCCTAAGCAGTCTGAACTGCAGCCCAGACCTACGGTCTCCAGTCTGAACCATGGTTGACACCTGTGGTGGTAAGACCCCAAGGTCTTACTATAAAATTATTAACAAATTAATGTAAATGTAATCATAGGCCACTCAAAGGGGACTCCCTTGTAATCGCTTTGCCACTATAGGGGTCTCCCTCCTTAGAATCTATGCTTATTATTCTTCTTCTTGGATGATTTGATATGGATGGCCAACCTAATATATATATCTACCCTAAAGCTACGTTGGTGAAGAGACATGATGGTTCACGTTATGAAGGGTTGTGATGGTTCACTTTATGTAGTTTTTCTATATTTTTGTGGAAAAAATAATGTCAAAATTAAACAATCCAATGGTAGTAGTTTTGGTAAATTTAGAGAAGATTTGATTGGAGAAAATGTGGTGCAAATATGACCTTACTTTTAGGAGTGGAAAATATTGAATTTAGATCATTAAAAAGTGAATATGGCTTGGGTGGTTATACGGTAGATGTAACAGGGTGAATTGATGATAATTGATGAAAATTGGTTCAATTATGAGTACTTATAGAGATGGTGGATAGGAGAGGAATGGAGAGATAGTTGGGGGACAATAGTAGGGATGATCATTTTGGGTGAGTCCTAAGAGACCTCCATTTTGTAAGTATTTTTATCATAATTTTCTTAGAGATGAGGATGAGGTATGTATATGGATATGTGATGGACTATATTTATTCATTCATAAAGGGGATATGATTATGAGGTGATGGTTGAGATGTATGGATGGTGTGAGGCATGTGTTTACAATATTTAGATTTTGGTGTTTGATGGATGTGTATGGTTGGATAGATATGACATGTTATATGGCATGGATTTGATATGTGGATGTGATGGATGATGATGTATCTACTTATTTACAAATGTCCTTCTTTGATCATATTTTTTAATACGTGTATACGTATTTTATAATTAAAATTGGGATAAATAATCAATGAAAAGTATTAGTCATGATGACACATGAATATGACATGAGACACAATAATCACAATGGAAATAAGATGTAAGACATGGATAGTGGTATGCAAACCTAATAAATGATGATGAATACTGAATAATACACTATAAAATTGGAGACTTTAAGACTTTGACGACTTTTGCAAAAGAGGTGTGCTATTTACATGAGCAAAAATACAAACAACAATAAAATAAAAAATGGTGATGATAATTTTCAAGTGAACATATTATTTTTGTTTGGTGTTGTGTGCAAATTTTGGTATTGTTTGTTTTGGTTTTTGTTGGGATTTGGGATGTTTTGGTAGTTTTGTAGTTTTTTTTGTTTTTGTATATTTTGATGTACCCTAGCCCTAAAAACTACAAAAGGGATAAATGGGGTGGTATCTACAAGGGTGTGTTTATTTCAACTCCTCTCACAATAAGTGATACAAAAACAACTAAAAAGGCCTTCTACGGTGAGGTTGGCTTTGAGTACCCTAAGGGAAAAAGGATCCTCCAAAAAGAGGTAACACTATCAAGAACCTACAACAACCCAATCAATTTTTACTTCACCATATGCCAGGATTTGTAAAATATGATATTTACAAACCCACTAATTATTAAGCTCCATGAGTAAGGGAATCTAACCTCATATTACCCTAAGCTAGTCCCAAGGGTAACCTGTTTCCTGATGATGAAGTCTAGGAAACTATGTGTTCTAGATTAAGTTGTCTAAGGGATCAACCAATGGTTGGGGATGAAGTCCAACATCACAGATTGGTTATCCTCACTAAATTTGTGCAAAAAATGTGCAAGTGTGTGTGATTTTTGATATTTTTTGTTGTTTTTGTTTTGTGTTTTAAAAACTCCTACTTGCAATGCATAACTAAAGCAAATTTTAAAAATGCAAGATACACAAACTAGAACTATTCCTAATATTATCCTAAGAATGAAATGGAACTAATATAGAGAAGAATGATAAGAAAAACACTAACAAAAATAAATAAGGGGTCTATCCTAAGAGGAAAGGAGAAATCCTAAACTAAACAGAATGAAATAACCTAATTTTTAGAGAAATAAATAAGCATTCCTAGGGAAGAGAAAGATGATCTACACTAAAGAAGGAATATGGTGATCCTAAGCTTGGAAGAAAGGAATGAGAGGAAGATGTTGGAAAACAACAAAGGCTGAAAATGATGACAAAAAACAAAAAATGAAAGAAGAAAGCCACAAAATAATCCTAGAATTGACAGTCTGAAGCTAACTTGTTCATAAAACGAACCACCAGTGGCTGGTGGGTGGTAGGGGTAGTAAGGTGTTGATTGCTAGGGGCTGATTGGTGGTAGAAGTGGTTGGTACTGTTGATAACCAAGAGTTTGTAGTTGGACCCAAAGGCAAATTATAGGGAAGAACAAAGCAATGAAAATTTGGTGGAATGATGAAAGGATTGCAGACAAAGATTACAACTAGTTGGATGGCTAATTTTAATCTAACCTAAGCTAAATGATGGAGATAATGAAGATGCTTGGGAAGTGACTACCCTAATGGGAACCAACTATGCTAGAAAGCGCAAGACAACTATAATATGAAAATGAAGGCAACTATCCTAAGAATATGAAAACAACTACTCTAAGGCAATGAAAACAACGTATGCTAAGACAGTGAAAATAACTAGACAAGAAAGTAAAAAAAAACAACTATTCTAAAGCAGTGAATACAACTCGGATAAGATAATAAAAATAACTATTCTAAAGTAACGAAACAACTATTCTATGAAAACAAACTACTCTAAACAATTTAAAATCAAATATATTAAAGAATTGAATATAATCATACTAAATAAATACTAAGATCTATGTTATGATAATAAACACAACTATTCTAAGGAAATGAAAGAGGTAACTTTGTTAAGAACTAAAACCAATGATGTTGAGAAAGATGAAAGACAACTATGCTAGGGAAATTAGAAGTCAAGTATGCTAAAGGATAACACAACTATGATAAATAAAATGAAGATGTAAAGACACTATTCTAAGGAGAATAAAAGTAACTATGCTAAAGATCTTGAAAACACCTATTCTAAGAAAGTAGAACACCTAGACTAAGAAAGAGGAGAACAACTAAGTTAAATAAAAGGAAAGCACCTATGCTAGGAAGAGCAAAACAAGCAAACTAAATCAAATGAAAACTACTATACTAAAGGATTAGGAAGGAACAACTAAGATAAAGAAATGGACCACTATGCTAGGCTAAGGAATTGAACTAGGGTTATGCATAGCAACGAATATTCACCAATTGGACTAATATTTGCATTTTTAAAAATTTAAATTTGCTATTTTGGGGTACCCAAACGTCGGTACTTTCACCCAAAATTTTCAATTTTTTTTTAGGTGTTGGTTCACCATGTGTTGATAATAGTATTACGGATTTTTTTAAAAATTCATCCGCAATCCCGCCTAAATAGAGGACCCTTTTCACTATAAAATCTTAAAATTTCTAAATTATCTCATCCAATTCACCAAGTATACTACTATATATAATTAACACCCCAATGATACTTTTTCATTCTTGGACCCTGTTATACACTAGACGGATATACCGATCTAGTTCTACACCAAATTGGACCCATTTTTGTAAGAGACCGAATCCAATTCTGCATCGGATTGAACCCATTTTTGCATCGAATCAGACCTAGTTCTGCATTGGACCGAACCCAGTTTTGCACCAGACTAGAACCATTTTTGTACTAGACCAAACCCATTTCTGCACCAGACTGGACCCATTTCTGCACCAGACCAGATCCTATTTAGCACTAGATAAGATCGAACCCTATTTTATAGTATACTAGATCCAGTCTACACAAGACTATAATCCAAAACCTTTTCTACAAAAGATTGATATCTAGACCCAGTTCTACAGTAGACCAAACCCGATTTTGCACCAAATCGAAACCTATTTAGCAACAAACTAGAACTATTTTTGCATGAGGTCGATCATCAGATCCCATTCTGCACCAAGTCAATAACAGACTACGTTCTACAATAGACTGATACCGAACCCCATTTTACACAAGGCTGATATCAGATCCCATTTTGCACAAGGTCAATACCGAAACCCATTTTGCAATAGCTCGACTTCTGAACCCCATTTTGTACAAGGCCTTCCTTTGGATCCTATTCTATACAAGGCTATTTTTTAGACCTTATTCTGCACCAGAGTAGACTATCGGATCACGTTCTGCACCATGTTATTTGTTTCTCTTAAGACATAGACATTCTGAATATAAGTTGAAGCAGTTGTAGTAATAAGATTTGTTTTTGTTAGCTAATTGCAAGTTTTTCTTCTACTATTTTTCTATCATTTATTGAAAATATGTCAATGCCCTCTTTCCCATATTTTTTTTCTATTTTTCCCTATTCTGCATGTTGTATTCTACACCAGACTGATATCTGGATCGTGTTCTATATCCTGACCATTATTCAGACCCTGTTTAGTACCAGAATAGATTATCGAATCACGTTCTACACCTGGTTCTCTATTTCTCTTAAGACATTCTAAATATAAGTTGAAGTAGTTGTAGAAAATGTCAATGCTCAGTTTCAATTATTTTTCTCTATTTTGCCCTATTATGCATGTTGTCTTCTATTTTTTTGTATTTCTGCTAAAACTCTTTGATTCTCCATTTCTATTCAGATCTGCTTTTTTGTTATAAGATTATAAATAGGTAAATACTTTAGTAAAAAAAAATTTGTACTATAATTTGATATTATTCCATATATGTATCTTTAATTATTTTTCGCATACATAACTTTTTTTTTTAATTTAATTTGAATTTGTATATTTATTTTTTGTGCTCTTCTCAGTTACAAGTGTTATCACCAAAAAATGCAATAGTGGCATACATTGACAAAATCACAATAAAACATGGTAGGAAATAGGTATATATTTTCTAGCAACCGACCATCTATTTATTCTAGTTACAATATTATCTTGAGGCCTAAGAGAAGTAACATCTCTTTAACATTTTATTACTTTTCTAAAATGAAAAACACTTTCTTTAGAAGAAAAATATCATCCACCAACAATGGAAATAAGGGGGCCAAATATTCTACTTAAAAGAGTATCCTCAAATATTTTAGCCATACGTCAAAATCAAACAAGCCATCAACATCCATACAAATTCGAGGTACAAATGATTTTTGACTTCTAAACAATTAATTATATATTTTGTAATTATTTGCAATACTGCTTTCTTCCTTAAACAGTTAGTTCTCAGTATGTGCTCAATGATATGAATTTTTTTTTTGTCTGTAAGTTAGTTTTTTAAAATCCATAAATTATAACGAATATTATTGTATGTTACTATGAAAAATACCCTGTTTACCTTGATAAGCCTTCACTTGAAGATATTCCTCACCAAGATATGCCTTCTAATGAAAATTCTCTTAACAATGACATCCAAAAATCACTTGAAGATATTCGTCACCAAGATATGCAAGTTGAAAATGAAAGCGATAAATCAAATACACAACAAACTTCTTATGAATCTTCAAGCAAATTTTATAAAAAGAGAAATACAAAATCTAACTGGGTTATTGGAAGGTCATTTAAGAATGAATGGGTAGAAAAATTTCCCTGGATTGATCTGGTCTTGACTGCAAACAACCAAGTCAATAAAAAATAATGTAGATGTAAAATTTATAGTTAAAAACTAGGTAAGGATCATAGGTTGCAAAATAAAAAAGATACAATAGAAAAACATGTTCGCAAAGTATATGCAAAAGTTATAGGAAGTGATGGTAAAATTAAAAAATATGTTAGGTGGAAGGATGCATCATAATGTATGCATGTTAGATATGCAATAGATTATGAGAATTACTTAAAGCAAAAACAATCCCTTGTTGAGAAATGTAGAACAATTGAAACCCAATTTCATAAAATGAAGATCATTTTAGATTCAAAACGTTTGCAGTTTGCTTTTGTATTGAGTATTCTCAAAAAGGGTAGACCCATATCTAATTTTATTTATTATAAGCACCTGTATGAACTATTTGATGTGCAAAACCTTCTTAGTTCCTTTTGGTCAAATCAAAGTGGTTGAGAAATGGTAAAATGTCTATCTTTAATTGAGAAGGAGGACCTAAGAGAGAAAGTAAAACTTTCCAAATTCATTTCACTTTTTATTGATGAGGTGACGATTGTGGACAACACATCCTGGATTTGCATGCATGTGTACACATTTCAAAATCATGTAAGGCAGCCTAGTTTTCTAGGATTACATAAGACGGTGGAAAGTTCAAATGCAAAAAACATCTATAATGTTGTTTTGACTAGTTTAAAGAAAATTGCAGGAATGAATGATATAGACATAGCCATAAAGTTAATTTATGTTGGATTTGATGGTGCAGCTATATTGCAAGGGCATAAGAATGACCTATGTATTCAACTCCAAATCTCAATTACCCCATATATGATACTGATTCATTGCATGGATCATAGAGTGAATTTTGCATATAAAATCATGAACACTTTTGAAAATATTTCTAGAGTAGAAGATCTTATTTGTGAAATACATTCTTATTTATTGCAATCCAAAAAGATTTGCAGAGTTTCAATAGTTTGCACTAGGAGTTACAGAAGGAAAAAATTTGTTAAAAGATGTGGATACAAGGTGGATTTCATTGTATCAACATGCACACAGAGTTTTTACAGAATATCAATCTTTAATAGGTTTTTTTGTACACAAATAGTAGGGTAGTTGATAAGGTAAACGATATGTTGTTCCGTTTGACTAACTTGGAAAATATTTTAACATTATGTGGTATTATTCCAATGTTACAAGAAATGAAAAGATTGACTAAAATTGCACAAGAGAGATCCATCTATATCATTGATTTCATGAGGATGAGAAAACAAATATGTATGATTATTGACAGGTTATATGTGTCCAAATCAGATTTTACAGATCCCTTATTTGAAAGTTGGAAAACATTGAAAAACGTGAATGATGCAAAAATCTTTTTGAAGTTTGACATCAATGATAATATTTGTATTAATGTTCATGGAAATCTGATACCTCTATATTGTTATAAAATGCAGTCAAGTTTAGTTACTGGTGATGTTGAAAAATTTTGTGCAACACACAATAGATACGAAGTTTTTTTACACGATACTAAGAAAAATTGTTCAACATAGCAAAATCATTGATAAATTATATAAGAGATCGGTTTCAAAGATATGAGTTACTTGAGGCCATGGGTGTTGTTAACCCTTTGTTTTGGGGTTCTTGCAATGATCACAATTCTACACAAGAGTTGTTTATTAAATATATGGGCATCCTTATTGAGCATTTCAATAAAAGTATGGAAGTCAATGGTGTTGAAATAAACGGTATTCTCAACAAATATCTTTTAAGACAATAGTCAAAATATTTTGGAAGTACAATGGTTTAGCAAACGTCACTTTTGAGTAACATCCATGAGATGGGTTCCATTTCATGTTTGTGGTAAAATTTGTATGCAAGTAGTATCTTACAAGATACGCTTAGTGAATACTTTTGTTTATATGAATTATGTCAAACAATGATTTTAGGATCTATAGAATATGAGAGGGTTTTTATTGCAATATATTTTGTTAAATCTAAGCTCCACAATAGGCTGGAAAAAAATCTAGAAAATTGTTTAAGAATATATGTGTCATCGTATCAACTAGAAAAATTTCCATATGACAAAGCATTGACATATTGGAATTCAATTGCACACAGAAGGGGTATCATGAATATGCCCGATAAGGAGGATGATGATGTTTTTTGTGATCAAATGGTGGCTTCACTGAATGATTCTACACAAGTTGAGAAGTGTTCATTTCAACTACTTGAATTTTGATTTTCTAGTTTATCACAACAATGTAAAATTTAACTTTCTTTGTTATCATATTTCACAATATTGTTTTGAAATACACTATGTTTAATATTGATTTTGGATAAGTTGAGAACTTTTCATTCCATGTTTCACAATGTTGTTTCATAATGTTTCTTCATAAATTGTATGTTTTACATCACATTATGTTTTTAAAAATTGTACATTTTATATCACATTGCGCTTTTAAATATTGTATGTTTTATATCATAGTGTTTCAACTACATTCCTTGATAAATCGGTGTCTTATATTTTATATCACAATATTGGTATTGTATGGTTAATGTATGAATATTGATCAACATAAATATTCTTTTGTTGTTTGAGATGAAGATAGTAAATAATATTGGCGAGTAATACTAGAAAAACAACCCAAAATTATAAATGCAAATAACCTTTGAAATATTGAAGACACAAAATTAAAAAATATAGTTTTCATTAATTTGATTAGAAATATATTACATTGTACAAAATTGTTGATTGTAGTCAACTTGAAAATATTTTTACATAGTTATTTATCATATTTTGGGATAGCTACCTCATATTTTCTTGCAACGACCTTTTCTTTTCCTTTATCTTCTTCCTTGATACCCTATTCTAGAAGTGCACCAAGTCTGACTGTATTTTCTTGTACTTTCACAATACTCCCCAACAATGCACTTTCTTTCTGGTTTGGATATTCAAGTATTGTTGGAAGTGTTTCTTTTGCTTTCTGGTGTTGTAGTACAACGTTTGAATCTTCATTGAGCTTATCCTTGATATATTTTCTCAAACGATTATTATCCGCAACTTTTAATTGCATTGTTTTCTTCATTTCCATTGTATTTTGCAAAAATATTTTTACCGCATTGATATTAATATGCATGTTTTTAACTTGCCTTTTTAAAATTTCAAAATTTGATTGCAAAAATAAAATGAAAACATCATTTAAAATAGTTATATAAAAATTATTACTTGTTTTAATGAAATATAAAAAATAAACTACAAAAGCAAATTGAAACATAAATAAATATTTTCTTACCTGAGCCACATCCCTGGTAGACTCAGCAAGTGCAATTTTTTTTTTATCGAAAGCCCATTGGTTTTCAGTATTAATATTCTCTAATATACTGATGATCATATTGAAAACATCATCATCATACATAATTTTTGAATTGATTGTTCTTGTTGTGGCCTGATTTAGGAGGCCACTAATATTTTCTGGTTTATACTAAACCAAAGAAAAAATTGAATATATTTTTGTGTAATTATTATATCGGGCATTTATTTTATTTATTAAGACCTTGAACCGATATTCCCAATCCTTCATTTCTTAAAAATATTGAAGCACAATCTGTTTCATGGTTGCTTTTGTCTTTTCAACCATTAAAACATTTTCATCAAAATTAACAATGTCATACTCAGTTTGAAGAAGAGGGTCGTTACCTTCAATAGCTAGGAATGATGTCTACTCAACTATAGGGGATTCCATTTATTGTGCTTCATCCAGTGAATCTTGAAGCACATATGTTGCCTTAAAGCCTAAAATGTTGCCTTGCAATAGAAAATCATCATCAATTTGGATATTATCCAATACAACAAATGAAACTTTTGGTGCCTGTGAAGAAGTGTGGAATGTAAAAGACGAGAATCCAGGCCCAAAACTTGGTGTTTTTGATCATGATCTCTATGAATTTTTTTTTCTACCTCCAACCCGCGTTTGGCCTCTCATAGGTGTAGGCTATTTTTGTCATTGTTGTTGTGGATGCGGATGCTACGGTGGAACCTGTTGCTGCGGTGGATGCGATTGTTATGGTGGAAACTATGGGTGTGGTGGAAAATATGGGTGTGGTGGAAGTGGTGCCACCATATGGTATTTAATTCTCATCAGTTTTCATTGATATGTAGCTAAAAACATAAAAAAATTTGTTAGCAATATTCAGAAAATCAAATAGAAAAAACCTTAATTCAAAGTAAATACACATTGTTTTACCTGAAGACGGTCAATTTTGTTTAATTTAGGTATCGATGGAGGGTGGCCACACTAGATTTAGCCTGCACATTTTGTGCATACCTAGGCGTACGAGAACCACCAAGAGAAGGATCTTACCTCAAAATTTTTTGTGGTCTCTATAATGGTGATATTTTTAATCCAGTATCTTTAGAATCACCTATTTTCTCTGGCTTGTGATCCTTATTGGTAGCATCATATTTATTCCTTATGGTGGCTGCCCTACCCTACATTTAGATGAAAAGAAAAATAAAAAAATGAAAACATGCTAAAATATAAAATATTATTTGATTATCAAATATTGATTTATTACCTTCAATTCATCTGGTGTCAAGGCAATGGCTTGTAGTGTTGCATGCACTACAGTAAGAACATGAGTATCTTGTGAATTATGAAAACTTTCAAAATATAGTGCTAAAATGTAATTAACAGTGGCCATAATGAGTTGTTTATTGCTAGTTTACAATTGCACTACATGCAACTCGACCCTGATACGATATGCAATATAGGTGCACCAATCGAACCTCTCATGATGCTCAGCGAATAACATAGGCTAGTGCCCAAAATAGAATTTTTGATCTTCCAAGCAGAATTAGTCTTGCCTGGAAGAACTCAATAATGGCCTTTAGAGTTGTATGCTTAACATCGGTGATTGTTAACCCTCTTTTTGACTTGGTGGTAGAAGCTGCAAAAAAAAATTAGATAACAATTTACAAATTTAAAATTTCTAGCATTAACAGATTCCAAGACACAAGAATTATCCCTACCAAATCTTCTATGTCGAGTTGGTATGTTTAGTTGAGGTAGCCTTTATCATCTGTAGAGAGCTGGCACTTCATTAACATTGGAGGACAATCATTGAAAGGAATATCTGTCAATCTCTTAATATCTACAATTATGATGGTGAATGACATATTTCTATTCCGTATTTCCATTTTGACTATGGCCTTGTTATGGTCATAAACGCCAATAATATGTTGCAGAAGGAATTTATTAGTTTTGAAATGTAGCATTGATACCAAGGTTGTCAAACATGTGTCATCTAACCATGATAAGTTCATACATGGGGTTATTAAAATTTTTGAAATTAATGTGCAATAAATGTTCTTGAACTTTGGAATAGGTGTGGAAGCAGCGTTGCTAGAAATTGAAAACATAAAAATAGGAGAAATAGAAGAAATAAGTTGCTTGGTAATGGTTCGCTCTGGTTGGGTGCATTCATAAAAATGAACCTGAAAAATGACATTTGATGTCCTTTTACAGATGGAATGGATGGAGTCGGTACATGGCAACATTGTATTGGATATGCAGTATGGGTGACCAATTGTGTGACACGTGGTAGGTGATCAACAACAGACCATTTTTTGCATCTGGATCATATTCTGCATCAAGCCAGGTATCAAGCCATATTATGCATCAAGACCAATATTGGACAATATTCTGCATCAGGTCCAATACCAGACTAATTTTTGCATTAGGAATGACACCGGACCATAATTTACATAGTCCTTTTATCGAACCATAAACTACATCAGGCTCAACATCGAACCATATTCTGCATCAGGCCTGATATCGGACCATTTTTGCAAAAATCCACATTCTAAACCATATTCTGAATTAGGCCCAATATCATACCATATTCTACATCAAGCTCGACACCAAACCACATTTTGCATTAGCTATGGTACTGAACTACATTCTATATGAGGCTAGACCATATTCTGCATAAGAATGGATCTAGACCTTATTCTGCATCATGCCATACCATATTCTGTGCCCAGCTTGATACTGGATCGTGTTTTGTACTTGGCCTAATCTCAGATCGTGTTTTTCACCCGACCTGATCTTGAATCACATTTTGCACCCAGCCTGATACTTGATCGCGTTTTGCACCCGACCTAATCTAGACCTTATTTTACATCAGGTCAGACCATATTTTGCAACCAAACCTTTTTTTGCACACGATCCAACCAAAACTATCAAATTTACCTTTTTTTTCAAATTTTTATTAAAAAACTAATGTAATTAACCATTTCCTTTGACATGAGGTTGGCCAAGATTCGCCACAATTTTGAAATGGATTCGCCTATTTTATACAAGTACATTTTGGGTATGATATCTTATGCATAACCCTGAATTGAACACCTATGCTAAGACAAGGATTGGAATACAACTAAGCAAGGGAATTACTAATAATTATGACAATAAAAGAAAATAAAAAATATTGATGTAGAATAAAATAAATAAGATAACCTCTAATATGTGGTCCTATGCTATTGATGGAGCAGGCGAAAGTTGTTGGATGTCTTTGTGATCCCCACTCAATAAGGAATCCCAATAGCAAGTGGTTGGTGGTTGGTGGTTGGTGGTTGGTGGTTGGTGGTTGGCTTTGACTAATTGCCAAGGGTTGATGGTTGGCTCTATAAGGGGATTTTGAAGCTTTTGTCATATGCCTATGGTTCTCTGCATACCATAGGATAGTCTAGTCAAATATCCCTACTAAAAAAAGTATAAAATAGAATGGTTATATGTTGTTTTGTTTAGCTATGGTAAAAAAACAACTATTTTAAACTAGTGAAAACAACTACGATAAGAAGATAAAAACAACCATTCTAAAGCAATGAAACAACTATTCTATACTAATGAAGAGCAACTAATATCAAACAAATAAGAACAACTATTCTATGAAAAGTGACTATCCTAAACAATTGAAAAACAAATATATTAAAGAATTGAATACAATCATAGTGAAGAAATACTAAGAGATATGTTATGATAATGAAAGTAACTATTCTAAGAGACTATTCTAAGGAAATTAAAGAGGTAACTTTGCTAAGAACTAAAAGCAATGATGCTGAGAAATATGGAAGAAAACCATGCTAACGAAATGAAAAACACCATTATGCTAAAAGGATGAAACAATTATGACAAAGACAAGGAAAAATAACTAATATAGAGACATGAAAACAACTATGTTAAAGAAAATAAGATAACTATGATAGGGATATTATAAGGTAACTATGCTAAAGGATAACACAAATATAATGAAGAAAATGAAGATGTAAAGAAACTATTATAAGGAAAATAAAAGTAACTATGCGAAGGAAAATAAAAGTAACTATGATAATGATACCTATTCTAAGAAAATAGAACACCTAGGCTAAGAAAGAGGAGAACACCTAAACTAAATAATAGGAAAGCAACTATTATAGGAAGAGAAAAGTAAGTAAACTAAAGAAAATAAAAACTACTATACTAAAGAATTAGGAAGGAACAACTAAGAGAAAGAAATGTACCACTATGCTAGGCTAAGTAATTGAACACCTATGCTAAGCCAAGGATTGAAATACAACTAAGATAGGGAAAGCCACAATATCCAAGAAAACAACCAAAGAACAACATAATATCATATTGATTTGCAATTTTAAGAAAAATCCTAGCTAACAAAATCTTAAACTAGAGCCTGAGTAAAAACAATGATGAAGGTTTAAAAATGAAGGGCAAAGAGCGAAAAACTCTAGATACCCCATGCTTGATGATAAACTAAAGATAAACCCATTATAAAAGGTGGTTGCAAGCCTAGTTGACCAGAAAGAAAATTTTACAAAATAAAAATAAGATTTTGATAATGAAATGATGCTTTTTTATTAAATAGGAAGGTGACTTACCTAGAATCCCCAAATTTAATTCATGATAGGGCGGTAAAGATGCGTACACACCTTGGGATTGTTGTTATAGGCTAATTGAAACCTATACCTAACTTCTATGAAAGGTTTTGAGTGACAACAAGGGATGATTAGCCAACTACTAGGGGTCTTTGGTTGGGACTATTAACCACCACGGACTGGTGGTTGGACTTGGAGATAGGTGATATAAGTCCAACAAAGGTGGCATTGATTTGATTGATGTAAGGATGGCTCTAATGTAATTTTGGACCTGTAACAAAGATACAAAGCAAAATTGTTAGCAAGCAAAGTAGGACAGACAAAAGAACATGAAAGATAACAAAAGAGACACACAAGAAATGTTAAGACTAAAAATGCAACAAGAAAGGCTAGTATTATAGCCTACAAAAATATAAGAAATTCCTAGTGTACCATATTAAAGCAAGTTTCCCACCATAATCACCATATATGTAACAAGGGAAATGCACCATAGACATAAATAATAGAAGGTTTCATTACAAATATCCTCTATTTCTATAAAATTCCCTCAAGGGAATTACAAATGAGGTCCTCAATAATTAGGTCTCCTTAAATAATAAGTAAACACATGGTGCCTCCACTAGTCTCCTCTTGTCACGCTCCAAAAGTGGATGGGTTTTAGTAGCCTTGAGTGAGCTTGGACCATCCTAAGCTGCCTACAACCCTAGAGTACCTTCACAAAACCAAGAGAAATAGATTACTAACATAAAGTGGGCATACCTTGATTGGGCCCAAGTCAATCAAAACCTTAATAAAAGAACAAAAATACATAAAAGTGTTAAAAAACCCTATAAATATACTTATTTTACCTTACTTGTTGAATATTGGTTTTGAGTATGTATCTATCCTCAATATGCAACCGCTAGGGGGTTATAGATGGGACTGTGTGACTGTCAAGGGGCTATGGTTGGGTCTTTATACAAGAGGTGAGTCTGAAACTTCGTGTGGGACTCTTGTGGGCTATCAAAAACCTCTGATGCAATTTTGATGCAGATTGGATCTTTGGTTTAAGAAAAACTTCCAAGTGAATTTTGATATGTGCTTGGAGAAGACTTCACTCCATCATAGCTTTTGTGCATCCAAGGGAGAGAAGATCACCTTAGGGGCTTGGACACACTTAAGGTAGAAAAAATGAGCTATGGAAATTTTGGCAAAGTTTTTGCTAGGACACATGAACATCTCTTGAAAACAAAGAAAATATAGGGGTATTTATAGAATTTTTGCAAGGGAGAGGGTTTGGTGATTGAGCAATGACATGGCATGAGGTGGCAACTATGTGGGGGTGAAGAAAATCTAGAGAATACCACTTGGATAAGTGTGCACCCTCTAATATTGATGACTTTGGGTGAAGTGATTCCTTACCCACTCAAGTGTCATAAATTGGTATGGGAAGTGGAGACCTTGGGTGATGTGGAGGAATTTTAAATTCCTAAAAAGTGCAAGGTGGAGTTGGGAAGGACTTAGGAATTTATGAGGAGTATTCATTAGGGGATTGTCTAGGGATTTGAGGGAATTTTATGTTCCTAGGAAAGTGCATGATGGATGTGGGAGGATTTATGAACATGGATGTATTTCCTAAGAGATTTAGTGGGGATTTGAGAAAGAGTTAGGACTTTCAAGGATTTTGTGAATTGATTATGGGATTTGAGGGGGGATTTGACCAGGGATTTAGAATTCATTAGGGCTTTTATTATAGGAGTTGATTAGGGATTAGGGGTTAATTAAATTTTTGGGAATTTTGAGGTGATTTGGAGAATTAAAGAGAAATTTATGGAAAGTATGAGAATTTAAAAGGGATTAGAGGACTTTAAGAAGAATTAAGGAAATTAGGAAATTCAGAAGGAATAAATAAAAATTATAGGAGGTTAGAAACATTAGAGAGGAAGCAAATATTAGTGAATAATTAAAGGGATTAGAGAGAAATTAGAAGGGTTTAGGAAGGATTAGGGGAAATTAGATGAATTAGAGATGAATTAGAAGGGTTTTAGGGAAAGTAAAGAGGAATTTGAGAGAGAATTTAGAATAATTAGAGAGAAATTGGTATTTTGGAAATTATTTAGGAAAATTTGAGAGAGAATTAGGGGTTGTGAAGGGAATTGGGAGGATTTTAAGTAAATTTGGAGATTTTGGAGGAATGAAGGAGTAGGGAGAAATTTGGGAATTTGGGGAGAATTAGAAGAATTTGAGAGGAATTAGGGGATTTGCATAATTGGTTAAAAAATAGTTTTTAAGGCGTTACAAAATAACATATTTTTGGTTACTATGCAAGCTTTGTTGATTTTGCTTAATATTAAAGACTAATTTCATATTAGTAACTATTCCTCTGATTATTATTTTGGAGAGAGCACTATTTTTTCCCCTTTTAATTTAAAGAATGATCTATTTCTATATTTCTAAATGTTCCAAAAAACGAATAAAGGTATAATTGTCCAAAGAGATTTAGTTAGTGTTTTTCCTTTAAGGCCTCACTTTATTTAGATTACCAATTAATTAGGCACTCTTTCATATTCAAGGAACCTGACAAGAGAGAGCCCAATTGATTGACTACTTGAATCCATATTGGAGTAGTTTATTTGTACTCAAAGAATAGGTGGGGTATGGTGTCACTATTCTTCATGTATTTGGAACACACACTGGGACCCATTTTATTATTCATGCCAAATTGATTTTTTTTGTAATTTATTACAGCTCCTAAATTTGTTTCAAAGCAAGAGAGATAAATCTTGAACATTCTAATATTGTATTTGGTTGGTTCTCCTGATAAGATATGTCATCAAAAAATTGGGTATGCATGAAAGGTCTAACACCTCTATCAACTCTGGTTCCATGAAGATCTCCAACCGTTCACATGCTACCCATGGCTCTTCCTAAGAAGGTCATAGTTGGATCATAACAACCATTGACTACTTTACTAAGTGGATGGATGTAACTTTCTTCAAGAATTCAACCATTGATGTTGTAGTAAAATTCCTTGAAGAAAAAATATTAACTAGATTTGGGGTCCCCAAGAAGATAGGTACAGATAATGGCAACTACTTCACCTCCTTTGAAATGATTGAATTATGTTTCAAATATAGTATAGAACTTTCACATGCTACAAATTATTATCACCAGAGAAATGGTTTGGACGAGTTTGGGCGAGTTCTCAAATAAGAATATAATTACCAGAATCAAGATATCACTAGGCAAGAACAAAAGACGTTGGGATAGTGAGTTAAAATATGCTTTATGGGTAGATATATTATTTGTGAAAATCAACACAGGGAAGTTCCCTTATGAGCCAGGGTTTGGTGAAACTATTTTTGTTGCCTCATATAGAGAGAAATACCTTATATCTACTTCTCCAAAATTATAAAAATATATATGCCCTACAAATAATATTAGATAAAATTACATAGTTACAGGAAGATAGAAGAGAAGCCCTAACAAGAATGATAGAGAAAACACAAAAAATAATGCAACTTTTCAATAATAAGGCAAGAGGTAAACCATTTCTTGAAGGAGATATAGTGATATATTGGGACCCAAAGAATGATAAGCATGGTAAAAAGGATAATCTAGAGCCCAAATGGCTTGGGACATATTAGATAATTTAAAATATTGGACACTAACAAGTTACAAACTCTAGAGGGAGAACAAATGTAGATTCCAATCAATGGCCAACATCTAAAGTTGTATCAACCCTATTTTAGGGTCAAAAGAGAATGAAGTTGTGTACTTTTCCAAAAAATAAAAAGGATTGTGTTTCAAGTCCTCTAATATTTCTTTAGGTTATTAGGAATGTCTATTTTGGTTTTTATGTCTTTAGGCCATTTGTTGCAACATTTTTGCTTTTCAATTTTTAGCATTAGATGATTAGGTAGGAGAATGTCTATTTTTCAATGTTTATTTTTAGTTTGTTTTTAGGTGATTTTAGGAAAGAGGAACAAGAGATTCAAAGGTTCTCAAATTATTCTAGTATTATTTCCATTCGGTGTTGTGTGCATGTTTTGGTATTGTTTGTTTTAGTTTTTTTTAGGATTTGGAATGTTTTGGTAGTTTTGTAGTTTTTTTTTTATTATTTTGCATGTTTTGATATACCCTAGCCCTAGAAATTACAAAATGGATAGATGGTATGGTATCTAAAAGAGTGTGTTTATTTCCAATCCTCTCATAAGAATTGATACACAAATGGATAAAAAGTGTTTCTAGGATGAGGTTGGCTCAAGGTATCCTAAGGGGAAAAGGATCCTCCAAAAAGAGGCAATAGTGTCTAGAACCTACAATAGCCTAGTTAGATTTTGCTTCACCCTCCATTGAGATTTATAAAAAATGATAGTCGAACACCCACTAATTATTAATCCCCATGAGCAAGGGCGTCTAACTTAATATTACCCCGAGCTAGTCCCAAGGGTAACTAGTTTCCTAGTGATGAAGTCTAGGAAACTATGCATTCTAAAGTAAGATGCCTAAGGTATAAATCGATGGTTGAGGATGAATTCCAACATCATAAGTTGGTTATCCTCACAAATATTTATGAAAAAATAATGTGCAAGTGTGTGTGATTTTTGATATTTTTTGTTGTTTTTATTTTGGGTTTCGAAAATGCCTACTTGTAGTGCACAACTAAAGCAAATTCTAAAATTACAAGATGTAACACAAACAAGCACTATTCCTAGTATTATCCTAAGAATGAAATGCAACTAATATAGAGAATAATGATAAGAAAAATACTAACTAAAATAAATAATAAGGGGCCTATCCTAAGAGGAAAGGAGAAAACCTGAACTAAAGAGAATGAAAAGAAACCTACTTTTTAGAGAAAGAATCAAGCAATCCTAGGGAAGAGAAAAATGATCTATACTAAAGAAGGAATATGATGATCCTAAGCTTTTCATAATGGAAGGAGAGGTAGATGATGTTGACAAAAAAACAAAGGCTAAAATTGATGATAAATTACAAAAAATGGAAGAAGAAAAAAGCCACAAAATGACCCTGGACTTGATAGTCTGAAGCTAACCTGTTCATAAAGCCAACCACTAGGGGACTGGTGGGTGGTAGAGGTGGTTGGATGTTGATCACCAGGGGGTGGTGGGTGGTAGGGGTGGTTGATACTATTGATCACCAATAGCTAGCAGTTGGACCCAGGGGAAAATTATAGGGAAGAAAAAAGTAGGGATAATTTGGTGGAATGATGAAAGGAATGTGGACAGAGATTATAGCTAGTTGGATGGTTGATTTTAATATAACCTAAGATAAATTATGGAGACAATGAATATTCTTGGGAAGTGACTACCCTAAGGTAAAAAAAACTATGCGAGAAAGTACAACACAACTATTCCATGAAAATGAAGACATCTATCTTAAGAATATGAAAACAACTACTCTAAGGCAATGAAAACAACTTATGCTAAGACAATGAAAATAACTAGGCAAGAAATTAAAAAACAACAATTCTAAAGCAGTGAAAACAACTAGGATAAGAAAATAAAAAAAAATATTCTAAAGCAATGAAACAATTATTCTATACTAATGAAGAACAACTATTCTATGAAAACTAACTACTCTAAAAACTGAAAGGAAAATATATTAAATAAATGAATACAATCGTAGTAAATAAATACTATGATCTATGTTATGATAATGAACGCGACTATTCTAAGAGACTATTCTAAGGAAATGAAAGAGGTAACTTTGTTAAGAACTAAAACCAATGATGTTGAAAAATATGAAAGACAACTATGCTAGGGAAATTAAAAGGCAAGTATGCTAAAGGATAACACAACTATGATAAAGAAAACGAAGATGTAAAGAAACTATTCTAAAGGGAATAAAAGTAACTATGCTAAGAATATTGAAAATACCTATTCTAAGAAATTAGAACACCTAGGCTAAGAAAATGGAGAACACCTAAGATAAATAATAGGAAAGAACCTATGCTAGGAAGAGCAAAGCAAGCAAACTAAAGCAAATTAAAACTATTATATTAAAGGATTAGGAAGGAACAACTAAAATAAAGAAATGGATCACTATGCTAGGCTAAGGAATTGAATATCTATGCTAAGCCAAGGATTGGAATACAACTAAGCAAGGGAATTACTAATAATTATGACAATAAAAGCAAAGAAAAAATGGTGATGTAGACTAAAACAAATAAGAGAACCTCTAACATGTGGTCCTATGCTATTGATGGAGTAGGTGGAAGTTGTTGGATGTCTCTGTGATCCACACTTCCTCAAGAATCCCAATAGCAAGTGGTTGGTGGTTGGTTTTGACTAACTGCAAGGGGTTGATGGTTGTCTCTATAAGTGGATTTTGAAGCTTTTGTCAAGTGCATGTGGTTATCTGCTTCCTAGAGGATAGTCTATTCAAATATCCCTACAAAAAAAAAGTATATAATAGAATGGTTATATGTTGTTTTTTTTTGTGATGGTAAAAAAACAACTATACTAAAGCAGTGAAAACAACTAGAATAAGAAAATAAAACAACTATTCTAAAGCAATGAAACAACTATTCTATAAAAAGTAACTATCCTACAATTTAAAAACAAATATATTAAATAAATGAAGACAAACATACTGAAGAAATACTAAGATCTATGTTATGATAACAAAAGCAACTATTCTAAGGAAATTAAAGAGGTAACTTTGATAAGAACTAAAAGCAATGATGTTGATAAATATGGAAGAAAACTATGCTAAGGGAATAAAAAACACCACTATGCTAAAAGGATGAAACACTTATGATGAAGACAAGGAAAAACAATTAATCTAGAGACATGAAAACAACTATGTTAAAGAAAAGAAAACAACTATGCTAGGGAAATTAGAAGGTAACTATGCTAAAGGATAACACAACTATGATAAATAAAATGAAGATGTAAATAAACTATTCTAAGGAGAAGAAAAGTAACTATGCTAAGGATCTTGAAAACACCTATTCTAAAAAAATAAAACACCTAGGCTAAGAAAGAGGAGAACGCCTAAGCTAAAGAATAGAAAAGCACCTATGCTAGGAAGAGCAAAGTAAGAAAACTAAAGCAAATGAAAACTACTATACTAAAGAATTAGGAAGGAACAACTAAGATAAATAAATGGACCACTATGCTAGGCTAAGTAATTGAACACCTATGCTAAGCCAAGGATTCAAAGACAACTAAACAAGGGAATTGCTAATAACTATGACAATAAAAGCAAAGAAAAATGGTGATGTAGCCTAAAACAAATAAGAGAACCTCTAACATGTGGTACTATTCTATTGATGGAGCAAGTGGAAGTTGTTGGATGTCTCTGTGATCCCCACTCCATCAGGAATCCCAATAGCAAGTGGTTGGTGGTTGGCTCTGACTAACTGCCATAGGTTGATGGTTGGCTCTATAAGGGGCTTTTAAAGCTTTTTTAAAGTGCATGTGTTTCTCTACTTCCTAGAGGATAGTCTAGTCAAATATCCCTACAAAAAAAGTGTAAAATAAAATGGTTATATGTTGTTTTGTTTTATGATAGTAAAAAAAACAACTATTATAAAGCAGTGAAAACAACTAGGATAAGAAAATAAAAACAACTATTCTAAAGCAATGAAACAACTATTCTATACTAATGAAGAACAACTAATCTAAAAAAAATAATAACAACTATTATATGAAAAGTAACTACCCTATAAATGAAAAAAATATATTTTAAATAAATGAAGACAATCATACTGAAGAAATACTAAGAGCTATGTTGTGATAATGAAAGCAACTATTCTAAGAGACTATTATAAGGAAATGAAAGAGGTAAATTTGCTAAGAACTAAAAGCAATAATGATGAGAAATATGAAATACAACTATGCTAAGGGAATGAAAAACACCACTATGCTAAAAGGATGAAACACTTATGATGAAGACAGGGAAAAACAACTAATCTAGAGACATGAAAACATCTACGTTAAAGAAAAGAAAACAACTATGCTAGGTAAATTAGATGGTAACTATGCTAAAGGATAACACAACTATGATAAATAAAATGAAGATGTAAATAAACTATTCTAAGGAAAAGAAAATTAACTATGCTAATGACAAATATTCTAAGAAAATAGAACACCTAGGTTAAGAAAGATGAGAACACCTAAGCTAAAGAATAGAAAAACAACTATGTTAGAAAGAGCAAAGTAAGTAAATTAAAGAAAATGAAAACTACTATACTAAAGGATTAGTAAGTAACAACTAAGATAAAGAAATGGACCACTATTCTAGACTAAGAAATTGAAAACCTATGCTAAGCCAAGGATTGAAAGACAACTAAGCTAGGAAATTTCTAATAAGTATGACAATAAATGAAAAGAAAATATTTGTATCTACACTAAAACAAATAATACAACCTCTAGCACGTGGTTCTATGCTATTGATGGAGTATATGGAAGTTGTTTTATGTCTCTCTAATCCCCAATCCCTTAGGAATATGAACAAAAAGTTGTTGGTGGTTGTCTCTAACTAATTGTCAAAGGTTGGAAGTTGGCTCTATAAGGAGTTTTTGAAGCTTTTATCAGGTGCTTGTGGTTCTCTACTTCCATCAAATATCCTTGAAAAAAAATGCAAAATAGAATGGTTATATGTTATTTTGTGATGGTAAAAATGGGAATGTCACTATGAAATGGAAATCCACAATCTCTAAGAAAACAACCAAAGAAAAACACTAAACATTAGATTGATTTGCAATTTTAAGAAAAATCCTAGCTAACAAAAGCTTAAAAGTTAAACTAGAGCCTGAGTAAAAGCAATGTTGATGGTTTGAAAAAGAAGGGGGAAGAGTGAGAAAATTTATACAACCCATGCTTAATGATAAACTAAATATAAACCCATTCTAATAGGTGGTTGCAAGCCTAGTTGACCAGAAAGCATATTTTGTAAAATAAAAATAAGATTTTGATGATGAAATGATGATTTTTTATTAAAGGAGAAGGTGACTTACCTATACTTACCATATTTTATTCATGAAAGGGTGTTAAATATGCATAACCTTGGGATTTTTGTGATAGGCTAATTGAAATTTATACCTAACTTCTAGGTAAGGTTTTGAGTGACAACAAGGGATGATTAGCCAACCGTCAGGGCTCTTTGGTTGGGACTATTAACCACCAAGGACTGGCGGTTGGACTTGGAGATAGGTAATAGAAGTCCAACAAGGGTAGCCTTGATTTTATTGATGGAAGGATGGATCTAATATGATTTTGGACCTGTGACAAAGATATAAAGCAATATCATTAGCAAGAAAAGTAGGACAAGCAAAATAATGTGAAAGATACCAAAAGAGATACATAAGACATGTTAAGATTAAAAAGGCAACAAGAAAGGCTAGTGTTATAACTTATAATAAGACAAGAAATTCCTGGTGTACCATGGGTAAGCAAGTGTCCCACCATGATCACCATATATGTAACAAGGTAAATGCACCAAGGCATAAATTTTAGAAGATTTCATACAATTCTCTTATTTTTTTACAAAATGCCCTCTAGGGACTTACAAATGAGGTCATTAAAATTTAGGATATCTCCTTAAATAATAAGTAAACATGTGGTGCTTTTTATAGTATCCTCTTGTCACACTCCAAAAGTGGATGGGTTTTGGTAGCCTTGAGTGAGCTTGGACCATCCTAAGCTACCTTCAACCCTAAAGTACCTTCACACATCCAAGAGGAATAGATTACTAACATCAAGTAGGCCCACCTTGATTGCATCCAAGTCAAAAGGATGTAAAATAAAAGCTTTAAAAACCTTAATAAAAGGAACAAAAATGCATAAAAGTGTTAAAAACCCTATAAATATACTTGTATTACCTTGCTTTCTTGTTGACTGTTCATTTTGGGTACGTATCTATCCTTAATATGCAACCGCTAGGGAGCTACTGTTGGGACTATATGAATATCAAGGAGTTGTGGTTAGCTCTTTGTACAAGAGGTGACTCTGAAACTTGGTGCAAGCCTCTTGTGGGATGTCAAAACCTTTGATGCAAGTTTGATGCAGATTGGATCTTTGGTTTAAGAAAAACTTCCAAGTTAATGTTGATATGTGCTTGGAGAAGACTTCATTCCATCATAGCTTTTGTGCACCCAAGGGAGAGATGATCACCTTAGAGACTTGGACAAACTCAAGGTAACAAAAAGGGGCTATGGAAATTTTGGTAGAGTTTTTGCTAGGACATATGAACATCTCTTGAAAATAAAGAAAATATGGGGTATATATAGAATTGTTCCAAGGGAGAGGGGTTGGTTATTGTGCAATGACATGGCATGAGATGGTAACTATGTGGAAATTTGGATTAGTGTGCACCCTCCAATATTAATGATTTTGGGTGAGTTGAGTCCTCACCCGCACAAGTGTCATAAATTGATATGGGGGTGGAGACCTTGGGTGATGTGGAGGAATTTTAAATTCCTAAAATGCACAATGTGGAGGTGGGAAGGACTTAGGATTTTATGAGTATTCATTAGGGTCTTGTCTAACAATTTGGAAGAGTTTTAAGTTCCTACGAAATTGCATAATGGATGTAGGAGGATTTATGAATTTAATGGGGGTATTTCCTAGAAGATTTAGTGGGGATTTGAGAAAGAATTAGAACTTTCAAGGATTTTGTGAACTGATTGTGGGATATGAGGGGGGATTTGATTAGGGATTTAGAAGTGATTAGGGATTTTATTACAGGAATTGATTAGGGATTAGGGGTTAATTGAAAAGTTGGGAATTTTGAGGCGATTTGGGAACTTAAAGAGAAATTTATTGAAATTAGGAGAATTGAAAAGGGATTAGAGGAATTTCGGAAGAATTAGGGAAATTAGGGAATTAAGAAGGATTAAAGAGGAATTATAGGAGGTTAAAAATATTAGAGAGGAAATAAGTATATTAGAGAGGAATTAGAGGGATTAGAGAGAAATTATAAAGGTTTAGGGAGGATTAGGGGAAATTAGATGAATTCGAGAGGAATTAGAAAGGTTTTAGAGGGATTTAGGGAAAGTAAAGAGGGATTTGAGAGAGAAATTAGAATTTTGGAAAGTATTTAGGAAAATTTGAGAGATAATTAGGGGTTGTGAAGGGAATTGGGAGGATTTGAAGGATATTTGGAGATTTTGGAGGAATGAAGAAGGATTAGGGAGAAATTAGGGAGTTTGGGGAGAATTAGAAGAATTTCGGAGGAATTAGGTGATTAGCATAATTGGTCAAAAAATAGTTTTTAAGGCGTTACAAAATGACATATTTTATGTTACTACACAAGATTTGTTGATTTTGCTTAATCTTAAATACTGCTTTCATATTACTAACTATTCCTCTGATTATTATTTTGGAGAGAGCACTATTTTTTCTCATTTAACTTTAAATATTAGTCTATTTCTATCTTTCTAAATTTTCCAAATAACAAAGAAAGGTATGGTTGTCCAAAGAGATTTAATTAGTGGCTTTCCTTTGAGGCCCCATTTGTATTTAGATTACCAATTAATTAGGCACTCTTTCATATTCAAGGAACCTGACAAGGGAGAGCCCAATTGATTGACTACTTGAATCCATATTGGAATAGTTTATTTGTACTCAAATAATATGTAGGGCATGGTGTCACTATTCTTCATGTATTTGGAACACACATTGGGACCCACTATATTCCTCTTTTCAAGATTATCACCTATTAGAATCTTGTTTATAAGACCAACTAGGTAAAGATTTAAATCCTAAGAGTTGAATTTATTTTCCAAATAAAAGTTAATCTATTATTGGAAACTTCATCTAATTGTAATTGAGTATTGCTCAAGATAGTATAATCTTCTAATTTGTTAATTTCTTGATCTAGACAATGTTTTATTAAAATTTTCATGTTGCTAGTTTTTCTTGAAATGGTCCCATTCTACTGCTAGTGGTGGTAACATAGGATTAAACCATTCCATTGTGTTGCTCTAATGAAGAAGATAATTAAGTTTGGATATTTTTGAATGTTGAAACTATGCTTTAAGGGATGGACTACAATTGCTAAGGGAGTATTACAAATAATAGGATTAAATGAAGGATTTACTTGAGAACCATATCATGGGAGCCATAAGACCTTGCTAAGGATCAAATTTTTGGCTTCTACTATATACTTCCAAATTAGATAAGCTCTTGTTTTTATGATTAATTTCTTAAAATATGTAATATTTATGTCGAGTCTACAATTTTAGCTAGGGTATTATGAAGCCTTAGATAAGTTTCACAATAGTTTAGTTCCTAGATATTTGTTGATAATTTAATTTTTTATTATTCCAAGACCACATTTATCTTTCCCTTTAGTAATTGAATCCTAGTTGACCAGGTGGAACTTTCTTTTTTTATTTTATTTACCTCCTTAACAAAGAAAATTCTTGACTATTCCATCAAAATCTTGTAGTATACATTTAGGAGCATGGTAAAATAAGAGTTGATATATAGAGAACGTTGATAGGATTGAATTGATTAACACTCTTATACCTATAAGACTTGTCCCTCTATTACTATAAGTTTGCACTTGCTTCTATAGTTTTTCAATGGTTGGTTTCCAACATTTTTTGTGTTTGAGATGGAAACATATTAGGACTCCTAGATATCTAAAGTGTTGATAAAATCCTTCCCTAAATCCAAGTAAAGTAAAAACCCTCTATTTTAGTAGGAGAGGTATTGATTGTACAAAATTGATTATTTTGTAATTGATTAAATCTCATAAATATGTTTTAAAGCAAAAGAGAAAAATATTGAAATTTCTAATATTGTATTTAGTTGCTTCTCCTGATAATATATGTCATAAAAAAATTTAGAATGCATGAATGGTCTAACACCTCTATCAACTCTGATTACATGAATATCTCCAGCCCTTCACATGCTACTCATGGCTCTTCTTAAATTTTTGCTAGTATGATGTAGAGGTATGGTGAAAGGGGATAACCTTAGTAGATTATTCTATAAGATTTGAATAATGAAGAAGGACATCCATTTGTTAATGGGATGTATATGGATATTTTATGTATGCTCCTATCCATATTACTAGATGAACCAAAAAACTAAACTTTTTGATAAATGTTTCAAAAAATTGAGGATTGACCCTATCAAAGGTGTTGGTCATTTCCAATTTGATAACTATATTTTTTTATTTGGAGTGGAATCAAGAATGAAGAGTCTCATGAACCATCATAATATTATCATAGATTTGCTTCCTTGGAATAAAACCTCCTTATTCTTCTAAAATTAGCTTATTGAGCAACATTATTCTGGTTAACATTCTTTTCTATCATGATTTCGTAAAAATAATTACAAAAAAAAAAATTAAATATATCAAAGGAAGTGGAGTTTTTATCTTTAGGAATTAAATCAATAAATTTGGAATTAATAGCTTCCAAAAACATACCTTTTATTTTACATCTTCTATCATTCTAAATAGGTCATCTTCAACTAGGTGAAGAATTTATTGATAGAAATTATTTGTGAATCCATCTAGACTAAGAGAGTTATATTTTGGAAGAGAGAATATTCATGAGCCCCTCAGTTTTGAGCTCACTAGCCTACACCTTTGAAGTAGGCTCCTTTTTACCACAATGCCTACACTACATCTAGAGAACCTATTGAGAAAGTTTTGATGGTTAAAGTAAAATTTATTGTGAGTTAGTGATCAACCCCACATCCTGCCTTAGAGTAATACGAAATGAAAATGTACAACATAATGCCCACTCACTCCATGATGATATTCATCATGAATAAATAAGTTGATGCAGACATAGGCATAAATTTTATTCCTGCACATCTTCATGAGACTAATGTCCAAGCCAGCTTCTAACAACTAATAATCCTTCTACTGTAGCTTTATTATAGTTGTAGGTTGTTTTTGATAACTCTTTTGCCTTCATATTTGATGCTAAAAAACCTTCTCAATTTAGCACATATATTTAAGAACAACAACACACCCCTTGTCCATAAATGCGAATGACTAAAAAGGCATCATCAACCTCAACTTTGATCTCATTCTCAATAATGATCTTGTGACTCTGTTTGAGAATGGTATTGGTAAGAAATACCTCCTTGTAAATCATGGTGTCATTCATGTGAATTGGAATTATTTACATAATGGAGCTTGCCATCCAAAACACAAAATATAGAAAATTATGACTGAATTTTCCCTTGTGCCCCACATGAAACTAGATGTGAAACTCGCTTGGATCATCTACCATAACCATTGGATATCAAATAAACCATTTTGAGTGTATTTGATTACTGAAAAAGCATCAACATAGGTCCTATCATATTCGTTGATCAACAAGGCAGCACGACGACATTCCCCATGAGTAGTTCCATCAAAAATGAGTAGCACCACCATAGACTAGTAGGAGGAGGATGTGTTCCCTTCAAACCTAAGCACCCACATCTTCATGATACGATAAGTGTATCTACTTTTTTGGATAGTACATGGTGGTTTGGGATGTTATAATCAATGAGAATTGGGTTTGATTCACGTCGGCATGCATAACAAAGGCTTGAAAAAAAGGCTAAGATGCTTGATTTATTTTAAAAATGTGGACAAATTATTTTTCTTTTTTAAGTACCTAGTATTTTTTAAAAGTGCCTATTTGATTTATTTTTAAATGTGCTTTATTATATTTAGCTAAAAGAAGCACCTATTTGATTTATTTTTAAAGGTATTTTACTATATTTAGCTAAATGTGGGCTTAATTATAAATTAGAATTTTTTATTTAAGATGCTTTATATTTAAAGGGGACCTTGTTGGATCCTAAAAATCCAACTTAAAAGTTACCCATAGAATTAAATTTTTATGAGTCTTGTGGAGTCCTAGGCTTAGGCTATTTTGTTGAATCAAGGTTATGTGGCTTTCAAATTTTTACAACAAATATGGTTAGCACACTTCAAAGTGTTCCCTTTTTTAGTCATGTCCTGTAGTCCTCTACAAATTTTTGTTTTAGTCAAAAGCATGTCTATCCTTAAAGTGTCCTCAAAATTCTCTTTTTTGCATAGTCATAAAATCCCCAAGTCTTAATCCTTGAAACTTCCCCATGGTCCCTAAGAAAAATTTTGAAAAATCTATAACCCTTGGTCCCCTTTAATTTTTTCCCTCATAAATCCATAAACTTAAGTTTCACTAGTTATTATTCAACCATCACATCCTTAGGTTGTTCATATATTTCATTTCCCCCTCGCATTCCAAATTATTTCATTAATCTTGTACCTAATAAATCCCCTTTCAATTTACTATTTCTATATTATGTTGAAGCCCTAAGGCCAAGACTCCCTATCAAAGTTTTTTTTATCCATAGCCTTATTGAATAACGTCTAAACCTAATTCATGTGAATCATTGTTGAAAATACCACCTAAGATTTCCACTAAGGCCTTGTCCATACACCCCCTTTGCACTAAAACTTGTACATATTCATTAGATTTGGTAGTACGCATGCATAAAAATAAATCCAATGGTACACATGCATTCTCAAGAAACCTATCTGTCACAAAATTTAACTTTAAAAAATTATTTTCCTAAATGTCCACCCCTAAGTCATAAAAAAAAAAAAAAGTTTCCCCTAAATTTTTGTACATCCCCTCATGTCTATGCATCCCTTTCATAAATCTCATACACATTCTCAAGATATAAGGGTATGCACAACTCATCACCATATCCAATGGTATGTATGAACGAAGAAAAATGACCTTATTAAACCCAAAACTACTTTATAATTACCACAACCAATGAATGCAAAGCATATGGATCCTACTAAGCAGGGCATGAAGACAAAGAAATAATTGAAAAGTCATAAAAACATGGATGGTAGGCATTGATCTGCATATTATCCAATGATACACATATATTAGGGCTTGGAAGAGATTTTTAGACTTATATCTTAATCCCTAAAATCAATGGTAGGTATCAATTGGTGTATGATACGATGATAGGCATTATATAGCACATGGAGAAAGGTAAAAAATAAATATATATGTTAGATCAATCATATATAGTAGAGTTGAGAGGGTTGTCAAAAAATTTGTCCAAGAAATCAATGGTAGGTACCTCTTTGCTTAAGATCCTACAAAACACATGCATCCAAGCCATATCAATGCACCTTGATATTTCATACCTTTTATCTCATTCCCCACATATTGATAGTAGGCGTCAATCAATGTATGATCTAACGGTACACACCTACCCATGTATGAGGAAAAATCCAAAAGAGAAGCATATACATCTGACTTGTCAGATGGAGCAGAAAGGTGTGAGGATCTTATCAAGAGTGTCATAATAATCAATCTATAGTGCTCATAAAATCATGATTATATGGATGATAGGAATTTCTTGGCATACTAAGATGAAGATAAAACAAGGATACCTACTACCACAACTCATTTGAATGGGTAGAAAGCTTGTGACTCATGAAACCATAATATACAAAAGCTCATTTTCAAAATATTTTCTGAGGTTTCATGTAATCTTGCACATGATTAAGAACAAATCACTAGCCAAATCCATGTTAGAAGCAACTAAAAATCAGGCAAAAATATTTATTTAATATTTTTAAGAGGATGTGAAGTGAAAGAAATTGGGTGGCCAAATCAAAATGGTGATGTAGACAAAAAATTAGAGAACCTCTAACATGTGATCCTATGCTAGTGATGGAGCAGGTGGAAGTTGGATGTCTTTGTGATGCCCACTCCATAAGAAATCCAAACAAAAATTGGTTTGTGGTTGGATTTGACTAATTTTCAAGGGTAGATGGTTGGTTTCATAAGGAGATTTTGAAGCTTTTATCAGGTGCTTATGGTTCTCTGCTTCCCGAAGGATAGTCTAGTCAAATCTCCTTACAAAAAAATGTAAAATAGAATGGTTATATGTTGTTTTGTAATGGTGAAAAAGGGGAATGTCAATATGAAATGGAAATCCACAATCTCCAAGAAAACAACCAAAGAACAATAGAACATCAAATTGATTTGCAATTTTAAGAAAATACCTAGCTAACAAAAGCTTAAACTAGATCCTGAGCAAAAGCAATGATGATGATTTGCAAAATAAGGGGGAAGAGTTACCAACTATAGACATCCTATGCTTGATGATAAGCTAAAGATAAACCTATTGTAACAAGTGGTTGCAAGCCTAGTTGACCAGAAAGTAGATTTTGCAAAAGAAAATAAGATTTTGATGATGAAATGCTGATTTTTTATTAAAGGGGAAAGTAACTTACCTAGACTCCCCAACTTTGATTTATGATAGGGCGGTTAAGATGCCTAAACACCTTGGGATTGTTGTGATAGGCTGATTGAAACCTATACCTAACTTTTAGGTAAGGTTTTGAGTGATAGTAAGACATGATTAGCCAACTATAAATGCTCTTCTATTGGGACTGTTAACCACCAGGGACTAGTGGTTGGACTTGGATATAGGTGATACAATGCCAACAAGGGTGGTCTTAATTTGATTGATCTAAGGATGGTACTAATATTATTTTGGACCTGTGACAAATATTGAAAGCAATATCGTTAGCAAGCAAAGTAGGACAAGCAAAAGAATGTGAAAGATACAAAAAGAGATACATAAGACTTGATAATACTAAAAAGGAAGCAAGAAATGCTAGTATTATAGCCTATAAAAATACAAGAAATGCCTAGTGTGACATGGGCTAGCAAGTATCCCTCCATGATCACCATAGATGTCACAAGGAAAATTTACCATAGAAATAAATAATAGAAGGTTTTATTACAAATATCTTCTCTTTTTACAAAATGCCTCTAGGGGATTGCAAATGAGGTCCTCAAGATTTAGGATATCTCCTTATACAATAAGTAAACACATGGTGCCTCCATTAGTCTCCTATTGTCACACTCAAAAAGTGAATAGATTTTGGTAGCCTTGAGTGAGCTTGGACCATCCTAAGTTGCTTATAATCCTAGAGTACCTTCACACAACCAAGAGCAATATATTACTAACATCAATTAGGCCCACCTTGATTAGGCCCAAGTCAAAATGATGCAAAATAAAAGCTTTAAAAACCTTAATAAAAGGAATAAAATGCATAAAAGTGTTACAAAACCCTATAAATATATTATCTTACCTTGCTTGCTTGTTGACTGTTGGTTTTGGATATGTATCTACTCTCATGATGTAATCGCTAGGGGGCTACATTTGGGACTATGTGATTGTTAGGGGGCTGTGGTTGGATCTTTGTAGAAGATATGACTCTGAAACTTGGTGTGGATCTCTTGTGGGATATCAAAAATCTTTGATGCAAGTTTGATGTAGATTTGATCTCTAGTTTAAGAACAAATTCCAAGTGAATGTTGATATGTGCTTGGGGAAGACTTCACTCCATCATGGCTTTTGTGCACCCAAGAGAGGGATGATCACCTTAGGTACTTAGATACACTCAAGGTAGAAAAAAGAGGCTATGGAAATTTTGGCAGAGTTTTGGCTAGGACACATGAACATCTCTTGCAAATGAAGAAAATAGGGGAGTATTTATAGAATTTTTGCAAGGGAGAGGGGGTGGTGATTGGGTAATGACATGACATGAGGTGGCATGAGGTGAAAACTATATGGAGGTGAAGAAAATTTAGAGAATCCCACATGGAAGAGTGTGCACCCTCTATTATTAATGACCTTGGATAAGGTGAGTCCTCACCCACCCAAGTGTCATAAATTGGCATGGGAAGTGGAGACCTTGGATGATATGGAGGAATTTTAAATTCTTAAAAAGTGCAAGGTGGAGGTGGGAAGGAATTAGAAATTTATGAGGAGTATTCATTAGTGGATTGTCTAGGGATTTGGGAGAATTTTAAATTCCTAGGAAACTGCATGATGGATGTAGGAGGATTTATGAATTTAATGGGGGTATTTCTTAGGAGATTTAATGGGGATTTGGGAAAGAATTAGGACTTTTGGGGATTTGGTGACTTGATTGTGGGATTTGAGGGGGGCTTTGACTAGGGATTTAGAAATGATTAGGGATTAGGGGTTAATTGAGATTTTTGGAATTTTGAGGTTGATTTGGGGATTTAAAGAGAAATTTATGGAAATTAGGAGAATTAAAAAGGTATTAGAGTAATTTAGTAAATTTTAGGGAAATTAGGGAATTAAGAAGGATTAAAGAGGAATTAGAGGAGCTTAGAAACATTAGAGAGGAATTAAATAGATTAGGGAGGAATTAGAGGGATTAGAGAGAAATTAGAAGGGTTTAGGGAGGATTAGGGGAAATTAGGTGAATTAGAGAGAAATTAAAAGGGTTTTAGAGGGATTTAGGTAAAGTAAAGAAGAATTTGAGAGAGAATTTAAAAGAAATAGAGAGAAATAGGGAGTTTGGAAAGGATTTAGGAAAATTTGAGAGAGAGTTAGGGGTTGTGAAGGGAATTGGGAGGATTTTAAGGAAATTTAGGAATTTTGGAGGAATTAAGAAGGACTAGGGAGAAATTGGGAAATTTGGTGAGAATTAGAAGAATTTGAGAGGAATTAAAGGATTTTAATAATTGGTCAAGAAGTAGTTTTTAAGGCATTACAAAATGACATATTTGGGTGTCTACACAAGATTTATTGATTCTAGTTAATCTTAAAGATTGCTCTCATTTTAGTAACAGTTCCTCTAATTATTATTTTGGAGAGAGCACTATTTTTCCCCTTTGACTTCAAATATTGGTCTATTTCTATATTTTTAAATGTTCCAAATAAAAAATAAAGGTATGGTTTTCGAAAGAGAGTTATTTAGTGGTTTTCCTTTGAGCCCCCACTTTATTTAGATTACCAGTTAACTAGGCACTCTTTCATATTCAAGGAACCTAACAAGGGATATTCCAATCAATTGACTACTTGAATCCATATTGGAATAGTTTGTTTTCTCTCAAATAATATGTGGGACATGGTGTTACTATTCTTGATGCATTTGGAACACACATTGGGACCCACTATTTTCATCTTTTCAATATTATCGTCTACTAGAATCTTGTTTTGTAAGACCAACCAAGTAAAGATTTAAATTCTAGGAGGTAAATTTATGTTCCAAATAGAAGTTAATATTTTATTGGAAGCTTCATCTAGTTGTAATTGAGTACCACTCATGATAGTATAATCTCCTAATTTGTTAATTTCTTAAGTTGATCTAGACAATATTGTCTTAATAATTTCATGTTGCTATTTTTTCTTGAAATGGTCCCATTCTACTACTAGTGGTGGTGGCAATATAGGATTCAACCATTCCATTATGTTGTTTCTCCAATGTAGGAGATCATTAAGCTTGGATATTTGTGAATGTTGAAGCTCTACTTTAAGGGTTGGACTACAACTACTAAGGGAGGCTTACCAAGAATAGGATCAAACCAAGGATTTATTTGTGAACCATATCATTGGAGCTAGGAGACCTTGCTAAGGATCAAATTTTTGGTTTCTGCTATATGCTTCCAAATTAGAGAATATTTAGGTTTTATGCTTAATTTCTTAAAAGATATAATATTGATGTGGAGTCTGCATATTTAGCTTTCAAGATCCTTTTCCAAGGGGAGTCTATAGGATGAGATAAATGCCACAATAGTTTAGCTCCTAGATATTTTTTGATAATTTCAATTTTTATTATTCCAAGGCCACCTTTATCTTTCCCTGTAGTAATTGAGTCCCAGTTGACCAAGTGGAACTTTATTTTTTCATTTTGTTTACCTCCTTGCCAAAGGAAATTATTGATTATTCCATCAAAAGCTTGTATTATACTTTTAGGAGTACGGTAAACTAAGATTTGATATATAGAGAACATTTATAGGTTTGACCTAATTAACACTCTTATTCCTATAAGACTTGTCCCTCTATTACTATAATTTTTCACTTTCTTATGTAGTTTTCAATGGTTGGTTCCCAACTTCTTTTTGGTTTGAGATGGAAACCCATTGGGACTCCTAGATATCTAAAGTTTTGATCAACTCCTTCCCTAAATCCAAGTATTTTGGCAAACCCTCTATTTTTAGTAGGAGAGGTATTGATTGTGTAAAATTGATTTTTTTTGTAGTTGATTAAAGCTCCTAAAGTTGCTTCAAAGCAAGAGAGACAACTCTTGAACTTTATAATATTGTATTTAGTTGCTTCTCCCGGTAAGATATGTCACCAAATAATTGGGTATGCATGAAATGTCTAACACCTCTATCAATTCAAATTCCTTGAATATCTCCAACCCTTAACATGTTGCTCATAACTCTTCCTAATTTTTCTAGTAGGATGTAGAGGTATGGTGAAAGGGAACATCCTTAGTAGATTCCTCTAGAAGCTTTGAATAATGAAGAAGGATATCCATTTATTAATGGAAGGTCTATGGATATTTGATGCATGGTCCTATCCATATTACTAGATGAACCAAAAAATCAAACTTTATGAGAACTTTTTCTAAAAATTGAAGATTGACCTTGTCAAAGGCATTGGTCATGTCCAATTTGATAACTATATTTTTTTATTTGGAGTGGAATAAAGAATGAAGAGTCTCATGCACCATGATAATATTATCATATATTTTCTTCCCTAGAATAAAACCTCCTTATTCTTCTAAAATCAACTTATCAAGCAACTTTTTATTTCGGTTAGCAATATATATATATATATATATATATATATATTTTTAAAGTGAAAAACCCCTTGCGGAGCTGCCTTGGTATGAGAGACCACGAACAGGGGGTTCTACATCGTCAAAGTCACCCAAGAGTCACACCCGACCCTGCTCGCACCAACATTATCAATTGGATTTTGGATACCCAATTCAACTTTTTGGTAGGGTGGATATTTGAACCTGGGACCTCCCTTTGAGGATTGCCCTCTCCTCTCCAACTCACCTACAACACCTGGGTGTTAGCAATATTCTTGTCATGATTTTGTAAGAATATTTATAAATAAAATTTTATCAAGATATATCAATGGAAGTGGACTTTTTCTCTTTATGAATTAAATCAAGAAATTTTGAATTAATAGCTTCAAAAAACATACCTTTTTTTTACATCTTCTATCATACTCAGCAGGTCATCTTCAACAAGGTGAAGAATTTATTGATCGAAATTACTTGTGAGTCCATTTGGACCAAGAGATTTATATTTTGGAAGAGAGGATATTCACGAGACCCTCAGTTTTGAGCTTACTAGCCTACATATTTTAAGCACGGTCCTCTTTACCACAACACCTATAATACATCTAAAGAACCTATTGAGCAAGTTTCAATGGCTAAAGTCAAATTTATTATGAGTCAATGATCAACCCCATGTCCTAACTTAAAGGAATACAAAATGACAATATATAGCCTAATGATCATCCACTTCATGATGATCTTCATCATGAAGAAATAAGTTGATGCATGTATAGGTATAAATTTTATTCCCACGCATCTGCATGAGACTAACATTCAAGTCAGCTTCTAATAGCTAATCATCCTTCTATTATAGCTTGATTATAGTTATACATAATTATTGATAAATATTTTACCTCCATATTTAATGCTAAAACCCCTCCTCAATTTAGCACATATATCAAAGAACAACAACACAACCCCTTGTTGTCCATGAATGTGAATGATCAAAAAGGCATCTTTAACCTCAACAATGATCTCGCTCTATATAATGATCCTATGGCACTCTTTGAGAATGGTATTAGTAAGAAATACCTCCTTGTAAATAATTGTGACATTCTTGTAAATTGGAATTGTTTTCATAGAGGAGCTTGACATACGAAACTCAGAATCGATAAAATTGTGATCGAATTTGCCCTTATGCCCCACATGATACTAGATGTGATAATTTCCTAGATCATTTTCCATAACCATTGGATATCAAACAACCCTTTATGAGTGGATTTGATTACTGAAAAAACATCAATATAGGTCCTATCATATTCATTGATTGATAATGCACCATGATAACATTACCCATGAGGAGTAGTGCCATCAGAGATGAGCAACACCACCATAGTTTATGATGATGAGGATGTGTTCCCTTAAAATCTAAGTACCCACATCTTCATGATATGACGAGTGGATCTACATTTTTGGCTAGCACATGGTGGTTTGGGATGTTCCCATCAATGAGACCTGGGTTCAATTCCGTTAGCATGCATAGCAAAGGCTTGAAAAAAAATTAAGGTGCTTTATTTATTTTAAAAATATGGACAAATTATTTATCTTTTTTAAGCACCTAATATTTTTAAAAAGTGCCTATTTGATTTATTTTTAAAGGTTATTTATTATATTTAGTTAAAGCAATCACCTATTTGATTTATTTTTAAATGTGCTTTACTATATTTAGCTAAATGTAGGCTTAATTATAAATTAGATTTTTTTAACGTGTTTTATTTATAAAGTGGGGCCTTGTTGGATCCTAAAAATACAACTCAAAAGTTATCCCTATTTTCAAATTTTGATGAGTCTTGTGGAGTCCTAGGCCCAGGTTATTTTGTTGAGTCAAGGTTATGTGGCTTTCAAATTTTTGCAATAAATATGGTTAGCACACTTCAAAGTGTTCCTTTTTTTTAGTCATGTCTAGTAGTCCTCTGCAAATTTTTGCTTTAGTCAAAAGCACATTTGTCCTTAAAGTTTCCTCAAAATTCTATTTTTTGCAAATTCATAAAAACCCTAGGTCTTAATCCTTGAACCTTCCCCATAGTCCCTAAGGTCACTTTTAGAAAATCAATAGATCTTGGCCCCCTTTAGTTTTCCCTTATAAATCCATAAACCTAAGTTTCACCAGTTATTATTTCAACCATCACATCCTTAGGTTGTTCATATAATTCATTCCCCCCCCACCCATATTCCAAATTATCTCATTAAGCTTGTACTTAATAAATCCCTTTGCAATTTATTATTTCTAAATTGTGTTGAAGCTCTAAGGCCAAGACTCCATTTCAAGATTTTTTATTCTATCCATAGCCTTATTGAATAATGTCTAAACCTAAGTCATGCAATTAAAGTTAAAAATCCCACCTAAGCTTTCCCCTACGTCCATGTCCATTTTCCCTCTTTGCACTAAACCCCATACATCTTCCTTAGATCTGATGATATGCATGCATTGAAATAAATCCAATGGTACACATGTATCTGTTGAGAAGCAACACACCCCCACTGAAAAATGAGATTCCATCCTTAGAAAGCCCTGAACTTCCATTTTTGCAGTAGGGACCCTCTTGATAATTTTCAGGTTTAAATCCAATTTTGCTTGCCTCTTTGTTAAAGTTGTGCCTTTTTCCAAGTCTTTCTAGCATTGTTATTTCAAGCTTAACTTTCTACATGCTAGAATCATTCATGCACAAAGAAAATCTCGCACCGGTACCGAGAAAAATCTAGAAAACAGTTGCATAAATTCACTGAAAACCAAAACTTTCCATTTTTGGTAGTGTCGCGATATCGCGACACTTCCATTTTTGGAAATGTCGCGATATCGCGACGAATTTTGGCAAAAGCAGCTAAGTCGGAAAAGTGTAGCGAAATCGCGACACTTTCCATTTTTGGAAGTGTCACGATATCGCGACGTTTCCATTTTTGGAAACCGTCACGAAATCGCTACCGACAGGAGGAGAGAGAAGGAAAGTTGTGCGGAAGGGCACGATTTTGTGACATGTCACGAAATCGCGACATGTCGCAATTTCGCGTCAGGAGAGAGAAGAAGGGTTGCAAGAATAAAAAATTGGCTAAGTATGAAAATGGTCGCGATTTCGTGACATGTCGCGAAATCGCGACACTTTCTGGAGAGAGAGGAAAATCGTAAAGCAAAGTAAACGAACAATCTAGGGGAAGCCAAGTGCAAGGGCAGGCACGATTTTGTGACATGTCACGAAATCGCGACATGTCGCAGTATCGCGGCTTGCAAAGGAAAGGTTGTGCGACGGAGAAGGTGTCGCGATTTCGCGACATGTCACGAAATCGTGACATGTCGCATTTTCGCGACCAAGTTGGGAAGAAGAGCTGCTAGCGCCAGGGACGTCATGATTTCGTGACATGTCACGAAATCGCGACATGTCGTAGAATCACGATAGGAGAGAGAAAGTTACATGAAAGGCCTAAAAATGCAAAACAACTGTAAACAGAAGGCGTCCTGGGATAGTGACACGTGTCAAAGAGCGTATCAGATAAAACAGAGGCCGACATGCAAGTTTACTTTGCGGTTTTAATCTGATTTTAATTGTTAAAGCTTTAATTTAATGATTTTAAAATACTAATGCATCTTTTTGTCTTTCATATAGGAAGCCATCTGTCACCTACGGGACAACTGGAAAAAGGCCGTAAAGACAAAGTTAAAGTGCAGATTTAATCAAGGACCGCCATGCTAGAGGAGAGGAGGCCGGTAAAAGCATTCAATGGAGATTTATTGCAGACTTAATAGCTTGAAGACCATTTCAACTCAAGGATGGATATGCAGAGATGGAATAGCGGAGAAGTGATGACTCATCCGGCTCACCCGCAAGAATTAATGAAAGCATTTATTTGCAGTTGCGGGTGAATGCAAGTGGCATTCGAATTTCATCTTCTCCATTTATGGCAGCTAATCGCACTGATTTGCAGAGGGGTTAAGTTCTATCCGGACTTTGATTTTAAAGTGGCTTTATATTGTAAAACCCGGTCCTAGGGTTTAAGTGTGATAAGATTTAGGGTTTGAGCAAGATATTTTGAAAAGATCAGGGTCTGTCCTGAGTCTATAAATACAAGTTCTAAATGTAATCGCAGGAGGCGGAGACTTAGAAATAAAAGGCTTATAAGCAATTTCTTGCAAATTTTGTGAAATCCTTTGTTTTCTGGACTGGGAGTTGATGTGCTTTTGCTGTTTTCTATGGTAGCATGGCCAGGAGCCTAATATTTTACGGATCCGTGATAAGTGTATCTTCTTTCGTTATCCGTTCCATTAAAGTTTGTTAGATATATGTCTGTAAATCTGCCATTATCAAGTTTAAATATGTTGTTAGGCTTCAGCTTGTTCTATTGTCTCGCTAGGGGAAATTATAGATTTGAGGTTAAGTTTGTTCTAATTGCTCTGTCTTCACCGTGTGAGCTAGGGTCGCCGTGAAAGATACCAGTTTTAACCAGCTGCCCTTGGATTTATAATTTTCTGCTAGATCTGTTCCACTTTGCCTTGTGCTCCTAGTTGAAAGTGATCTTAGAAATCTGGACACTTTCTTCTTGGATTTGTTCTGTTGTGAAGCTGATAGTATAGATGAAATTGATAGTTTTAAGTTTTACAGCTTTAAAGTTTGATAAACTTCCCTTCTCGCCCTACCCTACCCTCTCTTTGCTTACCGTGAATGATCCATTTTTACTTTCTTTATTTGTCTTTTATTTGAATCTACGACCCATGAGAGCTAGATCAAGAATCAATTTCAAATCCGATTGTTAACAAGTAACAACTTCTGCAACTACTGAACAAGTTCAAGAACCCCCTGTAAGGTAACAGACAGTCCATATTGAAATCTATTCCATAAGCGAAAAAGAGTGAATAGACATTCGACCCGACTCTGTAACTCGCACCTTGGATAACCAGCTAGATCCTAAAGTGAGTGGGATTCGTCCCGTGGGTGTCTCCGAAGCTTCCTGCTCATCCTTCGCAGGGTGCGTATGAAAGCCGAACCAACATCTAATTGGCGCTAGAAGGAGGGCCTGTTGAACTCAGTTCAAGTTCAGTAGTCTGTTAAGAACTGTAAAGTTGTATGTGCTGAGTCTGGTATTTTATCTTTTGAATCCTTTTTCCTCCTCCTCAGCTCTTTTAAATTTTGTTGTTAGAGTTTTTGCCTGAACAGCGGGACTTAACACCAACATCTAATTGGCGCTAGAAGGAGGGCCTGTTGAACTCAGTTCAAGTATTGTAAGTTTGTGAGTGCTGATTTAAAATTCTGTGGTTAGAGTTTTTGCCTGAACAACAACACTTATCACCAACATTTAGTTGTCAGTACAGTTTTTAAAATTGCCAGAGAAGACCTCAAGTTAAGAGCAGTTTTATCACCACTTGCAGTTATCCAATTACAACTCAGAATATCACTGTCAGCCAAGTGGTAATTAATGGCAAATTGGTTGGGCCCCACTGCTTTGAATATCCCGGGTATAGCCCATGACCTGCCCAGAAGCCCGAAAAGGTATCTCCCCAGATATAAACATGATGGGACAAGAACTGCAGAAGAACATCTGCTAGCTTTCAAAAATGCTCTAAAATTGTTGAATATACAACATGAAGATGTTGCCTGTAGATTGTTCCCGTTCACTCTCCAGGAGGGAGCTTATGACTGGTTTCTAAATCTCACCAGCAATTCCATTACTAGCTGGGATGACCTAGAGAAAGCTTTTATATCACAATTTGGGGAAGTGATAGACCCCAGTGTGTTATACCAACAATTTTCCAGGGATCAAGAGAGAGTCGGGAGAAACCGCGTGTCTTTCAATATGAGGTTCCAAAGAGCTTACGGTAGAATGACCGGCCATTACATCCCAAATGCAAATCCGGCCTTAGAAATCTACAAGAATGCATTGGATTCGGTGACCTCTATTTTCCTCAAGAGAGACATTAATATCACAACCCTGGCAGGGGCTTATAAAGAAGCCTTAATTCTTGAAAGACAGTTAGGGCCTCAAATTCTGAGCAGTCCTTTGATATCCTATGTTACACGTAACATGCCTATTTTGAATCCCATTCCACATCATGAGTTAGTGCCAACATGTCATGCTCTACCCAAGGAGACTCCGTTAACTGTGACATCCACTCAAAGATGTGCAAAATATACAGAAAGGTTCGACAAGTTCAAAGTGGAAGTGCTTGAAGTAAACACTTGTGATCTAGCATTACCCAAATCTGAAGTTTTTCCTGGTGAGTTAAATTTTCCTAGAGATCAAAGAAATATTGATATTTCTAGTTCACCCAAAAATAGTACAACCAGGGTTTCAGATTCTTTCACTTTTCCTGAAGAGACAGAAAGTCTTGTACAGACTCCTATGGATGAAATGCAAGATTTTCAATAGTTCAAAATGGACAACTTATAATTTGAGATGTCGTAGTCCAGAACCTAACAATGATCCTTCCTCATCAGAGGATGATGAAAGTGAGACTCAATGTCACTATGCGAAGTAATCGAGAAAGAGGATAACATCATTGAGGATATGAGGGAACTTAAAGCCGACATCACCCTCTATGAACTCGCCCGCATTGTTGAACAAAAGGATAGCTTGATTGAAGCTTACTCCGGACCACCTGTTGAATTTCAAGAAAAGGAGGAAAAGATAGTAAATATAAATGTGGTCAGCCAACTTGGAATTGATGAACTGTCTCAACATAAGCCTGCAACTTCTGAACATAATGTCAAAGAAAAGGTTGTAAATCATGTTGATGTAAATATTGGAGTTTATAATTTGGCAACTGAAAAGGTGAGAACAGTTACAGCTCTAATCCATCACAACAGTGATACTTGGATATTACACATTGATGAGGTTAAATCTAAGCAAGGCTCAAGTGAAAAAGCAAATTGTAAACATTCTGCTAGAGAGATAAAAATTGAATTCTTGGATATTGAAGCAGTACAACAACCACAAAATATTCAAGTTGTTAAGAACCAGGGCATACAGATAAAACATGATTTCTTTCACTTGTCACATAATTTTGAAGATGTGGTGGTCTGGGTCTATCAAGATTTTAAGGTATTTGATCCTGGGGGTTTTTTGCATTCAATCCTTTTGAAAGAACTCTGCAAACCCTTCAATTAGAAGCATAAACATGTTATCATATGATTTGTTATTATATGATTTGTTTAATTTGAAGGAGTTGCAGATTTGTTTTTCAAATGGGACAGGGAAGACAGTAAACCCAAGTCTTTCCCATATAGCAAATTTTTGAAGCATAGTCTGGAGTGCATTTCGTCAATAGGACTCGAAAGGTAATTTTTCTAAATTACTTGCACATGGTCAAAAAAAAATTTAAGGCACCATTTCTCTACTCTTCCATCTGCTACATATTTTGAATGATCAAAGAAGTTGTAACATATGTATACATTGTAAGTAAGCTTTGAATTTTTTCAGTTTTATTTCTTTGTCAGTGCAGTTTTATTTTATTGTCTATACAGTTTTAATCTGTTTCAGTTTAATTTTAATGCTTTGCAGTTCTTTTAGTTTCTTCATCTTAATTTTTAATCTTTAATTGTCTGTACAGTTTTAGCTTGTGCGTTTATTTCTTTGTCAGTGCTTTTAATTTCCTTTCTTTGTCTTTTTATGTCAGCTTGCTGTTAATGCCTGTCCAATCTTTTGTTTTAGTTTTATTTTGCTGCCTGTGCGCTTTTAATTTATTTGCTTCAGTTTTAATTTTAAAAGTCTGTGCAGTTTTATTTTTGTTTTGTTCTTGAGGCCTGTGTTCTTCCTTGGAGGTCTGTGCAAAGTTCTTCAACTTTTGAAATCTGTCCTTTAACCTCTGCCCGAGCAATCAATGAAAAGTCACTCGCTTAAAAATTGTTTTATTCTCGAGCCGATCAACCCAGTCTCCACCCAGTGTTCATTATTAAAATTGAGATAGTCTGCTTAAATTGAATAAATGGAACTATTTTGTTAGTCGTAACAAAGGTAGAGAGATGATTGGATTTTGTGTCTTGCTTGCCACAGTTGTTTTAATGATAGAAAAACTGCTATGTTGTTTGGTTGGAGGAACTCCCGGGGAATCCAAGAAAAGCTGGTTATAAGAGGGGACTATGGTTCATGCAATTATTTGGGTGTCACCAGAGGCTATCAGTGCCTAGACTGAAACAGTTTCAGATTGATCAAATGATAAAAGAAAATTGTAATTTCTCTAATGCCTTTCAGGTGTTGATATATAAAAAAAAAAAAAGAGTTATATGAGAGAGAGGCAGCCAGATTCCAAAAGCTATTTTTCTTTTACCAAGTTGAAGATCCTTCCTTACAGTTGTAAATTTGGGTCGTGTAAATCTAAAGGGTAACTCTGTCTAGGCTGTAAAAGGCTAAACTAGTAAACAGAGCTCTACTCGGTTTCCCTTTTTACAATTTAGAAAAGCTGATCAGTCCAAAGTTCATCATTCAATCCAGTCATCCTGAAGAAAGTTTTATACCCTTTGTAATTGCACATCAGAAATCTTCCTTGAAGTATTTCAGCCTAGTATGTCCTTGGGAAATTTTAACAGCTAGCGAGTAGCAATCAATTTATTGTGAAGAATGTCTGTGGCAAGGCATGATGCATGGTCTTTTTGTTTTGAAACCAGAGTCCCGGGTTCTAAAATAGTGCTACTATTTTACCCGCAGATATCGCCATTTGTTGAGAAGCAACACACCCCCACTGAAAAATGAGATTCCATCCTTAGAAAGCCCTGAACTTCCATTTTTGCAACAGGGACCCTCTTGATAATTTTCAGGTTTAAATCCAATTTTGCTTGCCTCTTTGTTAAAGTTGTGCCTTTTTCCAAGTCTTTCTAGCATTGTTATTTCAAGCTTAACTTTCTACATGCTAGAATCATTCATGCACAAAGAAAATCTCGCACCGCACCGAGAAAAATCTAGAAAACAGTTGCATAAATTCACTGAAAACCAAAACTTTCCATTTTTGGTAGTGTCGCGATATCGCGACACTTCCATTTTCGGAAATGTCGCGATATCGCGACGAATTTTGGCAAAAGCAGCTAAGTCGAAAAAGTGTAGCGAAATCGCGACACTTTCCATTTTTGGAAGTGTCACGATATCGCGACGTTTCCATTTTTGGAAACCGTCGCGAAATCGCTACCGGCAGGAGGAGAGAGAAGGAAAGTTGTGCGGAAGGGCGCGATTTTGCGACATGTCGCGAAATCGTGACATGTCGCAATTTCACGTCAGGAGAGAGAAGAAGGGTTGCAAGAATAAAAAATTGGCTAAGTATGAAAATGGTCGCGATTTCGCGACATGTCGCGAAATCGTGACACTTTCTGGAGAGAGAGGAAAATCGTACTCAGGAAGAAAATCAAGTTGAATGAACAATCTAGGGGAAGCCAAGTGCAAGGGCAGAGCGATTTTGTGACATGTCACGAAATCGTGACATGTCGCAAAGATCGCGGCTTGCAAAGGAAAGGTTGTGCGACGGAGAAGGTGTCGCGATTTCGTGACATGTCGCGAAATCGCGACATGTCGCATTTTCGCGACCAAGTTGGGAAGAAGAGCTGCTAGCGCCAGGGACGTCGCGATTTCGTGACATGTCGCGAAATCGCGACATGTCGTAGAATCGCGGTAGGAGAGAGAAAGTTACATGAAAGGCCTGAAAATGCAAAACAACTGTAAACAGAAGGCGTCCTGGGATAGTGACACGTGTCAAAGAGCGTATCAAATAAAACAGAGGCCGACATGCAAGTTTACTTTGCGGTTTTAATCTGATTTTAATTGTTAAAGCTTTAATTTAATGATTTTAAAATACTAATGCATCTTTTTGTCTTTCATATAGGAAGCCATCTGTCACCTACGGGACAACCGGAAAAAGGCCGTAAAGACAAAGTTAAAGTGCAGATTTAATCAAGGACCGCCATGCTAGAGGAGAGGAGGCCGGTAAAAGCATTCAATGGAGATTTATTGCAGACTTAATAGCTTGAAGACCATTTCAACTCAAGGATGGATATGCAGAGATGGAATAGCGGAGAAGTGATGACTCATCCGGCTCACCCGCAGGAATTAATGAAAGCATTTATTTGCAGTTGTGGGTGAATGCAAGTGGCATTCGAATTTCATCTTCTCCATTTATGGCAGCTAACTGCACTGATTTGCAGAGGGGTTAAGTTCTATCCGGACTTTGATTTTAAAGTGGCTTTATATTGTAAAACCCGGTCCTAGGGTTTAAGTGTGATAAGATTTAGGGTTTGAGCAAGATATTTTGAAAAGATCAGGGTCTGTCCTGAGTCTATAAATACAAGTTCTAAATGTAATCGCAGGAGGCGGAGACTTAGAAATAAAAGGCTTATAAGCAATTTCTTGCAAATTTTGTGAAATCCTTTGTTTTCTGGACTGGGAGTTGATGTGCTTTTGCTGTTTTCTATGGTAGCATGGCCAGGAGCCTAATATTTTACAGATCTGTGATAAGTGTATCTTCTTCTGTTATCCGTTCCATTAAATTTTGTTAGATATATGTTGTAAATCTGCCATTATCAAGTTTAAATATGCTGTTAGGCTTCAGTTGTTCTATTGTCTGCTAGGGGAAATTACAGATTTGAGGTTAAGTTTGTTCTAATTGCTCTGTCTTCACTGTGTGAGCTAGGCTACCGGTGAAAGATACCAGTTTTAACCAACTGCCCTTGGATTTATAATTTTCTCGCTAGATCCTGTTCCACTTTGCCTTGTGCTCCTAGTTGAAAGTGATCTTAGAAATCTGGACACTTTCTTCTTGGATTTGTTCTGTTGTGAAGCTAGTAGTATAGATGAAATTGGTAGTTTTAAGTTTTACAGTTTAAAGTCTGATAAACTTCTCTTTCTGCCCTACCCTACCCTCTCTTTGCTTACCGTGAATGATCCATTTTTACTTTCTTTATTTGTCTTTTATTTGAATCTGCTGACCCATGAGAGCTAGATCAAGAATCAAGTTAAATCTGATTGTTAACAAGTAACAACTCTCGCAACTCATCGAACAAGTTCAAGAACCCCCCGTAAGGTAACAGACAGTCCATATTGAAATCTATTCCAAAAGCGAAAAAGAGTGAATAGACATTCGACCCGACTCTATAACTCGCACCTTGGATAACCAGCTAGATCCTAAAGTGAGTGGGATTCGTCCCGTGGGTGTCTCCGGAGCTTCCTGCTCATCCTTCACAGGGTGCGTATGAAATCCGGACCAACAGTATCCTCAAAAAACCTATTTGCCCCAAAATTTAACTTTAATCTATATTTTTAAATGTCTGTCCTTAAGTCATAAAAGCAAAAAAAAGTTAAGATTTTGTCCTAAAGGTTTATAAATCTTCTCATGTCTATGGACCTCTTACATAAAGCATGTGCACATTCTCAAGATCTAAGGGTATGCATAAATCATCACCATATATGATGGTACGCACAAACGAATAAAAATGGCCTTCTTAAACCCAACACTGCTTTACAATTACCACAACCAATGAATGCAAAGCATGTGGATCCAACTAAATAGGGCATGAAGATAAATAAATAATTGAAATATCACCAAAATATGGATGGTAGGCATTGTTTCGCATATGATCCAATGATACACATATATCAGGGCTTGGAAGAGATTTTCAAACTTCTATCTTATTCCTTGAAATCAATGAAAAACATTGAATGTCTTATGATATGATGATAGACATTCTCTAGCGCATGGAGAAAGGTCAAAAAGAAACATATACATCAAATCTATAAGATATAGTAGAGCTAACAGGGTTAAATTTTTTTTCTAAGAAATTAATGGTAGGAACTTCTTTGCATAAGATTCTATGACATCCATGCATCCAAGCCTTATCAACGTGCCTTGACATTTTCTACCTTTTATATTATTCCCCAAATATCAATGATAGGCATCGATCAATGTATGATCTAATTATAGGTACCTACCTGTGTATGAAGGAAAAGCCAAATGAGAAGCATATGCATCAAACTTTTCAAATGGGGTAGAAAGGTGTAAGGATTTTGTTGGGAGTTTTAGAATCATCAATCTATGGTGCATGTCAAATCATGAATCATATGGATGGTAGGCATTGCTTGGTGTACTAAGATGAAGATAAAATAAGGATATCTACTACCAAAACTTGTTGGAATGGGTAGAAAGCTTACGACTCATGAAACCATAAGATACAAAAGCTCCTTTTCAAAAGATTTCACTTAGGTGTCATGTAATCTCGTACGTGATTAAGAATAGACCACTTGCCAAAGTCCTATCACTAGTAATCGAAGAACACAAGCTTATACTGAGAGGGGGGGTGAACAGTATAAGACCTCTTTTTACTTTTTCCTTTATACTTCAAAATAGTAAAGCAATATACCCAAAGCAATATCAAAGCAATGCACAATATCATCCACAAAGTGACACCAATTTTAACGTGGTTCACCCAGAATGGTTGGGCTACGTCCACAAAACTTTTCTCTAAAAGTTATCTCAAAGTTCTTTGGGAAACCTTCCCAATTACAATGTTTATGAGCCTCGGCCCAAAGGAGATACCTTCCCCCAATCTAAATTTATGAGCCTCTCGCTCAAAGGAGATACCTTCCCTCTCTGCTCTGGAAATGATCCCTTAGAAGATCAACTGCCTCTACCTCTTGCCAGCATGTGGAACTCCTTTCCATCGAAGACCTCCTATCCTCAATGCTTAGCCTAAGAGACCTCTGCCTTCTATGATCACGTCCACAGTAGCTCAACAACCTGTACCAAACATAGTCAGTCGGTCTAGTACAAGTCTTCCTCTGTCTGTCAGATCTGTCCAACTCTTGAACAAATCAATCCTCTACACACAAGCCTTCTCAAAGACTTGCCAAATCTGTCCTCAGGTTCTTCTCAAAGAACCAATGCACCTCTGTCCTCAAGTTCTCTGATAGAACTATCAAAATCAGCTCACAAGTCCTCTGCTAGGACCTATCCAAATCTGCTCACAAGTCCCCACCGGAACCTGTCCAAAATTGCTCACAAGTCCCCACCGGAACCTGTCCAAAATTGCTCACAAGTCCCCACCGGAACCTGTCCAAAAACTCAGCAAGCTCACCAAGAAAAACTTTCTTAGTAGGAAATCACAAAGTGAATTGTTAGAGACCCAATGTGATTTGTCAAACTCATAGAAGCATAAAGAGAATTGTTAGAGACTCAATATGTTCTATACTCAAATCCCAATCTCAAAACTCAACTCAAATCAACTAGCTCAATCTCAATCTCAAATCTGAAAACTCAACTCAATATCTGAAATGGATAGGATAGAATGCTTTTCTTTCAAGAACATGAAACCCCCAACAATTGCCAACTATGCAAAAAATCACATAACAATGATACTCATGTTCTTTTCACCCAATACTTTTCCCAATTAGGGCTTTCAACAACAATGCTCATCAAACAAGGTTTAGTCAACCAACACCATTCAACTCAACATCAACCTTGAAGCATTCAACCAATCATCACAAGAAAAGGAAACAAGTAGAAATCCTTTTCCCTCCAAAGATATTTGAACAAAACAACCACCAACACAATATCACCAAATGCAAAGAATAACTTGCTCAAATCAACTCAATGGAGTAAGCCCAATATCATGAATCAAGTAAAGCAATAACTTGATCAAACAACCTCTATGGAAGCAACTCAACCATCAAACTCAAAATAGCCAACCAAGGGTTCCACCAACTCAATGCAAGTAGCTAGACTCACAAATATAAACCCTAGTGCACAAAGCTTCCACTATCTCAAACCAAAAATTATGCATTCACCAAAAACTCTCCTTAAGGATAACAATGCATAAGTAGTCTTCAACAAACCAGAAAATAGGATTTACACCTAGCCAAAGGATACCTAGTAGAATACCTTTTCACTCCAACCTTATTTTAGAAAACATACACCAATCATACTCATAAGAAGAATGTGCCCATACCTTATTGGAGTAGAAGATAATTGAACCTTCAAGTTGTCACCACACACAACTCTCAAACTTCCAACCAAGTTAGGGTTAGAACCAAAAAGAAATGAGCAATAATAATCCAAATTAACACCTTTTTCTCCACTTAATAACACCCCATTAATATACAAACATAAAACCTCTTTACACCTTATTAGCTCCACATAAGCATTAAACATCAATAAAATAATGTCAAAGCAAAATATGACAACTTAACCTTATACCTCCATCAATTATATTTGCCAAGTCAACTCAAAATACTCCAAGCAAATAATAAAAGATATACCTTGGCCAACCTTAGTTCTCCAACCTTTGGAGAAAATGAATAACACCACCACAAATGCTAAAGCGCTTTCATTGCTGCTATCCTCGTGCATCACGACCAAGACGAAATTTCCCACAACATGGGTCAAACTTGGCACCTTCGCCCAACGCTTCTTCACTCAACACACCACCACCATTGGAGCACAAGTGCCCAATGAAAAATATAATGTAATCCTATGTGTTGTCTTCCTTCAATCGCCAAGGATTTGAAAACGTAAACGTTTTCCTCAAGCCACCACCATCATCATGAGCGCTGTCCAAAAACGTAACTCCCAAAAAACATAGTTCGTAGTCTTATCAAATGTCAGAGAAACGCAATCTGTCGGACGTCAAGCGCAAGAAAAGCTTGGGCAATTCAATATGGATGGACAACGAAATACAGCGAAAAACATCGCTTTTTCGGAGGACACAAAGCTACGAAATTGCATCGATCGATGGTACCATTACTTTAGAAAATCATCCCCACTTATATAGCCATTTCTCCTTAATTGTTTGACGTCGGCGCTCCTCCAACGATGGCAACACGTCGGCGAATGAATTCTTTATGTGCGTCGCTTAAGGGTTAAAAGACCCTTTAATAATAATTAAAATAATAATTATTATTATTTTATTAATAATAAATTAAACTTAGACCTTTGTCAAAGGTTTGAGTTAATTTAATTATTAATAATAAACATGGACCTTCAAGGTTTTTCAAGAAGTAAAAACCTTTGCATTAAGTTAAGCTTGGTTTTAATAAAAACCCTTAATGAGTCCAAATGGTTTTAAGAAAAACCTTTAACCTTGTCACCATGGTTTTAATAAAAACCCTTTAACATTATGAAGCTTCTCAAGATATTTTTGACATCACACTCTTTTTGATATCAACACAAAAATGCCTTTTGACATCAATGACAACTTATACACTTGAGCAAAGGCAATGTACCCAAAGTACCCAAAATTGCCAACAATCTCCCCCTTTGTCATTGATGGCAAACCTTTACTGAAAACACTTCTCAAGAGCCAAAACTGAAACCAACTGTGCTAACAACTGAGAACTGTGCCCACAACTGAGAATCTTCCTTTGAAGTTTTGCTCCCCCCGACTTGAAGCTTTCCTCTTCACTTTGAAGCTCTCCCCCTTACTCATATCTCTCCCCCTTTGTCATCAATGGCAAAGGGCCACCTTTGGGGCTCGGGACTAAGAATGAGCCTCTTAGCTTAGTCCCTCCCCCACCTCCCCGATGAGGTGATTAATTCTGGGGTGGGAGTAAAACTCCCATTAGGCACTGATCATCATCAGCGTCTATAACTTCCTTGTCGGGCCTTCTCTTGAACTCTTTGTCCATATTCCTGTTCTTGTCACTGTTCTTGTTCTTGTTCTCATCCCTGTTCTTGTCCATGCCTTGATCCTTGGACCTGATCATGCCACTGTTCCTGTTCTTGTATTCTAGAATTTTAGCTCTACACTGTCTGATTATGTGACCTTCATTGTTGCACTTGAAACACTTGACGATGTTGTTTCTCTGAGGTAAACCTAATCTTTGAATCCACCTGTTCTGACCAAACCTGTTCCTGTTATTTGCCTTGCAATAAATTGCCTTGTGCCCAAACTGTTGACAAGAGTAGCAATACCCTTGAAAGTAACTAGCACTTCTGAAACTGTCATTTACCTTCTTCACTTGAGCCATGCAATGTGAAGCCATGTGACCAAACTTGTGACAAGCAAAACATCTGCCTTGAAACTTTCCTTTATTTGACCTCTTAGGTCCTGAAAACTTCTTCTTCTCATTCTGAATTCTATTTTATTTTTCGTGCATCTATCATTCAAGGACTCCTTTTCTGAAATACTTTCCTCATCAGAACTCTCTTCCTTTTGGAGTCTCTTACTAGACTCTCCAACTTGTTCCTTGTGTGGCTTAACAAAACCAAGGCCTGTTTTATCTGTTGTCTTTCTTTGACCTTTGATGAGTGACTTAACCTTTTTGGAGCTATCTTGAAACTTGTAAAGCTTATCCTTGTACTCTTTAGTTTCCTCTTTCAAAGAAGCCATTTTCTATTCTAACTCACTATACTCAAGAACCTTAGACTCTAACTCATCCTTGAGTTCTTGTGTCTTAGCTATAGAGAAGTCAAGACTTTCTATAAGATCATCTCTCTCCATACAACATTCATCTAACTTATCCTTGAGTCTAGCATTCTTCTTTCTTTCCTTTTTCAAAGCACTAAGAGCACTAATAAGTTCACTTTCAAGATCCTTTATTTGTTTGCTTTTTGAATCATCAAAGCCTTTTTCAGATTTCTTATCACTAGAGGTGCTACCCTTTTCAAAAACCATACATGCATCTTCCTTATAGTTTTCTGAAGCATCCTCATACATACTAGAAACCAAATCATTATTTGTGCAATCATCCTCAAGGTGACCAAAATTTCCACATCTAAGACATTTCATGATAATGAATCTATGTTTCGGTTCTTCCTCTTTTTCTGATATGAACAACATCTCATTTTCATCATCACTTGAAGAACTTTCACTATCACTACTAGAACACTTACTTGCTTTGTCTAGGTAGAAACTCTTCTTGTGCTTGTGAGAATACCTCTTTCCTTGATTGTTGTGCTCATCTTTGTTCTTCCTGTGATGCTTGTGCTTTTCAAAATCCTTGCTCTTAGAATCTTGTTTATCTTCATCACTTTCATTCTTGGGAACAAGTACAGTCAGTAGCATAATGACCAAACTTTCCACAATTGAAACATCTTATATTTTTCATACTTTTGTGCTTTCTAGAGAACTTGCCTTTCTTGCTGTAATATGCCTCTTCATCACTAGAAGACTCATCACTATCTTGAAGTTGTTTACCCTTGGATTCCTTGGTAGCCTTGAAAGCCGCCTCTTTCTTGACATCAACCTTCACTTGAGTTCTCAACTCAAATGCTGCAAGTATACTATGGAGCTCATCCTTTTTCAACTTATCCAAATCTTTAGCTTCCTCAATAGCAAAAATATTTTCACTAAATCTATTAGGAAGAGATCTTAAAATCTTATCACAAACATCATTTTCAGCAAGCTCAAGACCTAAGTCTTTCATGGAGTTAACAACCTCATCCATACGAAGCATGTAGTCACTAATATTTTCATCATCATTCATCTTGAGTTGTTCAAACATACCTTTGAAGTGTCTCAACTTGGCCTTTCCGACATTTGTATCACTTGTATGAACCACCTTCAACTTGTTTCCACATTTCACTAGCTGTCTTGTAGTGAATCACTTTGGTGAGATCTGCTTTCTGTAAGCCTTTCAGGATTGCATTCATTGCTTTTGAATTGCTGTGATGTAGGAGCCTTTCTTCTTTAGTATTAGGACCATGTATAGGAATAGTGTACTCATCTTCAATCACTTCCCATACCTCATTCCCAAGTGCCATTAGATGAACCTTCATCCTTGCACTCCAAAGACCAAAATCTGACCCATCAAGAATAGGTGCTGCATTGCCACTTGAATGATCCATTGTGTTCTTTACTAGCTTTTCCTTCAAGTTGTTAAACTTTTCGAAGGCACCCGCTCGATACCAATTGAAGAACACAAGCTTATACCGAGAGGGGGGTGAACAGTATAAGACCTCTTTTTACTTTTTCCTTTATACTTCAAAATAGTAAAGCAATATACCCAAAGCAATATCAAAGCAATGCACAATATCATCCACAAAGTGACACCAATTTTAACGTGGTTCACCCGAATGGTTAGGCTACGTCCACAAAACTTTTCTCTAAAAGTTATCTCAAAGTTCTTTGGGAAACCTTCCCAATTACAATGTTTATGAGCCTCGGCCCAAAGGAGATACCTTCCCCCAATCTGAATTTATGAGCCTCTTCTCAAAGGAGATACCTTCCCCTCTGCTCTGGAAATGATCCCTCAGAAGATCAACTGCCTCTACCTCTTGCCGGCACGTGGAACTCCTTTCCATCGAAGACCTCCTATCCTCAATGCTTAGCCTAAGAGACCTTTGCCTTCTATGATCACGACCACAACAACTCAGCAACCTGTACCAAACACAATCAGTCGGTCTAGTACAAGTCTTCCTCTGTCCATCAGATCTGTCCAACTCTTGAACAAATCAATCCTCTACACACAAGCCTTCTCAAAGACTTGCCAAATCTATCCTCAGGTTCTTCTCATAGAACCAATGCACCTCTGTCCTCAAGTTCTCTGATAGAACTATCAAACTCAGCTCACAAGTCCTCTGCTAGGACCTGTCCAAATCTGCTCACAAGTCCCCACCGAAACCTGTCCAAAAACTGCTCACAAGTCCCCACCGAAACTTGTCCAAAACTGCTCACAAGTCCCCACCGGAACCTGTCCAAAACCTCAGCAAGCTCACCAAGAAAAACTTTCTTAGTAGGAAATCACAAAGTGAATTGTTAGAGACCCAATGTGATTTGTCAAACTCATAGAAGCATAAAGAGAATTGTTAGAGACTCAATATGTTCTATACTCAAATCCCAATCTCAAAACTCAACTCAAATCAACTCGGCTCAATCTCAATCTCAAATCTGAAAACTCAACTCAATATCTGAAATGGATAGGATAGAATGTTTTCTTTCAAGAACATGAAACCCCAACAATTGCCAACTATGCAAAGAATCACATAACAATGATACTCATGTTCTTTTCACAACCAATATCTTTTCTCAACCAATTAGGGCTTCAACAACAATGCTCATCAAACAAGGTTTAGTCAACCAACACCATTCAACTCAACATCAACCTTGAAGCATTCAACCAATCATCACAAGAAAAGGAAACAAGTAGAAATCCTTTTCCCTCCAAAGATATTTGAACAAAACAACCACCAACACAATATCACCAAATGCAAAGAATAACTTGCTCAAATCAACTCAATGGAGTAAGCCCAATATCATGAATCAAGTAAAGCAATAACTTGATCAAACAACCTCTATGGAAGCAACTCAACCATCAAACTCAAAACAGCCAACCAAGGGTTCCACCAACTCAATGCAAGTAGCTAGACTCACAAATATAAACCCTAGTGCACAAAGCTTCCACTATCTCAAACCAGAAATTATGCATTCACCAAAAACTCTCCTTAAGGATAACAATGCATAAGTAGTCTTCAACAAACCAGAAAATAGGATTTACACCTAGCCAAAGGATACCTAGTAGAATACCTTTTCACTCCAACCTTATTTCAGAAAACATACACCAATCATACTCATAAGAAGAATGTGCCCATACCTTATTGGAGTAGAAGATAATTGAACCTTCAAGTCTGTCACCACACACAACTCTCAAACTTCCAACCAAGTTAGGGTTAGAACTATAAAGAAATGAGCAATAATATCCAAATTAACACCTTATTTCTCCAACTTAATACCCCCGTTATCAAAAAATAAAACCTCTTTACACCTTATTACTCCACATAAGCATTAAACATCAATAAAATAATGTCAAAGCAAAATATGACAACTTAACCTTATACCTCCATCAATTATATTTGCCAAGTCAACTCAAAATACTCCAAGCAAATAATAAAAGATATACCTTGGCCAACCTTAGTTCTCCAACCTTTGGAGAAAATGAATAACACCACCACAAATGCTAAAGCGCTTTCATTGCTGCTATCCTCGTGCATCACGACCAAGACGAAATTGCCCACAACATGGGTCAAACTTGGCACCTCTGCCCAATGCTTCTTCACTCAACACACCACCACCATTGGAGCACAAGTGCCCAATGAAAAATATAATGTAATCCTATGTGTTGTCTTCCTTCAATCGCCAAGGATTTGAAAACGTAAACGTTTTCCTCAAGCCACCACCATCATCATGAGCGCTGTCCAAAAATGTAACTCCCAGAAAACATAGTTCGCAGTCTTATCAAATGTCATAGAAATGCAATCTGCCGGACGTCAAGCGCAAGAAAAGCTTGGGCAATTCAATATGGATGGACAATGAAATACAGCGAAAAACATCGCTTTTTCGGAGGACACAAAGCTACGAAATTGCATCGATCGATGGTACCATTACTTTAGAAAATCATCCCCACTTATATAGCCATTTCTCCTTAATTGTTTGACGTCGGCGCTCCTCCAACGATGGCAACACGTCGGCGAATGAATTCTTTATGTGCGTCGCTTAAGGGTTAAAAGACCCTTTAATAATAATTAAAATAATAATTATTATTATTTTATTAATAATAAATTAAACTTAGACCTTTGTCAAAGGTTTGAGTTAATTTAATTATTAATAATAAACATGGACCTTCAAGGTTTTTCAAGAAGTAAAAACCTTTGCATTAAGTTAAGCTTGGTTTTAATAAAAACCCTTAATGAGTCCAAATGGTTTTAAGAAAAACCTTTAACCTTGTCACCATGGTTTTAATAAAAACCCTTTAACATTATGAAGCTTCTCAAGATATTTTTGACATCACACTCTTTTTGATATCAACACAAAAATGCCTTTTGACATCAATGACAACTTATACACTTGAGCAAAGGCAATGTACCCAAAGTACCCAAAATTGCCAATAGTAACCACAAATCAGGCAAAAAAAATTAGTTAATACCATTAAGAGGATGTAAGGTGGTACAGTTGGGGTGGTCGAATGAAAATTACATAGTTGAAAAATAATAAAGTCCATGCATTTGAAGTCATTCCTCAACTAATTAATGTCTAAATAATTTTTTTTTATTTCATCAAGCATTTGTAGTTGAATAGTCACTAGTGAACATTGAGCCATCTTAAGAAAAGCCAAAGTGCAATCGATAGAGTTTCTCAAAAATAGCTTCCTTAAGCATTTCAACTACACAAGATGATATCATGGCCACTATTGTATCAATAGTCAGTACTTGTCCATACCAACCTAAAACAGTACTAGTGACCATTAATAAAGATATATTAGAATTCACAAAGAAGTCAGATCTAAGCAAAACCTTCACTCCTGTGAACCAGTGGGAAGTTGATAACATGGTTGTGTTCAGTTTTAAAATGGTGAAAGAAAACCATCAACCCACATAGCCTTGCTTATTGGTCTCTTCGAGAGAGCACAAATATTTCATGGGAAACCAACCCTGCTTTATAATAGGTGTCACAAAAATTTGGGAAAGTTAATATGCTTAAAAGTGTATTTCTCCTCAAACCTTCTATCCTGGATGGAAGTTACATATGATGTAAAAATTTGGGTTTTCAGGGATTCTAATCATTAACTTGTTTTCAAGATAACACTAGAAATATTTAGAAAGGTCTTTCAATTGAATAGAGTTTATATCAAGTTGGAGCAAGAGGAAATTGAAATTCAATCCAAGAAAACAATTTGTACCCATTATTATACTACATTTTTTGGTCCATATGAGTCAATATCATATGATTTCCCATTTCGTAAAGGTGCATTATGATCATGGGTTAAAGACTATGCAAATATGATTAACATAGTGCTAGGAGTGAAAGATCTGAATTTCATCAACAGGAAGGTGATGTATCTTATTATGCAATGTAATAGAACTTTTTCTCCTCTTATGTACATATGGGAACAATTTACAAGTGACCAAATACATTCTTAATTGTCAAACTAAAGAGAGCCATTAATGAACAATATGAGAAAATTCCCCCCTTTTCATATTATCAATTCTCATTCACCTCATAATAGGTCAATTAGACTCTGCAACTCTAAAAAAATTAGGGGAGATAGATACTAGAGATATACAGGATAGACTCCCTTGGATATGTGAGGGATGTTCAAGCTATGCATGGTTATTTGAAAAATTTACTTAGTACAATTTATAATGTATTGTGTGGAGCCCTCCCTTTGAGTATGGGATCAAGGGTTGTATAATTTCTTCAAGAAAAACATATAGGGGACCACTTTTTAACAAAATATTTCACATACATAAGAATATACTGGTCAAATATTACCCCAAAGACCTTACCCAAGTACTATCTGATGTCTTTAGCAACACTTGAAATAGCGAGATAGAATTTAGAAGAGTAAAATATACTATTAGGAAAAAAGACTAGAATAATTCCATGGTTAACAGTACCATGTAGGTTTGGACATTATATATTCAAAGGATATCCAAGCATGCTAAAGTCAATCTCAGATATGGATCAATTTTATTTTTTAGAATTAACATGGAGGCCCTATGATCCCAAAGGATTTTATAGAAGAGATATTCAAAAATTATAGTACACCTGGGTACATCACAGGACTGACATATTTGAATATGAGCTTAAAGAGGTAATTCAAAAAATGAAGCACTTGAGCAAATATGATAGAAGCATGAATATACCAAAAGAGCTAATACTCAAATTCAACAACCAAATATTACCCTCCAGAGTTAGTTATGTTGATAGGTGATTCGGTTGAGATAGTTGCACCCATTTTTCTAACCATGAAACTAGAGGAATTTTTAGATCCTATTCTAGAAGTTCTTAATCAAGGAGTTGAACATGTAGAAATTTTTGAAGAAGCTTATGTTGCAACTGAAATCATAGTATACATCCAAAAAATAGTCCAACATACTATAAAAAATGAACTAGAGAAAGGAAAAGAAATAGTTGTAGTACCTCAGCCCACTACTCAAGGCCCTATTTTCCAATAAATGATCCCTGCTTCATATTCACCAATGCAACTGATTTATCCCCAAAATATCCAATTGAATTTAGCAATGTATATGCCAAAAATTGAATCAAAATTTATACCTAAAGCTTTTATCCTCAACAAAAAGGAATTAAAACTATATAAAACCATACAAAAGAGAATAACAGAGGTAGGAGAGTTGAATGAACTACTCAAAGGACATCATATAATATTGGAAATCCCAGCCACATCTCCTGAGCACAAAAGGCCCAGACTTACTCTTTCATCTTCAGTTGAAACTCCAAAGCAACTAGTGAGAATAAAGGAAGACATCCCTTTTATTGAGATTGGAGAAAAAAAACTTCAAGCTATAAAAAAAGGAGAAGATCCCAAAAATATTTAGTGCAACTAAAGATACTTAGACTTCATCATCCCCAACTACAGTAGTCACTATACCTAGACCAAAAATATGAATACCATCCAAGTTGATCAATAAATAGGGGATGTACAAGTGTGGGGAGATCCTGAAGATTTGTTAGAAATGGGGAAATAAATGTATACCAAGTCAACAGAACTTGTTCTTAAAGAGAATAAAGAGTTAAAATAAAAAATGGAAATAATGCAAATAGAAAATGAGAAATTATAAGTTGAAATAGATAGCCTGAAAAAGTAGATATAAGACTCACAAGTCACATATTCACATGCATAGTCTTCGATTATAATCAAAACATTGATTGCTCTAATTTCATTTTCAAGTACAAAATGAGATGAGTTGTAAGATACAAGACAAAACATAAGATCTGTCAAAAATATTTAGAAATATCAATATGATCAAGGCCATTGTAGAAAACATAAGAAATCTCCTAGGACATGTATGTTAGAAATAGAGCATATTACATTATTTGGGTCATGTAAATGTACCTTCCTTGGTACATACTTAGGACATTAGGTTACTTTAGGGGGAAGTTATCTAGTTACTTCATGCAATGTAATAAATGCACAAGTGTCAATGTGCAAGTTGTAATGTGCAAGGTGTCCACTTGTACAACTAGATAGAGTGTTGGCCAAGGAACTTATCTTCCTATATAATGGCCATAGATATAGATCATTATGTATCATCATAGAGCAGCATCACAGTCAATGTGTGGTAGATAGGTAGTAGGGTAGTGTGTGTGAGCTATAAGCTTAGAGCTCCCTCATGGAGCAGTAGCATATATTATGGAGTGCCCATTTCCTCCATAGCTACTATTGTAATATTTTTGCCATTTCTATTTATAGCATATTTTAGTCATCTCGCAGATCTATTTTATTTCTTTCTGCATCTTGTGATTGGTATCTCCCAATGTATGTGGTATCAAAAGCTAACAGTGGTATCAGAGCTACGGTAGATCAAGCCATAGTAGGTCTATAGGGAAACCACCATTATTTTTTGATCTTGAGTTTTTTGAGAACCTGATGCACCATTGGACCAGTCACTGTCAAAATTTCTCAGAAGAGTCTAGGTGGTAGAATTAGGGAGAGTTACAAGTGAGGACTGAAATCTCAGTTTTAGAAATACTGAGATTGCATAGGGCTAGAGTCTTTCCATAGAGTTGAAGGAAAACTCATGAAGACTAGGACTCAACATTTGATCCACTAGGTTGATGAATCAACTAGTGAAGCTAAGATATCTGGAAATACTTACCTAAAAGTTTCTTTTATTATAGGGAATTAATACTCAGATGATTGGGATACCTCCTACAAAAGAAATCTAGGAGACCTCAACTTCATTTCCTGAAGGTCGGAGTGCCTTCATAGTGCAGATATTAGTTGTTGCAGAAAGGAGAATACTTCAGAAGAATCTTCTGGAAAAGAATCATGGTGAAGTCTGGAGATAGGAGATCTCCATTGATATATTGAAGAACTTCACAAGAAGAAAAGGCCATAGTAGCCTTGATACAATAATAAAAGGCCATAGAAGCCTTGATCTAGAAGAAAAGGCCATAGAAGCCTTGATCCAAAAGAAAAGGCCATAGAAGCCTTGATATTAAAAACAGGCCATAGAAGCCTTGATATTGAAGAACAGGCCATAGAAGCCTTGATATTGAAGAATAGGCCACAAAAGCCTTGATACTGAAATAGGCCTTAGATGCCTTTTATCCTGAAGAATATTCTAGAGGAAAGGATCTAATTTAGAAGAATATTTTAGTACTAATATTTTTGTTGCAGGTAAAGGTGATCCAGTAAGTCAGGAAAGCTTCCTACAAGAAAGTTAGGAAGAAAAGCCTCTTCAAAATCAATCCAGTACCTGAAGCAAAAGATATCAGGAGGAGATCTCATTGAAGAACTTCCAGGCTAGGAAGAAGAAGGACTAGGAGAGTCCTGCTCGTATCCAAAAGTAGCAGAATCAGAGATCCAGGAGAAGATCTCAATGCCAACACTTCTAAAAGTAGAAGGTTGAAGATAAGGTCTCTAGGAAGACCAAAAGAAGTTGCAAGATCAAAGACCTTGACTAGGTCTCGATGAGCATCCAGTAAAATGCTAGGAGAGCCTTGCTGAAGAAATCCTCAAAGGAGAACTCACTGGAGAAATCCACTACCAAGGAGAAGCCCCTGATAGTGAAGGACTTGGGACAATTATCACCATCCGACAACAAGCCCAAGAGGAGGAGAATTTGGCAAGGAGTGCCAAATTTGAGCAGAAGAAGAATCCAGTGAAGACCTCAAGATATTCAGAATCTTGAGGAGAAGATCCTGCTTGAAGTCAGATTTTGACAAGAAGACTTGAAGGTAGAAGATGCTTATCAAATCCAAAAGAATAATTAGAAAAGGAAAGCATTCAGAAAAAGGTAAGCAACTATCGATGCAAGTAGATTCATTAGGTGAATTACTTATCAGATTTATTAAAGCACCTTCATCCCGATTAAAGTTGCAAAAAGGAGATTTGTATTACAGTCTTCAAGTGTGCAAAAAGAAAGATTCTTTTTAAGGTTCATTTGCACATTAGGAGTTGATTAGATTTCAGAATTTTAATAATCTATCAACTAGCCTATTATCTACTTTGGAAAGCAAAATAAGACTATCTCCTAATATCTTGCTTGTAAGAAATTTACAGAATAAATCTTGAAGGTTCATTTGAGATTATTCTTGATTAGTTGTAGTGAATTGATTAAGTGCATTTTCTTGAGAGTAGATTGGAGTGATAAGGTGTAATATGTTAGTGCATTAAAAGTAGAATTTGTTAGATTTATTTGCACTATTATTACTCTCAAAAGAAATTAGTTTTGTGCTTTGAAATAAAGGCTACAAAATCTAGTTTGGATCAAGTGTCTAAAGACACTTTTAAAGCACAAAAACTTGCAACTCATAGTGGCCAATAGAAGCCACCAAAATTGGTTAGTACAAGCAAAGGAAAAAAAAACTAACCAAAAAGAAGCTTCTAAGATTGAGACTTGGTGAGTCTCAAATCCAAAGCACTTAGGGTTAGTGCAACTAAAAGAAAGCTTCTGATACTATAGCATTTACAAGGCTTGGATTCACCATCAATCATCCAAGCAAAAGGGTAAGGAGTCTAGCCAAAGAGACATCCTTAAAACCCTCATTTTGCACTCATCAATCTGCTACAAGAATAAGAATTTTAGACCTACAAAAGAGTGCAAGGAAAAGGTGCAATAAAAAATTTCTATATACATGTAAAGGTTACATGGTGTTGCACTTCTACAATACATCAAATGCAGGGAAAGGAGCAGATTTAAAGGTGCCACAATAGGCACAACAAGTACAGGGAAAAATGCAGCCAAAGGAAGGGCCAAAGGATCGAGCGTTCTCCAACACCGAAAGGGCATTCTCTCCAAGATCGAACCTATAGACAAAGAAAGTTTTACGTAAATGACAGCAAGCCTTCAAAGGCTATTTACGTAAGCAAAAGGAGCCAAAGGAAATCTATCATGAATGTTTACGTAAATCATAGCAAGGAAGAAGAAGCTATCTACGTAAAATAAAATATAGAGCACATTTCAGCATTCAGAAGCATCAAGCTTCACCTCTATCATCGTGAACAGGGAGCACAATGAAGGTATAAGTGCATAGAAGGAAAGTGGATGCTACGTTGGGAGTAGCATCAACAAAGGGTAGCAAGAGAGCTACCTCATCCTCATCCAAAGCTCCAAGGCGGCTCATGGATTACCTGTAGAAGAAAATATATTGCTTGCTATTCAAGAAATCGATGCAAGCTAAGGAGAAAGACATTCGAAGGAGTTATAATCTCCTTCTTGGAGGCGTTACATAGGAAAATCCATGCAAAAGGGTTGAGTGCCACTTGGCACATTATTCCCTCATGGCTATCATTTCTCTAACGCTCAAGAGATGAACGTTGAGAGCGCTCAAACAAGAAGGATACGTTACGTAGGAGTAATGGTTGGTGCAACAACATTACAAGAAGAGGATGCAGCATTACCAAGCTACTAGAGTGCCACTTGTCCAGCCAAATACTGCCCATATATGCAACGTAGAGAGGAAGGGATAGCATTCACATTCGACGTCCATAGAGTGTGTGAAGAGCAAGCATAGTCCAGTCAATCCATATAGCGTGGAAGAAGGAGAGCATAGGAGCATTTAAGACTCCATTAAAAGGACCAACATCTACTCTCCAAGCATCGAAGAGGAAGCCCGACAGCCATACCACACTTGTTTACTCAACCTCATCAAGTCAAGCACCGCAGAAAGGGTACGTAGAGGACTATCATATTTCAGTCAAAATCAGTACCATTCAAGTGTGAAGTCAAGAGGGCTAAGGTAAGAAAAATATCTCATTAATATTGCTTTCAGACATAGGAGATATAAGGTTATATTTTTAAGGATTATTTTTAAGGTTGAGAAAGCAAAAGACATAGGAGATAACTTACCTAAAAATCAGAATACTATTTGCAAATTAACCTAGGAGATATAAGGCCTTCTACTTAGGTTGAATCATTTAAATACTTTGCAAATATTATTATCTTTTCTAATTTTCCAAAGTTGGGAGTCATAAGGTCTACTACTACAAATTGATTTATTGGAAATTAGAAAAATTGAATTCAAATCTCAAAGGGCCATTATAAGAGGTTTATCAAAATCATATAAAGGTTGGAAATTATAATATTTACTTGTCTCAAATTCCTCTCAAATAGAGACAAAAGATCCAACATTAAAACCTCTTGAAATCTAGAAAAAGTGCTTAGTTCAATAGGAGCAATAAGGACAATAGAAGTTGATTTTTAGCATTTTACATAACTTTACAAAATCAACCAAGATTGAACTATATCTTACAAAAGCACTTCATATCTTGTCCAAAACATACTAGGGAGTCATAAGGCATTCTACTAAACTTGGTAATATCAGATTCTATTGTTTATCAAGTTGCAAATCCATTAGCAATATATAAGCTATCTACAAAACCTAAAAATCCTTATGAGTACTCATTCTCATTACTAGGGAGACATAAGGAAGCCCACAAGAATCAAGGATTAATATAGGTTTTATCAAATCAAGCTTATAAACTTCTATCAAAATAAAATCCTATCTCATCTCTTCAAAATGGCATATAATGAATGTGGAATTTGCTTCAATAGAAACCAGTCTATAAAACATGAAAATATGTGGTACATTGACTCTAGAGCAAGTCATCATATGACAGGAAATATACAATGGTTCGACTATCTTGAAGATACCAATGGCTACAGACTAAGAATTATGGATAGCCAAACTTATCCTATACATGGATATGGATATGTAACACCTAGCAGATCATTTCCAAATATTCTACTAAAAAATGTATTGTATGTTCCTGGATTAACATTCAATCTCATTTCAGTAAGCAAGTTGGTAGAAGATAATTATATGATCAACTTTGGATATATGGATGGAATCAATACATGTCTCATCATGAATCAAGGTGAAATTAAAGCAACAGGGTCTATCCATGGAAATACATACATCTTAGATTCAATGGAAATTTCACAAGATATTGTGATATTTCAAAATGATACTAACATATTTCCAAAGGAACAGGTTGATGAAAATGAAGAACCAGTACAACACAGAGCCAAGCATAGAAGAATAAAAATCAAGAAGATGAGAGGACAAGTGCACCATGCTCTACTTAGCCATCAATACTCAGAACCAAACAAAGATACGTGCAAGGAGACCAACGAAGGTGGATGGATAGAAGACAACAATGGTGAATCTGAAGAAGCCAAAGATCATTTTGAAGATGAAGATCCAATTCAAAGCTATCATATGGAAGAAGATCCACATTGAAGACTAAAGTCTTCAATACCCAAATATTGTAATACAGGGGGGTGTTAGAAATAGAGCATATTACATTATTTGGGTCATGTAAATGTACCTTCCTTGGTACATACTTAGGACATTAGGTTACTTTAGGGGGAAGTTATCTAGTTACTTCATGCAATGTAATAAATGCACAAGTGTCAATGTGCAAGCTGTAATGTGCAAGGTGTCCACTTGTACAACTAGATAGAGTGTTGGCCAAGGAACTTATCTTCCTATATAATGGCCATAGATATAGATCATTATATATCATCATAGAGCAACATCACAATTAGTGTGTGGTAGATAGGTAGTAGGGTAGTGTGTGTGAGATATAAGCTCAGAGCTCCCTCATGGAGCAGTAGCATATATTATGGAGTGCCCATTTCCTCCATAGCTACTATTGTAATATTTTTGCCATTTCTATTTATAGCATATTTCAGTCATCTCACAGATCTATTTTATTTCTTTCTGCATCTTGTGATTGGTATCTCCCAATGTATGTGGCATCAAAAGCTAACAATGTAGAAGATAGAGTGAGCATAGTCCTTCCTGTATTTCAATAATTAGAAATATATTAGGAAGAGATAGAAGGAGAACAAACACTAGAAGATGGCACTAAGCTGGAATGTGCAGTATAATTCTTCAAAGTGTCTATGTTAACCACATGGGAAGAAGAAATAAAATATGAGATGGCTCAAGTAGACCTTTCCCTTGAAGAGTTCTTAGAAGTATCTAATATAGAAGACCTTATCCTCAATAGAATCCAAGAATTTGACTATGATTCATACAATGAAGTTGAGTTGGCCAGACAAGCTAGATTCTTGGTAAAAATATTGGATTTTTATGCACTTTTTGTGAAGTGAATAAAATATGGTCAAAAAATAAAAAGAATAAGACTCTTCAAGACTTAAATTCAATTAGATTCACCATATCATTTTGTAATGAAGCATGGGAACTCATCGATATAATAATAAAGGATATTCAGATAGAGGAAAGTAAGAAGAAAATAGTCAGGGCAGACAACATCAGAATGTCCACCAAAATGCTTAAAGTTTCTGAGACAAAAACTATAGAAGGACAAAGTTTAGGAAAGGACAAAGTAAAGAATTCAACCTAGAAACTAAGGGGCCCACTGTAGAGGAAGAAAAAGAGTAAAAAAAAGAAGACAAAGACCCATGGACAAGTCAAACGTAAAGCCTAAATATTATACAATTGTACTCCATTTTGAGGATCTAAGATCTTAGATTAGCCAATTACTGATTTTTAAATAAAACAATTTAATATAGCTATAATTTTACTGTAGCATACTCATCAAATAAAGGGAAAATTATGATGATAGATGGAGGGCTCAAATGAAGATAGTTATAACAAGAACATGACACTCAAAGGCTACAAAAGGGATTGCTACAACCAAGAAAGATATCAAGTTTTTGCATAACCATTATTTCCATAGGTATACTAAGAGTGTCCATGTCTTGTTGATTGTATTTCATTTTGTGTCTTATTTTCCACCCCTCATTCCTTCCCTTGATTGTGTAGGTCTTGTTCAAGATATACCAATTAGTTGAGATCATTTCCAATGATTGGATTGGAAGCTTGGAGATTCTTTATCACTATTCTTAGGATGAATAATGGAGTTTCTATGTTACTAATTTGAACAGAGAGAACCCTTTGTATTTGTTCAAATAGCTATTAGCATTTTTCTAGACTCTAAATTGCAATATCATTTTCAAGAAATTAATACAAATCCAACTTCCTCTTGGATATTTCTTTGGCTCAATTGTGTATCTATGGTCACATTTGTATGTTACATCATTTGAATGTATGAATATCACATTATTTCATTGTGTCTTAATTACATCTATTACATTATTTTAATGGATCTAATTAACCCAATTATTTCTTTCCCCTTATTTATTTCTCATTAATGGTTTTAAAACTTCGCTACAGTTAATAATGGATAAGGCACCAATCAAGTGATAAGGCATAATTAAAGAGTTACTGTAAAATCTTGGTCAAATTAACATCAGATTTTATATTTTATTTGGATTAACATGAACATATAATGAAATATTATAAGCTCACTTCAAAGGTATCCTAACTATAGACACTAAAATGTGGTCAACCCGATTAAGCACCTACAAGCAATGATCAAATTGACATCATATGGCCCCTTGGGCAGCCCTCAGGAGGCTCACAGTGGTTCTAGCCACTTCAAAAGGGTTTTTGGAGGCTACTGGCCCAATTTTGGGAGTTTTTGGCCCAAAATTCACCATCGTCCCACCCTGGGATGGTGGTGAGCCATCATCCCAGGGTGGGACGGTGAGCAGGTTTGACCCAAAAAAAGTCAAATATGGGACATTTGGTGCCCAAAAACTGCCATTTAGCATGCCATATGGAGCATGCGGGTCAGAGGGCACTGAATCCTTATGACACACTTCTTAATGGAGGCCCAAATTGGAGATTCTCTTCCACACCCATTGCATGCCTCCCGTTTGACAAGTGGCACCTCCTGCCATGCATGCCCTCGCATGCCTTTTTGCACATGAGCCCCTTTTGGCTATAAAATGGATCCAATATCCACACAAAAAAAAGGATAGGAGTTCTAGGATATGCAATGGAGTGCTTCCAAGATTTCTCCCCAACTTATTGAGCTTTCTTGCCCTCGAAATCTCCTCTTAGCGAAGGAGGTTACCGGGTGACTTCAAGAGGGCCTTTTGAGCGTAACTTTTCCATCCGAGTGAATTTATTCACCAAATTCAATGAAAACACCCCTTATAGTGTTTAGGATCATTCCCCAGTGGGATTGGTAGCAAAAAGTGCATATAATTGGTGGGTATCCCTTCCCAGGGTGCCCCCCAATTAGTTGTAGTCACCACCACCCCCTGTATGAGGACAAATACTTGCACAATTTTATTAATATTTTTAATGATATTATTCTAGATCCTCATATGATTTTGTGGTTTAAATTTCATGCAATTTGGAGTTAAATTGACCGAGTTATAGCATTTTTAAGTTTTTGCAGGTCCGTAGGGCCCATCCGGGCACCCCAGTTGTATGCAGGTGGATCTGGGCCTCAATTTGAAAATATAACCATATGGGTTGTCTTGAAATGTCCATTTATGCATTCTTTCCAAATTTCATGAGTTTTGGATATGTTTAGGTTCGGGATTTGCTTGTCTTGGTTTTCGTAGGTTGCAGGCAAGTGACACAAAATCGAGGGGTCTACGGATGCAATTTCTGATATATTTTTGGTGATATCATCTCAAAACATCCTCTTTGACATCTCCACAAATTTTCAAGTCATTCTGAGTTTATTTGATTTAGTTTTAATATATGCATTATTTTACCCCTATGGGGATTGCATGTTTTCCACCATACACCCTTGCTATTTGACCCCTTTGGCTTCCTTGTGTGTAGGTGCAGGTTATTAGAAGGCATTAGGAAGGAATATCAGACATCAGATATTGAATATACAAGCAGCGATGGCATTGGCCCGCCCACCTCGATTGTGGGTATGAGGAAAAGCACTGGATGTGCACCCTGATTCCTTGGAGGAATTGATCCTTGGGCACCCAAAAATTTGTAACAATTGTATCACATTTTGAGCCCTCAAGGGGACTGCTGTGTAACCTTGGATTTTATCCACCCAATTAATAAAGAAGACACTCATTTCATTTCATTCTTTATTGCTTGGTATTGCTTCATTTTCATATGCATGCTTCCGTTTGATGCTCATGTGCAAGATGGGATAGATACACATATTGTTTCTCTTAATTAGGTGCACCGATTTTCCCTAATTCAGTGGTGATCATGGTGGGACCCTTTTCCCTTATGATTTGGGTGAAAATTTGACCTCAATTTTGCAATTTTTGCCCTTTTTGTGTTGCAGGTGCTCCCCTCCCCACCCTGGAACGGTGGCAGAGCCTTTATCTGGCACACCCTGGGATGGTGGCTTCACCATACCACCCTGGGATGGTGGTGAGGCTTCTAATAATCCCACCCTGGAGTGGTGGTGAAACAGAGAGATTTTTGCCCAAAAATTCAGAATTTGGAGAGCTCAAAATGGACAAAGTGCCTAAAACCTCTGTTTTTCTGCTACATTTTTAGAGACTGTCAAAAATCAGTTTTCTTGCTTCATTTGCTTGCATAGAAAGGTTAAAATTTACATTTTTTATTTTCTTATAACATCACATAGCAAAAGGAAGAAGAAAAATCAAAAGAAATTTGAAGTAGCAATGCATCTTTGTGGCTTGATTGCTTGTGGCTTACCCAATGGGTAAGTTAGCATTTAGGATTTGCATTCATAAGTTGCATTTGTAGGTTCTTTACCTTAATTTTATGAAAGTAAAACACACTTATTTGCATGCATTTAGTGAATGATCATTGATTGCTTCTTTGCTTACTTTCTTGGATAATAAAGAACCACACACACCATGATTCATATAAACGCTAGTGAGGTGGACTTCATTACCATCCACTAGTAGAGTGCAAGTGATGGTGGGTTTCATATCCATCCACTTGGCTCAAATCCCATGAACCCGATCCATCTTGCCAAGGCTGGTTCCAAGATCCATCATAGCCCGTGGGTTATAGCACGCATCACCCTTCGGGGAGGTGTATCACAGACTACGGGTGAACTAGGTGAGGAACTGGTAGGACCTGTGCTCCCTGGCCATGTGTGGACCTCATCACCACACATTATAGGTGGGATAACGCAACCTAGAGTTCATAGCTAGGTTGTCGAGCTACGAGTATATAGGTGAAATCCAATTGAACATGAGATTACAATCCAACAATATTTCAAACACGTGACACGAGGTCATCCTTTGCAAAACAACACATCTGAAACACACGAAATAGTTTAGGGATTCACACTTAAAACTTAAAAGAGATAATCATCTATCTTATTGAGTGTTTCTTTCTTGTATACTATTTCATTAAAAATTTGTAAAGAAGATAATCACTTGGGGTACTGATAGAGGAGCGCAATGGTGCGCACCCGTAGCCAAGCCCAAGCATGAGTGAAAGCTGTGGAGAGTGGATTAGGAGACACGAATCATCTCTGATATAGCCCTAGGGACTTGGTTATACCTCCCTGGTGAGCTTCTACTCCACCTAGCCCCAAGACCATAGGGCATGAGCCTCATATCCGAAGGGACCCTCTATGGGACACCCCGAGGGATGATGGGTATTACATGGGAGAGTGTTCTCGATATGGAGATATTTCATAGGCCTTCCTTGGTGAAAGGCAACTACGCATCGAGGTGCTAATAGATAGAGTGGTGCCATGCATCCGCATTCCCATTAGGGCTGACACACCTAATCCTAGGTAGGAGCATGACTTCACACACTGGTCGAGCAAGTCGATACGACTTTACCTCCATGTCGCCTTGATAGGATACAATAGCTCATGCAGCCCGATGGGAATGACACCCGTCGATTAGGGTGAGCCAATTCTGCCCTACCTTTCCTCATCCAAGAGGGAAGACATGAGGAGATCCTAGAATTTCCTTAGGAACAATATTCCATGCATGCCCGATGTGCCTCTACACTAGCTGAGTATAATGAACACATGTTCCAACCCGAGCCTCAAGTCAATGTGGTGAACCTCGAGAGAGGCAAGCGCCCTATGGAGAACACAGATTACCTTGGACAAGTTCAGCCCTAGGGTGAGACTCCTAGGCCCCCTAGGCCTCGCACTATGGATCAAATTAGGCAAGTGGTTGCAAGATATACAGAATGCCAAGCTTAGTTCAAGCAGCTTCAATGGGATAAAGAGCAACTAGACCGCTTGCACCAGCTTGAGAAAGAAAGGATTGAATGACAGACCAACGAGCTGTTCTAGAAGACTTTGAGAGAGAGGGTCCCTACCCCTAAGACACATAGGTAGGAAGTCCACCCGAGGCAACCCATGCTCATTCGAGAGAGGTCCCCGAGACCTTATCAAATGTTGCCTCCATGACCTCCTAGGCTAGATCGGGAGATGCCTCCCAGGCCAAACATAGGGCACCCACTACGGGTAGATACCCCCATTTATAGACCGGCTCGAGAGATGCCTTATGGGGCCTATACTGAGCATGAGCCAGAAGTAGAGTATGTTGAGATGCCTTATCGATGTAGGGGGTGACTTACCATCGCCTCGCCCTAGGTTGGAGGATCCTAGACCTCCACCGCAAGATATGAACAAGGATGAGGAGATCAAGTCCTCAGGCCCTTATAAAGCATTGCTAGAATGCTTGGAGTCAGTAGAGAACAAGACCTCTGGGTCGGGATCTCAAAATCCCACTATGCATCAATTGTGTAGTCAACCCATCCATCCATCAGTACCTATGCCTCCCTATCCAGAGCAATTTAAGTTGCCTCAGTTGGCTACCTTTAAGGGAGAAGAGGATGCACAAGAACATGTCACTAGGTTCCTAGGTCAATGCTTTGGCATTCATGATGATGATGCTTTGCTTTTGAGGATATTTGTGACTACCCTCATCGGCCCTACCTCCGAGTGGTTTTACCAACTCCCTAAGCATAGCATCCATAATTTGGACCAACTTGTGGATGCATTCCTAGAATGCTTTGCCTTCAATACCAAGAGGAAGGCAATGTTGGCCGATGTAGCTGGGTTGAAATAGTATGATGATGAGTCAATAACAAATTATGGCAATAGATGGTGAACCTTGCTCGCCAAGCTACCTTATCTTCTCCCCATGTCGGAGTTGACTCAGATGTTCTCCAAAATTTGCTTGAAGCCAATCTCCTTGTTGTTGCAGTTGCAACAATACCCCACTCTTGAAGATGCCTTAGCACAGGCTAGGATCATCGAAGAAATCAAGATTCAAGAGGGTGAGATTGTGAAGCCTCGCAAGAAGGAATGGAACAAGAATGCTAAGAACACCCCAGTGCAACCTAAGTCAACAATAGTAAATCAGGTTGCCATTAGTGTCTCGGGGCCAGCGCCAACTGTGCCACCTCAAAAGCCTAATTATCAGGCCACCCTTAGGAACTATGCCAAGGATAACCAGAATGGTCAAGGGTAAAATCAATAGCTTCGCCCCAAGTGACAATTCATGCCCATTGCAGAATCTATGGACTCGATGTTTGATCACCTCTTGGCGGCCAATGCGATCCATCTACCTGATAGTCGACCTATCGACCCTAATGCACCTAAGCCCAAAGGATACAGAGAAGACCTATATTGCAAGTTTCATAGGCAAAATAGGCATGATGTGCAAATGTGCTATAAATTCAAACACTTGGTGCAAGACCTAATTGATAGGAATGCCCTCCAGGTAGACAACCCTATCACACCAAACAACCAATAGATGGAGGTCTTCAAGGACCCCTTGCTTGCCCATGCAGAGCAAGCCAAACTAGTGCCCCAGGTGAATGAGGTTCACCATGCCCCTCCTAAGCAAGGATATGTTGGCATGGTCAGTATTGTGATAAGAAATAGGTGGTATCCAAGTCCAATCACACCACCTATGGCTCAGAGTGATGTCCCTTCGACATCGCAGCCTATACCACCTCTCGGGTCGAGCCTCCCACCTAGGCCTATAGTCACCATTAAGAGTAAGCTCGCTCAGAGTTTAAGAACAACATCTTCCCGACTCTCCATCTATGAGCTCATCCAACAATCACAACCTCATAGAGAAGCCTTGATGGAGATCCTTAAGGCAATTGAGCTTCAGCCCCAAGAGTCTAACTCCTTCAACAACTTTGTGGGGCATGTGCGGCAATGCATGAAATCGGTGATTACCTTTTGAGAAGATGAACTTAAACCGGTTCCACATGATATGGTGGATCCCCCTTTACACATTGTCACACGTGTGAATGGAACACCATACAAGAGAGTCTTGATAGATACTAGGTCTTCGAGCAACATCATAACTACAACAACTCTAAAGCACCTGAAGCTCCCAACATCTCATATTATCACATCTACCTACACCCTTCGAGCATTCAATGATGCCATATGCTCAATGGTTGGTACAATCATCCTACCTATTCAAGTAGGAGAAAATATCATCTTGACGATGTGCCACATCCTGGAGGGAGAGATGGCATACAATATCTTGTTAGGAAGACCATGGATCAGGGACATGAAGTGTGTCCCTTCCATCGCTCACTAATGCCTCAAGTACACTCATGAAGGGCAAGTTCATGTCATCCTCGTGGACCTAGAGCCCTTCAAGTATTGCAATATGGTGTAGTAGTTACCCGAGTCGACCTTGCCATCGATACATCTAGATTTTTAGTTGAATAAATCTAGTCGAGGTTTGACCCCATCGCTATCACATACCATGCCCTCCTCATCATTGGCTCTACCCCAGATGCCTAATACACTAGTGGATCCTTTGCCTAGGAACCTAGAGAAGCGGCCCATTGAGGAGGACCAACCAATCATATCCACTATCTCTACAGAGGAGATACTTAGCCCAGATGATGAAGAGACACCACACGAGGCAAATGATGAGCCAGATCAAGTCTCACTCTCATCCCTCTTCTATCCATAGCCCTAGGTTATAGTACATCTGGCTTCTACCAGATTGGGAGAATACATGGTTAGGAATGTTACCACTACTCCTGCTTTAGAGTCGATGCAAGACATGGGTAGACCCCGTATTCCCATAGGCACTATCGTGCCTCTTGGTATTCCCCCTAATCAAATAAATTTTGTCTATGGGGGCCTTGACTATGGCATCGAACCTTACCAAAAGTAGGAGGATGAGGAACCTTTTGGAGAAGATATTAACTACTTGTCTAACCCTAACTTCACCCTGAAGTACCTTGACCTATGCAACTGGCATGGTTATGGGTTAGGCCTGTATGAGCAAGGGCACAAGAATCCCTTGTCAACCACAATATCAAATGCCCTATGACAAGTTGGGAGTGGGACACAACAATCCCTTGCCTCTAGATGTCCTCATGGATAGCCTAAATCGCTTGAATATAGGCTATGAGGGCGGGTTGGCCCAAGACCCTTATGCCAATCCCAATACAGTCTACTCCCTAGGGGATTACTTTCCATGGCTAGATGGGAACCCCATGATCCCCAGTGACATTCCCCCACATTTTGAGAGAGGGGAAGGTTCACGAGGTTGTCCCCATGTTTGTGATGAGTCAGATCAAGGCACCTCATATGAATGGACCTCAGAGGATGAGTCGGGTTACGAGGTGGCACCATATGACCCTTTTGAGTCGGATAGTGATCATTCACAAATTGTTCCCATTAATGACCAATAGGAAGGCCTCATACATCTGTTCCCTTTCCCTGATCCTATCTGGCGGCAGCTCCTTCCTCCTGAAGAGCCGGTTCACCCGTAGGAAGCTAGACCTCCTGGGGAGGGAGCAGTTAATTTACTTGAGCAGTTGGGTCCTCGTGAGCCTGAGGCACTACGAGATGAGAATGAAGAAATCCTCATCCATGATGATGATTATGAGGAACTAGCATATATGGGACCACACCTACCTGATCGCCCGATCCCAAGGGGTAACAATGAGATTCCCATATACGATAGTGACTATGAGGATGAAACAGAGAGGGCATACCTTGGTCCTCATTACTTGCATCATCATCATGAGCCCATCGACATAGAAGAAGTCTATCATCAATTGCATGTTGGCCCATGCTTAAGGGCAAGGCCTATCAATTTAGGCTAGATTCACCATGAGGTCTTCCCTGACCCACCCACACACATGGAGCTCCTTGAGCCTAATGATCCCATCTTGCAATCTATTCCTAGACAGGATCCAGAGATCCCCATTCCCCCAGAACCACATCTGGGGGTGAGAGATGATATCAATATACAGTCACATGCACGTGGTCCTAGAGAGCAGACACATTTCATCAATATGATCTCCATTGATTTGACCACACCACTTCACAACCCAATCGATCCTTCCAAGCCATGCCATCTAGATCTAGATGCTATTGACTGGGATCACGCTGATTCACCCCCATCACCCTCTGAGTATTGGGCTTGCGGTGGGTTGTTTCACTTTTCTGCTAGCCCAACTCATGATGTCTTCCATGCTGAGGAGGGACCTAAAGTTCCCATCAAGGATTTAAATCTAGCTGACGACATCCATTTGATCCCTACTCCCCATCAGTTGGAGGAGGGGTCTCATATGTCAATCGAGCCTACGGTTGACAAAGATATCGGCTCAGATCCTAAAAACCCGCAATGTATCAAGCTAGGGGAAAGCCTATCCCCCAAAGAGCAAGCCGATTACATAGCCCTTCTCATGAAGAAGAAGGCAGCTTTTGCATGGTCCTACAAAGACATGCCGGGACTAGATCCAAATCTGGTCACCCACAATCTAACGCTTGACCCCAAAGTCAAGCCTGTCAAGCAAAAGTTGAGAAAGATGCACCCAACAGTGGCCTTGATGGTCAAAGACGAGCTACAAAAACTATTGGATTCCAAGTTTGTCATTTCTGTAGACTATCCACCATGGTTGTCCAACATGGTCCCCGTCAAGAAGCCTGATGGGAGGATTCACATTTGCACCGATTTTTGAGACCTAAACAAAGTGAGTCCTAAGGATGATTTTCCTTTTCCAAGCATAGATGCCCTGGTAGATGCCATCGTAGGACACGAAATGCTCTCCCTTATGGATGGCTTCTCTGGGTATAATCAGATTCATATCAACCCTGAAGACCAGCTCAAAATGGTGTTCACAACGCCTTGGGGAACATTTTGTTACAAGGTCATGCCATTTGGCCTTAAGAATACTGGTGCCACCTACCAACGTGCCATGACATATATCTTCCATGACTACATGCACAAGATTTTGGAAGATTACATGGATGACTTATCTGGCTAAATCTTTATTACGTCATGAGCACCTAGATGTCTTGTGCAAAGTCCTCGATCACCTTATTGAACATAATGTGAGACTGAACCCCAAGAAGTGCATCTTTGGTGTCACATCTAGAAAGCTCTTGGGATTTATAGTTTCCAAATGAGGCATCGAAGTGGACCCTAACAAGGTCAAGGAAATCCTTGAAATGCCTCCCCCGACTACCATCAAGCAACTTTGTAGCTTGCAGGGGAGGATTGCATCCATCAAATGCTTCATAGCACAATTGTCGGACAAGTGTCGACCCATGAACAAAATTTTGCACAAGGGGGTCACATTCCACTGGGACGATGAGTGTCAGGATGCCTTTGATGCAATTAAACAATACCTGGCTTCGCCACCAGTGTTAGCTCCACCTAGACCAGGGGTGTCATTCCGATTATATATCTCAGCTATTGAGATTGCATTGGGCGCCATGTTAGCCCAAAACAATGAACTACATAAGGAACATGCCACATACTATCTCAGTCGCACCCTGGTGAGCTATGAGATCAAGTATGCATACATTGAAAAGTTATGTCTAGCGATGGTTTTTGCTACCAAGAAGCTATGACACTATATGCTCAGCCACACTACATATGTTGTATCTAAAGAGAATCCATTGTGATACATGATGAGTCGTACTTATCATAGTAGTCGCATGACAAAATGGATCATGTTGTTGACAGAATTTGACCTGGAATTCATAGGACAAAAGTCAATCAAGGGCTAGGTCATTGTTGATCAACTTGCAGAGGCTCCTCTCTAGGAGGATCAACCTCTTAGCATGGAGCTTCCCGATGATGGAGTCTTCCAAATATCAGAATCATCTGATTCTGATGAGCCTGAGTCATAGGCGGATATGACTCTTTTCTTCGATGGCTCCAAATGCGAGCAAGGGGGTGGCACAGGGATCATGTTTTTCACACCGCATGGGGCTCCCATACCCCTATCATTTAAACTCGATTTCCCCTACACCAAAAATAATGTCGAGTATGAAGCCTTGCTCATAGGTCTTAAAATGACTATCACCATGAAAATCACCAAGCTCAACATTTTCGGTGACTCCTTGCTCATTGTCAACCAGGTCAAGGGAATCTTCCAGTGCAAGTGCCCAGTTTTGCAAGCCTACAAAGCCCTTGTGGACAAATCCCTAGAAAAATTTGAATGGTATGACATCGAGGCACTCCCTCGATCATCTAATAATTTTGTAGATACAATGGCCTCTTTAGGATCCTTGATTCCACAAGACCCCACAGGGGAGATGACAACCATTCAAGTCAAGATGCTATCGCAATCAGCGGTTGAGCGTGAGAGCACTCAAGCCATGCTAGAAGTCCACTTGATTCAAATAGAACCTCATCAAGAGAGATTCTCACACATTCACGAGTGCTTGAATCATGTCGCTTGGGGGACTTTGTTCTCCCAAACCCCTTTTGATAGCAACACAATGCTATTCTTACAAGTTCTATCCCAATCAACATTTGCTCGGGATGAACTTCATGAGGGATAGGAAATTCATGCAATCGAGGCTTCCACACAGTAGGACTGGTCCACATAGATTAGAGAGTACCTAAAGCTTGGTAACCTCCCTCCTGGATTATCACACGCTACCAAAAGGACATTTAAATGGAAGGCAACAAAATTTGTCTTGTTAGGAGACATCCTATACCGTCGGAGCTATGAAGGAATCCTCCTTCGTTGCTTAGAGTATCAAGAATCGACTTGGGCAATGGCCCAAGCACACGATGGTACTTGTGGTGGCCATTTTAGTGGCATGGCCATCACAAAGCACATTCTTCGCATGGGCTATTATTGGCCAACTTTAGAGCGATATTGTTGTGCATATGTGAGGAAGTGCATGAAATGTCAACACCATGCTAACTTGACACATGTACCTTCTTAGGCCTTACAACCGATCCAATCGGCTTGGCCATTTTCACAATGGGGGTTGGATTTAATCGGGAAAATCTCCCCAGCATCCTCGGGCCATCACACATTTATCATCACGGCTACCAAGTATTTTACAAAGTGGGTGGAAGCAATCCCCCTTACCACTATGATAGGACCCCGCATAGCGGAGTTCATATTGCATAACATCATTTGTCATTTTGGTATTCCATCCAAGATCATTTCGGATAATGGGACATCATTCAAGAATAAATATGTGCGTGCTTTGACAACAAAGTATAATATCCAACACAACTTTTCGACACCTTATTATCCACAAGCAAATGGGCAAGCAGAAGCATCAAACAAGATATTAATTGCCATATTGAAGAAAATAGTCAAAGAGAATCATACCGATTGGCACATGCAAATTTCGCTTGCCCTTTGGGCTTACCACACTAGCATTCGGACACCCACTAGGGCAACTCCATTCTCACTAGTGTATGGAGCCAAGGCAGTCATGCCTCTAGAGCTAGAAATCCCATCACTACGCATATCCATGCAGGAGTTTATTGATGATGATACTGCATGACAAGCTCGCCTAGATCAGCTTATATTGTTGGATGAACATCGCATTAATGCGCTTGAGCATCTACGTGTGTATCAAGAGCGGCTCAAAAGAGCCTACAATATGAAAGTCCATCTTAGAGACTTTCAGGTTGGTGATCTTGTCCTAAAAGAGAACCAACAGAATTCTAGCTTACCGCCCCACCTGCGAGGACAAATTTGTGGCAAACTGGTTAGGTCCCTTTGTCATCACTAGTCAAATAGGGCCTGGAACTTATCGCCTAGCCTCCCTTGAAGGTGTCGAGGATCCTAAACCCTTGAACATCCTTCACTTGTGGCCATTTCATGCTTAGAGAGCACCAAAAAGGCTCCTAGTGGGTTCTCACCATCTAGGTCAAATAAAAATGCTCCTGGACTATCTACGATCATCTAGGTCAACCCTAAAAGCCCCAAAGGCATCCATAAGCCCTTTGGTCACAACCAAATACCCCTAGGTAGTCATAGACACTTTTTAAGTGCCACTACCCATCTAGGTCACCCAAAAGGCTCCTAGCGGGTTCTCACCATCTAGGTCAAATAAAAATGCTCCTGGACTATCTACGATCATCTAGGTCAACCCTAAAAGCCCCAAAGGCATCCATAAGCCCTTTGGTCATAGCCAAATACCCCTAGGCAGTCGTAGACACTTTTTAAGTGCCACCACTCGTCTAGGTCACCCAAAAGGCTCCTAGCAGGTTCTCACCATCTAGGTCAAATAAAAATACTCCTGGACTATCTACGATCATCTAGGTCAACCCTAAAAGCCCCAAAGGCATCCATAAGCCCTTTGGTCATAGCCAAATACCCCTAGGCAGTCGTAGACACTTTTAAGTGTTGTTGCCCATCTAGGTCACCCAAAAGGCTCCTAGCGGGTTCTCACCATCTAGGTCAAATAAAAATGCTCCTAGACTATCTACGATCATCTAGGTCAACCCTAAAAGCCCCAAAGGCATCCATAAGCCCTTTGGTCATAGCCAAATACCCCTAGGTAGTCGTAGACACTTTTTAAGTGTCGTCACCCATCTAGGTCACCCAAAAGGCTCCTAGCGGGTTCTCACCATCTAGGTCAAATAAAAATGCTCCTAGACTATCTACGATCATCTAGGTCAACCCTAAAAGCCCCAAAGGTATCCATAAGCCCTTTGGTCACAGCCAAATACCCCTAGGCAGTCATAGACACTTTTTAAGTGTCACCACCCATCTAGGTCACCCAAAAGGCTCCTAGCATGTTCTCACCGTCTAGGTCAAATAAAAATGCTCCTGGACTATCTACGATCATCTAGGTCAACCCTAAAATCCCCAAAGGCATCCATAAGCCCTTTGGTCACAACCAAATACCCCTAGGCAGTCGTAGACACTTTTTAAGTGTCGTCGCCCGTCTAGGTCACCCAAAAGGCTCCTAGTGGGTTCTCACCGTCTAGGTCAAATAAAAATGCTCCTGGACTATCTACGATCATCTAGGTCAACCCTAAAAGCCCCAAAGGCATCCATAAGCCCTTTGGTCCCCCCAAATGCCCCAATGGCCCCCAAATAAGCTCGTTGGTCACATAGGTATATATATCAATCAAAAATTCAAAAACATCATCAAAACATCAAAATTCAAAAATATTGCATCACACCACATTGCATCCCATTGCATTTTATCGTGCTTGCATTTAGGCATATTCATCATTAGCACTTTACATTTTAGAGTTGCTCATACATGTCTAGCACCATGATGGTACATTACTTACCGCTCAAAATCAATGTTGTGAAAGTACTAATAGTTCAATGCCGCAATTATCATTTTCACCCACATTTTTCACATTTCCATAGTCGTGTCTATTCCCTTCACTTAGCCATTTGTTTTAGAATGTTAGTAGGGTTTTCGGTCACTCAGCCATATCCAGTCTCTACTCAGATTTTGTAGAAGGCTAGCATGATTTTTAGGAGGTAGAGTCTTGCATTGATTATGCCTTGTGTACATCATATCCCAAACACAATTAAACATTAACAATCCAAGTTTTGCACAAAGATAGATGAAATCCATGAAGTGGTCTAGGTTACCTTACGTGAAAAGGTCATCCTACTCATCCCCCTGTGCGAATGGTTCAATAATGCTAAGAGTTGGAAAAAGGACAAGTTCTCCCCTACCCAATTCCCCCCACAACAATAAGTGGTTTTCCCCTATTTTTTGCCATCAAAATCCCACATTTTCACATGTTTGCAACAGTCTAAATTTGCAAACCCCCACAAAGAAAAAATTCAAAGTACAAAAATACAAAAATCAAAAAGTGCACACGTCAAAAAGCACAAGAAACAATGATCCCCATCACTCAAAATTCAAATCCCTTGCTCAAGAGAAAAAGAAAAAACTCAAAATAAATAGTGATTATTATCACTAAAAAAGAAAAATAAACAGTGATTCTTATCACTTCATATGAGAGCAAGTATCCCAATACAATTCGAAGAAAGTAGGGAGTCGAACTTGAATCCCCGGAACTCTCAAAGATTTGGAAAACCATCAGGTGATCCTCATTACGGGTTTGGTGGATAGCCTATCCATCAATGGTGGTAGCCTCCCACATGATGATATGTCTACCATATTAGATTTTGGGCGTATGTGTAGACCAATGTTTGCATGTGGATGAGCTAGCTTTGGTAACCTAGATTGCCTAGTGGTCTAGTCATACTTAGTACAAAACCTACGATGGTGGCATTCATTTGGTGATCCTCAGTATAGGTTTGGTTGAGAGCCTTCTTGGCACTAGCGGTATCCTTATGCATCTCATAGGAATGAACTCACTTGCACATAGGGATATGAAGTACCTTGGTCATCCTAGCAGATTCATACCTTGTCAAAAAGTCCTGCATGGTTAGTATACAACTTTTTATGAGTTGACTAGAGTGTTTGAGTCTCATGAAAACCTTGTGGACATTCTCTAAACATCATGTCATTCATATTACTTTACCTCATCTATTTCAGCTACATTATTCACAAATTCATTATATAAGTCTCATGTTAACATTTACATATGAGTTGGTGCAATATACATCTATGGTGCTAGCATAATATGGCATATAATCTACACATTTCACCCTCTAAATCAATAAATCATCCATCTCACCCTACATCCATGCATGTACAAAATCAAATCAAATCACAAAATATGCATACATAGGCATTCATCATCATCTCATAAATAAAATTGCATACATTTGCATACATTTCATAAAACAATAAACACATGATGATAAACCACATAAAAAGCTCATATATATATATATATATATATATATATATATATATATATATATATATATATATATATATATATATATATATATTTATATCGTGTGTGTGTGTATATGTATGAGACAAAAAGATACATCATGTTGCCCATAGGCTACAATAAAAGGAGTCCTCATACTTCACACTGATAAAATACTCAAAAATACAAAAAGAGTCATGTGAGCCACTACCATGGTCATGTAGAACCGATACTATGACTCACACTACCACCTATAGTCGGAGTCCCTTGTCAACTCCCATACCTACTACCACCTACCCCGTTAGCTCTCTACCTAGACCCTGGTGCCTCCATCCTAGAGGAATACTACCCTATCCTATTGTAGCAACTCTGGTATGATCCACTAGCAGTTGCATCATCCCATAGATGCCCACCAAGGTGCACTACCTCAGTCTCCAACTCATCCGCATAAGACTACCCCCATCGACATCATGCCTGGTAAGTCTCCACCACATAATGGAGTCATATCACCTCTACCTATAGCCTAGTAACCTCTCCACTACTAGAATCCTCCCGTGTAGGGTTTTGAGAGCATAACTATGCTCGAAGAGATGCTATCTCAGCCTGAGCCACCTATACCTTGACTTGTGCTGCTAGCTCTGCCTCTACATCGTGCACCTGTGTTTGTAGGAGATATCTCTCCTACCTCACCCTAAGTAGATCATCTCGTATCTCTACCTCTATGTCCCCCAGTTCCATCGGTGGTGCCTGCACCTCCTCATCCCCAACATCATCATCCCCCAAGTCACCTCGTGTAGACACCAAAACAACACCAATATGATTATGTGATGATAAGAACTGATCGAATTAGCATACACAGCCCCTAGGGCAGCCCCCAGAGGTTAAACAGTGGTCCTAACCACTATCAAAGAATTTTTGGAAGGTCAGAGGTCAATTTGGAACCTTTCAAGCACCCTGCTCCTTATTTGTTCCACCCTGGGACAATTAGAATGCTATTCGCCCGACTCTGGGAAAATTAGCAGCAATCGCTCTAGGGTGGGGCGAATACCAGGTTTGATGGGAAAAAATTCAAACCTTGAAAAATGGTAGCCTTGATCTGCCACTCAACTCCACCTTCAATGCATGTGAGTGTGAGTGAGTGTTTCAAAGCCCAAAGAGGTAGTCATAGAGGCAGTCATGGAGCCCTTAATTAGGGAGGAATCTTCTCTCCCCTGACAAGGAATGATGGCCAAGTGGCACCCCTGCATGCACATTCAATGCAGACCTTCAGGTCTATAAAATGGTGAGTCTTCTCACCCCAAAAGGAGGATGGAGCAAGAGCATTTGGAGCAACGGAGTGCTGCCGAATTATACCCTCACCCTCATTGTGCTTCCTACATCCTTGATATCTCTTTTGGAAGGGAGGTTATCGGGTGAACATTAGGAGCGCAATCCGGACCCAAAACCCAAAAAATTGGCCACAATCCCACACCCAATTTTCTGACACAACCCCCTAGGATGTTTTGGACCCATCCCAAGTGTATTTGTGTCAAAACCAAGCCCCAAACAGTGCGTGCCCTGCCCCTGGGTTCCCACCGTACTGTTGTAGTCCTAATCGCCCCACCCCAGAGCGATTAGAAATCTATAGCAAATTTATTCACTTTTTCTTTTGCATATTATTTTAGGTGACTCATATGCTTCTATTCAATTTTGAATGCATTTTGACTTGTTTTGACTGTGTTTTCATTGTTTTACGCTTTTACTAACATATAGGGAGTGCCTTCGGATACATGGTGATCGAGGTAGAATCTGCAAAATCCGATATTCTAGGTTGTCTCAAAATGACCCATTTTGCCTAACCCCAAGTTTGAAAGTGTTTGGAGGCCTCTGGATGGGACATTTGGGAGGTCACTTCAGGACATTTTATGACAGTCCTAATCGTCCCACCCCGGAGCAATTAGAAATCTATAGCAAATTTCTTGACTGTTATTTTTGCAATGTGTCCCTGATGGTGTTTACATGCTTTTGTCCAAATTTCATTTCATTCTGATAAGTTTTGATCACTATTTTAATTATTTCATGTATGCATTAATCGGAGGCCTTGGGGATTGCATGTTTCCCTCCATCTGCATGTGCTATTAATCATTTGTTATTTCTCTCTACGTAGGATCTCAACACTAGAGGGGTAGCAAGGAACTAAGAATGTATTCACGCAAGCGACGGTGACGTTTGGCCCGCCCATTTTGAATGTGGGCATGTGGAAGATTTCGAAGGGAAGCGCACCATCCGTTGGTGTAACAAAATTGTATCGAATGCTCTGAGCCCCTAAAAATGGGGGGGAGATGTATTGTAACCTAATAATAAGAAAAATTAATAAAATATGCTACACCTTTGTTTTTTCTTTACATCTCATTTCATTCATGCTTCGCTTTCCATTTTTCATGCACTTAGCGTTTTGTTAATACAACTGCTTTTGTTTGCATCGCACCCGGTGTGCCTGTGCTTTCGTATCCAAGTTCTTTTAGTGGTGATCATGGTGGGACCCTGTACCCTAATTTGGGATCAAGTTTTTGATCAAAATTTTGTGTTTTTTGCTTGCAGGTGTTAATCCTTTAGGCGCTGGACTGCTGCTCGTGCCACCCTGTGACGAATACAGAGCTGGTACTCATTTCAACCAGGGACAAATAGGCATTCGTCCCACCCTGTGACGAATACAGATCTTCTATTCATCCCACCCTAGGATGATTAGCTCTTTGTGCATTTTTTGAGCAAAAATTCAAGGGCATCCACGTTGGGCAGAGAAGAGGTAGGTTTTCTAAACATCCTCTGTAATTTTCTACCTCTATTTCTATTATTTTTTTGCTTTCTTTGCTTGCATAGAGAATTTTTCTACATGTTTTCTTTCTTTGGCAAGTAAAAAGAACCACATACACCACATGATAATATAAACATCAAGGATTTGGTCGTAAAACCCCAACACTTGATGAATACCAACGGTGGATTTCATCACCACCTTGGCTTGAATTTTGCATACATAACCCAGATCATGACTGTTGCTAGACGTAAATCCTGACGAAAGCTGACCAAGTGTAGCTGGGGTGATTCCCAGTGCATGAGGATAAGTCTTCTATGGTAGGTGTCAAAAATAGAGTGATTCCCCTTTCATACCACCTATGTTCCACGTACTGTTCTACTCTCGCGTACCTATATTTTCCCTCACATAAGGGCGGGTATATTGATAGGTTCGGTATAACGGCCTGGCAATGGTATATTGAAGGGGCGACCATTTTGGGAGACATAAGAACCCTCATATTGCATGTACAACAAAATTTTCCTTACAAGGCTTTCAAAACAAAAATCAAAACACACTGAACCAGATTTAGGGCACACATTTAATCTGTAAACGAGATAATCACTTTTTTGTTTGTGTGGCCCCTTTTTGTTTGGTGTAGCATAAAAAATTGTAAAGAAGATAAAAACATACATATCTTTTAGAGAACCACCACCATGGTGTACACCCGTAGCCAAGCCCAATCACGAGAAGAAGCTACAAAAAGTGTACAAGGGGGCACAAGTTGCCTCCGTTATAGCCCCAAGGACTTGGTCATACAACCTTGGTAGCCTGAACCACAAAATAGTCCACATCATACCATGACAAAATAGGACTATAGATGCACCCCTTTGAGGGGCACTCCCATTCAACACAGACCATTTTAAGAGGAGTACATACATAGGAAGGCCCCATTAGACACTCATTATGAGTGTCCACTGCATGATGAAGTGCTATAACATAAGGTCCATAAGGAGGGGCCACATGATTATATCATCCCTCCTCTACCCCTCATTGCTATCAGAAATAATAGGCCAAATCCAGAGTGCAAGGCTCTTCAGATAGGGTGAGCCAACTCTACCCGTCCCTTTCACATATATAAAAGGGAGCATGAGGAAAACCACTATATTCCTCAAGAGCAATACACAGTGCAAGAGCAATGCGCCTCCACACCTGCTATTTATCAGGATCACCTAATGAGGCCAGAGCCTCAGGTGAATGCTGCTAACCTTGATAGAGGTAAGCGACCTATAGAGATCTTAGATCACTACGACCGAGATAGATATGTAGAGGAGGCATATAGGCCTCCTAGACCTAATACAGTGAAACAAATTGGCTTGGCAGTTGCCAAACATACCATCCGTAAAGCACAAATCACATAGCTTGAGCAAGATCAGCAATAGTTAGAGCACCTGTACCATCTTAGCAAAGAGCGCATTCAGTGTCATACGGATGAGTTGCTCCAGAAAACTATGCATGAGAGGATTCCAACCACTCACACACATAGGATAGAGCTTTATGAGAGGCATAACCCCTTGGTATGAGATAGGTCTCCACAACCATATCAAGCATTACCTCCAAGACCTCCTAGACCTAAGCGGGACGCCACTCCCAAAACCAATGATGGGCGCCCTCCTTGGGCACCCACCCATGTTTATAGGTCACGCCTAGGAACTCCTCAAGAAGCCTATGAGGAATTCAAGCAAGAAGAAGAGCAGGCTGAAACACCCTACCAAGGTAGGGGGCGCTATCTGGTTGCCCCTCCATAGGCCTCAAGTTCCCCACAATTCACAACGGGAACAAACCAAGGAGGAAGAGATCAAATCTTCCGATGCATACAAAGCATTGCTAGAGCTCTTAGATTATGTGGAGACCAAGACTTCTGGGCCCCAAAATCCCACTTTATGATAGCTCCACAGTCACCCTGTGCATCCTTCAGTGTCGGCACCCCCATACCCTTAACACTTCAAAATGCCTCAATTGGAAATTTTTAGAGGGGATGAGGATGCCCAAGAGCACGTGACAAGATTCCTGAGTCAATGCTTTGGCATTCAAGACAATGATGCTTTGATTCTAAGAAAATTTATAATCAAGTTCATAGGCCTTGCCTCGAATTGGTTTACCCAGTTATCGAAGCATAACATCAGCAACCTAGACCAGCTAGTGGACACGTTCCTCGAATGTTTTGCCTTCAACACCAAGAAGAAGGCATCATTAAGCGACCTAGCTATCCTCAGGTAGTATGAGGAGGAGACCATGGTGGCTTATGGAAATTGGTGGAGAACATTGCTTTCAAAGATGCCTTACCTCCCTCCCATGGCCGACCTGACCCAAATGTTCTCGAAGAGTTGCCTTAGGTCGATCTTCATGCTATTGCAACTACAACAATATGCCACTCTCGAGGAAGCCCTGGTGCAAGCTAGAATAATTGAGGAGATAAAGATACAGGATGGCAATATTGCCAAGCCACGTAAGAAAGAGTGGCCCAAAAATGCCAAAACTGGTTTTGCACAACCAAAACCCGCTACGGTTAATCAAGTTTCCGTAAAAATACCAAAGCCTACACAGATGACATAGCCCCCAAAGGCTAATTATCAAGTAGTTCCTCTTGACAACTATGAAAATGAAAATCATAGGCAAGAGCAAAATCAATAGCATCACCCTAGGCAATAATTCACACCCTTCACAGAGTCTAAAGACTCCTTGTTTGACCGCTTGTCCGTGGTAAACTTGATAAACCTGCTAGAAAGTCGACCCGTAGACCCCAACACACCAAAACCCAAGGGCTATAGGGAAGACTTGTACTGTAGGTTTCACTAATAGAAAGGACATGACCTTTACATGTGTTGGAAGTTCAAAATCTTAGTGCAAGACCTAATAGACAACAAAACACTAGCAGTGGATAATCCCATCGCACCAAGCAACCAATAGATGGAGGTCTTCAAAGACCCCCTCCCTACCCATGATGCATAGAAAAAGACTCTACAAGTTAATGAGGTAACACAAAACTACCCCATGCAGGGGTATGTGGGGATGATAAGCATAGTGACATGAAACAAGAGGTACCCAAGCATAGCTACCCCCACTGCAGCTACAGGAGAGGTTCCATCAACGTCACAACCTCAACAACACCCTATGCAACCTCCCCCACCTAGACCAGTGGCCATGATTCGGACTAAACTTACCCAAATTTTAAGGACCACGTCGGCTAGGCTCTCCATATATGAGCTCATCCAACAATCACCGCCCCATCGAGAGGCTCTAATGGAGATACTCAAAGCCATCGAGCTATAGCCCCATGAAGCAAACTCTTTCAACAACTTTGTGGGACATGTAAAACGATGTACAGAACCAGTCATCACCTTTAGAGAAGATGAACTAAAATTGATGACTAGTGATATGGCGGATCCACCCCTGCATGTCATTGCACGGGTCAATGGGATTCCATTTAAGAGGGTGTTGGTGGACACTGGCTCATCCAGCAATATAATCATAACAACGGCATTGAAACACCTCAAGTTGCCAGCATCTCACATTATGGCCTTCATTTATACTCTTCGAGCATTCAACGACGTGATATGCTCGATGGTTGGCACAATTGTCCTACCCATCCAAGTAGGATAAAAGACTATTCCTACATTGTGCCACATCCTAGAAGGTGATATGGCCTACAATATTTTGTTGGGTCGGCCTTGGATCAGGGACATGAAGTGTGTCCCTTCGATAGCACATCAATGCCTAAAGTACACATATGAAGGGCAAGTGCATGTGGTCCCGACAGACTTAGAGCCCTTCAAGCATTGCAATGTGGTGTAGCTGATGCCACAGTCAACCCTCCCATCGATACATTTGGAATTTTAGTTGAATCCATCCAAACAGGGTCCGATTCTGCATACATCCCCACTAGTAAGTCCCTCAAATCACCAACCGGGCCCATATTCATCGTCTGTTCCTTCACCAACGATGCCACCTACGGTGGCCACATAGAAGGAAAATGGTAAGAAGCCCTTGGAAGAGATACCACCATTGGTCTCAACCATCTCAATCGAAGAGGTGCCCAGTCGAATGGAAGTTGAGACACCTAGTTCACCCTACATGGAGTGGACCCAGGAAGAACTCCCATTCCCTCCCCCTCAACCGCCAATGATCACCGTTGAGATGGCCAATACGTGCCTCGGGGAGTATCTAGTGCGAAATATTGTAGCAATGAGTCCATGCAGAACATGGGGAGACATCGCCTCCCCATCGGCACTATTGTCCCTCTAGGCTACCCATAAAATCAAAAAAAAAAAATTATATGGGGGCCTCAACAATGGCATTGAACCTTACCTGCAAGAGTAAGAGGATGAAGAGCCCTTTTTTTAGAACTTCAATTATCTATCCAACCCAAACTTCACTTTGAAATACCTTGGCCAATGTAATTGGCACGGATATGGATTGGGCAGCTATGAACAAGGAGTGCGCATTCTTTGTCAACCAAGGTATTAGATGCCATACGACAAATTAGGAGTAGGGTTCAACCACCCTCTACCCCTTGACATCTTGGTAGAAAAAATGCAAGGCCTAGGGCTAGGCAATAAGGATGGGTTGGAACAAGATCCATATGCCAATCCTAACACAACATACACATTGGGGGATTATCTCCCATTGCTAAAAACCAACCTTGTGGGCCTCAACAACTCCTCCCCTTCAATCAAGAAAGGGGAAAGTTCAAGAACTTGCCTCCAAGAGGGATATAGACAAGGCCAAGAAGGATCTTTAGAAGATGAGTCAGAGTATGAGGTAGCACCTTGGAACCCTTTCGAGTTCGATAAAAATCACTTGCAAGTGATGCCCATAAATTACTATTAGGATAACTTCATGGCAATGTTCCCCTTGAATTCTCCAATCGAGCGATTGCCACCCCAAGAGAATCAGGTCCTCCCACAGAGAGTGGAACAACCCCGATGGGACCAAATCAACTTGCTCAAACAGAATGAGCCTCACATGCTACAAATATTTGTCGAAGCCAATGAAGGCCTATGGATCTCCGATAGCGAGTATGAATATGAGACTAAGATGGCATATCTCAACCATATGCAATAGTAGAAATACCCCATGGACATTGATGACATGTTTGAACATCTAAACATGGGGCCAAGGGATAGGTGGCATTTGAACCAGGCATAGTTGGACCAATTGTTGCATCCGCCACTTCAGGCATACAGATAACACCTTCCACCCAGAGATCCTATAGAGCCATCAGTGCCAAAGGTAGACTCTGTCCTTCTATCTGCACATAGGGCTGATCTGTTTATGCCAATACCCACAGAGCCAAATTCAGAGCACAAATATCACCAAGGACGTTCGAGTCACCACCCGCATAGTAATGGAGACCAAATTAACTTCATCAACATGCTCTCCATTGACTTAACCACCCCAATCCGCAATCCCGTCGATCCAGCATGACCATTGTATCTAAACCTAGATGTCATAGACTGGAATCATGCTAACTCACCACCATCCCCATCAGAGTATTGGACTTGTGGTGAGATGCTTCATTTCACCCCAAGACCAACTCAGGATATCTTCCATGCTGAAGAGGAACTTGAAATTCCAAACACTAATTTAAATTTAGCAAATGATATCCACCTGATCCCAACTCCACACCAGTTGGAGGATGAGTCCCACATGTCAGTCAAAGAGACGACTGACGTAGACATCGACTCTGATCCAATGAATCCGTAAATCCTCAAGCTGGGGGTAAGTCTATCCCCCAAAGAGCAAGTCGATTACATTGCCCTTCTCAAATATAAGAAGGAGGTTTTTGCATGGTCCTACAAATACATGTCGGGGCTAGACCCATAGCTAGTCACACATAATTTAACGCTTGATCCGATAGTCAAGCTAGTCAAGCAAAAACTACGTAAGATGCACCCAAAAATGGCCTTAATGGTAAAATATGAATTACAAAAGCTTTTGGATGCACAGTTTGTCATCTGCATAGATTACCCACCATGGTTGTCCAACATGGTACCCGTAAAAATCTAAATGAGAGGATTTGCATATGCACTAATTTTTGAGATCTAAACAAAGTGAGTCCCAAGGACAATTTCCCATTGCCTAGCATCGATGCATTGGTAGACGCTACAGCAGGCCACGAAATGCTTTCCCTCATGGATGGTTTTTTAGGATACAACCATATTTGTATCAATCCTGATGATCAACTCAAAATGGCATTCACGATGCCTTGGGGGACATTTTGTTATAAGGTCATGCTCTTTAGCCTTAAAAATGTTGATGCCACCTACCAACGCACTATGACATACATATTCCATGATCGCATGCATAAATATTTGGAAGATTATATAGATGATTTGTTGGCCAAATATCTTTTGCACCCAGATCATCTCGATGACTTGCGTAAGATCCTTGATCACCTCATTGAACACAAAGTTAGGTTGAACCCCAAGAAGTGCGTATTTGGTGTCACATCTGGAAATCTCTTGGGTTTCATAGTCTCAAAACAAGGCATCGAGGTGGATCCAAATAAAGTCAAGGAAATCCTTGAAATGCTTCCCCCAACCACCATCAAGTAGCTCAGAATCTTGCAAGGTAAGGTTGTGTCGATCAAGCGCTTCATAGCGTAGTTATCTGACAAGTGCTGACCCATGAATAAATTATTACACAAGGGGATAGCATTTCATTGGGATGACGAGTGCCAGTTCGCCTTCGACGACATCAAATCATACTTGGTTTCACCACCAGTATTGGCACCACCTAGACCAAGAGTGTCATTTTATTTATACATCTCAGCTACTAAGGTGGCACTGGGTGCCATGCTAGCCTAGAAAAATGAACTACATAAAGAACAAGCTAATTATTATCTTAGCCGCACCCTAGTCAGGTATGAACTTAACTATGCATACATCGAGAAGTTATGCTTAGCAGTGGTATTTGCCACCAAAAAGCTATGCCATTACATGCTAAGAAATACGATGTATGTTGTGTCTAAGGAGAATCCATTACGGTACATGATGAGTCATACTTATCATAGTAGCCACACGACAAAATGGATCATGTTATTGACAGAGTTTGACATCAAATTCATTGGAGAGAAGTCCATCAAAGGTCAAATCATCACCGATCAACTAGCAGAGGCTCCTCTCGAAGACGATCAGCCTCTGACCATAGAGCTACCCGATGATGGGGTCTTCCATGTCTCAGAATTGCCAGATTCTGATGAGCCTGAGTCACAGGCCGACATAACCCTATTTTTTGATGGTTCTAAATGTGAGCAAGGGGGTGGCATGGGAATCATATTCTTCACACCGCAAGGGGCTCCAATGCCTTTATCATTTAAACTTGATTTCTTGTGCACCAATAAAAATGCCAAATATGAAGCCTTGCTCATAGGTCTTCAGACAACCATCACCATGAACATCAAACACTTGAACATCTTTGGTGATTCACTGTTAATTGTCAACCAAGTGAAAGGGGTATTCTAATGTAAATGCCTAGTTCTACATGCCTACAAAGCCCTTGTGGATAAATTCCTGGCTAAGCTTAAATGGTATGACATCGAGGCACTCCCTTGATCATCGAATCATTTTATGAACACTATGGCCTCCTTGGGGTCACTAATCTTGCAAGACACTTCTGGTGATATGAACATTCAAGTCAAAAAATTATCACAATCTGCAATGGAGCGAGCAAGCTCTGACCTAACGCCAGGAATCCACTTGATCCAGATTGAACCATCTCAGGATAGGTTCTCTCAAATCCATGATAGTCTGAATCATGCCAACTAGGGGTCCTTGTTCTCCCCAACCCCTCTTAATAGCAACACAACGCTATTCTTACAAGTTATTTCCCGCTCAAATTTTTCTAGGGATGAAATTTAAGAGGGATTGGTCGTTCATACCATCAAGGTTTTTGATCAGTAGGATTGGTACACACCCATAAGAGACTACCTCAAGTTAGGTAGCCTCCTACTTGGATTGTTGCATGCTACGAAAAGATCATTCAAACAGAAAGTGGCAAAACATGTCTTGCTGGGAGAAATTTGGTATCATCAAAGCTACGAAGGAATCCTCCTCCATTGCTTGGACCAGCAGGAGTCCACTTGGGTGATCACCCAAGTGCACGATGGTACATGCGGTGGCCACTTTAGCGGTATGGCCATTACAAAGCACATTCTTCGCATGGGCTATTATTGGCCATATTTAGAGCAAGATTGTTGCGTGTATGTAAGGAAGTGCATGAAATGTAAACACCATGCTAATTTGACACATGTACCTTCTTAGGCCTTGCAGCCGATCCAATCATCTTGGCCATTTTTGTAGTGGGGCTTAGATCTAATCAGAAATATCTTCCCTATGTCATCAGGTCATCACACGTTCATCATAATGGCCACAAAGTACTTCACCAAGTTGGTGGAAGCAATTTCGCTTACCTCTACGATTGGGCCCCGCATTGCGGAGTTTATTCTACATAACATCATATGTCATTTTGGTATTCCATCCAAGATCATCTCGGATAATGGGATGTCATTTAAGAACAAATATGTGTGTGCTTTGACAACAAAGTACAAAATTCAGCACAGTTTTTCAACACCCTATTATCCACAAGCAAATGGGCAAGCAGAGGCGTCAAACAAAATACTAGTTGCCATCCTTAAAGATACAGTCATAGATAGTCATAAGGATTGGCACATTCAAATCCTGCTTGCTTTGTGGGATTATCGCACTAGCATTCGGATGCCCACTGGGGAAACTCCATTTTTTTTGGTGTATGGCTCCTATACAGTCATGCCTCTCGAGTTGGAAATACCTTCCCTATGCATATCAATGCAAGAGTTCATCGATGATGAGACTGCGTGGCAGGCCCAATTAGACTAGCTTACGTTGCTCGACGAACGATGCATCAATGCTCTTGAGCATTTATGTATCTATCAAGAGTGACTTAAGAAATCATACAACATGAAAGTTCACCTGAGGGACTTTCAAGTTGGGGACTTGGTTTTAAAAGATAACCAACAAAATTCTAACTTGCCACCCCATTTAAGGGACAAGTTTACGGTAAATTGGTTAGGTCCTTATGTCATTGATAGTAAAATAAGAGCTGGAACATACTGGCTCGCCTCTCTTGAAGGAATCAAGGAACTAGAACCCTTGAACATCAATAATTTGAGGCCATTCCATATTTAAAAGAGCCATGGCCCACCCCAAAAAGCTCCAAGTATTCCCACAATCACTTGGTCAACTCCAAAATGCCCCAAAGGTGCCCATAATCCCTTTGGTCAAACCAAATGCTCCAAGGATTCCCACAATCGCTTGGTCAACCCCAAAATGCCCCAAAGGTGTCCATAATCCCTTTGGTCAAACCAAATGCTCCAAGGATTCCCATCATCGCTTGGTCAACCCAAAACACCCCAAAGGTGCCCATAATCCCTTTGGTCAAACCAAAAGCTCCAAGGATTCCCACAATCGCTTGGTCACCCAAAACACCCCAAAGGTATCTATAAACCCTTTGGTCAAACCAAAAGCCCCAAGGGTTCCCACAACCGCTTGGTCACCCAAAATTCCCCAAAGGTATCTATAATCCCTTTCGTCAAAACTTCCAAGGATCCAAAATAATCACTTGGTCCGCACCCACTCGGGATAAACCAACCATAATGAATTTTCAAAAACAATAAAATAATCAAAAATCACAAAAAATTGCATCTCACTTCCATGCATACTCTTAAAAATCAAACCAAAAAAAAAAACAATAAGTTGCATTATGCATCGCAAACATACATTGCATATTTGTTGGTCATACAGGTCAAATACACCATAGACTGTAATTATTCGAAAATTCCATCATTTTTTGCATTTTTCCACTTTGTAAATAGTCCAGCAAAAATAAACGCCATCCACATTTTTCACCATATCATAATCACTTGTCTTCTAATGTATCTAGGGCTTTCGTCATTTAGCTGTATTTAAATTTCTAGCCAGAAACTATACAAAGCCAAACATATTTTTACAAAGGTAGAGTTTTACTTGGATCACACCTTGTTACGTCGCATCCCAACACAAGTTAAAACACATAAAAAAATTCCCAAGTTGTGTGAACGAAATATGAAACCTGCAAAGCGATCTAGGATACCATATAATGAAAAGGTTATCTTGCTCATCCCCCTGTGCGAATGACCCCAAGAATGTTGAGAGTTGGAAAAAGGACAAGCATCTTCCCTACCCAATTCCCCAAGAATCCTAAATTCTCAAAAAGTTGCAAATATCCAAAAAAACAAATTGCAAAAAGTCAAAGTACAAACTCCAAAGTTTGACATCAAAACCCACACAGTGCATACATTAAAAGGCACAAGAAATAGTGATTCTCATCACTCAAAATTCTGATCCCTTGCTCAAAAGAAAAAAATAAAAATAAACAGTGATTTTTATCACTACATACAAGAGCAAGTATCCCAATAAAAGTTAAGAAAATAAGGGAGTCGAACTTGAATCCCTGGAACTCTCAGCATTTGAAATGTCATGAGGTGATCCTCAGTATCGGTTTGGTGGATAGCCTACTGGTCACTGGCGGTAAACCTCTCGCATGACGATATATCTATCACATTAAACTATGTACAGATCAATGTTTGCATGTGGATGAGCTAGCTTATGGTATCCTAGATTGCATTGCAGATTAATCTTACTAAATACAATAAAGGAGTTAGTGGAGCTAATTAGGTGATCCTCAGTACAGGTTTGGTTGACAGCCTATCTGGCACTAGCAGTATCCTGAAAACTACCACATAAACAAATTCAATCGCACACACAAGGATGTGAAATAACTCGGTCAAACTCAAGTCTAATTCGTACCTTGTTCAAAATTCTTATGAGATAAATGTACAATCTTGGCTAGTTAGTTAAAACATCTAAGTCTCAAGAAAATCTTTACTACATTCTAGAACACCTGTGGTACATTCCATTCTTACATCACCACCAGAAAATACAAATAAAAAAAATATTACACATGTAAAGTCATTCCACAAAGCAATCACATAGTACAAAAATCCAGCAAATCCTGTACAGTCTATGGTGCCACCGCCAAGTGTAGACACCAAAATAGCACCATTTCGATTAAGTGATTACAAACATTGATCACATTGATATCACAGCTTTTAGGGCAGCCCTTAGAGGTCAAATAGTGGTCTTAACCACTCACATAGAAGTTTAAAAGATCAAAAAATGAGTAGAGCAAAGTCGGTCGTTATAGAGCCTTTAACAAACTTCAAAGCCTTCTTAGCCTTCTTCAAAGCCTTCTTCAAGCCAAGCCTTTATCCGTGCCAAGCCTTTTGTCAAAAACCAAACCTCGCCCGAAGTGTTGCGATATCGTGACACTTTGGGCCCCGACTAAGCGGGCCCAAAGTGTCACGATATCGCGACACTTTGGGCCCCGAGCCAAAGCCGGCCCAAAGCGTCGCGATATCGCGACACTTTGGGCCCCGAGCCAAAGCCGGCCCAAAGTGTCGTGATATCGCGACACTTTGGGCCTCAAGCAGACACGTCACCAGTCAAAAGCATACATTCGACCATCCAAGGAACGACCGCTACGTGGCACCTCTACGTGTCCCTTCTCGAAGAGACCCCATGGCTCTGTAAAACGGCGGACTTCACCAACTGAAGTAATGAGACGAGCACTCTCAACAACAAATCCATCCTGAGGCCATACTTCATAACTGCTGACATGATTTTCTAGCGAGAATCTCTATGCGAGCCATGCCTCATAATGACCCGATAAGGATCAAATTTGAGCGACGCCTACGAATTTAGGGTTTTGAACATTAATGCTCTCAGAGGCCGAACCCTCTATAAAAAACCGGCTCGATACAATATATTGGAGACACTGCGAAGCATTTTGTTAACACAACGAAGTGCTGCTCATTTGGATATCCGACTGTATCAATCTAAGTTCACCTTCTTTACATCTAGAATCTCTCACAAATAGAGGTTGGTGGGTGATTCTTAGAAGAGTGAACCGGACTTTCACACCCGACAGGTGGATCACTGCATCCCACTAATTCGACGACAACACACAGCCTTAGATCTCGAGCCCATTCCTAGTGGATTGGCGTCAAGACTAAGTGTAAACCAGGGGTGGCCCGCTTGGGCAGCCCATGAACGCTAATATATGCTGTTCTATTTTGAAATACATTGCAAAAACTAACATTATCGAAATAGCTTATTCTTTACGTTGTTCAAATAAAATTTACGTTAGAATATATATCGTGTCATACGTTATATGCTCGAATGCGTCTTGCAATACGTTTTATCGAATATTGTCATGCAACACAATGAAGTGCTAACTTGCAGGCAATAGCATTAGAATCGGTTGATTATTTTAATGACTGTCCATGTCTCATGTATTGTGCTGTCTTCAAGTAGAATAAAAATAACAGTTTACGTTTTACATCCTCGGATATATGCCATTTCGAATGTATACTATTCTCTGTTCTCGGCAAAAGTTGTAGTTTCACGAAGAGTTGTTTTATTCATGCATCTGATCTATCTTCATATGTATGCTAAATTCAGAAGGTTCTGCCCTCTTATTATAGGTGCTACTAACGTTCTTCTCGTGTTTCTGAATGTAGGGTAAGCGGCTGAACGCAAGATAGGCAACGGCTAACAAGACTCATTAAACATCAAGCGGCGGCAACACTACAGCCCGCCCATTTTACGTGTGGGCATGCGAAAGGGGATCACTGTTCATCTGTTGTAACCGAGAACGTGTAACTGAAGAGAGATACTGTAACCGAGTGGAATTACATTAATAAAAAGGGTTGTGCTCTTGTTTTTAATTTAATTCTATTTGTGTTATTTTATGCCTCGATTTAGTTATGTTTTATTTGCATCTCAGTGTTTTATTTCTGAAATCTCATGCTTTCAGTGGCGATCACGGTGGGACAAGAAGAATCTATGGTGTAATCCAGAAACATGAAAAGTAATCCACAAGAAGAATCTATGGTGTAATCTGATCTATCTCATGCTTTCAGTGGCTTTCGAAGCTTCTGAGGAATCAGAACAAGAAGAAGAGCGGGATGAACAGCCTCACCAAGACATGGGGGGTGCTATTCAGCTACCCCTCCATGAACCCCAAGTTCCTCAACAAGAACAAATCAAAGAGGAGGAGCTCAAATCTCCCTATACATACAAAGTGCTAGAACACTCAGAGTCGGTAGAGACCAAGATTTTAGAGCTCCCAAGGCCCAACTTACATGAGGCTCTTTTCGAAGAGGATCAACCTCTAACTGTACTCACTAATGATGCAGTCCTCCATATCTCAAAATCTATAGATCCTGATGAGCTATACACATTGTTCGAAGCTTCTGAGGAATCAGAACAAGAAGAAGAGCGGGATGAACAGCCCCACCAAGACATGGGGGGTGCTATTCAGCTACCCCTCCATGAACCCCAAGTTCCTCAACAAGAACAAATCAAAGACAAGGAGCTCAAATCTCCCGATACATACAAAGTGCTAGAACACTCAGAGTCGGTAGAGACCAAGATTTTAGAGCTCCCAAGGCCCAACGTACATGAGGCTCTTTTCGAAGAGGATCAACCCTTGGTTGTAGGACTACCTGATGATGTAGTCCTTCATGTCTCAGAATCCCCAGATTCTAAAGAGCTATACACATTGTCCAAAGGTGAGGATGAAATAGAGATAGCCCACAACAATCACATACGGTAGCATCGACACCCTGTAAATATCGATGAAGCATGTCAAATGATAAACATAATACTAGGGCATGAGTGGCGCATAGACCCAGCCTACCAGCATCACATCTCAATCCCACTCCTTTGGGAAGGTCGTGAACAACTTCCACCCAGAGATATCATAGCACCATCAGTGTCGAAGGTAGACCCTGTCCTCCTATCCGTGCATAAGGCCGATCCATTCGTGCCAATTCCTACAGAGCTAGATCCGGTGCACAAAGATTGTCAAGCTGGGGGTACCTCTATTCCTTGAAGAGCAAGTGGATTACACCAAATGCTCCAAAGGTGTCCATCAACCCTTTGGTCAAACCAAAAAGCTCCAAGGATTATCGCAATCTCTTGGTCAATCCCAAAAATGCTCCAAGGATTTCCACAATCGCTTGGTCAATCTCAAAAAGCTCCAAGGATTATCGCAATCGCTTGGTCACCCCAAACGCTCCAAGGATTATTAAAATCACTTGGTCAACCCCAAAGGCACCAAGGATTATCACAATCGCTTGGTCAATCCCCCAAATGCTCCAAGGATTCTTGCAATCGCTTGGTCAATCCCCCAAAATTCTCCAATGATTATCACAATCACTTGGTCAAATCCCACAAAAGCTCCAAGGATTATCGCAATCGCTTGGTCACCCCAAAATCTCCAAGGATTATCGCAATCGCTTGGTCACACCAAAATCTCCAAGGATTCTTGCAATCGCTTGGTCAAACCAAAATGATCCAAGGATTATCACAATTGCTTGGTCAACCCCAAAGGCTCCAAGGATTCTTGCAATCGCTTGGTCAATCCCAAAGGCTCCAAGGATTCTTGCAATCGCTTGGTCAATCCCAAAACGCTCCAAGTATTTCCACAATCACTTGGTCACAAATCAAGAAAATTCAAAAACAACAAAAATTTGTATTTCATTTCTAGGCATACTCAAAATCATCAAATAGAGAATTCTTCTCGCAATTCATCTTCATATTCACCACAATCAATCCATCAAAAGTACAAAAATACATAGCTGCATCCAAGCATTGCATCCATACATTGCATATTCATGGTCGTATAGGTCAACGGCACCATAGGCTGTCATGGTTCTACTAGTCCATCTTGTTCCACACTGTTTCATTTTACAAAAACAACAAAACACCATGCACTTTACCACACTAGAGTCAGTGGTCTTTTAATGTATCAAGAGTTTTTCATGATTCAATCATCATTTTGCTCTTTAGCAATGAAATGTATCAAGTCAAACAGATTTTACGAAGGTAGAGTTACACTTGCAATACACCTTGTTACGTAACATCCCAACACAAATTAAAACACATAAAAATTCCCGAGTTGTGTGAACGAAGGATGAAACCTGCACAGTAATCCAAGTTACCATAAGCGAAATGGTTATCTTGCTCATCCCCCCGTGCGAATGACCCCAAGAATGCCGAGAGTTGGCAAAAGGACAAGCATCCTCCCTACCCAATTCCCTAAGAATCCCAAAGTTGCAAAACGTCAAAAATTTGCAAAATGTCAAAACTTCAAAATTTGACACCCTACAGTGCACATCTCAAAAAGCACAAAGAATAGTGATTATCGTCACTCCATATCCAAATCCCTTGCTCAAGAGAAAAGAAAAATAAATCAAAATAAATAGTGATTATTATCACTATAACGAGCAAGTATCCCAATACAATTGAAGAAAAGAAGGGAGTTGACCTTGAATCCCTGGAACTCTCAGCATTCTGACAGGTCATGAGGCAAGCCTCGATACCGGTTTGGTTGATAGCCTATCGGTCACTGGCGGTAAACTTCTCGCATGACGATATATCTATCACATTAACTTGTGTATCGATCAATGTTTGCATGTGGATGAGCTAGCTTATGGTATCCTGGATGACACCACAGATTAATCTAACTACATACAACAAAGGAGTTAGTGGAGCTAATTAGGTGATCCTCAGTACAGGTTCGGTTGAAAGCCCATCTGGCATTGGCGGTATCCTGACAAATACCACATAAATGAACTCAATTGCACACACAGGGATGTGAAATAACTTGGTTAAAAACAAGTCCAATTCATACCTTGTTCAAAAGTCTTGTAAGATAAAGTACAGTCATGGCTAGTAAGTTAAAACCGTCTGAGTCTCGGAAAACCTTTGCTACATTTCTAAACCAACTGCGCTACTTTTCATCCTTACAATACCATTAGAAAATACAAAAAGAAGAAACACCACATTTTTACATAGCAAAGTAATGGAGTTCTAAATAGTCTAAGGTGCCGTAACCAAATCTCACTAAGTCCATACATCCATTTCATTTCTGCATATCACATGCATTTGCATTCATCATACATCCATCAAAATAAATCAACATACAACATTAGTAATTATCATACCATATGCATCCATTCATATGAAGTAGCATGCATCCACCAACATCAACCATTGTGCATAAATTCATGACATATGCATAAAGAAAGAAAATCAAAACAACAAAAACATCACAAAAATGCAACACAAAAAACATAAGCAATAAGCATTGCCGGACACGAGTGCTCTTGCACTCAACCTCTTGGCATAGAAAATCGATGTCGGGGTTCAAATTATCACTCTCCTACTTCCCCAAGAAGGCTATCATAGCTGGACCGCTCCACGGGAAGGCGGGTTTTTGATGATTTCACCCCATTATGGCATCACCAAAAGGGTTAACACCCACCAAAACTAGGTCCAAATGTCGGGAAATTGCACCTGCTCAAATGGAAAAACATCTAAAGGCACCCTAACCTAAGTCATCTTGGGTCAAGCGACTCGTCGCTTTTCTCATGAAGGTCATTCCCTCATCGATTCGTCGCTTGAGGGGGTAGTCACACTTAGTCACCAATCAACAACCACACACCCAATCAAGGCAATGACATGCATTCAAAGAATCATTGACAAATACAATCACGCTCCTGCTTGGGGCAGTAAACAAGCAATCATTAAGTTGATCAAATACTTGGCATTACCGAAGCATGAACACAAGGTTCCCCTATGGATAAAAGGTTATGCCCTTTGCCTAATCATGACTGATCAATGTCCAAGCTCAAGTCACACCTCACCAAAATAGATTAACACTTGAAATCAAATTCCTTAGCTCGTCAGAAGCAAGGATTCAAGAATGCATGCCCTTTTCATACTTGGGGCATTAAAAGTTGGTTAGGTTACCAAGAAACCCTAATCATTAGTGCTTTGGTCGTATATTTTTGCTCAGCACTGCGTCACCCATAGCGCTTCCCAAAAAGGGGCATCTGTAGACACCAAAACAGCACCATTTTGATTAAGTGATTACAAACATTGATCACATTGATATCATAGCTTTTAGGGCAGCCCTTAGAGGTCAAATAGTGGTCTTAACCACTCACACAGCAGTTTAAAAGATCGAAAAATGAGCAGAGCAAAGTCGGTCGTTCTAGAGCCTTTAACAAACTTCAAAGCCTTCTTAGCCTTCTTCAAAGCCTTCTTCAAGCCAAGCCTTTATCCGTGCCAAGCCTTTTGTCAAAAACCAAGCCCTGGCCGAAGTGTCGCGATATCGCGACACTTTGGGCCCCGACCCAAAGCGGGCCCAAAGTGTCGCGATATCGTGACACTTTGGGCCCCGACTAAGCGGGCCCAAAGCGTCGCGATATCGCGACACTTTGGGCCCCGAGCCAAAGCCGGCCCAAAGCGTCGCGATATCGCGACACTTTGGGCCCCGAGCCAAAGCCGGCCCAAAGTGTCACGATATCGCGAAACTTTGGGCCTCAAGCAGACACGTCACCAGTAAAAAGCATACATTCGACCATCCAAGGAATGACCGCTATGTGGCACCTCTACGTGTCCCTTCTCGAAGAGACCCCATGGCTCTGTAAAATGGCGGACTTCACCAACTGAAGTAATGAGACGAGCACTCTCAACAACAAATCCAGCCTGAGGCCATACTTCATAACTGCTGACACGATTTTCTAGCGAGAATCTCTGTGCGAGCCATGCCTCATAATGACCCGATAAGGATCAAATTTGAGCGGTGCCTATGAATTTAGGGTTTTGAACATTAATGCTCTCAGAGGCCGAACCCTCTATAAAAAACCGGCTCGATACAATATATTGGAGACACTGCGAAGCATTTTGTTAACACAACGAAGTGCTGCTCATTTGGATATCCGACTGTATCAATCTAAGTTCACCTTCTTTACATCTAGAATCTCTCACAAATAGAGGTTGGTGGGTAATTCTTAGAAGAGTGAACCGGACTTTCACACCCGACAGTGGATCACTGCATCCCACTAATTTGACGACAACACACAGCCTTAGATCTCGAGCCCATTCCTAGTGGATTGGCGTCGAGACTAAGTGTAAACCAAGGGTGGCCCGCTTGGGCAGCCCATGAACGTTTCTAGTTAATGCAATATATGCTGTTCTATTTTGAAATACATTGCAAAAACTAATAGTATCGAAATAGCTTATTCTTTACGTTGTTCAAATAAAATTTACGTTAGAATATATATCGTGTCATACATTATATGCTCGAATGTGTCTTGCAATACGTTTTATCGAATATTGTCATGCAACACAATGAAGTGCACTTGCAGGCAATAGCATTAGAATCGGTTGATTATTTTAATGACTGTCCATGTCTCATGTATTGTGTTGTCTTCAAGTAGAATAAAAATAATATTTTATGTTTTACATCCTCGGATATATGCCATTTTGAATGTATACTGTTCTCTGTTCTCGGAAAAAGTTGCAATTTCACGAAGAGTTGTTTTATTCATGCATCTGATCTATCTTCATATGTATGCTAAAGTCAGAAGGTTCTGCCCTCTTATTAAAGGTGCTACTAACGTTCTTCTCGTGTTTCTGAATGCAGGGTAAGCGGCTGAACGCAAGATAGGCAACGGCTAACAAGACTCATTAAACATCAAGCGACGACAACACTACAGCCCACCCATTTTACGTGTGGGCATGCGGAAGGGGATCACTGTTCATCTGTTGTAATCGAGAACGTGTAACTGAAGAGAGATACTATAACCGAGCGGAATTACATTAATAAAAATGGCTGTGCTCTTGTTTTTAATTTAATTCTATCTGTGTTATTTTATGCCTCGATTTAGTTCTGTTTTATTTGCATCTCAGTGTTTTATTTCCGAAATCTCATGCTTTCACCAAGTTACCAACAAATCATTTCATCCATTCCATATGCATACATCATATAATTAGAAACAATCATATTCATAATAATATATGCATACATCAACGTAAATACACATGCATAAAAGTAACAATAAATTACGACAAATGTATAATAAAAAAGAAATTCAAGTATACATATCGCCAAAAATATCCATAGGCTACAATAAGTCGGTCCTGTGACCTCACAAAAAAATCAAAAACTCAAAATCCCTAAAGCCTAGGGAGTCGGCCACCAAGATCATGTTGGATCAATGCAACTGGAACTACCCCTAGTGGTGTGGGTCCTATGGGACCTCTCAGGGCGGCCGCTGCCAGCCCTCACATCATGCCCACTAGCACTACCCTCACCCAACCGCCCATGATGAGAGGATGTAGACTACTCAGTCTCATTGTCTCTCATATGGTGCAATGATCCACCTCCAGTGAGCTCAGGTAACTGTCCATCGAGGTGAATAATCTTGGCCTCCAACTCCACCTGAATCTGACCCCACTCCACATATCGTCGATGGTATGCAGCCAATGCTTCATACTGCTACATCAATTGAGCCCGCAGGTGATCCCTCTCGGCACTGTGCTCCTCATCTTGTCTTCATAGTAGGTCCTCCAATCATGATATCTCAATGCAAAACCTCACCTCCATATCCCTTGGGACTGCCTGAGGCATGGGCATCTTCGAGATGGCATGCTACTCTGGCACCCACTACTCTGGGACGTCCTATGTGTTCGGCTGCTTCAAAACCCCTAAACCATCCCCAGTCAAGTCATCTACCTCCACCATATCTACATCATTGTGCGGAGCCCCCCAAACCTCCCTCGATGCCTCCGTAACCCCATTGCCTACTACTGTTGCATCCGAACCTCCTAGAGGCCCCTCACCCCACCATCACAGCATCGTCCACCACTGGTCATACTCTGTAGTCACCTTGACATTATCCATGTTGGGGACATCAATCACTGCATCAAAATTCTTGCCCAGTGGCTCAATAATTGGCCAGGCTAGAGTCCTATCATCACCTTGATGTCGATAGATTAAGGGATCACTAGGAAATCCCTGGTGCACCCCAAACTGTCAAGTCACCCAGACGTACGGGAAGTACTCCTGCTCTATCCCATATCGCCTGATAAACCATCTCCCCCTGTGCACCCACCAAAGCCATTCTCCAGCCTTAGTCCAGGCTGGAAAGTCCCGATATGGCCACCAGAACACCTCCCCTAGAGCAAGACAAGAGAAGGCATCAGTATAGTGCCCTACGACACCTGCCCACCGCTGACTCTGCCCTTGCTCCTCTGACCTCCACCATAGAGCAACATACCCAATCTCCCTGTCCACAATCTCTCCCATAGTGGTCCAAGGCAACCCTTGCGGCCGCTCCATAGCTATGTGCTGCCACCCCCAACACTATAATAGATAGCTACACCCAATACCCTTCTGCCTTTGACAGTAAACCTTGTACAACTTGTCATATAGCTATGCCAGTAGCATCTGACCCCACCTCATAATCAGTGGCACTATTGTTGGACACTCCAATATGAACACTACCTCAAGCAGGTTCCAAGGGAACCTTGCACCTGAGGATTTAGGAAGCAGCATGTTGGAGATGAGGGTCATGAGTAACATATGCCTCACCCCCAACACGCCCTTCTCAAACCACCACCCTATCCACCCCCATCTCCATCGCATGCCCAAAGCACCGTTTCAGCACCACCGTCTGCTAATATCGAGGATTCATCCAAATGGGTAGCCCGTCTATCAAAATTCATAGAATCTAATACACGTCCTCCAGAGTCACTATCATCTCCCCTATTGGGATATGAAAGGTGTTGGTGCGGGGATCCCACAAATTGATCAGGGCAGTCAGATATGCCTGATCCCCCACCACAGGCTCCAATCGCATCACTTGCTTGATCCCAAGGGCATCAAGCCAATCCCAATCCACCACAGTCAATGCATCTTGTGCATCAAAAAATATCATCGGTTGGCGATACCGACTCTTCACAACCTAAAAAACAAAAACAACACAAAAAAATTAAAACATGACAACAGAACAAATGTACAGCAGTGCACACAAAAACAATAAAACAAAGAAAGAACAAATTAGGGTTTCAACCTTAATTTAAACAAAAACATTCAAATAAATTGTACAGATGACAAACAATGTACAAAAAAACAAAAGTACAGAACTGTACAACCAAAGTACAGATCAATCAACTAAATTGTACAATCAAGAACAAAAAAAATACAATAAAACAAATTCAACCTAGGGTTTTTAACCTTAAGTGCGAACAAAAAATCAAATAAAACAAACAAAATCATACTAGGGTTTTTAACCTTAAGTGTGGACAAAAAAATCAAAACAAAAAAAAAAATCATCTAGGGTTTTTAACCTTATGATAAACACAAAAAAAAAAAACAAATTAAAACACAAAAATCCAAACTAGGGTTTTTTAACCTTATGATGAACACAAAAAAACAAATTAAAAAAAAAAACAAAAATTCAAACTAGGGTTTTTTTAACCTTATGATGAACAAAACAAAACAAATAAAACCACAACATTCATTTAGGGTTTTAACCTTAATGTGACAAAAAACAATGATAAAATGTGAGTTTAAAAATTCATATAAAAACAAACAAACAAAAAACAAGAAGAAGGAAGGAGCACCTATCGGTCTCACCTTAGCTCTGAAACTCAAGGATTCGATCCTTGAACTCATGGTGTTCATGAAAATTTGGTAGTGCTTCGCTTCGCAAACTAGCACTCCTCCCCACAGCTCCAAATCGCCAAAAAAAACAATTGCAAATGAGCCCAAAACCTAGTTTTGGCCCTTATATAGGCTCTTAGGCCTGTAATCATTCCACCCTGGGATGAGCACTCTAGTTAATGCTCATCCCACCCTAGAATGATTACAAATCTGGTATTCGTCCCACCCTGGGATGATTACAGAGCAAGAAAATCAAAAACAACCAAAACTGCATCCAAAATGCACCAAAAACAACAATAAAACTTCTGAACAAAGGCACCTTTGCGCCTGCGATTCTTGGCATAAAAAACTGACATTGGGGTCACAAATCCTAACTATCCTACTCCCTAATAAGGCTACCATATCCAGACCACTCCACAGGAGGACGGATTTTTAACAATTTCATCCCCAAAAGGCGTAACAAAAAGGGTTAAAACCCACCAAAAATAGGTCCGATTGTTGGGAAACTGCATAAGCATTCAATGAAAAACAACTGAAGGCACCCTTACAAAAGTCATCTTGGGTCAAGAGACTCGTCACTTTTCTCATGTCGGTCATTCCCTCATCTATTCGTCGCTTGAGGGGGTAGTCACACTTAGTCACCAATCAACAAGTGCACACCCAATCAAGGAAATGGCATGCATTCAAAGAATCACTAACAAAGACAATCACGCTCCTACTTGGGGAAGCAAACAAGCAATAATCACAAGTTGATCAAACACTTGGCATTCTAGAATCATGAACTCAAGGTTCCCACAGACAAAAGGTTTTGCCCTTTGCCTATTCATGACTGAACAATGTCCAAGATCAAGTAACATCTCATCAAAAAAGGTTAACACTTGAATTAAGCTCCTTAAATTTTTAGAAGCAAGGATTCAAGAATGCGTGCCCTTTCCATACTTGGGGCATTAAAATTTGGTTAGGTTACTAAGAAACCCTAATCATTAAGTGCTTTGGTTATCTATTTTTTCTCAACACTGTGCCACGCACAACACATCCCAAAAAGGGGCATCTATAGACACCAAAACAACACCAATCTGATTATGTGATGACAAGCACTGACCGAATTGGCATACATAGCCCCTAGGGTAGCCCCCAGAGGTTAAACAGTGGTCCTAACCACTCCCAAAGTAGTTTTGGAAGGTCAGAGGTCAATTTTGCACCTTTCAACCACCCTGCTCCTTATTCGTTCCACCTTGGGATGATTAGAATCTTATTCGCCCCACCGCGGGATGATTAGCAGCAATCACTCCAGGGTGGGGTGAATAGCAGGTTTGATAGGTAAAAAGTCAAACCTTGACAAATGGCAGCCCATATCCGCCACTCAACTCCAGATTCAATGCATGGGAGTGCGAGTGAGCATTTCAAAGCTCAAAGAGGCAGTCATGGAGCCCTTAACCAGGGAGGAATATTCTCTCCCCTGATAAAACATGATGGCCAAGTGGCACCCCTACATGCACATTCAAAGTAGACATTTAGGTCTATAAAATGGTGACTCTTCTCACCCCAAAATGAGGACGGATCAGGATCATTTGGAGCAACAGAGTGTTGTTGAATTATACCCTCACCCTCATTGTGCTTCCTACATCCTTGATATCTCTTTTGGAAGGGAGGTTATTGAGTGAACATTAGGAGCACAATCTAGACCCAAAAACTAAACAATTGGCCATAATCCCACACCCAATTTTTTGACACAACCCCCTAGGATTTTTTGGACCCATCCCAAGTGGATTGGTGTCAAAACCAAGCCCCAAACAACGGACGCCCTGCCCCCGGGTGCCCCTCACACTATTGCAGTCCTAATTGCCCCACACCGAAGCGATTAGAAATCTATAGCATATATATTCACTATTTATTTTGCAACTTGTTTTAGGTGACTCACATATGTTGATGTTCAATTTTGAATGCATTCTGACTTGTTTTGACTGTGTTTTCATTGTTTTACTCTTTTACTAACATACAGGGAGCGCCTTCAAATATAGGGTGATCGGGGTAGAATCTACAAAATCCGACCTTCTGGGTTGTCTCAAAATGACCCATTTTGCCTAACCCCAATTTTGCAGGTGTTTTGAATGCCTCTGGATGGGACATTTGGGAGGTAACTTTCAGACATTTTATGACAGTCCTAATCATCCCACCCCGGAGCGATTAGAAATATACAGAATATTTCTCGATTGTTCTTTTTGTAATGTGTCCCTGATGGTGTTTACATGCTTCTGTCCAAATTTCATTTCATTATGATAATTTTGATCACTGTTTTAATTATTTCATGTATGCATTAACCGGAGGCCTTGGGGATTGCATTTTTCCCTCCATCTGCATGTGCTATTAATAATTTGTTGTTTCTTTGTACATAGGATCTCGACACCAGAGGGGCAGCAAGGAACTAAGAATGTATTCATGCAAGCAGCAGCGATGTTTGGCCCACCCATTTTGAATGTGGGCACGTGGAAGATCCCGAAGGGAAGCGCACCATCTGTTGGTGTAACAAAATTGTATCGAACGCTCCGAGCCCATAAAAATGGGGGGAGACGTATTGTAACCTGATCATAAGCAAAATTAATAAAATAGGCTGCACCTTTGTTTTTTCTTTACATCTCATTTCATTCATGCTTTGCTTTCCCTTTTTCATGCACTTAGCATTTCGTTAATACAACTGCTTTTGTTTGCATCGCACCCGGTGTGTCTGTGCTTCCGTATTCAAGTGCTTTCACCTCGATCTCCTAAGTCTAGGAGATCCACATGCTCCCCTACCATGTGTCCCTACCAATAATTTGCCTCATCCTGGTCCTCACCAGCAACCTCCTGATGTGCCTCCCTAGTTGCACCCCTCCCTAGTGGCCCCTCTCCATGCCACTAGCCTGTCACCCACCAAGCATCATACTCCACTATAGTCCCAAAATCATCCACATCTGGAATGTCTACTACAAGATCTGTATCCCATACCACTACCTCTACCACTGGCCATGCCAATGTACTCTCATCCTCATGACTTTGATAAGGCACCATCTCACTAGACATCCCCTGGCGTAGCCCAAACTGTTGCATCACCCAAGAAAAATGGAAGTACTCCCACTCTATGCCATGTCATCCAACTAGCCATATGCCTTGTCATACCCTATGGAGTTATACAGTAGTATCTTCCCACTCTGGGTAATCTTTGTATGGCATCAAGAACACTTGGTCTACCTCGAGTCATGTGAAAAGATCTGCATAGTGACCCATATCACCTGTGAATCACTGACTTTGTCCTGTCTCTTGAGCCCTCTGCCATAGGATACCATATCTTATCTTCCTATCTTCCAACTGTGCTTGAGTCATCCAAGGTAGCCCATGTGGTCACCCCACAACTATGTGCTACCATCCCCAGCACTGCAACAAAAATCTACACCCAAAACCCTTCCATCGATGGTAGCAGATCTCGTACAACTCATCATAGAGTTGTGACAATAATGTAGTACCCCATGCCATCACTAGTGGCTCCGCCACAATGCACCTCACCAATGTAAACACTATATCTACCAGGTTCCATGGGAACCTCACTCCAGAAGAATCAGGTAGCAGCATATTGGATATGAGCATCATAAGTAGTGTATGCCCCACCCCCAATACCTTCACCTCATGCTAAAATCCTACCAGCATACCCTCCTTCAAGTAGTCCAGCACTGTTGTCTCTAGATCATAACTGAAGTGCCTCTCGAGCACTGCCTATCTCTAGTCTTGTGGTTTCATGTGGATTGGCCGCCCTTCTATTAGAATTTTAAGAATTTGATAGACATCCTCAAGTGTCACTATCATCTCCCTAGTGGGTAGGTGGAAGGTATTGGTGCGTGGATCCCACAAATTAATTAGGGTAGTCAGATATGCATGGTCTCCTATAATAGCCTCTAACTAGGTCACCTGCTTGAGGCCAATTGCATCCAGCCATTCCCAGTCCTCTATGTTCAAGGTATCCCTCATGGAATCAAAGAGAGTTGGTACTCGATACCAACTCCTAACCACCTGGAAGGTACAAGCAACCCAATAATGCAACACCAAAATGGCCTCGCATGGCCCCAAAAACATTCAAAAACAAAGACTCAAAACGGCCCCTCTTTGAAGCCAATTTGTGGTCGTCTGACTTAGGAACGGCCCCCAAAATTATGGCCAGCCCATCAAGGGATGACCTATGATCAGCCCACATTAGCCATTCCATCTAGGGATGACTCCAAAAAAATTGGGCTCAAAAAGGCCTTTAGGCCATCAAAAAATAGCAAAAACAATGCAAAATTGGAACTATAAAAGGCAATCGAATTGCACAATAACATGGATAAAATACAAAAATTGGTATGTATTTAGGTTTAATTACCTATAATCTAGTGTGATATGCTTCCAAGCCAAAAACATGCTATAAAAGCAAAAATATCAACTCCTACCACTAGGAAAAGGCAATAAGAAAGACTTGGCATACCTGTCTCGCACTGGCTCCTCCACTGGCTGAGTTTTCCCGGTGACTCATGGTGACTATGGGATGAATTTTACAGTGCTCCACTACTTAGAATCACTCTCCTACTCCTCACCTCTCAAACTGCCAAAGAAAGCATGCACAAATGAGCCTAACCTTCATATTTTGGGTTTATATAAAGATTCAGGGTCACCACCGTCCCAGGGTGGGAAAAGCACACATTTGGACAACCATACCACCCTGGGATGGTGGTAGAACATGCCATCATCCCACCCTAGGGCAGTGGTAGGACAAATAAGCCAAAACAACCCAAAATGACCCAAAACAGGTCCAAAACTGCACCAAAATAGCTCAAATTGGGTCCAAATTTCACATGGATCAAAATGCAACCTTGAGGATCCTAGGAGGGATGGAAAATTTGTTCACTCATGCCCCAATAAGGCCATTGTGGCTGGACCATCCCTTGAGCATGCAGTTTTTAGCTCCTTTCCTCCAAGAAAACTCAACAAAGTCACCAAAATCCTTTCCAAATTGCCCTATTTTTCATAGGATAAAACTAAAGGTAAGCATAATACAAGTCAATTGGGTCAAGCGACTCATTGATTTTCTCACTGGTCATTCCCTTATCGACTCATCGCTTGAGGGGGTAGTCATACTCAGTCCAAATCAGCAAGCACACACTCAATTATGTGAATCACGTTCGTTCAATGAATCTTCGATAAAGACAATCATGCTCCTACTTGGGGCAGCAAACAAGCACACAATATCACATCATAACACTTGACATTACTGGCATCATGAAGTCATGGGCCCTGTCCATTCATGATAGACAATGTTCAAGCATAGGCATTCTCATTTAACGATTCAAAAATAAGAATTCAAGAACACGTGCCCTTTTCATGATTGGGGCATCTAAAGTTGGTTAGGTTATCGAGTAACCTTAATCATTCAACATTTTGATCATCTATTTTTGCTTAGTGCTATGTTGCACACAATGCATCTCAAAAAGGGGCATATATAGACACTAAAATATGGTCAACCCGATTAAGCACCTACAAGCAATGATCAAATTGACATCATATGGCTCCTTGGGCAACCCTCAAGAGGCTCACATTGGTTCTAGCCACTCTGGAAGGGTTTTTGGAGGCTACTAGCCCAATTTTGGGATGTTTTGGCCCAAAATTCACCACCATACCACCCTAGGATGGTGGCAGATTCCCATAATCCCACCCTGGGATGGTGGTGAGCCATCATCGCAGGGTGGGACGGTGAGCAGGTTTGACCCAAAAAAAGTCAAATCTGGGACATTTGGTGCCCAAAAACTGCCATTTAGCATGACACACTTCTTAATGGAGGACCAAATTGGAGATTATCTTCCACACCCATTGCATGCCTTCTCGTTTGACAAGTGGCACCTCTTGCCATGCATGCCCTTGCATGCCTTTTTGCACATGAGCCCCTTTTGGCTATAAAATGGGTTCAATATCCACACAAAAACAAGGATAGGAGTTCTAGGATATGCAACGGAGTTCTACTGAGATTTCTCCCCAACTTATTGAGCTTTCTTACCCTAAGAATCTCCTCTTAGCGAAGGAGGTTACCGGGTGACTTCAAGAGGGCCTTTTGAGCGTAACTTTTCCATCCGAGTGAATTTCTTCACCAAATTCGATGAAAAAACCCCTTAGAGTATTTAGTATCATTCCCTAGTAGGATTGGTAGCAAAAAGTACATAGAATTGGTGGGTATACCTTCCCAAGGTGCCCCCTAATTAGTTGCAGTCACCATCGTCCCCCTGGGACGAGGACAAATCCTTGCATAATTTGATTATTATTTTTTAATTATATTATTCTAGATCCTCATATTATTCTTTGGTTTAAATTTCATGCAATTTGGAGTTAAATTGACTGAGTTATAAAATTTTTGAAGTTTTTGCAGGTCTGTAGGGCCCATCCGGGCACCCCAGTTGTATGCATGTGGATCTGGGCATCAATTTGAAACTCTAACCATATGGGTTGTCTTTAAATGTCCATTTATACATTCTTTCCAAATTTCATGAGTTTTGTATATGTTTAGGTTCGTAATTTGCTTGTCTTATTTTTTACGGGTTGTAGGTGAGCGGTGCAAAATCGAGGGGTCTACGGATGCAATTTCAGATCTATTTTTGGTGATATACCCTAAAAACATCCTCTTTGACATCTCCACAAATTTTCAAGTCATTATGAGTTGACATGATTTAGTTTTAATATATGCGTTATTTTACCCCTGTGGGGATTGCATGTTTTCCACCATACACCCTTGCTATTTGACCCCTTTGGCTTCCTTGTGTGCAGGTGCAGTTTCTTAGAAGGCATTGGAAAGGAATATAAGACATCATATATTGAATATACAAGCAGCGGTGACATTGGCCCACCCACCTCGATTGTGGGTATGAGGAAAAGCACTGGATGTGCACCCTGATTCCTTGGAGGAATTGATCATTGGGCACCACAAAATTTGTAACAATTGTATCACATTTTGAGCCCTCAAGAGGACTTATGTGTAACGTTAGATTTGATCCACCCAATTAATAAATAAGACACTCATTTCATTTCATTTCATTCTTTATTGCTTGGTATTGCTTCATTTTCATATGCATGCTTCCGTTTGATGCTCATGTGCAAGATGGGATAGATACACATATTGTTTCTCTTAATTAGGTGCACCGCTTTTCCCTACTTCACTAACCCAATTCAGTTTCTTTATATATTTTTTATAACCTTTTCCTGAATTAAAGTAGCAAATCCACCAGAGTCTATAATACTTCTTGTGATCAAGAAATATCTTGTGGCGTGACTCATATTATGGGACACAAAATATTTCTACAACATGCCTCAAGTTAAAATATCAATAAATTTTATATAGAGAGTAGGCATCAAATCAAAGGAAATTATTTTATGTAATTTTATTTAACTACTTGTACAATTGTGACTATAAACAAGATGTATTATCGAAGGAGTCTGACACCTTTATTATTTCTTCCAAGTTTTACAAGTTATATTTTACAACTTCGCACACATGGCAACTCCCAAAGTGTTTCTCATAGAATATTGGATCTTAAAGGACCCAACTTTATATCATTGAAGGTAAATATGTAGACTATCTTAATAGTGGAGAAGCTATGGGACATTGTGACAAGCATCAAAATGCAACCTAAATATGAGGGCCAAGCAACAAAATATGATGAAGTAGATCAACAAGAACTGATGTTAATCACCCTTGTTGTAGTTTATGAGATCCAACCCCACATTTGTGATGTAGAAACTTATTTTCAAGCATGGGATGCTCTTACGACCATTTATGAAGAATAACGACAGTATATTATTCTTAACCTTAATCTCAACTTCACACATTGCAAGTAGGATATGGAGAGACTATAGAGAATTTTTTTTATAGAGTTGCAGACGAGAGTAAAATTGAATGCTATGGGTGAAAAAGTAGACAATAAACTTTTACTTACCATCATACTTTGAGATTTGCCAAATTTCTTTTGCATGCTTATTACCTCCTTAAAGATCTTCAACAGGGTAGTTTCCTTTGAGGAGTTTATCAATATGTTGTAATAGGAAGAAAAAACCAATAAATTAAGGAACCAATTGTTGAACAGTGCACTCATAAGTTAGAAAATTGGGGAACACAGAAGACAAAAGGGATCATCAAAACAATGTCCTTACTCCTCATCACAATAACCTCAACATCAAAAGAGGTATTTACATATCTATGAATGTGATGGACATGATACCAAATATTATTGGTATAATGCCACCCCAAGATGTGATTAGGTCCACGAAAATTGATAGAGGAGTAGCAGTATAGGCCACGAACCCAACAAAAGTATTATAAAGGGTATGTTTCCATTGAAGAGTCAATAGGCACATGAAGATCCTGATTCAAATTCTGACTTGGCACACAAAGTACTTGATGGCTTTATCAACCATATACTACCACAAAATATCGCAAGTTATATCACACAAGTCCCAATATAAAATAGCCATAATATAATAAGATCAATATAATAATAATTTGAGTAGAATAATATGAGCAAATTAATATGTATATCAAGGTTTATAATAAATCAAATAACATTCATTTATATGTTGAAATATGAATGTAAATAGCCTGAATCATTCATGTACTATGTATGAAGAACAACTTACACTATTAATCACTCAAAATATATACAAGTTTTATCGTTTCTCTTCTATTACAACTTGAACTCACAATACTTAACTAACATTCTATATATTTCTATGGAGCATTGTTACCATAATGTAGCAATAGTAATGTGACTCTTTGGATACTTGACTATTACTCTTCATATGCCAAGTCTCATGACTCTTGGCTTATCTACTTGCCACTTGCATACTTGATGAACACTTGACTCTATAATACTTGCACACCTATACATGACTCTTACACTTCTATTTGCACTCTCTAATATAGGACACTTGTGCACATATTTACATTACATATTTTTACTCTTACATACAAGACATTTGTGCACATTTAATTAATCTACACTTGTTCTCTAACTCACATGACACTTGTGAATTTCCTGCACATTACAAGTTTACATGACACTTGTGCATTTCCTGCACATTCACATTTACATAAAAATGAAAATATAGCTCACATTCTAAACTATGACTTAACCCTAATATTATTTACAAATGTACCATGAAGGTACCATAGGTGCATATTACCATATACTAGATAATGTAATATTCTCCAACACCCCTTGTATTATATTATTTTGTTATTGAATACTTTAGTCTTCAATATTGGTCTTTGTCCTTCTCTTCAATCTTCAAGTGACCTAGCATTATTCATGAATATTTGCTTTTCTTGAATCTCCTTCATCGTATTGAACCCTGGGTTCACCAAATGCTTACTTTTATAGGAAAACTTTGGACTATGTTAGATTCAATTCCCTGTATCCTGTCTTTCTTAACACTTAGGCAATTTATCATCAACTTCATCTTGAGATAGACATTCAATAAGTTCTTGAGAAAAACCAATTGAATCTAAGGTTTATATTCTATTTTTTATTGAACATGTAGCTTATGTTATGTTTTGATTCTTGATGATGCATTTGCTATGTTCATTTATATATTTGAATTCAATTGATCTTCCATTTTCAACCAATTGAGTAACTAAAATAATATTGGTTGATAGTATTGGAACATATAAAACATTCTCTAGCACAAAATCCAAAAAATATATTGTAGATGCAAGAACACGACACTTAAAATAAAATAGCAGAAATCAAATAATGCAATGAGACACAAAGATTACACAAAAGAATGTATATTCAATAAGATGGGGGGAGCCGATAAACTCCTTTATTACAATCCTTGTTCAGTACAACTATTTGATACAATAGATTACAATGATGCTAGGGTTCTTTGAAACCCTAGCTACTAGCAATGGAAGTGTCTTCAGATTCGGGTGTGCTCTTGATATCAACAAGTTGAGTGGGCTTTGAATATCCAATATTGGGCCACTCCAACTTCAACAACCGTAAAATGAAATGTAGAACTTGTAGATCTGCATACACAAAATAATACAAAGAAAGTTAGTAATACCTGTGAGGGCTCCATAGTGTGAGGCCCCTAGACATTAATAAAACCCTAGTTTACTAATAAAATAAAAGAGCATGCAGAATCAAAAAATTACTAAATAAAATACACACAAATAAGATTTACCTTGCTATTGACCAGTTATTGCAGACAGTGTTTCAGATCTATTGATGCAGCAACTTTAGAATGTAGTTCGTTGATGACAACAGGTTTGACCGTGAGATTTGCAGACTCTGGTTCACACCTGGAATTGTGGCAGGCTCTGGAGAGCACCTGGAAAGCTCTATAGTGAGCTTGGTAGGATCTAGCATGCACCTACAGATAGGGCAGGCTCTAAAGAGCGCTTGGCAAGATCTACAACAAGCTTTGTGAGTTCATAACATTGCAGGGTAGGGTAAATCTACAAAAACAGATCAAAGGGGATGGCAACGGAGGCGGCGGATGGAGGATGGGTGTGATGATGAGTGAGAATGGATGGATGGCGGTTGGAACAATAGAAGTATTATTGGTGGACTAGGGATTTAGATCTTTGGGATTCTATGTTAGGGCTTCACCAATAATCTCTTTAGAATGCAAAGTCTAATGTCCAAGTTCAGAGGGTTCTAGTTCCAGGGTTTGGGCATTTGCAAATGCCCCTACTTATAATCCAACCTTAGGATTTTATTAGGGTTTTAGCCTTACACTTTTGATCGTGTGGCTAAGATTAAATTAGATCCTAAGGTTGAGATTACTTTTTGCATGTGACATGGATTAATTAATATGGGCGGTGGAGATTAGAATAGATCAGACGGTTGTGGTTAATTGAGTTTATAAATATATATTTTATAATAAATATATTATAATATAATATAAAATATTATATTAAATATTAATTAATATAAAATAATATTAAAATAATCCCAATTAGGCTAGGAAATGGTGAGAAAGGTGGATTTGGGCCAAATAATTGGTGGGAAGGGTGTATGGTAGACAAGTGGGTGGTGGAACAGTTAGGATGGAGGATTAGTGGCTGTAATTTTGTGTCTACAGATGCCCCTTTTTGTACCATGTTGCACGAAACATAATATGATGCAAAAATATGAGACACCTACCTGGGCTATGGGCGTAGAAGCAACTTATATCTGTTGTTGGATTTGAGCATTGATGTTGAAGACAAAAGAATAAAGAATTTTGGAAATTTTGCATAGCTTACCCCCTCAATTGGCGAATGAGTTATGAATGTATCTCACAAGCCAATTGAAAATTTTGTGCAAATAATGAATGATGTGGTGGATTTGTGCAATTGATGAATGAATGATGTGAAATGCAGATGTGATACCATTTTTGCCCCAACGGTGGAAAGGGGTTGGTGTATAAGACCATGCAAAATTTGGATGATATGAATGATGTAAAATGTTATACCATTTTGCCCCAATGGTTGAGAGGGAAATTTGTCCAGTGTAGATGTTTATGATCATGTGAGATGTATTCTATCATGGGAGAATCATAATATAATGTGGTTGCCCCAAAATTTGGGTTGATTCAATGTTGTTGAATAATTTGCCACAATGGCATCAATGAGTATGCAAAATATGAAGATGCAGGCTGACTAAGTCAATACAGGGGTTGGGTATTGACTGTGGAAATTTCTTCACCAATTCCATTATGGAACCAATAAAACTTACCGATGTCCTACATTATGGTTGTTGTCAAATGAATGAGTGTTTGTGATTGTGATTTATCTATGTTTTCTTGCCCCACAGACAAGGACATCAATGAATGATTGCGAGCAAATTGTTCTTGGCAAGGTTGCATTCAAAATGTGAGGTGCCAAATGTGATTGTGATTTCTGATGATGAGATAATTGATTATGATCATGAGCAAGTGTCCTTATTGTAGATTATTCATCTTACCGAATTGCATGGATTATTATCACTGCAATCACCAAGTTTATAGAATAACATACTAGATACGAGGTTCGCTTGGATGACCTAGACAAAATAAAAATGATGAATGATATATGCACAATGATGATGGAAGAATGTTTGATGCAATGATGATTTTGTTGATTATGGAATTGATTGATTATGTTATAAATGAGTGATTTAGCAGTCAAATAAATTCCAATATGCATAAAATTGGGTGGGATGATGAAGTAGATGATGAAGAATTGTGGAATGTTGAATTTGTGAAAATTTGACCTTGGTTGGCATGTTTTGTAATGTAATATGTGTTTTTTAAGAATTTTATTTTTTCTCGAAAAATATGCATGTAAAACTATTTGTAATTTTACAAAATCAACATTTATGATGTGCATGATGTGTGGATGAATTTTGGTGCCAATTAGATTATGGGAGCTACCATTTTAAGATTTTTTATCTTCATTCTCTTTCGTTGCCAGGTGCACGCCTATGCCTGGTGTGTTTTGCAGGTGCCTGTGTGTGCCTGCATGCGCTTGCAGGTGCAAATCAGTGCCCGTAATGTTTAGGCATGGTTTTGCGCCTGAATGTGCTAGTGAAAGCAATAAAAATATTTTTAAGTAAACTTTGAGGCTTATTTGTGCGTTGTTGACTTCGAGAAGCTGTGTCTAAGGAGTGGAGTGGTTTGTGAGCTAAGTGAGGCTATTGGGTGTGTATGAAGGTGATGGCGGTAGATGGCATTGGTGCTGCTGGTGGAGTGGAGGTGATATTTGTCCTGGTAAGACCATTTGTTTCCTTTGTGCAAAAAATTTGTTTTTATTATGTTTCTTCGATTTTTGAATTTTTAAAACTAACAAAGTGTTTTTTTTATTGTAGATGAGGGATATTGAGCCTCTACGTCGATTCTCTCCTCTCGTTCTGGGACTGAGGAAGAAGCTTTCAGAGGATTATTAGGGGTTGTTGGGTAAGGTGGGTTTAGAGGGTGTGGCTAGATTGGATGTGGTGAGGGCTAATGAGGGGTACCTCTTGGCTTTGATAGAGAGGTGGGACCCAGACAAAAGGGCTTTCTAGCTGTCGACTAGAGAGGCTACTGTCACTCTTGAGGATGTCTATTGTATTCTCAAGATGCCAGTAGAGGTAGAGAAGGTGGTGGTTGGGAGGGATAAGAAGGTGAATATGGAGAAAATGTTAGGGGATCGATGGTTGGAGGCCCAAATAGGGTATGGAGGGATATTGTACCTGAGCATGTACAAGGCAAAGGAGTTAGATGAACTCCCCACCTTGATCATGTTTGTGCTAGCGAACATAGTGCTACCGAATAACACTGGGTGTAGGTTCCCTTGGAACCTATTGGGTTTGGTGAGTGATCTATTGATGGATCCTCGGGAGTATGCATGGGCACCTACTTTATTGGTGTAGCTATACCGGGAGTTGTATGAGGTGGTACGGAGGGAGAGAAAGGGGATTGGGTGTAGCTTTCTCCTACAGTGCTAGGCTTGGGAGAATTTTGTGGTAGCTCGGCCTGAGGGGTGCCATGTGAGTCATGGCAGATGCATGAGCCTTACGCAAGGCGATGGGCGATGGCTGAGGAGGTTCAGCCTAGTCGAGAGGTACACACTAGGTAATGGTATCAAGACATGTGGTTAGGCTTGACTCAGGCAGATGCACATTAGAGGCTATGGCGAGGATCTAGGTGGGATGGAGATAAGAGGTAGCTATGTCGGGTGTGGTAGGCTTGATGGATAGTTGGGTGGAGGGATGAGGAGGTGGAGTACTTCCAATACTTGTGGGTGTTGAAGCAATTTGGTTTACCTTAGGGATTTCCTAATGAGCCAGTATTATATCGGTGTATAAGGGATGAGGGTACACTTCCCTGCCTCGAGCCATGGTGTGTGTAGCTAGAGGATGATGAGTAGCTAGAGGTACCTGATGTGGATGATATCAAGGTGACTCCAAAGTATGTGGAGTGGTTTGGTACCCAACTAGTATGGGTACCAAAGGTTGTAGGTGTGGATGCAGTAGTTGTGGGGTCGAGGTCGACTTCAAAGAGGACAAGGTCTCAGTAGTCGATGGGTCAAAGGTAGTCAAGAGGAGCATCCTAGTAGGCTCCAAAGGTGGATTTGGTAGAGGGGGAGATGAAGGATGATGATTATATGGGTGAGATATTTGAGGTGTCTAGGCTACGAGATGAGCTGGAGTAGCTGTAGGAGCAAGAGACTATTCTAGAGTCTCATAGGGAGTCCAGGGTGACTATAGCTTGGCTAGAGGTGGAGCGGATAGCGACTATAGCTGGGGATCAGGAGATAGTGATGAGGCTCCAGGTAAATATTTTGGGAAAGGAGCAGTAGCATCAGAAGGACTTATGGTGATTTTGAGCTAGTGAGGCATACACGTATTCCTTGGAGGATGTGTGTATGTAGCATCACATCACATTGTTAGATCCTCCTTCATCTATGGCCAATTCATTGAGGCACACAGAGTCGAGGCAGAGCACTAGGCCGAGGGCTCCTTCTGGGTCTCAGGGGTCTTCTCATGGATAGTTGATGTAGTGCTTAGATGCACTATTTTGTACATGTGAACCTTGGTTCTCCCTTTCGTAGCCTTCTTGGCACTTTATTGTATATTGGACACTTATATATATACATGGCTTTTTCATATATGTGTGTTGTATTTTTGTGTGGATTTTTTTGTGTTAATCAATGCTTTATTTAATTTTTATGATGATGTATGCAATCTAATGACTATGATGTGTATGCCTAAGTATTATTTGAATGACGTATGCAAGCTAATTATGTATTATTAATGAGTATGAGTTATTAATGCAAGTAAATGTATGAAGAATGTAAACTATATGCAATATTATGATGATGTGTTATGGATGATTAATTCAAGCTAATGCTAAATGAATGCAATGAAAAATGCCTCTATGGTTGATTAATGAATGTAAACTTACATTATAGGAATGCATGTTGTTCATATGATCTATTATAGTTCAGAAATGTTATTGGCCATTTTTGTTGTCCATTGTTTGACAATCAGTAGTACCAAATTTGGTGGTGTTTTGCAACTTGACTTACTATGAAGACATGGATGTGGACATGATGATGAGCACCAAAAATGCTCATTTTATATACACGATTAAGAAGAATTATCACTGGTTCAATTAGCATATGAAATGTATTTTATATAACTTATGCATATAATTGATAGAAAATCCGGTATTATGCTTGATTGGTGTTTTTAGTGGGAAATGTGTATAAATGCAGGTATTGGTACTAATATGGTGTTTTCCAGTCTACATCCACTTGGACCCAAAGATACTTTTGCTTACAGAGACTAAGGAAAGAGAGTAGGCGTCTTCCTCTTCAAGGAAGGCGCCCAACAGAAGTAGGCGCATTCCTACAATCGGAAGGTGCCCACAAAAGACGAGCGCCTCCCTACAACCGGAAGGCACCAACGGAAGACGAGCGCCTCCCTACAACTAAAAGGCACCAACCGAAGAAGAGCGCCTCCCTACAACCAAAAGGTGTCAACAGAAGATGAGCGCCTCCCTACAATCGAAAGGTGCCAATGGAAGACAAGTGCCTCCCTGTAACCGGAAGGCACCAACGGAAGAAGAGTGCCTCCCTACAATCGAAAGGCATCAATAGAAGACGAGTGCCTCCCTACAACCGAAAGGTGCCAATGAAAGACAAGCGTCTCCTTGCAACAGGAAGGCGCCAACGGAAGAAGAGCACCTCCCTACAATCGGAAGGCGCCTCCATGCCTTCATACTTTGCAAGATTTACCAAGTCAACTTTGACTAGTTGACCAAGGACTATGGAGGAGGTTGCACGTGAAGACAAAGGAGATCTATTTTAATCATGCATTTATTAAATAGAATAAAGTGTTTGTTATTATCAACCGATTGTCCGGTTGACCTTGTAAAGCTCTTAAAGCATATTATTATTTTTAGGATGCATTAGTTTAGGATTTGTTGTTACGTACACCTAAGGATATTTATATTTATCCTTTTGGTGAATGAACATACTTTAAAATAGAAGAATAAAATATGTGTAGAATCAATTGTAACTAAATCACATCACGTGATTAAAATAGACCGATTTGTTATTGTAATGAGATCTGGCTGTGCTTTATATAAAGACGCAGGCTAGATGAACAAAGGGGATCGGAGATCAATGATTAATTTTACACAAAACTTATTTTATTTTATTGTTTAATTAATTAAGAGTGCAACTCCTCTTATTTGAGCAAGCTCTACATAGCTAGCCAAGCGGACTATCTGTGGGATCTGGAGCTTGGGCCCACTCCCTACAGTAGTCCTCCCCTATTTAATTTGTGCATTTGCTTTCCGTAGATTAGTTTATCGCTTTATTTAATTTCAGTTGTGTGTGTTTATTTCCTTGCATTTTATTTCCAGCACTTTACTTTTTGTTTAATAATTTATTTATTTCATTTCCCGCACTTAGTTTATTTGGTTTGGCTGGAATCCAATTACACAAACCTCCCCACAAAACTAAATAAGGTACAACCAGATTTGTTCCCCAACACTACAGGCATATACTGCGCGTGACACTCATAAGTTTACGAACTTACCAGATTGATAATTTATGGAAGAAAAATGAATGTTTTTCGGGACATGAATTCCTGCTCACCACATGACAGAAGATATGGATGTTGATATGGAAAAAAATATGGAATTTGATATGGAAGAAGATATGGATGTTGATATGGAAGAAAATATGGAAGAAGATATGGAAGAAGATATGGATGTTGATATGGAATGACAACTGTAGAATTTTCAAACACTCAAACATACTAGGGTTATCAACCAAACTCACTTGGGTTGTCTAACTTTCTTTAGGACCAATGTGTGTGCAAGTGAGGTTTAATTACCAAATATTGAGTGTGACAATGACCCTATCCAATCAAGAACCAGTGTGTGTGCATGTGAAGTTTATTGACCCACTATGAGTATATTGGGCATGACATGTTATGGATATGACCTAAAGCTAGCTTACCCTTATGTGCGGTCAGAGGTCTTCCTATTTGCCAAGGAGACGTCACCCCGCATGAGATTACTCCATTGCCAATCAGGCGTCTATAGCCTTGGTGAAGATTCACTCCATAGTACAATGGGATTTGATCTTTTAGGCATTAGGGATGACTAACCATCCTTGCCAGGGATGTGAAGTATGAATCCTTACAACTTTAGGGATCAAGGGTGTTTGGGATTTTATTAATTTTTTATAGAGTTTTGGGGAATCGGATTCTCAACCGAAGTGTGATGAGAATTGTGACCCTATCCTTACTACTCTATGTTTTTATGCTTATTTTTGAAGAGTAATTGTGGTAGTGGTGAAAACCACTATTTTTGCTTTGTACTATGTTGCATGATGGGACAAGCGAGGATTATCCCTTTTCGCTTCAAGGTACTACCCAAGTATGGTACTAACCCTCCTTAACTCAATGTTTTTAATATTTGATGAAATGTGATTGGTTCAATATTGTGTTTGGAATCAATTTACAATGCTCAAGACTTTCTTAGTGTGTAATATGTGTTTTTTTGTCCTAAATAAAATCGGACATCCACTTGGAGGTTGCCTTCTACACTAGTAATGGTTGAGCTACTGAAAATTTTAGGCTTTGTGATTTTGACATGTGGTATTGTTGGCTTATGAGGTTTGTGAAAGTTGCATGACTATATCAAATTAGGTACCCCCAATTTCTATAACTTGATTTTTTGTTCATGGCCATATCATAATTACTATGCCAGATCATTGAACATGGGATGGGATGAATGCAAATGTATATGCCTAATGCAATGGAGTGTTGATATGCAAATGGAATTTGTACAATGCAATGGAATATGTATGATGTAGTGTATGCGAATAAAAATTAAAATGAAAAATGCCTAGATGTAAATGAAAATGCAATGTGGTAATGCCTATGTGAAAGCATGCAATTTGTTTTTGTTGTTTTTGATTTTTTTTTTAAAGCCATGTATATGTACATATAAAGTGTTACCTTTAACAATAGAATGCCTAGCCAAGTACCCCCAGACAAGGAAGAGCTAAGACCGGTGTTGAAAATCAATACAAATGTGTGTTGCTCCATTAAGCTTGCAAATGGGTACTAGGCCTGAGAGCCAGTCGAGATAGTCTAGGCTACCATCTAATTCGTCTTGCTTATCATTGCCTAACTCTACCTAAAAGACCTCGAGACTGCTAGCTAAATATGACGAGGGTGAAGGTGGAGGTGAAGGAGGAATGTAACAGGCCGAAGCCCTTAGCAATTCCTCAGATAGGATGAACTCTGAGAAAGATGGTGGAGAGGAAATTCGGTTCCAGTCAATGAGGTTGATGTCAATTGTATTTGGCTTAACCAAATCATATGGATTGCGGAGCGGGGTGAATAAGTCAATAGGATTCATATTGACTTAGGGGAAGGTAAGATGGTTTGGATAGATGTGGGGATGGAACAATTGAATCAGAACCGATGTCAAGGCAGGGTATCCCTGTAATAGTGAACGTGAAACATCAGAGCAACATTTTTTTCTCTTTTTTGTTTTTTTTTGTTGTTTTTTATTATTTGCTTTTTTTTTATGTACATATGTAACAATTATTGTCTTATGTGGGGCTCAAGGTATATTTCCATGTGGATCATATTGCTCTTGTGGAAGAAGCAAACGAAAAATGGGATGATGGATGGGGAACATTTAGAGGTAAAATGTTGGCAATTTTGGGTACTTTGGGTACATTGCATTTGCTCAAGTGTATAAGTTTTCATTGATGTCAAGAAGCTTTTGAAGGAATTTGATTTGATGTAAAATAATTTGTTTTGATGAAGGTTTTGGCATGACAGGTTCGAAAAAAAGCAAGTTAGAAAAGTGTCGTGATATCGCGACATGTCACAGTTTCACGACTCAAAGAGGAGAGAGAATGTTCGGAGTCAAAAGTGTCACGATTTTGTGACATAATGCAGGAGAGAGAGTCCGAAAGAAAAAGTGTCACGATTTTGCGACATAATGCAGGAGAGAGAGTCCAGGAGAAAAAGTGTCATGATATCGCGACATGTCGAGTTTTTGCGACCCAAAGAAAAGAAAAGAGCTAATGAGGAAAAGTGTCACGATATCACATGTCGCATTTTCATGACTCAAAAAGTGCAGGAAGGCAAAGAAGGAAAAGTGTCATGATTTCACGATAGATTGCAAAGTAGACGTACGAAAGCTGAAAGCGTCGTGATTTCGTGACAGGTTGAGATGGCAGCATTCAGTTGGAGAAGGTGTCGCGATTTCGTGACAGGTTGAGATGGCAGCATTCAGTTGGAGAAAGTGTCACGATTTCACGATAGGTTGAGATGGCAGCTTTCGATTGGAGAAAGTGTCATGATTTCATGACAGAAATAGGAAGCAAGTCTTCAATAGAAGAAGCGTCATGATTTCATGATGAATTCAAGAAGGAAGAGATCGAATGCAAAAGCATCGCGATTTCATGACATGTTCCAATTTTGTGAGCATAAGGCAGAGAAAAGCGTAAGACATCGAAAGCGTCACAATTTTGCGACATGTTCTAGTTTCATGAGCATAAGGCAGAGAAAAGCGTAAGACAACGAAAGCATCATGATTTCACGACATGTTTCGGTTTTGCGGGAGTAAGGCAGAGAAAAGCACAAGGTAGCGAAAGTGTCACGATTTCGTGACATGTTTTGTTTTCGCTAGTGCAAGCAGAAAAGAGTGCAAGGAAGCGTAAGTGTCGTAATTTCATGATAGAAACTGAAAGTAGGTCTGCTATAGGAGAAGTGTCATGATTTCATGACAAAAGTAGAGAAGAAGGCCATGAAGACAGAAGGGTCACGATTTCACGACAGAATTGAAGATGACATCAACAGAGGTAGAAGTGTCATGATTTCATGACAAAAGTAGAGAAGAAGGCCATGAAGATAGAAGGGTCATGATTTCATGACAGAAGTGAAGGTGACGTCAGCAAAAGCAGAAAGTGTCGCGATATCATGACAAAAGCCATAAGATAGTGTATGGTTGCAAAAGGTGTCGCGATATCGCAACATGTTGTAGTTTCACGACAGAAGCTACAGGAGAGTTGCAGAGGCAGTGAAGCTGATAAAGTTAAAATTGGGCTGATGAAGATTAGGGTTTGTAGCTGACGTAGTTAGAGGATGTGCAGCCGACTAAGATCAAGGTTTTAATCTTGAAAGTGTTAGTATAAAATGAGGGTTTCTTGGAGAGTTTTTTTATCAATCAAAGTGTGTGTTCGAAGAGCAACGTTCGCAGATAGAGTGCGGGGGAGAAGTTCGATCGTCGAGAAGCAGAGTGTGAAATTTGATAGCAATGTACAGAGTGCATTTCGTTGAATCTTCTAAGTGAGAGATATTGTGAGGAAGCAGAGTGCGTGAAGACGTTGTTGCTATGATTGCACAGAGGTGCAAAGGTCGATGTTCGATCAGTTGCAGCTGTGATTGCGCAAAAAGAGCAAAGGACTGTGTTTTGTGCAGAATAGAGGAAGAGGACATTTGTGCTAGACATGTTTGGTGCAGATCAAAGAAAGAGGAAGAGGACATTAGTGCTAGACCGAAGGACTGTGTTTAGTGCAAATTCGAGGACCAAATTTGAGGTGATAGAGTTGAGGACAGAGGTCTCCAGCCGGAGCGGGGAAGATAGGTGTCTTCTCGTGGACAGAGTTCCATTTGCTAAGGGCAGAAGAGACAAAGGTCTTCTAGAGGATCACCAGCCAGAGCAGAGTTAGGGGAAGGTATCTCCTTTGAGCAGAGGCTCATAAACTTTGTAATTGGGAAAGGTTTTCGCAAAATTTGAGTTGATAAAATTAGTGAAAGATTTTATCCGTGGAGTAGCCCACATTGGGTGAACCACGTAAATTGTTGTGTCTCTTTGTGGATGGTGTTTTGTGCATTGCTTTGATTACTGCTATTGATACTGCTGTCTATACACTGCATAATATTGAATTGAAAGTTGAATTAAAGGAAAAAGAAAAAAGAGGTCTTACATTGTTCACCCCCCCCTCTCAGTATAAGCTTGTGTTCTTCAATTGGTATAAGAGCGGGTGCCTTCGAAAAGTTTAAACAACTTGAAGGAAAAGCTAGAAAAGAACACAATGGATTTTTCAAGTGGCAATGTAGCACCTATTCTTGATGGATCATATTTTGGTCTGTGGAGTGCAAGAATGAAGGTTCATCTAATGGCACTTGGTAATGAGGTATGGGAAGCAATTGAAGATGGGTACACTATTCCTGAACATGGTCCATATACTAAAGAAGATAGGCTCCTACATCACAACAATTCAAAAGCAATGAATGCAATCCTGAAAGGCTTATAGAAAGTAGATCTCACCAAAGTGATTCACTGCAAGACAGCTAGTGAAATGTGGAATCAGTTGAAGGTGGTTCATACAGGTGATGCAAATGTCTGAAAGGCCAAGTTGAGACACCTTAAAGGTATGTTTGAACAACTCCAAATGAATGATGATGAAAATATTAGTGACTACATGCTTCGTATGGATGAGGTTGTTAACTCCATGAATGACTTAGGTCTTGAGCTTGCTGAAAATGATGTGTGTGATAAGATTTTAAGATCTCTTCCTAATAGATTTAGTGAAAAGATTTTTGCGATTGAGGAAGCTAAAGATTTAGATAAGTTGAAAAAGGATGAGCTCCATAGTATACTTGCAGCATTTGAGTTGAGAACTCAAGTGAAAGTTGATGTCAAGAAAGAGGCAGCTTTCAAAGCTACCAAGAAATCAAAAGGCAAACAGATTCAAAAGAGTGATGAGTCTTCTAGTGATGAAGAGGCATATTACAGCAAGAAATGCAAGTTCTCTAGAAAGCACAAAAGCATGAAAAATATAAGATGTTTCAATTGTGGAAAGTTTGGTCATTATGCTACTGACTGTACTGTTTCCAAGATGAGCAAGGAATCTAAAAAGCACAAGCATCACAGGAAGAACAAAGATGAGCACAGCAATCACGAAAAGAGGTATTCCACAATCACAAGAAGAGTTTCTACCTAAAAAAAGCAAGTAAGTGTTCTAGTAGTGATAGTGAAAGTTCTTCAAGTGATAGTGAAAATGAGATGCTGTTCATATCAAAAAAGGAGGAAGAACCGAAACATAGATTCAGTATCATGAAATGTTTTAGATGTGGAAATTTTGGTCACCTTGAGGATGATTGTACAAATAATGATTTGGTTTTTAGTATGTATAAGGATGCTTCAGAAAACTATAAGGAAGATGCTTGTATGGTTTTTGAAAAAGGTAGCACCTCTAGTAAGAAGGAATATGAAAAATGTTTTGATGTTTATGAAAGCAAACAAATAGAGGATATTGAAAGTGAACTTAATAATGCTCTTAGTTCTTTGAAAAAGAATAGAAATAAGAATGCTAGACTCAAGGATAATTTAGATGAATGTTGTATGGAGAGATATGATCTTATAGAAAATCTTGATTTCTCTATAGCCAAGACTCAAGAACTCAAGGATGAGTTAGAGTCTAAGGTTCTTGAATATAGTGAGCTAGAATAGAAAATGGCCTCTTTGAAAGAGGAAACTAAAGAGTACAAGGATAAGTTGTACAGGTTTCAAGAAAGCTCCAAAAATGTTAAGTCTCTCATCAAAGGTCAAAGAAAGACAACAGATAAAACAGGTCTTGGTTTTGTTAAACCACACAAGGAACAGGTTGGGGAATATAGTAAAAGATTTCAAAAGGAAGAGAGTTCTGACAAAGAGATTATTTCAGAGAAAGAGTTCATGAGTGATAGATGCGTAGAAACAGAAAACAAAATTCTGAATGCGAAGAAGAAGTGTTCGGGACCCAAGAGGCCAAATAAAAGAAAATTTCACGACACATGTTTTGTGTGTCATAGGTTTGGTCACATGGCTTCGCATTGCATGACTCAAGTAAGGAAAGTAAATGACAGTTTTAGAGGTGGCAATTTCTTTCAAGGGTATTGCTACTCTTGTAATCAGTTTGGGCATAAGGCAATTTTTTGCAAGGCCAATAACAGGAACACGGTTAGTCAAAACAGGCGGATTTGAAGAATAGGTATGCCTAAAAGAAATAACATTAGTACTTGTTATAAGTGCAACAATGACGGTCACACATCCAGACAGTGTAGATCTGATCTTCCAAGGTACAGGAATAGGAACAGTGGTATGAACAGGTCCAAGGATCAAGGCATGGATAATGACAGGAATGATAACAGTGACAGGAACAAGATCAGAAATATGGACAAAGAATTCAAGAAAAGGCCTGGCAAGGAAGTTTTAGACACTGATGATGATCAGTGCCTAATGGGAGTTTTACTCCCAACCCTATTTTAATCACCTCATCAGGAGGTGGGGGAGGGACTAAGCTAAGAGGCTCATTCTTAGTCCCGAGCCCCAAAGGTGACCCTTTGCCATTGATGACAAAGGGGGAGAGATATGAGTAAGGGGGAGAGCTTCAAGTGAAGAGGAAAGCTTCAAGTCAAGGGGAGAAAAACTTCAAAGTCAATTTATCGATTGATAGCATAGTTGGTTTCAGTTTTGGATTTTGAGATGTGTTTTCCATAAAGGTTTGCCATCAATGACAAAGGGGGAGATTGTTGGCAATTTTGGGTACTTTGGGTACATTGCATTTGCTCAAGTGTATAAGTTGTCATTGATGTCAAGAAGATTTTGAAGGAATTTGATTTGATGTAAAATAATTTGTTTTGATGAAGGTTTCGGCATGACAGGTTCGAAAAAAAAGCAAGTTAGAAAAGTGTCGCGATATCGCGACATGTCGTAGTTTCGCGACTCAAAGAGGAGAGAGAATGTTTGGAGTCAAAAGTGTCGTGATTTCGTGACATAATGCAGGAGAGAGAGTCCAAAATAAAAAGTGTCATGATTTCGCGACATAATGCAGGAGAGAGATTCCGGGAGAAAAAGTGTCGTGATATCGCGACATGTCGGGTTTTCGTGACCCAAAGAAAAGAAAAGAGCTAAAGATGAAAAGTGTTACGATATCGCGACATGTCGCATTTTTGCGACTCGAAAAGTACAGGAAGGCAAAGAAGGAAAAGTGTCACGATTTCATGACAGATTACAAAGTAGACATATGGAAGCTGAAAGCGTCGCAATTTCGTGACAGGTGGAGATGGCAGCATTCAGTTGGAGAAAGTGTCACAATTTCGCGACAGGTTGAGATGAAGCATTCAGTTGGAGAAAGTGTCACGATTTCATGATAGGTTGAGATGGCAGCTTTCAATTGGAGAAAGTGTCATGATTTCACGACAAAAATAGGAAGCAAGTCTTCAACAGAAGAAGCATCGTGATTTCACGACGAATTCAAGAAGGAAGAGCTCAAAGGCGAAAGCATCGCGATTTCATGACATGTTCCAGTTTCACGGGCGTAAGGCAGAGAAAAGCGTAAGACAGCGAAAGCGTCACGATTTCATGACATGTTCTAGTTTCGCAAGCGTAAGGTAGAGAAAAGCATAAGACAGTGAAAGTGTCACGATTTCGTGACATGTTCCGGTTTCGCAGGAGTAAGGCAGAGAAAAGCACAAGGCAATGAAAGTGTCACGATTTCGTGACATGTTCCATTTTTGCTAGTGCAAGCAGAAAAGAGTGCAAGGAAGCGTAAGTGTCATGATTTTGTGACAAAAACTGAAAGGAGGTCTGCTATAGGAGAAGTGTCATGATTTCATAACAAAAGCAGAGAAGAAGGCCATGAAGACAGAAGGGTCGTGATTTTGTGACAGAATTGAAGATGACGTCAGCAGAGGCAGAAGTGTCACAATTTCATGACAAAAGTAGAGAAGGCCATGAATACAGAAGGGTCACGATTTCACAATAGAAGTGAAGGTGACATCAGCAAAAGTAGAAAGTGTCACGATATCACGACAAAAGCCATAAGATAGTGTACAGTTGCAAAAGGTGTCGCGATATCGCGACATGTTATAGTTTCACGACAGAAGCTACAGGAGAGTTGCAGAGGCAGTGAAGCTGACAAAGTTAAAATTGGGCTGATGAAGATTAGGGTTTGCAGCTGACATAGTTTGAGGATGTGCAGCTGACTAAGATCAAGGTTTTAATCTTGAAAGTGTTAGTATAAAAGGATGGCTATTTGGAGAGTTTTTGTATCGATTGAAGTGTGCGTTTGAAGAGTGACGTTTGCAGATAGAGTGCAGGGGAGAAGTTTGACCGTCAAGAAGCAGAGTGCAAAATTCGATAGCAGTGTACAGAGTGCATTTCATCAAATCTTCTAAGTGAGAGAGATTGTGAGGAAGCAGAGTGCACAAAGATGCTGTTGCTATGATTGCGCAGAGGTGCAAAGGTCGATGTTCGATCAGTTGTAGCTGTGATTGCACAAAAAGAGCGAAGGACTGTGTTTTGTGCAGAACAGAGGAATAGGACATTTATGCCAGACCGAAGGACTATATTTGGTGTAGATCAAATAAATAGGAAGAGGACATTAGTGCTAGACCGAAGGACTATGTTTAGTGCAAATTCGAGGACCAGCTTTGAGGTGATAGAGTTGAGGACAGAGGTCTCCATCCAGAGCAAGGAAGACAGGTGTCTTCTGTGGACAAAGTTCCATTTGCTAAGGGCAGTAGAGACAAAGGTCTTCTAGAGGATCACCAGCCAGAGTAGAGTTAGGGGAAGGTATCTCCTTTGAGCAGAGGCTCATAAAATTTGTAATCGGAAAAGGTTTTCCCAAAATTTGAGTTGATAAAATTAGTGAAATATTTTATCCGTGGAGTAGCCCACATTGGGTGAACCACATAAATTGTTGTGTCTCTTTGTGGATGGTGTTTTGTGCATTGCTTTGATTACTGTTGTTGATATTGCTGTCTATACACTGCATAATATTGAATTGAAAGTTGAATTAAAGGAAAAAGAAAAAAGAGGTCTTATACTGTTCACCCCACCTCTCAGTATAAGCTTGTGTTCTTCATAAAACTCTTCCTATTGGGTGATGGGGACAATGGGGTGTGACTCCTCTTCAGAATATTCAGAAGCATTTGATATAACCTCAAACTCTTCATAACTTTCATCATCATAATCAAATATGGGATAGGATAAATTGATGGGGTCATCATCGTTTACTTCATCAATGCAAAGTTCTTGAAGGACATGTTCAGGAGGGGATGTTGATGGCAATGGATGTATGGAGGGATCTTCATCATTGAGGCTAAGCTTTTTGAAGGCTTTCTTAAGAGAAGTGGTGGAGGACAATGGGGTATAGACTAATCCAAAATTATCATAGGCACCTCTATATGGGACATATAGGATATCATGCATTCCTTGTTCATGGGAACCTAGAACTTGACCTTGCTAATGTAACATGTTAAAGTATCTGGTTGGAAACTCTTCTACGTTAGGTATATTGGCATGCCTAGGCTCTTTTGGTTCTTCGGGTGGGTTTTCCCTAGTTGAGCAATCCAATCCTCCATAAACAAAGTTAATGCTATTTGGAGTGACACTCATGTCGTAGACAACACCTATGGATAGAGAATGGTCTTTGGGACGTCCAAAATCCTTGGCTATTGGAATGGCTAAGGGGGTGATGGTGATGTCTTGGACCACATATTCACCTATACTAGGATTGGTGATGTGGACTTTGACTTGGGTTGATGAGGTGGATGGTGAAGGCTCGGATGGCTCTGGATTGGTTGTGTATGGTGAGGAGTTAAATATGTCACAATCAGAAAGTTTGACTTGTGACACATCGACTGATGGAGTTGGATTGGATTGTAGCGCAGTGTGATGAGATGGCGGTGTGGGATGATGTGATGGAATAGAAGAAGTGGTTTTAGTGAAAGGAGTTTTGCGATGTACGATGTGTTAACGAAAGCTTATCCGTAATTACATGTACAATAAGAACAATATGTTTGAGAAGGTGATGTGATGGGTAGCTCCTCTATGATGGGAACCTTAGAAGAAGAATATAGATTGAGGGATGATGTGGATGGATTCGATGATGGTGCCAAGAATAAATGGGTGGAAGGTAACATGGATTCATAAGGATTTGAAATGAAATTACAATACTTAAAAGGTTCAACATCCGCAAGGATGCAATGGACTTGTCCATCATGAACATATTTCAAGCATTGGTGGAGAATTAATGGAACACATTTTATTTCCCTCATCCAAGGTATACCAAGGAGTATATTATATGCCATGGCACCTTCCAATATGTGAAACATGGTGTGCAATGTTCTGGTCCCTACTTCTATAGGTAAAACAATAGTGCCAACTGTGGTACACAAAGCATCGTTAAATGCTTTGAGGGTGAGTGATGATTTATAAATGTGCGATGGAGGTAGGTTGAGGTGGATAAGAGCAGCGGTAGTAATGATATTTATTGATGAGCCGGTATCAATTAATACTCTTGAATGGCTTTCTGTCTATTAAGGCCATTATGTGCAATGGAGGGTCCAATTTTGAACTCATTGATTTTATCTCAAAGTCATAGAAGGTGATTGATGGTTCCATGCACGTTCTAACACTCCCTACAAAATTGTTAAAGGTGTTAGATTCTTAGGATTCTAACTCAATTGACTTGAGTATTTCCATTAAATATTCTCTATGCCTAGGGGATTATTGAATGAGCTCATATACAAAAATTTTAGCTGATGCCATTTTCAAACTAGTGGTTAACCGACTGGTTAAGGTTACCATTGGCCTTATTGGACAGAGGATGGGTGGATTGGATGGGTTGGATAGATTGACTACGGAGATGGATTTGGCAATGTTTGAATGGGAGGCAGGTTTGAAGGTTGTTGAACATTTTTTTGATTTTGCCTTTGCCCTCTAGTGACCATATGGACCACTCCTACAAAGTTCTGATATTGTTGGACATGATTTACTTGGTTAGGGGGTGCTTGTTGATTGTTACCCCCTACGTTATATTGGACCTCCCCATGGTTAGGTAGAGGCATCTTATATATGCCCAAATTTTGATTTTGTGGAGCTAAGGGGTTATCCATGTTAATGGACCCTAAGTCTATAAGGTCTTGCACTATGTTTTTGAACATGTGGCAGGAATTGATATCATGCCCATTTTATCGATGGTATGGATAAAACAAGTGCTCTGTATAACCCTTAGGTCGTTTGGTGGGATCATCGGGCCTAATTTCTGGCAAGGCTAATTTGATGGTTTCATACAACCTTCAAAACATGGATGAATATGACTCGTTTATCGGAGTGTATTGTCTTTGTGGGCAATTGAATTGGTGGTGGGTAGGTTGTTCCACAGTTGATGTTGTGTTTTGTTTCGTTGGTGCTTTGGTTACTGATGAGATTGCATGATAGGAAATTTGTTTCTGCACCCATTTTTGAGCCACTACGGGCTATATCATCACCACTTGATTGACTTGGTTTGTTGTGTTAGCCGTTGAGGCTTATGTAGATTTGTTTTGGCCAAATTGATTATTTCAGTATTGGCCCTTGTTTTGCCATTATTTCTTTTTAGGCTTAGTGACACCCTCTTGGATTTTGATCTCCTCAATGACACTAGTCTGCGCTAAAGCTTCTTTGAATGTTTTATAAGTGTTTAGTTGTAGCATCCAAGAGATGGGTTTTAAGCAACTCTTGGTAAAAAGTTTTATAATTTCTTCCATTTGTAGGGAGAATGGCAACTTCATTATGATTGCCCTCCAATGGTTTCCAAATTCATAGATAGGTTCCTCATCCTATTGTTTCAAATAGTAGATATCTGATAAGGACACCTTCTTTTTAATATTTAGGATGAAGCGTTCCAAGATTAGATCTATAAATTTATCAAAAGTGTATATACTATGTGTGGGAAATTGATTGTACCATTCAATGGCATATTTCCCTAATGTTTGAGGAAACATTCGGAGCATAAGAGCATTATCATAACTAATCCTAAAACATACATGGAAAAATGAGCTCACATGTTCCTTGGGATCCTTAGTTCCCCTAAACTTGTCAAATTTTGGTACTATAAAATCTATCAGATATGGCGGTGATGGTACCTATGGATGGATTAGTTTATGGATTAGTTGGATTAATGTGAGCTTTTGGCTCATTGTTCCTAATGAATTTTGCATCAACTGATCGATTTGCTTTTGTATTTCTTGAAGTCTAAGGACTTCTACTAGAATTTGAGGACCCTAGATTAGGTTGTGGTTGGTTGATGGGCTTGATGATGGATGTTGGGGTGTGACCAACATGGTGTTGTGGAATGAATTGGGTTGGGTATGTGGAGAAGATGGATGGTTGAAGTATGGGGATGATTTACGATGATGATGGAGGAAGGGATTGGATTTTTTATTGGTGGCAATGTTGATTGGTATGGTGGATGTGTGGAGTGGTGGTGGATTAGGGATGGTCACTATGGAAGATTGAGGGACCCATGTCAAATTTTGATTGATGAGTGGAGGTTTATTTGGAACTCCTTGGGTCATAGGTTTTGTGTTAACTAGTTGCTTTCCTTTTGTTTGTTGTGAAAGTAATCTATTGATGAGCCCTAATGTATCCATAAGTTCTTGATTTGACCATGTGTCAAATGATGGGGTTGAGGTTGGATGAGATGATGGTTGGGTTGATGATGATGGATGATTATACATGGTCATGTTGGCTAAGTGAGATTATGGAAGAATGGATGACATGGTGATATTGGCTAAGTGAGATGATGGAGGAATGGATGACATGGTGATATTGGCTAAGTGAGATGATGGAGGAATGGATGACATGGTGATATTGGCTAAGTGAGATGATGGAGGAATGGATGACATGGTGATATTGTCTAAGTGAGATGATGGAGGTGTGGATGATGATGGATGAGAGGACATGGGTATGTTGCAAGTTGCATTTGATGTTGCAACTTGAATATTAGGGACTTGTGAGGCAGCATTGACATGCTCCTCTTACAAGGGGTTGGTATAGGTGGATGTGAAATAAGTGTTTTGAACACTTGGGCTTTGGGGTGGTTGGCTTATGGAGGAAGGCATACCATATTCATATCTCGAATTAGGATATCCTTGGGCAATGTAGGTGGTAGCCAATTTAGCTTCTTCAAAACCATCTTGGATAATGGGCTTTAAGACATAGTTAGAGGCCTTGTAAATGGTCTGAACTCTATCCATGTCTATGTAGGTGGTGTCTGTCTCCACATCAAGTGAATGGGATTCCTCTTGAGAGTGGTGTGGATGGGATGATCCATACAAAGTAGTTTGAAACATATTGTATGGGGCTACTGAAGTAGCGGGCTCATGAGAATTGTTTTCCATTAAACTACTTTGGTTTATCATTTTCTATTGTTGTCGTGTTAGCACCATAAAGTAATAAAGCCAAATATTCAAAGCTTATCTAAACCACACAAATTAATTTTTTTTTTTCAAAATTTAAAGCAAAGAAAACAACCAATCCTAAGTTTCACCTTGTGTGGCTTACCTCAGGTTCATTAATTATTTTCTTCCCTTAATGTGAAGTTCCTTTTAAAAATGTGAGTTTGTGTGTTTTTATGTAACTTAATCTTTTTTAATGAAAAACAAAGTTAAAAGCTATGGTTGACCAAGGCAACGAGATTCTTTTTGGTAATGACCTCCAACACATTTACTCGGGGGTAGTCCTATGGTGTCTAGGGGCAGATATTTGATGGATGGATATGAATGCCACCGTCACCAAACCTCAAGCAATAGTTGGTGATGAAATTCAACTGTTACTATTAAAAAAAAGTGCAGCGTGTAGTGTGTGATTAATTTTATTAGATCTCTTGTTCTCTATGGTGTGCAAACAATATTAAAAATTACCAACCTCACTAATCTAAATTAGAATCCAACACAAAGATGCAAATTTCATCGATAGAGCGCAGAGTACACCCTTAAAATCCCTGCCTACAAATGATAAAAATCACATGAGCACCGGAGGGTTCATCCACCTCTCTGACAAAGGGGCAAGCCTAGGGAAAGATTACTTTATGCTTCTAAATGTTGTTCCTATTTAGATATGCAAGTTTGAAATAAATTTTAACCCTAAAATGCAACTCTAAGATGCTTTTCTATTTTATATGCACTCAAAAATGCAAACAAATCACCTAGACTTGCAATTTCAGAACAAGAAGTATATTTTGTATCATAAATCACACACAAACCCTAGATGTAACTTGCTACAAATTCTTTCCTAGATTCCTTAATGTGAACACAAAAATAGTGAAAAACAACAGCAAGAAACAAAATACGTAAATTGCTAAATGGCAACCTAGGGTTACAAAACTTACTTGGAAGCCTCAACTCTGCTTCAAATTAATGCTAGGTGTAGTCGAGTGCCTGTACAGGCATAGGAGAGTGTATTATTAATACAGAAGGATGCCTAAATAATGCATAAGAGTGCCTGCGTGATCTCTGAAACTGCTACAAAATGCTTCAAAAACCCTAGTGACGAACGTGACGAATTTTACGTTTTTTGAAAATCCTACAAAAAACAACAATAACATTAAATTAGCAAGGTAGATCTATCAAATAATGAAACCCTTGTGGATCCCACCATGATTGCCATTTGTAGATGCAAGAACATGACACTTAAAATAAAATAGCGAAAATCAAATAATGTAGTGAGACACAAAGATTGCATAAAAGAATGTATATTCAATAAGATGGGGGGAGATGATAAACTCCTTTATTACAATCCTTGTTCAGTACAACTATTTGATACAATATATTACAATGACGCTAGGGTTTTTTGAAACCCTAGCTAGTAGCAATGGAAGTGTCTTCAGATTTAGGTGTGCTCTTAATCTCAACAAGTTGAGTGGGCTTCGAATATCCAATATTGGGCCACTCCAGCTTCAACAACTATCAAATAAAATGTAGAACTTGCAGATCTACTTACACAAAATAAAACAAAGAGAGTTAGTAATACCTGTGACGGCTCCATAGTGTGAGGCCCTTAGACATTAATAAAACCCTAGTTTACTAATAAAATAAAAGAGCATGCAGAATCAACATATTACTAAATAAAATACACACAAATATGATTTAACTTGCTATTACCTTGCTATTTACCAGTTATTGTAGATGGCATTTTATATCTATTGATGCAGCAGCTTCATAATGTAGTTTTTTGATGATGGTAGGCTAGGTCGCGAGCTTCGTAGGCTATGGTTCGCACCTAGGACTGTGGTAGGCTCTGGAGAGTGCCTAACAAGCTCTGCAACAAGCTTGGTAGGATCTGGCATGCACCTATAGATAGGGCAGGCTCTGGAGAGTGGTGTGTAGGCTCTACAGCGATCTTTGCAAGCTCAAAATAGCGCTTGCAGGGTAGGGTAAATCTGCAAAAATAGATCATGGGGATGGCGACAGAGGTGACGGATGGAGGATGGCTATGGCAGTGAGTGAGGATGGATGGATGGCAACTAGAATAGCAGAAGTATTATTGGTGGACTAGGGCTTCAGATCTTTGGGATTCTATTCTAGGGCTTCACCAATAATCTCTTCATAATGCAAAGTCTGATGTCCAAGTTCAGAGGGTTCCAGTTCCAAGGTTTGGGCATTTGCAAATGCCCCTACTTATAATCCAACCTTAGGGTTTTCTTAGGGTTTTATCCTTACAATTTTGATCATGTGGCTAATATTAAATTAGATCCTAAGTTTGAGATTACTTTTTGCATGTGACATGGATTAATGAATATGGACGGTGGGGATTAGAATGGATCGAACAGTTGTGGTTAATTGAGTTTATAAATATATATTTTATAATAAATATATTATAATATAATATAAAATATTATATTAAATATTAAATAATATAAAATAATATTAAAATAATCCCAATTAGGCTAGGAAATGGTGGAAAAGGGCTAAAATGGTGGAATGGATGGCGGGAAAGGTGGATTTGGGCCAAATAATTGGTGGGAAGGGTGTATGGTGGATAAGTGTGTGGTGGAATGGTTAGGATGGATGATTAGTGGCTATAATTTGGTGTCTACATATATTATAGGTATTACTCTACCAGTTCCATGAACTAGATATCTCTTATCATCTGCAATCTTTGGAGAGAAATTAGCCTTGAATTCTAAAGACTCAAACCAATGTAAGTTACTAATCATATGATGACTAGATCCTAAGTCTATATACCAAATATATTTTTCTATTTGAACCCTTTTATTAGACTCGCATGATATTATCTTACATCTTTGATAAGAGTTTTGAAGAACTCTTTTATGATCTTGCCCATTGAATTCAAAAAATTGTCTTTGATATAGATTTTGTTTTTGAACTTTTCCTTTCATAAAGTATGATTTTGCATTTTGATAATGTCTCCTATGTTGAAAATTTCCTCTTGGCCACCTATCAATTTTTTAACCTTTAAGTTGAAATCCTCATATCTCCTAGGTTTTAATAGTTCAAGTATGAATTTTGCTAATTTCATACCTATGGACTAGCAGACCTTATGACTCCCTAGTTTAGAAAAAACTCAAATTCAAATATAAAATTTAAAAATTTTAATTTCCTAATCCTTTGATGTTGAATACTTTTTACCTCCCTAGTTTGATTTGCAAATTTTCTTAGACTTCAAATATTTTAAAGTTTAAATTTTTTCAATTTTCCTAAAAACTTTTAAAAAATTAAATAACCATTAATCTACCTTATTACTCATACTTGTCAAATATAAAAAAATAAAACTTTAAATACCTCCTTATATCTCCTTTTAAACCTCATTTATCCTATCAAAAAACTTAAGCACCAAAAAAATTCAAAATAATTTAAATATTTTCCAAAATCTTAGTGCATAATGTAATGCAAATTTGATTACCTCCCGATATGATTAGCGTTGTATATTCTTCCCAAAATCAATGTTGATAGTGTAACACTTGTGGAATTACTCCTTTAGTTGTGCTTCCAATCATTTTTTTGTATCTCGAGACGTTACTCCTTCTATTGCCCTTCTAATCATTTCACCCTAGCTTGTTTATTTCTCTTCACCAACAACCATGAACATTTTGCCTTGATCCGTCTATTGCTCTTCACACTAGCTTGACCTTCTACTATTATGTTTAGATAATTTACTTCACCTTGTTGTTCTCTTGCTTGGTTTAGGTAGCTCCAGTGGATGGTAAGCTTCTTGACTTCACATGACATGACAACATTGCTATTGTTTACTGAGTTATGTGTTCTCCTTAACTTCAAACTACAACATTATCCTTTCCATCATCATGCACTCTCATTTGTTTTTGTTTATATTATGTGAATTATTTACCTTATTTTCATTGGTATCATAGGCAACTGATTTACCTCCTTTTCACTATTATCATAGGTGACTGATTCACGTGGTCCCTATAATGTCAAATATGACTAGTTCATCTCATTTTTACTGCTATCACATGCAACTAATTTACTTGGTCCTTATAATGTCACAAGCAACTGGTTTTCTTGGTCCCTATAATATCATAGGTAATGGGTTTACCTAGTCCTTGTATTGTCACAGTCAACTGGTTTTCCAAGTTATCTTGTATTGTCATAGGTGGTCCTTGTATTTTCATAGGCAACTGGCTTGCTTGGTTATCTTGGATTAATTTTTTCTTTACCTCTAAAATGGTCTACTTAATTTACTTCATACTTAATCATATTTTGCATGGTCTACTTGCTTCACTTTAATTTGTGGCCTAGATAATTTCCAACAACTCTTCAAATACAATGATGATCGATAATACTTTCTTAGGTTTATATTTCTTAGTTGAAGCTCTTTGTAAACTAATTCAATAAATACATAACATATGATAATAGGTTATTTTAGATTCATTAGTATAATATTTTATTCTATTATGCTTCCCTCTAGCCTTTTCCTTATGTAAGTCTGCTTGGCTTCTCTATTATTCAATACAAAACTTCTATGGCCTCTTCTATTTTCTAAAATTCTTCAATATCAAGGTGACTTTAGCCCTAAATAACCAACTTTATCTTAGCTTATTCATCCTTAGTCTTCAATGTCAAGGGTTGGATTTATATCTGAATGATCAACTTTCTCATATTCGATTCACCTTTCAATCTTTAATCTGTAAAAACTTCAATTTTTTCAATCAATGTCAAGGTTGGTTTTATCCCTAAATGACCAACTAATCTTGAGTTGGTATGCCTATCAATCAATATAGTTGAGTCCTAGTCTTCACTAGTTATTCTTCAACCATGAAAATACCCTAGCTTCTCTACTCAATATGTCTTTTTAAATATCATTCGAGTCTCATTACCTTCAAAGTGGAAAAACTCTTAAGCAACTTTATCAAATATGAATAAAATCGATTAATAATGATGGCTTCGATAAACTCTATAAATATGGATAAATTCTAGTGGTAGTTTTGATACCACTAATGACTTTATAAGCCTTATACTACCACAAAATATCACAGGTTATATCACACATGTCCCAATATAAAATAACCACAATATAATAAGGTCAAGATAATAATAATATGAGCAAATTAATATGTATATCAAGGCTTATAATAAATCAAATAACATTCATTTATATACTGAAATATGAATGTAAATAGCTTGAATAATTCATGTACTATGCATGAAGAACAACTTATAATATTAATTTCTCAAAATGTATACAAGATTTATTGCTCATCTTCTATTACAACTTGAACTCACAATACTTCACTAACTTTCTATATCTTTTTATGGAGCATTATCTCCATAATATAGCAATAGTAATGTGACTCTTTGGATACTTGACTATTGCTCTCCATATGCCAAGTCTCATGACTCTTGGATTATCTACTTGCCACTTGCATACTTGATGAACACTTGACTCTATAATACTATACATGACTCTTACACTTCTACTTGCACTCTCTAATCTAGGATACTTGTGCACATATTTACATTATATATTTGCACTCTTATATACAAGATACTTGTGCACATTTACTCAACCTACACTTGCACTCTAACTCACATGACACTTGTGCATTTTCTACATATTATAACTTTACATGACACTTGTGCATTTCCTACATATTCACACTTACATAAAAGGGGAAATATAACTCACACTCTAAACTATGACTCAACCCTAATATATTATTTATAAATGTACCATGAAGGTACCATGGGGGTACATTAGCATGTACAAAATAATGTAATATTCTCCAATAGTACTCATGAAAAAAGCTACCACTAAGCATGCTAATAATATTTGATACATTGATTCTAGTGCTAGCAAGCACATGACAAGGAACAAAGAATAGTTTGTTATCTTATAAGAAAAAGAATGGAAATGGTGATCATTGTCAATAATAAAACCTACAAGTTGAAAGGAGAAGGTGATGTTTCAATTCATATTCCAAATGGTAAATGCACCATCAAATAGGTTCTCTATGTTCCAGGACTAGCCAACAACTTGTTGTATATATCCTAACTACTAGAAAGAAATGTAGAGGTTGATTTTAGAGTTGAAAATGGCCACAAGAGGTGTTTTATAACTAAAAATAGTAACAATATAGCCATCAGTTCCTACAAAAGTGGTTTTTTACCCTAAATATTCAATCTACTCTATATATAGCACTGTCAATAGTAACGATGGATGCAACTAGTCTTTGGCATCGAAGATATGGGTATCATAGTTTTGGCTACTTACTTTAAGTGAGTAAGCATTAGATGGCGATTGGTCTACCCAACCTTTCACCAACCTTGTCAATTTTCTTGGGTCTTTTAGTATAAAAGCATCATTGAGTACCATTTTAGTTGAGCTCTCATAGAACCAATAATCCCTTGGATGTAATACACATTGATCTATGCAAACCAATGATAACCAGTGTTGGTGGTAAAATATACTTCTAGTTTTTTTTTAATGACTACTCTAGGAAGATGTAGGTGTCCTCGTAATTGAATCCACATGTGTTTCAACACTTTCAATCTTTCAAACAACATATGAAAAAGGAAATGGGGTATTATACTAAGATTATATGCTCATATCAAGAGAGGGAATATACATCTACAAAATTCACAAGATATATTACATAAAATGAGATAAAGCAATAGCTTATTATAGCCTATACTCCACAACATAATAAAATTTCTGATAAAACAAACCATTTTATTATGGAAATGATTCATTGCATGCTCATAGAATCCAATCTAGATCAACAATAATGGGTTGAAGCAATCATAATTATAGTGTATCTTCTAAATAGAGTGCCTACAAAGACACTACAAGGATTTACACTGAAAGAATACCGGTTAGGGATGAACCCTTTCATTGAACATCTTAAAGCCTTTGAAAGCAAGGCATACATGCACATACCAAAGAAAAAGAGGACTAAGCTAGATGTAAAATCCCTACCATAAATTTTTCTTGGATATAATAATAAATACAAAGGATATTGTTTGATAGATCCAAAAACCAAGAAATTGCATATAAGTGAAGATGTATTATTCAATGAAGTAGTTAAGCTAAAGTTATATGTTGAAGGCCCTCAAGATGCTACATCTCTTGTTGTAAGCAAGGATATTAATGAAGAAGTCCAAGAATAAATTTTATCTATGAATGATAAACCTACATCAATTGCTCCTAAATAGAAGTGAAAGACTCCAAAATGGGTCTAGAGTATCATTAGAGATGCCAAGATTTATGCACCTCATAATATCACTTTCACTTGCCCTCAAACTCATAGTATGGTTTTTTAGGAAGTTAACATAGGATTGATGTATTTAGTGATGGAGAATTCATAACCAGTAGCAGTAAAGAATACCCAAAAGTTAACCTAGTGGTAGACCCATAGGTGATAGACCCAAATACAAACCCATAGGTAGATCCAATGGAATACCTAGAGGTAAACTTATATATCGACCTAGTGGTAAACCCAGAGATCAACCTAGTGGTAAACCCAGAGGCTGACCATATGGTAGACCTAGAGGTCGACCCTGTGGTAGACCCAGAGGTGATAAACCTAGAGGAAACAAACCCAAAGGTAGACCCATAGGTGGTTACCCAAGATCCAAATTAGTTAGAGCCAGAATAGCCAAGAGCTAGGAGCTAAATTAGCCAAAGTTAAGAGCTAGATCTAGAGTTAAGATCAAGAGTCTATTCTCTTCTAAATTAAGGGGTGGTCCTAATATTTCCTATCCCAAATAATGTAATAATGGGTTTATTTTAGGAATATATTTTTCTATTATTTATTGATATTATTAGGTTATTAGGTCATGCATCTTTAGATAATTAGGGCATCCATTCTTAGATGGGTTACTATTTTTATATATTCATTGGATATAATGATCTCTTAAATTGGGAGTATCAATATTCTAGATTATGACCCTAATACATGTAATAAATAGTCATGCATTTATGAATGAATTTATTTTCTTTGCTATCAAATTTAGCCAACTCTAATGCTTCAACATTAGTCAAAAGTAGTTATCCTTTATTTCTAACCCTAAACCTAATAATTAAGGGTCACCTTTACTTTCAAAAGAGATGCCCACTAATCACTAACTGAACTATTACAATAAAATAAATAAAAATGGTTAGGATATGAGGTCCTAACAACCTTTATCTTGACTGGTATAACCACTAGCCACCACATTGATATAGATTTTAGCTCAAGTTTCAATGACTACATCTGCGTTCACAACCAACTCCATCATATTTGCTCCACCTATAGTATTGTCTCATCCACCTTCATATCCAATTATTTTGGTGCAAAGACCCCTTGAAATTACAATGACATCACCAACATATGCTCTATCAATAGATTCTATCTATACCACCTAGGAGCAACAATCTATTGTAATACCGAGATAAGCATTCATTTGGTAAATAATTGATGCCCTTAGAGGAAGTGATATAGAAGAGGTGATGAAATCCATGAGGGAAAAAAATGTCAACGGTGAATTTATCAACATGAAGAAAAAAACCCCTAAGATGTTAGTAGTCATGTGATTCCAGTTGGTAGAGGATGGAAAGAAGATCCTCATTGATCAAGCCATAAAGAAAGACCCTACCAGTTCTCCTGCATCCTCATCCAACTTTTTCACCATGACATCTTATTTGGACATGAACCAAAGTAACCCATATCATATGATACAATTTGTAGGTTGATTACACCTATGGTTATCTGTGAAGCATGTAAAAGTGGTTGCAAATAATTAAGATCATAAGAAGAAGAAATAGGACAATGTACAAACAATGAATCAACTAACAATTGAGAAGCAAAAATTCTAACAAGAAGTAGAAGCTACTAAAAATAATGTGATAAAAAATGACCAATTACAAAGACAAGTGGAAGAACTAAAAGGTGAATGTGTTGAAAATTAAAAATAGAGAAAGCATCAAAAAGACCTATCAGTGCAACTCGCACAAGAATAGGATCAAATCAACCACTACTTGAAAAAGAGAAGAAAAACCTAAAGCTATGGTTAGAGCAAGTTAAAGATACATTCCAAGAGGAGCAAGAAATTTTCCAACTAAAATAAAATTGAAAATTTGAGAAAATGAGCAAATGAAAAGAAATGTCACACTTTATATGTTGAACAAGTCAAGTCCCTATGAGATTATATTGAAACCAAAGTGTTGAATACGGAGGATTATTTTAAATTTATGATTGGACCAAAGCCATCCTAGAATAGGCCATGGGAATAATTCAATAAGCAAAGGGTGAGGTGCCTACAAGAAGAAGGTACCAAAAGGTAATCAAACAATTGGCCACCATGACGACAACACAAGCACAACAACTTAAAGTGATTGATAGAAAAAAGGTGGTTAAATAACTAAATGCAATTATTGATGTCAATTTCTGGGTGCAAACATGCAAGGACACACACACCACCTTAAGGGCTTTAATTTTTACAACGATGAATGAGATCCAAGAGTTGTTCAAAACTAGACGAGCAAATTTTTAATAAACATAAAAGACTCCTCAATGATGACCAATTGCAAAAAAAAAATTAGGAGGATAAGGCCAGAGAAGAAAGTGATACTTCCCAAAACCAAATGGATAGGCTAAATTCATTATTTGATAAGCTTATAGGGCTAGCAATACAACATGAAGGGCTTTTTTAAAATCCCTATGAACATCTTTCAAGGGAAATTGAAATGCTTACAGACATGGAGCTGCCCAAAGACAATGTATGGTAGATTTTGCTTAAGTTACTTCCATAATGACCAAGGAGATATAAAAAATTTACAATTTTGTAACAAGTTATCTCAATATTACATACTCCATGCCCAAGGATATAGGTAATAATTAGGATCTCTCACCAATCGAGATTGGTGCCCCATGAAGTTGCTAGAAATATAATAGCCTAAATACTACCTTGGAATCCCTAATGATTAAGAGGCTTGAAAAACAAAAAAAGTCAAATAATTAAAGCCTCTAAAGCACCTTTATGATCTAGGGATGTAGGAATTTAGTTTGATACTTAGGGTGTGATACACTCCTCAACTAGTAATTCACTCAACATGCCATTAGCACTGAAGAAGCAACTAGATCCCATGAGTGAACTACTTTCATACAAGTAGCAAATCACTCTCTTCCCAAGAAGGAATCTCTTATAATTGGACCAATCAAGAAAAATAAGCATGAATGCAAGGAAAATAACAAAAAAATTATAATTTATCCTTTTGTGGTCTCAAAATAAACTAATAAGGTTTCTAAGTAGGTTATAGGTAATTTTGGAGGCATGTAACACTTAAGTATGCATCATTTTGATAAATACGCCTCTAAATTAGTAGATTTACTAGGCATAGAAGTTTTTTACCATAGGTAATTGTTTGGTAAATAGTTTCCTATAATAGGATCCATGGGCTCTATTCTAATCATCTTTTGGTCCTTGAAAAAATTAAAGCTACACTCCATGTACTCTACATTGTATTCATGAAAAACTCTTCATTACATTTTCTTTCTAATTATGGCACTACTCTTTTGGATCGTGGTAATCATAGTGATTGTGGCATTGTCCTTTTGCTTTCTATTACTCATATTCTATTATTTTGATTTGATATGTGATAGCACACCATTATTTGATTTATTCATCGGTTGATCGATCACACACTCTCATTCCTACAACTAAGGTTGTATTTTGTTATCATGCAATTTACTTTAATCGTATGACCTTACCTTCAAACATTTAATTTTTTGCACTATTTTTTGTACTTAGTTTGGATTATATTAGGTTAGATTAGTAAATATAATGAGGAATTAGCCGAATTCAAATAAGACACACTTCTTCCAATTCTATTGAAATGAATTTGTGAGACACATTAGAAGTTGAAATTTTTGACATTCAACACACACACACACACAAGTTAAATTAACAAATAATACAATAAAAGTAAAGAAATCTTATTTTTATTCCATGCATTGAATTAGACCAACATTATTCCATACAAGTATTAAGTGTATGAGAATAAATATGTTTGTTGTGAGACTCATCTAGGCATTTTCTTATAAGAACACTGATATGAACAATGCTAAAATAAAAATAGTTATATATTTTATTTATTTTGCTCTAGGAAAGAATATTTTCAATATTTCATGTGGACCACTTAATAGTGTTGCTTTTATAATATTATAAGCTTAATTTTTGTAATAAATTAAACTTTTGTAGATAAGTATAAACATTTTGTGTAGTGATTATTTAACTTTGTATGGGAGAATTCAATACCATTTACAATAATATTATCACAATTTATTATATCCTCAAATTTAGATAGTATCCATTCATCTAAGATACATAATACACATTCTAAAAAGCATAGTAAACATCTTTGGGTCATTCATGTGAATGAAACATTAAATTTCAATTAAAAATATATATAGATATGTTACTCTCTATTTCCTAAACTAGTTCACTATATATTTATATATATTTCCTTAATTTTTATAAGGTAAGTAGTTTACATACCTTCCACTCTTTTATTTTGTTGTAAGAATGACATAAGAGCATAAACCAACAAACAATGGCAATAGTTTTACTACAATTTTGTATATGAAAGGTTATATGTGATAGAAATAAATGTAGAAAAAAGAATCTAAATTAGGCATAACAACAAATAGTATTTGAAACCCTATAATACATTACAATTAAAGCTAAGCATATTTTTCTACCAAGCAAATAGAAATTTAAATATGACAATTACACATGCAATAATCTTTGAGCATGGTAAGTGTAGTGTCAATGCTAGGATTTGAATGTAACTACGTAATACAAAGATATTTTGGTTATTATGCATAGTGAAAATATTCTTAGATATTCAATGGATTTGATAGGTTGCATCATATCAACTTTAGAAGATACTTTTTTTTCTAAAAAGAAAGGAAGGTTTATCAGTTAAAATATTTAACATCAAAACATTTAAGACTAAAATAAAATTGTAGACACCAAATTTTAGTCATTTGCATCCACCAAAACCCCCAACTCACTAAAACCCTTGCTAATCCCCTCTTAGCCTCCATAATCCTCTAATTTCCCTCTAATATCCCACCAGACACCTATATTAAATATAAAATCCTCTTTCACACTCCATGGGGTCTAAATTCGATTTATTTGAATTTAAAATTCCCATTGGTGGCCCAAGTCAAAATAGATGCATTAAATTCCTAAACCCCAGATCTTGGGTACCCTCCCCTCTCCCTCCAAGTACCCCCATTTTTCTTCATTTGGAATCCTGAAAATATCCTAGAGAATCTTGTTGAAATCATTTTGTATGTTGATAAGATAAGTTTAGTTGTGTTTTATAACATTTTGTATGTCAAATTCTCATTTTGGTTTAGTTTTAAAATACTTATTTTAGTTTATTTGCATCATTTTTTGAAACTAGGACCTAAGCATGTTATGCCTGACTTATGCTATTGTTGGTCATCAAATCTGCCTAGGAAAGGATTTGGGTAAGTGTATGCGCCATAGACCTGGTTTAACATTGAAAGGCCGAAGGGAAGAGATGCCCCTCGTGCCAATCTTCAGAGAAAGGCTGACTCCTATGCTAAACTACTTTGGTGTTTTGAGATAAGGGATGCAAGAAAGAGATAAACAGAGTAAGGATGCAAGAAAGAGATAAAAAGAGTTAGGGTTAGAGAAAGAAATAAAAAAGGAGTAAGGGAAGAGAGATCAATGATTTAAAGTGGGAGAGAACAGGAAGCACGATCACTAACTAACAACTTGAATAGCAGCAAAGAACACTAAGAATAAACAAAATAAACACCACATTAACCTTCCTATGTATCCTCTGGGCGAGCTCCAGGATTCTCCTTCTCCCTTTCATAGAAATTTAGGGTTCAAAGTAACGACGATTAGGACAAGCGAATATAACAGAAACCACAACCCACCAGGCAACATAAAAGAAAGCCAATATAGCATTTTTCCTCCCCTATGTATCCTTTGGGAAAATTTTAGGGTACAATCCCCAATCGCACACCGAAATTCAGGATTCAGAGTAACAGTATGCAAATGAAGAAAGACAAAAGAAATAAACATAGAAGGCAGCATACAAGAGAGAAATTGAGCCCAAAGTTCTTTAGTATTAATCGTAGGACATCAAGTTACAGCATATTTCTAGCAAAAAGTTCCCCCCCTTCTTACATTACAATGCTTGGGTTTTTATAGAGGACCCGACCCTCTGAGTCATTATTACATAGAATGGTGAAGTATACTCTTGAGATCTGTGAAGTCGGCTCCTCATGGCCCTCATGACTGAGCTTTCAAATCCATTACCAAAACTGGCAACTATGACCGATTCAACCACGAAAACATGCATTGAGCCATCTGAGTGTCCTTGGTTTCTGGGTGCAATGCTCAAGTGGCCACCATGCTTGTCGGGCTCTCCTTCAGGGACTGATACTTCACTTCCAATTTCCAAAATGGAGCAGCGAGCTTACCGGGCAAGTAAAAATGCATTTATGAGGCACTTGATGGTCTCGAGAAAATACCCGGCTTGGAGCGCGTGCCCCTTTTGAGTCGCAAAAAAGCAACATGTCACGATATCGCGACATTTCTATGTCTTTGTCTTCTTCTTGTTGCTTTGAGCCGTGAAAATGCAACATGTCGTGATATCGTGACACTTTCAATATTTTGCTCTTTCTCCTTGCTTTCGGCCATGAAAATGCAACATGTCACGATATTGCGACACTTTTCCTCTTTTTCTCTTCCTTCTTGCTTTGAGTCGCGAAAATGCAATATATCGCGACACTTTTCCTCTTTTGCTCTTCCTCCTTGCTTTCGGCCATGAAAATGCAACATGTCGCAATATCACGACACTTTTTCTTTCTTGCTCCCTCTTGTCGCTCTCAGCCGTAAAAATGCAACATGTCGCGATATCGTGACACTTTTTCCTTCTTGCTCCCTCTTGTCGCTCTAAGCCGTGAAAATGCAACATGTCGTGATATCGTGACATTTTTCCTCTCTTGGGCTTTCTCCTTGCTTTCGACAGCAAAAATGCAACATGTCGCGATATCTCGACACTTTTTCTTTCTTGCTCCCTCTTGTCGCTCTCAGCCACGAAAATGCAACATGTCGCGATATCATGACACTTTTTCCTTCTTGCTCCCTCTTGTCGCTCTCGGTCGTGAAAATGCAACATGTCGCGATATCGCGACACTTTTTCTTTCTTTCTCCCTCTTGTCGCTCTCGGTCGTGAAAATGCAACATGTCGCGATATTGCGACACTTTTCCTCTTTTGCTCTTCCTCCTTGCTTTGAGCCACAAAAATGCAACATGTCACGATATCACGACACTTTTCCTTGACAAAGCTATCTTCTTTGGCTTGTTTGGCAGTGAAGCTCTTCTTCTTCATTTTATGTACAATGGGGTGGCATTGAAAGCCAAAATTGCTGCAACACTTACAAATACTTTCGAAGCAACAAAAAAAAATACTTTTGCAAAAGGAAACACTATACAAAATTTTGATTTTTTTGATTTTTTTCTACCCCTTGTGCAATGTGACAAAATTTTCAACATTCTTGGTGGCTCACGGGGCATTTAGCTTGTCTGAATACAAAGATCCTAGGCCTTTATCCATTGGGCAACAAAGTCATTCCCATTGTCCTCTTCTCTGACTATCCACTGACAACATTTTTTTTTTTTGTTTGTGCCTAAGCTCCTAAGCAACACTTAGTGCTTTCGGCACTTATTTACTAGCCGAGCTATTTACAGTATTTACACAAAATTTTGTGACATGATTGGCATGCCGCCACCATAAACCTAGCTTCGGGTGCCTATCCGATGAACCTGCAATGTCCGGACTAGATCTGATTGAACTTCAGTTGATCCTTGAAGTTTGGATAACCTCTTCCCAAAGTTTTCCATGTTGCAAACAGAGTGCAACATGGTAGGTTGTCACTCCTGCCAGTACCCATACTGGTGATGAATGATGTGTCAAAGAAGTTCACCGCATGGGGGTCTTTTGTGGGTATCGGTTGTGGTGATGGCTGGAACCAATACCACCATTTTAGAGAGTCCACTAGCTATGGACTCTTGAATACGAGCTCCTCCAACTTCTTGTTGTGACAATAGGGCTTTTCCCATGATAAGTCTGCTTCCAGGATCTCCTTGGGCTCAGCCTCTTGATGAGGCATGCTTAATGGGCTCTGGCTGAATACTTGCGTGCCATCCACTGGGATACAAAAAGGGTGCAAAAATGTGCCCTCTTTGTTCTTAGGTTCCGCCACTTGAGTCTGTTTCTCTCCTTGGCCCATCTCCTGATGGAGACTGCAAGCAACCATATTGTTCATTGTTGGGGCAAAGCTTGCATATTCCCATCGTTGGCCTTGGACGAAATTTGCCTCTTGAGCTCCAAACGACTGCATCTCAGGTCTCTACTCAGTATGAGGAATCTTCCATGGTGAATACTATGCAGGATAGACAGGAGCAGCAAATATTGGAGAAAGTGATGGAGTTTCCCCCCACTGCCACTTTCTAGATAGGAGCAGGAGCTGCTCTGCTCGTACTGCTTCCTCAAATATTTGAGGAAATCTTCATTCACCTGATTGTAGTAAGAGGAGGCTCATGTCTAGGTGAAAGTCCCGAACATAGAAGAGGTGGGCTTGGGCAGGCTTCGGTTGGATCTCTCCTGGAATTCTCTTCCAAATTCTATAGAATCGGACATTGAAGTCCATGATGCTCTCTAGAGGTGTTCTTGTGATGGTGGAGAGGTACATCAAAATCTAGAAGGGGTCCTGAGAGCCATCAAATGTTTTGATTAGCACTCCCGCTAAGTCATCCCATGAGCAGATGCTTTTATGCCCGAGCAGTCTGTACCACTGCAGTGCCCTTCCTTCCAAAGATAGAACCAGAATTCTGATCATGACATCTTCGTGGGTTATGTCATGGAGGGCCGCTAAAGTAGCAACATCTTCAAGGTGCTCTTGGGCCATTCCCTTAGTGCCATTGTATTTCTTCAATGTCTTCAAGGCACTTTTAGGAATTTCATGGTAACTTGGGAGATTCAGAGGGCCACGATCATCCCAGCTAGGATAGCATACCCTCTCCATTATAGCAGTGGCCTACAGAGATCATGGTTCTCACCACTAAGTCGGAGTCGCCAGGTGAACATTCTTTTCTTCGCTTGTGAGGTCAAGGCTGCTCACCAAACCTTGATTCCTCTGAGGTGTCTTATTTCAGCTTTAAAAGGTGCCTACGATCAATAAATCTGGATCTTCAACTCAGTCAGAGTCACCAAGTGATTTTTCCAGATGGAGGTAAGCCAGAGATTCACCAAACTCGGGCTTCCTTAAAACATGGGACCAGTGTCCCATCGGGCATGCCAAAAACTGTTGGTCATCAAATCTGCCTAGGAAAGGATTTGGGTAAGTGTATGTGCCCTAGACCTGGACCAACATTGAAAGTTTGAAGGGAAGAGATGCCCCTCATGCCAATCTCCAGAGAAAGGTCATCTCCTATGCTAAACTACTTTGGTGTTTTGAGATAAGGGATGCAGGAAAGAGATAAAAAGAGTAAGGGTGCAGGAAAGAGATAAAAAGAGTTAGGGTTAGAGAAAGAAATAAAAAAGGGTTAAGGGAAGAGAGATCAATGATTTAAAGTGGGAGAGAATAGGAAGCACGATCACTAACTAACAACTTGAATAGCAGCAAATAACACTAAGAATAAATGAAAGAAACACCACATTAACCTTCCTATGTATCCTCTGGGCGAGCTCCAGGATTCTCCTTCTCCCTTTCATCAAAATTTAGGGTTTAGAGTAACGATGATTAGGACAAGCGAATATAACAAAAACCACTACCCACTAGGCAGCATAAAAGAAAACCAATATAGCGTTTTTCCTCCCCTATGTATCCTTTGGGAAAATTTTAGGGTATAGTCCCCAATCACACACTAAAATTTAGGATTCAGAGTAACAATATGCAAATGAAGAAAGACAAAAGAAATAAACATAGAAGGTAGCATACAAGAGAGAAATTGAGCCCAAATCTCTTTAGTATTAATCGCAAGACATCAAGTTACAGCAGCTTTCTAGCAAAAAGTTCCCCCCCTTCTTACATTACAATGCCTGGGTTTTTATAGAGGACCCGACCCTCTGAGTCATTATTACACAGAATGGCGAAGTATACTCTTGAGATCTGTGAAGTCGGCTCCTCACGGCCCTCGTGACTGAGCTCTCAAATCCATTACTAGAACTAGCAACTGTGATCGAGTCAACCACGAAAACATGCATTGAGTCATCTGAGTGTCCTTGGTTTTTGGGTGCAATGCTTGAGTGGCCACCATGCTTGCTGGGCTCTCCTTCAAGGACTGATACTTCACTTCCAATTGCCAAAAATGAGCAACAAGCTTACCGAGCAAGTAAAAATGCATTTATGAGGCACTTGATGGTCTCAGGAAAATACCCGGCTTGGAGCGCGTGCCCCTTTTGAGTCACGAAAAAGCAACATGTCACGATATCATGACATTTCTATGTCTTTGTCTTCTTCTTGTTGCTTTGAGCCGCAAAAATGCAACATGTCGCGATATCGCGACACTTTTTGTCTTTTGCTCTTTCTCCTTGCTTTCGGCCGTGAAAATGCAACATGTCGCGATATCGTGACACTTTTCCTCTTTTGCTCTTCCTCCTTGCTTTGAGCCATAAAAATGCAACATGTCATGATATCGTGACACTTTTCCTCTTTTGCTCTTCCTCCTTGCTTTCAGCCATGAAAATGCAACATGTCGCGATATCGTGACACTTTTTCTTTCTTGCTCCCTCTTTTTGCTCTCGGTCGCGAAAATGCAACATGTCGCGATATCGTGACACTTTTTCCTTCTTGCTCCCTCTTGTCGCTCTAAGCCACGAAAATGCAACATGTCACGATATCGCGACACTTTTTCCTTCTTGCGCTTTCTCCTTGCTTTCGGCCACGAAAATGCAACATGTCACGATATCGCGACACTTTTCCTCTCTTGCGCTTTCTCCTTGCTTTCGGCCGCAAAAATGCAACATGTCGCGCTATCGTGACACTTTTTCTTTCTTGCTCCCTCTTGTCTTTCTCGGTCACGAAAATGCAACATGTCGCGATATCGTGACACTTTTTCCTTCTTGCTCCCTCTTGTCGCTCTCGACCACGAAAATGCAACATGTCACGATATCGCAACACTTTTTCTTTCTTGCTCCCTCTTGTCGCTCTCGGTCGCAAAAATGCAACATGTCACGATATCGCAACACTTTTCCTCTTTTGCTCTTCCTCCTTGCTTTGAGCCGCAAAAATGCAACATGTCACGATATCGCGACACTTTCCTTGGCGAAGCTATCTTCTTTGGCTTGTTTGTAAGCGAAGCTCTTCTTCTTCATTTTATGTACAAGGGGGTGGCATTGAAAGCCAAAATTGTTGCAACACTCACAAATACTTCCAAGCAATAAAAAGAAATACTTTGGCAAAAGGAAACACTATACAAAATTTTGATTTTTTTTATTTTTTTTTCTACCCCTTGTGAAATGTGACAAAATTGTCAACAGCTACTACATATTGTTTTTGCTCTCATGTAGGTATTTCAAAGTACTCCATTCAAAGTGGTGGCCATCGAAAACCCACCTCCAACTTGGCTTGTGGTACAGAAGAAGAAAACACACCATAGTTTCATTTTTGTAAAGGGGATCATCCCCTCATTTTGGTCATATGTTGTAAAACACCCTACAAAAGGGTTTAATTGTATCAAAATATCTCATATTTAATATGATTTATTTATGTTTTTATATGAAATGGTGTATTTTTCTTGTTCACACAAATACTTGTTTACTTTATAGATTATAAAATTAGCCATTAGGTATATGATGTTCTATAAAGGCTACCTCTTCAAAATAATTCTTTCAAATCAACTTATTATGTAGAGAAACTCCAAAATATATATTCATCATTTATTGATTTTTCAAGAATTTAATGAAAAAATCCAAAAACCTTAGTGAAAAAACAATGTCAATGAAAGAGGCTTCACAATTTCCTTTATTTTCCCTGTTTCAAGAAATTCTTTAAAATAATATTTTAACCTTTGTTAAATAGGGGATGAAAATAATGTGACATTTGTTTTACACTTATTGGATTGCATTACAATGATTGTTGCTAATATATGATTTGATTGAAAGTTGAAGTCCTACACAAACTAGTATGTTTCTTTCTTTCTTATGTATTCCAATGTCTACTAAGGGGCTATGGATTTATGAAAGAACGTAATTGTATATTTTCAAACATGAAAACAATATTTTTATTTATTTATTTATTGAATTCATAAATTATAACATCATTTGGCAAGTCTTTCTATAATTATAAATTCAATAGCAAGAGCTGAAGTATTTTGGCTTGAAAGAGAGCTAGATATAGGCACATGTGCAATAGATCATGGGAGTAAAGTATTTAGATACCCTTACCTATAAATATAATGAATAACCCTAGCAAGCAAAGAAGTGGTTAATGTGATTCAATTATACAAGTTCATTAAAACTATCTCCCAAGTAAATGATTCAAAATGATCAAATATTGGGTTCAAGTTTAGAGGGATAAGTGACCAATTTCATGAATAATTGAAAATGGGATACAAAAGTAATGATTCTTCTATTTCATAATTCCCATCAAATAATTGAATATTGGATAGGAAAGTGGTATTTTTTCTCTTTTAGATGATGATTATAATAATATTAGTGGTGGTTATTGGATTGTGATAATGCCTAAAATTGGATTCAAGATAATGTTTTTACTATCTGCTTCTTTAGATAGTATGGACATTACAAATTCATACAATCATGTCATTTTTAAATAAGAAAAATATTAAGAATTGGAATTACATTATAATTAGATATAGAGGTATGTAAATTTGTTTGTTATGTTTTAATGTCATCTATCAAGAATGGCAACCTCTTACTAATAGAGACAAGCAAGAGACTAGCGATGAGTTTATAACTTCTCGACAAGTATTGGTAAGAAGAGTTGGGGACCATTTGATATGCATAAGAATTGTATAGGAACCAAGTTCCATTAGGAATGGATTACTCCAAACAAATCCATTTAGAATGTACTTGAAAATTTTGTTGATGTTGATCATGATAAAGAGGATTTCATACCTTTAGAACCTTTATATAAGTCCAATCCTAATGACTAAGATGGTAAAAATAGGTCATAGAATATTTTATAAGAAACTAGTAACCAAATTTGGGCCCTTGTCAACTTATCCTTTTGAAAAACTTTATTCTTTTATTAAAGGGTCTAGTATTTCATTAGTCAGTGAAGAATAAAAATGACAAGTCATTTCAATTTATTCTAAACCTTATCTTCTTACTACCTAATATTAGTTTGAGAATACTTTTGGTAATATTTCTTTCCCTTCTTAAAAGGTTAACTATCAACTAGTTATATCAAAAAATGAGCATATCAAGTTTTTCTTATCTATTGTTGTTGTAAGCCATTCTATTAACCGTAGGGTGTCCCTTTCTAAAATAGCTAGGGATAAAATTGATATGTTAGAGAAGTAAGAATATGGAGTCTTTATTATTTATTGTGGTAAGAAAAATATCTATAAGTTGGCTATCCACATTGTTATTAATCCTTATATTATTGTTGCTTTCTTATAGCTTAATTTATCGTATAAGACTTGCATCTTATCATCTATAACCAACTCTATTTCAGTGCAAGTTGATATACATGAAACAAGATAAAAACTTACTAATAAATATTTGTATCTAGATATTATATTCTAGATGAGAATATAATGAAATCTCCTCAAACTATTGAGGTGTTTCTAGATGTAATTGATCTATATGATAGTGAATAGATGCTCTAGTGAGAATATAAGTTTAAATAAATAAAAAAAAATTGAATATTTTTATAATTTTGATAAAATTTTATGAATTTATAAATAATGCCCTATTTTAAAGGCCATGTCATTTGTACTCCATTTGGAAGCATAAATCCCCATTGAAGACAATATTGTTCCCATGGCTTTCCATGAATAATAAAGTTTTGATATGGGAGGTGTTACAAAAGAAGAGTCAGAATGGTCGAGGAAGGTTTCATTTATGTAAGTCAAACAATGAAACAATTGATCATTTATTGGTTGCTTGCTCCTTTACTAGACAGGTTTGGAGGGAATTTATAGCATAGTTAAAGCTTCCTATAGGATGGCAAAAAGATTCCTTAGGAGAGTGCTTAAAATATTGGTTTCAAAATAGGTCATACAAAGGTTCTATAGCTCTCCTATTGTCTGTGTATTGGGAAGTATGATTAACTAGGAATGTAATATTTTTTTAGGATCAATAGAAGCCTACTTGGTAGATATCCTCCCAAATCATTGGAAGTTTCAATAACTATAATATTTTAGCAACAACAAAGGTAAATAGATAAATCATTCGTCAAAAGATTGATAAATTAGGGGCCTAGGTATTTTTTGATGGGGCTAGATAGGGGGTCCCTAGAATTTGTGGAGGAGACGAATTACTAAATGTCTTTTACTCTCATAATTTTAAATTCAAGGTTGGATTGGGAGAAGGTTCTAATAATTATGCTAAAATTATGATCCTCAAATTGATAGTTTAGGGAAAAATCAAAAAGAATACAAAAAATCCAAATTTACAAAGACTCACATGTGGTAATAAACTAGATGCTTGGTGTTTTTAGGATGGAAAACATGATTCTACAACCCATATTCTCTCAAATAAAAGAAGTTGTGAATCGAAGTGAAGCTTTTACTTTTTGGTATATTTATAGAGAACTGAATAGGGAAGCAAATGAACTCTCAAAGGAGGAACTTTAGATTGATCCAAGTATGTGCTTAGTACAGGAATTCAATGAGGGAAATGCATTACAACTGGTCCAAATATCTATTTGGGGGGATTAATACACTCTAGTTGAAGCAAACACGGATAAACCAATTTTTTTTAAAAACAAGGATATTGTTTGATAAACTAAGAAGATGTCTAAGGATAGAACTTAGCATGATAGAGATAGCTAGTTATGATGTATAAACAACCTAACTTCTAGATCACTATTGAAATTTTGAATAAATTCCAAAGAGGCATCTGAAGATTATAATTTCATATTTTTTTTAATAAGCTATGTGGGGTTTCTATTGGGGCCACTCCCATTACAGAAACAAAATATTACATTGCTTTTATTACATTTTTAACAAGTTAATTAAAGCATATCTAGCTTTACATTTTTATCAAATATATTATTCATTTGCCTCTCTATCAAATATATTCTCCATCTTCCTCAAATTGCTAAGTTTTCACAATCAACTCTATTTATATCAGATTGCTTCTAAAATTTAAATTATGTCAAGATGAAATTCAACACTGCGAATGGCTAAAATATTTATTGTTAAACTTATATATCTATAAATATATTGTCTATAAATACCTTTTTTAGGATTCTTATTCATTCCTCTGATATTCCAGAATATTATTTTCATTGTTATTATTTTGTTTTTATTTTTAGGTTTAGCCCCACTTCTTGTTAACACTTGTGATATTTGATTTTGTTTTCCCATATCAATATCCCTCTAGGTTTTTTTCTCTTTGTTTTTGTTTTTTGGGTCTTCCTCTATTTTTTCATTCCCAAAAATACTTTCATCTTCATCAGTCTCTTCAATCTTCTCACACTACTCATAGTAAGACTTATCATCTTCAAGTTTACCTTGTTCTAAAGGATTTGAAGTGCAAGGAATAACCTCAAAAGCATAATCTTCTTCATGTTGCCTAGAAAACCCTAAAGTTTAAGGATATCCTTTTATATCAATTACCTTCTTCTTATGCCCTAAAAATCCTAAATTGTTATGGGTTTCCTCCATCCTAATTTATTTATTATGCTACTCTTTAAACCTTAAAATGCAAGGGATAACATCTTCACCACTTTCACTTTAGTTACTTGGAGAGGATTCTATACTACTTGAGGAAAATAAGATGATTTACCTAGAATAACATTGACCTCTTTTTTCATCTTTGTTTTAGTATTTATCTCTGCATCTTCTTTTACACCTTTAATTCCTTTTGAGATTTCCAAACGATACTATAGATAAGCTTTCTTTACCTCATCTTTTGGAGTGGAATATCCTTTATATGATCTAGCTTCTATTATTGTATGATTTCCTTACTTCATCTTGAAGTTTATCTCATGGCTAGAATTATTTATCTCTTTTTTCATAGTTTTCACTTTGCAAACTCTTGCCATGTGTCCAATCTGATAACCATGTGGTAACAAAATGTGATATTTTCATAATCTACTTGTTGATCCCATTCTCTTGATTCAGATTTAATATTAATGGATTGTGGAAAAGGTTTTGAAATATCCATAGCAACACATATTCAAGTATACATAGCATGCTTTCACTTCTTAGTAGTTAGTCCTTCCTTGATGAATTCCCTTAGGGCATTTCTAATATTATTCAAAACATATTTATTTATAAGTTGATATAGAAGTACAAAAAACCTAACCCACATTCAAAGCTTCCCCTAAACCATGGACCACCAACCATTATTGTATCCCTAAATTTTTAACTAGAAGAGATCATGAGGAAATAACCTTTAGGAAAAAAATTCACAAAGTAATTTGAATTCAATTCCCACTTCCACTTGATCCAATTTTGAATCTCTAAAAACCCTTGCCATGATCTATGGAACTTACATATTAAACCTTTATTTTTAAGAACCATTATATCATGCTCAATCATCTCATCCTCGATACTTGCTTTTGGTGTAACATCCATTACCTGGATTGAACTTGCCATATATTCTCTTATGCTTATCTCCAACTTGGGCCTCCATACTTCCAACTAGGGCATATTGATTTCCAGCTAGGGCATCCTAACTTCCCATTAGGGCTTTCAAATATGACTTTACTTCCATACTAGCTAATGAGGCTCGCTCTTGGCTTGCACTCCCTCTTGGTTCACACTCGTTGGCAATTTGAGTTATTTTATGTTGTCATTGATGTCACATGGATCACATTGAGTTTTGGTGGCAAAAGCACTTCATAAATAATCATTTATGATATTTTGGAGAGCATGGATATATACAGGTTTTTTGTGAAAACCAAGGTAGGAAAAATAAAAGGTTTTATTTAAAACCATGGATGGTAGATTTGAAATGGGTTTTTCTTAAAACCCAAGTTGGCTTTTCGTTTCATCGAAAAATGTGCCCCGGTGATGGAGATATTTAATTTTAAATATTTAGTTTAAATTTTAAATTATTTAAAATTTAAATTTTAATTTTAAAATTAAAAATAAAAGTAATCCGTCGACGTCGTCGAATATGAGGGAGAAAACTATATAAAAGGATGCCTAAGGTTTATTAATCTTGGGTGAGCTCTCGTGTTGGAAAGCAAAAAGAGCCTATGTGTTGAATTTGAAGCGTGTGCAAAAAGGCTTGTGAAAGGTTTACGAAATTTTGGGTCTGTTGAAGAAACGTTCATGGAGGATAACCAAGCGCGTAGGCACCTTTGGCCTAGCGGTTCATGCATTGTGTATGAAGCAGGAGGTCCTGCGATCGAGTCTCACTGGGGATGCTTGCTGTGTTGAAATGCTCGAAGCGCTTTTAAGTTTTCGAAGGGCACAGAATATTAAGGTATTTATTTTGATTCGTGCCCCTTTGAACACGTGAGGGCGTGTGGCCCAACGGTGGCTTGGCCGTGGTTAAGGCACTGAGCAAGGAGGCGTCGAGGGATCGAATCCCGTCAAGGACAAAGGCAAGTTAATATTTTTTAATATTTTATTTTTCTAAAGTTGCCCTAGGAGAAATAAGGGTTGTGATGCACTTTAGGAAAAAGAGAGATTTCGGTGATTTTCTTTTTGGAAGTATATCATATTATATATCGTTGGAAAGCTTATTTCGAGGGCTATTTGATTAACTTGCTTAGAGGGAGAAATAAGGTGTGTGTAAAGAGATATTTCTGATTTTGTAAAGGGGTTCAAAAGTGAAGGTTGCTTTGTTCTTTTTCAAAGGGGATTAATTCTTTCATGAGGGGACATGGTGTATTTTATTGAGTAGGAGTAATAAGGTGTTATTTGGATATTATTGTTGTGTTATTAATCAAGATCTCTAACCCTTATTGAAAGTTGAAAAAGAAAGTTTGTTGAGTGTGGCAGATTTAGTGGACAACTAATAAGGCATCAAAAAGGTATGAGCAATATTCTCCATTGATTGTTTATGGTGGTTGATTTCTGAAATATCATTGGAGAGAAAAGGATTGATTGTGGTTTCCTTTTCAAAAGTTATTGGTTGAATGCTTCAAGGTTTTCTGGTTTGAGAGTTGTGATTAAACCTTGTTTTATAAGCATTGTTGTTGAAGCCCATTGCTTGTACAAAGAACTTGAACTTGAGTTAGAGGAGAACATGAGTATCATTGTTATGTGAGATTTGTGGTTGAGCATTGTTGGAAATATTTTGAGTTGATTGATTCATGCTTGAACTAGGGTTTGTGAGAAAAATTTATTCCTTGTGGTGATTGGTTGAGTAGAGTTGTTTGAGCCTAGTCAAGTGATTGTGTGAAGTGGTTGTTCAAGTTCCATGAAACAAACTATTCTATATTCTGATTTGAGTTGAGTTTGAGTTGAGAAAGAAATTGAGTTTGTGGATAGATTTCTGGACATATTTGAGGTATCTTTTGTGCATGATTGATTGAGCCTTTGAGAAGGCTTTTGGGATAGATTTTTGGATAGATTTGAGGCAGCTTTTGTACATGATTGATTGAGCCTTTGAGAAGGCTTTTGGGATAGATTTGTGGATAGATTCTAGAGCATATTTGAGCAAGTTCTTTGTGAGCTTGCTAAAGAATATTTGAGCAAGTTCTTGGTGAGATTTCTGAGAATATTTGAGCAAGTTCTTGGTGAGCTTGTTGGAGCATATTTGAGAAAGTTCTTGGTGAGCTTGTTGGAGCAAATTTTGAGTAGGTTCTTGGTGAGCTTGCTAAAGCAGATCAATGGATAGCCTACCTAAGCAGATCAAGATTGCCTAGCTGAGCAGATTAGTGGAGTGCCTAGCTAAGCAGATCAATGGATTGCCTACCTGAGCAGATCAAGATTGCCTAGTTGAGCAGATCAATGGATTGCCTAGCTGAGTAGATCAATGGATTGCCTAGCTAAGCAGATCAGTGGATTGCCTTGCTAAGAAGATCAGTGGATTGCCCACCTGAGAAGATCAGTGGATAGCCTAGCTTTGAGCATATCAAAGTAATCATTTGTATTGGGATAAGGATCCCTATTTCTTTGTGAAATATTATAAGGAGATTATCTTGTGGACTACCCCACATTGGGGGAACCACATTAAATCTTGTGTCTCAATTGTGTGTGGTGATTTGTGCTCTTGCTTACTATTGTTATCTATGTCATTAATGCACACTGCTATATTTGGTTATTGCAATTAAGGACACTAATTGATATTGGTTTGGAAAGAAAGTAAAAAGTGGGTGCTATATTGTTCACCCCCCTCTTAGTATAAGCTTGTGTTCTTCAATTGGTATCAGAGTGGGTTCCTTCAGAAAGGCTAATAGCTTGAGGGCATATTCTACAAGAACACAGATGGCTTCATAGAATGGATCATCTACAAGTAAGGCTCCACTGTTTGATGGTAACAATTATGCTTTCTAGGAGCATGAGAATGAAGAACTACTTGATATCACAAGGATATGAGGTATGGGAGATGGTTGCAAAAGAGTATAAGGTTGAAGGTGATCCCGAGGTAGATGAGACTATCAGGAAATTGGTTGAGATCAATGCAAGGGCAATGAATTGTATTTTGAGTGGGCTACGTGAGACAAATTTTGCAAAGGTCATGGTATGTAATTCAGCTAATGAAATGTGGACCAAGTTGTGGAATACCTATGAAGGAGATTCCAAGGTAAAGTTGGAAAAACTACAAACTCATAGAAAAATATTTGAGGAATTGAAAATGGAAGACTTTGAAGATATTGCAAAGTTTTTACTTCGAGTTGATGAGATTACTAACACCATGAGAGGTCTAGGATTTGAGATGAAAGAATCAGATGTTACTCAAAAGGTTTTGAGATCACTTCCCATGAAGTATGATGCAAAGGTTTCAACAATAGAAGAAACAATGGATATCAACAAGCTAACAATGGAAGAACTACAAGGAACTCTCACAACTTATGAGATGAGGATAAGTAAGCATCAGGTTCTAATGAAAGAAATTGCATTCAAGGCTTCAAATAAAGGGAAAGATCCAGAGACAGATAGAGATTCAGATAATGATGAGGAAGCTAACTTCATCAAAAGGAAAAAGGACTTAAGGAATTACAGGGATATGAAGAAATTCAAATGCTACAAGTGTGGTGATTTTGGTCACTATGCAAACAAGTGTCCACATGAAGAAAATAGTGATGATGAAAAACAGGGTCACAGAAGAAAAGAAGAAGGAAAGCATAAGCATGACAAAGATGACAAGTACAAGCAAAGCAAGCATGAGAAGAAGAAAAGTTTTCGTAAGACAAAGAAAACCTTCTACATTGAAGAAGCAAGTGATGGTTCAGTTCATAGCAATGAAGACCAGTCAGATGAAGAAGAATGTACATTCTTTGGAATAAGTGAAAAAAGGCAAGAACACCTATTCCTAGGAATAGAAGGTGAAAGAGAACAATGCTTTGTGTGTGGTCAAAGAGATCACAGATCAGGATATTGCAATGGCTTCAGTGATAGTGAAGATGAGATGACACATCAAGGAAACAGGCATGGTCAAAGAAATCATGAGAGTTTGTTTGCTATAGAATATTATAATAATCTCAGTGATAGTGAAGATGAAGAAGTCTCACTTTTGGTAATAGAAAAAGAAGAGGATGAGCCAAGAAAACAAAAATCAAAAGTCAAAAGGCTAAAAGAAGAATACAGGAATCTTGAAAACAAGATTCGAACAGATGTCAAAATCAGAGAAGAACTACTTCAGACAATCAGTGATCTAAGAGATGAGCTTCAAGATGCAAAAAGGATAGAAGAGAGGATGAATGAAGAACTAAGGGTAATAACGACAAGACATGACACATTAGATGAAAAGGTTCAAAAAGGAGTGGAAACATATTTTAAGGTTGTATCTTATGTCCAAGAAAAATCACACTCAAAAGGAAAGGAAGTTCTAAAAGATGAAAACAAGGAAGCACCTAAGATTCATGGAGAAAGTTCCAAAGTTCCTATGGCTCCAAACATCCAGTTTGGATCTTGTTTTGAGATAGGTGAATCAAGTTCAAGAGGAAAATAAATTCTTGAAAAGGAAAGCAAGGAAGAAATTAAGGAAGAGGATTTAGATACTACAAAGGAGGTTCAAGGATACAATGCACAAGTCAAAAATGATCACAAGGATAATGGTCAAGAAAGGTATGAGGAACCAAGGCATGAACAAAGGGCTTTTCAAGGACATTGTTTTTCTTGTAATGGATTTGGACACAAGGCTATACACTGCAAGGTCTATGGATCAAAGAAGTTTGATTTTGCTAGAAGGAACTTCAAAGGAAGAAGGTATGGTTTTTAGGGACATTGCTTCTTATGCAACAGGATTGGTCATAGAGCTTCTCAGTGCAAAGAAAATGAGCAACATGGTTTTGGTTTTAGAGCTACACAATTCAGAAGTCATGGTCATAATGATTATGAAAACAGAACTTCACAATACAGGGTTCAGGAAAGGAATGGATATGGAAATTATTTCAAGAAAGAATTCAGGATATGGGCACCATCCAAAGGCTACAATATCAAGTGTTTTAATTGCAATAACTTTGGACATATTGCAAAATGGTGTAGGACTCAATTCCAAACAAGTTCAAGGCAAGAAGGTCAAACAGGTTCAAGACAAGAAGATCAAGTAACTCATCAAGAAAAGGATATCAGAAAAATATGGAAGGAAGTTGACAGAGGAAAGAAACAATGTAATATGGGAGTAAAAGTACTCCCACCCCAAAATTAATCACCTCAAGAGAGAAGGTGGTGAGGGGGCTAAGCTTAAGAGTCATATATTTTAGCCCCATAGGTGTCCCTTTTGCCATTGATGTCAAAGGGGGAGAGATTTGAGTAAGGGGGAGAGCATTGAGTTAGGGGGAGCAGCCTCCAAAGAGAGCATTGAGTTAGGGGGAGCAGCCTCCATAGAGAGTATTGAGTCAGGGGGAGCAACTTTGATTCTCAGAGATGGTTTTTGCAGTGATTGTGGTGATTTGCATTAGAGGTGTTGCCATCAATGACAAAGGGGGAGATTGTTGGCAATTTGAGTTATTTTATGTTGTCATTGATGTCACATGGATCATTGATGTCACATGGATCACATTGAGTTTTGGTGGCAAAAGCACTTCATAAATAATCATTTATGATATTTTGGAGAGCATGGATATATACAGGTTTTTGTGAAAACCAAGGCAGGAAAAATAAAAGGTTTTATTTAAAACCATGGATGGCAGATTTGAAATGGGTTTTTCTTAAAACCCAAGTTGGCTTTTCGTTTCATCGAAAAATGTGCCCCGGTGATGGAGATATTTAATTTTAAATATTTAGTTTAAATTTTAAATTATTTAAAATTTAAATTTAAATTTTAAAATTAAAAATAAAAGTAATCCATCGACGTCGTCGAATATGAGGGAGAAAACTATATAAAAGGATGCCTAAGGTTTATTAATCTTGGGTGAGCTCTCGTGAATTAATGCGATTGTTGGAAAGCAAAAAGAGCCTGTGTGTTGAATTTGAAGCGTGTGCGAAAAAGGCTTGTGAAAGGTTTACAAAATTTTGGGTCTATTGAAGAAACGTTCATGGAGGATAACCAAGCGCGTAGGCACCTTTGGCCTAGCGGTTCATGCATTGTGTATGAAGCAGGAGGTCCTACGATCGAGTCTCGCCGGGGATGCTTGTTGTGTTGAAATGCTCGAAGCGCTTTTAAGTTTTTGAAGGGCACAGAATATTAAGGTATTTATTTTGATTCGTGCCCCTTTGAACACGTGAGGGCATGTGGCCCAACGATGGCTTGGCCGTGGTTAAGGCACTGAGCAAGGAGGCATCGAGGGATCGAATCCCGTCAAGGACAAAGGCAAGTTAATATTTTTTAATATTTTATTTTTCTAAAGTTGCCCTAGGAGAAATAAGGGTTGTGATGCACTTTAGGAAAAAGAGATATTTTTGGTGATTTTATTTTTGGAAGTATATCATATTATATATCGTTGGAAAGCTTATTTCGAGGGCTATTTGATTAACTTGCTTAGAGGGAGAAATAAGGTGTGTGTAAAGAGATATTTCTGATTTTGTAAAGGGGTTCAAAAGTGAAGGTTGCTTTGTTCTTTTTCAAAGGGGATTAATTATTTCATGAGGGGACATGGTGTATTTTATTGAGTAGGAGTAATAAGGTGTTATTTGGATATTATTGTTGTGTTATTAATCAAGATATCTAACCCTTATTGAAAGTTGAAAAAGAAAGTTTGTTGAGTGTGGCAGATTTAGTGGACAACTAATAAGGCATCAAAAAGGTATGAGCAATATTCTCCATTGACTTTGTTTATGGTGGTTGATTTCTAAAATATCATTGGAGAGAAAAGGATTGATTGTGGTTTCCTTTTCGAAAGTTATTGGTTGAATGCTTCAAGGTTTTTTGGTTTGAGAGTTGTGATTAAACCTTGTTTTATAAGCATTGTTGTTGAAGCCCATTGCTTGTACAAAGAACTTGAACTTGAGTTAGAGGAGAACATGAGTATCATTGTTATGTGAGATTTGTGGTTGAGCATTGTTGGAAACATTTTGAGTTGATTGATTCATGCTTGAACTAGGGTTTGTGAGAAAAAGTTGTTCCTTGTGGTGATTGGTTGAGTAGAGTTGTTTGAGCCTAGTCAAGTGATTGTGTGAAGTGGTTGTTCAAGTTCCATAAAACAAACTATTCTATATTCTGATTTGAGTTGAGAAAGAAATTGAGTTTGTGAATAGAACATATTGAGTCTCTAACAATTCTCTTTATGCTTCTATAATATTGAGTTGAGTTGAGATTGATTTGATTTGAGTTGAGTTGAGATTGATTTGAGTTGAGATCATTGTGGATCATTGTTGTCATCCATTGAAGAGTGCATTGCCATTCATTGTTGAGTTCATCATTAAGCCTTGCCTTCATAGATTTGTGGATGAGATTTGAGTGCTACTTGAGCATGATTGATTGAGCCTTTGAGAAGGCTTTTGGGATAGATTTCTGGACAGATTTGAGGCAGCTTTTGTGCATGATTGATTGAGCCTTTGAGAAGGCTTTTGGGATAGATTTGAGGCAGCTTTTGTGCATGATTGATTGAGCCTTTGAGAAGGCTTTTGGGATATATTTGTGGATAGATTGCTGAGAAGATTTGAGTAAGTTCTTGGTGAGCTTGCTGGAGCATATTTGAGCAAGTTCTTGGTGAGCTTGCTGGAGCAGATTTGAGCAAGTTCTTGGTGAGCTTGTTGGAGCATATTTTGAGTAGGTTCTTGGTGAGCTTGCTAAAGTAGATTAGTGGATAGCCTACCTGAGTAGATTAGGATTGCCTAGCTGAGCAGATCAATGGAGTGCCTAGTTGAGTAGATCAATGGATTGCCTACCTGAGCAGATCAGGATTGCCTAGCTAAGCAGATCAGTGGAGTGCCTAGCTGAGCAGATCAGTGGATTGCCTAGCTGAGTAGATCAGTGGATTGCCTTGTTGAGAAGATCAGTGGATTGCCCACCTGAGCAGATCAGTGGATAGCCTAGCTTTGAGCAGATCAAAGTAATCATTTGTATTGGGATAAGGATCCCTATTTCTTTGTGAAATATTATAAGGAGATTATCTTGTGGACTACCCCACATTGGGGGAACCACGTTAAATCTTGTGTCTCAATTGTGTGTGGTGATTTGTGCTCTTGCTTACTATTGCTATCTATGTCATTAATGCACACTGCTATATTTGGTTATTGCAATTAAGGACACTAATTGATATTGGTTTGGAAAGAAAGTAAAAAGTGGGCGCTATACTGTTCACCCCCCTCTCAGTATAAGCTTGTGTTCTTCACACTCCCTCTTAGCTCGCACTCACTCTTGGATTGCACTCTCTCCTACCTCTTCCTCACTCTCAACTTGCACTCCCTCTTAGATCACAATTGCCCTTGTCTCTTATTTTTCTTGATGTTCCTTCTCTTCAACAATTTTATGGAAACAATATTCTACGTATCTGTGGTAAGGGTTTGAAGCATTAATGCACTTTGGATGAATCCACTACTCTACAATGACTAAATCCCAACTCACACTTCCTCTCGGCTCACACTCACTCTTGACTTGAAATATCTCACATTCACCCTTAGCTTGTGCTCACTTCTGGTTTGCACTCCCTCCTAGTTCACAATTACCCTTGTCTCTTATTTTTCCATAATTGTATGGATTTTCTTCAACTTAATCCTTTAAATTCTCCCAATATCTAGAATAAGAAGTGGTACTTGTTCCTTGATCGAACTTTGGTTTCTACTTCATGATTCCTTTTACACTTCCTCCTCACTCCCAACTCATGTCCAACTACACTCACTCTTGGCTCACACTCACTTCCAACTACACTCACTCTCGACTCATGCTCACTTTCAGTTGTACTTACTCCCGACTCGCGCTTACTTCGGCTACACTCGCTCCCAGATTGTGCTCCTAAAGTCTCTAATTGTAATTTTATATTTTCTTAATATAGAATTACAACTTTTTTGGAGGAAAAAATGTTACAAATGTGAAATAAAGTCACATCTAGAAACATATCATTCTTAATAAATAATATTTCATAAGTAACACTCAAGACATGAAATAGAAAAACTAATTTTATTAAAAATACTTTTAATGACATTTCATTTTAAAACAAGTCTTAGTTTATTTTCTCAATCCCATAGGCTTGAAATTGAATGTTTAACTCATGCATAGCCCACATTGTTCGATTCTAATAAATGTCACAACAATACAATTTGTTGTAGCACTATAAAAATGTGTCTTCTTAAATTATTATAGTAATACAGTCATAATATAATATAGATGGGATGATTTCAATACCATATAATCAATTTTAAATAATACTAATCATTTTAAATTTTAAATATCTATATATATATATATATATATATATATATATATATATATATATATATATATATATATATATATATATATATATATATATATATATATATATCATTCTATAAAAGTAAAAGATGTGAAAAGTGAAATAGTTTTTATTGTTCTCAATCCCAAAAAAGGTAGATAGAACTTTAAATCAATATATATTAGTACATATATATGTATATATATTTTTTCAATTGATTATATAGGATTAAAAGGGGCCCATATGTATTACATCACCATCATGTAGTGATATTATAAGGGCTTTGATATTATCCATGTATTATTTGGTGATATTTGAACCTAGGTCTCCTTAAATGTTGAGGAATTTAATCAATTAAACTAATCTAATCGATTAGAACCCATCATTTTGTTGTTCGAAGACTCTTAGAGAAAAGTAAAACAAATTTGGAGATAAAAATATTGCTAGATCTTACGTATAAAATAGTAAATAGATTTTGGATGGGTGTTGGTCATACGAAAGTGGTTGTCAAAGAGACCTAGGGGTATAGTTACCTTTTGAAACTCTCTTGAATGGATGACAATAGAACATATAACTTGGAGGGGTGTCCTCATATCATATTTTAGGAACAATGTGACAATTGAGCAAGTTTTAATCATAAATTTCTATGGGGCGGCTCAAAACCTAGATGGTTAGATTCTTCAATGGAAAGTGTTGCATAATATGAGAGTCTCGAAGGAGAAGTTATACTGGATTATTTCTAGAGATTTTAATGATAAATTATCATCCAGAGATCATGAGGGGGAACCACAATTTTGGACCCAATGGATCAACTTATGATTGCCCAGGTCCATGCATTACACTTGGTGTATATTAAATGTCTTGGAACCAACTATACTTGGACTAATAAGAGGAGGAATCCACATAGGAAGAAGGTGAAGTTAGACTATTTTTTGTCTTTAGAGAAGGCATTTATGAAATGGAATCTAAAATTTTAGATTTTGAAGGGTCTAGTTTCGAATCACTTCCCCATTGTGTTGGAAGGGGGATCAAGACAGGGCAACACCACAAATCATTTAGATTTGAAAAGATTTTGTTACAAAAGGATGAACTTCGAAAGAAAATCCCATAGTGGTGGGAATAGGGACGACCAACATATGGGATATCAATGTTTAGATTCCACAAGCAGCTTCATTATATTAAATATCAACTAAAATAATGGAGATGAGCTAATAAATCAGTATTCCAGGCCCAAAGAGCTTTGTTGGTGGCCAAAAGGGATGAGGTACAAAAACTCTTCAGGGAAGGAACAATTATAGAGCAGCTTAAAGAACAATATGATGAATTATATAAAGTTATTGAGGACATTGAAAACCAAGAGGATATTTATTCGAAATAGAGAGCAAGAACAACTTGGTTATTAGAAGGTTACAAAAACACCAAAATTTTCCAATGGGATGCTTGTGGTAGGAGACATATTAACAAGATGGAAGCTCTTTAGGATGAGAACACGCACTCCTTTGATACAATCCTAGGTATGCATTTTCATTCAGTGGATTTATTTTGCTAAATTTTTTAAGGTATGTTGCAATACAAAGAGGCTCTAAAAGAAGTTTGTGTTGTCATACCCCTATTATCTATGAAGAACAAAATTGGGCTCTACTTAAACCAATTGATAGAGAGGAGATGAAGAAGTTAGTCTTTGAAATTAATATGGAAAAAATGCCAAGTCTAGATGGCTTCTCAATCAAGTTTTTTTAGACCTTCTGGAACATATTGGAGGAGGATGTAATGGTTGTTATAGAGAAGTCCAAAGGTAGTAAAATAATTCTTAAAGTGTTAAATCATACATTCATTACCTTAATTTCAAAATGGGAGGAGGGGTGCATATTTTAGATTACAGATCTATTACCTTACGCAATGTCATATACAAAATAAAGGTAATGGTTGAGTGGCTAAAACCTCTCCTAGATAGCTTTATTTCCTTGAAGCAAGAGGATTTTATAGAGGACAGGAAGATCTTGGATGGTGTGGTTCTAGCTCAGGAGGCAATCCACTCAATGCAAAAATCTTGCAGTCGAGGAAAGTTCATAAAATTGGATATGTCAAAGGCTTATGATAGGGTGGAGTGGATATTCTTGTCAAGGATGATGATAGCCTTTGGTTTCTATCAGGATTGGATATAATGGTTGTGTCCCTACTATGACATACTCAGTGTTAATCAATGGTCTTCCCTTGCAATTGTGTGGAACCACTCGAGGCCTTCGTCAGGGATATCCTTGTTCCCCTTATATTTTTCTCATTTTGTCTAAAGGATTGGGTAGAATCATATCGAGGAGAATATATAGGGTTTGTGAACATGTATCAAGGTGGGTGAGGAGGTTTTGACTCACCTACAATATGTGGATGACATAGAATTGGTGGGAGTGGCCAACCTCAAGGAAGAAATAATGATCAGAGATACTCTAAATGTTTACTTTAGGGCCACAACCCAAGTCATCAATGATAAGAAATCCAAAGTGGTATTCTTCAATCTTGAATGAAGACTTTAGGATAAAATTTTAGAGGTCTTGGGATTCATGAGGACTTTTCTACCAATGGTCTATTTGGGGTCCCTTTGCATTTTAAAAACTGAAAATAACTATCTAGAGGAATCTTTTGGATCGTATCAAAGAAAGAATTAACCTTTGGTCTCACATATGGTTAACCTTTGGGTATAGATTAACTTTTTTGTAGTCAATCATTTATACCATGCCAATTTATAAATTTGCAATTCTTTTTGCTCCACATACCATATGGAAATATTTGGACAAGATGGCTAGAAAATTTTTATGGGAAAGAGTAAAAGGAGAGAGGAAATAGGTGTTAGTAGGTTGGGAGAAAGTAAGCTAGCCCAAGGCAAAGGGAGGTTTGGGACTAAACTAAATAATAAAGCTTTGGTTGGAAAGATTTACTGGAGGTGGATCTCCTAGCCAACTTCTTTATTTAGTAGAGTTTTAACTAGTAAATATGTGGGACAAGTGAACCTAAATGAGGTGAGTTGTTCCCATTTGTATGGTATTGGGCCCCTAGTGTGGCAGACTCTAAAGTTAGGATCTCATGTAGTGAAAGATGGATTATTTGGAAAGTGGGGAGAGGGGAGAAGGCATGATTTTGGATAGATTCATGGGATAAATACCCACCTATCATTTTTGAATTCCCATAACTACAACCAATAAAAACAACCATGGAAAGCAAGGGTTGGATCAATATTGAAAGTTATTTCAACACCAATCAATTGGAGGATTATAAATTTAAGAAATTTAAGAAGTTGGATGAGTGACCAATTCCAATCCCTTTGGAATTGACACCTATCATGACTAAAATCTTGGTAGAAATATTTCTCACAATTAGAAATGAGGAGGATGAATTAGCTTGGGGCTATGAGAGCCTTGGAGTCTACATAGTAAAGTATGGATATGATAAGATCCTTCCAGAAACTCCTCCTCATGCATATCAATTTGAGGATTGGAGAGATTTGGTAGTCCAAGGGTTGATCAAAAGTAAACATTTTTGTCTGGCAATTCATGCACAAAGGAACTCTTAATTTCGATAATCTAAGTCATAGGGAAATCATTGGTCCATCTCAATGTGTTTTATGCTACAAAAGTGAGAAAACATCTAACCACTTGATGTTTGAGTACTTGTTCACGTGCCAAATCTAGGAGTGATGGTTTTTAGCCTATAAAATTTGATCCAATGATGATTTGAACTAAATTAATATTTCGTCAAGATGGAAGAGTAGATATAAATCTGAAGCTCTTCATATTGGGTGGAAACTTGGATTAAACTTTATTTGGTGGTAAGTGTGGTTGGAGAGAAATGACAAAATTTTTAGAGAAAATTTTCATCCTTGGATGACGTCTAGCAGGTCATTTGGAGCAAATTCATGAAAATTGTGGCAGTGTATGCTAAAGAGGAAACTTAGGCTGATATAGGGATGATGGAGAATGAAGCCGAAGTGTAAGGGGGACAAGACAGAGCTAGTTGGAAAACACCCTTAAAAGACTGGATTAGAATTAATATTGATGGAGTTGCAAAAGGTAATCCAAGTAGAGCTCGAATTGGAGCGGGCTGCAGGAATCATGTTGGGGCAATGCTCTATTGGGAACTCCAGGGCGGGAAAGGACACGAACAATGAAGCAAAAACCTTAGTTATCAAATTTGCTTCTATTTGGGTGGTAAGACAAGGTTATAAGAGGATAATCATAGAATCATATTCTCAAATCTTAGTAGAAGCTCTGGATTGCATGAGGAACTTTGTTTTTGAGATGTGGAGGTTAAGGATTCTTGTCACCCAAATTAAAAAGTTGTGGAGGGAATTGAACCTAATTTATGTGGATAGAGCTAAGAATAAAGTAGCATATTTTCTTGCTAAGACGATACTGAGAAGGAGGTAGGGGTTCAGTGGCACAGTGACATGGCTACTGAGGATAAGAGGATTAGATAGGTTGATGAACAAATCCAGTATTTGGCTAATTTAGACATCTATTACAGACACATGGTTTGGGAGATTTGGCTCTAATATAAATCTCCTTTTAATAGTGTAATAAAAAATAATTAGTATTTTAGATGTTGAATTAAAATTAAAAATAAAAATAAAAAAATGTTCTTACTAATTAAAATTAATAAAAATCACATCCCAACTTACAATAATCTTATTTCAATATATGTATATGTATAAGAAGTATTTACTGAATAAAAAAAATCTTATTTTAATGAAAGTTCAAACCGTAACATAAATAAATATATATCAAAATGGATGTGTTCATAAAAAAAATAATAATAATAATAATAATTTTATATTAATATATTTTTTCAAATACTGATTGTAAAGTTTTGATAAAGAGAGTTCACAAAGAAAACTTATGAGCGTTCCTTTCAATACACTCCCATATACACGCGTACCATTATTTAAAAAACAAAAAATCAAATTTAAGCCATCATATTTATAATATGCAAGTCAATGCCATCGAACCTGATTAGATTATATAATATTTTAAATATATCGATTTTTTTTTTATCCGCTTGAAATAGCACGAATGAATTTATGAAAACTCCATATATCGTTGTTATCTATTTTTACAAATAAAATTAAACACCTTAACTATTTTTTTAATAGGATTATTAATAATATTTTTTTAATATAAGATATGATTTTGGATTGAACTTATTTTAAATTAATAAATTTTAATTTATTAATTAAAAATAAAGTTAATAAGATCTTAACAGTTTAAAGAATTAAGATTTTAAAATTAAATTAAAACAACCCACTACAGACACTTAACTACTATCAACTAACTTATTCCTTTCAAATTACTTACCTTTATTTTAAATTAATACCAAGGTGTGAAGTGTTGAAGGGCAGTTCTGGGCTAAATTTTCCTTAATGCAATTTCCTTAATGAATTAAATGCATATTGCTTTATTCATGTGGGTGAAAGCTATGATAGGGAAAGGAAATGTGTCATTATGCTTCTCATTTAATTTCAAAAATGACATCTATTGTTTTTCTTATCAATTACTTATTCTGTGTCCTTCATGCATGTAACAATGATAACAATATGTTTAAATTATTTAATAATATTATATTTAATTCAGTTTTTAAAGGTTAGTGGATTGGTAAGTGTTTTTTTATAGGATTTATTAAGAAGACATCTAGATTCAAACTTTGGGGTATCTAGAGCGACAAATATTTTAAGTATGCACCATATCGACAATGATGACTTACGACAAATATTTTAAGTATGCACTAGATCGACAATGACGATACAAATCTCAAGCGATGATCCCTTTTTTATCAGTTATTGAAAATAGTGTGGTTGTGACCAACTCTCCTATGTAACAAAAAAATATATATTATACTTATATATGTTTAAAACAAATAGGTTGGTTGCTTATATATCTTTAAAGAGAGATCTTTGGTTGTTTAAAAAGAGATAGGTTGATTAATAGTGATAAAAAGATTGTTTCATTTCGATTTTCTAGTTAAATCCATTAACTTCATATTTACTTACAAATTAAAATTATAAAAAAAAAATTACTATAAAAATATTATATTTATCCAATTTATCAATAAAATATTTTTTTTAAATATTTTTTTAATTAATTATATAAAATTAAAACGTATAAAGAACGAAAGCGGGGTATGGTTAACGTTAAGATCCTCTTTATCTTCAAAAGGTTTGATCCATAATTGTAATGGATAAGCATCCCACATGTGAATGTCTAGAATAAAATAGAATGGAAAATCAAATAAAGCTACAAAAATGATATTTAAGCCTTGCCAATACTTTACATCCCAACTTTCTCTTCTTTAATTTTAGATACATAAAGATAAAGAGTAAGGGAGATAAATGGATTTTGAAATATTAACGTTATTAAATATATTTATATTTTTAAGAGATTGTTTTTTTTTTTTGGTAAGTAACATTATATACATAGTGGGTTTTTTAAGAGGATCCCAAAACCTTATAACAAGAGAAGGAGAGCACCTTTAGGGCTGCAAGGTTGAGACAGGAAACCACATCTCAGACCGAATTACAAATTTTTTTTACATATAAACCATTGAGTAGATCGCGTCCAGCAGGAATCATAGAAAAACCGTTACAATAAAATCCCGCCTCGCGGGAAGTAGTCAGAAACCACCAAAGAGATAAACCCGCCTAGCGGGAAGCAGCTTAAACCCACCACAGTGAAGATCCCGCCCAGAGGAAAGCATCAAAAAAACTCCACCAGGAAAATCCCGCCAACCGGGAAACCAGCAAAGAGGTGAAAATCCCGCCCAGCGGGAAAACCAGCGGAATTGGCGGATCCCGCCCAGAGGATACCGCCCAGCGGAAAAACAGCGAAAAAGGCAGATCCCGCCCAGCGGAAAACCAACGGAAAAGGCGGATCCCGCCCAAAGGATCCCGTCCGACCGAAAAATAGCGGAAAAGGCGGATCCCGCCCAGCGAGAAGCCATTCCACCCAGTGACAGGGGATCCCGCCCAGCAAGAAGCCGAGATTGTTTTGAATAAGAGGTTATAACCAATTTTTTTTTGAATAGGTTATATGTGTTTTTTTATTGGGGCCATTTTCATCAAAATATCAGAATATTACATTTGTTGTAGCAAACATTTTTATCATTGTTTTTTCTTTCCTTTTTTTTCTTAAATATATTTTTCAACTTTCTCAAAGTGCTATGTTTCCACGACATTATTTTCATTAAGATATAAAATCTCACTTGGCCAGTTGTCTTCTAAAATTTGAATTTCATGGGGATATAAATCAACACCATAATTCGCTAATTTATCCGCTACTCGATTTCCTTCTCTATAAATATGCTCACATTGCTAGGAGATTGCCTCTAGTAATATATGATGAACATCAACAATAAGGCTATAAACAAATATTAATAATAATGTTATTTAAATTTAAATTTTACATTTATTTTTGTTGATAATATTTATGATAATTTTTTTATTTCCATCAATTTAAATATATTTTTATCTTTTTTCAATTACAATTTTAATCCTTATAGAAGTATCTTAGTCTTCCATATGATTATGAGTGAGGAGAAATTTGCCTTTATTATTTTGAAAGACATTATATCCACCAACTTTTATTAGATTTTATTTGGAAGTACTATAAAAACTACTTTTGATAAACCTAATTTTTGGACATTTTTATTTTACTATAGATCAAAGTAGATCCTTTATGTTAACTCCATTCACAAATTTGACCCTTTCATGTATATTTAAATCTTATGACCAAGAGGCTAGCACTTCATTTTCTACACTTCATACTTCCCATGATGAGTACCATGTTTGTAAACATTCTACAAGAGAAGCAAAGATATAGTTCCAAACTTGGATATGATTTTGACATTTATCTTTATAAGTTCTATTATTCCTTTCAAGACGTAAATTCCAACAAATGATAGCAAGATCAATCCTCTATAAAATACATAATTCTATTATTCCTTTTAAGCTATAAGTTTCAACAAATAATGGTAAGACTAGTTCACATGATACATGTGCTTTAGCCTTGAAGCAATTAGTCTGTTTTCATCAACTGTTTTCATGTTGATGGAGCTATGCAACGCATTCTCATATTTTTGAAAAAACGACCTCAAATAGTGTAAGCAAAATGACAATGAAGAAGTAAATAATTTGATCTTTCTAGATCCTTCTCACACAAAGCACACTTGAAAGGTCCATGATATCATCTTCTTTATAGAATCTTGTAGGAATCTTGCTTTGGATTACTAACTAAAGGAGTATTGAGGCCTTAAACACTCTTTAAAGTAAAATCATGGGGATTAGGAATTCTAATTGCTCTAAATCCCCATATCCTAACTTGCTCGAGTATCTACCATCATTTTATAGATTTCAAACCAACTCATCTTTCAACATAAAAATAGGCAAACAGAACTCTTGAAGCATCTATTGAAGCTCATTTGGTATTTGTTTATCTCCTTTAGCCAACTTATTAATAGAAATCCATAATATGAAATTGTTGCTCACACCTTTGGACCTTTATAAGCTACATATACTCGAGCCAACCATTATCATTTTAGATCAAAAATAAGAGTATAAGGCTTCAACCAAGCATTACACAAAAAATTTGTAGAATTCTCCTCATTGATTGACCATATGATATGTTTCTTTATCAATTGTAAACTATATGATATGAAGGTCCATGATGACAATCCTCTAGGTAGAGTTCATTTCCTAAACAATGCTATAACATCAAGAGAACCTCTCTCTCTCTCTCTCTCTCTCTCTCTCTCTATATATATATATATATATATATATATATATATATATATATATATATTGAAGTAGCATTTTTACCCAACTCTTTCTTTGATTTTTGAATAATTTCAATTTACCCCTAATGTCAAATTTATAATATTGCAATTTTGCAAGCATGGCCCTCCCATATTATTTCCTTTACAAACCTTATCCCACTTGCAAACAATAAACCTAAATTTTTCCTCACATCTTTTTGAAAGAAAATTTATTCATATGTTATACTCGTTGGCAATCATGGAGGTATCATCACATATATAGGCATGGGTTGTAATGTAGTCTTTATGAGTCATAGCCTTCTAACCATGGTTGATAATTTGCCTTTCCAACCTACCAAATAAAATTCTATCCAAAATTGATTCCTAAGGATCCTTCTTTCCTCTATTAAATAAAGGAGTGCCCAAATATGTTGATGAAAAATTTCTAACTTTAAACCCTAAAATGGCCACAATCCATTATAAATCTAGGGTAGTATTAATGAAAATATCTTAGATTTTGTAATATTAATCAATTTATCCAACAACCTTCTCATAACATGACAATATTGATTTAAATTCCATGGCCTCACTACTTGGGGGATAACCTAAAAAGAATATCATCAATAAATTGGAGATGAGATTTAGAGGGACTATTTATTGCAACCTTAATACCTTTGATTTTTCCTTCTATTTTTACCTTTGAAAAGTTCTCCCTAACACTTTTGTAAAAATAATAAATAGATAAGAATATAATGGGCGACAATGCAAAATCTATGAGATGATTCAAAGTATCCAAAAAAATTCTATTTGGATGGATACTTGGTGTGATAAAAAACCACTCAATATAGATCCAATTTTGAAACCTTGGATGAGATTACTTCAAAATAAATATGGTGATAGGGTTTCAAATATTTTGTACACGGATCATGAAGGAAGATACAAATGGAATACAAGTATACAAGATATTGATGCTAGGAGGTAGTTGAGTAGAAAGATAATGTTAGGTACCCAAGATAGGTACTTCATAATTTAATATTGTATTGTATAATGGTATAAGCCATAAATTAACTATTAAGTAAGGAAATCCACATGTCAAATTAGAAATAGGTAGAAGAATAATGTCATAGAATCGTATATGTAATCATCATGGAATATTATCATATGTAACCATCAAGGAATATTGTCATATTATGATGTACTTTATAATTCATGGAAGGTGAACCATCACACTCTTGTATAAAGAGATATGTAGCCCCATTGTAAAAGGGATATATAAAGTATTATTGTATAAGTCTTGGTTCTTGGAGCTAAAGATCTTGTGGAGTGGCTCTGATACCAATAAGGAGCATTGTATGATGTTGCCTTACCTCAAGAGTATTACCAATATCTATTTTATTGTATGGATTATAATTGTGCAATTTATTGTTGATGAGAAGAGAGGTTCATAACAAATAATAACAATCATTATTCTAAGGAGAGGAAATGATAAGTTGATTTGAGAGTTGAATAGCTCAAGAGAATACACAATAATAAGTAGATATAAATATAAAGCACCATCAAAATAGTAATATCGCAATAATATGGAGAGATCTTTGGGATAGCACAAGCATTCCTAAAGTTGAAATGTCAGTTTGGCTAGTAGGTCATAGAACAATTTTATCTTGGGATAACCTTATCAAAAGGGATTTTCATGGCCCCTCAAAATGTGTTCTTTGTAAAATGGAGGAGGAGAGTATAGACCATCTCTTGGGAAACTACTCAATAGTCTGGAAACTATGGCAATATATTCTTAATATATTTGGTAAATGCATGGTGAAGAATGGAAGAATTTAAGAATGGTTAGATCAATGGCAAAGTACTTTTAAAAGTGATTTTTTACAGATAATTTGGGATATATCAAAAGATACAATACTTTGGACTGTATGGATAGAAAGAAATAGAAGAATATTTAAAGGAAAGGAAAATAGTTTAGAGGTTATGAAAAGGAAGATTTGTTTAGTCATAGAGGAGTCTAAAACAACCCTATCAACTCACTCAATCCCTAATCTGGAAGTAGAGAGCCTTGATAGATGGAGTCAAGTCATCAAATACAATTATGATATTGGGGATAGGAGAAACAAAAATAAGACAAAGAATATAAAATGGAAACCACTAGACGTGGAGTTGGTCATATTGAATTTTGACGGAGCATCTAAAGAAAATCCTGGACCAATAGGAGGAGGAGGAATAGTTAGAAATAATAGGGAAGATATTTTATCTCATTATGCGTTCGATAGTGGATTTAAGACAAATAATAAAGCTAAAGCTTGGGAAGATTTGGAAGGGTTTAAAATATGCAAAAAAATGAAATGGAACAAATTATGGATGGATGGTCATTTACTCATAGTAATAAATTCAATTTTGAGGAAAGCAAAGGCTCCATGGAACATACAAGAGATAATGGTGGAAATTCATGATCTTGCTATAGAGTTTGAAGAAATTAGGTTTACATATACATTAAGGAATAAAATAAATGTGCAAATAGGCTAGCCAATTGAGGGGTTTTAATTGAGGATCATGAAGTTAAATAATATTTTCCTTGGTTAGACTAAGTAGTAAGTTTAGCTAAATCTGACAAGAAAATATTGAAAACGTGAATCAAATAATGATTAAGATTTACTTTAATGTTTTCCATTGGTAATATATGCTTTATTTTATAACATTAATGTGCTTTTATATAAACTATGTATTACAATTTTTGTGGTTGCACTTGTGCTTCAGGAAGGAAACTAGCAATCTAGATCTGGTAAAGTGGGCTATGATAGTGCGATGTTTTGGAAATATTACTCTACTAAGATGTAATGCATATATAGTAGAGGTGAAATTTTGGTATTGTGAAGGTTGATGTAGGAAAATATCAATAAGGGTGTTGAATTCTGAAATATATTTTTTTGCTTGATAGGAAAGTTGGTTACAACCACACTATTTTTAGTAGCTAGCAAGCGCAAAGTTCAAACCATAGCGGTTGCATCCACAAAACCTATTCCACCTCGTTATTTTATATCCCAACGTGAAATGGACCACCTCATTGAATTTTGAAATATTTGTATTCACATAGAAAATTGAAAAAAAACAAAAAAAAAGTAAATCAATAATTCAGATATTTTATGTAAAATGATGTAGGTTTCTAGCTATAACAACTCAATTGAGATGAGAATTAAATCTGTTTCTAAACTCTCATTATCTAAAGAAGATATTTGTAATTTTTCAAGGGTGGGGGACCCAATTACAACCCCTTATTCTCCAAAAAAAAAAATGCATAATTGCCAAGTTGTTGTAATACCACTATGTGGTCATGATGTAATATGGGTGGCCCCATTTCAATCTCATATAACCAAAAAAATATTAATTATTATTTTTATGATATTTTAATAATTATGAGGTATACATCAAGTGACATTAAATCACTGGTTAGATTCCTTAACATTTAAGGAGAGACCAAGGTTCAAATCTTGTCAAGCAATACATAGATAATATCCAAGCTTTGTTGTAATACCACTATGTGGTGATGATGTAATACGGGAGGGGTCATTTCAATCCCATATAACCAATTAAAAAATACATGTATATGAGGCATAAATGTTTACATTATTTATGAGCACCTCAAATTATATCAATACAAACGAGACATCAGAATTTATGAGTTGCTTGTCTTTTATACAAATGCATGTGCTTAATTATTGAGGATTTGGATGTTATCCATAGTCATGGTTGGATTAAAATAATGATACCAATACAAATGAGATCATATTGATATTCATGAATTGTTTTTTTAGTGCAAGTGTATGTGCCTAATTTTTGAGGAATTGCATAATATCCATAGTCATGATTGGTTGAAAATAAATGTGATGTTTGAGAATTTGAATATTTTATCTTTTAAATATGAAATTGATCATTTAAAAATCTTTAAAATTATTTTGTGATGGTTGAAAACTATTATATATGATTTTTTAACAATAGATTGAAAAGATAATGTTTAAAATAATAAATTCTCTTTATTTCAATTAAGTTAACCAATTGGAATTGAGCATTCAATAAATATTTAAAATATTTTATAATATTTAATAATTATTATGAAAGATGATTTTTTTTTGGTAAAGATGAATATTTTATATTCATTTCAAACAATATAATGGTTGACAAAAGTCTAGGTTTGATTTGTAAGATTGCTTGCATATTAAAAATCCTCAATGACACCACTTCATAATTTCAACTCTTCCAACCAAAAACATAAGACTTCATCAAACAAAAGATTTTCGGCACAATTAAAGGTTACCAGTCATTTTAACAAGCTCTCAAAAAGTTTCAATACATTTAAAGTTGAAAAATATACCCACATGCTTCTAAATTTTATTTTCTTTATCTTTTACCTTTAATTTTAATAAATAAAATAGATATTTCATTGTTTTAGAAATTTGTGATACATATTATATATAACTACAAAAAACTATTGAAGAGATATTCTACCAACATACCATACAAATTTCTCTAAGGAAATTTTGTAGGAGACGATAACAAATTGATTTGGCAGTACATTACTACAAATAGAGGTGGAGAAATTAAATAAGCTATAAGATAAAACACAAACACCTAACACTAAAGAAACACTCAATAGGAAACTTAATATCTTAGTCCTTAATTTCATATTCGAAGCTCATCATAGGTACAATTGAGTGTTTCCTTTATTTCTTTGAGTTTCTCCTTGTTAATCTCAAACATATGATTGAATATTTTTCACATAATTATTATTACAAACTCAATTACCTTACCATCAAAACAAGAAGCAATCTACATCATCATGATCATATTGTTATTGAGTCTATTACATGTTTCTTTAAGACCTTGTAAACAATCTCAAACATATGATTGAATATTTTTCACAAAATCATTATTACAAACTCAATTACCTTACCATCAAAACAAGAAGCAATATACATCATCATGATAGTATTGTTATTGAGTCTATTACATGTTTCTTTAAGACCTTGTAAATCTTAGTGCATGATCAACCATGTTTCACAATTAATAATATTTTCATTATGAATATTGCATGCAAGCCAACAAGTATATATAAGTAAGTGGTTTCTCTTGTTATTATCAAGCTTAATGTAATGTAAGTTCATCCTTGATATCCCATGCATTTACATTTATATTACTTTATGCAGTCCTCTAAGTATACTCTTGCCATGCAATGCTTGCCATGACATCTTAGAATACATCAAGTATCTCATATTTTCTTAAGGATATCAAGTACTACAAACTAACATATAAACAAATTCCACACTATTTTGTCTTATTAAAAGAACAGAGATTGCTCTTATGCAAACTAAGTCTTTTTACATCAAGAAGTGATTTCCAATTAGCAAATATTTCTCTCAAATCCATTTGCATATTATTTTATTCATCCAATTAAATTCAAAGATAAATAAAAATAAATGACAATCTCTAAAATTTATTAACCAAAAAATATTTGTCATAATTTTGCTAAATTATATTTCTTGTGTTCCTTTCTCAAGGACATGAGATGCATGGTTTTTCAATTGACAAATCATAGGTCTCTTTTTTTTTTTTAAATGCAATAAGCTACTTACTAGGAAATAAAGAAGGATAGAGTGTAATATATAATCATCCTACTATTAGTATATAAATCAAGTAATTGTTTATCCTAGAGAAATTGTTGACATAGAAAAACTAACATCGGTGGAGTTGTTGATTTTGGAGAACTATATCTAGGATAAAACTTATCACCTTTTGCGTATAACTCCTTTACACTTGATAAATCTACTACTCCATTAATATGATTATAATACAAGTTAAAATGCTTCTAGTCATTGACTGAAATCCCCACCTTTTTATTAACTAGAATTTTAAGGTAGTCATGTCTTGGTTGGTCAATAACAAGCAAATATTTTTAATTCAAATATATATATATATATATATATATATATATATATATATATATATATATATATATATATATATATATATATATATATATATATATATATATATATATATTTAATAGGGAAAAACCCCCTTGCGGGGCTGCCTTGGTCCGAGAGACCATGAACAGGGGGTTCTACACCATCAAAGTCACCGGGAGTCGCACCCGACCCTGCTCGCACCAACATTATCAATTGGATTTTGGATACCCAATTAAGCTTTTTGGTAGGGTGGAGATTTGAACCTGGGACCTCCATTGGAGGATTGCCCTCTCCTCTCCAACTCACCTACAACACCTGGGTTTAAATATTATAATCTAACTTTATAAGTTTTATTTATTTTTCTTTATATTTTGAACAAAATTATATTGAAAAGACTCAATTTACCATATCATGTTTCACATAATTTGGTGAATTTAATGATATAATCAAATCTTAGTTTTGTTAAAATTCATATCTTGCTCGGCCAATAACAATAAAATATTTTTAATTCAAATAAAAATCCATGAGTTGATTCATTCAATTGATAATAGTGGCAAAGATGATATGTTTCTCAAACTTAACATGAGTAAAGCATATGATAGAGTCTATTGGGGCTTTCTAGAAAAGGTGTTGTTTAAATTTAATTTTCATAATATATGGATCTATTTACTTAAACAATGCTTCTCTACCCCTATGTTCTCGGTTATTGTTAATGGTGAGGTTTCAGGTACTTTAGTAGCTCCATATGTCTTAGGCAAGGTGACCCTCTTTCCCCTTGCTTGTTCGTTATTCTTTTCAAAACCCTTGGGAGGGCTCTGAAAGCTACAACTATTTCTAAACCCATTGAAATAATTAAATATGCTTTTCCCATTGAGCCAATTACCCATCAACAATTTGTCGATGATACTCCCCTTTCTACCTTCTTCATTCATACAGCCAAGGAAATCAAAGTAATTTTTAAGGACTATGTGCTAGCTTCTAGGCAATATAACTTTCTAAAAAGCAAGTATTTTTTCTTAATACCCTTCCTAATAGGAAAAGAGTTATTGCTATAATACTAGGATGTACCACTACTAAAATTCCCTCTATTTACTTAGGGTTGCCTTTGTTCAAAGGAAGGATCAAAGAACTATGGATTCTACTTTTGGAAAGGGTGCAAAAAAAATTGATGGGATGGAAGGGAGCACATCTAAGTCAATCACGCAAGGTCCATCTAGTCAAAACTACTCTTCAAAGCATGTCGGTATACTTTCTTTCTAATTTTAAAATCCTTGGAAAAATTTCTCAAAAGTTAAAACAATTTTAGAAAACCTTTCTTTGGTCAAGGGCAGAGGATAAAATGAGATTCCATATCATCTCTTGAGACCAGGTGTACTCCAATAAAAGTGCAGGATACCTTGGGTTGAGGAACATTAAACATATGAACAAAGCCTTACTAGAAAAATGGAGCTAGAGACTTGTTTATCAAGAATACAATGGATGGGCCTAGATTATCTCCACTAAATACTTGAACAGGGGATTAAGCTTCATGGAATATCAAAACCCCCTGCATGGTTCGACATTTTGGAATAGCATTGTTAAAACAAAAAATATTCTTCAAAAAGATCTTAAATGAAGATTAGGCAATGGAGAGTGTATTTCCTTCTAGAAATATCTATGGCTTAAGGATGTACCTATCATGGACATTCCTTCTTTTGTTATCTTAAGGCCTATATTTTCTTATTACTTTGGTTCCAAAGTGGTATACTATATTGAAGAAGTCGATGGTATTAAAAAATAGAAAGATATTTTGAGGTTTATCTCGGTTTAAGAAGTGGAGATTCCCTTCAAAGCCCTTGATCTCATAGTAAAATCTTAGGTTGTTAGGAACTTCATTTGTGTGGACTCATTAATCTAGAAAAAATAGAAGAGTGGCACCTTTTAGATTATTTATGTCTACTACCTACCTACTAATTAGAATGCCTACTAGTTCCATTGCAATTCTATATGGTTCAAGGAACTTACTCCCAAAGTTTATTTTTTTTCTTTGGCTTGCCCTTAAAAACAAAATTATTTCTTTTGACAATCTTAACAAAAGAGGAATGGTCATTCCTAAATGGTGTTATCTATGTGGGTCTCATGAGGAAAAGACTCATTATTTCCTTTTAGAATGCTCCTTCTCCTCAAAAATCCTTTTTTTTCTTCTTTCAACCTTGGGAGTTAGTTGGGTGGTCCTAAATTCTCTACAAGACTTTTTTGATCAGTTGTCCTTTTCTATATTCCTTGGCCCCAAATGTCATATCCCATGGAAGCTCTACCTCCTTCATTTATTTTGGAGGGTTTGGAACGAAAGGAACTATAGGGGCTTTAAAGATTGTTCTTTGAACACCTCCTCCATGGGTTTCAGCATTCTTAGCACTTTAGTTGAAAACTTCTTGATTATCTCTTTATCCCCCTATAATTTTCCCCCTTTTGAGGCTTCTCTCTTTGCTAGCCTAGGGTTACTTGTTGAGGTCCTTGATCCCCCTAATGCTAGCTCGAGTAGGCTACAAACAAAATTGATATTTCCCCCTTTGGATTGGCTTAAATTAAATTTTTATGGAGCATCCAAAGGAAATCCGGGGATGGTGGGAGCTAGAGGAGTGATAAAAAACTCCAATGGAGAAATTGTTCTAGCCTTTGTTGAGAACCTTGGTCACCAAACCAACAATTTTATAGAGGTTGGGACCCTCCTCCAAGGTTTATCCCTGCTTGACTGGATGGAAGCTGATAAGGTTATTATAGAAGGGGATTCTTTATACATTATAAATATCATCATGGAACAGGCTTCACCCAACTGGAATATTGGTAATCTTATGGATAAATCAAAATATTCCTAAGAAAATTTATGAACTACCAAAGTAAGCATATTTATAGGGAAGGTAACAAGGTTGTAGATTTTCTTGCCAATCTCGAAGTTTAAAATGAAGGTATGTCTATCTAGAAAGATAATTTCCTGCAAGACCTTATTTCTTTGATGAGAAATGATATTATCCACATCAATGAAAACAACTAATTATGTAAATATTCTCTTATTTGACGTTCTGGTTCTTAGTTTCTCTGTTTACTCTATTTTTGTTGGATCTAGAATTGGTGGATTTTGTCTCTGGTTCTCTACTATAATGTTTTGTTTGTGTGTTTGATATTGGTCATTTCTCCCATGTTTCTATTAAGAGCTAGGCCTTCCCCTATGCTCAGTTGTTTTTCTTAGATGTTATGGCTACTTTGTTGGTCCTATTTGTAAATATGTAAAATGTTTAGGGACCCTTTTAAAACCCCTTATTTTCTAACTACTTAATATATATATATATATATATATATATATATATATATATATATATATATATATATATATTACCTTTAAACATTAGAAATAATAATATAACTTGATAAATTATATTTTTTTCCCTTATTTTTATTTTTATTTTGAACTTCAAGTTATATTGAAAAGACTCAATTTACCATATCACCTTTCACATAATTTATTAAATTTAATGATACAATCAAATCCTAGTTTTATTAAAATATATTTAGTCTTTGTACTCAAAGTTAATCTAATTATGAAAGGAGTCAAGTTGTGCTAATTTTAGATATGCTCACGTATTTTTATCCCAATTAAGAAAGAAATATTTTTTTTTATATAGAGAGCAAGGGGTTGAACTCAGGTCCCCCACCCTTGACAAATTGTAATTCTCTCCTTCAGAGCTTGAGAGTTTACAAACTTTTTCAATTATCATCTCAATTGAGTTGCTATAGCTAGATACCTACATTTTTCATAATAAGTCTAAATTCTTGATTTTCATTTTCTAGATCTTCTTCAATTTTCTTTGTAAATACAAATATTCCAAAATTCAACATCCTTCTTGAAATTTTCCTGCATCAGCCTTCACAATACCAAAACTCCACCTCTACTATCTATGTATTACATCTTAGTAGAGTAATATTTAGTAGGGTTGGTTTAGACTCCTTTATGGCTAAATGAGTATTATGTTTATAAAAAATATTATAATGCAATTCTACTTATAGTGTAAAAGGTCTATGATGTAATTCTAAAATTTATATATATAGATATAGATATAGATTCAAAACTTTATTTTGATAGTGTCTCCCATGGTTTCAACTCCTAAGTAGCATGCATAACATCAATATATATATATATATATATATATATATATATATATATATATATATATATATATATATATATATATATATATATATATATATATATATATATATATATATATATATTTATATATATATATATATATATATATATATATATATATATATATATTGATGTTATGCATGCTACATAGGACTTGAAACCATGGGATACACTATCAAAATAAAGTTTTAAAGTTTTAAATCTATATCTATATCTATATCTATATTTATATATCATATTTTTAAGCTATATTAGGCTTCTATTGGGGGTCCACTCCCATAAAAATATTACATTTGTTGTTAGGTCAACTAAACCATATCCAACATACCTTTTTATCACATGTATTATTCATTTATATTTCTATCAAATATTTTCATCTTCATCAAAGTGCTATATTTCTACAATAAGCTCCTTGAAATCATTTTCATTAAGATATAAAACCTCACTCAGCAAATTGCCTTCGAAAATTTGAGTTTAACCAAGATGAAGGTCACACTGGAATTGGCTAAATTATTTGTTATCCAATTTCTTTCTCTATAGATATGCTCACATTTTGTAGATATTACCTCCAATAATAGATTATAAACATTAGCAATCATATTATATTTTATCCAATCCCCACATTCATTTTTGTTAGCATTAATAATAATTTGTCAATCCCATCGATTGAAATATGTTTTTATCCTTTTTTAATTACAATTTCAATCCATTAAAGAAGTGCCATGGTCTCTATATTTTTTTTTAAATAAAATTTTTATTTCAAAGAAATAAAGAATACATTCAACATATATACTTGTAGCTAACACCCTTTGCTACATATTTTACATATATCTAATTTCTAATGCCATCAAAAAAATAAATTTAATTACTGAGGCAACAACTGCTTGCGAACCCATAGAGGAGAGGGAATAAAGCCATGACTCTCCAAGATTCCAAGCATAGCTCCTCACTCCAATCGTATATTCTCATACTATAAAGGTTGCACCTGCCACAAAACCCCCTCTCACAATATTTCACAAGACAACTCAATTACCTTATAGAAACCCCTATTTTTGGTATGATATGCATTCCTAATTGCTCCACCAACAAAGCACACTTTTGCAATTATAAATGTTAACCAGGTTGCAAGGAATAAAACAATAGACCATGTGCAAGATCCTCCTGGCCTGAAAGACTTTCCACAACATAGACATCTCATGACATCCAATATCACCACCTGGCTGAGAAGGAGAAAGAGGAATGCTCCCACTCCATAGCTAGTTGCTATGTCAGAATCATACACATAGTAAGTGTAAATAGTAATTTGTCTTATCTATAGGATGCTTCAAAATATTGCTTGTTATTGACCCCTATTCTAAGGGTTTCTTTATTGGCATAACTTTAAAACTCCATCCCTTAGTTGAGTTCCTTTATTGGACAACTGGTTTGCTCTCTTATTTAGACTAATGGGGATGTGTTCAAATTGGATATGGTCAAATTTAAGGTTGATTTGCTTCACTTCTTGATACACCCTTTGGAGCCAAATGGATTTTGATTGGATTTTGTTGTTCAAAAGGTTAATAACCAATTGAGAACCCCCCTCACTGTAAGTTGTTTGATCTCCTTCTCAATTTTTAGCTTCAATCTTGTCTTAAGGGTATGAAATTTTGTTATATTATGTTTTTTTGTGTTTTGTGTTATTGTTCTTATGTGTTTTGTTCTTGTTCTTGTTTTTTTGTATGTTTGTGTTAATTGGTGTTTTTGTGTTTTTGTGTGTGAGTGTTTTCTATGTTTTTATTTTTGTTTGTTGTCTGTTGTTGGTTTTTTTTGAAGAACACAAGCTTATACTGAGAGGGGGGGTGAACAGTATAAGACCTCTTTTTACTTTTTCCTTTATACTTCAAAATAGTAAAGCAATATACCCAAAGCAATATCAAAACAATGCACAAAATCATCCACAAAGTGACACCAATTTTAACGTGGTTCACCCGAATGCCCGGGCTACGTCCACAAAACTTTTCTCTAAAAGTTATCTCAAAGTTCTTTGGGAAACCTTCCCAATTACAATGTTTATGAGCCTCGGCCCAAAGGAGACACCTTCCCCCAATCTGAATTTATGAGCCTCTGCTCAAAGGAGATACCTTCCCCTCTGCTCTGGAAATGATCCCTCAGAAGATCAACTGCCTCTACCTCTTGCCAACACGTGGAACTCCTTTCCACCGAAGACCTCCTATCCTCAATGCTTAGCCTAAGAGACCTCTGCCTTCTATGATCATGTCCACAGCAGCTCAGCTACCTGTACCAAACACAGTCAGTCGGTCTAGTACAAGTCTTCCTCTGTCTGTCAGATCTGTCCAACTCTATGAACAAATCAATCCTCTGCACACAAGCCTTCTCAAAGACTTGCCAAATCTATCCTCAGGTTCTTCTCAAAGAACCAATGCACCTCTGTCCTCAAGTTCTCTGATAGAACTCTCTAAAACTCAGCTCACAAGTCCTCTGCTAGGACCTGTCCAAATCTGCTCACAAGTCCCCACCGAAACCTGTCCAAAACCTACTCACAAGTCCCCATCGGAACCTGTCCAAAAACTGCTCACAAGTCCCCAACAGAACCTGTCCAAAACTTGCTCACAAGTTCCCACTGGAACCTGTCCAAAAACTCACAAGTCCCCACCGAAACCTGTCTAAAACCTATCCAAAACCTCAGCAAGCTCACCAAGAAAAACTTGCTTAGCATGAACTCACAAAGAGAATTGTTAGAGACCCAATGTGATTCATAAACCTCATAGAAGCATAAAGAGAATTGTTAGAGACTCAATATGTTCTATACTTAACTCCCAATCTCAATTTCAAATCTCATAGAAACATAAAGAGAATTGTTAGAGACCCAATATGTTCTATACTTAATTCCCAATCTCAATCTCAACTCAATCTCAACTCAAACTCAATCTCAAAAGAATAAGATAGATGTAGTATGCTTTTCTCAAGAATATGAAACACAACCCAACAATTGCCAACTATGCAATATCTCATATAACAATGATGCTTATATTCTTTTTACCAACAACTAGGGTTTCATCATCTCAATGCAAGTAGCAAGTCTTACTAACATAAACCCTATTGCAAAAATGCTTCTTCTTCCTCAACCAGAATTATGCATTCACCCAAAAATTCAACAATAACTTTAATGCATAAGCAATCTTCAATATCCAAGAAAATAAGATTTACACCAACAATACCTAGTAGACAACCTTTTCACTCCAAACTCAATTTCAGAAAATATACCATAAACAACATACATGGAAGAAGTTGCCCATACCTTTACTTTGATGAAGAAGGAGAACTTAAAATCTGTCACAACACTAACTCTCAATTTGCCACCAAATTAGAGTTAGCAACTATACAATAATACACAATAATAAAGATCCAAATATAACACCTTATTTCTCCAACTTAGTAAAAACCACCAAAGTACAATAATATACAAAGTAAAACCTCTTTACACCTTATTACTCCACATAAACATTAAACATTAAACATCAATGTCAAAACAAAAATTGATACCTTAACCTTATACCTCCCGCGCATTCACGGCCACCATTCTTTGCACACCGTGACCAAAAGGAATTTCCCAATGAAGAGAATCGAACTCAGCACCTCTGTCATCTAGCATTTTTGCTTAAACGCCACCGTCGTTGGGTCACAAGTGCCCAACAAAAAATAAACCGCTGCCCTCTCTTTTATCTTCCTGTGACGCCAAGAATCTGGAAAACGTAAACGTCTTCCACAAACCGCATGCAAACAATCCACTGCCGTCAAGCCAAAGGGTAAGGATGCAGCCCAATCTCAAATCCGAGTTTGCCAAGCACAGTCTCCAAGACACAGAACAAGCGCGATATCAAAGACGTCAAACGGAGATCGAAAACACAGAGCAAGCTCAACTCGAAGTCACCAAGCGTTGTTCGAAGGAAATAGAGCAATTGCAAATCGTGGACGCCAAGCGCAAAACAAATGAAATAGTGCAAATGCAAATCATAGAAGCCGAGCGCAAATCAAAAAATACAGAGAACCACAAATCGTAGATATCAAATAATAATCGGAGGTGCTCACTTTTGAAAACCATGCCAACTTATATAGCAATTTTTCCTTCACTATTTGACGTCGGCGCTCCTCCAACGATGGCAACAAATCGGCGACGCTTAAGGGTTGAAAGACCCTTTAATAATAATTAAAATAATAATTATTATTATTTTATTAATAATAAATTAAACTTGGACCTTTGACAAAGGTTTGAGTTAATTTAATTATTAATAATACACATGGACCTTTGCATTAAGTTAAGCTTGGTTTTAATAAAAACCCTTAATGAGTCCAAATGGTTTTAAGAAAAACCTTTAGCCTTGTCACCATGGTTTTAATAAAAACCCTTTAACATAATGAAGCTTCTCAAGATATTCTTGACATCACACTCTTTTGAAATCAACACAAAAATGCCTTTTGACATCAATGACAACTTATACATTTGAGCAAAGGCAATGTACCCAAAGTACCCAAAATTGCCAACAATCTCCCCCTTTGTCATTGATGGCAAACCTTTATTGACAACACTTCTCAAGAGAAAAAACTGAAACCAAGTGAAACCAACTGTGCTAACTGAGAATCTTCCTTTGAAGTTTTGCTCCCCCTGACTTGAAGCTTTCCTCTTCACTATGAAGCTCTCCCCCTTACTCATATCTCTCCCCCTTTGTCATCAATGGCAAAGGGCCACCTTTGGGGCTCGGGACTAAGAATTAACCTCTTAGCTTAGTCCCTCCCCCACCTCCTGATGAGGTGATTAATTCTGGGGTGGGAGTAAAACTCCCATTAGGCACTGATCATCATCAGCGTCTATAACTTCCTTGTCGGGCCTTCTCTTGAACTCTTTGTCCATATCCCTGTTCCTGTCACTGTTCTTGTTCTTGTTCTCATCCCTATTTTTATCCATGCCTTGATCCTTGGACCTGATCATGCCACTGTTCTTGTTCTTATATTCTAGAATTTCAGCTCTACACTGTCTAACTGTGTGACCTTCATTGTTGCACTTATAACAAGTAACAATGTTATTTCTTTTAGGCATACCTATTCTTTGAATCCACCAGTTCTAACCAAACCTGTTCTGACCAAACCTGTTCTGACCAAACCTATTTTGACCAAACCTGTTCTGACCAAACCTGTTCTGATCAAACCTGTTCTTGATATTTGCCTTGCAATAAACTGCCTTGTGCCCAAACTATTGACAAGAGTAGCAATACCCTTGAAAGAAATTACCACCTCTGAAACTGTCATTTACCTTCTTTACTTGAGCCATGCAATGTGAAGCTATGTGACCAAACCTGTGACAAGCAAAACATCTGCCTTGAAACTTTCCTTTATTTGACCTCTTAGGTTCTGAAAACTTCTTCTTCTCATTCTGAATTCTGTTTTCTGTGCATCTATCATTCAAGGACTCATGATCTGAAATACTTTCCTCATCAGAACTCTCTTCCTTTTGGAGTCTCTTACTAGACTCTCCAACTTGTTCCTTGTGAGGCTTAACAAAACCAAGGCCTGTTTTATCTGTTGTCTTTCTTTGACCTTTGATGAGAGACTTAACCTTTTTGGAGCTATCTTGAAACCTGTGAAGCTTATCCTTGTACCCTTTGGTTTCCTCTTTCAAAGAAGCCATTTTCTTTTCTAACTCACTATACTCAAGAACCTTAGACTCTAACTCATCCTTAAGTTCTTGTGTCTTAGCTATAGAGAAGTCAAGACTTTCTATAAGATCATCTCTCTCCATACAACATTCATCCAACTTATCCTTGAGTCTAGCATTCTTCTTTCTTTCCTTTTTCAAAGCACTAAGAGCACTAATAAGTTCACCTTTAAGATCTACTTCACCTTCCTCTATATGTTTGCTATTAGAATCATCAAAGCCTTTTTCGGATTTCTTATCACTAGAGGTGCTACCCTTTTCAAAAACCATACATGCATCTTCCTTATAGTTTTCTGAAGCATCCTCATACATACTAGAAATCAAATCATTATTTGTGCAATCATCCTCAAGGTGACCAAAATTTCCACATCTAAGACATTTCATGATAATGAATCTATGTTTTGGTTCTTCCTCTTTTTCTGATATGAACAACATCTCATTTTCATTATCACTTGAAGAACTTTCACTATCACTACTAGAACACTTACTTGCTTTGTCTAGGTAGAAACTCTTCTTGTGTTTGTGAGAATACCTCTTTCCTTGATTGTTGTGCTCATCTTTGTTTTTCCTATGATGCTTGTGCTTTTCAGAATCCTTGCTCTTACAGTCCTGTTTATCTTCATCACTTTCATCCTTTGCAATAATACAGTCAGTAGCATAATGACCAAATTTTCCACAATTGAAACATCTTACATTTTTCATATTTTTGTGCTTTCTAGAGAACTTGCCTTTTTTGTCTGTAATATGCCTCTTCATCACTAGAAGACTCATCACTCTCTTGAAGCTGTTTACCTTTGGATTTCTTGGTAGCCTTGAAATCTGCCTCCTTCTTGACATCAACCTTCACTTGAGTTCTTAACTCAAATGCTTGCAAGTATACTATGGAGCTCATCCTTTTTCAATTTATCCAAATCTTTAGCTTCCTCAATAGCAGAAATATTTTCACTAAATCTATTAGGAAGAGATCTTAAAATCTTATCACGAGACATCATTTTCAGCAAGCTCAAGACCTAAGTCTTTCATGGAGTTAACAACCTCATCCATACGAAGCATGTAGTCACTAATATTTTCATCATCATTCATCTTGAGTTGTTCAAACATACCTTTGAAGTGTCTCAACTTGGCCTTTCAGACATTTGCATCACTTGTATGAACCACCTTCAGCTGATTCCACATTTCACTAGTTGTCTTGCAGTGAATCACTTTGGCGAGATCTGCTTTATGTAAGCCTTTTAGGATTGCATTCATTGCTTTTGAATTGTTGTGATGTAGGAGCCTTTCTTCTTTAGTATTGAGACCATGTTCAGGAATAGTGTACTCATCTTCAATCACTTCCCAAACCTCATTCCCAAGTGCCATTAGATGAACCTTCATCCTTGCACTCCAAAGACCAAAATCTGACCCATCAAGAATAGGTGTTGCATTGCCACTTGAATGATCCATTGTGTTCTTTACTAGCTTTTCCTTCAAGGTGTTAAACTTTTCGAAGGCACCCGCTCTGATACCAATTGAAGAACACAAGCTTATACTGAGAGGGGGGGTGAACAGTATAAGACCTCTTTTTACTTTTTCCTTTATACTTCAAAATAGTAAAGCAATATACCCAAAGCAATATCAAAACAATGCACAAAATCATCCACAAAGTGACACCAATTTTAACGTGGTTCACCCGGAATGCCAGGCTACGTCCACAAAACTTTTCTCTAAAAGTTATCTCAAAGTTCTTTGGGAAACCTTCCCAATTACAATGTTTATGAGCCTCGGCCCAAAGGAGACACCTTCCCCCAATCTGAATTTATGAGCCTCTGCTCAAAGGAGATACCTTCCCCTCTGCTCTGGAAATGATCCCTCGGAAGATCAAGCGCCTCTACCTCTTGCCGGCACGTGGAAATTCTTTCCACAGAAGACCTCCTGTCCTCAATGCTTAGCCTAAGAGACCTCTGCCTTCTATGATCACGTCCACAACAGCTCAGCTACTGTACCAAACACAGTCAGTCGGTCTAGTACAAGTCTTCCTCTGTCTATCAGATCTGTCCAACTCTATGAACAAATCAATCCTCTGCACACAAGCCTTCTCAAAGACTTGCCAAATCTATCCTCAGGTTCTTCTCAAAGAACCAATGCACCTCTGTCCTCAAGTTCTCTGATAGAACTCTCTAAAACTCAGCTCACAAGTCCTCTGCTAGGACCTGTCCAAATCTGCTCACAAGTCCCCACCGGAACCTGTCCAAAACCTGCTCACAAGTCCCCACTGGAACCTGTCCAAAAACTGCTCACAAGTCCCCACCGGAACCTGTCCAAAAACTGCTCACAAGTCCCCACCGAAACCTGTCTAAAACCTGTCCAAAACCTCAGCAAGCTCACCAAGAAAAACTTGCTTAGCATGAACTCACAAAGAGAATTGTTAGAGACCCAATGTGATTCATAAACCTCATAGAAGCATAAAGAGAATTGTTAGAGACTCAATATGTTCTATACTTAACTCCCAATCTCAAGTTCAAATCTCATAGAAACATAAAGAGAATTGTTAGAGACCCAATATGTTCTATACTTAATTCCCAATCTCAATCTCAACTCAAACTCAATCTCAAAAGAATAAGATAGATGTAGTATGCTTTTCTCAATAATATGAAACACAACCCAACAATTGCCAACTATGCAATATCTCATATAACAATGATGCTTATATTCTTTTTACCAACAACTAGGGTTTCATCATCTCAATGCAAGTATCAAGACTTACTAACATAAACCCTATTGCAAAAATGCTTCTTCTTCCTCAACCAGAATTATGCATTCACCCAAAAATTCAACAATAACTTTAATGCATAAGCAATCTTCAATATCCAGAAAATAAGATTTACACCAACAATACCTAGTAGACAACCTTTTCACTCCAAACTCAATTTCAGAAAATATACCATAAACAACATACATGGAAGAAGTTGCCCATACCTTTACTTTGATGAAGAAGGAGAACTTAAAATCTGTCACAACACTAACTCTCAATTTGCCACCAAATTAGAGTTAGCAACTATACAATAATACACAATAATAAAGATCCAAATATAACACCTTATTTCTCCAACTTAGTAAAAACCACCAAAGTACAATAATATACAAAGTAAAACCTCTTTACACCTTATTACTCCACATAAACATTAAACATTAAACATCAATGTCAAAACAAAAAATGATACCTTAACCTTATACCTCCCGCGCATTCACGGCCACCATTCTTTGCACACCGCGACCAAAAGGAAATTCCCAATGAAGAGAATCGAACTCAGCACCTCTGTCGTCTAGCGTTTTCACTTAAACGCCACCGTCGTTGGGTCACAAGTGCCCAACGAAAAAATAAACCACTGCCCTCTCTTTTATCTTCCTGTGATGCCAAGAATCTAGAAAACGTAAACGTCTTCCACAAACCGCATGCAAACAATCCACTGCCGTCAAGCCAAAGGGTAAGGATGCAGCCCAATCTCAAATCCGAGTTTGCCAAGCACAGTCTCCAAGACACAGAACAAGCGCGATATCAAAGACGTCAAACGGAGATCGAAAACACAGAGCAAGCTCAACTCGAAGTCACCAAGCGCTGTTCGAAGGAAATAGAGCAATTGCAAATCGTGGATGCCAAGCGCAAAACAAATGAAACAGTGCAAATGCAAATCATAGAAGCCGAGCACAAATCAAAAAATATAGAGAACCACAAATCGCAGATATCAAAATAATAATCGGAGGTGCTCACTTTTGAAAACCATGCCAACTTATATAGCAATTTTTCCTTCACTATTTGACGTCGGCGCTCCTCCAACGATGGCAACAAATCGGCGACGCTTAAGGGTTGAAAGACCCTTTAATAATAATTAAAATAATAATTATTATTATTTTATTAATAATAAATTAAACTTGGACCTTTGACAAAGGTTTGAGTTAATTTAATTATTAATAATACACATGGACCTTTGCATTAAGTTAAGCTTGGTTTTAATAAAAACCCTTAATGAGTCCAAATGGTTTTAAGAAAAACCTTTAGCCTTGTCACCATGGTTTTAATAAAAACCCTTTAACATAATGAAGCTTCTCAAGATATTCTTGACATCACACTCTTTTGAAATCAACACAAAAATGCCTTTTGACATCAATGACAACTTATACATTTGAGCAAAGGCAATGTACCCAAAGTACCCAAAATTGCCAACAGCTTTTTTTGTTTTATTTTTATTTTTTAGGTTTTGGTTGTTTTTTTTCATGTTTTTGTTGGTTGTGTCTTTGTAGCGTTCTGTTGTTTTTATCATGTTTGTGTTTTATTATGTTGTTCTTGTGTTTTTTTGTGTGGTTCGTGTTGGATTGTTTTTTATCTTATTGTGTGTGTTTGATTATGCTTTATATTTTCGATACACTCAAAGAGCATGTTTTTTTTAATCTTAGTGTGTATTTGTGTTTGTGTTTTCTTATTTTTTGTTGTTTCAGGTTTGCTCCTTGAGTATGTCAAAGGTGGTAGGCCAAGTGCGAGCCTTGGGAGATTTTGGAAAAAGAGATATCCCTGCCTCCTTAGGTCTTACCTGAAAATGGTATCCCTTATGGGATATTTTCCATGAAAAAAAGGGTATGAAAATTATCAAATTTGTTAGAATTAAAACTAGTTGATTGAAAATAAGACAAAACCTCCAAGCCTTCTTCGTTGAGGATAGATCCCCCTACTCTAGAATTTCTTGGGTTACCTTTGGAGGCACCATCAAACATTAAAATATGATTTGTGGCTGCCTTCACTTGAGGAAGCAAAATAGAGGTTTTTTTTATATTGCAAGGGTAAGCTTTGATGGAATCCCTAACTAGACAATGGATTTTGATCTTGGTTTAGTCTATGTTAGGAGCTTCCTCCTTGAATATTTTCCTATTTCTACTAATCCAAATTCCCTAGAGGAAGTATCTAGGAATAATTTTCCAAATTTGGAGCATGGATTTATCATTTCTAATTTCTATAGGAAGGGAGAGACTTCTAGGAGAAATAAACTCAAAAATAGAAGAAAGCATAGGGGCTTCACTCCAGCCAAGAAGACCTTCATGGAGCCTGGTCCATACTTCTCTAGAGAAATGGTATGAAAACACTAAATGAGATAAACTTTATTCCTGGATGTAGCATAAGGGACAAATAGATAGGCCAAAAAAACCTTTTTTTTTAATTATCTTGAGTAAACTGACGATTGTGACAAGTAGTCTAGAGAAAAAAATTGACCTTTGGAATAGAAAAAGGAGTCCATATCAAATTCCAATGGAGGTTACCTATAGAAGTAGAACCTATTTTGGACTAATATCCCTTGTTAACAATATAAATACCATCTCCACTAGGAGATCCCCAAATGATTACATCTTTATTTCTAGCATAAAATGGTAGTCTTCCACTCAATTGTAATTTAACCATCTACTAATGAGGTTATAAATCAGCAAGAAGACCAAGTTGCTCTTTGCTTTTCAACTTCTGGTTGTGCATGATGGAGTTGAGAGTTTTGAAGTTATTGTCCTTTAGCCACTTCTGAAGAGGAGGCTCTATTTGAAGTTTGTAATTTCCCAGAATCTTGTGAGAGAGAAACTTCTCTTCCAGAGATGGGATTCCATGATAGTTCTTCAATAATGATGTCTTTGGCCTCTAGAATTCCTTTCCAAATTTTAGATGTCTTTAGAATTTTTGGATTGAAAAATATCTCTATTCTAGTTTTCCCATTGCAATATTTGTGCACCAATGCTTGCACCCACCATTTTGAAGGTTGGGTGATCATTTTCTAAACTAGTTTTGCTTTTAAGGCCAAATTTTGCTTACTTATAACTTTAATACCTAGCCTTAATTTACTCATATGCTTAGTTATTGTTGACCAATTTGTCACATTTCTCAAGGGGTAGAAAAGGAAAACAAATTTTGTACAGTGTTTTGTAAAGTTTTTCTTTGTTGTTTTTTTATTTGAAAAGTTGCAGCAATTTTGGCTTTCAATGCCACCCCTTTGTATATAAAATAAAAAAGAAAGAGCTTCGCTGCCGAACAAGCTAGAGAAAAGAGCTTCGTCAAAGGAAAATGAGAAGAGCTTCGCACCCGAGGCATTTCTAGCACTACTTCGGGTAAAAATTTTGCGAAGTAGTATTGTCGAAGAAGAATACGAGGGTAGCGATAAAAAGAACTTCGGGCCCGAAGCACTTCAAGTATTTACTTCGGGAAAAAGTTGAGCGAAGCATCATTCAAAAGAACAACTTCGCCGAAGAAGGAAGGTCCAGACCACGGTCCAAATTGGCTAAGGCAAGAAAACTACTTCGGGCCCGAAGCATTTCCAATAGCTACTTCGGGCGATATTTCTGCGAAACGGTGTTGCCGAAGTAAAATACAAAGAAAGGAGAATGAAACTACTTCGCACTCGAAGCATTTCCATCAAATACTTCGGCCATAAAACTAGTGAAGCAGAACTCGAAAGATCATTGAAATTACTTTGCCAGAAAGTTGCCAAAGCACCCACTTCGGGCCCCTCCATCAGCGAATCATTTTTACTTCGTCGAAAGTCATTGCGAAGCATCTGCTTCGACTAGGTTTTGTGCGAAAAACTTCTACCCGAAGTGACGGAGGTCATGGAGAATGCAACATCTTTTGAAGACAATTACTTCGGCCAAAACCTTCCCAAACCATAGTTTTGAAAGAGGATCATAGTGAAGCATTTCTCCAAGGCATCAGCGAAGCAATTTTGTCAACGAAGCGGCGAGAACGAGGAGGCCCATTTTGCGAAGCAAATATGCTTTGGCACTCACCACCTCTGAAGCAGTTTTGCGAAGCTCAATTTTGCGAAGTACAAACCAATGAGGAGTTATTGCTTTGGCTCAGAACCATTGCGAAGTGAAGTTGTGAATGAAGACTTAGCGAAGCACTTCAAGGGCATGCATTCCAAGCCGGGTATTTTCCCGAGGCGATCAAGTGCCTCATAAATGCAATTTTTCATGCCCGGTAAGCTCGTTGCTCTTTTTTGGCAATCAAAAACGAAGTATCAGGACATGATGAAGAGCCCGACGAGCATGGCGACCACTCGAGCACTACACCCAGAGACCAAGGACATCCAGACGGCTCATCAATGCATCTTTTCATGGTTGACCCGATCACAGTTGCCAATTTTGGTAATAGATTTGAGAACTCGATCACGAGGGCCTCAGGAAGACAAATTCTCAGGGCTCGAGGGCATACTTCTCCTTGCTGTGTAATTATGACTCAAAGGGCCTGGTCCTCTATAAAAACCTAGGCATTGTAATGGAAAAATGGGGGGAACTATCTGCTAGAAAGATGCTGTAACTTGATGTTCTGCAATTAATACTAAAGAGCCTTGGGCTCAATTCCTTTCTTTTATGCTACCTTCTGTGCTTTATTCTTTTGTCTTTCTTCATTTGTATACTGAGACTTTGAATCCTGAATCCGATGTGCGATCGAGGACTGTACCCTAAAACTCGCCTGAAGGATACATAGGAAAGGAAAAATGCTATATTGGTCTTATTTTATGCTGCCTGGTGGGTTGTGGTTTCTGTTACATTCGCTTGTCCTAATCGTCTTTACTCTGAACCCTAAATTTCAATGAAAGGGAGAAGGAGAATCCCTGTGAGCTCGTCCAAAGGATACATAGGAAGGTTAATGTAGCATTTCTTTCATTTGTTCTTGGTGTTCTTTGCTGCTATTCAAGTTGTCAGTTAGTGATCATGGTTCTTGTTCTCCCCCACCTTAAATCATCGATCTCTCTTCCCTTACCCCTTTTTATTTCTTTCTCTAACCCTTACTCCTTTTATCTCTTTCATGCACCCTTATCTCAAAACACCAAAGTAGATTAGCATAGGAGCCGACCTTTCTCCAAATATTGGCACGAGGGGCATCTCTTCCCTTCGGCCTTTCAATGTTGGTCCAAGTCTAGGGCGCATACACCCACCCAAATCCTTTCCTAGGCATATTTGATGACCAACAGTTTTTGGCACGCCCGGTGGGACAGACTATGTCTGTCTTAGTAAGATCCATAATCGATGGGACAAGTACTATTCCAAGTTTATAAACCCACCTATGCCAATAGTTTTTGGCACGCTCGGTGGGACAGACTATGTCTGTCTCAGTAAGATCCATAATCGATGGGACAAGTACTATTCCAAGTTTATAAACCCACCTGTGCCAATAGTTTTTGGCACACCCGGTGGGACCAAGGTCCCATATTTTAAGCACAAATCTCAAACCCGTCTTCACTAGGGCCAATAGTTCTAACCAGTTCTTGGTGTGACCTAGTCAGTATCACTTGACTAGTGGTAGTGAGAACCAATGCTCTCATTATCGAAAGACTCTTAGCATCTAGTGAATCTGTTCAACCCAAAAATCTCTAAGTCGTAAAGACCGATACTTAAACCTATGCCTTCATGGCAAAAGTCCCCATGTTTTAAGGAAGTCCAAGTTGGTGAATCTCTGGCTTGCCCCCATCTGGAAAAATCACCTGGCGACTCTGACTGAGCTAAAGATCCAAATTTCTTGTTCGTAGGCGCCTTTTAAAGCTGAAAGAAGACATCCCGGAGGAATCAAGGTTCGGTGAGCAGCCTTGACCTCACAAGCGAAGAAAATAATGTTCACCTGGTGACTCCGACTTAGTGGCAAGAACCATGATATCTGCAGGCCACTGCTATAATGGAGAGGGTATGTTATCCCAGCTGGGATGATCGTGGCCCTCTGAATCTTCAAAGTTACCATGAAATTCCTGAAAGTGCCTTGAAGACAGTGACAAAATACGATGGCACTAAGGGAATGGCCCTAGAGCACCTTGAATATCTTGTTGATTTAAGGCCCATCCATGACATATTCCATGAAGATGTCATGATCAGACTTTTGGTCCTATCTCTAGAAGGAAGGGCACTGCAGTGGTACAGATTGCTCGGGCGTAAAAGCATCTGCTCGTGGTATGACTTAGCGGGAGCACTACTCGAAGCATTTGATGGCTCTCAGGACCCCTTCCAACTTTCAAGCATGCCTCATCAGGAGGTTGAGCCCAAGGAGATCCTGGAAGCAGACTTATCATGGGAAAATCCCTGTTATCATAGCAAGAAGTCAGAGGATCTCGTATTCAAGAGTCCGTAGCCGGTGGACTCTCTAAAATGGTGGTATTGGTTCCAGTCATCACCATAATCGATACCCACAAAATACCCCCATGCGGCAAACTTCTTCGACACATCATTCATCACCAGTATGGGTACTGGTAGGAGTAACAACCTGCCATGCTGCACTCTGTTTGCAACATGGAAAACTTTGGGAAGAGTGCAGTCGGACTTCAAATATCAACTAAAGTTCAATCAGATCTAGTCTGGATATTGCAGGTTCACCAGATAGGCACCCAAAGCTGGGTTTATGGGAGCGGCATGCCAATCATGTCACAAAATTTTGTGTAAATATTGTAAATAGCCCAACTAGTAGCCTAGATAGTAAATAAGGGCTGAAAGCACTAAGTGTTGCTTAGGAGATTAGGCACAAAAAAAAAATGCTATCAGTGGATGGTTAGAGAAGAAGACAATGGGAATGACTCTGTTGCCCAATGGATAAAGGCCTGGGATCTCTACATTCATACAAGCTAAATGCCCCATGAGCCACCAAGAATTTTGATAATTTTGTCACATTTCTTAAGGGGTAGAAAAGGAAAACAAATTTTGTACAGTGTTTTGTAAAGTTTTTCTTTGTTGTTTTTTTATTTGAAAAGTTGCAGCAATTTTGGCTTTCAATGCCACCCCTTTGTATATAAAATAAAAAAGAAAGAGCTTCGCTGTTGAACAAGCTAGAGAAAAGAGCTTTTCCGAAGGAAAATGAGAAGAGCTTCGCACCTGAGGCATTTCCAGCACTACTTCGGGTAAAATTTTTGTGAAGTAGTATTGTTGAAGAAGAATACGAGGGTAACGATAAAAAGAACTTTGGGCCCGAAGCGCTTCAAGTATTTACTTCAAGAAAAAGTTGAGCGAAGCGTCATTCAAAAGAACAACTTCACCAAAGAAGGAAGGTCCAGACCATGGTCCAAATTGGCTAAGGCAAGAAAACTACTTCGGGCCCGAAGCATTTCCAACAGCTACTTCGGGCGAGATTTCTGCGAAGCAGTGTTGCCGAAGTAAAATACAAAGAAATGAGAATGAAACTACTTCGCACCCGAAGCATTTCCATAAAATACTTCGGCCAGAAAACTAGCAAAGCGGGACTTGAAAGAGCATTGAAAATACTTTGCCAGAAATTTTTTCGAAGCACCCACTTCGGGCCCCTCCATCAGCGAATCATTTTTACTTCGTCGAAAGTCGTTGCGAAGCATCTGCTTTGACCACATTTTGTGCGAAGTACTTCTACCCAAAGTGACAGAGGTCATGGAGAATGCAACATCTTTTGAAGACAATTGGTTTGGCCAAAACCTTCCCAAACCATAGTTTTGAAAGAGGATCATAGCGAAGCATTTCTCCAAGGCATCAACAAAGCAATTTTGTCAGTGAAGCGGCGAGGACGAGGAGGCCCATTTTACGAAGCAAATATGCTTCGACACTCACCACCCCCAAAGTAGTTTTGTGAAGCTCAATTTTGCAAAGTACAAACAAAGGAGGAGTTATTGCTTCGGCTAAGAACCATTGCGAAGCAAAGTTGTGAACGAAGACTTAGTGAAGCGCTTCAAGGGCACACGTTCCAAGCCGAGTATTTTCCTGAGGCGATCAAGTGCCTCATAAATGTAATTTTTCATGCTCGGTAAGCTCGCTGCTCATTTTTGGCAATCAAAAATGAAGTATCAAGACATGATGAAGAGCCCAGCGAGCATGGCGGCCACTCGAGCACCGCACCCGAAGACCAAGGACGTCCAGATGGATCATCAATGCATCTTTCCATGGTTGACCAAGTCACAGTTGCTAGTTTTGGTAATGGATTTGAGAACTTGATCATGAGGGCCTCGGGGAGATGAATTCTCAAGGCTTGAGGGCGTACTTCTCCTTGCTATGTAATTATGACTCAGAGGGTCGGGTCCTCTATAAAAACCCAAGCATTGTAATGGAAAAATGGGGGGAACTATCTGCTAGAAAGTTGCTGTAACTTGATGTCCTGCGATTAATACTAAAGAGCCTTGGGCTCAATTCCTTTCTTTTATGCTATCTTTTGTGCTTGATTCTTTTGTCTTTCTTCATTTGTATACTGAGACTCTGAATCTTGAATCAGGTGTGCAATTGGGGACTGTACCCTGAAACTCGCCTGAAGGATACATAGGAAAATAAAAATGCTATATTGATCTTCTTTTATGTTGCCTGGTGGGTTGTGGTTTCTGTTACATTCGCTTGTCCTAATCGTCTTTACTCTGAACCCTAAATTTCTATGAAAGGGAGAAGGAGAATCCCTATGAGCTTGCCCAAAGGATACATAGGAAGGTTAATGTAGCATTTCTTTCATTTGTTCTTGGTGTTCTTTGCTGCTATTCAATTTTTTAGTTAGTGATCGTGCTTCCTGTTCTCCCCCACCTTAAATCATCGATCTCTCTTCCCTTACCCCTTTTTATTTCTTTCTCTAACACTTACTTATTTTATCTCTTTCCTACACCCTTATCTCAAAACACCAAAGCATATTAGCATAGGAGCCGGCCTTTCTCCAAATATTAGCATGAGGGGCATCTCTTCCCTTTAGCCTTTCAATGTTGGTCCAGGTCTAGGGCACATACACCTACCAAAATCCTTTCCTTTACATTTTCGTGGCTCAAAGTGACAAGGGAGAGCAAAGAGAAAAAGTGTCACGATATCGTGACATGTCACATTTTCATGACCGATAGCAAGGAGGAAGAGCAAAATAAAAAGTGTCGCGATATCATGACATGTTGCATTTTTGTGGCTCAGAGCGACAAGGGAGATCAAAGAGAAAAAGTGTCGCGATATCACAACATGTTGCATTTTCGTGGCTGACAGCAAGGAGGAAGAGTAGAAGGAAAAAGTGTCATGATATTGCGACATGTTGCGTTTTCACAGCTCAGAGCAATAAGGAAGAGCAAAAGAGAAAAAGCGTCATGATATCGTGACATGTCACATTTTCACGGTCGACAGCAAGGAAAAGTGTAGAAGGGAAAAGTGTCGCGATATCGCGACATGTCGCATTTTCATGGCCGACAGCAAGGAGAAAGCGCAAGAAAGAGAAAGTGTCACGATATCACGACATGTCGCATTTTCATGGCCGAAAGCAACAAGGAAGAGCAGAAGATGAAAAGCATCGCGATATCACGACATGTCACATTTTCGTGACCGAAATCAAGGAGAAAGTGCAAGAAAATAAAAGTGTCATGATATTGCGACATGTCGCATTTTCATGGTCGACAGCAAGGAAAGAGCGCAAGAAGGAAAAGTGTCATGATATCGCGACATGTCGCATTTTCACGATCGACAGCAAGGAGAAAGCACAAGAAGGAAAAAGTGTCGCGATATCGCGACATGTTGCATTTTCACGACCGAAAGCAAGGAGAAAGCGCAAGAAGGAAAAAGTGTCGTGATATCGCGACATGTCACATTTTTGCGGATCAGAGCAAGGAGAAAGACCAAAGGAGAAAAAGTGTCGTGATATCGTGACATGTCACATTTTCGTGGCTCAGAGCGACAGGAGGAAGCGCAAGAAAGAGAAAGTGTCGCGATATCATGACATGTCACATTTTCATGGCTCAAAGCAACAAAAGAAGACAAAGACATAGAAATGTCACGATTTCATGACATGTCATATTTTCATGATGCAAGAAGAAGAATCAAGCTGAAGGCATAGAAATGTCACGATATCGCGACATGTTGCTTTTCACGAGGGGCACACACTCCAAGCTGGGTTTTTTTCTCGAGACCATCAAGTGCCTCATAAATGCGTTTTTACTTGCTCGATAAGCTCGTTGCTCATTTTTGGCAATTGGAAGTGAAGTATCAGTCCCTGATGAAGTATCAGTCAAGCATGGCAACCACTCGAGCATTGCACCTAGAAACCAAGGACACTCAGACGGTTCATCAATGCATATTTTTGTGATTGACTCGGTCATAGTTGCTAGTTCTGGTAATGGATTTGAAAGCTTAGTCACGAGGGCCATGAGGAGCCGACTTCATCGATCTCAAGAGTATACTTCACCATTCTATGTAATAATGACTCAGAGGGTCGGGTCCTCTATAAAAACCTAGATTTTATAATGTAAAAAGGGGGGAACTATCTGCTAGAAAGCTACTGTAACTTGATGTCCTATGATTAATACTAAAGAGCTTTGGGCTCAATTCCTTTATTTTATGCTACCTTCTGTGCTTGATTCTTTTGTCTTTCTTCGTTTGTATACTGAGACTTTGAATCCTGAATCTGGTGTGCGATCAGGGACTGTACCTTGAAACTTGCCTGAACGATACATAGGAAAGGAAAAACTCTATATTGGTCTTCTTTTATGTTGCCTGGTGGGTTGTGGTTTCTGTTACATTCACTTGTCCTAATCGTCTTTACTCTGAACCCTAAATTTCGATGAAAGGGAGAAGGAGAATCCCTGTGAGCTCGCCCAAAGGATACATAAGAAGGTTAATGTTGTATTTCTTTTGTTTGTTCTTTGTGTTCTTTGTTGTTATTCAAGTTGTCAGTTAGTGATCGTGCTTCCTGTTCTCCCCCACCTTAAATCATCGATCTCTCTTCCCTTACCCATTTTTATTTCTTTCTCTAACCCTTACTCTTTTTACCTCTTTCTTGCACCCTTATCTCAAAACATCCAAGTAGTTTAGCATAGGAGCCGGCCTTTCTTCGGAGATTGGCACGAGGGGCATCTCTTCCCTTAGGCCTTTCAATGTTGGTCTAGGTCTAGGGCGCATACACCTACCCAAATCCTTTCCTAGGCAGATTTGATGACCAACAGTTATAATATCCCACTTGATAAGACTGTATTTTATTTTACCATCTTGTTTACCCCCTACCCAAAGAAATCTTCTCATGATTTTCTCCATCTCATTTAGAAAGGACTTTGGAGCATGGATAATAGAGCATTGGTAAATGGGCAATGCACTGATGATAACCTTTATTAGGGTCATTCTGCCATGGTGAGTGAGCCAAACATTAGACCATCCTTCAATTCTCTTCTTTATTTTTTTGATAATCTCATTCCATTGATTACTCTTAATTTTGTTGAAGCCAATAGGAACTCCTAGATACTTGAAAGTGGCATTAGTCTTACTTTGACAACCCAATATTCTCTCTATCTCTTTGACTTCTCTATTATTTTTGCTAGAAAAATGAATAGTAGACTTGTTGAAGTTTATCTTGTTTCCTATTGCTTCTTGATAAGTTTTGAGAGCCTTTTTTATTCTTATTGTAGCTACTTTAGTGGCTTTACTCAATAGGATCAGGTCATTTGTAAACTAAGCATTATTAATGCTTTGAACCTTCTCATGGATGGGAAGTCTTGGAAGCTTTTTTATACCTCTTTGTTGTTCTAGAAGACGAGATAAACCTTCTATAGCCAAAATGAATAAATATAGGGAGAGGGGACAACCTTGTCTAACTCCTCTGGAAGCCTAGAAGAAGGAGGTGGGTTTGCCATTAAGCAGGGGAGCAATCCAAGGCCTTGAAATACAAGCAACTATCCATTTTCTAAATTGTTCATGGAATCCCATCTTGATAAGAGTTTTCAAGATCATGTCATGGTCTATTCGGTCAAAAGCACTTGTCATATCTACTTTGAGGGCCATATCATTAGATTTATCCTTCCTACTAGAGTGCATAGCTTCTTGAACTAATATTATACCTTCATAAATCCTTCTCCCTTTCACAAACCCTGATTGGTTGGGAGAAATAATTGAATCTAGCAATGAAAGCATTATATTTTTAATGATTTTGGAAATTATTTTGTATGAAGTATTGCAAAGTGAAATTGGCCTGAATCTTTGCAATGAATGGGCATGCTTTTCTTCAGGAATTAGGGCCAAAAAAGTGGAGTTGATTCCCCCATGTATTTGTTGTTTAGTTTTGCTTTCTTCAACCATCTCCAAAAGATCCTTCTTTATTATGTGCCAAAAATCCTGATAAAAATTTACATTAAATCCATCGAGCCTTGGGGCTTTATCACGTTGCATGGAAAAGACCACTCCTTTGAGCTCCTCCATGGTGATAGGTTGGATCAAATGTTCATTGTCCTCTTGCTTCAGAGAACCGAGAATGAGATCAATAAGAGCTTGTTGGCTGTTTGCTTTAATTTCTCCATCTTTGCTCAACAGATTTTTGAAGAAATCAAGAATATGTTCTTTCATTTGTTGTACATTGCTTGATATTGTCCCATCTTCCATTTGTAGCTTTGTTATTGTGTTGTACATATTTCTTTGTTGCACTTTCTTATGAAATAATTTGGTGTTTTTGTCACCATATTTAAGCCAAATCATTCTAGATTTTATTCTCCAATTATTTTCTTCTTCTCTTTCCATCTTCAAAATTTGGGTAGTGAGTTCTTTTTGTTCTTGAATGAGACTCTTCTCTCCTCCTCTAATTTCCATTGCAGTTTGAACCTCATTAAGTTTTGCTTTCAGTATGGAGTAAGGAGTATCCTTGGCTTTGTTTTTATCCATTTTTTGATATGTTGCTTTAAATATTGTATCTTTTTTACCCACTTTTGGGCATAAGTGCCATTTTCCTAGCTTTCCTCCCATACATGTTGAACTAACTCTTTAAAATCAGCCTCCATCAACCAAACATATTTATATTTGAAGGGGATGGGGCCCCAATTGGCTTGTTGTTCGAACCCCAAAAGCACTGGTCTATGGTCGGAATGACCATTAGATAGAATTTCTTGAGAAATTTTGATCCTATGATCTAATAGACTATCATCAACAAGGAATTGGTCCAATATTTCAGCAATAAAGTTGGAGCTAAATATTTTGTTAGTCCAGGTGAATTTACCCCTTGTCAGTTGTACATCCATAAGATTGTGTTGTTGCATGAGATCTTCTACAAGTTCTCTATTTGGGTCTCTTATGTAGACCCCCCTTTTTTTGTGGGTTTCAAAACTAGGTTGAAGTCTCCTCCAATTACCCAATTTTCTTGCTTTGAGTTGGAATACACATTAAGCAACACCCTCCAACACCAAATTTTTTCAACTAGGTTGTTAGGAGCATAGATGTTGGTGATGGTGTAAAATTGACCAGAAGGGGCTTTAAGCACTGTTGTAAGCCAGTGTTTAGTGGCCTCTACCAAAATTAACTCCTAATCTATTTTCTAGGTTATTACAACTCCTCCCAAACTCCCTTTAGCTGATATGGCTAAATATTTTCTTGAGGGCCAACAAAAACCCATTGTTCTATTGATTCTTTCTAGATCCAGTTTGGTTTCTTGGATCAACAACACATCTGGTTTTTCTTGAATGATCAAGTTTTTAACTCCTAATTTCTTGTTTTCATGTCCTAACCCTCTAATATTCCAGGTGATGAATTTCATCATTAACAAGGATAAAGGGTGGGATAGGAAATTACCTCTTCTTGGAAGTTTTCTTTGAAGTCATCTTTATTGAGTCCTCTATTGTGGTTTGCTTCCCTTTTGCTACACTTTTTGAGGCTTCTCTATCTCTGAGTTTTACATTTGAAGTTCTTCCTACTCTTGATTTGGTTTTGGCCTTTGGAGAAGTGAAGTTGTTCTCATTTTCTAGGATATTTGCTTCCTATTCTGGCAAAGGGATTTTTGAAGCTCTTTCTTCTCTTTCTTCCCCTTCTTTCAAACTTGAATGTGTTGATTCCTCTTCTCCTTGTTCTTCTTCTAGGATTTCCATATTTAGCAAGGGGTCCTATTGGAGGAGCTCATCAAGATGCTTAGAGGTAGCTATTGTTGTTTCCTCCAAATATTCATCCAAAAGACTGAACTTGCATTTTCTCCTTAGGGATTTGTTTTTTTGGAACATAAACATTCTTCCCTCTTTTCCTTTGAACTTTAGTAAAGTCATCTTGTTGCTGGACTTGAGCCATAGGCTTTGCAGGGCAGTCCCTCTAGAAGTGCCCGTATTCATGACATTTAGAACACTTGAATGGAATCTGATCATAGTCTAACTTTTGTGTATGTTGCAACCCTTTGTATGAAAGTGTAATGGCTTTTGGTAGCCCTTCTGCTAGATCCACTTTGACACATATTCTAGCCATCATGAAGTTTTGATATTTTGGCTCCACTTTCATTCTATAGATGCCAATCTTATTTCCAATAGCCTTCAATATTTCTTCCTTCCAAAAATACAGTAGGAGAAAAGGGAGACGAACCCATACTGGAAATTTGGAAGGAGTCTCTTCCAAGGGGTCAAAGAGAGGATTCCACATGTTCATGTAAAGCCCACAATGACCCATAAACCAGGGGCTAGATCTAAAAATCAAAATTTTCTCCTCCTTAGAGGTGAAAATGGCCACAAAGAAGCCTCTTCCACATAGTTTGATTTATATTCCTCCTCTTACCAATGTTCTTCATTCTTTATCAATCCATCCTTTGATAGTTTTCCCTATAGACCATGAACTAATAAATCTGCAGATTAGAGCCAATGTCGATAGTCCATAAATTTATTCTCCAATAGATTTATCTTTTATCTCTAAGGTGGGAACTTATTCCCACCATTTTCAAATTGTCCTTGTTTTCTAAGGGTTTTGTTTTGCCCTAGATTTTGCTAAAATGGCATCAATGGACCCAGATGGGACTGAACCATTTCTCCCATAGAACATATAATGCTTTATCTTAAAATAATTATTCTAATATTTAATCAAGTCTTTCAATGTTGATGAATCTACGCAATATATTTTCATATTTCTAAAAAAGTAACCCCAAATGGTATGAGCAAAGGGATGATAAAGAAGTAAATGGGTTTATGTTCCTAAATTGTTCTCACATAAGGTAAATTTGAAATTTCCATGATATCCTCTTCTTTGTAGACTCTCTCTTGTAAGAATCTTACTTTGAACAATCAAAGAAATATTGAGGCCTTAAAGAGAGCCTCTAGTGACCAGACATTTTTCAAGAAAAATATTTGGCAATAAGAAATTTTTATTGCTATAAATCCTCATCCCAACTTGACTAAGTATCCACCATATTTTGATAGATTTCAAACCAACTCATCCTTTCATGTTAAAATAAGATAAAAAAACTCTTGAAGCATATTTCAAAGTTCATCTACAATTTGTTTGAGTTCCTCTCCTTCAACCAAGTTATTAAAATAAATACATTATCTTGAGTTGATTCTCACATTAATATAATATTTAACTTTTAAACATTTACAAGCTAGGTATGCCTAAGCCAATAGTTTTTATTTTGAATCAAATATGAGAGGTTAAGGCTTCAACCAATCATCAGACCAAAAATTTGCAAAATTCCCCTTATTTTCTAACCAACTTATATGTTTTTTGATCAATTACAAACTACTTGATATGCAATTCCATGTTTGTGATCCTTTGGGTAGGGTTATTTTACTTAATACTTTCATTACATCAAGAGAACCTACATACTTTTGAAGTAACATGTTTGTCCAATTTTTCCTTGATCTTTGAATAATCTTCGCCGAAGTTTTATCCCTAAGACCAAACTCATAAGTTTGTAATAATACAAGCATGTTCCTCCAATATTATTTCCATTACAAACCCTATCCCACTTACAAAGAGGAAACCTAAAATTTTTCTTGCATCCTTTCCAATGGAAATATCTTTGAATTTTATCACTTTTTATGTTATACCTACTAGCAATATTGAAAGTGAAATCATATAAATAGGGATGGAATGCAATGTAGTCTTTATGAGTTGTAGCCTTCTTCCTATGGTTAATAAATTAACTTTTCCAACCTACAAACAAGATCTCATTATATCCAAACAAGAGACTTAAATATCCTTTTTATTTCCTTTTTGAGACAAAGGATTACCCAAGTAGGTTGATGAAAGATTTTCAATTTTAAACCCTAAAATGAAAAGAATCTTGGATTTTGTAGTCTTAACCAACTATCGAGTAGCCTCTTCTCATAGCATGATAATATTGATTTAAACTCCATGGGCTCATTGATTGAGGGATGAGACAAAATAAAAATGTCATCAACAAATTGGATATGATATTTGAAGGGATAATTTTTTGCAACCTAAACACACCTTTGATTTTATCTTCCATTTTTTCCAATGAGAAAGCTCTCTCTAATGCCTCTGCAATAATTATGAATAAATAATAAGAAAGTGGATCACCTTGGTAGAGTCTACAAGGTGACTTATAGTAACCAATAGGAGAACCATTGATTAGATAGAATATTTTATCATGCTAAACAACCTTTAATCCATTCACACCAACTATAATATCATGCATAAAACTCTAGGAAACCCTATGATATGATTTGCATATATCTAATTTCATAAGCATACCTAGATTTTCATATAATGGAGAGAATATACAATCTCCTATGTAATGATTACATCATAAAGAATTTGTTTACAATGAATAAAACCACCTTGTTCCTCTAATATAATACAATCTAGAATTCCTTTCAACATGTTTACCATAATTTTTTAAATGATCTTAGAAATCATATTAAAAGGCTTAATGTATCAAAATTATCAAAATATTTTGTCTCATATTTCTTAGAAACCTGATAAAAGTAGCATTTATCTTACTTATAGTAGCCTTCATTTTGTAGTCCTCTTCAAAAACAACCAACATATCACTCTTTAATAAATCCCAAAAATTTTGAAAGAAAATTAAAGGAAATTCATCATAGCCAAGTGACTTCTTAGGATAGAAAGAGATTCATGGAGCTCCTCCATAAATATTATCTTCATCAAGCTTTCATTTTGTCCCTATGTGGTAGTTGATGGATTTTTTTTTAAGTAGGATTTTGAAAGGGTTTCCATTTCCTTTTTATATCAATTTAGTCACATTAAGCTATATAGCCTATTTGGTGTCATTAAGATTTGAAACTTGGTGTGAGATATGTCACCCATATGTCTCAACCATTGAACCATGGCCTCTTTGGCCAAAAATGTTGAGTTGAAATGCAGGTTTTTATGAGGGGTCCTAGGACCCTCATACCGAGGTTTGAACTTGGGTCTCCTAAATGAAAACCTAATAAATTACCACTATGCTATCCCTCATGGGACTAAAATTTTAGGGTAAAGCATGGGTATTTTTTAAAGGGTCTTTGTCACCTTATACCAAGGTTTGAACTTGGATCTCCTATATGAAAACCCAAAGACATGCCACTATGGTATCCCTCGTGGGAAAATTGATAGAATATTTTGTAAAAAATTATCTTGTGCCTCATTATCTTGCCTAGTATCTTATATTTTTTTTTATAATTTATTACTTCCTTCCTTATGTCTTCTTCTTCCTCAATATTTCTTTCATCTAGAGTTCAAATATATTTGAAGTGATGAAAATAAGCTTTTGTTTTTTCTATAGCATAATTTTTTTGTGTATTTCTATCTCCTTCCTTGAGCCATTTCTCCCTTGTTATGACCCCATCCTAAAACTATTATGTAATAACTCCTTTATTATTGTGGGGACCTAATTATAATATTTTATAATGATATTATGTAATATTTTGTAATGAGAGGGCTCTGCAGGTGACTTCCTATGTAATTCTTGTTCCACTTTCCTGCATCCCTTCCCTGGACCTGTTCTAGGTCCCTGATCCTGTCCCAGATTCCCTAGCACTTCCTTAACCCTTCCTCCTTGGAAGGATGGTGTTGCAGATGATATCCTTGGAGAGGGAGATCACTGATCCAATATTTTTCCCCTTTCCTTGCCCTGTGATGGGGTTTTCCTTTGGTGCCTAGGTCTTGGGATGGTTTTGGTTTCTTCCCTAGGATTTTCACTGGGTTTTCTGGGTTCTTAAGGGTTTTTCCTTGGATTTCCTAGTTTTTCCTAGGATTTTTAGGTGTCTTCTTAATGTTTGTCCTTGGAGGATATTTAGTTGTGGAATGTTGGGGCTATGGGAAAGAGGCTTCATGAGTAGTTTTGCACAACATCCTTTTGGTCTTGGGGAGGACCATGTGCTTTCTTTTGTGACTCTACTCTTTGGGATTGATGTTGTGGGTCTAGCGGGATTTTAGTTTCTTTCGTGGCCTACCTTGGAGGACCTCTAGTTTCCTTACTGTTGTGTCCTTGTAGGACTTCCTCATCTATTTTCTTGAAGTTTTTTAATGGCGGTGCTGAAGATTATATAGTATTTCTGGATGCTTCCTTTATGTTTGGGCTCTATTATCAATAGTTGGGCTTCCTCGTGACTCCTTCCTCTTGGGTTCCTTTGGAACTTTCCCATCCATTTTCTACGATGTGTTGTTCTACTTTTGTTGTTTCCTCTACTGGGTTGGTGTATTTGAAGGCTTCCTTATTCACTGCATGAGGACTTCATGGCCTATGGAGTTCCTCAAAATGTTGACCCACTTTCCAAGCTTGTGATCCATTGCATGAGGATTTTATGGCCTGAGGAAATCCTCAAATTGTTGTTCCATATTTTAGGCTTGCAAGAAAATTGGTTTTTTATCAGTTTTAGTGATCCTATAGCATCCCTGGTTTCTTCCCATCATTTTTTAGGTGGGATTTGCTATAATTTTAGTTTCTCTGCTCCACCCTTTGGCGTAGGTTGGTTTTTTTGCATTAGACCGGTTTTCCCCTACGTGGGAAGCTGTTTCTTTCATGGTTTCTGGTTCCCCCTGGGTGGTTTGGCATCTATTTCTTTTTCCTGCCCTTGGGATGTTTCAAATTTAAATTTAGGTGCCTGTTTCCTTTTCCCGCCTTTGGGAAGTTTCAAATTTGTTTTTAGGCGGGTTTTTCCATTTTTTTCTACCGCCTTCTCCTTTCCCACCTGGAGGACTTTTCAAATTTTGTTCCGCGTGTTTTTCCTCACTACCTTCTTGATTGCTTTCCTGAAGGTGTTCCTCAAGGCTTTCCTCAAGCCTTTCCTGATGTCCATCCTTGGACTGTTCCTCTTGAAGTTTGATGTAATCAGGTTTTGGGATCCTTGATAAAAACTTACTTTTAATTCAACTTAACTTACCAAAAAAAAAAAATTGTGACAATAGAGGTGCCTAGATAAATGGTGCAATTTTATTTAACTATTATAAAAAATGTAACTATTTTGTTTGGTAGAAGATTCTAGCTTGGGTGGCATTTTGCATGTAATTCAACCTTGAGTGTTAGGTAGGGTTGTGAAGTCTTTAGGGTAGGAATAGATGTATCTTTTTGCATAGTTGAAATTAAACTATTGAAGGAGGTTTCCCCATCGAAGAGGCCTATGATTTTGTATTTTGATTTGTGATATTTATGCATTTACATTTCATATTGCAATATTATAAATTTTCATGAATTTAGTACTTTTATTACAATATTTATGTGGATGTTCTTATTTTAATTAGAAGGTTCCTAAAAAGTGGTATTAGAGCACTTTCCAGGGCCATATTTAACTGCGACTATGATAATTCTTACCCTATCATTTCGACTATTAGGTATAAATTTTCTATGTTTTCATTTTTTTTGTCTATTTTTTTTTTAAATAGCCTTTTTGTATTAGTTTATTACGTTAGAAACCCAGTGTTGAGTATTTTAAAATATCATGGAGGATTTGGAGTTCTTGGCTAATCTAGGTTTCTTTTAGAGGATCTAATGAAGTGAGGGATGATCAGGCTCCAATACCCAGGCCATAGACAACACCCATATATAGAATTGAACTTCCATGTATCTTTGGGTATAGCTGGAGACCCCCTAAAATTAGGAGAAACCTTTAGTGTCATGACCCTTCCTTGGAAAAATTTTTATTGGATGGTTTTATATTTTGCTACTGCTTCTTCTGACGAGATGATGGACTATCTATAAATTTATCTTGCAAAACATGTATTTTGGTGAAAGTTGTATAGTGAAATGATTGACCATTTCATGTTTAAGTTTTTGTTAAGCCTAAATTTTATGAAATAATAAGATGTTGCTAATGGAACTTTACTTTTGCAAGAATGAGTTTGCTATTGGTGGTAGAAATAATTGGTCACCAGGAAAGGGATTGTCCAAGGGAAATGATGTGATGGGTTATTTAATGAAGTAATCGAAAGCAACACAAATGAGTGCTTCTTTCATGAAGATGCATAATATGATTTGCTTAAAAAAGAACTAATCATATTGATCTTTAGCTAAATATTACTTATTTTATTGTAGTTTTTCTTTGGGTGTAATTATAGTGGCTATGGAAATGCTTGTTTGTTGTTGATCCTTTTATAAGAAAGAAGCATATGTTTAAAAATATCTCGAGTAGAATCTAGAAAGGAATTATTTATAAGAAGATATAAAAATAATAATAATAAATATGAATTTCTTATTTCTAGTATTATATGAGCCTAAACCTTGTATAATTTCTATTTTAATCAATTTGTTTCGTAGTTGTTTTAACATCAGATATTTTGGAAAAATCATAGTTTTGCTCATAGCTATATTTTGGCTTGGTTGTCAAGTGTACAATCATAATAATATGTTGAAGTGTTGTTTTCCACTACCTTTGTATTGAAAAGAATTTAATTAACATGACCCTAGCTTCCGATGAAAGAACCGGATCGTGTCGAGCAAGTGGAGTAATATTTTTGGTAGTGGAAAGCTCGTAGAAGGTGGAGTGGACTGGTAAGTGAAGGGTGGAGGTTTATGAAGGATAGTGTGGCTTGGAAAAAATAAGAAGAGATTTGAAGGAGAGTATGTTTAGGTTGAGGAAAAATAAGAAGCATTGGGTAAGAATATTTGGAAAAATAACCTGTGACGAACATCAAGTAGATTTCTTAAAAAAAAAAACTAGAATATTATGTTGTGTGAAATATTTTTTATAGGAGTAAGTTCTTCATTGGACAGTTATTGTTTTTCTTGGAAAAAAAATCCAGTGCATCAGCTATGAAATGAATAAGGAAATAGTTTTTTATTATATCTTTAATTACAGTAGAGAGTTTATACTTTTGACCATGTTCCAGGAATTGAAGTGACTGAACTTGAAACTTACCTTGAATGTCATGACTGTTTAGTGGATTTGTGTTTTTCCTAAAAGTCATGCATATTGGAAAGCTAGGAAATTTTCCATGTATAAAATATTAGTAAATGGGTTGTTTGATAATTGGAGATTTCTACTCCACATGAGCGTTATGTTCCAGCATAAAACTTGGTTTTAGAGGAGAAGAAATATGGGTAAAACTTTGTTATACTAAGTTTTAGAGAATGTGTATTGTTTTTTGAGTTTGTCTGGTTAGAATTTAGAACTGTGAGCTAGTGGAGAGTGAATATGAGCTTTTTCCAACTATATATGGATAGTAGAGTTGTTAAAGGAATATTCCATTCTTTGGGATATTTACCCTTTTACTCCACTAGGTAAAATAGTAGTATATTGCATTATACTAGCTAGATTATTACATTTACTTTTTACCACTTACCATGTAGATATTTACTGTTTCAAATATCTAATGGTTACCTAGGTTAATACCTAAATATCCTAGGTTAGTTGGTTAGGTTTAGCACTATCTTCTCATAGCATGTTTGTTAGCAATTAGTTAGGGGGATATTATTTTATAGTTATCCTAAAGTCTATTTTGTAACCTATATAAAGTCCTATTTTCTAATTTTAATGGCAATGATTATGGTTTGATAAATTTCACCTACCGTTTTGTTTTCTATCATTGGCATCAGAGCCAGAGGAGGAAGCGCTCGTTCCAAGTGGAGAAGACGAGAGCAGATCTCATTCCACTGGAGAAGGCGACGCGTAGGGTTTGATTTGATTTGTTATGCACTTCATATTTTATCATTTCCTAAGTTTGGTTTTTTTTTTGCCTTACCTTACTCGGGCCCACGGAGACCAAGCAGGTAGGCAATTGAGTCGATCTCACCCACATGCGGCCATCAGAGCTAAGCATTCATTGACTAGCTGCTCGGTCGATCACCAGAGTTAGTATCCAGCGACCAGCAGCTCGATCGACCATCAAAATTTAGCTTCAATGACCAGCGACTTGGCTAACCATTGAACGAGAGCAGGAGCACCCTCGAACGACTGAACACCAAAGCAAACACTTTAGCACCACATCGACCACCAAAGATTGCTCTTCAACGAAGCCAGCTTGGCCGACCACTCCCTGAGGGTAGGAGCGCTCTCGGGAGGGCAACCACAGTGTCCGGGTAGGAGTGCCCTGATACCTTGAACTCGAAAGGACAATGATGTTCAGGTAGCAGTGCCCTGACACCTTAGCACAAAAATCTAGACCTAACCCTAGACTTGACACTTCAACACAGACCCTACCTAATAGCTAGACCAACACATGGCGTGGGTGGCTAACGTGGACGCTGACTTTGCTAGGTTGACGTGGCATGGGGTGAGTGGTTGGACATGTGGCATCAATTCATTGGGCATCTTGTGCCAAGTGGTGGTCTTCTCGTGTGGCGTGCATGGCAAAATATTCATTGGCTGGTCGATTTCCCGCAAGCAATCAATAGACCTATGGAGGCAATTTGCTTTTAAGGCAAAAAATTGCACCCATAGGGTGCGTGTGGGACAAATACGTCCCACTTTATTTTTTTTCTCGCTGCCTAGCGAGGACGAAAACAAAAGGGAATTAATTTCCCTTATATCTCGTTCGACACCCTAGGCGGGTCGGTCGAGCACCCGATGCTAGGGCGCTGCTGAGCGGGAGACCGCGGGATCCAATCCCGTCCTCACCGCCAATGATAATTTTGCTTAATAAAATAAAAGGGCGCCCCATGAAAGGTAAAATTTTTCATTTCTTTTTTTTTTAATTACTTTTTAGTTTTTTTTTTTTAATAATTTAATATTTTTTAGTTTAAAATCATTTTTTTTAAAATATTAAAGTGATTTTTACAAGAATTTTTTTATTATTAATTAAATTATGCTTAAAGTAATTAAATTAATGCAATAAAGATTGAAAGCCTTTTTTTTTGCAACAATTCATAAAATACTACTTTTGTTTTCTCCTTCAAAGGGGATATAAGACATCCAAAGGCATCATTTTTTTTGCAAAATTAGGATCTTAAACTCTTCTCAAATACCTTGTTAATTCCGCACACAAAAGAGAGGATCAAACTTGAATTCTTTCTTGCAAATTGTAACACAAGGTGACTTAAAATTTTTTGCAACATTCAAAGGCAAAGTGTGCATTTGTTTTCTCCAAAGGGGGATATAAGACATAAAATTGCACATTCTTTTTGCAAAATTGAGAAGAATTTGATGCAGTGGGTCCATCAAAACCAAGTCGTGTGTCGACTGGTCTGGAAGCCTTTCAAACGCGGGTCGTGTGTCGACTTGTCTTGAAAGGAGTGCTATTTGTTCAATTTGCAAATCAAAGGGGGGAAAGACAAGCAATTGGATTTCTTTGCAAATTTGTAATACAAAGTGAGGAGCACTTTAAAAATCAAAACTTGTTTATTTTGCAAAATAAAAAAGGATAGGCAATTGTTTTATGCCACATTATTTGCAAAATTGTAAGACAAGGAGGAGACATAAAATATCAATTTTTTTGCACAACACACATTCATATTTTGTTGCAAAAATTAAAAGGTGCATTTTCGATTTTACTCGACACCTTCATTGGCAAATTAGGTGCATTTTCGGTTGCATCCGACACCTATGTGATAAGAATTTTGTGGGCATTCTTGTTTGATTATTGCATTATTTCTTTTTGCAATTATAAGTCATAAAATCAAGAACACTCAACCCCAAAATTTCACAATAAATTTGTGTCAACCATTGCACAGGTTTAAAGCCAATTACACTTGATATTCTCTCCTAAAACAAAGACCCCTAATTCACTCTTATTTGTTTGGCTTAATTTCCTCAAACTGATTATTTCTCTTCTAGAGGATTTTTAGGCAGGTGCCATTAAATATCACTTAAGAGTGAAAGAAATATCATCTTAGTGCAAATTCTAGGACCTTCATAATGGCAACTATCAACAAATACTTGAATGATACACAATTGCTTAAAGGTCCTAACTATTCAGCATGGAAAACTAAGATGAAAGCCATCCTGACTGTAGAGGAAATGTGGGATTTAGTTGATGGCATTGAATCAAGACCTGCAACACCAGGAGCAGATCAAAGAGCATGGGATAAAAAGAACAATCATCTTCTTATGTTGATCCTCCTAGCTACTGCTGATGAGATCCAACCTCACATAAGTGAAGCTAAAACTGGTAAAGAGGCATGGGATGCCCTTTGTACCATTTTTGAAGGCAAGAATCAATCAATTGTTCTAAACCTTCAAACACAACTTCATACACTCCATATGAAGTCAGGTGAATCAGTAGAACTCTTCCTCTGCAGTGTCCGAACTAAAGTCTAAGCTCAATGCTTTAGGAGCTAAAGTAGAAGACCCCATTTTGACTTCAGTAATCTTGAGAGCTCTTCCCGAATCCTATAAAATGTTGATTACATCCCTTAATGTTTCACAAAGATCAGTCACCTTTGTGGAGTTAGTCAATTTGCTTCAAATTGAGGAAGCAAATCAACTCCAAAGTGATGAAGTGTCGAACAATGCACTTTACTCAAACAATCAGGGTGATAAGAAGAAAGGAAACTTTAAGAAGGGAGGATCATCTTCAAAAGGTAAGGGAAAGAAAACTCAAAAGAGGTTTTGCTTGCATTGTAAAAAGGATAACCATGACACCGATCGGTGTTGGTTTAAAAACAAGCAAAACAAGAAAGGCAAAGGCACATCACAGAAGCAAAACAAAGGCAATATTGCTAGTGAAGTGTCTAGTTCTGATTTTGATTCTAGTTCAAAAAAAGCACACAGAGTACTCTTGGCTAAGACAATATTGTAGAGGGAAAGCAAATTTGTCACCTTAAGCAAGCACCATTTTCTCTCTCTTTTTTTTTAGGCTTCATAAATAGCATAAGTTTTTGTTTGAAGTACTAGGAATAAAGGGGTGATTGTACCTCTTTTAGGCTTCATAAATAGCAAACTCTCATTGTTTGAAGTACTTGTAACAAAAGGAGGGAATTTTTTGGTGTAAAATTTGCCTAGGAGGCAATCTTTGTACAATCCTTCACAAAGCTTCTTAAGTTGCACATCTTTTGCAATTAAGGGGGGATATTCATTTCTTTTCTTCACAATTTTTTTGTAAAAAGAGAAGAAGACTTATAAGGGTGCATTTTCGGCAGCGACCGACACCTTAGTCAAACTTCTTTCAGAAATTACATGTTTTGCAAAAGGGGGAACTTATAAGGGTGCATTTTTGGCAGCGACCGACACCTTAGCTACCTTATCTTTTGCAAACTCATTTTGTAACCGAATGAACCTCGTATGCAGTGATATATTCTACTACACCTAGCGATTACAGTAGATGGTTACCCATGCAATTCGGTTGGATGACAAGATTACAATAAGGACATTCGTTGATGTGAAGACAAAGTGAGGAATGACCCAATTTTTTCTTAGGAGCAGCCAGAGCACTGTCATAGAGCAAGAACCAACAGATCAACATCTCTTTTCACTGTATTGGGACAATTATAAACTTTACCCAAATATTTTTGTAGGAGGATGTATATGTATTACTCAAATAATGTAATAAGGGGGGATGTTAAAGTAATATTCCATTCTTTGGGATATTTACCCTTTTACTCCACTAGGTAAAATAGTAGTATACTGCATTATACTAGCTAGATTATTACATTTACTTTTTACCACTTACCATGTAGATATTTATTGTTTCAAATATCTAATGGTTACCTAGGTTAATACCTAAATATCCTAGGTTAGTTGGTTAGGTTTAGCGTTATCTTCTCATAGCGCATTTGTTAGCAATTAGTTAGGGGGATATTATTTTATAGTTATCCTAAAGTCTATTTTGTAACCTATATAAAGTCCTATTTTATAATGTTAATGGCAATGATTATGGTTTGATAAATTTCACCTACCTTTTCATTTTCTATCAAGAGTATGTTGGGATGTTGAATGGAAAAATATGTAGGATGTTTTTAAAGAAAACTACTCTAAGTTTCTAAAAAGAAGTAGCAATTGTATCTGATATTTTGTGTGATGTTATTCATGTATATATCCTCCTAGATGTATGTTGAAGGAAAAGTAACTTGAAAGCAAAATAGAAATATATGAATGTTCTTGTGTTTTTTGTTAAAGAAAATCTATTTATGTTTGCATCAAAAAATAAATTGATAAATAATTTTTGCTTGTCATTCGTATGTGTGTAATGTTTATTTACTATGAAAAAGAAGATTCCATATGTTGATATCATTGAATGCTTCATCAAAAATAAGTAGAGAATACATAATGATGCATGCTTGCAGTTGTGTTAGATGCATGTAAAGATTTTCTCTTTTTTAGAACTTGCAAATATTTGAGTATCTTAGGTGTCGTCTCTATTCCCAATGAGTGGATTTCCCTTTTCGATGACCAAAAAAGTTCTCACGTGAAGATGAATCACTACAGGAATGACTATCTAGGATAGCGATAAAGGAAAAGATAACTACACCTTGAGCTGAGTTTTTAGTTAGAGTTGCGGAAGGGTGTCTTTCTCTTATGTAGAAAGGAAGCTTTGTAATTTCATAAAACCATTATGCCAACTAGTTTACAAATCACTAGTAGATTTACGTTGTAAATACTATTGTAGAGAATTGTAGTAGTAAGATGGATTCAAACTAAGTGGAAAAATATTTTATAACTCGTAAGAAAGAGGTACTTGTGATGCTTATGGTAAAAGTTATTTCTAAGTTATTTATGTTTGCTTCAAATATTCTTTTGTATATCATTTTTCATGAGGGTAAACATTTAGTAGAAAATGGATTTAATGATGTCTTCAAGAATCTAAAATCTTTCCTTTCGTAGATAAAAATTGTGCAAGTGACTTATGGAGGAAAGGAGTAATCAAGGAAGTTTTTTCGTATATATTCAATGACTTTTATATAATAATGTTAATCACTCTAAAATAAATGAGATGATTTTAATCTATGCTAGACATCGGATGTGAGATTTTTTGGATGAACAAAATAATAGAGATTTTCAAAGCATAACACTCTTTACCTCAAAATCGATATTAAAAGACTAAATTTTTCAAGCTTTTGGTGACGCAACCTAACCCATAATGGAACTTTGTTAAAACGGGTGATCACCTTGGGCTTTGAAATATTATATAAAATCCTTGTGAGTTGAATGCTCTTAATAGTAGTGTAGATCTATGGTTGCGAAGCCATGTTAGATCATGTGGTATAATAGAAGTTAGACCAAAATTTTGACTTCAATATACTTGTTCTTTAAGAGCCGTGAGGATATATTTTTGATGGAATAAAGTAATCTTAGTTGTATACGATCCAAAGACCATTGGGTCGATTACGTTATTAGAATTTAGTCCAATTTTTTATAAAAAATTGTAAAATACAGTTGTTTCTGAGTAGACCAACCCCTCAATGGGTGAAGGGATAGCCTACCATTACGTGCATAGTGCAACTACATAGACTAACCTATGTAGCTTGCAGGGATTTGCATGGACTCTTTTTGATAGATGGAGAAGGATGACTTCTACACTAAAAGACTTGTGTAGAGTGATGGCTTGGGTGCTTCCTTTCGAAGGATGAAAAAGGAAAACTCCTACATAGAAATACATATGTAGAGAGTTGGTTTTTTTCATAGATACCCTTTCAAAGGAAAGAAAAGGGGGTGGCAAACCATAAGTCAATAAGAGAAAAATAATTGACTTGTTAAGTGAACTATCCACACAACTGCGTTCAAAATATAGATGTGTGATAGTTGGATAGTGGAATATCAGTGATGGTCCATAAGCAGTTCATCACTCTAGGCTAAAAAAAAATTGAGGAAGAATTTTGGGTTGTTACATTTATCCCTAGGAAAAATTTTGACCGCGTTTTCTCCATAGTATACCAAACACAACATCCAAGAAGATCACCCTCTCATACTATCAAAGAGGCAAGTAGTGTGCTCAAGGGTATGCATGGAATCCTCCTTGATTAATGGCTTGAAATATTGGTCCGAGTACTATTGTTCATCACTGTGGTATAACAAAGGGCCTATGGGTATGACACACATCCTAGCTTAGAGTATGTTATTTTTGTTGAATGTTAAACCTAAAACCAAAAATCCTACCATAAAAATTGAGCATACTAAAAATATTACATTATTCTAAAATTACTACATGAAATAGATGAAATAATTTGGTGATGAACATAACAATCAAGATAGATTTTGTTACGAGTAGTCAGTAATAGTGGGGTATGAATTCAATTAAAATCAAGTAACAATCAAGATAAAATCAGCCGATATTAGTAATAATCGCATGTGATATTTAGAAATCATAATAGACAGAGAATGTTTTAGTAACATAGCTCAAACATACATCAGAGATAGTGAGCTATAGTATCAGTGACAAAATATTGTTAGTAACAATGCAAATTCTAGTAAGGGATTGTCAAACGAAAGTTAAATTTTTTAGTAAACCAAGACTCCAGGAGAAAAACCAACACTTGAAGACCACTCCCCTTAAAAAAAAATTGGGTTCCAAAAAATAGTGTTGTGGGATATAACCCATTGCAATCATCTCGTTGAGCTGATCATTTTGGTATATAGCCTCCATGCACTTTTTCTAGGATGCCAAAAAATATCATTATGGGACCTAGCCCATTAATTTCATCTTCTCAAGTTGATCATTTTGATATATAGCACCCAAACATTTTTTTTGGCTCATTACTAAAAATAATAACTCCTAGAACCACACTTATTTTTAGTGTCATCAGATGATTAAAAAGCCATAGGGCATGGCTATAGGCACTAGGGAATGATAAAAGGTGCAATAATTAGATCAAAAAAAATTCTATCATGTAGAGTCTTGGGGAAACATGTGGGGAGCAGTTAAATAAAAATTTAAATTAGTTAAGGGTGGATATCAAATCTCTACATGACAACTTGCTCCATGTAGCAAGGGAACAAAAGGAAATGGAGGAATTAAATGGAAAATTTGAAGACTTGGAAGGTCATATAACTAATAATACCCACACACATGGTCAATTTGGGTCTCATGACTATAAGGATGAGGGAACCTATAGTCAATAGCGGGAAGCTCCCAATAACCAGGGATATAAAGTACCTAAATTAGAATTTTTAAATTTTAATGGAAAGGATCCAAAAGGATGGATGTGTTAGACCAAACAATATTTTAGTCTTCATAAATTTTTTTGGTATATGCATCTAACAATAGCCTCTTTCAATTTTGAATCAGATGCACTACATTGGTTTCAATGGCTCAGGAAAGCAAACCTTGATCTTACTTGGCATGAATTCAAGAAACACCTCCTCACTTGCTTTGGTCCTAGTGAGTTTGAATATTTTAAAAGAGCCCTTTATAAACTCAAACAAACTTCAACCATTTGATATTATCAAACTCAATTTGAAAATTTGGCCAATCATACTAGTTTGAGTCTTGAATTCTTTCAAAGTTATTTTGTGAGTGGTTTGAAGGATGATATTAAATATGAAGTTAAAATTTTGAGGCTACAATCATTACAATAGGTAATTGCCTTGGCTAGATTGGCAGAAGAAAAATTTAAGGTTCAAGGATGCACCCCCAAATTTTCTCAATCTCGACCACCTTTTTCATCCAATCCAACACCAACTCCTACCAACAAAAATTTGACATGTGAGGATATGGAATCCATAAGGGCCCAGGGGTTGTGCTATAATTATGATGAGAAATATTCCCTAGGGTCTAAGTGTGTACATCAAAAATTGTATTGGCTTTATGTGGATGAGGCATCAACTGTAGAATATTAAAATGTAGAATAAGATCATCAAACGGAGGAACACAAAATAATTAGAAGTTCTAGATGACTCCCAACTAGAAATATCAATGCATGCCTTAGTAGGTATATCAACCCCTCAAACAATAAAAGTTATAGGATACTTCAAAATGTAATGGGTAATAATTCTTACTATCTTAGGAAGTACACATAACTTTATTGATCCATGTGTGGCCAAATAGGGGAATTGTTACATTAATACTTGTAATTCCTTTGAAGTCATGATTACCAATGGAGGCACCCTACCATGTAAATGGAAGTGTCACAATATCAAAATACAAATAGAGGATTATAATCTTAAGGCTAATATGTTTATCTTATCACTATGTGGATGTGATGTTTTGGGAGCATAGTGGCTACAAATGTTAGGTTTCATCTTGTGGGATTTTTTTGAGTTAAGGGTGAAATTTAGCCAATAGGGAATATAATACACCTTACGGGGCATGAAGTATAGGGTTGCAAAATTTATTTCAACCCATAAAATGGAAAATTAAAAAAAAACTCTCATAGGGTTGTGGCTCGATTATTTGATATCAAAGCTTCTGAGGAAAGGGATAAGGACCATTCAGAGGAATTATAGGTTTTATTGCAAATATATACCTTAGTTTTTGGGGAATCTAGAGAAATATCCCCTCATCGTACTCACAACCATGCAATTTAAATTATTCATGGTAGTATTCCCCAAAATTTTTGACCTTACAGGTATCCATATGCCTAAAAATTAGAAATTGAGAAAATAGTATAGTAACTTCGTGCCACAGGGGTTATTCATTCCAGTGTTAGTTCATATTCTTCTCTAGTGTTTTTGGTTTGGAAGAAGGATGGGTCTTGGCCCTTATGTGTGGATTACAATGAACTTAATAAAATCACTATTAAAGATAAATTTCCTATTTCGATCATTGATGAAATGCTAGATGAGTTGCATTGGGCCCAATATTTTTTATAATTGGATTTGTGGTCAAGGTATCATCAAATTAAATCAAGGATGAGAAAATTCCAAAAACAACTTTCAAAACTCATGAATGGTACTATGAATTCTTGGTTATGCCATTTGGGTTAACCAATGCACCTTCCACTTTTCAAAGTTTGATGAATTCTATTTTCTAACCTTTCTTTCACAAATTCATTATAGTTTTCATTTAAGATTAATCTTGACATGGCCAAAAATTGAATGTGTTAGCAAGCTAATCAACACTGCTCTAAGCATAGATTTGAAGTTGGGTACATGATTTCTCCACCTGCAACCCTATAAACAATCATATCTCTAGATTCATGGATTCCATAAACTTGTTTTCAAATACTATTGTCCTTACCAAGTATTACAATGGATTGGGTCAACAACCTACAAATTGGCACTTCTAGCAACTTCTAGAATTCACCCAATCTTTCATATCTCCTCTCTCAAGAATGTCATTGTCAACAACGTCCAGGTATAATTCATATTATCAAATTTTGACAAGGATCCATAATTCTTGAGCTTGAAAGAATTTTATTTCAAATATCATGCACCCTTCACCATCAGGTCATCATTTATGTTCTTGTTCAATGGTGAGGATTACAACTGGAATATGCCATGTGGGAGTCCCTTTAGCAACTTCAACAATTGTTTCCTCATCTTCAACTTTGAGGACAAATATTTTTGAAGGGGAAGGGCATGTTAGGACCCCATCCTAATACTATTATGTAATAACCAATTTCTTAATGTGGGAACCCCATTATAATGTTTTATAATGATATTATGTAATATTTTGTAAGATTTTATAACACCAGACATGCCTAGACAAGTTATGTCATTTTATGTAACTACTATAAAAAATGTAACTATTTTGTTTGGTAGAAGATTCTAGCTCGGGTGGAATTTTGCATGTAAGCCAACCTCGAGTGTTAGGTAGGGTTATGAAGTCTTTAAAAATATAAGGAGAAGGAATGGATGTATCCTTTTGCATAATTTAAATCAAATTATTGAAGGAGGTTGCCCTCTCGAAGAGACCCGTGATTTTGTATTATGATTTATGAGATTTTTGCATTTACATTTCATATTGCAATATTATGTTCTTTCATGAATTTATTGCTTTCATTGCAATATTTATGTGGATGTTCTTATTTTAATTAGAAGGTTCCTAACATCACTATACTTTTGAAACCAATATGACTCCTTTTTCAATGCATTATAATAATCAAATAGTAATTGTTTTGCTTTCACATAAGAATCCTAGTGCATTTTATTGATTTCTACTATCTCCTATAAATTTTTGAGCTTGGATTTGTGAGACAAGCAAATTCTCCCCAAGATTGAAGAATGCTCCACAAGATCAATCACACACAAAAAAGGAAAAAACCACAACATCAATATTAAGTGGTAAAACCCTATTTCAAATGAAGAAGGGAAACATCCACTATGAAGCACACTATATTACTCAATGATTCAACAGTGCAAGAATGCTTCAATGTTATGCAACAATATGCATCTACATAAACTACAACACAAGTCACTATGACAAGATACGATAAGATATGATAATATGTAGTAGAAAACACCCCTATTTAAAGAGAAGCTTTTCTACTACAACCCTAAATCTTATCACAATCTATAAAATATTAAAAAGTGCTTTAGTTACTTTCTAATTTTATCACAATCTAACCTTTGAAATATGTGATAAGTGGCATCTATCAAATATTATAAAGTTATTAGTTACTTTCTAATATTTCTAGAAAAGGGGGAATAACTTTTTCCCATAAATTAAATATTCCTAGCACCCTTATTTTATTTATTAATTGGGTGGGAATATTTTTACATAGAATTATTTTCTAAATATTATTCTTTAGACTTTATATTTTAGTCTAAGAATAATTTACACAATGTTGCATTACATATTCCAACACTCCCCCTTAATGCAATATTGGGGAAAGTAATTATGAGACAAAGAAATATTCTCCCCCTAAAGATACAAATGGAGATGAGAATCAAATGAGTAATATAGTTACAATGAGCTTCTATGACCAAGAATGGTCTATAATAAGGCACCAATACAAAATGGGCCAAAATGAGACTGTAAGCCCCCAACGGAGTAGCTTCAAATACAAGCAACTTATAAAGCCATCCATCAACCACAAGTGGTTGCAAATGACAAGAAGAAAACATCACAAGGGTGTCTTCAGTAAGTCTACAAAATCTCAAATGGAAGTACCTGCAAGCTACAAGCAACTCAACATAATATCAGTTAGATACATCATCATAAATATATTCACCACATCATATATGAATATCCAAAGATGATAACAAAATTGATCTAACAAATAGTGAACTATAAGTCATCACAAAAATATGCCAAGCCATACTTATAGTCATGTGCTATATAGTTGATCAAAAAATATCATGTACAAAGTTGCATAAATCAAACAAGGAGTACCATGATAATGCAAACTCTAAAGTACCATGTACAAAAGTAGCATAAGGCTAACAAAAAAATACCATGTACAAGAGTTTCATAAGGTATATGAAAATAATAAAGTGTGCACACCGGTTGCATAAAGCCAACCATAAAATATCATGTACAAAAGTAGCATAAATGCTAACAAGAAAGTACCATGATAAACCAATTGCATAATGCCAACTACATAAAAACATGTACAAAGTTGCACAAGACAACAAGAAAGTACCATGTAAAAGAGTCGCATAAAGCAATTGCATCATATACCATAATTGCACAATGCCATCTACAAAGTAACATGTACAAAAGTTGCACAAGGCAAACAAGAAAGTACCATGTTCAAAAGAGATGTAAAAAGCAATTATACCACCAAATATCAACTCGTATATATAGCACAAAACACCTCATAAGGATGAAGTTGTCATCACACAAGTGTAACTACACTTCATTCCCCCTTGAGGACAACTTCACCAAACCAAGTGAGTCCCTCAACTTACAAAACTGCTCCTTGGGAAGAGGTTTGGTGAACAAATCAACAGAATTAGAAGATGATGGGCAATACTCCAACTGAATAGTCCCATCCAATACCTTCTCTCTGATAAAATGGGCTTGGATTTCAACATGCTTTGTCCTTTGATGCATTACAGGATTTTTAGCCAAGGTAATAGTTTATTGATCATCATGAAAGATAATCATGAACTACTATAACCATCTTGCAATAAACAACTATAACCATATTGCAATTGAATAAACCAATATCAACTTGCAATAAGAATGTAACTAACCATAACAATCATCTTGCAACAAAATAAACTAACTTGAATTAAACCATAAAACATTTGTTAAATGTTAGATAGTCAATAAGTTAGTGAGTTAGTGTTAATTTTAGGTTTTGGTAGAGCCTAATGAATTATCAATTCATCTCACCCAAGGTCAACCAAGCTACCCAAAATGGTACGGGTACGAGGACCCGAAAAGGACTTTCTACCGATAGAGCAGATTCTTTTGGATTCAATAGGTGTTTAGCAAATATAAACTGTGTTGCAAGATTAAGTAAATTTTAATCAAATACTAAAGTTGTGGTTAGGAAGTTGATTCATTTTTAACCTTTTTGATTAATATGAAAATTAGTAGATTGCAAGTTATTTGGTTAGTAAATTGTTTAGTAGCAAGTTAGTAGTTAGATTAGTTGAGATGCAAAATGTAAGAAAGATGAACAAGAGATAGTGGAGACACAAACACTCTCTCTCTCTCTCTCTCTCTCTCTCTCTCTCTCTCTCTCTCTCTCTCTCTCTTTCATTCTCTTTTGCTTTCATAATGAGAGATACAAGTTACATTAATTTACAGTATGCTTCAAGCAAATACTGGAGAGAGATTAGAAGAAATTAATAAAAATAGGGGAAGAGAGTGAAAAAATTGATCCAAAATTGCCTTGTATACTCTAAAACATACTTGGATAACCTTGCAAAACAAGCAAACTCACAAACAACCATTGTTAATGTGAGACAAAAAATATTGCATTTTAAGGAGAATAATAATAATTTTTCATACAAAAATTGCTTAAAAAATGAAATTAAATTAATAAAATTTATTTTTTTAATAAAAAAATGGCATTTAAATATTTTTATAAAGCAAAACTTTTTTAAAAAGCAAAACTGTTTTTTTTTTTTAAACAAAACTGTTTTATTTTTTTTAAACAAAACAGTTTTATAAAGCAAAACTATTATATATATATAGCCGAATTTTTTTTTTTTAATAAAAAAAAATGACTATATATGGAAATAAAGGTTTTTGGGTCTTCCGAATGCAACCATGGGGTCCGTCTGGCTCCAAAAACCTTTCCAGCAAAAGCTTAATGCAAAAAAAAAAAATTATATATTTAAAATGAAAATACTGTTTGCAAAAGATCTAACAACTAGATCTAAAAATATAATAAATCTATAAACCCTAATAGCAGATTTGCAAAATAAGTTTACATACAATACCCAAATATCAAATGAATGCAAAAAAAAAATATACCTTCATGGGTTTTTCATCTCAAAGGATTGAAGACACTTGATGGAGATCCCAACCGCTCTGATACCAAATGTGAGACAAGCAACGTCTCCCCAAGATCGAAGAATGCTCCACAAGATCAATCACACACAAAATAGGAAAAAACCACAACATCAATGTTAAGTGATAAAACCCTACTTCAAATGAAGAAAGAAAACATCCACTATGAAGCTCACTATATTACTCAATGATTCAACAGTGCAAGAATGTTTCAATGTTATGCAACAATATGCATCAACATAAACTACAACACAAGTCAATATGACAAGATATGATAAGATATGATAATATGTAGTAGAAAACACCCCTATTTAAAGAGAAGCTTTTCTACTACAACCCTAAATCTTATCACAATATATCAAATATTAGAAAGTGCTTTAGTTACTTTCTAATTTTATCACAATCTAACCTTTGAGATATGTGATAAGTGGCATATATCAAATATTAGAAAGGTATTAGTTACTTTCTAATATTTTCTAGAAAAGGAGAATAACTTTTTCCCATAAATTAAATATTCCTAGCACCCTTATTTTTTTTTTGTTAAGTAACAGTATATTTACAGCGGGTTTTTTGCTGAAGGATCCCAAAACCTTAGATACATAGGAAGTCGTGGCTACAATTGTGATTAAAAATTGGGGCTACACCCTTGGGCAACAGTCCGGGGCCCAGGGCCCTGGTGCCTACAAAAAACAGACTAGCTATGAGACCAGCACTACAAAATTTGGTTTGAGGCCACCAAAACATGGAAAAATCGCAAAACAACAAACACCAAAAATGCAAAAACCTGCTCACCACCGCTCCAAGAGGCCCTATGGCCTGGCCTAGCCTGGATGGGGCCTAAATGACAGATCAGCTTCTCACCCTGCCAGGGCCATCGCCCATCCTGCAACGGAGTTCAGCCAAGGCATTGGCCGCTGAGGAAGCCATTGTGGGAGCCAATCGTAATGTCAGGGAGGGCCCTGGACGTCAAATTTTGCATCTTGCTACCAAAGTCAGAACTGACTTCGATGGCCTCCGGGGCCTCCACCTTGGCCTTCTTGGAGCTGCCAGCAGCCCTGCTGTTGCCTGGGGTAGGGTATTTGCAACTAGATCTGGCACCAGGATTCGAGGCCTCGCCTGGGCCTTGGATCGAAGATCTGCATTTTTGGGTGTGCCTGCGCATTTTCGGGGAAGGGGAGCCTTCGGGGGAGGGGGTCTCCTGGGATTTGGAAGCTGCAGGGGAAGCACGGGGCACGACCGTGCATCTTCGGGGCCCCAATGCGGGGCGGGCTAAGATCCTGGGCCCTCATCGGTGTTGGAATTGTCTTGCAATACTATTTGGGCCAGGGCTTTAGGGAAGTTCGTGGTCTAGGTGGTGAAATATTTTGCTGCGGTGGCCTGGTTGGCCATGAAGTTGGCTGCCCTATTGCCTTCTTTGTACACATGTCGAAGGGCGTGATTAGGGAGCCCTTGGAGAATGGTGTGGACTTCCCGGATGGAGTTGTGAATGCGCCAAGAGCAACTTCTCGGGCTATGGGCATCTTTGATTATAACTTGGGAATCACCCTCGATGATGACTTTTGGGGAAGACTCCTTAAGGGCAGTCAGCCCATTGAGGAGAGTTGCTACTTCGATGAAGTTGTTGGTCTGAATGCCAAGCGGAGCAGCGTACGCCAAGATCAGGGCCCCGTGACTGTCGCGGATGACCCCGCCCACACCCAAGGGCCCTAGATTGCCTTTAGAAGCACTATCAAAGTTGAGCTTGACCCATACGGGGGGGCAGTCCCCCTTGTCAAAGATCAACGGGAGGGGGCGGGGGGGGGAGCGCGGGGGGAAGCTAAATTCCAAGGGAGGATAGAAGGGTGGCTTTGCCCAACCGTCGGGGTGCCTCGATCAATGGGATGGAGCAAGAATTCTCGAGGGCAAAGGTCACTACCTTGGTCACTATCCACAGGGGGGAACATGCCGAGGAGGAGAAGGCTCTGTTGTTGCGCTCCAGCTAGAGTTGCCAAAGCATATGGGGAAGGCAGGAACTCCAGAGGAAGCAGATGAAGGGATGGGCAAAGGGGTTGGGCCATTGCAATAGGAGGTCAGGTATAGATTTGGGGACCATCCATTGGATAGAGAATTGGGAAAGGATAAGGCCCAAGACTTCATATGAGAAGAGACAGTTGATAAAGAGGTGATTGGTGGATTCCCAGCAGCACAGCAAAGGAAGCATCTATTCGGGATCTGGAAGCCCCTCTTGATCAGATTCTCGATCATCAAAATCTTGTTTTGGATGGTCGCCCAAACAAAGTGGCTAATTTTTGGGATCAGCTTCTTGGCCCACACCTGCCAGGTTGGAAAGGGAGCCTCATCGGGGACTCTTTGGAGATTGTAGGAAGATTTGACAGAAAAGACTCCACTGGGAGTACCATGCCAAATGCATCTGTCGTGTCCTTTAGAGGATGGGATGATAGTCACCTTGAGGAGGCACTAGAGCCTGGCAGCTTGAAGCGGGTGCCTGGGATCTAGGATTGGGTTCCAAGTAGCACACCCCTGGTTCTAGGAAAGATAGGTTGCCACTCTGGGTCCTCTGTCTGCCAGCCCTGGTTTGAGAATGAGAAGCTCTCTATCGGCAGTCAGGGCCTCATCATGAATCCATCTGTCATCCCAAAAGTTGATCTTGGCTCCATCCTCGAGGATCCATCTGGTTCCTTTCTGGATTATGTCTTTGGTGGAGATCAAGGACTTCCAAAAGGCTGATCCATCTCGGGGCTGAGATTCACTGAGGAAGGGGTGGCTATGGCAGTATTTTTTATGCACGATGCTAACCCACTCATCATGGGTGTTGGTGTGCACCTTCCAGGCGTGTTTGGCCAAGAGATCCTTGTTCATGAGGACCACCCACCTGAGCCCAAGCCCTCCCTCACCTTTGGGGCGGCAGACCAAGGGCTAAGAAACCAGGGGAATCCTCTTCTTATCTTCGCTGCCCGACCAGAGAAAGCATTTCTAAATTTTTTCAATGTGAGCTGTAATGGAGGTCGAGATTCTGAAGATTGACATGAAATATATCAGAATGCTTTGTAAGACTGCCACCAAGAGGGTGGCTCTGCAAGCCTGCAAGAGGAGGTGACCTTTCCAGGGGGCCAGCTTTCTCTGAATTCGCTCAATCACCCTGACCCACAGGGCCTTGGAGGACACACCTTTGAATAGGGGAAGCCCGAGATATGAGGAGGGGAGGGAACCAGGGGTGCAGCCCAAAATCTGCCCAATTTTGATCTGCCTAGCCAAGGGGGTATGGATAAAGAAAATCATGCTTTTTTGGAGGTTGATTTTTTTGTCGACTGCCTCCTCATACAGGGTCAAAATATGTTTAAGATTTTTGTCTTAGGGGATTGAGGCAGAGGTGGTGAGGATGGTGATATCCACAAACTGCTGGTGGGACACAGGGAGTAGGCCCGACGCAGGCCTGATGCCTGAAATGAGATCGTGGGTCACAGCACTCGAGATGGTATGCCCCAGGGCCTCAGCCAGGATGATGAAGAGGATCGAGGACAGGGGGTCACCTTGGCGGAGGCCTCTAGAGCTGGGGAAGAACTCGGTAGGGGATCCATTGACAAGGATAGAGAACCATGGGGAGGACATGCAGTTGCATATGAGTCTGACCCAGGAAGGGTGGAACCCGAACTTAAGGAGGACCTTGGACAGGAAATCCCAGTCAACTCTGTCAAAGGCCTTGTTCATGTCCAGCTTGAGCAGAAAGGAGGCCTTTTTGGATAGGACAACCGAGTGGATGGCCTCATGCATGATGATGACACCGTCAGTGATCAATCTGCCTTTGACCGAACTGCCCTTATAGGGGGCAATAATCAGGGGGAGGATATCCTTGAGTCGGGATGCCATGGATTTGGTCAAGATTTTATACAGGACATTGCACAAGTTGATGGGGCAAAAATTTGAGAGGGATCAGGCTGCCTGGGTCTTGGGGATCAGGGCTATGAAGGTGGAGTTGATACCTCTGGGGATGAATCTGGCAGTCTGTAGGTCTTGGGTGGTAGCACACACTTTCGGCCCAACGATGTCCTAGAATGATTGGAAAAATTAGGGGGAATCCATCCGGGCCCGGGGCTACCTCAACCTTCATGGAAAAGGTGGCAGCATGGATTTCGAAGTCAGACAGGGGCTGCACAAGAATTTGATTTTCCATGAGCGAGATAGAAGATGGAATATGCTCTAGAAGGGAATCAGACGCTTTTGGGGACATGGGGGGGTTATTGCCCAGGAGCTCCTAGAAGAATTGAGTGGCTTCATCCCGGATGTCCTCTTCTTCCTTGATGATTTTGCCATCGCTGCCCACCAACTCAGCAATTCTGTTGGAACCCCTGTTCCTAAGAGTCGACGCATGGAAGAACTTAGTGTTTGCATCGCCATCTTGGAGCCACAGGGCTCTCAACTTCTGTCTCCAAAAGGTTTCTTCCCTAGCCAGAATGTTATGATACTCACTGAGAGCAAGGCGTTCCTCTTCCCTGAGCCCCGGGTCTTGGGAGCCTGCTTGAAATCTGGACTCGAGGTCTTCGAGTCTTTCTTTGAGTATCGCTTTGTTTTCGAAGATATTGCCGAACACCTCCTTGTTCCATACCTTGAGTTGGTCTTTAAGGCGTCTTAGCTTGTGGAAGACTTGTTCAGCGAGGCATCCAAGGACTGGGGGAGCCCACCAGTGGCCTACCTGGGCCCGAAAGTCAGGGTGATGCAGCCACATGGACTCGAATCGAAAAGGCCTCTTGGGGGAGGGCTTGTGATCGGTTTCGAGGAGGAGGGGCTATGATCAGACCCAATTTTGGGGAGGGCCAACAGGGTGGCATCGACAAACATGGGCAGGGCTTCCTTGGACAAGAAAACTCTATCTATTCTGACCTGGATATGATTTGCTCCCGATCTTTTATTGGACCAAGTGAACTTGGCTCCTTTCAGGCTGACGTCCATGAGCTCATTGAGGGCGGTAAAGGCTCCAAAGTCCTCCATGCTCTTGCCCTGAATCGTTGAGCCCCCACTTTTATCAAAGAGGAACAAAGGGTTGTTTAAGTCCCCAGCCAGGATCCAGAGCAGGGGGCAAAGGCCTCTCTCATCGAACTAATTTCCTTCCATAAGGCTACTTTCTTGATGGGACTGTTAGGTGCATAGACGTTGGACAGAATCCATGAGCACCTTGACTTCACGCAATGGACCAGAATGTTGATGATTCTAGGGGACAAAGATATGAGTCTTCCCTCAAAATATCGGGGGTCCCACATGCATAGCAAACCCCCGGTTGAGCCAACCGTAGGGGTAGATAGGGACTCACAATTATGCCAGGTAGCTTGGGCTACACATCGGGCAACAACGTCATCTATTTTGGTCTCCTGAAGGAGGAGGAAGGACGGGCGATGATCCCTACAGAGTTGGTCGAGGATCCTTTTCTTGGGGGCCCCATTGAGGCCCTTGATATTCCAGGTGATGAGCTTCATTTGACACCCTTGAGGGGTCACTTGCCCCCCTTCCCAGTCTGAGTGAGGGTTTTGGGTCGGATGGTGTCTGTCTTGGAAAAGCTTTCCCCAACGTCGAAGAGAGTTGCCTGGGAGCCATTGGCTATTTCATCTTCAGTGATCCTTGTTCGTTGATCACCCAGGGTGGGTCACCCTCTTTTGAGTTTGCTGCCAAATTTAGTGGCAAAGGTCCTACTCTGGGTCATCTTAGGGTTGACTTCGTCGGGCCCGGACGGAGAACTAGCTTCAATCTCTTCATCGGACCTCTCAGATCCGCACTCCAAGGGAGGAAGCCCAGCAAGGATCATCGGGAGGGCCGGGAGGGGGTCAAGGGAGGGAGAGCGGGAGTGGGGGGGAGAAGGGGGCCCTGACAGAGGGGGCCGATGGGGAAGGGAGCCCGAATGGCTCGCTTGCCTGGAGGGGGGCACAAGCAAGGGCCTATGGGGAGGGATTCAAAGTGGGCAGGGAGGGAGAACCTAGGATCGGGGCCCCGAAAGATGACCCAGGGGAGGGAGCAGCGGGAGGGGAAACTTGGGGAAGACCGCCCTCCAGATCAGGGTCCACATGAGAGTCCTTTGGGGCAGGAGGGGGGGCCCCTTGGTGGTCCAGGCCTGGGATCTGGGGTCATCATTAGGGGGCCCTCAAGATGAGGCTTGGCCTAATTGAGAAGGGGGTTTGGGGGGAGGGCCTTCAACCTTTCTAGAAACCGGGCATTGGTGGGAGAGGTGACCCTGAGTGCTGCAGGTGGGGCAGAAAGCAAGTTTGTTTTTGTAGATCAGGGGTTGGCTCCAAAAGAAGGACCCAAAAGAGATGGTCACCGAGGAGGGGAGAACGGATTCGAGATTGGCATTGATGCAAAATCTGGCATGCACCATTCGAGATCCTGCCTTGGTAGCGGGATCAAAGGCCACCAGGTCCCCGACCGACTGAGCAATGAGTCTGAGGATGTCTTCGTGCCATAGGTGGAAGGGAAGGTCTATGAGACGAACCCAGACCGGGGCAAATTTGATGCTTTGGGTGCTAGGGTGGAAGTCAGCTCCATACCGCCTGAGGAAAAGGCTTTTGCGCCCCAAAAACTAGGGCCTACCCGATAGGATCTTTTTGGCATCCTCACTATTGTTTAGTTTGATAATGAAGAAGCCCTTGGTCAGGGCAACCAGTTGGATGTGCCTAAAAACCTTCCATTTGGTATCTGCCCATCTACGGACGATTTCCATGTCGGGACGCCCTCCCAGGAATTTCCCTACCAGGGAGGCAGAGGAACCAGCTACCAAGGTGGAGTAGACCTCCTCTTGGATAGAAATGTGGGTGCCCTCAAGGGAAATACCTAGCCCCAGGGCCCAGGAAGGGGCCTTGGTGCCCGCCAAGATCTTCTAATAGGAGGGATTGGGCCTGCCCGGGACAAAGCCCAACCCAAGATCAGGGGGCTTTTTCCCCAGCCCTTCACTCGCATCGAGGCTGGCCTAGGGGCCAGGGCCCAAGATGCCGACCCCATACTGGACGCAAAATGAATTAGGTGCAAATCCATCCTCTGGACTTGTCGAGGGTCCTGCTGGCCCGGGACCGGGCCTTGACGTGCTTGAACCCGACCTCAAGCCCGATCTCGATCGGGAACCTGCACCATGCACTGAACCTATCCCCAGCCTTGTGTTCGCTCCTGCTTCTGCTCCTACTCCCGCCATCCCTCGTATTCTATCCTCCTCCAAGTTACACTCTATTTGCCTTTCCTAACACACTTATTTTATTTATTAATTGGGTGGGAATATTTTTATATAGAATTATTTTCTAAATATTATTCTTTAGACTTTATATTTTAGTCTAAGAATAATTTACACAATGTTGCATTACATATTCCAACACTCCCCCTTAATGCAATATTGGGGAAAGGAATTATGAGACAAAGAAATATTCTCCCCCTAAAGATACAAACAGAGTTGAGAATCAAATGAGTAATATAGTTATAATGAGCTTCTATGACCAAGAATGGTCTATAATAAGGCACCAATACAAAATGGGCTAAAATGAGACTACAATCCCCCAACGGAGTAGCTTCAGATACAAGCAGCTTATAAAGCCATCCATCAACCACAAGTGGTTGCAAATGACAAGAAGAAAACATCACAATGGTGTCTTCAGTAAGTCTGCAAAATCCCAAATGGAAGTACCTGCAAGCTACAAGCAACTCAACATAAGATCAGTTAGATACATCATCATAAATATATTCACCACATCATATATGAATATCCAAAGATGATAACAAAATTGATCTAACAAATAGTGAACTATAAGTCATCACAAAAATATGCCAAGTCATACTTATAGTCATGTGCTATATAGTTGATCAAAAAATATCATGTACAAAGTTGCATAAATCAAACAAAGAGTATCATGTACAAAAGTAGCACAAGGATAACAAAAAAATACCATGTACAAGAGTTGCATAAGGTATATGAAAATAATAAAGTGTGCACACCGACATAAAGCCAACCATAAAATATCATGTACAAAAGTAGCATAAATGCTAACAAGAAAGTACCATGATAAACCAATTGCATAATGCCAACTACATAAAAACATGTACAAAGTTGCACAAGACAACAAGAAAGTACCATAAAAGAGAGTCACATAAAGCAATTGCATCATATACCATAATTGCACAATGCCATCTACAAAGTAACATGTACAAAAGTTGCACAAGGCAAACAAGAAAGTACCATGTTCAAAAGAGATGTAAAAAACAATTATACCACCAAAGATCAACTCATATATATAGCACAAAACACCTCATAAGGATGAAGTTGTCATCACACAAGTGTAACTACACCTCATTCCCCCTTGAGGACAACTTCACCAAACCAAGTGAGTCGCTCAACTTACAAAATTGCTCCTTGGGAAGAGGTTTGGTGAACAAATCAACAGAATTAGAAGATGATGGGCAATACTCCAACTAAATATTCCCATACAATACCTTCTCTCTGATAAAATGGGCTTGAATTTCAACATGCTTTGTCCTTTGATGCATTACAGGATTTTTAACAAAGGTAATAGCTGATTGATCATCATGAAAGATAATCATGAACTACTATAACCATCTTGCAATAAACAACTATAACCATATTTCAATTTAATAAACCAAGATCAACTTGCAATAGATTAACTTGCAATAAGAAGGTAACTAACCATAACAATCATCTTGCAACAAAATAAACTAACTTGAATTGAACCATAAAACATTTGTTAAATTTTAGATAGTCAATAAGTTAGTAAGTTAATATTCATTTTAGGTTTTGCTATAGCCTAATGAATTGCCAATTCATCTCACCCAAGGTCAACCAAGCTACCCAAAAGGGTACGGGTATGAGGACCCGAAAAGGACTTGCTATCGATAGAGCGGATTCTTTTGGATTCAATAAGTGTTTAGCAAATATAAATTGTGTTGCAAGATTAAGTAAATTTTAATCAAATACTAAAGTTGTGGTTAGGAAGTTGATTCATTTTTAACCTTTTTGATTAATATGAAAATTAGTAGATTGCAAGTTAGTTGATTAGTAGATTTTTTAGTAGCAAGTTAGTAGTTAGATTAGTTGAGATGCAAAATGTAAGAAATATGAATAAGAGATAGTGAAGACACAAATGCTCTCTCTCTCTCTCTCTCTCTCTCTCTCTCTCTCTCTCTCTCTCTCTCACTTTCATTCTCTTTTACTTTCATAATGAGAGATACAAGTTACATTAATTTACAATGCTTCAAGCAAATACTGGAGAGAGATTAGATGAAATTAATAAAAATAGGGGAAGAGAGTGAAAAAATGGATCCAAAATTGTCTTGTATACTCCAAAACATACTTGGATAACCTTGCAAAACAAGCAAACTAACAAATAACCATTGTTAATGTGAGACAAAAAAAATATTGCATTTTAAGGAGAATAATAATAATTTTTAATACAAAAAATTGCTTAAAAAATGCAATTAAATTAATAAAAAAAAAAAAATTAATAAAAAAAAATGGCATGAAAAAGTTTAAATATTTTTATAAAGCAAAACTTTTTTTTTTTTTTTTTAAAAACAAAACAGTTTTTTTTTTTAAACAAAACTGTTTTTTTTTTATATATATATAGCCGACTATTTTTTTTTTAAATTAAAAAAATGACTGTATATGGAAATAAAGGTTTTTGGGTCTTTCGGGCTCAACCATGGGGTCCGTTTGGCTCCAAAAACCTTTCCAGCAAAAGCTTAATGCAAAAAAAAAAAATTATATATTTAAAATGAAAATACTGTTTGCAAAAGATCTAACAACTAGATCTAAAAACATAATAAATCTATAAACCCTAATGGCAGATTTGCAAAATAAGTTTACATAAAATACCCAAATATCAAATGCATGCAAAAAAAAATATATACCTTAATGGGTTTTTCACCTCAAAGGATTGAAGACACTTGATGGAGATCCCAACCACTCTGATACCAAATGTGAGACAAGCAAAGTCTCCCTAAGATCGAAGAATGCTCCACAAGATCAATCACACACAAAAAGGAAAAAACCACAACACCAATATTAAGTGGTAAAACCCTACTTCAAATGAAGAAGGAAAACATCCACTATGAAGCTCACTATATTACTCAATGATTCAACAGTACAAGAATACTTCAATGTTATGCAACAATATGCATCAACATAAACTACAACACAAGTCAATATGACAAGATATGATAATATGTAGTAGAAAACACCTCTATTTAAAGAGAATTTTTTCTACTACAACCCTAAATCTTATCACAATCTATCAAATATTAGAAAGTGCTTTAGTTACTTTCTAATTTTATCACAATCTAATCTTTGAGATATGTGATAAGTGGCATCTATCAAATATTAGAAATTTATTAGTTACTTTCTAATATTTTCTAGAAAAGGGGGAATAACTTTTTCCCATAAATTAAATATTCCTAGCACCCTTATTTTATTTATTAATTGGGTGGGAATATTTTTACATAGAATTATTTTCTAAATATTATTTTTTAGACTTTATATTTTAGTCTAAGAATAATTTACACAATGTTGCATTACATATTCCAACAAGATTTAATATCCTTCTTTTCTTTAAAAAAATTACCAAAATCTTTGGCATTCCAAATCTTTATTTTCTCCTTTAAATATTTCATCTTTTGAACAAACTTGTACATATATGATTCTTCAAAATTTGCTTCATTCTACCATAATATAACCATATGGAAGAAATCAAGGTCTTGGAACCACATAGACTAGAAGCAAAATTGCTTTGGATGATCATTATTGGGTAAATCACAAGGCAAAATAATGCATTTGTGATCCAACCCAACTTGTAATAAAATATTTAAAGAAATTGTATACTCTATGCAACCATGTGTTGGATAAAAAGAATCTATCTAATATTTTTGCTATATGAGTTTTCTATTATCCCATGTATATTGAAAACTTAAAGGACTAACATCCTAGAGGCAATTTGAATTGATAAATGAAGCAAAATATTTAGACCATCTTGGAGTACCACCCTTCTTTTCTAAATGATATAGATAATGGATCAAGCATGGAATAGAATCATTCAAAAAATGAAATATCGAAGGCTATACATACATTTATACAATATGGTCTCTCTTAAATTCTTAAGAGACTCTTGATATTTCCTATTCTATCGAAGATAAACATGATACTCTATTTTATCTCTTCAATGTTCTGTTAAACAATGTAATAATAATTATCTAACATCTTCCCCATATTACATTATTTGGTATAAAGAGAATCGTAAATCAATTCAAATTGAACACGTGCACGTACCTTTGTGAAAATATATGCAAGTTTATCTCCGATGGAAATGTACTTAAGTTGTATCCAGTGATTTTGAACTTGTTCTAGAATGAAATGACATTGAGATTTATTGTGCTTTATCCTTTTATGAAATACTAGATTCTTAATCAATTTTATAATGCCTTATTTATCATAATTCAATAAGCTTGATCATTTTTTACGTACACCCATATCTAAAAATATTTTTTGTAACCAAATTGCTTCACATGCTGCTCCTCATGCAGCATGATATTCTACCTTTGTGGATGATAATGCCACTACATGTTATTTTTTTCGATACCACTAGATGAAACATATATCTAGATGTTGACTACAATTCATCTACAGATCTAGCATAATCTAAGTCCATATATCCATATAGGAAAAAATATCATTATTTCTATATTCTAGTCCATATTCTATTGTACCACAAACATAATGCAGTATCCTTTTTATAACTTTCCAATAATTTTCCTTAGGTTCTTGCATGAATCTTGAAATATAATTTACTAAAAAACTAATATCAAGCCTAGTTTTTGTTAGGTATATGAGACTCCTAATTAGTTAACGATAAAGAGTAGTAGATACATGATGTGACTTATCATATCTAGAGTTTTAACCCTTTCTCCATTAGTGTCATATTAGGTTTACAATCTATCATATTGTATTTTTCTACTAGAGTCTTCGAATATTTTGTCTATGTGACCATAATGTGATTCTTTCTTTTCCAAACTTCTAAGCTAAGACAATAGCGCAAAAGCCCTAAATCTATCATGTCAAATTATTTTTTCAATTCATTCTTCATGTCTTTCACCAATTTATCTAAACTACTAGTGATGACCAAATCATCAACATAGAGCACAAGGATCACTATCTCATTTTCAATTTTCTTAACATAGATATTTGTATTGGAGGGAATTTTTCTAAAACCATGCTATGATAGGTGATCATTAATTTTGATATACCAAGCTTTAGGAGCCTATTTCAACCCATATAGTGACTTTTTTAGTATGTATACTTTTTGACATTTCCCACTATCAATAAAGCCTTCGGGTTGTATCATGTATATCATCATTGAGGAAGGCACTTTTGATATCCATTTAAAGAATTTTCCAATCGAACTGTGTTACCAATTCAAATAGTGCATGAATGATGATCATTTTTATTGTAGGTGCAAATGTCTCTTCATAGTCTATTCCTTCCTTCTATACATAGCCCTTTGCAATGAGCCATGTCTTATATTAATCAAATGATTTGCATGCCTTATATTTAATTGTGAAACCCATTTACAACCTATGGGCTTCTTTTCTTTTGGAAAATCAACAAGATCCCATGTTTCATTCTTCATTAGAGTTCTGTATTCTATTTCCATGGCTTCCTTCCATTATGGAAAACTTAGTCCATTTATTAAGGTTGGGTTTACATTCTACATTACAAAAGGAAATCCCCTATTTACTTATTGTCATGTACTACTACTACTACGTGGTCATGTGGAAGTGAAGTCAAGTGGTGCATCAATTTTAGAATATTTGAGAGTATTAGTGATTCATTTTAGTCTTTCTTTGTTGTCAATGAACGACTACTAGCAGTTCATTGACTTCTAAATGATCCTCCTCATATGAATAAATTGTTGGAACTTCCTCATTTGATTCAATGTTTAGAACTAGAGATGTGGCATCTTAAGACTCCTTAGGATATTTAGAATATATATATTTTAAAATTATTTATCAAACACCACATTGTTAATTATAAAAAAATTCTCGGTAACCAAATCTATTAGTTGATAGTCTTTTGATGTTTCATCATATCTAATAAATATGCAAGATAATAATTTTACATCCAACTTAGTCCTTTTTTATTTTAGTACATGCATGTATGTCTTATGAAGACTTTAAGATGCACAATTCAAGGATCCCTCCTAGACCAAGCTTCTTCAAATGCAATCCCTTGAAGTACCCTTGTAGATTCTCTATTTTGAAGATACACTACAATAGATAAGGCTTTCACCCAATTTTGTTGCTCTAAACTAGATCCTATGAGCATACAACAAACCATTTCCATGATAGAATAGTTTCTTCTTTTAGAAACCTCATTATTTTATGGATTTTAGGTGGTAGTAAGTTGTCACTTGATCCAATTTTGTGTGAGAAACCTGTAAAAAAATATTGGATGTATATTCCCCCCTCAATTTGAATGAAGGACTCAAATATGATTCCCAATTTCTATTTCAACAAGCTTCTTGAAGCATTGAAAATTTTTGAGGGCATCTTATTTGAGTGCCAATAAATATATCCACATCTTCTGGAAGTGGTCATCAACAAATAGTTGAAACTACTTATGCCCATGGTAACTGGTTAGCATGGGTCTGCATATATCAATGTTATGTAATCTAATGGTCCTCTAGATTCATGAGTGTTCAACTGAAAATATACTTGGTGTTGCTTCCCTTCTAAACAACCCAATAATTCTAGGAATGTCAATGAAGGTTTGGGCAAACCTACCACTATATGATGCTTACTTAGTTGGAGTAAGTATCCAGAACTCAAATTTCCATATCTTCTATACCAGAGAGAGATAACATCTATCATGACTACAGATAGTGCAACATTATAAAATGATATGATATCAAGGGAAAATAAGCCATTCTTATAGGAACTAGTCACTACAAAATTACCATATTTTATGATGAAACACCATTTTTTTCCATCAATAATCAAAACTTTGATTGCCATGTCATGATACAATTTTTGTGATATAGATAGCAAGTCGTTTGCTAATCCTAGTACATATACTATATTTTTTGCCATCGGTTATATTGAGAGGAACATTTTGCACTCCTTTAACATAATAGGTATTATCATCAATTATAGTGATTTTTCCCATATTTGGCTTGTAAGGATTCAAACCACACTTTATATCTAGTCATGTGCTTGTATCACATAAATCAATATATCAAATTTTATCTTTCAGTTTTGTCACCACCTTGGGTATTAGGACCTTGTGTGCTAGTTCAGAGTCCTATTTAAAATTATTTTTTGGTTCTTCATATGCAGCATACCCTTGTTGTTAGGTTAGAGGGTCCATCATGTTGGTCAAAGCGCTCCCTTGGGAATTTGGATACCATAGCTTCAATCCCTCAGGACTTGTAGAACCAAAGCGTATGTTGCACCAATGCCACTAGCTACGTTAAAAAGTTTACTCGATGTAATTGAAGGTTATAGTGGCAACAAGGTACATGATTCGAACCCATGATGAGGCAATGATAAAATGTAACGAGTTATCGATTCCTCTAGTATACACAAACAAATATACCCTTGTTTCTTAGGGTGCGATTTGAACTATATTTTTCTAAGAAGAGTTATGAACTTGACCCCTTAAGTCATGGAGTTATATTGACAATATTTTGTATCATGTCTTCTTTCACATATATGATATTACCTCCTTTATTTTTAGGTTGCTTCTATGATGATGGAGGTGAGGAAATACTCTTCTATGGATTTTTTTTGGAAATGAGTACATTTTTCATCCATTGGTCCCTCAATTTATTGGTTGCTTCCTCTTGTTGAAGCATGTTCACCAATTCATCAAAAGACACCTTCCTATTTGATACTTACAATGAAGTAATCAACACTAGAAAATAATCGGGTAGGGATCTATGTATAATAGGTACTAATATTTTATCTTCTACTAGTTCTCACATGGTGTTCAATCTGGATTTTAATTTTGTGACTTCATGAAGAAATTCCTCAATTATTTCTCCATATTGAACTCAATGTATGGAGTTGATATTGAAGGTAAAGATTTGTTGATTCATTCTTTCTTTCATACATAGTAGAAAGTGTGTTCTATACCTCTTTGTATATCCATGCTCTACAAATGTGTTGTCAAACATCTATTATGGAATGGGTGATGATAATTAGTACTTTGTTATTGGCTTCATCAAACTACCGTTATGCCTCTTCATCTTCTTTAGGCTCAGTGATTTTTTTGGTGACAAAGTAAAATAGTTTCTCAGCCACTAGGATGCTCCTCATCTTGGTCTTCCATGGTCCAAAATTTAGGCCTTTAACTATAAGTCCATAAGAAAAACAATTAATGTTGTCATGGTGAAGGTTCCTTATGAATCCCAAAAAGATTCTCCTTTCAATATACCACCAGTCAGATATATTAAACCTTTATATATAGTCATCAATACGTGGAATGATATAGTTCTCGTAATATACATAGTCGTACATGAGAGAGACCTTAAGGTATATGAAAGAGAATGATACGAGGTACCAAGGTAGTGTGAAAATGGGTTTACCCTATTAATGATACGTGCTTAAATAGAAATCATTATACGTAGGCATAACTTCCCTAAATACTTGTAATATCTCAAATTCAAGATTGATGTCTAGTGATAGTAATGAATAGGGTAGAAAATGGAGTCAATGTTGGCAATTTTGGGTACTTTGGGTACATTGCCTTTGCTCAAGTGTATAAGTTGTCATTGATGTCAAAAGGCATTTTTGTGTTGATATCAATAAGAGTGTGATGTCAAAAATATCTTGAGAAGCTTTATAATGTTAAAGGGTTTTTATTAAAACTATGGTGACAAGGTTAAAGGTTTTTCTTAAAACCATTTGGACTCATTAAGGGTTTTTATTAAAACCAAGCTTAACTTAATGCAAAGGTTTTTACTTCTTGAAAAACCTTGAAGGTCCATGTTTATTATTAATAATTAAATTAACTCAAACCTTTGACAAAGGTCTAAGTTTAATTTATTATTAATAAAATAATTATTATTATTATTTTAATTATTATTAAAGGGTCTTTTAACCCTTAAGCGACGCACACAAAGAATTCATTCGCCGACGTGTTGCCATCATTGGAGGAGCATCGACGTCAAACAATTAAGGAGAAATGGCTATATAAGTGGGGATGATTTTCTAAAGTAATGGTACCACCGATTGATGCAATTTCGTAGCTTTGTGTCCTCCGAAAAAGCGATGTTTTTCGCTGTATTTCATTGTCCATCCATATTGAATTGCCCAAGATTTTCTTGCACTTGACATCCGACAGATTACGTTTCTCTGACATTTGATAAGACTGCGAACTATGTTTTCCAGGGAGTTACGTTTTTGGACAGCGCTCATGATGATGGTGGTGGCTTGAGGAAAACGTTTACGTTTTCAAATCCTTGGCGATTGAAGGAAGACAACACATAGGATTACATTATATTTTTCATTGGGCACTTGTGCTCCAATGGTGGTGGTGTGTTGAGTGAAGAAGCGTTGGGCAGAGGTGCCAAGTTTGACCCATGTTGTGGGCAATTTCATCTTGGTCGTGATGCACGAGGATAGCAGCAATGAAAGCGCTTTAGCATTTGTGGTGGTGTTATTCATTTTCTTCGAAGGTTGGAGAACTAAGGTTGGCCAAGGTATATCTTTTATTATTTGCTTGGAGTATTTTGAGTTGACTTGGCAAATATAATTGATGGAGGTATAAGGTTAAGTTGTCATATTTTGCTTTGACATTATTTTATTGATGTTTAATGCTTATGTGGAGTAATATGGTGTAAAGAGGTTTTACTTTGTTTGTATATTATACTTGTGGTGGTTGTTATTAAGTTGGAGAAATAAGGTGTTAATTTGGATCTTCATTATTGTATATTGTTGTATAGTTGCTAACTCTAATTGGTGGTAAATTTGAGAGTTGTGTGTGGTGACAGCTTGAAGGTTCAATTATCTTCTACTCCAATAAGGTATGGGCACATTCTTCTTATGAGTATGATTGGTGTATGTTTTCTGAAATAAGGTTGGAGTGAAAAGGTATTCTACTAGGTTTCCTTTGGTTGGGTGTAAATCCTATTTTCTGGTTTGTTGAAGACTACTTATGCATTGTTATCCTTAAGGAGAGTTTTTGGTGAATGCATAATTTTTGGTTTGAGATAGTGGAAGCTTTGTGCACTAGGGTTTATATTTGTGAGTCTAGCTACTTGCATTGAGTTGGTGGAACCCTTGGTTGGCTGTTTTGAGTTTGATGGTTGAGTTGCTTCCATAGAGGTTGTTTGATCAAGTTATTGCTTTACTTGATTCATGATATTGGGCTTACTCCATTGAGTTGATTTGAGAAAGTTTTCTTTGCATTTGGTGATATTGTGTTGGTGGTTGTTTTGTTCAAATATCTTTGGAGGGAAAAGGATTTCTACTTGTTTCCTTTTCTTGTGATGATTGGTTGAATGCTTCGAGGTTGATGTTGAGTTGAATGGTGTTGGTTGACTAAACCTTGTTTGATGAGCATTGTTGTTGAAACCCTAATTTATTGTGGAAAGAACATGAGTATCATTGTTATATGAGATATTGCATGGTTGGCTATTGTTGGGTTGTGTTTCATGTTCTTGAGAAAAGCATACTACATCTATCTTATTCTTTTGAGATTGAGATTGAGTTGAGATTGATATTGGGAGTTAAGTATAGAACATATTGAGTTTCTAACAATTCTCTTTATGTTTCTATGAGATTTGAGATTGAGATTGGGAGTTAAGTATAGAACATATTGAGTCTCTAACAATTCTCTTTATGCTTCTATGAGGTTGATGAATCACATTGGGTCTCTAACAATTCTCTTTGTGGGTTCATGCTAAGCAAGTTTTTCTTGATGAACTTGTGAGATGATTTGGATAGGTTTCGGTGGGGACTTGTGAGTAGTTTTGGATAGGTTTCGGTGGGGACTTGTGAGCAGATTTGGACAGGTCCTAGAAGAGGACTTATGAGCTGAGTTTTTGAGAGTTCTATCAAAGAACTTGAGGACAGAGGAGCACTGGTTCTTTGAGAAGAACCTGAGGACATATTTGGCAAGTCTTTGAGAAGGCTTGTGTGCAGAGGACTGATTTGTTCAAGTGTTGGACAGATCTAACAGACAGAGGAAGACTTGTACTAGACCAACTAACTATGTTTGGCACAGGTTGCTGAGCTGCTATGGACGTGATCATAGAAGGAAGAGGTCTCTTAGGCTAAGGATTGAGGACAGGAGGTCTTCGGTGGAAAGGAGTTCCACATGTCGGCAAGAGGTAGAGACAGTTGATCTTCCGAGGGATCATTTCCGGAGCGAGAGGGGAAGGTATCTCCTTTGAGCAGAGGCTCATAAATTCAGATAGAGGGGAAGGTATCTCCTTTGAGCAGAGGCTCATAAATTCAGACAGATGGGAAGGTATATCCTTTAAGCAGAGGCTCATAAATTTAGATAGAGGGGAAGGTATCTCCTTTGAGCAGAGTCTCATAAATTCAGATTAGGGGAAGGTATCTCCTTTGGGCCGAGGCTCATAAACATTGTAATTGGGAAGGTTTCCCAAAGAACTTTGAGATAACTTTTAGAGAAAATTTTTGTGGACGTAGCTCAGCCATTTTGGGTGAACCACGTTAAAATTGGTGTCACTTTGTGGATGATATTGTGCATTGTTTTGATATTGCTTTAGGTATATTGCTTTTCTATTTTGAAGTATAAAGGAAAAAGTAAAAAGAGGTCTTATACTGTTCACCCCCCCCTCTCAGTATAAGCTTGTGTTCTTCAGTCAAAAGATCAAAAAAGTAATATCCTTATTTTACCTCAATGATTTATAGGGTTGATGGTCAAATATCACTATGGCATATTTATTAGACTACAAACACAATAGCATTACCTATAAAAACAAGCTAGATATGCCATTGATACCAAATGTTGTGAGTGTGCTTAAGCACATGTTTACAAAATGTTGAGGCAAATAGCTTAAAATAAAATGTTAAGGTATCGGTTGCCACCAAATATACACCTTATTGTTTTACAAAAATAATATTACTATCCTTAATTTTGCAAAAATATTCACTATTAATTTTTATTTGCTTATAAATATTATACAATTTTACAAAATAAAAAAATATTCCTTTTTAAGATAGTAAAATACAAAAATGGTCTTTGTGTGATTTGACCATTTGATCTTTATTTCAAAAATTACATACTTTTCTTCAATTTTTTAATTCTTCTGCTTAGCACTTTATGCATAAAAAGGAAATAGATATTTCTTTTAACCCTTATAGAAAAATAATGCAATTTTGAAGTAAAAATAAAAGGTAGAGAGTTGAACCTAAAATCTCCAAGTTCAAAGTTTTCATAATTGCCTTAATTCCAAACCTTCTATTCACCTTTATGTGAACTTACTCTCTCCCTAGTGCACTAAATCATCAATTGCACCAATGGTCATGTTAAGATAATTTTCATGATTGTGTAATTGGTCATGTCAATGAAATTTGTGCATACATAAATCATCCATACTTAGATGGCAAGAAACATTTTGTCACGCTTCAAAAATGTTTTCTTTTCTTACAAGCAGATTTGGAGGTCAAATCTAACATCTTCTGGGGGTTTTAGTGATAACTCAATTTCCATATCAATTCTAGTTATTTCTTTGCATGGTCATTGCATACATTGAAAAATTATTGCCTTTGATTATTCTCCTCAACCATGATAGCAACATTTGAAATCAACACAATTTTCCAAAACAAAAGAACCGTTAATAGGGCCTATGGAGGTATTTTATCTTATTAAGTTATTAATAAACAAATAGTCTCTAATATGTGAATGAATAGAGTGGTAGAGTCATTTCCCATCACTTAAAAGTCTTCCTTGATGGATTTAGAAATGAAGCCATCTTCTTAGCTCAAGAAAAAAATGTCTACAACACACTCTAGTTTCTAAAAATTGAATTCTACAAAAAAGTGACCATATTGCTCAATGAGATAATTCTCAAATTGAATATTTATCTTTCATAATGTAGGTTTCCCTGTAAAATTATTTCATGCCATAATCACCAAGATGTCAAATTAGAGGCCTAAAATGACCTATAATCTATTTTTATGAAGGGATTAAAAAATATAAATCTGATTTGATACCAATGATGGATCAATAATTGAATAGAATCATTCAAGAATTGAATTATTAAAGTATGTTCATATATTTATACAATATGGTCTCATGGTATAGTCGGAGTAAGTCAGCATTGACAACATTGTGGATGCCCAAGTGTGGTGGCAAATCAAGATGAAAAGTATTCTTAGAAACCTACTGGATGATAGTGTAAGACCTATAATGAAGAGGTTTGATCTTGCTATGTGCCTTCTCTGAAAACCTATGGTGATCAAGATACAATCAAAATCTATCTCCAACTTGAAAGGAATATGGAACATGGTGATGATCCATGGCCTGCTTCTGCTACTATTGGGTCTTCTACAAAATATGAATAATCTTTGACTGGAGCTACTGCAAATGATCAATGAAAGAGTGAGCTATGTTTGAGTCTTTGTGCATGTGGACTATGACAGGAGATAGAAGAGACAAGGGTAACTCATATGGAGCAAGAGGTTGAAAACCTAGGCAAACTTCAAAGGGTGAATGACTTGTGGATGAATGGACAGCCCTATAGTACACATTGTCAATATGAGTTAGAATCAAATCCCACTTAGATGGAGATGAATTATGGAAGTTGTGAAGACTTTGGACAAGTATATGATTAATGACTTATATTTTACCATCAGACTATGTATGAAAGGTTATGGAAAAATTAAGGGACACACCTAATAATTTCCACAAATAACATCAAAAGTGACTGACAAAACAAGAATCATGATTAGACACAATACTGGTGGGAAGACCAAACGAACGCAATATGACATCAAAGAACATTTGGGATAAGTCAACAACGAAATTGTTTTTACGACAAGGAATGAACTTAGCCATTTTACTAAAATGATCAACTATGAAAATGACAAAATCATGCTAACAAAAAGTCATACAAAAACCATTGACAAGATCCATAGAAATACTTTTCCAATAATGGGAGGTAATGGGTAAGGGTATACTAAAACCAAAGTTATGGTTAGTTGGCTTAGAAAGACTACAAAGGACACACTATTTCAAGTACCTTAAAACATCACGCTACATGTGGGGCCAATAAAAGAATCTCTACAAATGATGAAGAGTCTTATGTTTGCCAAAATGATCATCATAAAGGGTAGAATTGACCTCCTTCAAAATGGATTGTCGATTATCACGAGGGACACAAAGTTTGTTGAGACAGTAAAATAAACCCTCCTTAAGATGATAGTCCTAAAAATGGGATAAGTTTGAGGAAGAAGGATGTTGTAAATGTTGATAAACTTGTGCAAAGTTAGGGTCATGAGGATACTCAGAAGACCAAGATTGAAAACCCAAGTGAGAGGTAGTGACAATAGTTAAAATATGAGTAGGAGGTCGGTTGAGACAATTAGCAACATAATTTTGACTACCCTTTTTGGACTTGATGACCAGGTGAAACTGCTGAAGGTAGGAAGCCCATTTCATGTATCGTACTTCTTAGATCTTGGTTTGTGATTGAAGAGACTGCAAAGGTAAATGATTAGTGTGGACAATAGTTTCTTTGTCTAAGAGGTAATGATACCAATATTTTATAGCTTGGACTAAGGCATAAAGTTCCTTATCATACATGGAATATTTTTTCTTGGCTGAGGAAAATGAATCAAAATGATAAGCTATGGGATGACCATTTTTTTTTAGAACAACACCAAGGGTAAACCGATAGGTATCAATTTCAACTTTAAAAGGCTATCTAAGGTCAGGAATGGCTAAAATAGGAGAAGAACAAAGCTTATATTTGAGAGTGGCAAAAGCATGAGTATGATCAGGAGTCCAATGAAAAACATATTTTACCTTAGTCAAGGAATGCAATGGTGCAACAATGGTGGAATATCCTAGAATGAATTTACGGTAGAAGTTTGAAAGTCCAAGAAAACTTCGTAATTTAGTGATGTTTGTGGGAAAAGGCCAATTGAGGAGAACTACTTTTACAGGATCAACCTGAATACCATTGGCATTAATGATGAAGCCAAGATATGAAATTGATGTTTACCCAAAATAACACTTAGGCAAATTGGCATACAACTAATTCTTTTGAAGAATTGAAAGAACATGCTCAATGTGTTGTAAATGTGTCTGCCATGTAGAAGAAAATATTATAATATAATCAAGATAGATAATGACATATCTATCTAAGAACTCACTCAAAACTCCATTCATCAGCCTCATAAAAGTTGCAAGTGCATTAGTGAGACCAAAATATATAACAAGCCACTTGAAAAAATCCATCTTAGTCTTGAAAGTTGTTTTCCAAGTATCTTTAGCCTGAATGCGGACCTGATGGTATCCACTCTTAAGATCAATTTTACTAAAAAACTTAGCACCTTGAAGTTGATCTAAGAGATCATCAATGTGGGGCAGTGGATATCTGTTTTTTATTGTGATTTTGTTAAGTGCTTGAAAATCAATACAAAATCATCAAGTGCCATATTTTTTTAGACCAAGAAGAATAGGAGAAGCACAAGGAGGAAATTTTGGGTTTGATGAACCCTTTAGTTAATAGATCCTGAAGTAATTTTTTGATCTAATAATATTGCAAAATATATTGCCTATACATGGGTGCATTAGGCAAAGATGTTTCTGGAATTATATTAATGTTGCGATTAATTTCTCTTTCAGGAGGTAAAGAAGTGGAATTTCCGAAAAGTGCAGTCATATTTATGCAATATTTTATCAAGTACGGTGGGCTTGTGTGACTTAGATGTTTATGTTGATGAGTGTTGTATTTGTGTATGAATTAAGATGAGTGCAAGAGCTTGTACTTGATTGGAAGCTTTTATGGCTTGGCGGCAAGTAAGAAAAATATTATTTATGTGTTTTGTTGATTTAATTAAATAATGCTTATTATTTTATTGTAGTGTGTAAGTATTAATATAAGCATCATATGTTGCACGCATGTCAACTGATATGGCTTTTCAAGCAATAAGCCACAACATTCCATGGGGGTCACATCACATATGACTTGATCTTTGAATTTAGGACCAAAAGTGAAAGCAACGGTGCACATGTATGTGATATTTGATGTAGTGTTGCTATACTTCCACCCAAGAGAGTACGGGTGACGATGAGGTGTTGTGGGTAGTTTAAGCATATCATAAATGGACTTCAAAATCAAATTATTTTGTGAGCCATTATCAATTATACAATCTACAACAAAATTATACAACAAATGTGCACGTGTAACGAACAAAGTATCATGATCAACTACGATGGAATGATGGTTCATCAATGTGACATGATTTATTTGCCCCCTTAACTCCTCATAAATATAACCCTCTCCAGTAGTCTTGATGGGGTTATCACATGTTCCCTCATTATACTGTACAAGCAATGTCTTCATCGTAAGCTTCTATAATTGTAGATATGCAAATTTTTCATGCCCTTTATTTTTACAATATCTATAGAATTTTTTTTTCCTACCATTAGAAGAAGAAGAAGGAGAAGAAGCATGAAAGGTATGCTTAGAAGGAAGGGATTTATTAGAACTATGAGTAGAAGAAGGGGAGAAATAAGAAGATTACATTTGTCTCTATGGCTGTGGATGTTTCTGTTTCCATGAATGAGACGCTTGTGTGGAACTGCAAAAATAGTATCGAGGTCCTCGGCATTGTGAAACAAACTTCTCCTCCACAAGTTGTGCATGAATGAACACATCATCAAGAGTGGTCCATGGAGTATATTTCAACTCACAATAAAAGTGTTCCAGAATCCCACTTTCAAACTTAAGAATCAGGGAATCTATAGGATAAGTAATGCGCAACAAAATGTGTAAACAGTTGAATTGATACACATAATCCTGAACTAATTGATTTTGTCCCTATCAAAGGTGGAGCCAATGAATCTATTAGTTAGCATCATAATGGGACAGATAAAATGTGGCCTTCAAAGTTTTGACCAAGTCATCGCACGTGAGAATGGGATTTTGAGTTTCATGGCATTCAATTATCAGAACCTTAGCCATACCAAAAAGTTTCAACTTGGAAAATGGAACCTTATCATTATCCGTAGTTTGACTAAAGTCAAACTAGGTCTCCATATCGAGGATCCAAGTATTGATAACATTAGGATATCGGGAGCCTTTGTAAATGTGAACTTCACATTTTTTATGGGAAATAGGAAATGTTGAGGACTGTAGCTTGATGTTCTTAATGGTGTCATCCAAAGAGTTGATATGGGTGGTGACTTCAACCAATTTTTTAGCTAAGGCCATGTTGGTGGCCATATGTCTAGTGCGAGCTAGGAAGAAGACTGAAAATTCAATAAATGACGATCACAAAGAAAAACTGTAGGCCCATTTGACAAGGAAATATTTGGGACACAATACGAGAGACAAAATAGGGGCAAATAGAAAAATTACCATGGTGGATGGGTAGAGCTCAAAATGATATTTCCAATGAGTATATGCAAGGGTATACTCGGACAAATAATGGCCTTGTAAAATCAAGTTTTAGAAAGTCTCTCGTAATTATGGATACACAAGTACAAAAATGTGTGTTGCAATGGTTGATTGCAGTGTCAATGTGTGACACAATGGATAGATGTAAGTTTACATGGCAGTAAATAATGACAACATCCAATGTGCAATCCAAGCGCATTTATGAATGGTAACAACTTCCAATGAATTAGAAATTTCCAATAGTATTTACGAATAGCAACTGCCAATGGTGACTATAACGGCGAGGTGTGCCACATCCAACGGTATCTAGAAAGTCTAGAAAGGGAAGGGACAACTAACAAGGTCAATATGACCTGATGAATGACACAGTCAATGAGGTGCGAGAATATCGAAGTGCATAGAAGGATACGCTTATGGCATGAAATTTTGTGCATAGATATGGACAGACAACAAAAAGGAAAACACATCAGATAGGGCATGGATTTCAAGGTACATGTGGGTGATTTAAAATGGTAGGGGACCAATATGGAATGTGACACTGACTATAATGGGACTGATAAACAAGCAGGAATGCAGATACAGGGATGATGTGGCAACTGGTATGACACGCGGGCAAGAAGCAACAAAGCGAGCAATGTTCAACTATGACAAACAGGGCATGAAAATTAGAGGAGGTCCAACTACGGTAGGTGTCAATCAGGATGAGACGGTGGTAGGGGTAAGTGAAAGACATGGGCTAACCTAGGATAGCCAATGAAGGTAGCTATCTAACTTAGGTAGGGACGACCAAGTTAAAGGTGTCTATAGTCACAATGTAGAAGATGTGGGACAAAACCCACTGGAGAACCCAAAGAAACACATCAACAAAAAATAAAAACATGGTTTCTAGAATGAATGAATGCACCAAAAATTAGCAAAACATTAGACAAGATTTTAATTTTGGATGTCAGATACACGTTTGATGCTAGAAAAATTTGAGTCACCTAAAAACATAGTGGAATGTAGATCAGTGCGTGGAGACCACCAAAAATCATCGAAAGAGGTTATGTTGCATCGTAAAATGTAGAGTATCATTAGAAAATGCAATGAAAGGTAGACGTAAGGCCCAAAACATCAAATTGACTTGTGTATGAGTAGAAAACATCAAATATAGGGTAGATCACCGTCGAAATAGTATGGAGTGGTGCATGATCTAAAAGTCATCAGATATAGGATAGAGAAATGATGATTTGATAGTTGCATGGTATGGGGTGTTGTGAACAAATAGCACATAGGTTTAAGGGTGACGTGCATGAGCAACATCGAACACGATCGACGAAAGCAGACTCAATGAGACATGGATAGTGGATATGGCGGTCTGTGTTCAAAGGTGCAATGATTCTTTACACTGAGACTATTGTTGGAAAAAAGTGCAGTGCATTGTGTGAACTATGGAAAAATGCAGATCATTAGAGTAACACTAGGATGTCAAAAGTCATCAAAGGCATAGAAGTACAAGCAGATTGGCATTGAAAGTTAGCAACTACAATGTACGCCACTAAAATAACATGCCAATCTATAGACCAGTATCGAGGTTGTCAAGAAGCACGTGATAGTGGTAGAAGCTCCAAAAAATGGCTATGAAGGTGCCAAAAGTGGTACAATGAGTTGAGACAGCCAGATTTGAGCCAAAAATAGTAGGTGTTGTAGATCACGCCAAAAAACATCGATTGAACCAAAAAAATTACTAAGCACCATATACCTCGTAGGGAGTCATAAAATTTTTGAGTCACCCAGAACAACATAAACTACCCAAAATTTGTAATTCTTGGCCAAACAGTGAGATGCACAAACATTGTAATCAAAGGAACGCTCGAAAAATATAGATCAATACCCAGAAAGCATGTCGTAAATGAGCATCACCAGATCACGAACAAGGAAGGTACAAGTGCACTAGATCATGAGTAAATGAGTATGGAAGCAAACGAAGTTTTGATATTATCCAGGTAAGTAAGGTCAAAGTGATAGGAAATCGCATACAAATTCAAGAATAATTCATAAAGCCTACACAAAATAGTCTATAAAGAAGTAAATGACTCCACAGATCAGACCTGTGGGAGGTGTTCTCATTTCTCATTTGAACCAAAAATGGCCTAGAGGAAGAGGACACTTGCTTACTCCATAACCTGCTCTAATACCAGTGATAAGTGTTAAGCCCCTCCTCACATAAAGTTTAATTCTAATTTATAATTAATTATTGTCGCAAAGGGTCATACCCTTTGCCCATTCACAACCTTTGAATGGGTATATTAACCCATTCAAAGACTCACAATTTATCATCATCGAACATATACATTTTACTTACCATTGAGTGGTCTCTTATATATTTAACTGCGATTCTTTTCAAATTGATCCTTGTTTCCATTGTTATCCAAGTTATTTAATTAAAATTCTTGTAGGTATAATTTGAATCCTTGCATCTGGTTCAGAGCTAAGTTAGCAAGTCAAGACAAACTGCAACATATTTTTTCGTAGTGATGAAACAAAAAAAAATTATAATTATAATCTTTATACTAAGGTCGAAGGAAATATCCGACGCTGACGTCAAAAATTTCTACATCGAAAAGTTTAAAACCAAATTCATTTAATCCCACATCATGGGTACAGGAGCGTGCAAAATTTTTATAAGAAAATAGACACACTAATTGAAGCATGACTTTGGTCATGCCCTTCACCTGACCAAGCCCTTCGTGCGATCCCAAACAGTGACAAGTGGCAAGTTTCCTCTCTTCGATTTCATCAAATTCAAAGATACGATTTCATTTTGCTCTACTACCGATGCCTCACTCAGCCCTCTCTTTGTTCTGCTCCCTCGCTCTGCTATTTCCTTGCTCCACCCTTTCCCCCCCACTTTTCCTTGAACGTCATGCCCTATCACTACCACCTGTTGCCTCCTACCACGTGCTACTGTCACCGGCCATATCATACTCTGCTACTGTTGAATTAAATACTACTCTCTGCTACTGTCAAATTAAATATAGAGAATAAATTATAAAACGTTGTTAGGGAAATTAGCCCACCAAATTTTGATAAAAAAGAGGTTGACAAATTTTTTTCTCAAATATTGCAAAACAAAAAAAATTGACAATAACAACTTTTTGCAACCCAATTGTGCAATATTAAAAACAAATTTTTACCAAAATTGCCAAAGCAATTTTTTGCAAAAGTTGCTAAACAACTTTTTCAAACTTGTCTCAATATTTTGGCGATAAATTCTTCCAAGTTGAACCACAAAAAATTCACATGGTTGACGGACGATGATCGCAAGATATCACTATGGATAAACTTCTCCAAGAAATTTACCAAGGCAAAGAGGAGAACGCAGCTAAGACGCAAGAACTTCAGGAAACAATACTCGCATTAAACTTAAAACTAGAATCTGTCAGTCAGAATATGGCACTAGTGCAAACAAATCAAACTAGCGGAGGATCGCCACCCCGAACACCATTGGGAGGGCCACAAACATCCATCCTCCCCAGAACTACCAAGTTAGACTTTCCAAAATTTGAAGGTGGTGATCCTACAAACTGGATTTATCGGGCAGAGCAATATTTCTCGTTGAATCAAATTCTTGAAAGACAAAAGGTGCATATTGCATCCTTTCACTTAGAGAATGAAGCCATCCAATGGTACCAATGGTTCAAAAAAACCAACGACACTCCTACTTGGTTCGCCTTTATAGAAAACCTATTAGTGCGGTTTGGACCTAGCGCTTTTGAAAATTTTAGAGGAGCTCTCACAAAATTATGCCAAACCACTTCGGTAAAAGAATATCAAGCTGAATTTGAAAGATTGGCAAATCGAACAACCGGGCTAGATGCTTCCTTCTTTCAAGATTGTTTCATCAGTGGATTAAAGGAAGAAATCTGAATAGAGGTACAAATGTATAGACCCACAAATATGATGGAGACCATAGGATTGGTGAAACTAGCAGAGGACAAAATCAGGGCACAACGCCGATTGGGGAAACCACCCATGGGGAAATCATCAAATAGTTACACTAACCCCAAAACCATGCAAAATGGAAGGGTACAAAATTCATACACAATTCCCAAAATTAACCCAACCCTACCAATTAAATGCCTTAGTTTCGAAGAAATGAAGGAACGACAAGCTAAAGGTCTTTGCTACCACTGTGATGAGAAATTCGATCGAAATCATAAATGCGCCTCACGGAAGTTGTATATTCTGGATGCTATGGACTGTGGAAATTCCTCCGAAGAAGAAACTGAGATAGAAGTAGAAGTAGTATCCGACACACCAGAAAGTGAAGAGGAAAATACACCTAAGGTTTCCTTCAATGCCCTTGCAGGATTTTCTGCTCCACAAACGATGAGGGTAAAAGGGAATTTTAAGAAACAAAACCTTATTGTGCTCCTAGACTCGGGTAGCACGCACAATTTTATCGATCCAAGGGTGGCTAAACAAGCTAATTGTTTTATATATCCTTGTAATAATTTCGAAGTGATGATTGGAAACGGAGGAAAAATTGCATGTAAAGGTAAATGCCAAAATATTAAACTAACTATGGGGGATTATAACATGAAAGGAGACATGTATGTACTACCCCTAGGAGGTTGTGACATCGTACTAGGAGTACAATGGCTATGAACATTGGGCATAGTTCAATGGGAATTTGATGAATTATGGATGAAGTTCACAGAGAAGAATCAAACTTATACTATCAAAGGATTAAAATATGGACCCTCACAAATCATAAGTTCTCATAGAATGGAGAAAATTATCCGTAAAGGAAGCAAAGGAATGGTAGCCCAATTATTTTCAATCCAACCCACTCACGAAGAAAAGGAGGCGCCAGAGTTACAGAATATTTTAGAACACCATAAAGAAGTATTCAATGAACCAAAAGGACTGCCTCCACAATGAAGTCACGATCACTCTATTCAACTACTTCCAGGATATCCACCCCCTAATATTAGGCCTTATCGTTATCCATATCTACAAAAGACCGAGATAGAGAAGCTAGTACAAGAGCTTCTTAAAGCAGGGGTCATTAGACCTAGCAGAAGCCCCTACTCCTCTCCAGTTATATTAGTGAGGAAGAAGGATGGGTCATGGCGTTTATGTGTCGATTTTAGAGCACTTAACAAAATGACCATCAAGGATAAATTTCCTATTCCAGTCATAGACGAGCTACTAGATGAACTACATGGGGCTGCCTATTTTTCCAAATTAGACTTACGATCGGGCTATCACCAAATCAGAGTTAACGAAAAGGACATTCCAAAGACCGCCTTTCACACTCATGAAGGGCACTATGAATTCTTGGTGATGCCATTTGGCCTTACCAACGCTCCTTCCACTTTTCAAAGTTTAATGAACAAGGTATTCCACCCTTTCCTTCACAAATTTATCTTAGTTTTCTTTGATGACATCCTGATTTACAACAAAACATGGGAAGATCATTTGAACCATATTAGCCAAGCATTGAAAATATTGAAGGAAAATCAACTCTATGCAAAGAAATCAAAGTGTTCCTTTGGAAAGCAAGAAATCGAATACTTAGGACACATTGTCTCTAAAGACGGAGTTAAGGTAGATCCTCGCAAAATTGAGGATGTGAAAAGTTGGCCTATTCCAAAAACCTTAAAAGGTCTACGAGGGTTTCTGGGGCTAACAGGATATTATCAAAAATTTGTCAAAAATTATGGAAAAATTGCAGCTCCTCTAACAACATTGCTTAAGAAAAATACCTTCAAGTGGTCATCTCAAGCGGATGAAGCTTTCACTACATTGAAAAATGCAATGTGTACCACTCCTGTCCTAGCTACACCCAACTTTTCTAAACCATTCATCATTGAAAGTGATGCCTCGGGGGTAGGAATAGGAGCCATACTCATGCAAGATGAAAGGCCTCTAGCTTTTACAAGCCAAGCATTTTCTAAAAAGAATCTAGCCCGTTCTACCTATGAAAAAGAAATGTTGGCAATTGTTCACGCTATTCAACATTGGAGACCTTACCTTATTGGACAACATTTCATTATACGCACTGACCATCATAGCTTAAAATACTTCTTGGAACAACGTACTAATACCCCAGAACAACAAAAATGGGTTACTAAACTACTTGGCTATGATTACGAAATTACATACAAAAAGGGAAAGGACAACATGGCGGTCGATGCACTCTCTAGAAAATTTGAAGACATGCCTCAAGTCCATGCTCTTTCCTCCCTTATTCCCAAATGGTTAGATGAGGTATATGAAGAATGGATTAATGACCCTACTACCCACGCCCTAATTCAACAACTCCAACATAATCCTAATAGCAAACCTCCATACACTTGGACGGATAATATATTAAGGTACAAAGGAAGGATGGTCCTCGCCCCAAATTCCTCTTATCGTGAAAAAATTCTCCATGAATTACATACCTCACCCACTGTCGGACACTCAGGGTTCTTAAAAACATATAAAAGAGCAACTAGATATTTTTATTGGGTAGGTATGAAAAACTACATCAAAACATTTGTAAAAGCATGTGAAACTTGCCAAAGACATAAAGGAGAGACAATTGCTACTCCAGGATTACTTCAACCTCTTCCTATACCAACCAAAACATGGGTGGATATTTCTATGGATTTTATTGAAGGCTTACCAAAATCAGGCAAAAAAACAACAATTTTTGTAGTAGTAGACCGTTTATCCAAATATGCCCATTTTTGTCCGGTGGCTCATCCCTACACCGCTAGTACTATAGCCCATATTTTCCTTGATAACATCTTTAAATTACATGGTATGCCATCAACGATTGTTAGTGATCGTGACCCAACTTTCACTAGCACTTTTTGGAAGGAATTGTTCAAATTACAAGGTACTCAACTTCGTATGAGCACCGCTTACCATCCTCAAACCGATGGCCAGACGGAAGTTGTTAATAAATGCTTAGAAACTTACCTTCGTTGTTTTGTCTCTACTCAACCACTCCATTGGGTAAAGTGGCTTCCGTTAGCAGAATGGTGGTATAACACTTCCTACCATACATCCATCAAAATGACTCCTTATGAAGCATTATATGGCCAAACACCGCCATCACTCACTTCTTATATTCCAGGGAGTACAAAGGTACAAGCAGTGGAGACGAAACTCTCTACTCGAGATGACATTCTGTGGATCCTAAAAGAGAACTTACACATCGCCCAAAATCGCATGAAGCAGCAAGCCGATCAACATAGAAGCGAGCGTAGTTTTCAGGAGGGTGATAAGGTTTTCCTACGCCTCCAACCTTACCGTCAATCCTCTCTCAAACAAAAAGGCTCACAGAAGTTAGCACCCAAGTTCTATGGACCTTATAAGATTCTCCAACGTATTGGGGTCGTTGCTTACAAACTGGAGTTGCCACCAACTTCCAAAATTCATCCCGTATTTCATGTATCTTGCCTTAAGCCAGTGGTGGGAGCCAACATCACTATACAAACTAACCTTCCTGAATTTACCGATGATGGAGTACTTTTGGTTGAACCTGAAGCTATCTTAGATCGTCGCTCTCGTCACCTTCGTAATCGAGATATCACGGAAGTTTTGATCCATTGGAAAGGTCTACCTTTAGAAGATGCTACTTGGGAGACTCTTCACTATATCCAGCAACAATTTCCTCAATTTCCAGCTTTGAGGACAAAGCTCTTTTAAGGAGGGTGGCATGTTAGGACCCTCCTCCTAACATAGAAGATAATTATAATATATTAATTAATTATTGTCGCAAAGGGTCATACCCTTTGCCCATTCACAACCTTTGAATGGGTATATTAACCCATTCAAAGACTCACAATTTATCATCATTGAACATATACATTTTACTTACCATTGAGTGGTCTCTTATATATTTAACTGCGATTCTTTTCAAAGTGATCCCTGTTCCATTGTTATCCAAGTTATTTAATTAAAATTCTTGCAGGTATAAGTTGAATCCTTGCAATAAGGAATCAGTTTACAACAGATACAAATATCATAAGACAATCCAAAACTGCATTGTATTACCACAAGAGGCCTATAAATAGGCATTACAAAGCATAAGTTGTGGATAAGATTGTATTAAATAATTATGGTACAACCTTATCCATTACAATAGCTAACAATTAAAATAAACAGTCATAAATGACCGTAAATGGTAAAGGTTTATTACATTAATATTAAGATACTCTTGATGTTCCTTATTCTATTGGAGATCAAAATGACATTTTTTTTCTTGTCTATTCAGTTTTCTCTTAAATAATGTAATAATAATTATCTAACAATAAAATTATGTTGAAGTTTGACCCAAGAATCTATAGATTACATTTGTGAACCATCATTTTGTTTGACAGGAATATGTTAAGATCCTTCCAACATCTTTCATGAGGAGTAACTATAGTTGAAGCATATACATTTATAATCCCAATTTTGATGTTTTCCTCTTTCCCATAAAATAGTCCACCAACCCTATAACTTTTTGCTTCTAACATTGTCCATCTCATTTGCATTTGTCCCATATTGTTGCAAACTTATTTGAAGTTCCTATAGAAGAAACTATTAGGTAATCACCCATATTTCAAATCTTATTAAAAACATCCTTACATTCCTCACTATTTAATGTAGTTTTTATATTAAAATAAACTTAGGACTATAAAAATATATTAATTCCTTAGCGGAAAGTAAGCAAAATATTAGTTGTGTGCTTTGTAGATTCAATTAAATAATGCTTATTATTTTGTTGTAGTGTGTAAGTATTATTATAAGCATCATATGTTGCACGCATGTCATACTGATATGGCTTTCCAAGCAATAAGCCACAACAATCCATGGGGGTCACATCACATATGACTTGATATTTGAATTTAGGACCAAAAGCGAAAGCAACGATGCACATGTGTGTGATATTTGATGTAGTGTTGCTATCCTTCCACCCAAGATAGTATGAGTGAGTATGAGGTGTCGTGGGTATTTTAAGCCTATCAGCAATGGACTTCACAATCAAATTATTTTGTGAGCCATTTTCAATTATATAATCTACAGTAAAATTATGCAACAAATGTGCATGTGTAACAAACAAAGTGTTACGATATGCTGCGATGGAATGATGGTTCATCAATGTGACATGATTTAGTTGCCCCCTTAACTCCTCATAAATCTAACCCTCTCTAGTAGTCTTGATGGGGTTATCACATGTTCCCTCATTAGACTGTACAAGCAATGTCTTTATCCTAAATTTCTATAATTATAGACATGCAAATTTTTCATGCCCTTTCTTTTTACAATATCTATAGAATTTTTTATTCTTGCCATTAGAAGAAGAAGAAGGAGAAGAAGCATGAAAGGTATGCTTGGAATGAAGGGATTTATTAGAAGCAGGAGTAGAATAAGGGGAGAAATGAGAAGATTATCTTTGTCTCTATGGTTGTGAATGTCCCTGTTGCTGTGAATGAGATGCTTGTGTGGAACCACCAAAAGAGTATCGAGGTCCTCGGTGTTGTGCAGTAAACTTCTCCTCCACAAGTTGTGCATGATTGAACACATCATCAAGAGTGGTGCATGGAGTATATTTCAACTCACAATAAAAGTGTGCCAGAAACCCACTTTTAAACTTAAGAATTAGGGAATCTATAGGATCAGTAACGCGCAGCAAAATGCATAAACAGTTGAATTGATACACATAATCCTGAACTGACTGATTTTATCCATGTCGAAGGTGGAGCCAATGAATCTGTAAGTTAGCATCATAATGGGACGGATAAAATGTGGTCTTCAAAGTTTTGACCAAGTCATCCCACGTGAGAATGGGATTTTGACTTTTGTGGCATTCAATTATAATAACTTTAGCCATTCCAAAATGTTTCAACTTGGCAAATGGAACCTTATCATCATCTGCAGTTTGACTAAATTCAAACCAGGTCTCCATATCGAGGATCCACATATTGATAACATTAGGATCTCGAGAGCCTTCGTAAATGTGAACTTCACATTTTGCATGGGAAATAGGAGATTTTGAGGATTGTAGCTTGATGTTCTTAATGGTGTCAGCCAAATAATTGATATGGGTGGTGGCTTCAGACAATTTTTTAGCTAAGGCCATGTTGATGGCCATATGTCTGGTGTGAGCCAGGAAGAAGATTGAAAAGTCAATAAATGGTGGTCACAAAGAAAAACTGTAGACCCGTTTGATAAGGGAATAATTGGGACACAATGCGAGAGACAAAATAGGGGTAAATAGAAAAAGTACCATGGTAGATGGATAGAGCTGAAAACGAGCTTTCCAACGAGTATATGCAAGGGCATACTCAAACAAATGATGGCCCTATAAAATCAATTTTTAGAAAGTCTCCCATATATATGGATACATAGGTGCAAAAATGTGTGTTGCAATGGTTGATTGTAGTGTCAATGTGTGACACAACAGCTAGATGCAATTTTACATGGAAATAAATAATGATAACATCCTGTTGAGTGTTAATTTCACCCAATTGTGAAATCACACTCTCCCTTAGGATTTATTTCCAAAATCCCCTCTTGCAAAGAAGTTAAACAAACAACTTCTCCAAGGTCTCCACTATATTAGCATTTGCATATGTGTATTAGTAATCTCAAATAAAGATGTATCAATTTAATGCTTGGAACACCTTAGTGATTGCAAGTAACTGTAAACAAGGGGCATGTGTTGGTTTATTTTACTATGCTACTTTAATGATTGTTCATAAAATCAAACAAAAAGTAAATATGAATTGGCCCTCATATGACCATGATGTAGTGCCTCAATTCCTTTTATCTTGAGGGTTTTAAGATAGATTTTATCTTCCTCATTAAGTGGATTTTAATCAAGATTTATCTTGCATTAAATCCTACTTTTAAAACATTTAAATGAAGATTAAATCTATCTATGAATGTAAATATGAAATGATGAATAGGCTCCTTGAATATGGCTTCTTATCATGAAGATAAAGATAGCTTTCAATGTGATCAATAAACTATCCCTCTTTGGTGAAATTGATTTTCACAAAGAGGCAATAATTTATGGCCTTAAAATAAGGGCTTTAAAATGTCACTTCAACTTATCCCTCTTAAATGAAATTAAATTTTCATAAGATGAATAATTTAGTGCTTTAAAATAATGACCTTCAATGTAACATGTAAAATTACCCCCTTCAATGAAATCAGAATTTTCATGAAGAAAGGTGCTTTTATTGCTCCAAAAATGGTAATTTGTGAAATGCCATAAAACATAATTCCTTCCATGAAATTGAAATTTTCATGAAGGCAATGTCATCATAGGCTCATGAATGAAATATGAAACTGAAAAATGAAATTTGGCCCAAAAATGCAAATTTTGAAATTTTGAATTTTTTTAAATCTGCATTAAAACAACAACTTTGACGAATTTTTAAAAATACGAAATGACTCCGAAGCAAAAACTTCTAAGTGCGTAATGGAATTTTGAATAACATTCTACGCAGCCATGCAATTATTTTTGGATTTTGAAATTTTTTTACTGTTTATTTTAATGTCCGAAAATAGAAAAAAAATCTGAAAATAAAATTTTGAAAACTAAAAAAAATAAAAATCTGCATAAAATTAAGTGCTGAAAATGCAGAAATGCAAAGTTCCCTCAGTTTGATAGCACCCCATCCTGCAAAACCGAATATGTGAGAAGTTCATACATGCAACCTAGCTTATTCGACCCACAAACTTGCGCAACCGAAATAAACTAAGTGCTAGCTCCTAGGGTTCAAATAAATTTTCAGATTGGGACATTCACATGAAGCAACCAAAACAAAATTGCATAAACTTCACATACAAGTCCAAAATCTAAAAAGGGAAAAAATGGACAATTAAATTCGAGCATGCAGAAACAATCCCATTCTTTCTTGCTAACGAAGTCAAAAATTTCTGAAAAATCCTTGCATTAAAATGTGTTTCCAGTTTTTACATGTTAAATTCGGCAGCATCTGGCCTTCGAAAAATCCAGCCCCTAATTTTTTGTCCCTGCATGGTCTATTTAAAATCCCTGAAATGCTTGGTTTTCTGCGTTTTGCCTTGCGACATTTCATCTTCTCCCAAGTTTTCTCTTCCATTTTTATTTGGCTTATCCCTCTCCTCTGTTTCTTTTGTCATCGACCGTTTTATCTCCATTGTTGTCTTGGGCATTCTAATTCTCATAAGTAATCGTCTTCCAACAGTCATCTTTAGAATATTGGCCAACACCTACTTTAGAATATTGCTCATTGTTATTTTTTTATTATGATAGGAATAGATAAGCTTTGGGTTATATCAAATGAAATAAACAGTCTTGTCATATTTGCTAATGTAATGATAATACGACCTTTATTTTGGTCAAAATGAGTATTTTGGGTATCCATATATTCCATTGTCTTTTGACCCATTTGGCCCTCGTGGATGATGTTTTCCATTACCATATGTGTTATGTAACCCTGTCATTACCATGTTCATCGTCTATTCCATCCAACTTGCTAATGCATCAACGCATTTTCTATGAGCTATCGCATGTGTCAAGCATGTGGCCTTCATACTGAGATAACGGATGCCGCCAGAATTAAACAGGACCTTAATTATTCCAAAGAATCTCAGGCATCACAGTGGTATCATCGCATACGTCTCCAAATCCTATCTGCCTCCTGTGTATAATCCTGGCTTATACGCTGTCGTAGACCACTACAGTTCATTGACAACACATGGATTTTCATGTCAGCACCTGGAAAGCATCAATTTCACAAATGTACACCATCTTCCATTATCAGAGTAACGCACTCTGATCCCACCGTATGCCCGAATGATTCGAACTAGATGAAGTTTGAAATAGGTGATCTGCTACTATGCACCAGGGCTGCGTGTTGACTGTTCATTGTCTGATTTAGACCTCTGATTCGAATGTGAAGCCAATGTGGCCAACTCATTCAAAATTTGCATCAATTTTTGGATAATTGTTGCCTATTGTGTACTATTACCATCAGGTATACTCTATCATTGCTACCGCATCGGTCTTCATCCACACGAATTTGTAGCACTCCAACATAGAAAATGGTAGCCCAACTGTTTCTCCTATGAAGGCACTGCAACCCACTATTGTGCACATCAGATTGATAAACTTAGACAGTATTGTATTCTCGGATGAACTATTTTGATGGGCCATAAGTCGTAGCACATTAATATCAACAATGAATGCTAAAATTAGACTGGATGTCCATCTGTATCAACACCCATTCACATCTTGAATTACGTCTCATTCGCCAGCTTCGCTTGTGTATGTTAGAGTCATTGTCAGGGCTTCCTTATCACTCCTCGGTAAACCATATCCAAGTTCACGTCCATATTGCTCCATGTCGTCGCTGTTAAGGATGCTGCTCTCGAAGGATATCCCTTGGTTTTGTAATGCTATCACCGGATAGCCTGTGAGTTCCCATAGATGTCAGTGTTGTTTGTTGCCCTCACCCACACTGTACACCATTTTATACTACTTTTTGGCTGTGACCGGTGCCATCTCTTTGCGATATCATCGATTTCGTTGGATTCTTTGTTGCTGGTATGCCGTCGAGAGAAAAAAACTTCCACCTAGTTCTACCTGCAAAGAAATAAAATAAAGTTTTAATTCAATGTTAATTTAAACAAAAACCTTCATGTATGTATATCTCGACAACATCACGCGGTTCTCTTCGGAGTGGTCCTATGTCAACGCTTTATTCTACACCCATATGACCCGTTAGCTCCAAATTACTACTTTAATGCCAATCCATCACTTCTCCTTTATACATGTGAATCCTCAAAATAATCATGCGAACTTATATCCCAATTTTCAATGAATTTATGTTCAACATGATCAAATTTTGTAACTTCCTCAAATCTTGCAAATGTGAGATCTTCGTATGAATTAGAAGTTTCAACATCATGCATACAAAGTGGAATAGGAGTTTCATCAATTGGGGTGTGATAAAACAACACATCTTCATATCTTCCCCAACCATTGTAAAAATTATCATCCAAATTTGTGACATGAAACTCTATGGTATTTGCGATATGATATTTTGATTCATCCATCAATTCTTTTTCTTCTTTTTTCTTAGCAATAACCTTGTTATCATCTTGTTGGTCACGAATCTGCCACAGGAAAGGATTTTCTAAAACTATGCACCCTAGACCCGGCCAACATTGAAAGGTTGGGAGAAAGAAATGTCTCCCAGACCAATCTCCAGAGTGGGCTGGTTCCCTTACTAAATCTAAGCTTGATGAAGATTAAAGTTGCAGGAAAGGAATTATAAATGTGCAGAAAGAAATGGGAAATATAGCCGTAGGCCGAATTTATCAGATCGGGAAAGAATAACAGCAGATCACTTTAAGTACAGCAACAACATATAACATAAGATATCAACGTAATTCACTTACAACCTTGCACAGAAAATCCCTCCAAGATCACATTCCAGAACTCACTCCCTCACAAGCAATATTTAAACTCAACATGCAGAATTCAAATGAAGCAGCAAATAAGAAATATGAGTGTATATTAGGAATGTATATAACAGAAGGAAAAATCACACAGACAGCTGCTTGCAAAATCAGAGGCCAAGTATCTTTCATTCATGCAATGAACTTCAAGCTTTCAGCAAAAGTTTCTCTCTCGATCCCCTTTTCTGAGATCTACATTGGTTTATATAGAAGTCTTGCTTCTTTACAATCATTAAAAACTTGCGACGGACTTCCTCGAGATCTACAAAGTGTGCAACGAAAACAAGGAAATGATCCCCTTAATCCCGCCTCGGAGAAACCAGAAATTGAATGCAATAAGGAGTCGGTCGTCTTCATTAAATGGTCATTCTTGAAACATGCTTGGACCATTAGAAAAATCATGAACAACAGCTTCGAATAATGGAGCATCTTTAATTCTGGTGGCTTGAACACGTTCTTCTACCTTGTTGGCATTGGAAAGCAGCAAAACATTCAATTCTGGAGTGCTTTTAATTCTTGAAAATCGCAAAACTGCATCGGGCCGTTTGAACTGCGTTCTGGCATGAAACTGTAACAAGTCACGAAAATGCGACATGTCACGAAATCGCGACGTTTCGTACCATTATGCTCCTTTTCTGCTCTGTTGCCATGAAAATGTGACAATGCACGATTTCGCTACATTCTTCATCTTTTGTTCTCTTCGCTGCATCGAATCGTGAAAACATGACATTGCACGATTTCGCTACACCTTTCTCTCTTCGGCTTTATCTTCCTGATACGTCGCGAAATCGTGACATTCGCCTTTGTTGGAACTTCCTTCCTCAACATGTAGCGAAATCGTGACATGTTCTTTCACTCTTCTTCATTTCTCCAAGTCACAGACACATGTCAAGTTCCACTCCTTCTAACCAACGACATGTCTGTCTCCTTATGAGTTCTCCTTGACTTTCTGCAAAAACTTCATCATGTCGCGAAATCGTGACGTTTCGTACAATTTGGCTGTCTTCTTGCTTCCTCCTCGCGAAAACATGACAAGTCGCGAAATCGCTACAAGTTCCTGCATTTGGTTCTTCCGCTCCAAAATGTCATGAAATCATGACGTTTCTACGTTGCTTGACTGCATCTTCACAAGTGTCGTGAAATCGTGACGCCAACTTCTTTCTTGCCCTCATCTCCAAAAATGTCATGAAATCGTGACCTATTCATGCCTTAAGCTTTTCTGTCTCCACCTTGCCGCGAAAATGCGACACGTAGCGATTTTGCTACATCTTTTGTCGTCCGTACTGTGTGCAATATTATGTCACGATATCGCTACAAAGTTGATTCTCATTGCCTTTCGCTTGGTTATGTCACGATTTCGTGACCTTTTCACTGTGCTGCCCCCCGTTGACCATTTTGACTGCGATTCTCCAACACGTCACGATTTCGCGACAACCTTGCTGCTTAGCTGTCGTTGACTGCGTTGACCATGATTTTGGAACACGTCACGAAATCATGACAATTTTTGACTTTGCTCTTTTCTGCCTTTTGCACCGCGAAACTATGACAGGTCACGATTTCGCGACACCTTTGGCTTTTGTCTTCTCTCTCCTCATCAGACCCGCGATAACGCGACATGTCACGATATCATGACGGTTTTGAAACTGTGTCCTCCATGCTGCTTTTTGTCACGATATCATGACAGTCTTCGGACTTAGCCTTTTTTGCATCAAAACCTGTATAGAAGTGAGAATTGCAACATCTTATGCATGAATAATCAACAATCAAATAAATGTGGCAAAAATGCCAACATTCTTGGCGGCTCATGGGGTATACAGTTCTGCTGTATGCAAGAATCCCAGGCCTGAATCCATTGGGCAACAGAGTCATGAGAAACTGAGAACAGAAAGCTGGCTGATGGGGTACATCTCGGTGGACTGCTGCAACAACTCTTGCTGAATGAATGAAACTCAAAGAATCTGTATTTGGCTTAACTGACCAGGTGCTGTAAAAGAATCTCCATGAAAGCACCAGGGGTTGCAAAATGGAAATGCATGAAATGAGATCCTACGGATGCGCAGACTGTGGAATGCGAATGGAATGGTGATATGATGGAATGGTGGAGTGGAGGAGTGATGCGGTAGATACAGTAACAGAGTGCCCCTGTGCTACCAGCTGCTATGAAAGGGAAATGGAAGTGAATGGAATAATGGAATGGAAGTGGTAAGATGATGAAAGAGGTGTGAACCGTGGATAAATGCTAAAACAACAATGAACTTAGAAGAAAAGGATAAGAAGAAACGGGAATAACAGGAAGGGAAAAAGAAACAACAACAGTGGCTTGATTACTTGCGAAAGAAAAAGGAGTAGGAGAAGAAGGGAATAAAGAAGGGAAGGGAAGAAATAGTAAGGAAGGGGAAGGAAGAAATTAATAGGAAGCCACTAACTACTGGGAAGGAAGAAGAAAAAGAAAGAAATACACGTACCTGCGGGCTCGCATGCAAAAAGAGCCGAAGTTGATAAAGGAAAACAATACTTTTTTTTTTTTTTTTTTTTCTTTTTTTTTTTTTTTTTTTACTATGTACAAGGTAAGACTGGACTCATCTTCATGTAGTATAGGCTTTCAGATGAAAGTCGTTCACTGAAATAGGAAGTGGGCTGCCATCCAAATCTTCTAGATAAAATGAATTTGCTGCACCAGCACTGACAATGCGGAATGGACCCTCCCACAGAGCATCAAATTTCTTGTGCATCCCTGGCTTAGCTTTCTTTTCATTCCATTTCAAGACCAAATCACCCACCTTAAGCGGACGATCTGCAAAATTTTTATGGAACCACTTTGAAATAACCTGTGTGTGCTTAGCAAACTCCTCATAGGCCAAAGAACGTTGCTCTTCCAATTGTAACAACTGAGCCAACCGCATATCCATGGAATCTACATCTGCTTCATCATCCTGAAATCCCTGCAACTGCTGCAATACTGGCAACTCTAAATGAACAGGCAACCTTGCCTCTTTGCCATATACCAGGGCATATGGTGAAGTCTTGATGGACTTCTTGATTGAAATCCTATCTGCCCATAAAGCTTGATTCAACAGAAGGTGCCATGATCTCTTGTTATCCCCCAAAGATCTCTTTAAAATCCATAGCAAATTCTTGTTTGTGGACTCTGCCAAGCCATTTCCCTGAGGATAATAGTTAGAGGATGTTTTCAGGAAAACACCATACTTGTTTGCAAATTCAGCTAACTCAGCTCCAATAAATGGAGTCCCATTATCTGTAATAATAGCATCAGGAATACCAAAGCGTGTAATTAGTCCTTCAATGAAAGAAATCACCACTCCTTGATTTGCGACCTTGGTTGGAATAGCTTTAGACCATCTCGTAAAATAATCTGTAGCAGTTAAAATATACTTGTGACCAGCTGAAGAATTCGGATCAATAATCCCAATAAAGTCCAACCCCCACTGCTGAAAAGGTGCTTCAACCTGAATTGGATGCAAAGGCAATGATGCATTTCTAACCCTTCCTGTATACCTCTGACATTTGTCACATGCTTGGGCTATCCTGAAAGCATCTGTGAACAAAGTTGGCCAGTAGTAACCAGCCCGAATTATTTTTAAAGCCATCGGTCTACCTGCATAGTGTCCTCCTGATATGCCAGAATGAAACTCCTCCAGGAGTCTAGCCTTCTCTGATTCCTTGACACACCTTAAAAGAATGCCATCAATATTCTTAAAAAACAATCCTTCGGGCAGTAACACATACCTAAGAGCTTGCAGACGAAATCTTCTCCGTTGTGAGGCATTCAACTGTGAAGGGCATTTACCAGTTGTGAAATAGGTAACGAGGTCATCTGCCCAATCTTGTTCTTGAACTAAGAGGTTCATCAGATTGTCATCTTCAGCAAGATCATCTGCTTGATACTCAACTATACCAGATGTTGCCATCTTTGCTAAGTGTTGGCATAAAGCCTTACCACGCACTAGCTTGGTCGGATGAATCTCAACATCAAATTCTTGGATCTTGGTGACCCAACCAGCGCGTTTATCACCCATCTCACCTTGAATGATGAAATTTCTTACATCAGGATGTATAACATAGACAACTGTCTTACTCTGAGATATGAAGTGCTTGAATTTTTTAAGAGACTTCATGACAGCATACACCTATTTTTCAATGAAATTATACTTTGCCTCATGAGGTAAAATAACCTGACTAAGGAAAGCAATGGGCCTTTCATTCCCATCGTCTCCTTTCTTTGTGAGTACTGTGGCATAGCTTTCATCTTCCCCAACTGCATACAGAATGAAATCTTTTGAATAATCTGGATTAATTAATACAGGAGCCTGCACTATTCTGTCCTTAATTTCTTGGAATGCCTCTTTCCTCTGAGTTGTCCATTTAAAGTCTGCATCCTTCTTCAACAACTCAGTCATGGGTTTAACAACCTGGGCAAAATCAGAAATGAACTTCCTGATAAAATTAATCTGTCCAAAGAAAGACTGCAGCTCCTTTTTATTGGCAGGGAGCGATAGTTTCTTCAATGCTTCAACTCGAGCTGGATCTATTGCCAAACCATCTTCTGAAATGACATGCCCCAAGAGTTTACCTTCCTTCACTGCAAAAACTGACTTCTTTGGATTAATGGAAATCCCAAACTCTCTACATTTTCCAAAGATTTGCCTCAGATGAGAACAGTGATCTTCCCGTTTATGTGAAAAGACAGTCATATCATCAAGATAAATAACAATAATCTTGTTCAAAAACTCCTCAAATGCAATGTCCATGGCTCTCTGGAATGTGGCCCCGACATTTGATAATCCGAAAGGCATTCGCTGATAAGCAAAAGTGCCCCACTTAGTTGTAAATGTTGTCTTGTATTGGTCCTCATCCCTAACCCAAATCTGGTTATATCCAGAGAATCCATCCAACAGTGAAAAACGCTGAGCCCCAGCAACAACATGCAATATCTGATCAATGCGAGGCAAGGGATAATGATCTTTCAGAGATGCACGGTTCAGATTCCAAAAATCTACACACAGTCGTATGTCTCCATTTTTCTTTCGAACTGGAACCAGATTAGCAACCCAAGTCGAGTGCTTAACCGGGTATATAATCTTGGCTTGCAGCATTTTCACAAGTTCGGCCCTCATGAGAGTCTCAATATTTGGATTCACTGGTCGTTGCTTTTGCCTGAAGGGTCTGACTCCTTCTTCCAACTCAATAGTATGTTGAACAATCTGTTTATCATATCCTTTCAGATCTTCATAACTCCAAGCCACAATATCAAAAAATTCTTGACATAGTTGCTTGATTTCTTGCAGTTCATCAGGAGTAGAATCAGTCCCAATCTTAATGACCTTATTGGGTTCTAATTGCATCTCCATATACTCTTTCTTGTCAATCTCAATCCGATGTTTCTTGGACCGATCATGCTGATCAAACAAACTTTCTAGAGTTATAAGACCCTTCGGAATGTGATTATTACGTAACTGAATCAGACCATCAGTCTCTTCGTGCTCCAAAGTTCTTCCTTTGATAGTGGCAGCTTCTTGAATCAAAAAGTTAACAATTTGCTCATCATTCTCGAAGACTTGCCAGAAAGTATCCTTGTCTGGGACACTTGGCATGTACACCATCCTTACTATCTTTGGTTTCTTCACTACCTGCTCAATGGGAGAAAAATTGGCTCCAAGAGATGCTAGAAGATCTGCATGCTTATTCAGCTCTCGAGAAATGGCTTGAATATTCAGAGCTGTGAAAGACTCAAACAGGTCCCAAACTTGGTTGCGGTATGCTTTGAGATAATGCTGCTTAGAAATACACCTGTTTGTTACTTGGTTTACAATAAGCTCAGAATCACCAAAAATCTATAACTGTTCGATTCCCAACTTCCTTGCCTTTTTCAAGCCTAGGCATAATGCTTCGTACTCGGCAACATTGTTAGTACAATTCCAAGTAAGACGGTATGAATATGTTCTTTGTAAACCAGAAGGAGAAATCAAAACAATACCTGCTCCTGCACCATTTTTGCATCTTGCCCCATCGAAATATAACTTCCATAGTTGATCTGTGACAGAGCTCTGATCATCTTGGTTAGGAAATACCTGCATTGCGCCATCCTCAGGCTTTGTGATAGAATAACAACCGATTTCGGTTTCCAGCATTGCATTGAAATCAAGCATGGAAAACTGATCTTCCAACTGGAGCTCATCTAAAACCTCATTCATCAAATCAGAACCCTCTGGCTCTTGAGTTAGCATGTTGACAGACTGCATAGTTTTTTTTGCTTCATCCAACCTTTCAATATGAAAAGAGGAAGGTTTTTCATTATGAATCCGGAGTCTCTTTCCTTTGAAAGGGATCTCCAAGTGGGAATAATCCAGTGCAAGGTAACCTCCCAACTTTGCAGTAAACTCTCTAGATAAGCACATACTAAAATACGGTTCTAGATCTACTACAACTATCTCTTGAATGACTGTAATCTGAGGCATAGTGTGCAAAACAATCGGGACATCCTTGATTACACCCACCATTTTCATAGGAGTGCCATCTAACTACAAAACTCCAGGGCTACTTCGTGTGTATTCCATACCCATAACTTCATAAACTGCCTTTGGCATGACAGTTGTAGCGGCTCCAGAGTCGATCATGCAGTTATGCACGATCCAACCCTCTATTTGCAGTGATAGATAAAATGGGGGTGGTCTATTTTTACCAGTGATAGAAGTGGTTAAAGCTTGAGCATAAATTGTCTGGGTAGGACCTTTCTCACTATCCTTCACAGATTTTAAAGATTCTTGCAATAAATCTACCTGCCCAGGCAATTGCAATGCATCATAAAGACTAACCTTAGCTGGGGTCTTCTTCAGTTCTTCGACAATGTTGTATGCAACCGTAGCAGATTCCTTCTTTTCAATAGGATGTTCATATCTGCTCCAATACTGCTGAGTGGCTTCCACTCTTAGCCTCTTCATCAATGAAGGATACTTCAACTTTTCTCTAGCTTGCTCCTCTGCTTCTGATCTTGCCTGTGCAGTTGCAGCCTTTTCTTGAACTCTGTGTGGAACAGGATCTTTCGGTAAAACAGGCGCATCTAGCTTTGAAACTGGCATAGGAGCTTTCACTGGTTTCTTCAAATCAGCTGGCACTTTTAATGGCTCTAACTCAGCAGGATCTACTGTAACAGACTTCTTTCCAGTCCTTGTGAGAACTGAAACTTGCTCTTCAGATGGAAGCATCAAACTATGGCCTACCTCAGAGATCATATTGACTTGCCCTCCTGAAGAACTAGCAGCCAATGTCTGCACATAATTCAAATGGACCATGCAAGTGTCTTCTCCATGGGGATCATTGCAAGTCGAACACCAATATGTTCTTTCAGCAAGGACTGCATCTTCATTTACCAAAGCAGTCAGGTTTTTCTCAGGTGCTTTGCTTGTTGAAGTAGCTTGGTCTCTAGTAATTGGCGGGGGTTGAAATCTCCTTGGCTGGAAATCTCGCTCAGCTTGCTTCCTTTCGATAAGCGTGATCTTATTACCCATTGCTCTTATTGCAGAATTGGCAGATTTTACCTCTTGCAAAAGTGTTGTATAAGGATCAGGGTTTACAGGTGCAGGAGGTGTTGGTAAGGGCAAAGGTGTTGGTGGTGCCGGTAATGCTGGAAATGAAGTGGAAGCAGGGAATGGCAGAATGCTGGGTGCAGGCAGCTAGGGATTTGCTGAAGAAGAGAGCTGAGGAACTGGGATAGGTGCAATTTGAGGTGCACTAGAATTCCATGATGGGACAGGGTACATAGAAGACATAGATTGCAAAAAAGAACTAGGATATAAATGTTGTGGAATATCAGGTAGAATGGGCATTGCTACCTTTGGGGGAAGCCTGCCGATTGCAATCAAGTCCGCCTCCGCCTTCTGTGCTTGCTCGAACAGTTCTGGGAAGGTCATCACATTGGACTGTCTGATCGCCAAGCCAATATCTGTATTGAATGCTCGGAGGTAGTAAAACGTAGCTTGCTCAGGGGTAGGACGAAGTCCTTCAGGCACTCGCTGCCAGCTTCTGGTGAAACGAACATTAAAATCTACTATTGCCTCCTGCGGGTGCCTCTGGATTGCGTTAAACTGATGCAACAATGAAAATGGGTCAGCCTGTTCATGAAAATTCTTCACTAACAATTCTCCTAGCTGATCCCAGGATGCAATAGTGCCTGGTTGCAGAGATCGATACCAGTACAACAATTTTCCTCTCAAGGATAACACTAGTAACTTCACCATTACATCTTCATCTGTTATATCATGAATGGCTGCCAGAGAAGCTACATCATGAATATGTTCGTATGCAGTCTTTCCCGTACCATCATAAGTTGGCAAGGCTTTCAAAGCAGCCTGGGGAACTAGATTTTGAGCCTGCAAATTCAAGGCCCCTGAGCTGTTCCAAGCTGAAAACTGCCTAGGTGGAGGATACTGGGCCATTGGAACTAGTGTATGTAACTGAGAAGATGGAAAACTAGTAACAATACTAGGGATTTGTGTGGATATGGCAGATGATGCAAGCGATGGGGAAACCAACCTAGAATGCTCACCTCTTCTTGTGCTGTCAAGTTCAAAAAACTCGACAAGATCTCCAACTTTTTTAGACTGTGATCTCGTGATCATGAAGTACAGCTTTCACTGCATCCACGTTCAAAGATTTCTGAGTACTGCAGAGTCACCAAATGTTCTAACTATACGGCATGAAGGCGAACATTAAACCTTCAACACTATGGGATCTTTCTGAGACAGAAGAAGTCTGTCCCATCGGGCATGCCAAAAACTGTTGGTCACGAATCTGCCACAGGAAAGGATTTTCTAAAACTATGCACCCTAGACCCGGCCAACATTGAAAGGCTAGGAGAAAGAAATGTCTCCCAGACCAATCTCCAGAGTGGGCTGGTTCCCTTACTAAATCTAAGCTTGATGAAGATTAAAGTTGCAGGAAAGGAATTATAAATGTGCAGAAAGAAATGGGAAATATAGCCGTAGGCCGAATTTATCAGATCGGGAAAGAATAACAATAGATCACTTTAAGTACAACAACAACATATAACATAAGATATCAACGTAATTCACTTACAACCTTGCACAGAAAATCCCTCCAAGATCACATTCCAGAACTCACTCCCTCACAAGCAATATTTAAACTCAACATGCAGAATTCAAATGAAGCAGCAAATAAGAAATATGAGTGTATATTAGGAATGTATATAACAGAAGGAAAAATCACACAGACAGCTGCTTGCAAAACCAGAGGCCAAGTATCTTTCATTCATGCAATGAACTTCAAGCTTTCAACAAAAGTTTCTCTCTCTCGATCCCCTTTTCTGAGATCTACATTGGTTTATATAGAAGTCTTGCTTCTTTACAATCATTAAAAACTTGCGACGGACTTCCTCGAGATCTACAAAGTGTGCAACGAAAACAAGGAAATGATCCCCTTAATCCCACCTCGGAGAAACCAAAAATTGAATGCAATAAGGAGTCGGTCGTCTTCATTAAATGGTCGTTCTTGAAATATGCTTGGACCGTTAGAAAAATCATGAACAACAGCTTTGAATAATGGAGCATCTTTAATTCTGGTGGCTTGAACACGTTCTTCTACCTTGTTGGCATTGGAAAGCAACAAAACATTTAATTTTGGAGTGCTTTTAATTCTTGAAAATCGCAAAACTGCATCGGGCCGTTTGAACTGCGTTCTGGCATGAAACTGTAACAGGTCATGAAAATGTGACATGTCACGAAATCGTGACGTTTCGTACCATTATGCTCCTTTTCTGCTCTGTTGCCATGAAAATGTGACAAGGCACGATTTCGCTACATTCTTCATCTTTTGTTCTCTTCGCTGCTTCGAATCGTGAAAACATGACATTGCACGATTTCGCTACACCTTTCTCTCTTCGGCTTTATCTTCCTGATACGTCATGAAATCGTGACATTCGCCTTTGTTGGAACTTCCTTCCTCAACATGTAGCGAAATCGTGACATGTTCTTTCATCTGCCTTCTTCATTTCTCCAAGTCACGAAAACAACACCATGTCACGAAATTCTACTTTTAGCTGCTCATGTCTCTTTCATCCCCTGTCCTTCTAACCCGTGAAAACATGACAAGCTTGCCTCAAGTGCTTCATTAATCTCCATCATGTCACGAAATCGTGACAAGTTCTATCTCCTTAGACTTTACTGCTCTTGACTGCAAAACTTTTGCTCCAAAATGTCGTGAAATCATGACGTTTCTACGTTGCTTGACTGCATCTTCACAAGTGTCGCGAAATCGCGACGCCAACTTCTTTCTTGCCCTCATCTCCAGAAATGTCGCGAAATCGCGACCTATTCATGCCTTAAGCTTTTCTGTCTCCACCTTGCCGCGAAAATGCGACACGTAGCGATTTCGCTACATCTTTTGTCGTCCGTACTGTGTGCAATATTATGTCGCGATATCGCTACAAAGTTGATTCTCATTGCCTTTCGCTTGGTTATGTCGCGATTTCATGACCTTTTCACTGTGCTGCCCCCCGTTGACCATTTTGACTACGATTCTCCAACACGTCGCGATTTCGCGACAACCTTGCTGCTTAGCTGTCGTTGACTACGTTGACCGTGATTTTGGAACACGTCGCGAAATCGCGACAATTTTTGACTTTGCTCTTTTCTGCCTTTTGCGCCGTGAAACTGTGACAGGTCACGATTTCGCGACACCTTTGGCTTTTGTCTTCTCTCTCCTCATCAGACCCGCGATAACGCGACATGTCGCGATATCGCGACGGTTTTTAAACTGTGTCCTCCATGCTGATTTTTGTCGCGATATCGCGACAGTCTTCGGACTTAGCCTTTTTTGCATCAAAACCTGTATAGAAGTGAGAATTACAACAACTTATGCATGAATAATCAACAATCAAATAAATGTGGCAAAAATGCCAACACATCTTCCAAAATTTGGTGAGATTCCAACCCTTTTTCTAAAATATCCTCAAATTGTGCAGGAGTTGTAATACCTTCCTGTGAGAAAGCAATTGTGTTATCCTGCATATCAATTGACACAAAGGGTTCATTAGAAGGTTTAAAGTGAACATATTTGATCACTATGACTCTTGGAAGACGTGCTAATTTGGCATCAGTAACCCTCCTAAACTAGTGTTTTATCTAAAAATTAAATGGATGTATTTGGAGGTGCAAAAATTTTGGATAAGGACCAGAATAGAAGCAAATGAACTAGAAATAAAACAGGCAATTCTGGAAAATGGACCAGAATGAAGACTAAAACTAAAACAAACAAAAATTCTAGAAGGACCAGAATAGGACAAACAAAAATTCTGGAAGGACCAGAATGGGATGAACAAAAAAATCTGGAAGGACAAGAATGAGACAAACATAAATTCTGGAAGGACCAGAATGGGACAAACAAAAATTCTAGAAGGACCAGAATGGGACAAATAGAAATTTTGGAAGGACCAGAATGGGACAAACAAAAAATTCTGGAAGGACCAGAATGAAAATAATACCTTAAATTGGAAAGTAGATTAATCTAAAATGCTGAAAATAAACACAGAAAGAAGTTATCTACAAGGTTAGCTATAAAAATAAAAATGGCATCCAATTTTGGTTAGAAAATCCCTCCCTGCAAAACCCCAAGTTAAGAGATAGATCATAAGATAATCTGACCTAATAGATCTACAAAAAAAACACAATCAGATTAGACCAAGTGCGAGACTCAAAGGATAAAATGTATTTGCTATATATTTGACATTCACCTATTGTAACCCATTTAATGACATAAACAGCGAGAATACAAGTCAAAAAATTGTAGAAAATTTACACGGTGAAAGCAGTAGTCTTAGATGTATTCTCCTTGTAGTTTTTCTCACAAAAATTTCTTTTGCCAAAATGAAAGCATTATATTTCAAATTATTCTTTTGTTACACAGATTCCAACCCCTTGTTTACAGTTACTTGCAATCACTAAGGTGTTCCAAGCATTAAATTGATACATCTTTATTTGAGATTACTAATACACATATGCAAATGCTAATATAGCGGAGACCTTGCAGAAGTTGTTTATTTAACTTCTTTGCAAGAGGGGATTTTGGAAATAAATCCTAAGGGAGAGTGTGATTTCACAATTGGGTGAAATTAACACTCAACATTTTGGCACTAGGAGGGTCAAATAAGTTAGGTTACATGTATGAACTTCTCACATATTCGGTTTTGCATGACAGGGTGCTATCAAACTGATGGAACTTTGCATTTCTGCATTTTCAGCACTTAATTTTATGCAGATTTTTATTTTTATTTAATTTTTCAAAATTTTATTTTCAATTTTTTTTCTATTTTCGGACATTAAAAGAAACAGTGTAAAAATTTCAAAATTCAAAAATAATTGCATGGCTGCGTAGAATGTTATTCAAACTTCCATTACGCACTTAGACATTTTTTCTTCGGAGTCATTTTGTATTTTTAAAAATTCATCAAAGTTGTTGTTTTAATGCAGATTTTAAAAATTCAAAATTTCAGAATTTGCATTTTTGGGCCAAATTTCATTTTTTCAGTTTCATATTTCATTCATGAGCCTATGATGACATTGCCTTCATGAAAATTTCAATTTCATGGAAGGAATTATGTTTTATGGCATTTCACAAATTACCATTTTTGGAGCAATAAAAGCACCTTTCTTCATGAAAATTCTGATTTCATTGAAGGGGGTAATTTTACATGTTACATTGAAGGTCATTATTTCAAAGCACTAAATTATTCATATTTATGAAAAATTGATTTCATTTAAGAGGGATAAGTTGAAGTGACATTTTAAAGCCCTTATTTTAAGGCCATAAATTATTACATATTTGTGAAAATCAATTTCACTAAAGAGGGATAGTTTATTGATCACATTAAAAGCTATATTTATCTTCATGATAAGAAGCCATATTCAAGGAGCCTATTCATCATTTCATATTTACATTCATAGATAGATTTAATCTTCATTTAAATGTTTTAAAAGTAGGATTTAATGCAAGATAAATCTTGATTAAAATCCACTTAATGAGGAAGATAAAATCTATCTTAAAACCCTCAAGATAAAAGGAATTGAGGCACTACATCATGGTCATATGAGGGCCAATTCACATTTACTTTTTGTTTGGTTTCATGAACAATCATTAAAGTAGCATGGTAAAAATAAACCAACACATGCCCCTTTTTTACAGTTACTTACAATCACTAAGGTGTTCCAAGCATTAAATTGATACATCTTTATTTGAGATTACTAATACACATATGCAAATGTTAATATAGCGGAGACCTTGGAGAAGTTGTTTATTTAACTTCTTTGCAAGAGGGGATTTTGGAAATAAATTCTAAGGGAGAGTGTGATTTCACAATTGGGTGAAATTAACACTCAACACATCCAATGGTCAATTCAATGTACTATCCAAGAGCATTTACGAATGGCAACAACTTCCAATGACTTGGAAATTTCCAATAGTATTTACGAATAGCAACTACCAAAAGTGACTACAACAGCTAGGTGTACCACATCCAATGGTAGCTATAAAGTCTAGAGATGGAAGGGACAGTTGACAAGGTCATTATGACCTGACGAGCAACACGGTCAGTGAGGTGCAAGAATATTGAAGTGCATAGAAGGATACGCTGATGGCATGAAATTTTGTGCACAGATATGGATAGACGATAGATAGGAAAACATGTCAGATAGGGCACATATTGCAAGGCACATGTGGGTGACTGACAATGGTAGGGGACCGACATAGAATGTGACACTAACTATCATGGGATCAAGAAACAAGCAAAAAGGCAAAGCCTAGGATGATGTGGCAACTGGTACAGCACCTAGGCAAGAAGCAACGAAGCGGATAGGGTTCAACAATGACAAACAGGGCATGAAAATTGGAGGGGGTCCAACTGCAATAGGTGTCAATCAGGATGAGACGGTGGTAGGGATAAGTGAAATACATGGGCTAGCCGAGGATAGCCAATGAAGCTAGCTATCTAACTTAGGTAGGGACGACCAAGTTAAAGGTCTCTATAATCACAATGTAGAAGATTTAGAACAAAACCCATTGGAAAATCCAAAGAAATGCACTAATAGAAAATAAAAACATGGCTGCCAAAATAAATAAACATGCCAAAAAATTAGCAAAACATTAGAAAATATTTTAATTTTGGATATTGGATACGCGTTTGTCACTAGAAAAATCTGAGGGGCACCTAAAAACATAGTGGAATGTAGATTAGTGTATGGATATCATCGAAAATCATCGAAAGAGGTTGTGTTGCATCATAAAATATAAAGTACCATTAGAAAATGCAATGAAAGGCAGATGTAAGGCCCAAAACATCAAATTGACCTATGTATGAGCAAAAAACATCGAATATAGGGTAGATCACCATCGAAAGAGTATGGAGTGGTGCATGATCTGAAAGTCACCAGATATGGGGTAGAGAAATGGTGATCTGGTAGCTACATGGTATGGGGTGTTGTGAACAAAGAGTACATAGGCTGAAGGGCGACGTGCACAAGCAACTTTGAACACAATCGAGGAAAGAAGACTCAACGAGACATAGATGGTGGAGATGACGGTCTACATTTGAAGGTGCAGCAATTCTTTGCATTGAGACTATTTTTAGAAAAAAGTGCAGGGCATCGTGTGAACTATGGAAAAAATTAGATCGTCAGAGTAACACTAGGATGTCGAAAGTCATCAAAGGCATCGAAGTACGAGAAGAATGGCATCAAAAGTTAGCAACTACAATGTACGCCATTGAAATAATATTCCAAGTTGTAGACCAGCACCGAGGTTGTCAAGAAACATATGTAAGTGGCAGAAGCTCCTGAACAGGGCTACAAAGGTGCCATATATGGTACAACGAGTTGAGATGACCAGATTTGAGTTGAAAAATGGTAGGTATTGTAGATCATGCATGAAAACATAGATTGAACCAAAAAAATTATTGAGCACCATATACCTCATAGGGAGTCATAAAATTTTTGAGTCACCCAGAACAATAGAAAATACCCAAAAGTTGTAATTCTTGGCCAAACGGTGAGATGCACAAACATTGTAAGTCAGAGTAACACTCAAAAAATACAAATCAATACCCAAAAAGCATGTCATAAATGAGCAACACCAAATCACAAACAAGGAAGGTGCAAAAGCACTAGATCGTGAGTAAACGAGTATGGAAGCGAATGAAGTTTTGAGATTATCCAAATAAGGTCAAAGCGGTAGGAGACAGCATATTGATTCAAGAACAATCCGTAAAGCCTGCACAAAATGGTCTATAAATAATTAAAGGACTCCACAGATTCGACCTATGGGAGGTGTTCTCATTTCTCATTTGAACCAAAAATGACCTAGAGGAAGAGGATACTTGCTTACTCCATAACCTGCTCTGATACCAGTGATAAGGAATCAATTTACAATAGATACGAATATCAGGAGATAATCCAAAATTACATTGTATTATCACAAGAGGCCTATAAATAGGTATTACAAAGCATAAGTTATGGATAAGGTTGTATTAAATAATAATGGTACAACCCTATCCATTACAACAACTAACAAGTAAAAATAAACAACTGTAAATGGTAATGTCTTATTACATTAATCTTAAGAGACTCTTGATGTTCCTTATTCTATTAGAGATCAACATGACATTTTGTTTCTTGTCCATTCAGTTTTCTCTCAAATAATGTAATAATAATTATCTAACAATAAACTTATGTTGAAGTTGGACCCAAGAATCTATAGATTACATTTTTGAATCATCAATGTGTTTGACAGAAATATGTTAAGATCCTTCCAACATATTTCATGAGGAGAAACTATAGTTGAAGCATATACATTTATAACCCCAAAGCTGATGTTTTCCTCTTTTCCATAAAATAGTCCACCAATCATATATATTTTTTCTTCTAACATTGTCCATCCCATTTGCATTTGTCCCATATTGTTGCAAAATTATTTTAATTTCCTATAGAAGACACTATTACGTATTCACCCATATTCCAAATCTTTTTAAAAGCATCCTTAAATTCCTCACTACTTAAAGTAGTTTTTATATTAAAATAAACTTAGGACTATAAAAACCTATTAATTCCTTAATAAATATTTTAATAAGGGTCTTATTCATATCGCTAATATTCCATGATATCATTTTAATCATCACTTTTTATTTTATTAGTAGGCTTAGCCCCATTTCTTATTAACACCTATGATATTTTTATTTGTCTTCTAAAATAAATATCTCTTTGAGTTTCTTTTTTCTTTGTTCATCCTTTGACAAACCCTTCCTCTACTTTTTTAATTCCCACCAACACTTTATTCTTCATCAATCTCTTCTATTTTTCTTTATTGTTCATAATGAGACTTATCATTTAAATATTTATGTTGCCTTAAAGAATCTAAAATACTAGGAATAGCTTCATAAACACTTTCTTCTTTATGTTGCCCCATAAAACCTAAAATGCAAGGATGATCCTCCATAGTAGTTGCTTTCTTATGATACCATTGAAATCTTAAATTTTTATGGATATCTTTCATATGCATTTCTTTACTATGTCACTCTTGAAACCTTAAATTGTAACAGACACACACTATACTACTTTCATTTATATTGCAAGGAGAATATTTTATGCTACTTGTGGAAAATGAAGATGAATTACCTAGATTAACCTTGAACTCCTTCACTTCATTTACTTTAAAATTTACCTCCTCATATTCCTTTGTATCTTTAACTCCTTTTGTATTTGAACTTGTGCATTGTACTTCCTCATACCTTGTGTCATTTTTCTTCTAATGGTTTATTTGAGTGAACTATAATGGCCTTTTCCATTTGATGATCAGAGGGATTTTTCTTGCAACTTTCTTAGGAGTGGAAAATCCTTGATTCGACCTAGCTTCTACTATGATATGATTTTCTTGTTTCATATTGAATTTTTCCTCATACCCAAATTTTTCCATTTCTTTCTCCATATTTTTCACTTTACAATCCCTTGCCATGTGTTTGGTCTCATGACATTTGTGACATTGGAATGTAATATTTTGACAATCCATTTATGAATCACATTCTCTTGATTCATATTTAATACTAATATATTTCAATAAAGGTTTGAAATATCGATAGCAACATATATTAGAGTGTATAAAACATGTCTTCTCTCCTTAGTATTTGGTCCCTCATGGATGAACTCCCCTAAAGTAGTGCCAATATTCTTCAAAAACTTCTTATTAGTGAGTTAACAAGGAAGTCCAAAAAGCTTAATCCACACTAGAAGCCTTTTAATAGTCTCTATATCCACAAAAAATTCTCACTCTATGGTCTTAAGTATTATTAATATTTGCCCCTAAACCAAGCACCACCATCCGTTATTTTATCCTTTATTTTTTAATGGAGAATAAAATGAGGAAAAAAATATTATGGAAGAAAATTCATGGAGTGACTTGAGTAATTTGAATTCAATCTCTCTTTCTACTTTATCAAATTTTTGAATAAATAAAAAAACTAGTCAATATCCATGGACATACATATTAACCCTTTGGTTTTAAAAAACCATTATACTATGATTGACCATCTCTCCTTAATAATAACTTTTGGTGTAATGTATACTACCTAGATAGGGTTTTCCATAGATCCGCTCTTCATCTTATCACTAACTATGAGATCCATACTTACAATTAGGGCATCCTTTTTTTTAATAATACTTCTTATACACATCCGTCATGGGGATTGAACCTGGGTCACATCACTGATAATGCAAGTGTTGTCCTTGCCGGTAGACCACACTCACACAGATAGGGCATCCTTACAATAAGGACTCTCAAAAAATGACTTCTATACCATGTTACCTAGATTTTCTTCACACGAGTCTTTTAGTTTTTTAGTTTTTCCTAATATATAGAACAAGAAGAAGTGGCGCTCACTCCTTGCTCACACTTTTTCTCCTGCTTCTTTCTCACACTTCCTACATCCTATTTATGTTTCTTGCTTGCTCCTAACTCACACTTGCATTAAATACATACCTAATATTAAAACAATAATTAGTTAAATTTTGAGTACAATGTCTACGTCTATAAAATTTCTAAGCCTTCCTATAAATTAAAATGTATGTATTTTTATATCAAGATAGCATTAAAAATCTACTTTGCTTCATTTGCCAAATAATTGAGTATCATAATTAATTTATATATAATATTAGCTCAATCAATTAAATTCTTGAATTTTTAGGAAAATTTTAAATCTTTTCAAATGATACATGCATAATAGTCAAGTTGTATTATGCAACAATTATTTACCAACTTAGTATATCATGGGAAAATCAAATTTATATTAGAATCTCCCTAATTTTAAAGAGATAAGAACCTCCCCTCTCACACACATTTTTTTCTTGTTTAATAAATAATACAATTTTATATATATTAATAAGTTCAAGGGTGGGGGACCCGAGTATAACCCCTTGTTCTTGAGAAAAATAAATAAATAATTTGTGTGTGGCTTCTATTAGGGGCCACTCCCAATACAAAAATAAATCATTAGAATTTTATCAAGTTAATTAGACCATATCCAACTTGCCTTTCTATAAAACGTATTCTTCATTTATATTTCTATCAAAGATATTCTCCATCTTCCTCAAACAACTAAGTTTCCACACTGAAATCCTTTATATAATTTGTATTAAGAGATAAAATATCACTCATACAAATGCCTTCCAAAATCTAACTTTTGTCAAAATGAAATTCAACACTGCAAGTTGCTAAAATATTTGCTCCCTAGTTTCCATATCTATAAATATCTTGTCTATAACAACATGAAAATTTCCTTAAACCTTTTTTTAAGGTTCATGCCCCTAATATTCTAATATATTATTTTCATTCCTATTTTTTGTTTTTATTTTTTATTTTATTCCCAATTCTTATTAACACTAATGATATTTGTTTTGTTTCCCATATCAATATCCCTTTGGGTTTCTTTTTCTCTTTGTTTTTGTTTCTTGGATATTTCTCTCTTTTCTTCATTATCGTCAATACTTTCATCCTCATAAATCTCTTCAATCTTATCGTACTACTCATAATAAGAATTATATCTTTAGATTTGTCTTTGCTCTAATGGATCTAAAGTACAAGGAGTAACCTCAAAAGTACATGATTCTTTATGTTGCTCTAAAAACCCTAAAGTGCAAAGATGTTCTTTCATAGCAATTACCTTCTTGTTCTTCCCTAAAATCCCTAAATTGTTATACATTTCCTCCATCCTCATTTCTTTATTATGTTTCTCTTGAAACCCTATAGTACAAGGGATAATCTCTACACCACTTTCACTTTTATTTACTAGGAGCAAATTCTATACTAGTTGAGAAAAATGAAGATGATTTACTTGGAATAAACCTAACCTCTTCTATTATCTTTGTTTTGGAATTTTCCTCCACATCTTCCTTTCCACCTTTAATTTCTTTTAAACTTAAACTTATAGATTGTACTTTCTCATCCCTTATACCCTTCTTTGTTTATTTTGATCCAAGTGAGCTATGGTGGCCTTTACCAAATTATGTTGTAGATATGCTTTATTTACCTCTTCTCCTAGAGTAGAGTATCGTTGATCTGATTTATAGCTTCTATTACTGTATGATTTCCTTACTTTATCTTGAAATTTATCTCATGATCAAAATTCCCTAACTCCTAATTAATATTTTTCACTTTGCAAACTCTTGCCATGTATCCAGTCTCATAAGAAAATTATGGCATCAAAATACAATATTTTTATAGTCCACTTGTTGATCCCATTCTCTTGATTCAGATTTAATATTAATGGATTGTGGCAAAGGTTTTGAAATATCCATAACACATATTTGGGTATATACAACATGATTTTGCTACTTAATATTTAGTTCTTTCTTGGTGAATTTCCCTCGAGTATTTCCAATATTCTTCAAAACATTGATAAGATCGTATGGGAGTCCAAAAAGCCTAACCCACACTAGAAGCTTCTTAATAGATTTTGTCTTACTAGAAAAATTTGCATTCCTTGGTCTTAAATAAAGGGTATCTATCCCCTTAAATGATGGAACTAATTCTTTTGAAGAATTGAAAGAACATGCTCAATGTGTTGTAAATGTGCCTGCCATGTAGAAGAAAATATAAGAATATCGTCAAGATAGATAATGACATATCTATCTAAGCACTCATTGAAAACTTTATTAATCAGCCTCATTAAAGTTGCAGGTGCATTAGTGAGCCCAAAAAGTATATCAAGCCACTCGAACAAACCCATCTTAGTCTTGAAAGTTGTTTTCCAAGTATCTTCAACCTAAATGCAGACCTGGTGGTATCCACTCTTAAGATCAATTTTATTGAAAAAATTAGCACCTTGAAGTTGATCTAGGAGATAATCAATGTGGGGCAGAAGATATCTATTTTTTATTGTGCTTTTGTTAAGTGCTCAAAAATCAATACAAAATCGTCAAATGCCATATTTTTTTTAGAACAAGAAGAATTAGAGAAGCATAAAGAAATGTTGGGTTTGATGAACCCCTTAGTTAACAGATCCTGAAGCTATTTTTTAATCTCATCATATTACAAAATAGATTACCTGTACATGGGTGCATTAGGCAAAGGTGTTGCTGGAATTATATCAATGTTGTGATTAATTTCTCTTTCAGGAGGTAAAGAAGTGGGCTCCTAAAAAATGTAGTCATATTTATGCAATATTTTATCAAGTACAGTGGGCTTGTGTGACTTAGATGTTTGTGTTGATGAGTGTTATTTTTGTGTATGAATGAATATGAGTGCAAGAGCTTGTGCTTGATTGGAAGCTATATTGGTTTGGCAAAAAGTAATCAAAATATTAGTTGTGTGCTTTGTTGATTTAATTAAATAATGCTTATTATTTTTTTGTAGTGTGATAAATATTATTATAAGCATCATATGTTGCATGCATGTCATACTGATGTGGCTTTCCAAGAAATAAGCCACAACATTCCATGGGGTTCACATCACATATGACTTGATCTTTGAATTTAAGACCAAAAGTGAAAGCAATGGTGCACATGTGTGTGATCTTTGATGTAGTGTTGCTATCCTTCCACCCAAGATATTACGGGTGAGTATGAGGTGTTATGGGTAGTTTAAGCCTATCAGTAATGGACTTCGCAATCAAATTCTTTTGTGAGTCATTTTCAATTATATAATCTATGGAAAAATTATGCAACAAATGTGCACATGTAACGAACAAAGTGTCACGATCAACTATGATGGAATTATGGTTCATCAATGTGACATGATTTATATGCCCTCTTAACTCCTCATAAATCTAACCCTCTCTAGTAGTCTTGATGGTGTTATCACATGTTCCCTAATCAGACTATACAAGCAATGTCTTCATCCTAAACTTCTATAATTGTGGACATGCAAATTTTTCATGCCCTTTCTTTATACAATATCTATAGAATTTTTTATTCTTGCCATTAGAAGAAGAAGAATAAGGAGAAAAATCATGAAAGGTATGCTTAGAAGGAAGGTATTGATTAGAATCAGTAGGAGTATAAGAAGGGGAGAAATGAGAAGATTACCTTCATCTCTATGGTTGTGGACGTCCTTGTTGTTGTGAATAAAATGCTTGTGTGGAACCACCAAAAGAGTATTGAGGTCCTCGATGTTGTGCAACAAACTTCTCCTCCATAAGTTGTGCATGATTGAACACCTCATCAAGATTGGTGCATGGAGTATATTTCAACTCATAATAAAAGTGTGCCATAAGTCCACTTTTAAACATAAGAATCAGGTAATCTGTACAATCAGTAATGCATAGCAAAATGTGTAAATAGTTGAATTGATACACATAATCTTGAACTGATTGATTTTATCCTTGTCGAAGGCGGGCCAATGAATCTGTAAGTTAGAATCATAATGGGATGGATAAAATGTGGCCTTCAAAGTTTTGACCAATTCATCCCACGTGAGAATGGGATTTTGAGTTTCATGGCATTCAATTATCAGAACCTTAGCCATGCCAAAAAGTTTCAACTTGGAAAATGGAACCTTATCATCATCCGTAGTTTGACTAAATTCAAACTAGGTCTCCATATCGAGTATCCAAGTATTTATAACATTAGGATCTTGGGAGCCTTCGTAAATGCGAACTTCACATTTTGCATGGGAAATAGGAGATGTTGAGGACTCTAGTTTGATGTTCTTAATGGTGTCAACCAAAGAATTGATATGGGTGGTGACTTCAACCAATTTTTTAGCTAAGGCCATGTTGGTAGCCATATGTCTGGTGCGATCCAGGAAGAAGATTGAAAATTCAATAAATGGCAGTCACAAAGCAAAACTACAAGCCAGTTTGACAAGGGAATATTTGGGACACAATACGAGAGACAAAATAGGGGTAAATATAAAAAGTACCATGGTGGATGGATAGAGCTCAAAATGAGATTTCCAAAAAGTATATGCAAGGGTATACTCAAACAAATGATGGCCCTGTAAAATCAATTTTTATAAAGTCTCCCGTAATTATGGATACATAGGTGCAAAAATATGTGTTGCAACGGTTGATTGCAGTGTCAATGTGTGACACAATGGATAGATGTAATTTTACATGGCAGTAAATAATACCAACATTCAATGGTCAATTCAATGTGCAATCCAAGAGCATTTACGAATGTCAACAACTTCCAATGACTTGGTAATTTCCAACAGTTTTTACGAATAGCAACTGCCAATGGCGACTACAATGGCTAGGTGTACCACATCCAACGGTAGATAGAAATTTTGGAAAGGGAAGGGAGAGCTAACAAGGTCAATATGATCTAATAAGCGATGTGGTCAGTGAGGTGTGATAATATTGAAGTGCACATAAGGATACGTTGACGGCACAGAATTTTGTTCACAGAGATGGATAGATGACAGACAGGAAAATACGTTAAATAGGGCATGGATTGTAAGACACACGTGGGTGACTGACAATGGTAGGGGACCAACATGAAATGTGATATTGACTATCGTGGGATCGAGAAACAAGCAGGAAGGTAGATCTAGGGATGATGTGGCAACTGGTACGACACGTAGGCAAGAAGCAATGAAGCAGACAATGTTCAACTATGATAAATAGGGCATGAAAATTGGAGGGGGTCCAATTGTCGTAGGTGTCAATAAATATGATACGATGGTAGGGGTAATTGAAATACATGGGCTAGCCGAGGATAGACAACGAATATAGATATCTAACTTAGGTAGGGACGACCAAGTTAAAGGTGTCTATAGTCACTATGTAGAAGATGTGGGACAAAACCCACTAGAAAACCCAAAGAAACACATCGATAGAAAATAAAAATACGGCTCCCAAAATGAATGAACACACCAAAAAATTAGCAAAACATTAGACAAGATTTTAATTTTGGACGTCAAATATGCGTTTGTCGCTAGAAAATTTAGTGGGGCACCTAAAAATATAATGGAATGTAGATCAATGCATGGAGATCATCGAAAATCATCGAAATAGGTTGTGTTGCATCATAAAATGTAGAGTATATTTAGAAAATGCAATGAAAGACAGATGTAAGGCCCAAAACATCAAATTAACCTGTGTATGAGAAAAACATTGAATACAAGGTAGATCATCATCAAAAGAGTATGGAGTGGTGCATGATCTGAAAGTCACCGGATACGGGGTAGAGAAATGGTGATCTGGTAGTTGCATTGTATGGTATTTTGTGAAAAAAGAGCACATAGGTTGAAGGGCAACATGCACGAGCGATGTCTAACATGATCGACAAAAGCAGACTCAACTAGACACGGATGGTGGAGATGATGGTCTGCGTTGGAAGGTGTAGGGATTCTTTGCACTGATACTGTTGTTGTAAAAATATGCAGTGCATCATGTGAACTATGGAAAAATGTAGATCATCAGAGTAACATTTAGATGTCGAAAGTCATCAAAGGCATCAAAGTACAAGAAAATTGGTGTTGAAAGTTAGTAACTGCAATGTATGCCACTAAAAGAACATGCCAAGATGTAGACTAGCATCGAGGTTGTCAGGAAGCACACGAAAGTGGTAGAAGCTCTAGAACAGGGCTGCAAAGGTGCCAAATATGGTACAACAAGTTGAGACGGATAGATTTGAGCCAAAAATGGTAGGTGTTGTAGATCATGCCAAAAAACATCGATTGAACCAAAAAAATGATTAAGCACCACCTACCTCATAGGGAGTCATAAAAATTTTGAGTTACCCAGAATAACAATAAATACCCAAAAGTTGCAATTCTTAACCAAACGATGAAATACACAAACATTGCAAGTTAGAGGAACACTTGAATTACATAGATCAATACCTAGAAAGCATGTCATAAATGAGAAGCTCCAGATCACGAACAAGGAAGGTGCAAGTGCACTAGATTATGAGTAAACGAGTATGGAAGCAAACAAAGTTTTGAGATTATCCAAGTAAGTAAGATCAAAGTGGTAGGCGACCGCATACAAATTCAAGAACAATCTGTAAAGCCTACACAAAATAATTTATAAAGAAGTTAATGACTCCACATATAATACCTATGGGAGGTGTTCTCATTTCTCATTTAAACCAAAAATGGCCTAGAGAAAGAGGATACTTGCTTACTCCATAACTTGATCTGATACCAGTGATAAGGAATCAGTTTACAACAAATACAAATATCAAAATACAATCCAAAACTACAATGTATTACCACAAGAGTCCTATAAATAGGCATTACAAAGCATAAGTTATGGATAAGGTTATATTAAATAATGATGGTACAACCTTATCCATTACAACAACTAACAATTAAAAATAAACAGACGTAAACGACTGTAAATGGTAATGGCTTATTACATTAATCTTAAGAGACTCTTGATGTTCCTTATTCTATTGGAGATTAACATGATATTTTGTTTCTTGTCTATTCAATTTTCTCTCAGATAATGTAATAATAATTATCTAATAATAAAATTATGTTGAAATTGGACCCAAGAATCTATAGATTACATTTGTGAATCATCATTATGTTTAACATAAATATGTTAAGATCCTTCCAACATCTTTCATGAGGAGTAACTATAGTTGAAGCATATACATTTATAACCCCAATTTTGATATTTTTCTCTTTCCCATAAAATAGTCCACCAATCCTATAACGTTTTGCTTCTAACATTTTCCATCTCATTTGCATTTGTCCCATATTTTTGTAAACTTATTTGAAGTTCCTATAGAAGAAACTATTAGATAATCACCCATCTTCCAAATATTTTTAAAAGCATCCTTACATTCCTCACTACTTAATGTAGTTTTTATATTAAAATAAACTTAAGACTATAAAAAACTATTAATTCCTTAATAAATATTTTAATAAGGGTCTTATTCATATCCCTAATATTCCTTGATATCATTTTAATCATCACTATTTATTTTATTAGTGGGCTTAGCCCCATTTCTTGTTAACACCTATGATATTTTTATTTGTCTTCTAAAATCAATATCTCTTTGAGTTTCTTTTTTCTTTGTTCATCCTTTGACAAACTTCCTCTACTTTTTCAATTCCCTCCAACACTTTATTCTTCATCAATCTCTCCTAATTTTCTTTATTGTTCATAATGAGACTTATCATTTAAAGATTTATGTTGCCTTAAAGAATGTAAAATACAAGGAATAGCTTCATAAACATTTTCTTCTTTATGTTTCCCCATAAAACCTAAAATACAAGGATGATCCTCCATAGTAGTTGTTTTCTTTTGATACCATTGAAACCTTAAATTTTAATGGATATCTTCCATATGCATTTCTTTACTGTCACTCTTGAAACCTTAAATTGTAACGAACACACACTATACTACTTTCATTTTTATTGCAAGGAGAAGATTTTATGCTATTTGTGGAAAATGAAGATGAATTACCTATATTAACCTTGAACTCCACTTCATTTACTTTAAAATTTACCTTTCCATATTCCTTTGTACCTTTAAATCCTTTTGTATTTGAACTTATTTATTGTACATCCTCATACCTTGTTTCATTTTTTCTTCTAATGGTTGATTTGAGTGAACTATAATGACCTTTTCCTTTTGATGATCACAGGAGTTTTTCTTGCAACTTTCTTAGGAGTGGCAAATCCTTGATTTGACCTAGATTCTACTATGATATGATTTTCTTATTTCGTATTGAAGTTTTCCTCATGCCCAAAAATTTCCATTTCTTTCTCCATATTTTTCACTTTACAATCCCTTGCCATGTGTTTTGTCTCATAACATTTGTGACATTGGAATATAATATTTTCATAATCCATTTATGACTCACATTCTCTTGATTTATATTTAATACCAATAGATTTCAATAAAGGTTTAAAATATCCATAGCAACACATATTAGAGTGTATAAAACATGTCTTCTCTCCTTAGTATTTGGTCCCTCATGGATAAACTCCCCTAAAGTAGGGCCAATATTCTTCAAAACCTTCTTATTAGTGAGTTGACAAGGAAGTCCAAAAAGACTAATCCACACTAGAAGCCTTTTAATAGTCTCTATATCTACAAAAAAATCTCGCTCTATGGTCTTAAGTATTATTAATCTTTTCCCCTAAACCAAGCGCCACCATCCGTTATTTTATCCTTTATGTTTTAATGGATAATAAAATGAGGAAAAAAATATTCTGGAAGAAAATTCATGGAGTGATTTGAGTGATTTGAGTAATTTGAATTCAATATCTATTTCTACTTAATCTAATTTTGAATTAATAAAAAAACTAGTCAATATCCATGGACTTACATATTAACCCTTTGGTTTTAAGAACCATTATATTATGATTGACCATATCTCCTTAATAATCACTTTTGGTGTAGTGTATACTACCTAGATAGGGTTTTCCATAGATCCGCTCTTCCTCTTATCACTAACTATGAGATCCATACTTACAACTAGGGCATCCTTTTTTTTAATAATACTTCTTATACACATCCGTCGTGGGGATTGAACCTGGGTCACATCACCGATAATGCAAGTGGTGTCCTTGTCGATAGACCACACTCACATGGATAGGGCATCCTTACTTACAATAAGGACTCTCAAAAAATGACTTTTATACCATGTTACCTAGATTTTCTTCACACGAGTCTTTTAGTTTTTTAGTTTTTCCTAATATATAGAACAAGAAGAAGTGGCGCTCACTCCTTGCTCACACTTTTTCTCCTGCTTCTTTCTCACACTTTCTACATCCTATTTATGCTTCTTGCTTGCTCCTAACTCACACTTGTATTAAATACATACCTAATATTAAAACAATAATTATTTAAATTTTGAGTAAAATGTCTACGTCTATAAAATTTCTAAGCCTTCCTATAAATTAAAATGTATGTATTTTTATATCAATATAGCATTAAAAATCTACTTTACTTCATTTGCCAAATAATTGAGTATCATAATTAATTTATATATAATATTAGCTCAATCAATTAAATTTTTAAATTTTTAGGAAAATTTTAAATTTTGTCAAATGATACATGCATAATAGTCAAGTTGTGTTATCCACTTAACTACCCATGCACATTTAACAATTTTTGAAGGCCAACAACATGGGAGCAGCAGAGGAGTAGATGCGAAGCAATAGAGGTCAGGGGGATGCATAGGATCAAAACAACGGAGGCTCTGTGGAGGCAGGTAGGACCAGTGTTCATAAGATAGGCAAGGATCCAGAGGGAGGAACTGAGGCAAAGGATAGTAGAGATTCGATCTCTAACCAAGTACGCTTAGCCAGAGAGCCTGACCCACCCGACAAAGACCCTGATAAAGGGACCCAGCATGGGACTACGGGACACAAAAAATCTTCGTCCTTTGCAAAAATCCTAAAAGGTTTAAGCATCAACTTTTTCAAATATTTTCCTCCACTGGTGCCATTAAAGAACAGGATCATCGCTCCTACAAAAATCATGGATGGATTCCTAGCCATGGAGAAGTTTTCGTTGGTTGGAAATTTCCTGGGTGGAAGGCTTGACATTGAAACTATTAGGGCTTGGGCATGGAACAAATGGAAAATGGCAAGAAATTTTGAGATAGTGGCCCTTTCCAAAGGGTTCTTAATAATAAGGTTTAACAACAAGGAAGACACTAAGAGAATTCTGGTTGGAGGCCCATGGTTCCTAGGTAGATGCAGCCTCTATCTCAGAAGATGGGGCGAAGACTTCGACCCTGATACACAAAATATTAACAAGGCCCCCATTTGGGTTCACTTGCCTAACCTACTGGCTCAATTTATCAATGAGTATTGGCTTCAAGGAATAGCAAAAAATATTGGCGAACTGGTGGCTATTGATCACACCACCCTGGCAAGGACAAGATTGACTCAGGTGAGGATCTGCGTTAATGCAAATCTAGAAACAAAGCTTCCAACCTCCATCGATTTGGAATATAGAAATTACTTAAGGAAGCAACCGGTTGAATATGAAAACAAACCGGCCTTTTGTATAGAGTGCAGAAACCAAGATCACCTTCCAAGCTAGTGCCCAACAATGGTATCAAAGAAAGAAGGCCAAAATAACAATGCCCAAAGGTAGAGGGATCATCATAAACCAAGGACCTAGGGCATCTCAAGGAGCTTTCAGGAAAGTTAGAACAGACCTTGAGCATCAAGTCCAAAATCAGGAAAAGGAGAAAGGAAAGCAACAAACCATCAATGGAGACAAGGTAAGTCTGAAAACCCTAAGCTCCAACAGGTTTGAAGTATTAGCATTTAAGGATTCTGATGATGAAAATGAGGGATATAATCAAATACAGATTGAATGGCTCGAAGACCTAGAATATTTGCCTAAAGCAGGGTCATCCTTAGTGTTGCCTCAAGATCTGACCAACCCTCAAGGTGTGGATTCAAACCCTTTTGAATACAGGATGAACCTTGATGGAGGTGAGTCCAGCATTGACATGATAGGATTCAAAATGACAATGGGGGGATCTAGTCCTGTCCTGCAAGAAATAGCTCCTCCTAAGTTTAGCCCAAAATAGATAAGAAGTTTAGTGAAATCCTTGATTGACTTTGGAAGCGAGAAAAATAGAGGAAGAATGTATGAGGCAGATCATTATAAACTCAAGATCGACAATGAAATAACAAATGGGAAACAGAGGACACTTCTACAACAAGTTATCACAAGTCAGGATGATATCCGACATAACAAATCTCCCCCACCCCAGGGTAAGGGGAGAGGTAAAAACAATAAGCAATCTAAATGAATATCCTCTCATGGAATGTGAGAGGCCTTAATGGCCTGGTAAAAAAAAGGACAGCTAAGTCATTAAGGAAAACAATTAATTCGACTATAATGTTACTTCAAGGGAGGATGGCTTTCAAGCAAGCGAGAGGAGCTTCTGGAGGACTGATGACGATGTGGGACCCCCAAAAAGTGGAAGGAAATGTGATCCAGGCTGAGGAGAGGGCCCTAAGTATTATATTCCATGATTTAGATAACAATAGGTCATGTATCACCTCAAATTTTTATGCCCCTAATACTGCTCAGGAAAGAGAGTCTCTATGGGTTTACCTGACTCATTTAGGTGAAGCATTTTGAGACATTCCTTGGGTGGTAGGGGGAGACTTTAATACTCTGCTATACCCATCTGATAAAAAAGGAGGATCTAGGCTACCTCTCAGAAGTATGGAGGAGTTTAATTCATTCATCAACACATATGAGCTTATGGACGTCAAGTTAAAAGGAGCCAAGTTTACTTGGAGCAACTGGTGAGTAGGGCAACATCTTATTCAAGAGAGGCTAGACAGGTTTTTTTTCTCGAAATAGGCTCTCATGGACTTTGGAGACTCTTCCTTGTTATCTTTGCCCAAGATCGCTTCTGACCATAGCCCTATCCTACTCAAGGTTCCCTAAAGCTCTTGCCTCAAGAAGCCCTTTCGATTCGAGGCAGTGTGGACGAAGCATAAGGACCTCAAGAAAAGAATCATTCAATGGTGGAATATCGATGGTCACAAAAACTCTTCCTTCCAGCTGGCCCAGAAACTAAGGATGGTGAGAGATAACCTTAGAATTTGGAACAAAGCAATTTTTGGGAATCTATTTGAAAAAAAGAAAGAGGTCAGTGATAGACCGACTGTCATCGAAAGGAGCATTGAAAATGGTCAATATGGTGAGGCAACCAAATCAGAAGAAAAAATTCTCTTGGCTGAATTCCACAATATCCTGGCCTATGAGGAAATGTACTGGAGGTAGAAATATAGAGCATTATGGCTTAAGGATGGGGATTCTAACTCTAAATTCTTCCATGTGACCACTCTGCAAAATAGGAGCAACAATAGAATACGTGATTTGATCAAGGAAGATGGCTCCACAACTCACAATGTCCAAGAAATCATAAATGAAGTTGTACATTACTTTAGCAATCTCCTGGGAGAAGAAGTGCAATGCCAGGCTAATGCAAAAGAATCCCTTTTACGTGCTATTCCTAAAACTATTGATAATGACATAAACAGGAAACTCGTAGATCCTTTTTCAGATGAGGAAATCAAAAAAGCTTTGTTCGCCATGGATCCGAATAAAGCACCTGGGCTTGATGGTTTCTCTCCCCGCTTCTTCCAAACCTACTGGGACATGGTGGGGGCAGATGTTTGCTTGGCCATGAAGGAATTTCAATCTTCCAAACACATTCCTAGAAGCTACAACTCCACATTTATAGCCTTGATCCCAAAAGGAGTAGCTCCTAAAACTATGGCTGATTATAGACTTGTGAGCCTGTGCAATGTAACATATAAAATTCTCACCAAATTTATAGCAAACAAGATGAAATATATTCTACCCCTTATCATTGACCAATGTCAAGGAAGCTCATTCCAAGGTAGATCTATCCTCGATGTGGTCATCATGGTTCATGAAGCCCTTCACTCTGCAAATCAAACCAAGAAAGCATCATTTGCTTTAAAACTGGATATGAACAAAGCTTTCGATTGTATAAATTGGGAGTTTCTTGAGGCAGTGCTAATTAAATTTGGATTTAGTCCCCAATGGGTAAATCTCATTCGAGGATGTATACATAAGCCTTAATTCTCTGTATTAGTTAACGGATCCTCCGTAGGGTACTTTCAAAGTTGTAGGGCTCTAATACAAGGGGATCTTATTAGCCCCATGCTATTCATCATTGTGGCTGAAGCCCTAGGCAAAACCATCAAAGTTGAATCATCTCTTGTATCAAAGCAACTTCCCAAAAATTCTCGGTCACTCACCAACAATTTATGGATGATACGCTGATGCTCTCTCTTGCATTGGTGGCAGAAACCAAAATAATCAAACACATCCTTACCCTGTATGAGGAGGCGATCGATCAGAAGGTCAATTTCACCAAAAGCAAAATATTCTTCCTCAACACTCCCATTTAGAAATAGATCAGGATTGCAGGGATATTGGGATGTACCATAACTACTTTGCCAATTTCATATTTAGGCCTACCTCTTTTCACTAGGGCTCCTATGCAAGTTATGTGGGACAATGTGGTGGAAAGAATCCAGAAGAGGTTAGCAGGATGGAAAGGTCACTTTTTATCCCAAGCAGGCAAAGCTACCTTGACTATGGCTTCATTGCAAAGCATTCCTGTCTACTTCCTATCAGTTTTCAAAGCCCCGGCTCGAGTCCTCCAAAATATAGAATAGCTTCAAAAAAAATTTTTGTGGTCAGGATTGAAAGAAAAGCACAGGATCCACCTAGTTGGGTGGTACAAATTTTGGCTTCCCAAGGATGGGGGAGGCCTTGGCCTAAAGAGAGTTTCCCACCTGAATGCTGCATTGCTAGTCAAACAAGTGTGGCGTGTCCTATCAAGCCAAGATAATGAGTGGATAGCCATTTTGAAAAGGAAATACCTGTAAGGTTCTGATTTTTTGAACACTCCTATTCCGATACGAGGATCAGCATTCTAGAAAGCAATTTTGGCAAGCAAGGAGATTGTTAAGAAAGGGATGAGATGGATAATTGGGAATGGCACTAGGATCAAATTCTAGGAGGATAGATGGGTGAGGGAGGAGGCCCTTATAACTGACCCTAGGTTAGAAAGAATCAAGCATTTCAGTGATGAAAATTTTGGACCCATGGTTGTAGACTTCCTAAGACAGGAGGGGAATAAGTGGAGGTGGAAATCTGTAAATGTGCAAGGACTACTACACAAATATAAGGAAATTGAAGGTGTGCTATTTCAATAATTCATTCCTATGAATGCAGATGAGGATCATATGAGGTGGGCAACGACTGAAAGTGGGGAGTTCTCATTGAAATCGATGTACATATTGCTTCTTGACTATGAGGATCCGCCATTTCTTTCCAAAGTGTTGTGGATTGACAAGTTGATCCCTAAGCTAACTCACTTTTCCTGGGATGCCATTCAAGGAAAAATCCTCACCATAGACAACATGATACAAAGAGGTATGACTTTGCCTAATAGATGTTATTTGTGTAGGAAAATCTGGGAATCGATTCATCACATATTTCTAGAATGTCCTTGGTCGGTAGCCATCCTAATGGGGTGTTCCAAACCTTTAACATATCATGGGTAATGCCTACCACATTTCTTGAGTTGTTCCATCAATGGTTGTCTCCCTTCATCAGTTCCCAGCTAATGTTCCTATGGAATATTTGCCTCCATCACTATCTATGGCATATTTGGCTGGAGAGAAACTATATAGCCTTTAGAGCCCTTAATGAATCTATTATTGACCCGCTTTCTGTCATTACCAAAATTTTGGCCTTTGCCAAAGAAAATCTCAGCATCCTTCCTTCGTCTCCCCAATCCATCCCTCTGCATGAGAAAATTCTTGCTAAATCCATTGATATTTCCTTAGACAAGTCCATAGGAGTGTGCAAACCTCATCCAAGGGCAGAGTCTAGATGGATTTCCCCCCTACGGATTGGATCAAATTCAATTTTGATGGGGCTGCCAAGGACAACCTTGGAAAAGCTGGAGCGAGATGCGTGGTGAGAGACCACCAAGGATAGGTCATGCTAGCCTTTTATAAAAACTTAGGGATCAAAGCCAATAATGAGGCCAAATCCAGAGCTTTGTGGAGAGGGTTGCATATGCTCCACGAGGTTCAAGGTAATTGCTACGTGGAAGGGGATTCCCTGAATATTTTCAACCTCCTTAATAACAAAATTAAACCTCCTTGGAGGATATAGGCCATCATCAATGAAGCAAGGATCCTTGCTGACATGAGGAAAGATCTTGTCATCCAACATGTGTTTCGTGAAGCCAATAAAGCAATGGACAAATTGGTGAACATTGAGATTGATGCTGATGGGCTGATCACGTGGATGAATGAGGTTCCAAGTGATGTAGAAAATATCATCCAATAATAAATACTATGAGTGGAACAATGAGGCTATCACGGTGGCAAGTCACGTGTAACTCAGGGATCACTATCATGAGGATGCAAAATACCCAAAAAAGAAGGATTTTCTTATTGGTTGTGGTTAGGTTGGAATCGGATTGTGATCAACCCAAGGCCAGCCTGGAAACTCATACTCACAAGTCGCAGGACTATGATGTGGGGTGGTATTTCCTAAAAAGGACAGTTATGCCAGGAGGGTGCACCATGGGAGGAGGTGCAAGTTTCCAAACACATTGAGACATGGTCCAACCTTTCTCGAGAGGAGTAGGGTCCCTACGAGGGGTCTTAGGACTAACCTCCACATCAATACCAAGAAAATAGATCCTATCAGCGAGATCAAGGCTTACAACGGCATGATCCACATGATGATTTGGCATGATTATCAAGGCAAAGGTTCTTCGCTAGTCATTTCTAGCTTTTGCATGGATTTTAAGGACTTAGCAATGGGTGGATATGGCAAGCAAAGAAACCATCACCTTTTAATCATTCATTACTAGAGTCTTTTGAAGGAAACCATGAGTAGCGAGCTTTCAAAAAATTTATAGAGTAATTTGATAGTTAGCCTATCAAACATGATATACATTGAGCCTAGCATGGTGGTCATGGAGCCTGTTGCACAGGCTATCCTAAATGATAGGCATTTTACCCAATTTTTTGATCTATTTTTTGGTGTGGAAGATGAAATTATGTTGGCTATGATGGAAACATGGGAGGATGGTTGTGTGGAGATCAGGGGTCATGAATTTTTCATTGATGTTCAGTTTTTGGTAGAAATTACTGACCAGTCGGTTAAGGGAAGGTCAATTCACCATCAAAAGCACCACTGGGAGGTGGAGCTCAAAGATTTTAAGGATAGCCCAAAAATATACAAGGAGGCAAAGAATGGCCAATGGCCTCACAAGGATGGACTTCCTAACTCCCTGGAATGCGGTTATGAAGAATGTGTTGGAATTCATCACGGCAGAGGACCCTCGTAAAACTTTACTCAGTTTCCATAATGCCTTTGTTAACTTTTTTCGGGATGTTAACCCCATAAGCATTCCCCAATTTTTGATGAACTCCTTGAACCACACCATCACCTCTTCCCATAGTAAAAAAGGCTTTTCCATGCCCATGCATCAAGGCCTTCTCAAGGTCATTTACAAATATGTCCTTCTCCATGCTCCCCAACCTGTCCTTGCCCCTCCTCCTGAGGATCCCCCGATGGTTCATGGTGAAAGTTTGAGGGGACGTGAGAGCCCTGGTCTTCCAAAATCCTCCCCTATCCTGAAGCAAGAGGGTGAGTCTAGCGATAAGGAAGGCCCAGCAAGGAAAATGCTGAGAATTGATGACCAGCCCATTAGGTCTTCCCTGAGGCTAAAAAACAAGCAAGTTCAAGGAAGTAGCAAAATCATGGAGATTACGTCTGAAGATGAGGGTCCTAACCCTACAATCATGGAATTGAAAAGGTATGTCCTAAACATAGTGGCCAAAATTAATCAATAGATGCATGAATTACAGGATATTTTGACCAAATTTTTCTTCAACGAAGGATACCAGAGCAACAAGTCGGTGGTCTACAACACGGAGACTGACGACAACGAAGAAGACAAAGATGAAAATCAGGAAGAGGAGGTCGAGGATGAGGACTAGGGTCTTCCTCCGATTGGCCTGTACTATGGATGGACGATCTATGTTTTGTTTTGTTGTGTTGGTTGTGGCAGTGGCTTTTTGTTTCCTATGGGCTTATGGGTGATCTCTTGTGCAAAGTGTGGGTGCTTGGGGTAGTTAGGGTCCTGATAGGACCTTTGTCTCTTTTTGTTAAAGGGGTTTTTGACTATGGTGGGTAGTATGGTCTGGTTCTTTTGGTGTCTGGCTAAGAAGTAGCGTCAGGTTAGAGGATACAGTTTCCTCAGTTTGGTTCATGGTGGGGTGCCTCAGCCAAGGGCTTATTTTTGTAAATCGGTTTTGGGTCAACCGTTAAAACCCGGTTTAATGACAGACTTAATTTACCAAAAAAAAAATAGTCAAGTTGTATTATGCAACAATCATTTACCAACTTAGTATATCATGGGACAATCAAATTTATATTAGAATCTCCCTAATTTGAAAGAGATAATAACTCCCCTCTCACACACAATTTTTTCTTGTTTAATAAATAATACAATTTTATATATATATATATAAGTTCAAGGATGGGGGACCCGAGTATAACCCCTTGTTCTTCAACAAAAAAAAATAATAATTTGTGTGGGGCTTCTTTTGGGGGCCACTCCCATTACAATAATAAATCATTAGAATTTTATCAAGTTAATTAGACCATATCCAACTTGCCTTTCTATCAAAGATATTCTTCATTTATCTTTCTATTAAATATATTATCCATCTTCCTCAAACAACTAAGTTTCCACACTGAACTCCTTTATATAATTTGTATTAAGAGATAAAATCTCACTCATACAAATGCCTTCCAAAATCTAATTTTTTTCAAAATGAAATTAAACACCACAAATTGCTCAAATATTTGCTCCCCAGTTTCCATATCTATAAATATTTTGTCTATAACAACCTGATAATTTTCTTAAACCTTTTTTTAAGGTGCATGTCCCTAATATTCTAATATATTATTTTCATTCCTTTTTTTTTTTTTTATTTGTGAGTTTATTCCCACTTCTTATTAGCACTTATGGTAGTTGTTTTGTTTCCCATATCAATATCCCTTTGGGTTTCTTTTTCTCTTTGTTTTTGTTTCTTGGATCTTTCTCTCTTTATTTCATTACCGCCAATACTTTCATCCTCATCAATCTCTTCAATCTTATTGCACTACTCATAATAAGACTTATCATATTTAGATTTGTCTTTGCTCTAAAGGATCTAAAGTATAAGAAATAACCTCAAAGTACATAATTCTTTATGTTGCTCTAAAAACCCTATAGTGCAAATATGTTCTTTCATAGCAATTACCTTCTTGTTCTTACCTAAAATCCCTAAATTGTTATACATTTCCTCCATCCTCATTTCTTTATTATGTTTCTCTTGAAACCCTATAGTACAAGGGATAACATCTACACCACTTTCATTTTTTTCTACCAGGAGAGGATTCTATACTAGTTGAGAAAAATTAAGATGATTTACTTGGAATAAACCTAACCTCTTCTATTGTCTTTGTTTTGAAATTTTCCTCCACATCTTCCTTTCCACCTGTAATTTCTTTTAAACTTAAAGATTGTACTTTCTCATAACTTATACCCTTCTTTGTTTATTTTTTTCCAAGTGAGCTATGGTGGACTTTGCCAAATGATGTTGTAGATAGGTTTTATTTACCTCTTCTCCTAGAGTAGAGTATCATTGATCTGATCTATAGCTTCTATTACTGTATGATTTTCTTACTTTGTCTTGAAGTTTTTATCATGATCAAAATTCCCTAACTCTTAATTAAAAATTTTCACTGTACAAACTCTTGCCATGTATCCAGTCTCATAACAATTATGGCATAAAAATGCAATATTTTCATAATCCACATGTTGATCCCATTCTCTTGATTCAGATTTAATCTTAATGGATTGTGGCAAAGGTTTTAAAATATCCATAACACATATTTGGGTATATACAGCATGATTTTGCTACTTAATATTTAGTCCTTTCTTGATGAATTTCCCTAGAGTATTTCCAATATTCTTCAAAACATCGATAAGATCGTATGGAAGTCCAAAAAGCCTAACCCACACTAGAAGATTCTTAATAGATTTTATCTCAATAGAAAAATTTACATTCCATGGTCTTAAATAAAGGGTATCTCTCCCCTTAAACCATGTGCCACCACCCATTATTTTATCCATAATATTTGAACTGAAAAATATGATGAGAAAAAACCTTTAGGAAGAAACATCACAAAATAATTTGAATTCAAACCTCACTTCCACTTGATCCAATTTTGGATCTCTACAAATTTGTCATGGTCTATGGAACTTATATTTTAACCCTCTACTTTTAAGAACCATTATATCATGTTCAATCATCTCATCCTCTATAATCACTTTTGGAGTAACATTTGCTACCTAGATCAAACTTTCTATGCATTAGTTGTTCTACTTATCTCTAACTTGGGCCTCCATACTTACAACTAGGTCATCCTAACTTTCCATGAGAGTTTTCAAATATGAATTTCCTTCCATACAAGCAATTGGATCTTGATCTTTGCTAGCATTCCTCCCTAGCTCTCACTCACTCACAACTTGCACCCGCTTCTACCTTGGACTACTCTTATCTCTTCTTTCTCTTGGCATTCCTTTGCTTCAGTAATTTTCAAAAATAATATTCAATGCATTTGTGACAAGGTTTTGAAACATTGATGCACTCTAGATGAACCCACTACTTGCACTCCATATTAACTTGCACTCCATATTAACTTGCACTCCCTCCCACCTCACATACACTCTCATCCTACACTCTATTATGGCTCCCACTTGATCCAATCTCCTTAACAAGTTAAATATTGAAAAAACTAATACAATTTTATAAATTAAAAATAAAAATAAATATTGAAGGATAAGTACAATGGGTGGTACAACTGAGGACCATACTCCTTGGTGTTAGTTTTTGATGATATGGGAGTAATAAATCACAATATCTAAGTTATTATGAGATGAGCAATAATGGAGTTCTGGTACAATACTAAAATATGTTATAATTGGAAATGATAAGAATATTACAATGCTATATAATGGAGGAAATGGACACTCTAATAACTTATGCTTATAGTAATAAATTGTACTCCATCACCAATCTATATCTACTACACTATAGCAGTAACTATTGTTATCTCACCTCTATATCTAACACCCACTAGGAGGCCCTTTATATAGGAAGATGGATTCCTTGGCCAAAATTCTATCTTGATGTACAAGTGGACACCCCGCACATTTACAACTTGCACATTGAAACTTGTGCATTTATCACTTATTCATCAAGAAACTACTTTACTTTACTCTCAAGTAACTTCCTACTCTAGTTATGTACCAAGGGTGGTACATTTACATGATCTAAATGATGTAATATACTCTAACACCCCCTATATTACATTATTTGGGTATTGAAGACTTTAGTATTCAATATGGATCTTCTTCCTTTGAATATTCTTTGGCTTCATTAGGCTCTTTGTCTTCTTTGTCTTCAGTCTTTATGTTGTTTCTTATTATCTTTTATGTTTCACTATTCTTTGCTATCTCTATATATTTGAATGAATGAACTAGTGATATCATCATTTCATAGGTTACAAGTGGATCAGTGTTGATCCATTTTATTTCCTTTGATTCTCTTAATGACCGATTTTCTTGTATTCTACAATTATCAAGCTTGAAATCATTGTTAGTGGATGCTTCTGAAATAAGTTCTTGAAAGAAACAATCTATTATGTACATTAATCTCTCCTCATAACTTTTATAGTACTTATATTTGTAGTAGAAAAAGAAAGATGAATGACTTTTTCCTCCACAATATTTACATGGATGGAAATTCCAGCAGTTGATCTTCTCATGACCATTTTGGTTACAATAAGTACATAGTGTAGCACCCTAAAATTGGCATGGTTAAACCTTAGTAAAAATATAAAAGATAAAAATTTGAATTTTAACCCCAAACTGCCCGTTAAACCGCCTGTTACCCGCTTTCCCCATTTTCCACACCATTTTTAGGATTTGTTTTGATCGTTGGACTATATTGTCGCAAATTAGACGAAATCATCCCCGATCTGATGAATTCATCTGGAACAGAACGTCTAGACAATTTCGTCCCAAAATCGAATTTTCATAATTAGCTTATGTTTCAATAGCCTCTCCAACTTGGGCAAAAATGCATCTACGCAGTTGGAGATTTCCTTGTTGGAGATCTCCCAGATTGGGATGATCCCCAACCTCCTAACCTCTTCCTAATCCTATATAAACTAGGATTTTTCTAGTTTATCCCCCTGAACCCCCTAAACCCCTTAGCTGACAGATTTCTCTACAGATTTAGTTCCTTATTCCCTCCTACTACTATTTGTGTTTTGTACTTTGCATTTTCTTGTAAGAATTATACTATTTTTCAGTCGAAGTTAACTCGGATCGTCGTGGACGATCTCGGACAATTACGGACAATTTTGTTGAGGAGCGCAGACGATCTCGTACGATTGGAGGTGATCCTGACTGTAGTCCAGATTGGGGGCAATCAGAGTCTAGAGTTTGTGTTTCCTTAGCTTTCTCTACATTTTTCCTACTGTATTTCTGCACTGTATTAAATTATTATGTTTCTGCATCTTGGAGTTCACCTCATTTAGCATAACCGCATGATAAAGTTAAAATCAATCATTAAATCTACTACATTTCCTTATTTGTTATTGGAATCCATTATTTAGGCATGTTTGTTGTTATTTCTACCATTCTCCTTTGCTTCTGCACTTGCATATTTGGTATTTTGTGTATGTTTTTGTGATTGCAGGTTTCTGATGAATTCGTCAGATTTCAGACAATTCTGTCTGATTTCATATGACCTTTTGTGATTTGGGACGATCCTGTGAAATATCAGACGATTACATATGAATTGAGGCGATCTGAACTGCTACAAGACTCAGAATATTCATCAAACATCCGGAATCAGGTATGACATATTCTAGCTAGCATATTCTCTGTTATTAGCATTCATTCCTATTTTTTGTATTCATTTAAATCAACATTGGCATATAGAATAGTTTAGATTCATCTTGGCCAAACCTAGGATTTGAATGATCGAGTATAAAAATGAACACACCAAACTCACTGTCAACCTAGGCGTGGAAACTGCCATTCAAAATTTTCCTGGTGAACCCACCATCCATCAAAAATTCACCCTTATACCCCTCCCCCGAGTTGCGGGACCTTCAAAGGGCCTCTCAGTCCGAGGTATTGTCCCATCCTTTTCACATCCCCATTTTGGGCGTGGATCCTATAGCCTGAAGGTAAGGATGTGAAAAATTTGGAGCGATATATTTTGGTGAACCCAACATGAAACAAAAACCTTTTGAAAATAAAAATAAGAAAAAAAACAAAACATAAATGCATTTAGAATTAAAAAATTGCATATCATATTTAGATGGTAGATTATAATAAAAGACGAGTTGTCACCTTTAATGTTGAGAATCAACTAGCAGCTATAGAGATTACTTCTGTGCTTAGAGTACCTCAAACAAGTAGGGTTCAACCTTTGTGGGACAAACTTGATAGGAGATTGAATCTCATTTCATCTAGAGCAGCCAAACTTAGGCAAATTAAGAGGTTTGTCCTGGATAGAATCCTGGATCCCGATCAAGTGATTTTGTATCATGAACTTAAGAGAGCTTGCCATAGGTGGTTAGCAAATAAAAGAGCCCTTATGTCTTCTAAGTTGTATACCTTTGAGGAATACCTTGATAATGCAGTTATAGTACATAAATTTATGTCTCATATAGAGGACCAAGAGGTCATTCTTACGGATAGACAGAGATGGAATAGAGTTCCCAGAGCTGTGTTATATCGAGAGTATTGCCATGAAATCTATCTTTACAAATTCAAATATGAAGCAGATAATATCACCATAGCACACTTTGTTGAATTCCTGAAAAACAATTTCCAATTTGAAGAGGAGCATTTTATGACTCCTGATGAACTTGATCCTATCAATGACATCTATAAACTATTTATAGAAAACTAAGCTATTATTTTATTATTGTTATTTCGTGTATTTAGTGTGTTGTTTATTGCCTTTATAAGCATAAAAACAATAACAAAAAAACAAAAATCATAACAAAAAAATCAAAACAATTTCTTTTAAGTATTATAGTAGGTATATAATTAAAATATATACCTCCCAAGATCTGTTGCAAATATATTAATATATATTTGCTAAAATCTAAATTTAGACATAATGACTAGACTCAAGAATGGAAAACAAATTGAAGTAGAAGAAGATTGGTTAAGAAAACCAAAAAATAACCCAGATGTCCTTCCTGAAGACCCAATTTAGGAAGAAGGAACCTTAAACCAACAAGAAGAAGAATTTGTGGACGCAAATGAACAAAAAGAAAATGATAGAGAGGAAGGATCCTCATCTCCTAAAATAACTCCAGAAGGAGCTATTACTTTTGAGAACATGGAACATTTTTGGAAATTCCTCAATACTAATATTGGCACTCTTAATAGAGTAGTCCATATGGATAAAGATCAAATTAGTGACACTCAAGCAACCCTAGAAGATATATATCACACATGCACTAATCCTTTGTCCTTCGTTGATCAAGAGAGTGATCAAGCCGGACCGTCCAATTTGGACATGGCTATTATAATCCAGAACATGCAACAACAACAGGTTACCCAACCACCTAGAGTGTCTGTTACCAAGCCAAGGGTTATTCCCACACAAAAGAAACCTTCATTCACTACTCTATTTCACCAAGCTATTAATCAATATACCTCAAATCAATAAAAGCCTAAAACAAAACAAATACCAATTTCCAACAATCTAGGATACAACATAATACTACACCATATCTTCTTCATAATACTCTTCCTACCAATCATTTGCATAATAGCAATATAGCATCTAATCCTTATGTCCCGCCTTCCTACGCTCACAAGTCCCATACTCATGTACCACCAAACCAATATGGTGGACAAACTGGTAATCTGGAAGCCATGGTGAAATAGTTAGTCTCTCGCATGGACTAGATAGATCCCTACCGTCCCTCGTACAATTATCAAGAGATGTGTAGTCAACCTCTAGACCCTATAGTTGTAGCACAACCATATCCCAAACACTTTCCTATGCATGTCCTACCTATATATAAAGGAACTGAAGATCCCATAGAGCATCTTCATATGTTTAGGATAGCATGTCATGACATATCACATGATGACTTGTTATTACTAAAAATGTTCCCGAAAATCTTAGGGGGGATGGCATTGGAGTGGTATTATCAACTACCCACTCATTCTTTGAGAAATTTCGAAGAGACCACCGAGTCTTTTGTGCATCAATTTAGTGCCTATATCGAAAGGCATGTAACCATTAAAGATTTTTACAACCTAAAACAAGACAAAGATGAGTGTTTTGCTGACTTCTTAGCTCGATGGAGGCAGTTGATAGGAAAATTACACTTTGTGTTACCTTATCGAGAAATGTTGGATATTTTTATCAATAATTTACAAGAACAACTATCCTATGAATTATCAACTGCTACCTTGACCACATTCGATAAAGCTATAGATTTAGCTCGAAGGTTGGAAGATGCTCTCATTAGAAGAGGTCAGCTCAAAAAGAAAGATGATGAGAAAACATCCAAAATCAATATAAAAAAAAAAAAAGTTGTGGGTGACGGAGTCACTGATAGCAGAAACATTGCCAATGTTAATACTATGAAAACAACAGAGAATTTTATATTGAAACCTCCTAATAAACCACCCCAAGAATTTACTAGGTTAAATCAACCTTTATCGACCATTCTCCCATAATTACTAGCACGAGGTTTGATCCAATTACGAACTATCCAGGAACCTGATCCAACCATACCCGGATATAGAGCTGATTTACATTGTGATTTTCATAGAGGACCTGGACATGCTACCAACTCTTGTAAAATATTAAAACATAAAATACAAGACTTGATTGATAATAATGAGATGGAGGTACAAGCCTTTCAACCTAAACAAAATCCTTCTAATAATGCTCAAAAGAACATCCCCCAAAATCAGAATCAGAATGCCAATCAATCATTGGACATATTTCAACATCATTTACCAAAGCATGGTAAAGAGGTGGCTAATCAAATTGAGCATCATAATATTCCCCCTCCTACCCAATATGTAGGGACTATTAGTGGACAATTACATATTCATGATCCTCAAATCTTTGACACAATTTTATCCATAGTTACGACTAGACCTCTACATAATATTCGGATGCTTGATCTTAGTGACACCGAATATGAGACTGAAAGTGACATGGAAATCACCTCAAATCAATCGAATAGTCCTGAATATGAATCAGATCCTATTCAACCTATCATAAGTTCTATGGTTCCAGAAGAACCATTTCCTAGAAGAGTCACTACTAGACCATCTTCTCACCAATACTTTCTAATGAACAGCCATAAACGCTAGACCAAGACCTTTCATCACTTGCAAAATAATATTGAGGAACATTGTGATTCGAAACTGAGACCTTTTTTATCCTATGATCGCTTGAACAACTTTATAATAAAAACAATATCAATACTGACTAGAATTTCCCTTTTGGACCTGTTGACAATATTGTCACATTCCACCAAGGGGCAGAAAAATTGAAACTTTGTACAATATTTGTTTTGTTGAAAGTTTTTCTTTGTTTATAAGTTATAGCAATTTTGGTTTTCCCTATCGCCCCTGGTGGACAAAATGAAAAGAAAAGAGCTTCGGGCCCGAAGCGCTTCAAATCATCACTTCGGGCGAGAACTTTTCCGAAGAGGGGACGAAGAAAACACTTCGCACCCGAAGCATTCCCAGCGACTACTTCGGGTGAAGATTTTGCGAAGCGGCATCCAAGCAACTTCGCCGAAGAAGAAAAGATAGCCCGAATCGGCTAAGGCAAAGAAATTACTTTGGGCCCGAAGTATTTCTAAAATCCACTTCGGCCAGATTTCTCCCGAAGCAGCATAAGTCAAGAAAGTGCTTCGGCCAAAACTCCCCCGAACCACCATTTCAAAAGAAGATCGGCCCGAAGCATTTTTCCCGACCCATTAGCGAAGCAGTTTTTCCAGTGAAGCAGCGAAGGATAAAGGAAGATCGGCTTCGGCACTCCATGCCCCCGAAGTAGTTTTGCAAAGCAAAAATCAGCGAGGCGCTTCCCAAGAATGCTTCCCAAGTTGGGCATTTTCTCGAGGCGATCAGAGAGCCTCATAAATGCATATTTTCTTGCCCGATAAGCCCGCTGCTCATTTTTGGCAATTGGATGCGAAGTATCAATCCGAGAAGGAGAGCCCGACAAGCATGGCCACCACTCGAGCACCGCACCCGCAATCCAAGGACACCCAGGTGGCTCATTTAATGCATCTTTCCCCGGCTGACTCGGTCACCATTACCAGTTTTGGTAGCCGATTTGAGAGATCATCCGCAGCAGCAGCGAGGAGCCAATTTCTTAGGGCCCGAGGGTGTACTCCATCGTTTTTGTAATAATGATTCAGAGGGTCGGGTCCTCTATAAAAACCCAGGCTTTGCAATGTAAAAGGGGGGGAACTTTCTGCTAGAAAGCTGCTATAACTTGATGTCCTGCGTTTAATACTAAAGATCTTTTGTGCTCCATTTCTCTCTTTTATGCTGCCTTCTGTGCTTAATTCTTTTGTCTTTTCTTGTTCGCATACTGAGACTCTGAATCCTAAATTCAATGTATGATTGGGGACCGAACCCCTGAAATTTGCCCTAAAGGATACATAGGAGAGAAAAAAACATTCTTGTTTCTTTCTTTTATGCTGCCTGGTGGATCGAGGTTTCTGTTATTCCCTCGTCTTAATCGTTGTTACTCTGAACCCTGAATTCTAGTGAGAGAGAGAGGAGAACCCTACGAACCCATCCAAAGGATACATAGGAAGGTCGACACTGCGTTTCTTTCATTTCATTCTTGGTGTTTCTTGCTGCTATTCAAGTTATTAGCGAGTAATCGTGCTTCCTGTTCTCTCCCACCTTAAATCATCATCTTCTAACCCTTACTCTTTTTATTTCTTTCTCTAACCCTTACCCTTTTTATTTCTTTTCCTAACCCTTACTCTGTTTATTTCTTTCCTACACTCTTGTCTCAAACCCCAAAAGTAGATTAGTATAGGAGCCGGCCTTTCTCTGGAGATCGGCACGAGGGGCATCTCTTCCCTTTGGCCTTTCAATGTTGGTCGTAGGTCCAGGGTGCGCAAACCCATCGAAAGTCCTTTCCTATGCGGATTTGATGACCAACAGTTTTTGGCACGCCCGGTGGGACCCAAGGTCCCATATTTGAGAAAATTTCTAGCCCGTCTTCACCGGAGCCAGTAGTTCTAACAAGTTCCCGATGAGATCCAGTCAGTCTCATCTTCTGAGTAGTAGTGAGAATCGATGCTCTCATTACTAAAAGACTCTTAGCATCTGGCGACTCTATTTTACCCGAGAATCTTCAAGTCGTAAAGACCAGTACTAAAAGCCTATGCCTTCATGCAAACAAGATGGAGAGTTAGGAATAGAGGAGAGGAAACCGAGTTCTTTGAGCTTGATATTGATGCCTTTGGGGAATGCTCTAGGTTAGTTACCCCCGAATATCTCTTATGCGGGACATCCTCGCAAGAGGCTGTTGTTGACGAGCAAGGCCCAACTTCCGATAGCACAACGGCTAGTTTTCCTCCGAATCCTCCCAACTCACCGAAGCATCCTAGTGCCTCCGTTCCCATTGCCCTTCCGACGAGCAACCCAAGAGGGACTTTGGGGACTTATGTTCCACAAAACCCAGGCACAAATATGGCCCAACAACAACAACAACAACAGCAGCAACCGCCGCCCAGATTATTCCTTGCATGGAATTCTTTGTCACCGTTGAATCTCGCGGGCCAAGGGCAAGTTCCACCTGCTACAATAAAAAAGCTCTCGACATTCGACGGAACTAGAAAGATTGCTCTAGAGCATATCCAGGACATCATTTCCCTGGCGGCGATCCATGATATCACAAAAGAGCGAGTGATGGTGAAGCTCCTGGTTCTCTCCCTTAGAGGAAAACTCCTCTATTGGTATAGATCTCTGCCATCCGACACTATTACGGGATGGGACCAGTTAGCCGGACAGTTGATGCAAGGCTTCAACGAGTCCGTCGATCCAACTTCTCTTCTGCAGCAATTCACTTCGATCCAAAGACATCCACAAGAAGAAATTGTAGACTTCAATGTTAGGTTCGCTCGAACCTGGCAAAGAGTCCCAGTTGGGCTTCGCCCAACTGACGAAGCCACGGCATACTACTTCCTTCGGGCATTCAACCCTGATATCGGCCTTATGATAAGGTACTCAAATGTCAATACTTTTCCAAAGTTGTATGGGTTAGCCAAGAAAGCATAAATGGACCTCATAGCCGTGGGTAAACTCCCTCAAAGAATGCCAATGCCCATACTCCCCGAGTTCCTTCAAGCCCAGTATGCGAGCGCAGTCGCTCCACAGATTTTTGCAATCCCTGCATATCCGATCTCATCTTGGAACCCGAATCCCATTGTGTCGTAGATCACCGCTCCATAGATACATTTCCCCACACTTTCAACTATGCCGCCCACTATCACTCCAACATTTCCAATGTTGCCAGCACCCCTCCAACATCCTGCCCTACCTTCGATACCAACTATGGCTTCTTTACCATCAGTTCCCAAGGTCGATGATATGCAAGCCAAGATATTGCAAGAAATGCAATCGTTAAATGCCACAATGCAGACCTTGTCCAACGACATGACCGTTGTCAAGAAGAAGCAAGCGCAACAAGAGTTTCTACCAAGAAGGTCTTATCCCATGCCTGCACTTACCAAAGATCAAGCTGTCCATCAAGGAAAAGCTTCGACAAGAAATGCTGCGATAGAAGAAGCCCCAAGCACTTCCGATCATGTATACTGGTGCTCTACATGTAATGATCCTCACAAGGAAAATACATGCATGTTGCATCAACACTACGTGCAGACACTAACAAGTAGCATTTAGGGTGGCCAAGTCAATGTCATCCTATAATTGGATCAAAACTTGTCAATCGGTGAGGAAGAGCCAGTCGCGGTCCTTACCAAGGGAGGTAAAAGGTCGATAGAGGTGGATGCTACTCAGATGGCTCCTTTGAAGGTACACGCTCAATTTGAAAAGGGACAAACATCCTCTTCAGCCCCGAGCGAAGCTCCTCCGCTAGCTCCAATCAAGGAAAAGGCCCAAAAGGCCACTGTCGAACCACCTCAGGTGGAGACCAAAGAACAGGCTAAGGAGAAGCTCAAGTTTCCCTCGCTCACCAAGTGACAAAGGGTCAAAGCGACAAAGCAATATCGCACCAAGTACGAACCGAGAAAGGAACCTGAGGTGCATAGCTCCCCAGCCTACAACATTGTAGAAGAGTTGAAGAGAATTCCAGCCAAAATCAGTCTGTATGATGCTCTACAACTTCCTGGACAAGTGGACCTATTGCAAGAATCATTGAAGAGGATCAATACAAAGAAGGCAGAGCCACTCGCTCTGGTGCAGACCCTGTCCGCGTCCATCATGGGGAAAAATAGACCACCACCGTTCTACTTATCCTTACAAATGGAAGGGTATATCATGCATAACTGTATGATAGATTCTAGAGCTGCGACGATAGTAATGCCGAAGGCGGTATGCGAGGAAATAGGCATGGAATACACACAAAGTAGTCATGGAGTCCTCCAGCTGGACGGTACCCCAGTGAAGACTATAGGTGTCATCAAAGACATTCCTATTCGGCTACATAAGACACCTCAAATCATAGTCATACAAGAGGTGGTAGTCGTGGACCTTGAGCCCTACTTTAGCATGTGCCTGTCGAGGGAATTCACGGCAAAGCTGGGCGGATATCTGTCCATGGACTACACTCATCTGGAGATCCCCTTCAAAGGGAAGAAGGTGAAGATCTATAATGAAAAGCCTTCTACGTTCCTGGTTCAGAAGATGTCCGAGGAAGAGAGCAGTGGTCCTGTGCATACAATCGCGGAGGAACTAGAACAAGTGGATCTAGTCCAGAAATCCCTCGCACAGTTGTGTTGTGAAGATGAATTTTCATTGGCAGATTTCAATGCCATGATAGAGACTGAGGTGGGGTGCTACACCATCGCCAAGTCTAAGAAACCAGCCAAAATGGAAGGAAAGGTTTCTGCTCAAGAAGGACTATGGAAATTGTTCTTCGATGGTGCCCGATGCAAGAACGGTGCTGGGGCAGGAATCCTTCTGATTTCGTCGTTCGGTGAGCAAAAGGAATATTGCTACCGATTGACATGGAGCTACACCAACAATGCAGCAGAGTATGAAGCCTTATGCTTGGGACTCAAGAAAGCTGACAAGTTAGGCATAAGGCATCTTCAAATCTTCGGAGATTTTGAACTAGTTTGCAACCAGGTCACCAACAGATGCTCTTCAAAGAAGCACTATCTTAAATCATACCGCAATAGGGTATGGGACCTGTTCGACCAGTTTGAATCCCTCAATCTACAGTCTATTCCACGAGAAAAGAATCGACATGCAGATGTCTTAGCATCCATCGCAGCCCGATATTCTCTAGTGGATGATATGGTGCATAAGCCGAAGGCTATAAGGATGATCTATAGACCCTCTATCCCGGACAGAGATTTACACTGGCAAGTTTTTGACAACGACGAGCAGATCATCAATTTCATGATCCAAGAAGCCGCTACAGTCGAAGACCGAAGCCTTGATGAGGAAGAATATGAAGGATTGGTCCAGTTGAAGAACAACCATGTTCCCAAGGGATTGATCATGCTTGAGAGCCTTTTCGATCAAAATGATCGATCGCTCTCCCACAGGATCCAGATCAGCGCGCAGCAATATCAAGATTTAGAACTAGAACCTGGGAAAGTAATAAAGGTCGAGACCGATTGTACTTCGGAAGAAATAGAGTGAATCCGATGTTTGTGTAAGAGGTACCCAGATATCGTGGCTTGGTCTTATCATGACCTCAAGGGATATGATCGACAGCTGATCCAACATACAATCGAATTACAAGAAGGGGCCAAACCTTTCTGATAGAAGCAAAGGCCGGTCAATCCAAAGATCGAGGTCCTGATGAAGGCCGAACAGCTAAAAATGCTCGAAGCAAAGATCATTTATCCCATCAAGCATTCTTCCTAGGTAGCGAACTTGGTCCCTGTCAAAAAAAAGAACGGAGACATCCGATTATGCGTGGACTTCCACAACCTGAATCATGCTTCCCTCAAGGACCACTATCCTCTCCCGTAGATCGATCAGATCTTGCATTCGATGGTCGGAGCTCAACGATTCTCCCTGCTCGATGGTTTCTCCGGATATAATCAAATCTGGGTCAGGGACGAAGACCAGCATAAGACCGCATTCACAACCAAGTGGGGCACATTCGCCTACCAGCGAATGCCTTTTGGCCTCTCGAATGCGGGAGCTACTTTCCAGAGGGCGATGGACCTAGCTTTTGGTGAGCTTCTGAACAAGGTTATTGTTATCTATTTGGATGACATGACCATCTTCTCCCGAAGGAGAGAGAACCACCCAGAACATCTTCAACAAATTTTTGAAAAATGCCGAGAATTTGGCATCTCAATCAATCCAAAGAAGTCAATCTTTGCAGTCAGCGAAGGAAAGTTGCTGGGACATGCAATTTCAGAAAAGGGTCTCATCGTGGATCCTGACAGAGCCGAAGCTCTGATGAAGCTCCCAATCCCAGCAGATAAAAAGGGCCTTCAATCTTTCTTCGGTCGATTAACTTCGTAAGGAAGTTTGTCCCAGACTTCGCCCAGGTCATTAAGTCGATGTCTGAGCTTTTAAAGAAGGGCACAAAATTTATCTAGATAGAAGAGAGGAGGAAAGCATTCAAAGAAATCAAGGCCCAAATTGTTCAGGCACCAGTCTTGATCAACCCCGACTACAGCCGAGATTTTATCCTGTATGCAATAGGAGAACCTAAAAGCTACGCCGCGGTCTTGATGCAAAAGGGGGAAGATGGAGAGGAACGTCCCATCGCGTTCCTCAGCCAGATAATCAATCCCCATGAAGAAAAGTACAATTTCATCGAGCGTCAAGTGCATGCAGTAATGAAGTCTCTCAGGAAATTCAAACAGTTCATTTCTCAGAGTCGAACCACAGTCTTCGTCATTCACCCCGATGTGCGTAGTTTCATTATTCAAGGGGAACTAGGAAGCAAGAGAGCCGGTTGGGTAAGCAAAATCCAAGAGTTTGATATTGAGATCAAACCCACCAAACTAGTTTTCGGTCGCGCATTATGTCAAGAGCTGGCGAAGAACGCAACGGCCGAAATAACTAACTATCAGTTGGATGACTTGCCAACAGGAGAATGCCTCGCTAATCAGGAAGGGGCTAAGAAATATTGGGTCAGCAAAATAGTGGAATATTTCAACATCATCAGATGCCCCTCGCATCTGAATGCTTCGCAGTGGAGACATTTCAGGATGCGGTCCGCCCGATACACTATGCGCCCAGAAGGCCTATTTTTCAAGAACATCGACGGCGTCCTCCTCAGATGCATAAAAGATGATGATAAGAGGAGAATCCTGGGTGAATTTCATTTAGGACTATCTGGAGGGCACTTTGCTGGAAGAGCGACGACACTAAAGATAATCAAGGCGGGTTACTATTGGCCCACACTCTTTGTCGATGCCTTCTCCGTTTGTCGAAGATGCGAGCAATGCCAAAAATTCACTGGACAAAGTAGAAATGCTTTGATGCCACTCCGATCGATACAAGTAGAAGCCCCTTTTTAGCAATGGGGACTGGATTTCGTAGGGGCCATATCGCCAAACTCCTCCGCTGGGCACAAATTCATTCTGACTACGACCGATTACTTCACCAGGTGGGCCGAGGTAGTCCCCACAAAACATGCCGATCAAGATACTGTGGTCACCTTCCTGGAAGGATTGATTACCCGCTTCGGCATCCTCGAAGCAATTATTACAGATAACGGTCCTGGTTTCATAGGCACAAAGATCAACGAGTTCCTATACAAGTATGGGATATATCACAAGGTGTCTTCCAATTATTACCCCCAAGGCAATGGATTGGCAGAATCCACCAACAAAACCCTGTTGAGGATACTGAGAAAGCTGATTGATCAAAACAAAAGAACTTGGCACCTCCTTCTGGATCGGGCCTTGTGGGCCGATCGGGTTTCTATCAAAAGGTCAATCAAGACTTCGCCTTATGCTCTGGTCTACGGCAAGGAGGCCATCCTGCCCACTCACATCGAGATCCCCGCATTACAGTTGCTAGAAGAAGATGAAGCCAACCCGATGGAGGAATGCCTGGTTCAACTACTACAACTAGAAGAGGAATGTGAAAAGGCCTACCAGAACTTCGCATGGCATGTCGAGGTCACCCGAGAATGGTTCAAAAGGAAATCATCCGATCACACATTCAAAGCAGGAGACCTGGTATGGAGGTGGGATTCATGGAAGGCCAAGCCTGGGAATCATGACAAAATGGATGCATTCTGGGACGGACCGTTTGAAATAGTAAAAGTGAATTCAGCCAATTCCTTCATCCTCAAAGATGTGAATGGCCAAGTTTTACCAATCTTTGTCAATGGTCTTCACCTGAAGACCTTCAATCGCTAAGGTATGTACAATTTCAAAAAAAAAAATCTTGCATATATTTTGTATATAGGATTTCAATGCTTTGTATATACTCTGTTCAAAAGATCACGGGGAGCAAGTGCCACTTCAACCGCAAAAGCTAGATTCCTGGCTTCGGCTTCACAAAGCATGATCGAAATCGCCTTCGGGGGGTTTCGGTCCGAAGTAGCTGACAAAGGGAAGTTCGCCGTGAAGCAGTTCATCCTCGATGAAATGGGTTTCGGTTGACGGTATTCATGAACCGAAGCTACAGCATAGCAAAGGGGAACTTTGGGCCTGAAATGAAGAAAATCAGCCCGAAGAAGAACTTCGTGATGAAGCATTTTCACCGAACCCCGCTTCAGGGTAGACACATTTAAGTTGTGCCTCGGGGAACGTGTCGATAACAGCCTCAAAAGGGGACCGAAATAGATGAACTCAATACAAAAGAAGTGGCACTCATCCCAAGGTAGTTCGTTAACCCAAAAGCCATGCTAAAGTACCAGGTGGCAGCGATTCGCGCTCTCGATACAAAATCAAACCGCCGAATTGCATGGCCCCGCGTACGATGCCGCCATATAGCCAATCAGATGCTGCAATGATACTTTCGGGCCAGGCCCATGAAGTAATTATGGTGGTTGCCATAAATGCCGAAAGTTGCCCTCCAAAGCTATAAAATGCAGATGCCCGTTAAGAACAAACCATTTGCAAGTGTGAGAGTCGAGTCTGCATTCTGTCACCTCGGAGAGCTTCTGCATCAAAGGTTTTGTTGTTCGTCGTGATTATCCCGTCCTTTGTTTTGAGGTGTTGAACTCTTCTACATTACAAGTTATTCTACTGCAATCATTCACAATGGGAAGAAGGAAGCCCACACGGAAGGGAAAAGAACCAGAGGTGACGGTTCTAGAGAAGGCGAAAGCCACAGAAGAAAAGAAACAGACACCCAGGAGGGCCAATCCTCCCCCATGCGTAGGAAAACAGGTGATGGAAGGAAGGGAAGAGTCCGATGATGAGCCCAGTATAGAACCACCCGTCGATAAGTGGGCGAAAATCAGAGACCCAAAGCTCTCAAGAATCGTGGCCGAGCTTCGATATACCATCGATTTCATGAAAAGTAGGCTCTCAACAGATAAAAAGAGGGTCATGGCATATTATTCCCACATATACTGGTATCTGGTCCTTCCTACACATCACTGCCCCGAGCTCATATACGCCATTGCTCGAAACTATCAACCGCAAACCAGGCAGGTGTTGGACGCCTCGGGTAAAAAATTATTTTCCATTCTAAAGGAGGATGTGCAGGCAGCGTTCGCACCACAGCAAAGGCCACCAAAAGGCTATACTATTCGCAATGTCAGCCTGAGTGAACAAACGGATAAGTTCACCTCTAATCCCTTCATTCTGAGTTTTTTGCATGAAAATCTCAAGAGCGGACTTCCTTCCGGCAAGCGACCCCAGATGCCCCTACCCTTGGAGGCCTTCAAGAACACAGACATATTCTCTATCATTGCATGGGTAGGGGGATTGTCAAGTGATACTTCGGTATGCCCATGGCAGGTGTCGCTAGCCGAATGCATTTCCAGAGGAGAGTTCTACGCTCTCGATGCTTCGCGGTCGAACACCAACCCAGTTTTCTTTGATTGGGCAGAATGGGTGGCCCGAAATCTGCATATGTGGTTGTCATCCATGAAGGATGCTAGCAAGGAGCCGTACTTCTAGCCTTGTTCCTTCTTGGTTTGGCTCTTCTTCTTTCATGTACATAAAGCCCTTCCCCATTGTGATGTTTCACCAGTCGACAAGGATGGAATCCCTTTGCCTGTATATCAGTGGACCCGTCTCCTGCTGAGGTCGAAGTCCTATTACCCTTTCAATCAGCAGTTTTTGGGACCTGCGATGCACATTCTGACAGGGTCTAGCCCTCGGGTGCCTCTCTGCCTTAGAAATAAAGTGGTACTAGAGAGAAGAGGGGATGTGTTTCAATTGACACAAGGGCTTGTGATCCGCCTTTTTGGCTTCATAGGGAAGCCCTTCTTGCTGCCTTTTTTCCCTTCAAAGTACCAATTTGCCCTGGAAGTTGCTCGACAAAGTGACGCGACCGACGAAGCCTACGATCACGGGTGAAAGTGGGCACACACCTGCGACTTCCCCTTCAATATGGGAGTGATCGAAGTCTTTGCCTTAAAACAAAACATATACCTAGAGGAGAAGCTTGCCGATTTTGGTCTGCTTCAAATACCACAGAGGTGGCTCTACGACCCATTGGGGGTGATGAGAGACCATTTGAAAAGCAAAAACTTCCATTTCTATCCTCACCCCAAAGTTTTGGAGCAGAGGAACAACCCCAATGGTACGGACCTATAGTGGCACTTAGAGGATATGAGGACGTTGCCTCCTTGGCATGACTTCTATCCTATGGAGGTCAAATTTGACCCAGACCAGTACCCATTCCCAACTCCCGACTCCACTTTCTGGAGAAAAGCAAGGGACGATTTAAAAGAGGAGTTAAAGGACTGGGACGAGGAGAAGTTAAGAGAATGGTGGATTATGAGAGTCCATCGCCGAAAGATGAATTCTTATGGGCTTCTAACAATGGACAGGGAATTCGCAATTGTGTATCAGACCAATATTGGGTCTTGGAAACCCTTGTCCTTCATCGATTTCATTCCATCGGCCACCCCAAGTATAGATAAAGGCCCTAGGAAGACTGATAATGTCCCCAAGGAAAAAGCAGCCAGGGTCGCGCCCAAAGCTTTACTACAGAGTCCATCCAAAGATCTCGAGACAGCAATAGAGGAATCAGAGCAACCCCTCGAGAGGAAGAAAAGAAAGGAGTGGGAACCTACACAGGCACCCCCGAACTTCCCAAAGCGACCATGTACAAGCATGTCGAGCGCCCCTGCCGAAAGATCAGTATCAGTCTCGGTCGAAGAAAACGATGGAGGAGCTCCACCAAGTGCCAAAACAATCCCAAACTTAGATGTCATCAACATGGAGGAACTTGCAAAATTCATGGAAGCCGAGAGTACCAAGGCCCAAAAGGAACAAGAGCCAATCACCCAGGAGATCACCATGGCCGCTTTGCTAGGAGGGCATGCAGGTATGTTTTCTTCGCCTTATGCTCTGGTTGCTCGTAAGTCTACCCCGGTCCTGGCCGAAAGCTCTCACCTACCCACCCTACCTCCATAAGGTCAGTCACCTTCTCACGCCATGTCCCTAACTACTCCCCCCGAGTCTTTCGGCTAGGACAAACCTGTCAAAGTTACTTTGCCCAACCACACCGCCAATCCTTCAGTCATCAACCAGGGTGAAGCCAATAGCTCAATGCCGAACCCCAAGGCTCATTCCTCCATTGTACATAACGTGCTCCCACTCGTTGAAGCCCCCATCACCCCTGTTGCCGAACCTTTGGGTGAGGCTATCCCCTTCAACTCCTTATATTTGTTCAATCCCTCGGCTGTAGACCCAATCGCATTCGACTCTGAGCTGTCCTCAATACGAGAGTCCCCCTTGGCCAAAAAACTCCTCCAAGCCCGACAGAACACAGAGAGAATGTTGAAAGAGGCAAGAAAGAAGAGAGGGCGCTCACTCGCTCAAGTTGAGAAATGTGTCGTCTTTGATTTTGAGGCGAGAAAGGTGCATAAAGTAAAGAAGATACCCAAATTCCAGAAGCCCTTGGATGAAATGACTCCAGCGGACTATGAATATCAGGATAAAGAAAAGGACTTGGAACATCTAAACATGGACAAGGAGTCCGCCTCTATGCACATTGGAATCGAGACCTTCAAGGCGCATGCCAACATTGCCAACAAGCGCAGGTTCGAAGCCGAGAGTGCTAATATCAAGCTGTGAGGAGGAGCTAGCAAGGACTCACTCCAAATTGGCAGAGGCCGAGGAGCAGTGCAAGCTGATGCAGAAAGAAGCACATGCCCTAAAGCTATAGATAGCACAGCTGGAGTGCACAACTGAGAATCAGGCACAAAGGCAGGCCAAAAACGAGTTGAGGGCCAAGGAGCTTGAAAGTAGGATCTTGCAAGCTCAGATCCAGCTACACGAGAAGGAAAGCCTAGGGCTATTTGATAGGAGAAAAATCAAAGAGATTCGCTCACATATGCTCAAGAATTTTAGGTCTCGGGCTGTCAGTGCCCTTTCAGTTTTAGTCTACACCATAGAAGCCTAGGTTGCCACCGTCGAAGGAGGACCAATCATCGAAGAGGTCATTCAAAATGTCAGAGCCCGACTCAAGCTGGCCCTCAAGGTCCAAGATGCAAGGTATCAAGATTTGAAGCTCGCAACGATGAGTCGGACAACAAGGGATTGGTCAATGGCCCAGGCCACAGTCCATGCCTTTTTCTCCATAGCCAAGAAAGCTCAGAAGGCAAAAATCCTACTAGACGCATTTGAAATGGAGAGGCATGTGTCAATGGGCTACTTCAAGGACCTCTTCTCCTTAGGCTTCCCGAGTTTCATGGATGATGATGGGAAGCCATTAGCCAAGGAAGAAATCATGCCAAAGTGGCAGCAGTTTGAAGGCAACATTTCAAAGATAGACGAGTGGGCCGAACCAATAATAGAGAAGCAGGTTGCTGATTACATATTGAAATACTGTAGAATCATCGCTTCCCTAAACGATCTATATACCAGGTCCCAACATGCAAAAATCGGGCAGATCGATAGGTTCCGCGCCTTGGTCAAATCTCTAGGAGATCAAGAGTTGTTCACGAAAAGTGTCTGGTATTAGGTTCGCCGAACCTTGAAGAACATCTGCGTCCGCCTGGCCCCACTGCCAATGGCTGAAGATGTAGCAGAAGTAATGGCGCCTGGAGAAGAAGAAGCAGTGGCGAAAGAAGAGGAAGAGGAAGGACAAGCTGTGGAAGCGCTCCCATAAAAAGAACAAGGAGAAGGGTCTGAAGGACTCTGTGGCCCAATGGATGAAAGCTAAGGGTTCTACCACCGAGATGAGCTCGTTGCCCTACGAGCCACCAAGAATGTTGACAATATTGTCACATTCCACCAAGGGGCAGAAAAATTGAAACTTTGTACAATATTTGTTTTGTTGAAAGTTTTCTTTGTTTATAAGTTATAGCAATTTTGGTTTTCCCTATCGCCCCCTGGTGGACAAAAAGAAAAGAAAAGAGCTTCGGGCCCGAAGCGCTTCAAATCACCACTTCGAGCGAGAACTTTGCCAAAGAGGGGACGAAGAAAACACTTCGCACCCGAAGCATTCCCAGCAACTACTTCGGGTGAAGAGTTTGCGAAGTGGCATCCAAGCAAGTTCGTCGAAGAAGAAAAGATAGCCCGAAGCAATTTTGGCCTGAAGTATTTCTAAAGTCCACTTCGGCCAGATTTCTCCCGAAGCAATATAAGTCAAGAAAGTGCTTCGGCCAAAACTCCCTCGAACCACCATTTCAAAAGAAGATCGGCCCGAAGCATTTTTCCCGACCCATCAGCGAAGCAGTTTTGTCGATGAAGTAGCGAAGGATAAATGAGGATCGGCTTCGGCACTCTGCACCCCCAAAGTAGTTTTGCAAAGCAGAAATCAGTGAGGTGCTTCCCAGGAACGCTTCCCAAGTTGGGCATTTTCCTGAGGCGATCAGAGAGCCTCATAAATGCATATTTTCTTGCCCGATAAGCTCGCTACTCATTTTTGGCAATTGGATGCGAAGTATCAGTCCGAGAAGGAGAGCCCGACAAGCATGGCCGCCACTCGAGCACCACACCTACAATCCAAGGACACCCAATTTTGGTAGCCGATTTGAGAGATCATCCGCAGCAGCAACGAGGAGCCGATTTCTTAGGGCCCGAGGGTGTACTCCGCCATTTTTGTAATAATGACTCAGAGGGTCGGGTCCTCTATAAAAACCTAGGCTTTGCAATGTAAAAGGGGGGGAACTTTCTGCTAGAAAGCTGTTGTAACTCGATGTCCTGCGTTTAATACTAAATATCTTATGTGCTCCATTTCTCTCTTTTATGCTGCCTTTTGTGCTTAATTCTTTTGTCTTTTCTCGTTCGCATACTGAGACTCTAAATCCTGAATTCGATGTACGATCGGGGATCGAACCCCTAAAATTTGCCCTGAAGGATACATAGGAGAGGAAAAAACATTCATGTTGCTTTCTTTTATGCTGCCTGGTGGATCGAGGTTTCTGTTATTCCCTCGTCTTAATCGTTGTTACTCTGAACCCTGAATTCTAGTGAGAGAGAGAGGAGAACCCTGCGAACCCATCCAGAGGATACATAGGAAGGTCAGCATTGCGTTTCTTTCATGTTTCATTCTTGGTGTTTCCTGCTGCTATTCGAGTTTTTAGCGAGTAATCGTGCTTCCTGTTCTCTCCCACCTTAAATCATCATCTTCTAACCCTTACTCTTTTTATTTCTTTCTCTAACCCTTACCCTTTTTATTTCTTTTCCTAACCCTTACTCTGTTTATTTCTTTCCTGCACTCTTGTCTCAAACCCCAAAAGTAGATTAGTATAGGATCCGGCCTTTCTCTGGAGATCGGCATGAGGGGCATCTCTTCCCTTTGGCCTTTCAATGTTGGTCGCAGGTCCAGGGCGCGCAAACCCACCGAAAGTCCTTTCCTGTGCGGATTTGATGACCAACATAACCTCCTTTTTGTTTACAATTTAGTCCCCCCTTTTTTTTTGTCCCTTTTTCCACCCCCCTTTTATTTTTATAAATTTTAAAAACACGCTAAATTTCCCTTTTGGACCTATTAAGATCTTCTCCCACCCATAGGGATGAATTAATGCTCACATTAAGCCAAATGATGGTACCACAAAATATTCGACCTAAAGCCATGGCCAATACTATCATAACTTGAGAAGTCGATTGTATTGACTTTCGAGATAGAGATATCCCGCAACATAGTTTACATAAGGATAACCCCTTATATATTATTGCCCTAATTGGAGATGTAGCCATTAAGCGAGTCTTGATTGATAATGGTTCATCTTTAAACATATGCACTTTTGACTTCTACCAACGATTTGGGTTTAGAAGTAATGAAATGAAAAGAACTGATATGATTATAAAAGCCTTCAATGACGAAACACAAGAAACGTGTGGAGTCATTACTATACCCTTGCAAGTTGGTCCTAGAACCCTAGATACGATCGTGTTTATTGTACATTGCCCTGCATCGTACAATATACTTTTGGGTCACCCTTGGATCAACGCGATGTGAGCGGTTCCATCCACTTTACATCAGTGTGTTAAATTTGAATTTAAAAACCAGTTGGTTACCATTCATGGTGATCCTAGACCCTTTGATATGTGTGCTTTGGCAAAACCTGTTGGAGTTCAATTTTACCCTGCCCTATCATCCACACATCCTAATTCTCATCATCCACCCAAACGTGTGAAACACACACCCATAACATCATCTACTCTTTCAACTACACCCATACATATAGCTCAACCATCTTCTAAACAAACCACATTAGGACCTTGAAAAGATCCCAAAATTACAACCGAGGCTTCCTGTTTTACTCCTATATCTTCCATACCTATAGACTCGTCCATCAATATCCCTATAACATCTACATCCACTATAGGCATCCTTTCCACATCCGATGATGTAGGAAATGTTCCTTCTACCTCTTATGCTCTCACTAATGAGCTCTTACCCGATTTATCTAAAATTCTTATATCAGAAGAAACCAACACTGCCATGCAAACTTCCCTTCTTTTAAATAAACTCTCATCCTCTCCTCGTACCTTGGGCCTCCCACAACCTATGGGAAGTATCTACCAAGTTGGGAGTTGTGCTTTTATTTATAAAGGATATGATTGGGGAAGAATACCCAGAAACATTAAGACACATTGTGATGGATATGCTAGATGCTATTTTACTAATGAGTATATTAAAGCTAAGCCCATAATGCTTAAACTGGGATATAAAGGGAAAGGTTTGGGACCTTTCCAAAATGGTATGAAAGAACCTTTTGAGGTAGAACCGTGGCCTGCCCGTTGTGGTGTGGGCCTATTTTCTAGTAAAGGTTAGCCCTTCCCATTTGAGGATGATGACCATCTTGTATGTTACCAAGATTATTTGGATAAACAAGATTCTTTGCATGCAAAGAATAATTCCTTTACCTGCAATATGCTATCCATAGCTTACCCTGAAATGATTACCGAATCCGACGATGAGTTGGAGGGAGATATCTTTCATGATGTTTCCATTGAGGAATTTTTATATAATGAATTTTATTTTGATGGCTCTATACCGAGTATAGCCCAGCTTGAAGCTACAACTCCTCAAGACGAATTATCCAAGTTAACCTTGGAAGAATTACAAGAATTGGGTGTTTCACCCGCCCCACCTAATTTTGAGAGATATTTACATATGGAAGTTGAAAACGTTCTAAAAATTAACATTGGAACCAAACATAACCCTCACATAATCGATATTGGATCAGAATTAAGTCAAGAAAAACAAGATAAATACATTTCATTTCTTAAAGACTATGAAGATGTCTTTGCTTGGACATATGAATACATGCCAGGTTTGGACCCTTCTGTAGTTATGCATCATCTAGTAGTCCATCCAAATGCTAAACCTGTTAAATAGAAACTTAGAAAAATGCATCCTAAAGTGACCTTACTAGTTAAAGGAGAACTAGAAAAACTGTTGAAAGTCATTTTTATACAAGCCATTAATTATGCTGAATGGATCTCAAACGTAGTTCCAGTAACTAAGAAATAATCCACTAAAGTTAGGGTTTGTACAGACTTCAGAGATATTAATGTTGCATGCCCTAAATATGATTTTCCTCTTCCCAACATGGATCAGATCATTGACTTTACTGCTGGAAGCGAAATGATATCCTTAATGGATGGATTTTTTGGTTATAATCAGATCAGGATAGCTTTTGAATATCAGGCTAAAATAGCCTTTATTACCCCTTGGGGAACCTTTTGTTGGAAAGTGATGCCATTTGGCTTAAAGAATGCAGGTGCAACCTATCAACGAGCTATGACTTATATCTTTCATGATATGATGCATGAACCCGCTTCAATAAAATCATGCTTAGAACCTTTGGATGTGTACGCTGACCTTGTCCATGCGCCTGCACAAGAACTGCAGGCTATTTCATCTCCTTGGCCCTTTTCAAAATGGGGCTTAGACATCATTGGAAAAATCAACCCTATGTCATCTGATGGACACAAAATCATCATAACTTCCACTGAGTATTTCACGAAGTGGGTTGAAGCTATGCCATTAGCTTCTTGCACTGGAACACAAGTTTCCAAATTTATTTTTAACCAAATTATTTGTAGGTTTGGAATTCCTGCAAATCTCATTTCAAATAATGGAACTTGTTTCAAAAATAAAGATGTTAAAAAATTATGTCAAAAATATAAAATTCAACATCGTTGGTCCACTCCCTATTATCCTCAGGGTAATGGCCAAGCAGAAGTATCTAATAAAACCTTAATCAAAATTCTCAAAAAAATGGTCAATAAATCTGTTCGAGATTGGCACATTCAATTATATCCTGCTTTGTGGGCTTATCGAACTAGTTTTCGAACCCCCACTAGAACTTCACCTTTTGTCTTGGTTTATGGTGCTGAAGCCATTTTTCCCTTTGAATTAGAAGTTCCTTCTTTAGCTCTACTACTTCAAGATACTAAAGTAGGGGATGAATATCGTGCTGGCAGATTTAGTCAGCTGGAACTCTTAGATGAAAAGCACATCAATGCTTTGGAGCATTTTCGTGCCTACAAAAACAAGCTTAAGCGAGCATACCTTAAGAAAGTTCATCATCAATCCTTTGAGATCGGCGACCTTGTCTTAAAAGAAAATAAAAAAAATACTAATGCAACTAAGAACCTTAAAGGTAAATTCGAGCCCAACTGGCTTGGACCATATGTCATCACTGCTAAATTTGGATCGGGAGCATACAAATTATCTACCTTAGATAGTAAAGAACTTAAAGAACCTATGAATATTATGCATCTCAAACGCTACTATGCATAAAATATGGTCATTTCATCATTGTATATATTGTTATTTTGCATACTGTTTCATTTTATTCATCCATATAAAAATTTCAAAAACAGTAATAGTATTTATTCTTTCACTTCATAACTTAAAATCAAAAAAATCAAAACCTTCAAAAACATATTTTATTTTCAAATCGTGCAGTATTGCAGTTATATTTTCAGTTATTTTGGACAACTTAGCATTTATTGGGAATCCCGCACTTTCACATTCACATGAATAAATATCTTGATTTTATTTTGGTATGATTATTAATCTCTCTTATATCAAAGTCCACAGTTGCATTAAATAAAGTTTTGAGCATAGAGAACTAATCTTGTTATTTACTTGAACTAAGTATATCTTTTCACATTAAAATGATTTCATTGCAAATTCGATGTGATGCTACATAGTAGAAATGGTTTCCTAAGTGAAAAGTCTCCCCAGCTATCCTATCTTGCACATGGTCTAGAATCTTTGAGAATTGACAAAAGGACAAGCTCACCCCTACCCAGAATAAAAATCCCTTACTCTACAGCTAATCCGAGCAAGTATCCCTAGCATAGGAAGAAAAGAAAAGTTCAAGAAAAAGAGAAAAAGAAAATTCTTTTTTTGTATCATCACAGGAATATTTCAGCATTATCTCAATATCAAGCAAAAATACAAAAGTACAAAAAAAAAAAAAAAAAAAAAGTAAAAGAAAAACGCAAAAGCAAAATGCAATAAATTCCTTTCCCTACCCCTTGAAAAGAAAATAAGGGTGAATGAGCTTGAATCCCTGGAATTCTCAATTATTCGAAAATTGTGAGGTAAGCCCCATAACAGGTGGTTTGTGCCCAACCCGCTTGGCCTTGGGTAATTCCTAGTGTGGTGATATGTCTGTCATATTAGCGACCTTCTTTTGTACAGACCTATGTCGACTTATGGATTAGCTAGCTCTTGATGACCTAACTTACATAGTAGTCTGGTACGATTACATGTGTATAAATCATGGTCAACGAACATTCATTTGGTTAAGGCAAATTACTTGTATCAAATTATCTTGCTCAAAATTGGTAAATGAACAATACAATCGCACACACATTTGTATTTGAGAGATTTTGTATCATTATGATAAATCAAGATCGGTAATGAACTCACATTTGCACACGAGGATCCCTTATAAATCTACATTTGTCTTTGAGATAATTTAAAATGTTTTTGTAATTCTTTTCGGAATAATTTTACCCTCTTATTTCAGAATTTTTATTTTGTATAAAAGCAATTACATACATCTTTTCACAAAATCACAAAAATGATTTCAAACAAAAATTTCATATTATTATTTTTCTGTTTATCAAAAGTCACAAAATTAATCTTGCAATAAAACTAAAATATCTATTTTCTTCTTTGGATTTCGCGATGATGGTATAAGTCTATACCTATCAATTCTATGCCTAGCGCAAACCATTGTTCTAATTGTATTTTCCATTTCTTTTAAAACAAATGCATAAAAACAAATTCATATGACTTGCATCATTATGTTACACAATTATGCTTTACAAACGAACGAACACTTATTCTATTTCATGTCATTATGTCAAAATTCAATCTTGAAATCATGGTATAATTCCTAAGGAATTGTTCAAAATTTTATCACACTTAGGAATTTATGCCTAGCAAAATCATATTTCTTTTAGTATCTCATGCATACTATTTTTATGAAAATCTGAAAATAAATCATCAAACCATCATCATTTCTATCATCACAACACAGTCTTAAGATAGTCTCTTAAGCACTCTTTTACTTTTAACAATATTTCTATACTGGGATTAGCTTGACGACCGAGTGAGCGACGACTCCATGAAATGGTCTATAACAACGACAATGTCCTTTGAAATTATTGTTAGAGGTCCCTTTTATTTCTCATCAAATCACATCACAACAAATTGTTTACATCAGATTATTTCATTTAAATTTCACAGCATGACATCAAATTATAATATTTCCAAATGACATAATTACATGAATCATCAATCAAACAAGCAAACAATTCAAACATTAAAAGCATCATAAAAACATATGAACAAGTCATATCAAAAAGATCATATATATATCTCACAAAACTTATATACATCATATCAAATCTGGATTGGTATGCCACAATCTATACCCTGGCATACTCAATCCTCTCAAAAATCTACAAAATCTATATAGTCCATAGCCACCTAGCCTCGAGAAGCCCTTGAGCTCTCAGCCTCATCTCCTCCCCCACCCTGACGTGAAAGAGGTGGTCCCATAGAGGTCCGGGCTGTATCTCGGGTCCTCATCGTCGATCGTGAGGATGTCCTCGCCGATCCCATCCTAATTAGTTTTGCAATGTTGGCTGGTAGTTGTACCCTTTGGCCCTCTGGAACCAGCTGGAAGTATACCTCCTGGTAGAATGTGGTCTGCATCATAGATCACACTAGCTCGTCCCTGCTCACCCCTCTGCTCCACACTCTGAGTTGTGTAGTCTCATCCTACAATGTTTGTACCTATACCCTGAGCTGAGTGGCCTCGTCCTACAGTGACTGCACCTGAGCTCGGAGGTGAGCAGCCTCATCCTGGAGAGTCATCATCTCATTGCTCTCCCCTATGTCAACACCATATTGCACTTATCAAGCAATGGTGGTCTCTCCCTCTACTACAAAGGGAGTCTCTCCTCCCTCCACCCTATCTCCCATGGTCTCTATGGAGCCTGACCCATCTGTTGGCATCTCTCCTATGGGGACCATCGCTGCTCTCTCCCCTCATGACCCCGTGCTGCCTCAATAGCAGCCTACCATCGCCTCCCCATCTAGCACACCACGGCATGCACTGGACCCTATGCCCTCATCATTCGAGGAGGACAGATGCCTACTTACCAGGCATCATATACATCTACAAACTTGGCATCGTCACCATCCACTGGCTGGATTGGGGCATCGTCCGCATCCTAACTCCAAAATTGCTGCATGTCTGGAGCCCCGCTCAACGTAGTACTATCTTGAACAGTTCGAGAGTACTCGTAATCCCTAAGATAAGGGATCCCCTATTGTAGACCAAACTATCGTAGTACCCGATCATAGAGGTGGAGCTCTACCTCTCCTTGCTCCATCCTCAGCCAACAGACTTGCCTGATGTGCACTAGCTCCTGCCCATCCTCTACCCACCCGGGGTGCTCTCGCCATAGCCTCCAGGTGATCTGGTCCGAGATGAGATCGTCTAGCAATCTCTGTGACATTGGTAGATCTATCCATTGCTATGACCCCCTTTGTAACCACCAGTAGAAAACCTAGGGCCTCTCTCGGTCAACCCCTGTCAATGGGAGCCCTATCGACCTCCGCACCATAATGTGCTCCTAGCACCAAACCTACAGCAGCGATGTCAAGACCAGACATCGACCTCCCTTGTATACGACCCCATGCAGGATCCTATACAAGTGGCAAAGTACAAAGTTGCCCCATGTAAATTTGTACCTATGGTCTCTCATGTCGTAGACTATGTCTAAGAGCACCCATGGTAGTTTGCATCCGCTCTGGTGGCACAACAGTAAGCCACCAACCACTCCTACCAAAACCCGAGTCAGCCTAGATGCCCTAGGCATCTGTCGTAGAGACTCGATGTTCACCTTGCCCTTCTTTAAGATGAAGCTCGGGTCTCCAGTCAGCCTCATAATTACCTAGCCCTGATTGGTCATAGGCGTCATCAGCCGTCCCTATATGGGGATCCTCATGATCCTCCATACATCCTCTAGAGTGGGAGACATCTCCCCTGTCAGTAACCGAAAGCAGGATGACCTCAAATACCACCTCTCTACTAAGGTTGTCAGTAGCCCCATGTCAGTCGGTACTTGTGGCATCTCTGCCACATGCTGTAGACTGACCTGTGCCAGTCGATCATGCTCTGCCTGGTCAAGCACGGCTATGTCATCTCTTAGTCCGTCGTATTTCCATTCCCAGCTTTTTAGTAACCCTTTCTGCAAAACAAACAATAAAACAATAAAATTCATTAATAAACCAATCATTTAAATCAAATTAAACACATTTTAAAATCAAGTTCAAGATGATATCATCCACCATTGGATGATATCGTCCCAAATTGGGCAAAATCGTCCTTTGTGAGGATGAAATCATCTTTGATTTCACAACTTGGGGATCGCCCCTTGTTGGACGAGATCGCCCCTAATTCATAGATTTTTCCCTCAAACGAAATCGACGATCTAGGGATGAATTCGACAAAATCAAGATGATTTTGTCTCGACGTCGTCGACGGCTTTAAAATGGCCGCGATGCCCCAAACAATCAAATTTAAATCAAAAAACTTGCACAAAGTTAAATCGAACCTAATCTATTAGGATTAGATCCTTACCAGTAGCCCGCGTCGGACCTGTGTCGATCTGTGCGCTGTCTCCACCATTTTTTTCTTTTTGCAAAGCTCTGGAATAATAAAAGTGAACAATAAAAATGAACAGTAAAAATGAATTAGGGTTTTACCCTATTTTCTTAAGTTTTATTTAAAAAATCAACATTTTAATTTTTGTTTTTCCACGTTTTTACCTCAAACGTTCGATTTGGGTAAAAACACGGAGGGGGCACCATAGTCAGCATTCGTACGATTCGACCAAGAATCGTCGTCTAAAAAATTGAGTTTTTTCTTGCTTTCTCGTAAAACGGGAAAAACTCGTCTTTAACGCATTTTCTTCAAAAAATTCGCTAAAGAGGGGGCAAAATGTAGCACCCTAAAATTGGCACGGTTAAGCCTTAGTAAAAAGATAAAAGATAAAAATTTGAATTTTAACCCCAAACTGCCCGTTAAACCGTCTGTTACCCGCTTTCCCCATTTTCCATGCCATTTTTAGGATTTGTTTTGACCATTTGACTATATCATCGCAAATTAGACAAAATCGTCCCCGATCCAACGAATTCATCTAGAACAGAACGTCCAGACGATTTTGTCCCAAAACCGAATTTTCATAATTAGCTTATGTTTCAACAGCCTCTCCAACTTGGGCAGAAATGCGTTTGCGTAGTTGGAGATTTCCCTATTGAAGATCTCCCAGATTGGGATGATCCCCAACCTCCTAACCTCTTCCTAATCCTATATAAACTAGGATTTTTCTAGTTTATCCCCCTGAACCCCCTAAATGCCTTAGCTGGCAGATTTCTCTACAGATTTAGTTCCTTATTCCCTCGTACTACTGTTTGTGTTCTATACTTTGCATTTTCTTGTAGGAATTCTACTGTTTTTTAGTCGAAGTTAGCTCGGATCGTCATGGACGATCTCGAAAGATTAAGTACGATTTTGTCAAGGAGCACAGACGATCTCGTATGATTGGAGGCGATCTTGACTGTAGTCCAGATTGGGGGCAATCATAGTCTAGAGTTTGTGTTTCCTTAGCTTTCTCTACATTTTTCCTATTGTATTTCTACACTGTCTTAAATTATTATGTTTCTGCATCTTGGAGTTCACCTCATTTAGCATAACCGCATGATAAAGTTAAAATCAATCATTAAATCTACTGCATTTCCTTATTTGTTATTGGAATCCATTATTTATGTTATACTCACAGTGACACTGAGAGAGGGTGAATCAGTGTGTTCTTTTAAAACTTTAAATTTGCAACTCTTAATGCTGAAATAAAGCAAACTCAAAATAGATACAACAAGTTAACAAGAGAGCATCACACAACACAAGATTTAACGAGGTTCACCAATGTGGCTACTCCTCAAAAAATGACTGCTTGGACTACCATCCAAATCCAGCCTTTGCAAAGCAACAACTTTACAATCTATTTACCAGCACCAACTGGAAGGAGCACCAACCCCTCAATTTTTTTGTACCAATAGAAAGGAGCAACAACCCCTAATTTACCAACACCTACTGGAAGGAGCACCAACCCCTGATGCCAAGCTGCAACTTGGACTTCAAGTGAATCTATGAAATTTATAGAAAAATACCTTCACCCTTTTCGCACACAGTCTGTTGTTTCTGTGCACTCTGCTTCTTCTATGCAATCGCTTCGCACAATCTATTTTAGAATAGTCTGCTTCTACGCAAATGCCTCGCACACTCTGCTTTGATACAATCGAATGATCGCTTCTACCCCTTTGCACTTTTTTGCTCTCTGTGCGCTCTTGCTTCGCACTTAGCTCGATTCGACATGACTCGCTCTCTGCGCACTATGGGCTTAATTCATGCAAATTCGATACATTTCAAATCTCCAAACAACCCTCCTTTTATAATAAAATTTTCATGATAAAATTCTAACTTTAGTCGGCTGATTATGCAAGTGCAAAGCCTAATCATCGTCGGCTGTAAACCCTAGCTTTCATCGACTGTAAACCCTAATTCTCATCGGCTGTCATCGGTCTTCGTCGACTTCAACTTACCTGACTCTGTAGCTTCTTTTGTTCTTGTTTCTGAAACCACAACATGTCATGATATCATGACACTTTTGCCTTCGTACACTTTCTTTCTTCTTTTGTCATGATATCGCGACACTTCTTCCTTCGTATGCTTCACCTTAACTTTTGTCATGATATCGCGACACTTCTCCCTCTGTAAACTTCATCTTTAGCTCTTTGTCACGATATCATGACACTTCTACTTAAGTCTTCTATCGCATTTGTCATGAAATCATGACACTTCTCCGTTGAAGACTCTTTTTTTTGTCTGATATCGTGACACTTTCAAGTACACTTTTTATCGGTCATGAAATCATGACACTTTTGCATCCATTTGCTTTCTTTTACTATCGTGAAATCGTGACACTTCTGCATCCGTATGATTTCTCTACAACTTGTCATAAAATTGTGACACTTTCTACATCCGTACGCTTTCTCTTCAACCTGTCATGAAATCATGACACTTCCTGCATCCGTACGCTTTCCCTTCATCCTGTCATGAAATCGTGACACTTTCTGCATCCGTACGCTTTCTCCACAACCTGTCACGAAATCGTGACATTTCTTATTTCGAACACTTTCGTCTACAGCATGTCACGAAATCATGACAGTTCTCACTTTGAACTCTTTCCTTTGCTGCATGTCACGAAATCATGATAGTTCTCACTTGGAACATTTTCATCTGCAGCATGTCAGAAATCGTGATGGTTCTCACTTTGTATTCTTAATGTCGAAAATCGTGACACTTTTCATTTTACTTTCTCTCCTCGAACTTGTCATGAAATCATGATCGTTCTTACTTAGGACTCTCTCTTCTGAGCATGTCACAAAATCGTGACACTTTTATCCTGCTTTCATTTTATCTTCGACTTGTCATGAAATCATGACGAGTTATTCCTGCTTGTGCTTTCTCTTCGAACATGTCATGAAATCATGATAGTTTTCCTCTTGCACTTTTTCTTTCAACATGTCACGAAATCATGACAGTTTAACCTGCTTGCGCCTCTACTTCGAACATGTCATGAAATCGTGATAGTTTTTCAACTTGCCTTCTTCTCTTCCAACATGTCATGAAATCATGACAGTTTTACTCTTGCCTCTCTTGAACATGTCATGAAATCATGACAGTTTTTCAACTTGCCTTCTTCTCTTCCAACATGTCATGAAATCGTGATAGTTTTCCTTTTGTTCGTTTTTTTCTTCTCTCGATGTCAAATCGTTTGTTCTTTCTCTCTCCTCCAATATGTCATGAAATCATGACATTTTTCTTTGCACTTTCTCTCTCCTCCAATATGTCATGAAATCGTGATAGTTTTCCTATTTTTTGAATATGTCACGATATCGCGACACTTTCCTTGTCTTTTTCTTTGAATTTTTGCATGTGGGCCACTTAGGTCTTTTTGGAAAAACACTGTACATATTCTGAGAGATCTCTGAACTTCCTGTTTGCTGCATCTGAACTTCCTGTTGCTGCACTGAATCAAATGATCTAGTTGATTGTGTTGACAACAATGACAATCCTGTTGCTGCACTTTGCTCAACAATCTCCCCCTTTGGAATTGTTGGCAACACATGTGCAACTTCCTGTAGCTCTTCTCCCCCTTTGACAATAATACCAAAGGGCTACTACAGACTCCCCTCGAGTCCAAGCACAACATTCTCGGGCAAAATTTATTACACTTAGTAATAAACAAGAACATGAGCAAGAAGATAAACAAATACTTCAATGCTCCCCACGAGAATGTGATCCCTGTAGCTAGTCACTTCTTGGGAAGGGTCACCACTCCCAATTTATTGCGAAGGTATTCAAAAACATCCTTGGGCAATGGTTTTGTGAAGATATCTGCTACTTGCTCTGTAGTTGGAACAAAATCCAGCTTAACCTCACCTTCAACAACTTTCTCTTTCAAAAAATGATATCTGATAGCAATGTGTTTTGTCCATGAATGCATTACCGGATTCTTGGAGATGTTAATTGCATTGGTGTTATCACACTTAACTGATATTGGCTCACTAAAATTAATACCAAGATCTTTCAGAGTTTGTTTCATCCACAAAACTTGTGTACAACATGTTGTTGCTGCAATATATTCTACCTCAATTGTTGATAAAGAAACTGACTCTTGTTTCTTGTTGTGCCAAGCAACCAACCTGTCACCAAGATAGAATGCACCTCCACTGGTACTCTTCCTGTCATCAACACATCCTGCCCAATCTGCATCTGAATATGAAATAAGGGTGAAGTCTTTACCTTTCGGATACCATAACCCATACTCCATAGTACCCTTGAGATACCTAAGAATCCTTTTTATTGCTGTCACATGAGTCTCTTTGGGACTGGCCTGAAATCTTGCTACCATGCAACTGCCTGCATAATATCTGGTCTGGTAGCTGTTAAATATAGTAAGCTTCCAATCATTGATCTGTACATGGTTTGATCAATAGGTGGAGATTTGTCATCTTTGCTCAACTTGCAGCTTGTCATCATGGGAGTGCTAACTGGCTTACAGTCCTCCATTGTGAACCTTTTTAGCATCTCTTTCACATATTTGACTTGGGAAATAAATATGCCTTTCTCATTTTGATTAACTTGTAACCCAAGAAAGTAAGATAGTTCACCAATCATAGACATTTCAAATTCTTTCTGCATCTTATTTGCTAAGTCTTTACATGATTCATCTTTGCTGTTGCCAAATATGATATCATCTACATATACAACAAGAACAATGAGATGCCCACCTTCTATTTTGACATACAGATTATTGTCCACCATACCTTTCTTAAACCCCTATTGAGAGAGATAGTTGTCTAGCCTTGCATACCATGCTCGGGGTGCCTGTTTTAAGCCATATAAAGCTTTCTTTAATTTGCAGACAAGGTTGGGATCTTCACCAATTTGGAAACCATCTGGTTGTTCAATATAAACCTCTTCTTCAAGTTTCCCATTTAAAAAAGCTGATTTTACATCCATCTGATAAACTCTAAAATTCTTATAGACTGCTAAGGCCAGAAACATTCTGATTGCTTCTAGTCTGGCCACTGGTGCAAAAGTCTCCTCAAAATCAATGCCTTCAACTTGTGCATAACCTTTACAAACCAGTCTTGCTTTATTCCTAACGACCTGTCCGTCTTCATTCAATTTGTTTCGAAATATCCATTTGGTGCCGATTACATTCTTATTTGCAGGTCTAGGTACTAATTCCCAAGTTTTGTTCTTTTCAATCTGATCTAATTCTTCATTTATTGCCTTCATCCAGCTATCATCTTTGCTTGCCTCAGCTATATTTTTGGGCTCAATGCTGGATAAAAGAGAGTAATTACTTACTACTTTCCTTCTTGTCTGAACACCAGCTGTGGGATCTCCAATTATTTGATCTCTAGGATGATTTTTCTGCCAGCTGCCTGTTTTGAATTTCTTATTTTCTTCCACCTCTGAGTCATCAATTAAGTCATCTGAGTCAAGTGTTGGTTTTTTTTCTGTTTCATTTTCCTCATCTCCTTCAATGACTTCTTCATAAATTGGGTAGTTTTCTTCAAAGTTAACTATTCGTTCCCTACCTTCATCAAATTTAACATCGACACTATCCACAATTTTCTTGAGTCTCTTGTTGTAGCATTTGTAAGCTTTGCTTTTTGATGAATAGCCAACGAAGACACCTTCATCTGCTCTATTTTCAAACTTCCCAAGATTATCTTCAGTTTTTCTGATGTAACACTTACAGACCAAAAACTTTGAGGTGTTTTGTTGTTGCCTTTCTACCGAACCACAACTCATAAGGAGTTTTGCTTTCATGTGTTCTCAGCATGTACCTATTTTGGATGTACACTATAGTGTGGACTGCTTCTTTCCAAAATCTGTCTGCTATTTTGTTCTCAGCCAACATAGTGCATGCCATTTCCTGTATTGTTCTGTTCTTTCTTTCTACCACACCATTCTATTGGGGTGTTCTAGCTGCTGAATATTGTCTCTTGATACCATGTTTTTCATAGTATTCTATAAACTCATCTGAAATGAATTCTCCTCCTCTATCTGATCTTAAACATTTGATCCTTTTTCCTGTTTCATTCTCAACTAGATGTTTGAAAGATCTGAACATTTCAAAAGCTTCTATTTTATTCTTTAAGAAAAATATCCATGTCATTCTGGAATAATCATCAATACACAACATAAAGTATTTGTCACCATTTATGCTTTGTGTTCTCATGGGTCCACATAAATCTGTATGTATAAGTTCCAAAGGTTTGCTAGTGTGGTACTCTTTTGTTTTGAATGAGACTCTGGTTTGCTTTCCCTTTTGACATGAAGCACAAATGCTATTTGAAGGTTTTCTAATGGTTGGAATATCTCTCACTGCCTGTTTCGAGCTGATTTTCACCAGATTATCAAAACTGATGTGTCCAAGCCTCTTGTGCCACAACCAGTTTTCTTCTTCCTGTCCAATGAAACAAGTACCTTCTGAAGTTTTTGAGAGTGTGTACAGGTTGCCAGACGTCCTTGATCCAGTTGCTATCAATTTTCCACTGTTTGTTTTTCTGACTTCACAACCCTGCTTCTTGAATACTACTTCATGTCCTTTATCACAGATCTGACTGACACTTAACAGGTTGTGTTTCAAACCATCCACAAACAAAACTTCTTCTGACTTGATTTTCCCATCACTAATTTTAACTGATCCTTTTTCGATTATCTTAGCTCCATCATTATTCCCAAACTTTATAGAACCACCCTCATATTTCTGTAATTTTTCAAATTTTTGTTTATCACCTGTCATATGACTTGAGCATCCACTGTCAAGTATCCATGGTACACATTTATTCTGTGCCTTGAAAGTTGTTTGTACTATTAGGGATTCCTTTTCTTCCTTAAGCTGCTCTTTCTGTTTCCACTCTGTTTTGACTACCGTATTGGGCTCTAGTTTGAACTTTCCCTTTTCAGTATCTTGTGCATATCTTTCAGGAAGTTTTCTATTTTGTCTTGTCCTATTTGGTTGAAATTTTCTTTTCTGAGGTTGATTTGAAATAGAAGTACTACGATAGTTTCTTGCAATATGCCCAAAGTTATGACAGTTAAAACATTCTACTGCATAATTTATTAGCGGTGAAAAAGCATTTCTACTAGTGAAATTTCTTGGTCCTACATTATACTTGCAGTCTGCAATTTTATGCCCATAACCATTACATTTGAAACAGAAACCAGAAAAGAAATGATTGAACCTGAAAGATGGTCTTTGCCAGGTTGTTGTAGGAGCCATAGGTCTTCTTCTCCTTTGATGTGTGACCTTGGTAAATCCATCATTGTCAGTTCTCCTTTCGGGCCTGGCATTACTGCTTTCTTTTGCATGAGTTGTTTTTCTTTCATCAGCCTGTTTCTTATCTTCATTCCTTACAGTTTCTACATTTCTGGCTTTTGGTCCATTTGACGATTCTCCTTCAACGAAGCCCAGACCAAATTTGATGCCTGCAGGTCTTTGATCACTTAAAATTTTATCCAGCTTCATCGAACTTTCTTCACGTTTGTGATGGCAGCTAATTTTTTGATCCAGCTCTTGTATCTGCATTCGTAGACCAACATTCTCTTCTTCTAGTTTACAGTAGTAATCTATCTTCATGGTTATCTGAACTTCGAGATCTTCAGACATTTTCTTGTATTCTTCTATCTGTATTTTTAAGCTGGTTATGATGTCGTTCGCATCCTCAAGCTTTCTTGAAAGTTTATTATTCTTTCTTTTCTCAGATTTCCATTCTACAAGTGCAGAGACCAGCTCACCTTCTAGATCTACTTCAGCCTCAGGTTTTTCAATAGATACTTTAGAGTTCATTCCTTCCCTCTTTTCTGATTTTTCTACCTCTTCTGATTTTTCTACTTCAAATGCCATGAATAGAGCTTCACCTGTTTCTTCTTCAGAATCCTCACTAGAGTCTGTCCTCTGAAGAATTTGCATTCCTGGAGATGAAACTTTTCTTTTTGAAGTTGCCTTTTCTGAAGTTTGTTTTCTTCTTCCAGTCACTTCTTTCTTGGTGCGATGCTTCCTCACCCTTGTTCTTCTCATTGAGTGGACATTTGGTCGCAAAGTGCCCAATGCCTCCATAGTTGAAACATTTAAATGGTAGCTTTCCTCTGTATTTTCCTTTTCCCTTTCTCAGTTTTTTGACAAAATTTGCTTCCATTTCATCTGATGTCTCTTCTTCTTCAGACTCTTGTTTTGTGTCTTTACCTTTTAGGGCTTTAAATGCTGCTTCTCTATCTATGGGATTAGACCTTCCTATTCTCATTTCATAAGCAGTCAAAGAACCATGCATCTCATCCATACTAAAGTGATTTAGATCTTTAGCTTCTTCTATGGCTGAGACTTTAGAATCAAACCTTTGAGGAAGCGATCTTAATACCTTTTTCATGATAGTAGCATCATCCATATCTTCGTCGAGACCTCTGATCGAATTAGTGATTCCATTAACTCTCAGCATAAAAGCCTCTATGTTCTCATCGTTGGTCATCTTTAATGATTCGAATTGAGCTCGATGTGTTTGAAGCTTGGCTTCCTTGATCTTATCGTCTCCCTCATGAATATTCTCTAGTTTGTCCCATACATCTTTTGTCGATTCACAACTTATGATCTTGACCAGCTCACTGTCCACTAATCCACACATGATGGCATTTTTTGCTTTTGAGTCATTTTCAAATGCCTTTTTATCGGTGTTGTCGATTGGAGCAGTGGCGGGAGCTTTGTAACCATTAACTACTGCATTCCAGATATCAAATCCCAAAGCACGGAGATATGTCTGCATCCTGATTTTCTAGAATGCATAATTAGTTTCATCAAACAATGGTGCTTTGTTTGAGGAGAAACCTTCACCACCTGCCATTGCATCACTTCCAAGATCACCCTAGCTGATTGAGCCTATTCAGGAACCTTGCTCTGATACCAATTGTTATACTCACAGTGACACTGAGAGGGGGGTGAATCAGTGTGTTCTTTTAAAACTTTAAATTTGCAACTCTTAATGCTGAAATAAAGCAAACTCAAAATAGATACAACAAGTTAACAAGAGAGCATCACACAACACAAGATTTAACGAGGTTCACCAATGTGGCTACTCCTCAAAAAATGACTGCTTGGACTACCATCCAAATCCAGCCTTTGCAAAGCAACAACTTTACAATCTATTTACCAGCACCAACTGGAAGGAGCACCAACCCCTCAATTTTTTGTACCAATAGAAAGGAGCAACAACCCCTAATTTACTAGCACCCTACGGAAGGAGCACCAACCCACGATGCCAAGCTGCAACTTGGACTTCAAGTGAATCTATGAAATTTATAGAAAAATACCTTCACCCTTTTTGCACATAGTCTGTTGTTCTATGCACTCTACTTCTTCTATGCAATCGCTTCGCATAATCTATTTTAGAATAGTCTGCTTCTATGCAAATGCCTCACACACTCTGCTTCGATACAATCGAATGATCGCTTCTGCCCCTTTGCACTTTTTTGCTCTCTGTGCGCTCTTGCTTCGCACTTAGCTCGATTCGACATGACTCGCTCTCTGTGCACTATGGGCTTAATTCATGCAAATTCGATACATTTCAAATCTCCAAACAACCCTCCTTTTATAATAAAATTTTCATGATAAAATTCTAACTTTAGTCGGCTGATTATGCAAGTGCAAAGCCTAATCATCGTCGGCTGTAAACCCTAGCTTTCATCGGTTGTAAACCCTAATTCTCGTCGGTTGTCATCGGTCTTCGTCGGCTTCAACTTACCTGACTCTGTAGCTTCTTTTGTTCTTGTTGTCATGAAACCACAACATGTCGTGATATCATGACACTTTTGCCTCCGTACACTTTCTTTTGGCTTTTGTCATGATATCGTGACACTTCTTCCTTCGTATGCTTCGCCTTAACTTTTGTCGTGATATCGCGACACTTCTCCCTCTGTAAACTTCATCTTTAGCTCTTTGTCATGATATCATGACACTTCTAACTTCTTTTCTTTGTCATGAAATCATGACACTTCTCGTTGAAGACCACTTTCTATTTCTGTCGTGATAATCGTGACACTTTCTGTACCACTTTTTTAATTGTCATGAAATCGTGACACTTTCTGCATCCATTTGCTTTCTTTTTAACCTATCATGAAATCATGACACTTTCATCTATACGCTTTCTTACAACCTATCATGAAATCATGACACTTTCTGCATCCGTACGCTTTCTCTTCAACCTGTCATGAAATCGTGACACTTTTCATCCGTACGCTTTCTCTTCATCCTGTCATGAAATCGTGACACTTTCTGCATCCGTACGCTTTCTCCACAACCTGTCATGAAATCATGACATTTCTTATTTTGAACACTTTCCTCTAGCATGTCAGAAATCAGATAGTTCTCACTTCGAAAACTCTTTCCTTGCATGTCACAAAATCGTGACAGTTCTCACTTGGAACATTTTCATCTGCAGCATGTCACGAAATCGTGACGGTTCTCACTTTGTATTCTTTCTTCTGCAGCACGTCGCAAAATCATGACACTTTTCATTTTACTTTCTCTCTCCTCGAACTTGTCATGAAATCATGACCGTTCTTACTTCGGACTCTCTCTTCTAGCATGTCACGAAATCGTGACACTTTTATCCTACTTTCATTTTATCTTCTGACTTGTCATGAAATCACGATAGTTATTCCTGCTTGTGCTTTCTCTTCGAACATGTCATGAAATCGTGACAGTTTTCCTTCCTTGCACTTTTTCTTTCAACATGTCACGAAATCGTGATAGTTTAACCTGCTTGCGCCTCTGCTTCGAACATGTCACGAAATCGTGATAGTTTTTCAACTTGCCTTCTTCTCTTCCAACATGTCACGAAATCGCATAGATTTCTACTTGCGCCTCTGCTTCGAACATGTCATGAAATCATGACAGTTTTTCAACTTGCCTTCTTCTCTTCCAACATGTCACGAAATCATGACAGTTTTCCCTGCTTGCGCCTCTGTTTCGAACATGTCACGAAATCGTGACAGTTTTCTCTGCTGTTTCTCTCTCCTCCAGTATGTCGCGAAATCGTGACAGTTTTTCCCTGTACTTTCTCTCTCCTCCAATATGTCATGAAATCATGACATTTTTCTTTGCACTTTCTCTCTCCTCCAATATGTCACGAAATCGCGACAGTTTTCCTGTTTTCTGAATATGTCGCGATATCGCGACACTTTCCTTGTCTTTTTCTTTGAATTTTTGCATGTGGGCCACTTAGGTCTTTTTGGAAAAACACTGTACATATTCTGAGAGATCTCTGAACTTCCTGTTTGCTGCATCTGAACTTCCTGTTGCTGCACTGAATCAAATGATCTAGCTGATTGTGTTGACAACAATGACAATCCTGTTGCTTGCACTTTGCTCAACAATTTAGGCATGTTTGCTGTTATTTCTACCATTCGCCTTTGCTTTTGCACTTGCATATTTGGTATTTTGCGTCTGTTTTTGTGATTGCAGGTTTTTGATGAATTTGTCAGATTTCAGATGATTCTGTCTGATTTTATATGACCTTCTATGATTTGGGATGATCCTATGAAATATTAGACGATTACGTACAAATTGAGGCAATATGAACTGCTACAAGACTCATAATCTTCATCAAACATCCGAAATCAGGTATGACACATTCTAGCTAGCATATTCTCTGTTATTAGCATTCATTCATGTTTTCTGTATTCATTTAAATCAACATTGGCATATAGAATAGTTTAGATTCATCTTGGCCAAACCTAGGATTTGAATGATCGAGTATAAAAATGAACACACCAAACTCACTGTCAACCTAGGCATGGAAACTACCATTCAAAAGTTTCCTAGTGAACCCACCATCCGTCAAAAATTCACCCTTATACCCCTCCCCCGAGAGGTGAGACCTTCACAGTGCCTCTCAGTCCGAGGTATTGTCCCATCCTTTTCACATCCCCCTTTCGGGTGCGGATCCTATATCCTGAAGGTAAGGATGCGAAAAAAGGAGCGATACACATAGCAAAGCTATTCCACCTTCTTTACTGTCTAATTTAGGAATATCATGTTTATCTATCTCCTTGATGAGATATTTAAACCATATGTGTACAATTGAAGCTATTCCAGTTTTACTCCTTTCATATATATGTATGAGGTATTTTTGATCAATATTCTTTTCTTCCTTTTGAATATGATCTTCATCATCCTTATTAGTATGGTTATCATCAATTCCTTTTTCTACCATACTATATGAGAGATTTGCTTTCACTAGACTATTAGTTTGTGGGTTTTTAGAAACCTTTCTAGATCTTATTGATCCTTTTTCATCTGTATCTTCCTTGTTATTCATTAGTTTTTCTGAATCATCAATTGTGCTTTCCATTGAGTCTAGTGTATTTCTGAGCCATTTCCTTATTCCATTTCTAATAACATATTTTAATGTGTTCTTTGGAGTTGACATCCTTATGGCTCCCTAGTGAATTAAGTTTATAGTATTCTTTTTGCTTCTCTAGTATTTGAATTTGTAGAATACTATATCTATCTTGAGTATATGATCCAATTTGATAAAACCTTTTGGTTTTGTAGAATTCCTTATATCTCCCTAGTTGTTATGTTATGTTATAAGTGCTTTTGGAAGTAGTAGTTCAATCTTGAGTTGATTTTGTAATGTTTTGTAATCAACTTCTATTTATCCTTATTTCTCCTATTGAACTTATGCACTTATCAATTTTGAAGTTCCTTTAGGTTGGATTCCTTTTGTCCCTCTAATTAATTCCAACTCTATATGATGCTTTAATGAACTTATTTCTCCTACCTTCAATAATTTAATATTTAATTTTCTAATTCCAAAATATTACAATTTGATGTAGCATGCCTTATAACTCCCTATTTTTGGAATATTAGAAAATAATAGCAATAATAGTATTTGCAAAATATTTTATAATTACTAAGGTGGTCAACCTTATATCTCCTACTTGATTTGCAAATATCTATTAATTATTTCTTCCTTTGTTAGGATTTCTTTCTTGCTTTTTAATAATCAACCAATATACCTTATAACTCCAATAATTTATTAAAGCAAGTAAATTTAATCTTTACCTTAGCAAGGCTTGTTGCTCTACGTATCCTTGAGTAGATCCACGTACTTTGATGGTTGGGTGAAGATTCCTTTCAACTCTTCATTCAATGCTACTTTGACCTTGTTGTCCAAAGAGGGGCCTACGTGCTCTTTCTTCGAATTCTATGCCTCCCAATGCTATTTTGGCTTGGGCTTTTCTTCAATGGGCACTTACGACCATGAGCATTTAATGCTCTTCTTCACTATTGATATTTATGATAGTTTAACTCTAAATCTTCCCTCTTCTTCATTGTAAGCTACATTTTACTTCGTTGTAGGCTTTGTTCTACTTCATTGTAGGCTTCGTTATGTTCTCCTCTCAAAACTTTGGCGCTTTAATAGCTATGAGCTCTTCTTGATGGCTTCCAAGTGGTATGTGTACCTTGGGTAATATTTGTGGCTGGTCTAACACTTTCTTTGAGCGGTGTCCAAGTGGCTTTATGAGCTCCAATGCACATGAGACTTCTTTGAGTAACACTTGGGCTTGTCTAACGCCTTCTCCAAGTGGCTTATGAGTTTTGATTGATGTTGTAACGCTCCAAAGATGTTGTAATGCTTTTCTCCAAGTGGCTTATGTGCTCCTTCTAACGTTTGGGTATTTCCTTGCTCAAAGAATGAGTGCTTCATGTTAGATATGACAAGTGGAAATTTGCATGTATTTTCCCTCCAACACCTTTCTTCTTCTATAAACTTCTTCTTGCCAATGTACGTCTAGTTGGTTCTTGTTCTTCAACGCTTCTTGAAGGTTGGATCTTGGTTTGATGGAGGTTGTAGGAGCTTGGAGATGGTTCTATGGTGGTCCAAGGGCGGATATGAGCGCTCCTACTCGGTGGACATCTTCCTCAGGCTAGATTCTAGGTATAGCTCCTTTCGCTTGGTTGTATGCACTATCCCCTTTGTGCTTTCAATATGGTAGTTTGAATGCTCCTTTGCAATGTAGACTAGATGATGGCTGACGTAGATGGACAATGGCCTTTTGTGATATTTTTTGCTTCAGGTTACTTGTTGGATACACCTACTTTCATGGTTGTAAGGGTGCCTTTAGACACCGTATTAAGAGCTTTATGTTAGCTCTTCTTTCTTGCTCGGATTGAGCCCTTCCTCTGGCCACTTTGTGATAGATCTTGTTGGCGTTGATGTGTCCTTGAGACACTCGATCCTTGTCCTTTCTTGCTACGTAGAATGGTGCAAGATACTAATGTAAATATTTTTACAATAGTTAGAATAAAATACTTTGATTTTGCACCTTTACCTGAGATCTCCAAATCTCTTTTGTAAGCTTTTTTTCTGTTGGTTCTGATGATGGCTCCTTTGTACTATTTCTTGTAGGTAAGGGATGATTTGATGTTGTCTTCTTTTCTAGACAACTCTCTCCTTTGCTTGGTTAATTTGGTAATGAATCCAAGCTAATAATCATGTAGATAGTAAGCTTTTGAAAGAATGATTTTTTGCACTACCTTTAGTGCACCTTAGATCTGAGACTCTCCAAGTCTCGATTTGTAACTTCTTTCAATGCTTTAATGGTTGCCTTCTTCTTCTCCACTCCTTGGAGGAATTTTGATCTGCTTGATGGCTTCTATAGGCCACAATAGATTGCAGATATTGAGTATTGACTAGTGTCTTTAGACACTTTGATATTTGCAGATTTTGTGCTCTTTTGGTTTTCTCCTCAAGCTAATAATGAATGCATATAATGATCTTTAAGAGTAAATGAGTTAACCAATCTAGAATAGTGCAATAGTAGACTTACCTTATTACTCCTTCAATGCACTAATAACTCTTAAAGAATGCACTTAATAATCTCTGCAACTTCAAAGTAAGAATAATATCTTCTAAAGAATACTTTCTTTAAAAGCAATCTAAAACTTGCACTACAATCAATATTGTAGGATGTAGTCTTTTCTTAGATAGACAATAGGCAGATGATATTTTTCTTTCTGTCGAAATATATCCAACTCCTATTTTATTGTGTAGGTGATAACCTTAAAAGTAATTTCCTTCTGCACACCTTAAGACTATATAATGCAACCTTCTTTTTGCAACTTTTGAATTCTAATAATGGTGCTTTAATGGAACTAGATAATAACCCTAATCAAAGTTCAACTAATGAACTTATTTGCACCCAAGTTGCTTACCTTTACTGATCTGTAGATGAAGGATTGTGAGGTGATTTGATTCACCTTGTTGTTGCCTTGACACTGGATGGATTCGTGGCTTTGCTTGACTATTTAAAACAACTCTTCTATCTTCATTAATCTGCAGCTCTCTAATGCTTCTAACTTGCTGCTTGATTCTGTACTGGATGAATTGATTAACCTTCAGGATGACCTCTACAACTCTAAAGTTTTGCATCTAGTACTATTGTCCTAATTGCTACCCTTTTTGGCAGACAATCTATCTTCTATAATGTGCCTTCTTAGCTCTAAAAGGCAATCTCCAAATCTCTTGGATTTGTTGGGCTTCTTCTATCTGTGTTCTTCTTCAACTTCCTTGTCGAATTCTGACTTCAAACAGGGCCTTCCTCTCAAGATTCTGATAGTCTTGAGGTCTTCACGAATCTTCCTCAGAATTTGGCAAACTACTTGCCAAATATTTCTCCTTTGGGCTTGTTTTCGGATGGCGACAATTGTCCCAAATCTTCTGCTATCACGAGCTTCTCCTTGGAGATGAATTTCTCCAATGAGTTCTTCTAGGAACTCCTTTGATGGCTTCAATGAACTCTACAATAAGGCTCTCCAAGCCTTCTTCTTGTTTCTCCTTGAGACCTCTCCAAGGTCTTCTATCTTGCAGCTGCTCTGGTCTTCTTGATGAGACCTTTTCTTCAACCTTCTATTGTGGAAGTGTTGGTGATGGGATCACCTTCTCGGATCTCTGGATTCTGCTGCTTCTGAAATCAGGTACTGGACTTTGCTCGTCCTTCTTCAATATTCCTTCTTCTGGAAGTTCTTCAATGAGACTTTTTGTGAGTCTCTTCAACTTCTTCTAGAATATATCTTCAATCTGTTGTTTCCAATGGGGTCTTTTCTCAGACCTTTTCAACTTCACTAGTTATTCTTGAAACTAGTGGTATGAGTTTTGTGTTGAGTCCTGGTCTTCACAGTCTTGTGGAAAGACTCTAGCTAATCTACAATTTACAATCTTCAATGGAGATCACCAATCTCCTATCTTCTATTTCTCATGGACTCTTCTCTGGAGTCTTTTTCTAGAATAAGGCTTCTATGGCCTTTTCTTCTAGATCAAGGCTTCTATGGCCTTTTCTTCTAGATCAAGGCTTCTATGGCCTTTTCTTCTGCAATGTGCAGGTCTGCAACAAGGTATTAGTAAGATGATTCTAAATCTTGTCAATGATGAATCTTCACTAGTTGATTTGTCAATCTAGTGGAACGAATGTTGAGTCCTAGTCTTCACGAGTTTTTCTGTAACTCTGTGGGAAGACTCTAGCCAAATGCAATCTCAAAAATTTTGGAACTGAGATTTGCTTGTCTCCTCTCTTGTGACTCTCCCTATTCCTATTGACCTACCGTAGCTCTGATACCACTGTTAGCTTTTGATGATACGGGAGTAATCAATCACAAGATCTAAGCTATGTTGAGATGAGCAATAATGGAGTTCTGGTACAATACTAAAATATGCTATAACTGGAAATGATAAGAATATTACAATGCAGTATAATGGAGGAAATGGACACTCTAGTAATTGATGCTTATAGTACTACATTGTACTCCATCACCAATCTATATCTACTACACTACAACAGTAACTACTGCTATCTCACCTCTATATCTAACACACACTATGAGGCCCTTTATATAGGAAGATGGATTCCTTGGCCAACACTCTATCTTGATGTACAAGTGGACACCTTGCACATTTACAACTTGCACATTGACACTTGTGCATTTATTACTTCTTCATCAAGCAACTACTTTACTTTACTCTCAAGTAACTTCCTACTCTAGTTATGTACCAAGGGTGGTACATTTACATGACCCAAATGATATAATATACTCTAACACCTAGTGGCATAGCAATAGGAAGTGTCCCTCCTTGTGATTTGAACTATAATATTTTTATAATACTTTTATTTTAATATTTTTATCTAACAAATTTTTAGGTAAAAAAAGAATTTAATTTAAGGTATTCAAATAGAAGAGATACATCCCCTACCTTTCCACATAAATAGGCTTTTGATCTAGGATTTAACATATTATGTAGTTCTACATTCTCTATCAGCTAATCAGCTATAGTAAACCATTGTAACAGAAACAGACTAATATAGTGAATTACAAAACTAAATACATTTAATGTTGCTACCATCAAGAGATAGGATTAAAATAAGAGCTTCCTTGATCCGCATTGCCCACCATCTAGGGGGATAGCCGTAACAAGTTAGGTTACCTTTGTCTAGAGCTCAGTTGACCATTGCATCTACAACTCTATTTTTCTCTCTAGGTATGTGATTGTATTCCACTAATAGAAAGCTTGCTTGTACCATATGAATATTCTCTACAATTCTCCTTAGTCTCCATTCAAGCTTCCTAATCTCCATTGGATTCTTCATATGGTTGATCATGACTTGTGAGTTGGATTCTATTTGGACCTTCTTACAACCTTTCTTTATTACCTCCTAAAGCCCTCTAAGGATGCCACAACCCTTTTCTAGGTTTTTGGAAAGTATGCCAAAATTATCTACAAAGGTGAATATTGTGATCCCATTCAATTTTCTTCCTATCCCTCTTCCAATAGAACTTATTGGATTCCCCCATTATGCTCCATCCTTGTTAACTTTTCCCCAATCCTTTGTGGGAGATTGTCATTTTTCCTTTTTGACTACTTTTGGGTGACTTATGGTCATCATTTTTTTTTTACCATCCTTAGGAATAATTTTTAGTCTAGTCATAATTTGTTCCAATCATTGGTGGGGTTCCTAGGGATACTTCAACATATGCTTGACTATCTCTGTTATGCTGGTTGTGGTATGTTGCCAAACATAATGGATGTCCATAGACTCTTATTTGAAGATGTAGTTGTTCCTTTATTTCCATATGTTTTAAAGTATAAGAGTAGTTCCTACCCATACTATTTTCCTGATATATTGGTCTACTCCATATTATGTAGTCCATTCCCTCCATATATGCTCTAAGGTGGTAAAGCTAGACCAATTAATACCAAGTAAGGTAGTCATAATCTTCCATAGCTTTGAGGCTATAAAACACTCAAAAAATAATAGGTAGAGTGTTTCAAGGTTCTCCCTGCACATCTCACACCTAAAATAGCCATGGTAGCCTCTTTTCATAAGTTATTCCTATTTTAGTACCCTTTTATGCAGTAGAAGCTAAATGAAGAATCTCACCTTAGGCCATAAATTTTGTGCCCATATTTGTTTGAATAAATATCAAAGCGGGTTAAGAGTGGTTTGGCATAGAGCTACATATCCATGTGCTACTATATACTCCCACTTACTCATGTTGCCCCATCCAAGGGAATCCTTCACTTGAAACCATGCAAGTGATCTCATTTGTATAGTTTGTTGGATATCCATCTTTTTCCTCGTAGGGATTTGAATTGGCCATTTGACTATGGGGACCCAATTTCTCACAACGTTTGAATTTCATGTCAAGTACCTACAATATTTTGCTACCTTTATCCAATTTGCTTTGTGTAGCCACTCCTTGAAAGGTCTCTCCTCTAGAAATTTAACCACCAATGGTTGGTGCTTGTATCGAGAGTCTGTCCAAAATTTTATGTGTTAACCATTGTGAATTATCCAATAATTCTCCTTCTTTATCAACTCCTCTCTTATCCTTAAAACTGCTAATATGAGGGGTCTTCTACTAGGGAGTTAGTGGTGAATAATGTCTACTAAAATTTTATTTTATGCATATTTAGCTCTCAAATTTTTTACCCATGGTGCATTAGGGTTGTTCAACATTCTTCAATGTAGCTTAGTTGCTAGTGCCTTGTTGTTCTTAACCGTTGATCTGAATCCTAGTCCCCCTTCATGTTTGTGAAGGCATAAAGTTTCCCACTATACCAATTCCCATTTTCTTTCCTCCTTGGTGCCCCTCCAAAGGAATAGATGATTTATTTGATCCAGCTCTCAATATTACCTTGAAAATGTCCAAAACTATGGAGACATAGATAGGTATAGATTGAGGACTAATTTAACCAGGGTTGTTCTTCCCCTTGATCATAGTCATTGATTAGTTCATTTTTCTATTTTTATTTTTTCTTTATCCACTAGCTAGTCCTAATCCTTCTTCTTCTATCTCCTTGTTTTAAGTGGAATGCCTAAGTAGGTGATGGGGAGAGAGGTATTTTGGTATCGTAATTTGTCAAGAACCACCTATATGGGTGAGCAGTGGAAGAAAATGACTTTGGAGTTTTTCTCATTGATTTATTACCCTATGGCTCTTGAGAAACAACATATAATATGTTTAATTCTTTAGGCTTCCGTCATTGTTGCTTTCCCTAACAGAGTAAATTCATCAACAAAATAAAGGTGAATAATATGTCTAATTTCTCTTGTATTTGGCCACTGTCCTTCCTAGATATTCAACCATAATGATGAATAAATATGAGGAGAGGGAATCTCCTTGCCTAAGACCTCTAGACATGGTGAACAATTGTGAAGGATAATCATTGATAAAAATTTAATAGGACACTAATAAAATGCATCCCTTGATCCAATATTTCCATTCTTGTGAGAAGCCAAATTGACATATTACTTCAAGTCCACCCTATCATATGCTTTGGATAAATATAATTGGATGAACGTAGATGGGTATTTGTATGCTTCCATGGAGTGGACAACCTCTTGAGCCAAAACTATCCCCTCCACTATAAATTTATCTTCCACAAAACCACCTTATTCCATAGAGATAATCTTATGCAAAAGCAGTTTGAGCCTCTCCACCATTACCTCGGTTATTACTTGAGCAAGACAATACATAAAATTATTGGTCTATACCCAACAATGTGCTCTGCATATTGTACCTTTGGGATCAATATTATATACATTTTGTTGATTTTCTATAAAACATCTTTATATTTCCTAGCTTCCTCAACCAATTTCAGAAGTTTCTCATGTATGATATCCCAATATTATTTAAATTATTCAATGGGGAATCCATCCACCCCATGGGTCTTGCATTTTTTCATTTTGAAGACCACCTGTTGTAACTCTTTGGTAGTTACTGGTGTAGCCAAAAATAAATTTTCCTCCTCTGTTATTAGTGTAGGTATGTAACACTTCATGTTGGGCTTCAATATCCATAGGTTCTACTATGAATAGACTTGCAAAATAACTTACTACAATAGACGTCATACCTTCTCATGTGTGGATGGAATCTCTTACTTCTATTCACAAGAAGGGTTTGATGTTGTGCAATCTATGGGCTAGAAGGGATTTGCATAAGAGGCATGTGTGCTAGTCCCCCTCTTGGAGCCATTGGATTCTAGATTTATACTTCCATAGTAGCTCTTATATTTTTTCTATTCTTCTATTTGGGATGTAAGTTTAATCTCTACCATGCTCATACCCTCTATGAGGCCCTCCCTATAGAACTGTTCATTCAAATATTTGAGTTGGTTTATCACTTCTAACTTTTTCTTCTTGATACCTCTAAACTCTTCTAGGTTCCAGGTTTTTATCTTGGATCTAATATATTAAAGTCTCCTTAGAAAGTAGTACATCTTAGGTCCATGTTGAGGTGCCTTCTTGCCACCATTTTTGCACTTTGGACCTGAAAGAGTTGTCTCTAAACCACATCGATTAGAATCTAAATGGAGAGTGTCTAGCTTTGGATTTCCATAGTTGTATCATGATCGACTAATGATCCAAGTTTATATTGTTTAGGATATTCACTCTAAGAATGTGTCCATGAACCAAAAAATTATTTGATATCAAAAACCTATCTAATCTTTCCAAAATATAGGCAGAGCCTTACCTCCTATTAGACTAGGTCATTAGGCCATTGTCTAGCATGACATCCACAATATGAATGTATTCCTTCATGAGTTCCATGCTCCCGTCTAAGCTACTATTTCCCCCCAACTTCTCTTCCAAGGAAAGGATGGTATTGAAATCTCCTCCTACCAGGGCCCATGCTTTAGGAAATTGGGTAATAATATAGTTTATGTTCTTCCACTATCTTTGTTTCTTCTCCAGGATAGTATATGCATAGACATTCATGTAGAGCATAACTTGGTTTGATTGCTAACTCTATGTTGTTATCGTCAATAAACCCTAACTAACCACCACTTGATGGATAACTACCTTTGTAGGGTCCTAAAGGCACGTAATGCCTCTTGATACCCCTTGAAAGCTGAGGGATTCCACTCTTACAACAAGTCATACTTTGCTTGCAATTATCTCCATCTCTTCCATTTACACCTTTGTCTCTTGAAGGAAGACAATTTGTGGTCAACATGTCTGAATGTTTCTTCTAATTTCAATATGTTTTGAGGGACTTCCCTTGAGTCCTCTAATGTTATAGGAGATGATCTTCATCAGTATTTGGGGCTAAAGATGTGGGTAAGAGAAATCTTACCTTCCACTATTATCTTTTTTTATTTATTTTTTCCACATGGTGTTGATTAGTTTTAAATCCTACCTTTTGATTAGAGTCCAATTTCATCTTCTTACTTATCTCCTGGCTCACCCCTCATAATGTTATAATAACATCAAACCCTAACGTATGTGTGTACATCACCAGGATATTTTTTGTAGATCCGATGAGGTCTTCCCTAGGCCCTGGGTTTTTTGTGGTTTCTACCTTTAACAAATTGTTACTCTTATACTTATTTCCCCCCTTGTTTTTCCATTGGTAGTTTATTGTTAGCTGATTTACTCCTTCCTATTTGTTGCTTTGCAGGGCTAGGGTGGTGTCAAGGGTGTTATTTACCTCTTCTAGCACAGATTCCTTCCTCCCATCATGAAATTGTGTTGCTACGACTTTTATCTCCTGAAGAGACAAAAACATGACACTAAAGCATATGTAAAATAAATGATTCCAGAAATACAATAATTGCACAAAATTATATTTTATTCAATAATGGGGGGGAGCTGAGAAACTCCTTGTTACAATTATTTTGTCCAACATAATTATTTTGATACAGTAATTACAACTACTAGGGTTCTCCAAAACCCTAGTTACCAAAAATGAGTGTCTTTAATGTGCTTTGCTCCCAATAGAATGAGTGGGCTTTTGTTGATATCTGATTTCGAGCCACTCTAGCTTCAACAACTGTCCAATGATGAATAAATCTGTAGATCTGCACACATACCAATAAAAATAAGGGATTAGAAATACTTGTGAGGGCTCCATAATGTGAGACCTTCAGTTATCAATAAAACCCTAGCTATTAACGAATAAAGTAGCATGCAAAATCTTTAGACAATAAAATGAAATAACAAACAATGATTTACCTTGTTGTTGCTATTGATGATATATTATGTCATTGCAGATTCGATGGCAGGATGTCCCAACAGCACTTGGTGATCTTCTATGATGGATTTTGGTGTACGATTGAGGTAACAACAAGCGTTGAGCTACACATGTAGGATGTGGCAGGGGGACGACTACACCTGTGGGATGAGGTAGGCACACGACTACACCTGTGGGATGAGGTAGGTGCTCGACTGCACTTGGGGATTAGGGTTTGATCTGCAGAAGCAGATCACGGTAATACGAAGGATGTAGTAGATGAGATATGGTGGCAACGATGAAAGGTGGTTGGGGAAATTGTTGGAATGGGAAAATCCTAAGGAAAGCTAGGGTTCTTAAGCAGAATATGCTAGGGCACAATCCACTCAACTCTAATAATGGTATTCAAAATGCATGGACCTTAAACTTCTTCAGGATTTCAAGACTCAAATTTTCCAGGGGTTGAGCATTGAGAATGCTCCTATTTATAATCAAGCCTAGGGTTTTTTTAGGGTTTCAACCTAACACTTTTGATCGTGTGGCTAATATTAAATCAAATCCAAAGGCTGAGATTATACTTTAAGTGTGACACAAATTAAGGAAGATGGATGGTTGAGATTAGATTAGATCTAATGGCTCAGGTTAATTGGGCTTATAAATATATATTTTATAATAAATATATTAAATATAATATAAAATATTATATTTAAACATAAATAATATAAAATAAATATAAATAATTCAAATAGGGGTTGGAAAATGGCGAAAAAAAGGCTAAAGTGGGCCATTGGATGGCGAGAAAGACATGGAATGGCCATTTGAATGGCAGGAAAGGGTGGTGGTGGATAAGTGGCTAGGATTTGGTGTCTACATCTCCATTGTATCCTCATCATCTAAAAGGTCATCAATGGGGAGATTGCCAAACATATTATTTAACACATGTGCTTGATTTTTCACTATCAATTTCTTTTGGATGATCATTTTTTGGGCACTTGAAACCCTTCAAAATTTGTTTTATCTCTTCCTTGCTTTAGGATCTTATGTGTGCAGTCTCTTGCTAAATGGCCATATTCATGGTAAATTCTACAGCAAAAAGATGCGTTCTCGTAATCAACCTCCAACCCCTATGTTTCCTTCCCAAACTATAGAGTGATATTTTTTGGGAGAAGTTTGTTAAAGTCTATTAGGACAACATAAATAATTTGTTCAAGTCTATATGTACTATCAACAATCATCATGAACATTCCTAGGTATTCCCAATTATTGTAAATACTACTAGATTCAAAAAAATTGTTGGCAAGCCAAAAAGTCTCACCCAAACTAGCATTGTGGATGGCATCTCTTCCTCTGCTTTGAATTTAGTATGCCAAGGTTTCTTAAAGAGACTTGTCCTTCCAAAAAAACCATGGCCCCTCTTGGAATATTTGTTCCCTATCTTTTTCAAAAGCAAAAATAACAAGGAAATAGCCATTAGGGTAAGCAAAGATTTGTAATTCATCTTTTGTTTGTTGTTGTTTAGTAGCCCATAGTTTAAATGCCAATGAAATTGGTCAAAACCCCATAAATCAGCATATCAACCCTCTCCTCTATATGTCTTATATTCCATTCTAAATTTCCTCCATATCCACCTTCTTAGGGAACCATCCATCGCCTTTAAACATCGTATCGCAGTTTTCTTGGGATTTATCTTAGGCATCCTCAAAGGTCTTTGGGGTGCCCTAAGGTTATTAATCGCATCTAGTTGGGGTTGTTCCCCATGAAGAGCATCCATAAAATTCATTTTTAGAGGTAGTTCCCCCAATTGCTTCCCTATATTGGGCATTGGTATAGTCGACCCCTTTTGGTACTTTGTCCTTGGAACAATTTTGCTCAAGTTCTAGACCATACTGATTTTTCTCGTTTTAGCTTCTCTTATCTAGTCTACAATGTGTATTTTGTTTTTGGTTCTATTCAACCCTTGGTTTCATTTTCATGGTAGATTGTGATCTCCCATCTCTTTTTGTACATGTACTATAAACTAAAAATTATTATTAATTTTTCTCTCTATGTAATTTGTAAAAAATTATTGTCTACTGCATTTTGAATCCATTACATTTCCTCAACTACATTTTTTCTTTATTATGATCATTTACATCAAAAAATTTATGTTGACCACTAAGATCAACAAGTCTCATCATCTATATTTTCTCTATAATTTTATGTAATACCCTTCACAACCCTGGTTCCACCTCTCAAATATTACATCTTTATTTGACAATTTAACTTATTGATAATCGAAGTCAAAGTTCTTCACTCTCACCTACCCTCTTCTATTTGTAAACTTCGCGCCGACAGACCGGACAATGATTTTCAATGGTCTAGTCAAGGTCTACTCTCGAACGTACCGTTGCATTCCTTGCAAGTAAAGTTTATCAAAATAATCACCTTAAATTAACATTTATTTTAAACGTGAAGTTAAATTAGTTGACGTGTAAACTGCGTATTTAATTTTATTTTAAATAAAATTTAAAATTTAAAATTTAAATATTAATTTATTTACAATATCTCTTATTGAATTTAATTTTAGAGATTTTTCAAAGAAGGTTAAAGTTTCTATAATATTTTAATTTTATTACAAACTCATATTTACTAATTTTAAAAAATATAATGATTTTTTTATATTATAAAAATTTTAATTAGTTTAAAGGTTTGAAATAATTGGTTAAGTCTGAGAGTAACTGGTGGGTGACAAGCAAATATAAGAGAATATGTTCAAACTTTTTTAAATAAACGTCAAACAATAATATGATAGAATAAAGTTCAAATTTATTCGATAACTTCAATAATGAAATGATAAAAGTGAAATGAAATGGTGGGTGACAAGCAAATATAAGAGAATATGTTCACTTTTTTAAATAAACGTCAAACAATAACATGATAGAATAAAGTTTAAATTTATTCGATAACTTAAATAATGAAATGATAAAAGTGAAATGAAATGAAAGATTTTAATTACGTCGTGATACCCAAATATGGTCTATGGGACCTCAAATATGGAAGTACAACTGCTCAAATCATATCATATGATCTTTAATATCTTTGAGAAGGTTATTCCTTCTCCTGCTGATTTGGGTTAGCAATTCCTCAACTTTTTTTATTTTATTGTCTTCAAATAACTTTGTTATAGACCCATTTCCAAGTGTTTCTTTGTATTTGTCACGGATGTCTGAAAAACTCGGGCACTTATAGATGAAGTGTTCCTCTGTCTCTATGCCCCTGTGCTACATAAAGTACATATCTTTTCTTCCCATTGTTCTTTGGGTGTTGTCCATCTCCCTGTTTCACATCTAAGCCTATGAGAGCTAGTCCTTATCTAAGCAATGAGGATTTTTTCCTTCCACTTGATTTCAGCGCCTATATATGCTTTTTCCTTGTGATCATATGTTGGGTTAAACTTTGCAATATAATATTGTCTTTTCCTGCTTGCATTTTTCTACATTCCACTTCTAAACTTTTCATTCACATAGCTTTTGATGTCTTTGTTGAAATTTGGGCATTCATTTATGTTGATTTCCCAACGTTTCATCCATTTATGATTTTGTTTCATCCATGTGTTCTTTCGCCTATGCAACTCTTCGTCCTTAGTTGCCCTTGGCCATCTGCCGTTTTTCATGTTTCTGTTTATTTTCAAGTAACATAACAGCTTGGTCATAGCAATTGCTTCTAAAGGAAACATTCCAGTTTCAGCTAGAATAATTTCAAAAGGGGTTGTGGCCTTAATTTTGAGAAAATTTGTGATTATATATTTTTGAATCCTTTCTATTTGCCTCCATTTTGCCTTTGTTGTGCCACTAGCCCACACCTCGCAACCATACAACAAAACCAATGTAACAAGTAGGCCAAATAAAACCTTGGTGGTCTTTCAGTCCCATAGCTCGGCATTCCTACACCTATTTTGAAGTGCATACAGTGCTCTCCAACCGCTTTGAGTTCTTTTCATCCTACATGTATTCCAATTGAGTTTGTCATGAAAGTCTATGCCTAGGTATTTGTATTCTACTACTTGAAATTTGAGCTGTTGCTTCTTCTTTTTGGTTGAAAAAATCATGATTTTTGTTTTTCTTGTGTTTACCTGCATCCTAACTTCCTTACAAAAGAGTTCTAGAGCTCGAAGGTGATCTCCTAGATCTTTGGCTGTTTTGGCCACAAGAATTACATCGTCTACATACATGAGGAGTTTTACCACATATTTGGCTAAGTGCACACCCTCTCCCCCAAATTTATTTATCCATTCTTCTAACTTGTCAATGTACAACCCGAATAAGGTAGGAGATAAAGGGCAACCTTGTTTGACACCTATGTCACTACCAAAACATTCGGATAACCCTTCATGTGTTCGAATTCTAGCTTTTACATGCTCATATAATCTGTGAACTGCTACCCTGTAGTGAATTGGAACCTCTAGCTCTTCCATTCTGCTCCATAATTTTTTCTTTGGCACTGTGTCAAATGCCTTTTTGAAGTCTACAAAACAACATAAAGCCTCCTTTTTTTTGTCCCAACTTTTTTCCACTGTGTCTGAGTGTGATACAGTGATCAATAGTTGAGTGCTTTGGCCTAAAACCTACTTGTCCCTTTGCTCTCTTTCCCTTTTCTTTTGCCCATATACTGATCCTACACTCTATCATACTCCCAAACAACTTTGCAAAGAGAGGGTTAATCATGATAGTTCGATAGTTTGAGGGATTATTTACATCTCCACTTTTAAACAAAGGAATGGTCAAGCTAGTTGTCCCCTCGGTAGGGAAACCATTTTGTATGACCTCACTGAAAATTTCTTTGATCTTCGGTGCCATAATATCTATCCCCCATTTTATATGCTCTGCTTGAATATTGTCTATGTCATGGGCTTTTCGAGTTGATAAATTTTTTATCCCTTGAATAATGTCTTCATTTGTGAAAATTTCTTTCTTGACAGTGATAATAAGGGGTGTCTCCTTCTGGTTACTATGCTGATACAATTGTTTTGAATACTCCAACCACTGATTAACTATTATGCTATTTTTAGCTTTCATCCTTTTTATGCTTAGCTCCTTCCAAAATTTCTTTGGTTCATGCTTCCCTATGTAAATCAGTTCTTTCCTCCTTGTTCTAATGTATTCTTCTTTTTTTGCCCTTACCAGTTTCTCATATGCTTTTTTGTTTTCTCTTGTTTTACCCGTTGGTTCCTTTAGTAATCTTCGCGCTTCTTTGTAATCTTCATCAAACCATGGGTTGGTTGGGAAGCTATTCCTTTCTTTCTTTTGAGGTTTAGCTCTCTTGCATTTGTTTAGAGCTTCTTAGATAATGTGCATTAACCATTCACTCTTACTATAATCCCTGCTACTATGAGGTAGTTTCTCCCTTCCATGTACTTGTTATTTAAGTTTAAACAAGTATAAATTTTATTATGTAAATACTTTTTAAAAATAAATTACATAAGAAATTTCGAACAAACGTATGCAAGGATTTTGAAAAAAAAAAACTAATTATTATTTATATATTTTTTATATCAAGAAATTGGTAATATGTTCTCATTTTTAATAAATGGATACACATTTTCTTTGAGGTTTTTGTTAGCCAACACAGGTCAAATCATTGACGAGAGTGAGGGAGACCTCCCATGGTTCAAGATTGGTAACTTCATCGTCGTCAAACTAGTGTGCGCTTAAATTTAAGGCAGACTACTTCCTTTACCTAGATTAGACAGCTTAAATTTAAGGCAGACTACTTCCTTTACCTAGATTAGACATACCCCAAGGTTTGAATCTATATCTCCTCTTGCTATGTATTCAAAGTCTTACCAATCCACTGACCCTTAAAAACATTTTAATAACTCTAATTTTATATATAAAAATCAACTTAAATATAAAATTCAATATTAATATTAATATTAATGCAAACCAACATTCCTTAGAACTTAAATCATAAACAACGAAAATACATTAGAGATTGATAAACAATAAGAAAGGGTAGGAGACATCTGATAAAATTGGATACAGAGAAGATTAGCATAGCATGGCCCCTATGCAAGGATGACACGCATAAATCGAGAAATGGTCCAAATTTTTAGCCTCAAGGGCTAGGTGGATTGGTAAGTGTTAGTTTGGATGGGCACTTGTTAAGAAGAGACTTGGGTTCAAACCTTGGTGGTGCTAGTTTGCAAAGGTAGTAGTCTGCTTTGAATCCTTTCAATGCACACCAGACCGATGACGATAGTATGAACCCCGAGCGATCGAAGGTCCTCATCTCATGCCTGATCAATAATTAACGAGACAAATAGGTTTGGTGGTTGCAGTCCCTGTGGTTTGAACCCTGCACCTGCTAGTTATTAAAAATAGTGGCTGTAAAAAACTCTCCTATGTAACCGAAAAAAAACAATAAGAAAGGAAAACTATTTTTTTTTAATCTTTTATGGTTTAGACAAAATGATATTTTATTATAAAATATATAAAACAAGTAATGTGATTTAAGTAATTTAAATTTTATCTTTATTTTCGTTAAATTTAATTTTGAATTAAAAAAAATCTAATCAATATTTATAGGAATTATAATATTATGTTAGTTTATCTTATTTAATTATTTTTGTGTTGTATTTATTATTTAGATCAGGTTTGTTATAGATTCACTCTTCCTTTTATTATTAACTATAAGATTCATACTTTTAACTAGAACATCCTTATTTACAATAAGCACTTTCAAAAAATAATTTTTTTACCATGCTACCTAATTTTATTCACATGAATCATTTGGTTTCGTTTCTCCTAAGATCTAAAACAGATCTAAAACAAGAAGTGACACTCACTCTTTGCTCTTTGTTCGCTCTTTGCCTCTTGCTTCCTATTCAAGCTTCCTACATCTTGTTTATACTTCCTACTTGCTCCTCATTCACACTTGTATTAAAAAAATACTTACTATTTTTTTTTTTTTTTTAGTCTGAGAAATCTCTATTACCAACGCACAGGGCTGAGCTGAGAGCTATGCTTATCAATAGGGAATTTAACACACAGCCACCACACACACTCGCCTACACCACGGTTTGAACCTTGGACCTCCTGAAGAAGAGCCAAAACCCGAACGTTTGCCCTATTCCCTCGGGGACAAAAACATACTTACTATTAAAACAATAATTATTTAATTTTTTTTTAGTAAAATGCCTTGTCTATTAAATTTCAAAGCCTTCTTATAAATGAAAATGTATGTATTTTCATATCAAGATAGCATTTAAAAGCTATTTTGATTTGAGTATCATTAATTAATTAACTATTTATTTATTTATATATAAAATTTCAATGAGTTAAATTATTTAAATTAGAAAAGTTCAATCTTATCGAATGATACATGTATAATAGTCAAGTTGTATTATGCAATAATCAGTTCATGGGACAATAAAATTTATATTAAAATCTCCCTAATTTGAAAGAGATATGGACCTCCTCTCATACATATAATTTTTTTTGTTTAATAAGCAATACAATTATATATTATATAAAATTTTGGAGCACATTCATTACAAAACCAAAACATTACATTGCTCTTGTTACATTTTTATCAAGTTAATTAAACCATATTCAACTTGCCTTTCTATCAAAGATATTTTTCATTTATTTTTTTATCAAACATATTCTTCATCTTTGTCAAACAACTAAATTTCCACAATCAACTCCCTTATATCATTTTATTAAGAGATAAAATATCATTCATACAAATGTCTTTCAAAATTTAAATGTTGTCAAGATGAAATTCAACATGGTTAAAATATTTGTTGCTTGGTTTCCATACATATTTATAAATATCTTGTCTATAATGGCAATTTCCTTATACCATTTAAGGGTTCTTATTCATGCCCCTAATATTCTAAGATATTATTTTCATTGTTATAATTTTTTTTATTTGTAAGTTTTTCCCCACTTCTTGTTAACACTTGTAATATTTGTTTTTGTTTTCTCATATCAATATCCCTCTAGGTTTATTTTTCTCTTTGTTTTTTCTTCTTGGGTCTTCTCTCCTTTTTTCATTACCACTAATACTTTTATCTTCATCACACTCTTGAATCTTCTCACACTACTTATAGTAAAACTTATCATCTTTAGATTTGTCTTTGCTTTGAAGGATCTAAAGTGTAAAGAATAACCTCAAAAACACATTCTTCTTTACGTTGACATGCAAACCTTAAAGTACAAAGATTCTCTTCCATAAATTTTACCTTCTTATTCTGCCCTAAAATCCCTAAATTGTTATAGATTTATTTTATCCTCATTTCTTTATTATGTTGTTCTTAAAACCCTAAAATGCAAGGGATAACCTCTACACCACTTTCACTTTTATTACCAAGAGAGGATTCTATACTACTTGAGGAAAATGAAGATGATTTACTTGGAATAAACTTGACCTCTTTTGTCGTCTTTGTTTTAGGATTTTCTTCCATATCTTCCTTTGCACCTTTAATTCCTTTTGAACTTGAACTTACACATTGTACTTTCTCATCCCTTATATCCTTCTTTGTTTCTTCTAACGGTTGATCCAAGTGAGCTATGGCCTTCTCCAAATGATGTCGTAGATAGGTTTTTTTAGTGGAATATCTTTGATATGATCTATAGCTTCTATTTTTAGACGATTTTCTTGATTTGTTTTGAAGTTTATCTCAAGATCAAAAATCCCTAACTCCTACTTAATAGTTTGCAAACTCTTACCATGCATCTAATATCATAATAATTGTGGTATCGAAATGTGATATGTTCATAATCAACTTGTTGATCCCATTCTCTTTATTCAGATTTAATCTTAATGGATCGTGGCAAAGGTTTTGAAATATTCATAAAACATATTTTGGTATATATAGCATGCTTTTGCTCCTTAACAATTAATCCTTTCTTGATGAATTCCCTTAGGGTATTTTCAATATTCTTCAAAATATCCTTATTGATAAATTGAAATGGAAGTCCAAAAAGCCTAATCCGTAGCAAAAGCTTCTTAATAGCTTGTTTTTCAACATAATTTTTTATTCCATGGTCTTAAATAGAGGGCATCTCTCTTCCCAAACCATGGGTCAATACCCATTATTTTACCCATGATTTTTTAATTAAAGAAGATGATGAAGAAAAAACCTTTAAGAAGAAAAGTGAATAAATTGAATTCAATCCCCACTTCCACTTATCCAGTTCTGAATCTCCAAAAATCTTGGTCAAGATCTATGGAACTTACATATTAACTCTCTACTTTTAAGAACCATTATATCATGCTCAATCTTCTCATCCTTGATAGTCACTTATGGTGTAACATTTGCGACCTGGATCGAACTTGCCATGTATTTGTTCTTCAGCTTATCTTCAACTTGGCTAGGGCATCCTAACTGCCTATTAGAGCTTTCAAATATGACTTTCCTTCCATATTAGCTAGTGGGGCTTGCTCTTGGCTTGTACTCCCTCTTGCCTTGCACTTGCTCTTGTCTTTTTTTTCTTGGTATTCCTTAGCTTCAACAATTTTCAAAAACAATGTTCAAACCATTCAAAGTAAAGGTTTGAAGCGTTAATACACTCTGAATGAACTTACCCCTCACGCTCCATCTTAACTTACACTCCCTCTGCCTTACATATACTTGGCTTACACTCTTTTTTTAGCCTGCACTTGCTCCAATCTCCGTAACAAATTAAGTATTGAAAAACTAATACAATTTTATAAATAAAGATTATATTTCTATCTTTAAAATACTTTCATTTTAATATTTTTTATATGCCAGTTTAACTTATTGATAATCAATATTAATTAATTCTAACCTTTCAAATTCACCTCGGGTCAAAATTCTTTCACCCACCCTCTTCTATTTCTAAATTTCATGCGGATTCACCGGAATTTCACCTAACAATGATTTTCAATGGTCTAGTCAAGGTCTACTCTTGGACGTACGGTCGCATTCCTTACAAATATTATCAAAATAATCATCTTAAATTAAAAAATTAAAATTAATTTAAGGGTTCAGAATAATTGATTAAGTCTAAGAGTAACAGGTAGGCAACAAGAACATAAAAGCCAGTAAAAGAAGCAACAAGAAAATATAAAATGCTAAGGTTTAAACCTTTTTAAGTGAATGTTAAATACTAACATGATAGAGTAATGTTCAAATTCTTCAACACGTAAACAATCTAAGTTTTATTTATATAAATATTTTATAAAATTAAGTTACATAACAAAATATCAAATTAATATATACAAAAGATTTTGAAAAGACCATTAATTTTTAATAACTTTAATCTTAGAAGAAAATCAACTTAAATATATATATATAGTGAAACCAATATTCTTTATAACTTAAATTATAATCAATGGAAATATATAAATAACTTCAATCTTACTAGAAAATCAACTTAAATAATATTTATCAATATAAAAACCAATATTCCTTATAACTTAAATTATAAACAATGCAAATACAAAAATAATTAATAAATAATAAGTAAGGAAAAGTTAAAAAAAAAAAAAAACTTCGATGGTTTAAACAAAATGATGTTTTATTTTAAAATATTTAAGATATATATAATCTTTTATGGTTTAAACAAAATGATGTTTTATTATAAAATATTCAAGATATACATGTTAGTCTTATAAAACAATCATAATACCAAAAAATATATACATTTTATTAAAAATTATAATATTTTTGTTTTTTTGGAATCAAAACGCTGAAAGGATTGAGAGGGAAAAAAGTAGAGAGGGGAGGGTCCCGATCCCTTCCCTGCTCCCCCTCCCCTGGTCCCTGGTTCCTGCCCAGTCCCTGACTCTTCCCAGGTCATCCCTCCCTGAGATTGTTTGTTGCAGATGATCTCCTTTAGGGAGATCCTTCTCCTCTTTCTGCACCTCTCCCAATCGGTAAGGGTTCCCTTGTTTGAGTTTTTGGCCTGGTGCTTCCCAGGGTTCCTTGCTATTTTTGGGATCCCTTCCCTTTTTTTCCCTCAGGCTTCCCCCTGGGGTTTTCTGTAGGTTTTTGGAGTGGATCTGGTTCCTTGCGGTTCTTTGGATGGTGGGGGTGATTTGTTGGGTTTTTGATGGCTTCCTAGGGTTTCCTTTGAGGTCCTTACTGCTTTGGGGTGGTCTGGAGGGCCTCTTTCCCCTTTTTGCTAGTGAATCCTCTTTGGGATCCTATGGCTGTTGTTGGTCCCGTCCCTATGGGGAGGGCCCTCTTCGATTTCCCGCTTGGAGGCTTCTTCGTGCTGGTTTTGCTCCTTGGTGGACACCTTGGACATTTTTTTGGCCTTGGTGGGGGCTTTTTCTCTGCCTGGGCTGTTCCCAGCCTCAGTCCCAGTTCCTTGAAGTTTCTCCTATGCAAGGATGGGATTCTTGGCCCTTGTTGTTGGGGTTCTCTGGGTTCTGCTACATTTTTCAAATCTTGGGGGATCTGATCTATGCATGCAGACCTTGGATCCCCCAGGCTAGGCTCCCATGGATCCCATCTTTGTGGTTGTTACCTCTTCCCGCCTGGGATCCCCAGTCCCTGTATCCCTAGTCCCTTAACATGTTGTCTTTTCCTGTTGGTTGTCTTGGGGGCGGGATTCTCTTGGTGGTGCTTTCTGGCTACTTCCCGATGGGCGGGATCTCCTCTTTGTTGGTTTTCAGCTGCTTCCTACTGGGCAGGATTCCCCCTTTTTTCTGGTCAGAATGGTTTCCCGCAAGGCGGGATTCTCCAAAACCGCTGGGTTTTCCGTTGGGCGGGTTTTTCTCATTTCTGCTGGTTTTCTCGGGAGGCGGGATTCACTTGGTAGAGGTTTTTGCTGCTTTTCACTGGGTGGGATCTACACTGGGATGGATTTCTGCTGCTTCTCGTTGGGCGAGATTCACTATTTGGTGGTTTTTCGACTACTTCCCGCTAGGCGAGATTTATATTATAATGGTTTTTTGTTGCTTCCTGTTGGGCAGGATTTACACGATGGCGGTTTTCAGCTGCTCCCTGTTGGGCGGGATCTTCAAACTTACCTTCCTTCAAAATTGGTGGTTTCCCGCTGGGCGGGATTGTTCAAATTTACTGTTCCCGTTGGGCGGGATTTCTGTTTGTTTTTCATTTTCAGGGTATTGGTGCCTTGGGCCTAAAATTTTGTTGTAATCGCTTATTCTCGGCATGTTATTGCCAACTCTTATGTAATCAGGTTTTGGGATCCTAGTTAAAATCCGCTGTAAATACAAACGCTACTTAACAAAAATATATATATATATTTTTGTTTTATTTTTTTTTAAATTAAAATAAAATTTTAAAAGAGTTGTCCCTTTTTAGAATAATAAATCATATCTACTAGTCACATCTAGTCATATCAACCATATTAAAGCAACAACCTCATTAATTTTATGATAAAAATAAAATAAAAGTAATATTTTTAATTTAACTTAATTTTTTTTAGATATATACAACTTTTAAAAACACAATCTTTATTCAATAAGATTAAACAAATTTAAGATTGATATTTAAATATTTAATAATAATATGAAATAAATTTAAAATTAAAATATTATAAGTTTTATTTATTTGTTTATTTTTTTGATAAGTTGGTTACGTCCACATTATTTTTTGTAACTGTCAAGTGTAAGGTTCAAATGGCATGAAGAGGAGCATCGATGGGGGTTGGTACGTAGGTCTAACACACTCAAAAGATTTGGAGCAGACTGTTACCTTGCAAATTGACATGCTCCCAAGGTTTAAACCTACTACCTTTGCAAACAGGCATGCCCCCAAGGTTTAAACCTTCTTCTAACTAAAAATGCATACCCAAACAAACAATTATTAATCCACCTAACCTTTTAAAAGATGTTGTAAGCTTTATTAATTAGCTATCATTTTATCTTTCAAATAAAAAGCTTCTATAGTGGTTGAACAGTAACACCTTATGGACTGGCACACTTTACCATACGATAGCATTGTACATAAAGTGGTTTCCAACATTTTCAACGAAATGGAGCCTGCTAGTTCTTAAGCTTTTTAAAGAAAAATAAAAAACCTAAAAACGAAAAGTAAATTTTAAGCTTTCATTAGGGAAAAAAGTTGTATATCTTTTAAATGAATCTTACTGATCTTAATCAGGATAACTGGAACTATACAATGCTTATACTTTATAAGCACATTAAAGATACATACAACTTTTAGCAACCTTTTACTAAAATATACAACCTATTCATTCTCTGGAAAAAAATCATCTTACACATATTCACATAATTTTCATCTGGATCTGCTAAAACCAAACCATACCACTGAGTTTTCCACAGATACTAATACCCAATACCTGAAAGGGAATAATGGCTACCATGTTATAATGGCTTTCGTTTGAGCATATTTCTTAAAATGGGAACTATATTTTGGGATTTCTTTTTCTTTTTCCTTTCCCCACTTAAGGCTATGAGGAATCCAGATTCTATATCTGCCAAGGTGGATGTGCTGCATGAATTAACTACATTATATGGTTCACGTACTGCACAATGTGATTGATGTACTTACCTGATTTAACTAAGTAGTATGAGAAGCACTTATCATTTAATCTAGTATAAAATTCTACTTAATTCAAATTCTTTTCCTTTACTTCAACATAATTTCAGCATATGCCATACTTATTCAAACATCTCCCTAAAAGCATTTGATTTGAATGCTTTTTCGTAATCATGTATCTTGACCTTATTTCAAGACCCGCCATCTATTACTTTTAAGAATGGCCTATTTAAAATCAACTTGGTCTATTTTCTCCTTTCCTCTCTCCTACTGCACCCGTAGATTGGGGTTTTATACTTCAAATCATGGATGGCTACAGCCATTGATAAACGCACAGATAGATAGGTGAGAATGTGGGTGGTGGGTTCCTTCTGCTGGAAAATAATTGTAGAAGTTGATACCTGTCATAGAAGATAGTGCTGCCAGTCATAATGAGATAAAATCAATGATGGCGATGTGGGAGAAAGTGTGGAGATCATCATGTTGGTTGGGAGCCCATTGAGACAAGCATTACAGTAGTCTGAGAAAAAGCACATATCTGGCCTTGTTGTTATTGATTACAAGCCTAAAGAGATCAGTGTAGCCAAGTAAAAAAAGTTCGACCTTGGAAGTCTATGCTTGATAAGATGGTAAAGGACAACATTTTATTTGAAAAAAAACAAAAAAAAAAGACTGAACACTGTTGGATTTGATAAGCAACAGCCCCTGCACAGTCCTTAATTCTCTGTTTTTACTTCCCCCGTTTAGGAAATGATTAACCATGGAGAATGCCATGTGAGTATGTATACAGACCCACAAAAGTTAAAAATTAGTCAGGATCTGATATCAAGGTCCATTGTAATGAAAACTCAAGTGGGTTTCTTGATTTGTGTTGGAACTCAAATGGGTTGCTGGAAGTAGGCCTATAAGCAGATTAGTTCGGCTATGGATTGAAAAAATTAAAAAAAATGTGTTTGGATGTTGGGAAAGTTGTGAGATCCATGGACACCAACTTGCGATTTTCCTTTCTAATGCATCTCAGATTCTGCATTATTTTAGTCCTGCTTCATTGCATTGATGGACTGGTCATCAATCCTGAAGTTTCCACACTTCTCAAGGTGCAGCCAATATTGTCTGGGGCACAGAGCAATCCCATGCTGGTCACATGGAATGTTTCAAGCCCTCTGTGTAGATGGAGAGGAGTTTCATGGCTATACGGTGGCAAACCTTTAAGGTGTTCTATTCCAAAAGTCAGGCATTTAGTTTTCGCTTACAACCCCAAGGTTTCGGTCCAAGGCATTACTTTGCAAGGGGCTGGCTTGAAGGGCATGGTGCCAAAAGAATTTATTTTACTTCCCCACTTAGAGCATCTGAACCTAAATAACAACAGCCTTGCAGGGGAGATTCCTCCAGAGCTGGGGGGTATGCCCTCTTTGAGCAGCCTGCAACTCAAGCACAACGAGCTCAGTGGGAACATCCCTGCTTCTATTTGGAACCTGTCTGATACTTTGGTGGAGTTGATGTTGGGATTCAATGGGCTGTCAGGTAGCATTCCCATGGCTTCCATGGTCAATGGAAGCTGTTTTTTTCTTCAAAAACTGGAGTTAAACAACAACAATCTCGTTGGGATAATTCCTAGCTTCCTTGCAACTTGTGTTTCTCTTCAAGATCTTGATTTGAGTTGGAATTCTTTATCTGGATCTATACCAAGCGAGCTTGCCGATCTGGCAAACCTTACAATTCTCAGTCTTGCTCACAACAATCTTAGTGGGCGTATACCTAGTTTTAGGTACAAGTTTGATAGGAATTCCTTTGTTGAAAACAGTGAGTCCCTGTGTGGAGATCCCCTTCCAAATCCTTGCAACGTAGCCCCAGCGGCTGCTGTTTCTGCCAATATTACTGCAGACCAGTTCAATGTGACAGGAACCCATGCCAAATCCAGAGTTGTTAGCACCGGGGCCATTGCTGGGATTATCATTGCATCAATTGCTGTTGTAGTAATTTTGGGTTCTCTTATAATTGGTTGCTATCACAAGTCTAGCAAAGATGGCATTGACATGGCTTCTTCTTCTTCTGCTCCTTCCAAGGAAAAAGAAGAAGACACGGGGACTGAGAGTGGGAAGCTCATACATTTCCAAGGAGGTGAGCACTTGACAGTGGATGATGTCCTGAATGCAACAGGGGAAGTATTGGGGAAGTCCAGTTATGGCACAGTCTATAAAGCCAGGCTGAGCGATGGTTCCATGATAGCACTTCGGCTTCTCAGAGATGGGTGTCTCAGATCCAGAGATGAGTTCATGCCTGCCATTCTGGAGTTGGGTGCTATCAGGCAGAGGCACCTTGTTCCTCTCAGGGCATTTTATTCAGGAACTAGAGGGGAGAAACTACTTGCCTATGATTATCTTCCCAGAGGCAGTCTGTCTGAGCTTTTGCACTGTGAGTTTTACAAATATGTTTTCTTTCATTGATTCTGATATGTTTTTAAATTTTTTAAATGGTTATATGGATAAAACTAGGTCACATCCTTATTATATCTTAGTATGTTTGGTAATTATGTATGTATCCTTTTGGAAAGTTGAAGTATGTATTTGGTTAAATTTTTGTTATTTGAATCTTTAATAAATTAAAATTATATTATTTGATTAAATGTTAAAATTTGAATTTTCCTTTCGGCTGTGAAATTACTTACTCTTATCCATTGTTCTAAATCCCATGTACTAACCCGAAAATCCATAAACTTGACTCTGATATGTTTTGATAGCATTGGAATCAATGTCTGTAGCCATCAAACTGCTACACCACAACCACCTTACTTGTTACTTCGTAGGTGCAGTTTGATGGCCATGTATCCTACACCAGTTAGCTAGGAATATATATATATATATATATATATATATATATCCTCCGTTTCCAATGTCTCTTAACCAGAGCTGCAAATGCATGTTTGTTTTATTTTCAACCACCTACCCCACATCTGGGTACCATCTAGCCCTCCAAAGCAATAAAGTTTCACTTCTAGTGTTGAAACGCTGCACTGCACAACCATATACCATTTCCCGCACAGCCCATGGTTTCAGAAATTTGCCAAATGCTAATTTAAAAAAATAAACATCACCCATCTTTTGATCTAAATCTACTGCGTTTGCTTTTGATCTAAATCTACTGCGTTTGCCAAAGCTTACTAAGGTTTTAGTACATAACAGGTATGCATTTTAATTTTAAAGACTTGTCAATTGTTGGAAGAAAAGTAGTTAACGTCCGTCCAAGGTGCCATCAGCCAAATGGGACACTATTGTTTAACCAATTTCTGTTATTATTAACCCATTAATACTTTTATAACTCTACTCCTTCAAGATTCAAACCTTACTTTTATTTGGAGGACCTTATTTGTACTAAGGTGTTGTCCGAGTCAGCTTTGCTAGAACAAGTAACTGGCACATGGGATGCTAGACCTTCTTTCTTCAATCATGACACTTGTAATAATGTCTTTCCATTATTGCAGTCTGTGGGTTTATTACTTACTTGAAAGAACAAGTAACTAGCACATGAGATGCTAGACCTGCTTTCTTCAATCATGACACTTGTAATAATGTCTTTCCATTATTGCAGTCTGTGGGTTTATTACTTACCAGACCACTAAAAATGTTCCGTTCTGTAAAAATTTTCCTGTCTATGTTTCAGGATGAACTTTGAATGTAAATGAATCTGTTCTTCTTTTGGTCCACTCAATGCTATCCCTTCCGCAAACTCTATGGATTTAGATAAATTTCAATTCAAGTTAAACACATTGGTTTTGGTTCAATGTCAATTCCATTACTCCTTATAGTGTTCGTGTTCATGTTGCAGGTACAAATAGGCCAGCTCCTGGATGGGCTAGGCGACACAAAATTGCTCTGGGGGCTGCCAAAGGTCTAGCCTACCTTCATACTGGGCTCCATACATCCGTCATACATGGCAATATCAAGTCCCAAAACATACTTGTTGATGACAATTATGTTGCTCATCTTGCTGACTATGGCTTGCACAAGCTGATGAATACAACTGCGAACCTTGAGATGTTAGAAGCTGCTGCATCCCAGGGCTACAAAGCACCTGAACTTGTCAAGATGAAAAAGGCCAATGCAAAAACTGATATATATAGCTTTGGTATTGTTTTACTTGAAATTCTCACAGGCAGAAGATCAGGGAGGACAGATTCATCAGGCCGTATTTTTGATCTGCCAACTGTGGTGAAAACTGCTGTGCTTGAAGAGAGGATATCAGAACTTTTTGACCTTGAGCTTTTACGTGGAATGAGAAGTCCAGCAGATGAAGGTCTTCTTCAAGTTCTGCAGCTTGCAATGGGTTGCTGTGCTCCCTCTCCTTCTGTTAGACCGCATATAAAAGAGGTAGTCCGCCAACTTGAGGAGATTCAGCCCAAACTTCAATCACCAATGTATACTCCTTCCCCACAATACAATTCAGAAGATAAAAGTAGCAGGGAATTCCTGCTGTGATAGGGCACATATGAAAAGTGGACACTGTTTCCTTCCTCCCAAGCCCAGATGCCTCTCTAGATTCTGGATATACTATCAACTCCTATCATTTCACAACATATTAGATTGTAATACATTAAATTATCTCTTTTTCTTATTTCAATATAAATGTTTTTTTTTACTGCATTTTCCTTCCATTAGGGAAATCTTTCTATTCAGATATTTTGTTACCTTATCTGCTTTGGTCAGATCTTCATGTGCCTCAAAAACATCTAGGAGAAATATGAACATAGCTCACTGCTTTTGTGGGATCTCATATTGGTGAGTCATGAGGAGATTTAGCTTCCATGCGTTCTGTTCACAATGAAGAAGCAATGAAAACAGTCTGATAGTTATAATCTAGTGAGAAATACAACAAACATTGATTTGTGGGAGTTATCCCATTATGGACATAATATGCCTATTTGTATATAAATAGATGGACTTGCTTCTAAAAGCTCCTCTTCAGAATGATACATTCCTAATTCCTCTGTTCACTTCATATATATCATTCAGCATTAAGGATGATCAATAATTAGACATTCTTGTAGCTTGTATGCCAAAATTCTTAATACAATTTAAGCTTCTGCCTGAGCTTTGCTGTGGAAAACAAAGTTTAAAAAGTCTGCTATAGCCTACTATTGAATATTAAATATCTTTATACATTCTTTTACACATCTAGAACGAGCTTGGAAACATAAAAACATATCATACTGTCCACCAAGTTTCAAATACAATTGAAAACAACTAGCAAAAAGTATGTATTACTTTATTGCAAAAGCTATTTTCTGTTTTTGCTTTTGGTAAGTGGAGGCTTTTCAAATGCGATGATCTATTTCATTTCATGAATTTGTCGACCAAATTTCAAATACAATGAGGGCTTATGAGTGAAAACAACTAACAAAAAGTATATATTACTTCTATATTGCAAAAGCTTTTTTCCATCTGTGGTTTTGGTAACTGCAGGCTTCTCAAGTGTGATGATATATTTCAGTTCATGCATCTCCCTTGCTGTAGAAGAATCTAAAATCATTTGCAACTTTTGATGATTGCTTTTTTGAAATTTTCACTTATATAATCTGAAAATGTAAAGAGATTTTCCACTTCATGCCTCTGTTGCTTTAATAATATTTACTGTTAAATAGTGTAGGGTATAAATACAGAATTAAGGATTCTTGCCAATTTTAATCTTGATGAAACAACTCTGCATTAGATCTTATCCACTTTACTGTTTTAGGCTCATCCACACATTTAGTATGAAACTTAGATTTGAAAGTTTAAGGTTCTTCAAAACAATAAACACAGTTTCATACGATTAAGGCTCTGACCTTTTGGATAATATTGTTTCCCTAGCACTGAATCTTCTCAATGAAGTTCTCATATGCACTTAAGACTGCTATCTAAAGAATCAAACTTACAGTATTATTCTAGAAGCTTAAAGAAAAACTGGAGTGACTTCCATTCTCCTATAGTGGATGAGAAGCCATGTGCCTTTCTTGAATGAACAAGAGAGATAAGTTTCACTGAAATTTACCACGCAGATAGCAGGATAAGCCCATGGCCAGATACAAAACCCATATCAAGAGAAGCACCAACTTTGCCAAAGGTAGTCTGGTAGCATATCCCAAAATATGAAAACCATAGAGCCCATACATGATTCCTAGTAGATAGATGGATGCAGAAATATTATCAGCCTAAAAACTACTTATGAAGTAAAAGCTGGAACTTGCAATTTGAAGCATGGAAAAAGCCAAAATTATGCATGTCCTTTTAAAACAAAGTGAAAATATATTAAAATATTGTACACTAGTGGTCACACGACCAAGAACTGCATAGAGCCAATTATAGAACAAAGAGAGTCCATTAAGCAACTGCATGCAAAAATAATAAAGATAGAAGGAAAAGAGAATCCATTAAGCAACTGCATGCAAAAATAACAAAGATAGAAGGAAAAGATTGACAAGACAAATGACCAAAACAGTGAGCAAATGAAAACTGTAGGAGATCCAACTGCTATGTTACGAATGATCAAGCTAACATCTGCACTTCTAGCCAAGTGTGAAAAGAAGCCAATAGTGAGATATTCACGTGCTTGGTTGTTGAGAAGGAGAATAGTCTCAAAATTGGAAGATCTCATTTCCTACTCCAAAACGTTCAGGCAAAATCATTTACCAGGTTAAGCATTGGAGAACTGAGAAGCTCAAAGGCTTATCATCTATACTGTCTCCAATTACTATGGTAAGACTAATGGGGTACCTAAAGAAAATAGAAAGAATGGAAAATAGGGGGTTGCGTAATCAAAGAAACACTTAATAGAAGAAAAGATACATGGATGAAACAAAACAAGAAATGGATGGGAAAAAGGAGCATTAAATTTTATAAGGTCACAAACTCCGACAAAGAAATTAAACAATATGTGAGGCAAAAATTCAAACTTGTCATGTGGACTAAAAATTTAGGAAGGAAAAAGAATTATACATCAACATATTTAACCCAAATTGTGAACATAGTCAAAAGGAATACATAGATGCAAAGATCAAATGGAAAGAAAAAATGTTTATAGCTCAATTAAGATCTAGTTTGCACCTTCTCAGATAGGAAACTTGGAGATGAACAATATTAGTGTTTTGAAATAAGGTAGTACAATGTTTTGAATTATTTCCAGTTTTGGAACTGGGAGATGAACAAGATTAGAGTTTTAAAACAAGGTAGTATGATGTTTCAAAGACTACAGGACATTCAAACATTGTACTACCTTGTTTCAAAACTCACCACCACCCTTTTATTGAGGAAATTAACAATATTTAGTGAATCTCCCTCAATTATTAGTTTTCTAGCCCCCAACTGAACCACTATCTTTACTCTTGCCAAGACTGCTTTAGCTTTAACCTGATGATTGGTCATAACGCCCAAGTACTCACCCATCACTTTGATCAACATTCTTTGGCTAACCCTTAGCACTGCTCCTCCTCCAACCTTCCTCGGGTTGCCTTTAGAAGCCCCATGAAAATTTAGTTTCATTCATTCTTGTTTGGGTGGTTGCCATTTAGTCATGCTCCTCAAGTCTCTTAGGGGATTGTCATTCATCCCAACTGGACTTAGGTATCAATGTTCATTTAATTTTGCCTCCTCCATCGACTCTAGGCTCTAATGCACTTTCAATGCTTTAACATTCTCTACTATGATCGCTACGATGTGTTTTCTATTCTTGGCTATAGATCTCTTCTTCCCTTTAAAAATCCTTCAATTTCTCTCCAACCAAACTCTCCATTGTTAGTGCATTTTAATATTTTATGCATATTTTATCCCGACACTTAGGATAAGATTGCTGAGGTAGGTGTCTACTTATTTGTGTCTCATAGATATCATGTGTCATGATCTATCATATTGTGTTGACTTCTTGGTCCCTCACACGTGTCATGGTCTCTCACAATGTTGACTTATTCATCCCTCACATACATGTGTCATGATCTTTCACATTGTGTTGACTTATTCGTCTCTCACACATATGTGTCACAATCTCATTCATTGTGTTGAATTTTTTGTCACTCATTGATGTCATGTGTCACATTGTTGAGAAGATTCATTGTTGGGTATTTTATATATACCCATCTCATGCTTACACTTAAGCAAATGGTAAGATGGAAGAATGAGAGAATGTATGTAGTTTTCAATTGTAATTTTGTATATTTGTGTTTGCCTTCTTAACTAGAATAAACTTATCATTTTTCTCATTAATTGTGTTGACTTTTTCATCACTTATTGATGCCATGTGTCACATTGTTGAGAAGATTCCTTGTTGGGTATTTTATATATATACCCATCTCATGCTTACACTTAAGTAGATGGTAAGATGGAAGAATGAGAGAATGTATGTAGTTTTTAGTTGTAATTTTGCATATTTGTGTTTGCCTTCTTAACTAGAATAAGCTTATCATTTTGCTTATGTAACTTGCTTCCTTCATCTATATCTTGGATTTAGTAAATTCGTCTCAATCTATAGGCAAATCTCACACACATGCATAATGAAAGAGAATTAGATTCTAAATTTGATTCAATCTTGGGTTCTTAAATGGCTTATCCCACTATTCTATCCAACCTACCATGTTATTAGGCAACACCCACACCACTCTCATCTTCTTTATTATATCATTCAATATTTTGATGGAGTATTTACATTCCAGTATGATGTGACTCATTGATTCCTCATGAGCTTCACAAAGGTAACATTTGTTAGGGAATTGAAAACCATGCATGTTATATATTGTTTAAATCTTGTTTTGGATCGCCAACTATAGGAAAATTGTTAACTTCGGTATTACTTTCCTTCCTCATAAACGATCCCATTGAAAGACTCCTAGGTACTTGTTGACAATTTTGTCACATTTCTCAAGGGGTAGAAAAGGAAATCAAATTTTGTACAGTATTTTGTAAAGTTTTTCTTTGTTGTCTTTTTTATTTTGAAAGTTGCAGCAATTTTGGCTTTCAATGCCACCCCTTTGTATATAAAGTAGAAAAGAAAGAGCTTCACTGTCGAACAAGCTAGAGAAAAGAGCTTCATCGAAAGAAAATGAGAAGAGCTTCGCACCCGAAGCATTTTCAACACTGCTTCGGGTAGAGTTTCTTGCGAAGTAGTATTACCGAAGTAAAATACAAGGGTAGCGATAAAAAGAACTTCGGGCCCGAAGCGCTTCAAATATTTACTTCGGGCAAAAGTTGAGCGAAGCGGCATCCAAAAGAACAACTTCGTCGAAGAAGGAAGGTCCAGAAATGGCTAAGGCAAGAAATACTTGCGAAGCATTTCCATGAAAGAAATACCTGAAGTGGTTGGGGGAAAAGTTTTGATATGTAGGGCTGAAGTAAAATACAAAGGAAGGAGAATGAAACTACTTCGCACCCGAAGCATTTTTAGCAAATACTTCGGTAGAGAAGCGGAACTCAAAAGAGCATTGAAAATACTTCGCCAAAAAGTTGTCGAAGCACCCACTTCGGGTCCCTCCATCAGTGAATCATTTTTACTTCGTCGAAAGTCATTCCGAAGCATCTGCTTCGGCTAGCTTTCGTGCGAAGTACTTCTACCCGAAGTGACGGAGGTCATGGAGAATGCAACATCTTTGAAGACAATTGCTTCGGCCGAAACCTTCCCGAACCACAGTTTTGAAAGAGGATCGCAGCGAAGCATTTCTCCAAAGCGTCAACGAAGCAATTTTGTCAGCGAAGCGGCGAGGACGAAGAGGCCTATTTTGCGAAGTAAATATGCTTCGGCACTCCCCACCCCGAAGCAGTTTTGCGAAGCTCAATTTTGTGAAGTACAAACCAAGGAGGAGTTTTTGCTTCGGCTCAGAACCATTGCGAAGCGAAGTTGTGAATGAAGACTTAGCGAAGCGCTTCACGGGCACGCGTTCCAAGCCGGGTATTTTCTCGAGGCGATCAAGTGCCTCATAAATGCAATTTTTCATGCCCGATAAGCTCGTTGCTCATTTTTGGCAATCAAAAATGAAGTATCAGGCCATGATGAAGAGCCCGACGAGCATGGCGGCCACTCGAGCACCGCACCCAGAGACCAAGGACGTCCAGACGGCTCATCAATGCATCTTTCCATGGTTGACCCGATCACAGTTGCCAGTTTTGGTAACGGATTTGAGAGCTCGATCACGAGAGCCTCGGGGAGCCAAATTCTCAGGGCTCGAGGGCGTACTCTTCTTTGCTGTGTAATTATGACTCAGAGGGTCGGGTCCTCTATAAAAACCTAGGCATTGTAATGTAAAAAGGGGGGAACTATCTGCTAGAAAGCTGCTGTAACTTGATGTCCTACGATTAATACTAAAGAGCTTTGGGCTCAATTTCTCTCTTTCATGCTGCCTTCTGTGCTTGATTCTTTTGTCTTTCTTCATTTGTATATCGAGACTCTGAACCTTGTATCCGGTGTGCGATCGGGGATTGTACCCTAAAACTCGTTTGAAGGATACATAGGAGTGGAAAAGCGTCTTATTGGTTTTCTTTTATGTTGCCTTGTGTGTTGATGCTTTTGTTCTTCCCTTATCCTAATCGTTTTACTCTGAACCTTGAATTTTGATGAAAGGGATTTGGAGAATCCTCTGAAACTCGCTTGGAGGATACATAGGAAGGTTGATATTATGTTTCTTTCATTTATTCTTGGTGTTCTTTGCTTCTATTCAAGTTGCTAGTTAGTGATCGTGCTTCCTGTTCTCTCCCACTTTAAATTATCGATTTCTCTAACCCTAACTCCTTTTATCTCTTTCCTGCACCCTTATCTTCAAACACCCAAGTAGTTTAGCATAGGAGCCGGCCTTTCTCCGGAGATTGGCACGAGGGGCATCTCTTCCCTTCGGCCTTTCAATGTTGGTCCAGGTCTAGGGCGCATACACTCACCCAAAATCCTTTCCTAGGCAGATTTGATGACCAACAGTTTTTGGCACGCTTGGTGGGACCGACTGTGTCTGTAAGATCCATAACCAGTAAGGTCCCATATTTTAAATGCAAAACCCGTCTTCACCGGGGCCAATAGTTCTAACCAGTTCCCGGTGTGACCCGGTCAGTCTCACTTGACTAGTGGTAGTGAGGACCGATGCTCTCATTACTGAAAGACTCTTAGCATCTGGCGACTCTGTTTACCCGAGAATATTTAAGTCGTAAAGACCAGTACCAAAAGTCTGTGCCTTCATGCAAACGAGATGGAGAGTTAAGAATAGAGGAGAGGAAACCGAGTTCTTTGAGCTAGATATTGACGCCTTTGGGGAGCAATCAAGGTTGGTCACCCTCGAATCACTATTACAAGGAACGTCCTCGCAAGAGGCTACTGTCGATGAACAAGGCCTAACTTCTGATAGCATAACATCTAACTTTCCTCCCAATCCTCCCAACTCATCGAAGCATCCTAGTGCCTCCATTCCTATTAGTTGTCCTATTAGCAATCAAGGGGGAGCTTCGGGAATACCTATTTCTCAAAATCTAGGAGCAAGTATGGCACAACAACAACAACAACAACAACAAATGCAGTAGCCATCGCCACCTAGGTTGTGCCCAACATGGGATTCTTTGTCACCACTGAATCTAGCGGGACAAGGGCAAGTGTCGCCTGCTACCATAAAGAAGATCCCAACGTTCGATGGAACTAGGAAGACTGCTCTGGAGCATATCCAGGACATAATATCTCTGGCGGCGATCCACGACATCACAGAAGAGCAAATTATGGTAAAGCTTCTGGTTCTTTCCCTTAGAGGAAAACTCCTCTACTGGTATAGATCTCTACCACCCGGTAGTATTACGGGATGGGACCAGTTAGCTGGGCAACTGATGGGAAACTTCAATGAGTCTTCCGATCCTACCTCTCTCCTGCATCAGTTCACTTCGATCAAGAGGCATCCACAAGAAGAAATCATAGATTTCAATGTTAGGTTCGCTCGAACCTGGCAGAGAGTGCCAGTTGGACTTCGGCCAACCGACGAAGCTGCAACACTCTATTTCCTTCGGGCTTTCAACCCTGATATCAGTCTCATGGTAAGATATTCTAACATTAATACTTTTCTCGAGTTATATGAGTTAGCCAAGAGGGCAAAAATGGATTTGATAGCTATGGGCAAGCTTCCCCAAAGGATGCCGATGCCCATACTTCTCGAATTCCTTCAATTCCAGTATGCAAGCGCAGCCGCTTCGCAAATCTCTACAACCCCTGCACTCCCGATCTCATCTTGGAACCCGAATCCTATCGTGTCTCAAATCACCGCTCCACAAATTCATTTCCCTACATTTTCAACTCCGCAGCCCACTATCACTTCGGCATTTCCTGTACTACCAGCACCACCTCAACCCCCTGCCCTACCCCCAATACCGACGATGGCTTCATTGCCACTCGTTTCGAAAGCCGATGATATACAAACTAAAATTCTGCAAGAGATGCAGTCTCTGAACTCTACAGTTCAGATGTTGTCCAATGACATGACCATTGTGAAGAAGAAGCAAGCGCAACAAGAATTCCTACCGAGAAGATCTTATCCTACGCCTGCGCTTACCAAAGACCAAGCAATCTAGCAAGGGAAGGCTTCGACGAGAAATGCTGCGATTGATGAAGCTCCGAGCACTTTCGATTATGTATATTGGTGCTCTACGTGCAATGATCCGCATGAAGAAAATACCTGCATGCTGCACCAACACTATGTACAAACGCTGGCAAGCAGTAGTCATAACGGTCAAGTCAACGTCATTAGGCAGATGAGTCAAAACCTGACCATTGGCGAGGAGGAGCCGGTTGCAGTGCTTACCAGAGGAGGAAAGAAGGCAATAGAAGTAGATGCTACTCAGATGGCTCCCTTAAAAGTGCAAGTTCGACCCGAGAAGGGACAATCATCTTCTTCGGCTCCGAACGAAGCTCCTCCACCTGCACCAATCAAAGAAAAGGCTCAAAAGGCCTCTGTCGAACCACCTCAGGCAGAAACTAAGGAGCAGGCTAAGGAAAAGCTCAAGTTTCCTTCACTGACTAAGCGGCAAAGAGTTGAAGCTACGGAGCAGTATCGCACCAGATATGAGCCGAGAAAGGAACCCGAGGTGCTCAAATCCCTGGCGTACAACATTGTAGAGGAGTTAAAGAAGATTCCAGCCAAGATCAGCTTGTACGATGCATTGCAACTACCTGGACAAGTGGACCTGCTGCAAGAATCATTGAAGACAATTAAAGCAAAAAAATAGCACCGCTTGCTCTTGTGCAGACCCTATCCACATCTATTATGGGGAAGAATAGACCACCTCCGTTCTACCTGTCCCTACAAATGGAAGGGTATATTGTACATAACTGCATGATCGACTCTGGGGCCGCTACAACAGTCATGCCAAGAGCAGTCTGCGAAGAAATAGGGATGGAATATACGCGAAGCAGCCAAGGTGTACTCCAGTTGGATGGTACCCTAGTGAAGACTGTAGGGGTGATCAAGGACATTCCTATCCGACTACATAAGATGCCTCAGATCACGGTCATACAAGAGGTAGTGGTAGTCGACTTGGAGCCATATTTCGGTATGTGCTTGTCAAGGGAATTCATGGCAAAGCTGGGTGGATATCTGTCTATGGATTACTCTCATCTGGAGATTCCATTCAAAGGAAAGAAGGTGAAGATCTACAATGAAAAGCCTTCTTCTTTCCTTGTGTAGAAGATGTCCGAAGAAGAAAGCAACGATCCAGTGAATGCAATAGTGGAGGAAATAGAGCAGGTAGACCTGGTCGAGGAATCTCTTGCGCAACTAAGTTATGAAGATGAGTTCTCATTGGCAGACTTTAACGCCATGGTAGAGACCGAGATAGGATGTTATGCGATCACCAAGCCTAAGAAACACACCCAACCAGAGAATAGAACAAGTGCCCAAGAAGGACTATGGAAGTTGTTCTTCGACGGTGCCCGATGTAAAAATGGTATTGGGGCATGGATTCTTCTAGTTTCACCATCCGGAGAGCAAAAGGAGTATTGCTACCGGTTGATATGGAGCTGCACTAACAATGCAGCAGAATATGAAGCATTATGCCTAGGACTCAAGAAAGCTGATAAGTTAGGCATAAAGCATCTCCAAATCTTCAGAGATTCTGAACTGGTTTGCAACCAAGTCACAAATAAGTGTACTTCAAAGAAGCATTATCTAAAGTCATACCGCAATAGGGTATGGGACTTGTTCGACCAGTTCGAATCTCTCAATCTGCAGTCTATCCCAAGAGAAAAGAATCGACATGCCGATGTTCTGGCATCCATCGCAGCCAAGTACTCTCCAACAGAAGACATGGTGCACAAGCCCAAAGCTGTGAGGATGATCTACAGACCCTCTGTCCCAGACAAAGACCTACATTGGCAAGTCTTCGACAATGATGAGCAGATTGTAAATTTCATGATCCAAGAAGCCGCCACAGTCGAAGACAGAAGCTCTGATGAAGAAGAATATGAAGGGCTGGTTCAATTGAAGAATAACCATGTTCCCAAGGGACTGATCACTCTTGAAAGCCTCTTTGATCAGAATGATCGAGCACTCTCTCACAGGATCAAAGTTAATGAAAAGCAATATCAAGATTTAGAGCTTGAACCTGGAAAAGCAATAAAAGTTGGAACCGATTGCACTTCGGAAGAGATAGAACAGATACAGAATTTGTGCAGAAAGTTTTCCGACATAATTGCTTGGTCTTATCAAGATCTCAAGGGATACAATCGACAGCTGGTTCAACACACAATCGAATTGCAGGAGGGGGTCAAACCCTTTCGACAAAAGCAAAGACCGGTTAATCCTAAGATCGAGGTCCTAATGAAGGCCGAACTCCTGAAGATGCTCGAGGCAAAGATAATTTATCCCATCAAGCACTCTTCATGGGTAGCGAACCTGGTCCCAGTCAAAAAAAAGAATGGAGATATACGGTTATGCATGGACTTTCACAACCTGAATCAGGCTTCTCTCAAGGACCACTACCCTCTTCCGCAAATCGATCAGATTTTGCACTCGATGGTTGGAGCTCAACGCTTCTCTCTGCTCGATGGTTTCTCTCGGATACAATCAAATCTGGGTCAGGGACGAAGACCAGCATAAAACAACATTTACTACCAAGTGGGGGACATTTGCTTACCAACGAATGCCATTTGGTCTTTCGAATGCTGGTGCCACTTTCCAGAGGGCGATGGATCTTGCTTTTGGTGAGCTTCTAAATAAGGTTATCGTCATCTATCTAGATGACATGACCATTTTCTCCCGAAGAAGGGAGGATCATCCACTACATCTACAACAAATTTTTGAAAAATGTCGAGAGTTTGGCATCTCAATCAATCCAAAGAAGTCCATATTCGTAGTCAACGAAGGAAAGTTGTTGGGACATGCGATATCAAAAAAGGGCCTCATTGTAGATCCTGACAGAGCCGAGGCTCTAATGAAGCTCCCACTCCCAGCAGACAAGAAAGGACTTCAATATTTCTTCGGCCAGATCAACTTCGTGAGAAAGTTTGTCCCTGACTTCGCCCAAGTCATCAAACCAATGTCTCAACTTTTGAAGAAGGGCATCGAATTTAGCTGGATGAAAGAAAGAAAGGAAGCATTCAAAGAGATTAAGGCTCGAATCGCTTAGGCGCCGGTCCTGATCAACCCTGACTACAGTCAAGATTTTATCATGTATGCTATAGGGGAGCCCGAGAGCTATGCTGTTGTCCTGACACAAAAGGGGGAAGATGGTGAGGAGCGTCCCATCGCGTTTCTGAGCCAGGTGATCAATCCCCATGAAGAAAAATATAATTTCATAGAATGTCAGGTGCATGCAGTAATGAAATCCCTCAGGAAGTTCAAGCAGTTCATCTCCCAAAGTCGAGTCACGGTCTTTGTCATTCACCCCGATGTGCGCAATTTCATCATCCAAGGAGAATTGGGAAGCAAGAGAGCCGGTTGGGTGAATAAGATACAAGAATTTGACATTGAAATCAAGCCCACGAAATTGGTTCACGGTCGCGCATTGTGTCAAGAATTGGCAAAGAGCGCAGCGGCCGAAGTGACAGAATCTCAGTGGGATGACTTACCAGCCGAAGAATGCTTCGCTAACCAGGAAGAAGACGAGAAAGACTGGGTTAGTGAAATAGTTGAATACTTCCACACTGGCAGTTGTCCTTCGCATCTAAATGCTTCGCAGCGAAGACATTTCAGGATGCGGTCCTCCCGATACACTCTGCGCCCCGAAGGCCTATTTTTCAGGAACATTGATGGTGTCCTTCTCAAATGCATCAAAGATGATGATAAAAGGAGAGTCCTAGGAGAATTCCATTCAGGACTATCTGGAGGTCACTTCGTAGGGAGAACAACGACATTAAAGATCATCAAGGCGGGTTATTATTGGCCCACACTCTTCGTCGATGCCTTCGCAGTTTGTCACAAATGCGAGCAGTGTCAGAAGTTCATCGATCGAAGCAAAAATGCTTCGATGCCCCTTCATCCGATACAAGTAGAGACACCCTTTCAACAATGGGGGCTAGATTTCATAGGGGTCATATCATCGAACTCCTCCGTTGGGCATAAGTTCATCTTGACCGCAACTGACTACTTCACCAGGTGGGCCGAAGCGATTCCTACAAAGCATGCAGATCAAGAGACTGTAATCACCTTCCTAGAAGGTTTGATCACCAGGTTCGGCATCCCCGAAGCAATCATCATGGACAATGGCCCTGGCTTCACAAGTGCCAAAATCAATGAATTCTTCTACAGATATGGGATATATCATAAAGTATCCTCCAATTACTATCCACAAGGCAATGGCTTGGCAGAATCCACCAATAAGACTCTGTTGAGGGTGCTAAGAAAGCTCATAGAGACAAACAAAAGGACTTGGCATCTCCTTCTAGATCGGGCCTTGTGGGCCGATCGAATTTCTGTCAAGAAGTCAATCAAGACTTCACCTTATGCCCTGGTCTACGGCAAGGAGGCCATCTTACCCATCCATGTGGAGATCCCTGCACTACAGCTGTTAGAAGCAGAAGATGGAGTTAGCCCAATGGAAAATAGATTAGCTCAGCTACTGCAACTAGAGGAAGATCACGAAGAAGCCTACCAGAACTTCGCTAAGCATGCTCAGGTCACTCAAGATTGGTTCAAGAAGAAATCATCCGATCACACATTCAAAGTGGGAGATCTGGTATGGAAGTGGGACTCCTGGAAAGCCAAGCCTGGGAATCATGACAAGATGGACGCCTTTTGGGATGGGCCATTCAAAATTATGAAGGTGAACTCGGCCAATTCTTTCATCCTCAAAGATGCAGATGGCCAAGTTTTGCCGATCTCTGTCAATGGTCTTCATCTGAAGACTTTTCACCGCTAAGGTAAAACACATTTCTTTTCTTTAAAAAAAAAAAATGTGTGTATATAATTTGCATTTGTATATACATCCTGCTCCAAGATTGCATAAACCAAGTACTACACTTCTAAATCCCCTTCGGGGACTTTTGATGCGAAGTAGCAATTGCAAGGAGGTTCGTTGCGAAGTATGTTACTCTCAAAAGGGTCGAACCAAAGGCATGAAAAGAGCTTCGCACCCGAAGCATTTTCAGCAGCTACTTCGGGCAGCAGTTTTATGAAGTAGATTTTAAAGGAGTGATTTAAAAGGGTAAGCTTGGTAAGCGGCTTCGCAAAGCGGAGCGACAGCATGGTGAAAAGGAAAGTACTTCGGGCTCGAAGCATCGAAAGGCAGTCCGAACCAAAGGTTCACCGCAAGCATTTTAACATTGATTTCACTTACGACCACGTGCGAGGTGGAGAATTTAAAATGTGCCTCGAAGAACGTGTCGATAGCAACCTTGAAAGGAGTTCGAAGTGGATGAATTTAAGGCAAAATGTGGTGGAGCACTTCTCGAGGTAATTCAGTTAGAAAAAGGAAAAGAAAAGCTCATGCCAAGGTACGAGGTGGCAGCAGGTTGCATCTCCAATACAAAGCGTAATCATCGAAGCATGTGGCCCCGTGTACCACGTCGCTGTAGAATCAATTTAAGAATACGGCAGCCTCTTCCGTCCGAGGTGTAAATTTAATTTTGGTAGGTGCCATAAATTAAGGTAGTTGCATTTTTTAGGTTATAAAAGTAAATTCCTAGCAAGAGAGAAGTTATTTGTCCATTAGTTCAAGCTAGACTAAGAACCTTCGGATACTCGTAATCCTCCTGCCTTTGCATCTAAGCCCTTCGCATTAAAGCTCTCTGTATCAAGAACTCCACCGCTATCATTTTTGCCATGGGAAAGAAGAATTCCAAGGAGAAAGGGAAGGAACCCGAAGTTGCAGGCCCTAAAAAAAAAGAAGGGCAAAGAGGAGAAAAGGCATACTCCAAAGAAGATCGACCCCACCACTCGCCCTGAGAAACGGCCGATAGAAGAAGGAGATGACTCTGAAGAGGAGCAGCTTGTAGACCCACCAATTGATGGGTGGGAAAATATTAGAGATACGGAGCTCTCTAAGGATGTGTCTGAGCTCCGACGCACTATTGAGTTTATGGTGAGCAGACTCACCCTAGAGAATAAAAGGGTTGCTGCCTATTATTCTCAGATTTACTGGTATTTGACCCCGCCTGCTCACCACTGCCCAGAGCTAATCTATGCTATCGCACAGAATTACCAGCCTGCATCCAGGCAGGTGTTGGACGCTTCAGGCCATAAATTGTTTTCCATTCTGAAGGAAGATGTGCAAGCAACATTTGCACCACAGCAAGGGCCACCCAAGGGTTATTCAGTTCGCAATGTTATTCTAAGCGAACAGATGGAGAGGTTCACCTCCAATAACTTCATATTGAAATTTTTGCGTGAGAACCTCAAAAGCGGGCTCCCTTCAAGCAAGCTGCCCCAAATGCCTCTACCCTTGGCAGCTTTCAAGAACATCGATATTTTCTCCATCATTGCATGGGTGGCGGGCCTGTCGACAGATGCCTCGGTACAACCCTGGCAGGTGTCTTTGGCCGAATGTATTTCAAGAGGGGAATTCTATGCCCTTGATGCTGCAAGACCAAGCACCAACCCAGTTTTCTTTGATTGGGCAGAATGGGTGGCCCGAACCTTGCATACGCGACTCACCAGTATGAAGAATTCGACGACGGGCCAGTACTTCGCACCCTGCTCCCTCCTAGTCTGGTTGTTTTTCTACCAGGTTCATAAGCGATTCCCCCATATCGCTATCTCTTCGAGCGACAAGGATGGAAATCCTCTGCCTGTATACCAGTGGACTCCTCTCCTGTTGAGGACAGAGTCCTATTATTCTTTTAACCAACAATTCTTGGGGCCCGCCATGCATTTGTTGAAGGGTTCTTGCCCTCGGGTCCCCCTCAGTCTAAGAGATAAAATAGTGCAAGAAAAGAAGGGAGATGTTTTTCAATTGACATAGGGATTGGTGATTCGTATGTTCGACTTTACAAGAAAACCCTTCCTGCTCCCTGTTTTCCCTTTCGAGTACCAATTTGCATTGGAGGTCGCTCGACAGAGCGACGCAACCAACGTCGTGTATGGCCATGGTCGAAAATGGGCACATACTTACGACTTCCCCTTCAGGATGGGAGTAATTGAGGTATCTGCCTTGAAGCAGAATGTTTTCCTGGAGGAGAAGCTTGCCAATTTTGGCCTGCTCCAAATTCCTCAGCAATGGCTCTATGATCCCTTGGGAGTGATGAGGGATCACTTAAAATTTAAAAATTTCCACATCTGCCCTCACCCTGAAATTGTGGAGCAAAGGAATAATCCGAATGGGAAGGATCTGGAGTGGCATTTGGAGAGGATGAGGACATTGCCTCCCTGGCATGAATTCTACCCCATGGAGGCCGAATTTGATCCCGATCAGTACCCCCTCCCAACTCCAAGCTCCACATTTTGGAGAAAAGCAAAAGATGATTTAAAGGAGGAATTGAAGGATTGGAGCGAGGAAAAATTAGGAGAATGGTGGATAATGAGAGTCCATCGCCAGAAGATGAATTCTTATGGACTCTTGGCAATAGATAAAGACTTCACGATTCTTTATGACGCCAACGTTGAAACTTGGAAGTCTATATCCTTCACTGATTTTGTTCCTCCAGCTCCCTCGAGATCGGGTGAAAGTCCAAAAGGAGCTGAAGATGCCTCGAAAGAGGAAGAAGCTGAGGCTACTCCAGAGGCACTACCACAAGGACCATCAGAAAGCCATGACACAAGTGTCGAAGAGGCAGAGCAGCCATTGGAGAGAAGGAAAAGGAAGAGGCAGGAGCAGATTCAAGTGCCTCCGAGCCACCCAAAGTGACCTCGCACAAGGCCCCCAAGCGCTCATGCTGAACAACCTGCATTAGACCCAACCGAAGCAGGTGTTGAAGGTGCGATGCCACCAAGTGCTGAGACGGTCCCGGACATAGACGTCATCGATGTGGAGGAACTCCTCCAACAAGAAGGGGACCCTAAATTAGAAGTCATGGAGGTTAGAAGTGCCGAAGCCCAAAAGAGCAGGAGCCGATCACGCAAGAAGTCACCACGACCGCTTTGCCAGGAGGGCACGTAGGTACGCACTCTCCCCCTTTGCCCTCGATCTCTGACACATCCACTGTGGTCCCGGTTGAAAGTCATCATCAACCCCTCCCTCCCCTACAAGGTCAATCACCTCCTCAAGCATTGCCTGTTTCCATTCCAACTTTGCCTAGCCCCACTCCACCCGAGTCATCTGACCAAGCCAAGCTTATTGAAACCACTTCGCCCACCCACTTCGCCATTCCTTCAATCCTAAGCCAAGGTGAAGGCAGTGTCCCAACGCCAAGCCCCCTAGCCCACTCTCCCATCACTCACAGTATAATCCCACTTGCCAAAGCCCCCGCTACACCCGTCTCCGAACCTTCTAGTGAGGCATTCCCCGTTAATTCCTTATATTTGTTTACCCCTACGGTTGGAGATCCGACCTTATTTGAGTCCGATTTGTCTCTAATAAAGGAACGTCCTTTAGCTGAAAAGCTACTCCTAGCTCGACAAAACATAGAGAAGATGCTGAAGGAGGCTAGGAAGAAAAGAGGGCGATCTCTGGCCCAAGTTGAGAAAATGTGCTGTCTTCGATTTGAAGGGCGAAAAGTTACATAAGGTGAAGAAGGTCCCTAAAGTCCAGAAGCCTCTGGATGAGATGACTCCAGCTGACTATGAGTATCAGGAGAAGACCAAGGACTTGGAGCATTTGAATATAGATAATGAGTCTGTGTCCATGCATGTCGGGATCGAAACTTTTCGAGCACATGCAAATATTGCCAATCAGCATAGGTTTGAAGCAGAAAATGCCAACATCAAGTTGGAGGAAGAGCTGGCTAGGATCCGCTCCGAGCTGGAGGATTCATAGAAATAGTGCAAGTTGTTGAAAAAAGAAACACACACCCTCAAACAACAAATCCTACAACTGCAGTGTTCAGCCGAGCAACAAGCGCAGAGGCAGGCCGAGAATGAGCTGAAGGCCAAGGAGCTTGAAAGTAAGATCTTGCAGACGTAGCAGCAGTTGTTCGAAAAGGTAAGCTTGGAGCTGTTTGATAGAAGTAGAATCAAGGAGATTCGCTCTCACCTGCTCAAAAATTTTAGATCTCGGGCCTCCAGTGCCTTTTCAATTTTGGCCTATATTATGGAAGCCCGAAGTGCCGCTGTCGAGGGAGGGCCAATCATCGATCAGATAACTCAAAAAGCTAGAAGCCGGCTCAAACTAGCTTTCGATGTCCAGAGCACCAAATATCAAGACTTGCAGGTCCCTGCAATGAGTCGGATAGCTAGGGATTGGTCTACAGCCCGGGCCATAGTTCGTGCTTTCTTCTCTAAGGTGCGAAAAACGCAGAAGGCGAAGGACCTCTTAGACATGTTCGAGAACGAGCAACGCACATCAATGGGCTACTTTCAAGATCTTTCTTCCATGGGCTTCCCAAGCTTCACAGACGACAATGGGAACCTCCTGACCAAAGAAGATATTAAGCCAACATGGCTTCAGTTTGAAGGCGATGTCTCGGAGATAGACGGATGGGCGGAGCCAATAACAGAAAGGCAAATCACAGATTACCTCTTGAGATACTGCAAGATCGCGGCCTGCCTAAATGATCTGTATACTAGAGCCCAACATGCAGATATCGGGAAAATTGATCGGTTTCACGTGTTGATCAAGGCACTACAAGATCTAGAACCTTTCTCGAAGAGTGCCTGGTCCCAGGTCCACCGAACCATGAGGAAAATCCGTGAGCGTCTTGCCCCGTCGCCACCACAGGAAGCCGCTCCCGAAGAGGCCGCACCAGAAGAGGAAGGCGAAGAAGAAGAGGAAGCAGAAGAAGAAGGAGAACAAGAACCAGCTATGGAAGCGCTCCCAGAGGAAGAAGGAGGAGAAGGATCGGGAAAGGACTCTGGCCCAATGGATCAAAATTAAAGGGTTCTCCCACCGAGACGAGCTCGTTGCCCCGCGAGCCGCCAAGAATGTTGACAATTTTGTCACATTTCTCAAGGGGTAGAAAAGGAAATCAAATTTTGTACAGTATTTTGTAAAGTTTTTCTTTGTTGTCTTTTTTATTTGAAAGTTGCAGCAATTTTGGCTTTCAATGCCACCCCTTTGTATATAAAGTAGAAAAGAAAGAGCTTCATTGTCGAACAAGCTAGAGAAAAGAGCTTCGTCGAAAGAAAATGAGAAGAGCTTCGCACCCGAAGCATTTCCAACACTACTTCGGGTGAAAATTTTTGCGAAGTAGTATTACCGAAGAAGAATACAAGGGTAGTGATAAAAAGAACTTCGGGCCCGAAGCACTTCAAATATTTACTTCGGGCAAAAGTTGAGCGAAGCGGCATCCAAAAGAACAACTTCGTCGAAAAGGAAGGTAGATGCTAAGGCAAGAAATCTACTTGGACCGAAGCATTTCAAGATAAATCTTTGGGGAGATTTTGTGAAGGTGTTGCGAAGTAAAATACAAAGGAAGGAGAATGAAACTACTTCGCACCCGAAGCATTTCAAGAAATACTTGGGCGAGATTTAAGGAAGTAAATAAAAGGAGGGGAAGAAATATTAAAGATTTCAAAAGAGCATTGAAAATACTTCGCTAGAAAGTTGTCGAAGCACCCACTTCGGGTCCCTCCATCAGTGAATCATTTTTACTTCGTCGAAAGTCATTCCGAAGCATCTGCTTCGGCTAGCTTTCATGCGAAGTACTTCTACCCGAAGTGACGAAGGTCATGGAGAATGCAACATCTTTTGAAGACAATTGCTTCGGCCGAAACCTTCCCGAACCACAGTTTTGAAAGAGGATCGCAGCGAAGCATTTCTCCAAAGCATCAGCGAAGCAATTTTGTCAGCGAAGCGACGAGGACGAAGAGGCCTATTTTGCGAAGCAAATATGCTTCGGCATTCACCACCCCGAAGCAGTTTTGCGAAGCTCAATTTTGTGAAGTACAAACCAAGGAGGAGTTTTTGCTTCGGCTCAGAACCATTGCGAAGCGAAGTTGTGAATGAAGACTTAGCGAAGCGCTTCACGGGCACGCGTTCCAAGCCGGGTATTTTCTCGAGGCGATCAAGTGCCTCATAAATGCAATTTTTCATGCCCGGTAAGCTCGCTGCTCATTTTTGGCAATCAAAAATGAAGTATCAGGCCATGATGAAGAGCCCGACGAGCATGGCGGCCACTCGAGCACCGCACCCGGAGACCAAGGACGTCCAGACGGCTCATCAATGCATCTTTCCATGGTTGACCCGGTCACAGTTGCCAGTTTTGGTAACGGATTTGAGAGCTCGATCACGAGAGCCTCGGGGAGCCAAATTCTCAGGGCTCGAGGGCGTACTTCTCCTTGCTGTGTAATTATGACTCAAAGGGCCGGGTCCTCTATAAAAACCCAGGCATTGTAATGTAAAAGGGGGGAACTATCTGCTAGAAAGCTGCTGTAACTTGATGTCCTACGATTAATACTAAAGAGCTTTGGGCTCAATTTCTCTCTTTTATGCTGCCTTCTTTGCTTGATTCTTTTGTCTTTCTTCATTTGCATACTGAGAAAGTCGAACCCCGAATCCGGTGTGCGATCGGGGATTGTACCCTAAAACTCGTTTGAAGGATACATAGGAGTGGAAAAACGTCATATTGGTTTTCTTTTATGCTACCTTCTATGCTTGATTCTTTTGTTCTTCCTTGTCCTAATCGTTTTACTTGAACCCTAAATTTCGATGTAAGGGATATGGAGAATCCCCTTGAACTCGCCTGGAGGATACATAGGAAGGTTGATATTACGTTTCTTTCATTTATTCTTGGTGTTCTTTGCTTCTATTCAAGTTGCTAGTTAGTGATCGTGCTTCCTGTTCTCTCCCACTTTAAACTATCGATTTCTCTAACCCTTACTCTTTTTATCTCTTTCCTGCACCCTTATCTTCAAACACCCAAGTAGTTTAGCATAGGAGCCGGCCTTTCTCCGGAGATTGGCACGAGGGGCATCTCTTCCCTTCGGCCTTTCAATGTTGGTCCAGGTCTAGGGCGCATACACTCACCCAAAATCCTTTCCTAGGCAGATTTGATGACCAACAGGTACTGCAAGTGAAAGATCATAGGATAATATAACAGTGAATGACCCTTTATGAGTAGTTCCCATACTATTGTATCCTCAACCAAATTAAATGTTACATAATATGCTTTCAGTTTAGTTGTTAGTTTTTGTAGCTTTTCCTCATATTGATTATGGGTTCTCAACTCCTTCCATCTTACCTCCTCCTAAATCCATATAATCACTCACCATATTCCTACAATTTTTGTTCCATCTCTACTATGATTCTTACTAACTCCTTATCCTTTACTAATGGGTACTTCTCCAACCATGCATCTTCCTAGAAGTGGATAGACCTACCATTTCCTACATTCCATTAGATGTATTTCCATAGCATCTTTCTACCCTTTACTAAGTGGTTTCACATTGAAGATTCCTAGTAGGGCTAGAGTGTGGTAAAATATCTACTATCCTCTTGGTTGTCAAGGTATTTGTCTCAAAATTCTTACCCATAAGGCATGACCCTCCTTCACTAGCCTCCATCCTACCTTTTTTGCCAAATCCTTGTGCATAATCCTTATTCTTCTAAGTCCAAGTCCTCCACTTGATTTATCATTGCATGCTCTCTCCCATCTCCTCTGGTCCTAACCATAGGAATATTTTGTGAGTACTTTCTATGTATTAGCTACTTCAAGTGGGATCTTAAACACTGATAATAAATACATATGGATTACTTGGAGAGTACTCTTAAGTAGCTGTAACTTACCTACCTGACTCAACAAATTCTCCTTCTATCTAGCTAATTTACTTTAGACCTTGTCAATCAACACATTCCACATCTAATCCTTGCATTCCCCCATGAACATTGCATTCTCAAGTACATAGAAGGGAGAGTTGAAACACTACATCCAAGATTTGTCGCTATTCTTCTCTATCAATTCTCTATCATGTTTATAAAAATGCCTTACTCTTGTCCATATGTATAATTTTTGGGATGTTTTCATAGAGATTTAATATCCTCCTAAATTCCTTCGCCTTAGCTACAAATGATCTCCCCAACAAAATTGTGTCATCCATAAATTTTTGGCAAATAATACCTTTTATGGACATAGATGGTTTTAATAGTTACAACACCAATATAGCCAAGTCGGCTATATTTCCAATTGTCATTTGATTTATTGATTTATTATTATTAATAGTTGTAGGTTGATTTACAATTAATCATCTTTTCACTTTGAATATTATTTGAGTAATCGCAAGGACTTAGCCCTCCTTAGTGGCAAAGGACTTAGCCCTCCTAAAGTGGCAATTAATATTCTTTCCTTCATTTTCGTATTCGTATTTGCTTTCGTTTACAATTATTCAGCTTAAGTGGTATCAGAGATGCTTTCCTAGAGGCAACACAAAAGTTTTCTTCTTTATTTTACTTTAGATAAGCAAGAAAAGATGGTGTTGCAGAAGTGCACATACTCTAATTTAATTAAATCAAATCTAAAAGACAGCACAAAGGTTTTTTCGTGACGGGGTTAGGAAAATTGTTCAACGCAGTTGTATACTTACCAAGATTTGTGGCAAGATCCAAAAGATACCAGTAGATTTACAAATTAATATTGTGAATGCACAACTGCAACCAATTTTTTTCATGTACAATATGGCAGGAAGTGTGATCATTAGCTACATCATCCTTGCAAGGAATTAATGTTCCAATCCGCATGTAGAAATAAGGCTAAACACTGTAGGCATATTATCAAAACCCTAACCGAGATGGCAGCACCTCATGAAAACAATTTGCATGCCTTGATTTAGCAAATCTGAATTAACGGCTGGAAATTTTACTAATCACTGGGTGGAATCGAGGTTTAAAAGGAAAACCGCATAGCGAAGATATTCCAAATGAAGGACCAATAAACCCACCAAGAAGACCTCCACGAAATAAAGGTACGCAACATAATTCTCCTTTACGCATTAACAATTTTAACCCCAACCATCCTGCTATTAACCCCATGGCTCCTTCCAACTCATCCAACTCATCCCAAGAAAATCTCACACATGAGGAAATAGTAATCCCCAATACAGGCAACCAAGAATTACAAGCATGTTTGACTCAAATAATGACTAATATGAACATGTCAATAATGCTTGGATGAATAGTAAATAAACAAAACCAAGAAGCTCCTCCTTCCCCAAATAATTACCATAGACAAAATGATAATGTGGATCAAGATACAAAGGAAGTTTATCAATATGCAAGATGGCCTACAGGTGTTAATGTTCTGCGTACTGATATGCCCACCTTTGAGGGTGGGGATCCACGTGGTTGGTTAGCTAAAATGGAGGGTATCCTACACTTATATCGTATTCCTGAAGCCAGAAAAGTTTCTTACGCCTCTTCCAAATTGGGTACAGAAGCTTACCAATGGTTCTCTTGGCAACAACATCAACATAATCATCCCATATTATGGCCTGAATTTAGAGATATTTTTCTCAAGATATTTGATGAAGGTAGTTCTTCTTCCTACATTGTTTGCCTATTGGGCCTCAAACAAATTGGGTCTATCCAAGATTATGTTTCAGAGTTCACAAGTCTTCTCGCTTACATAGAAGCGGTAGATGCTTCAGTGGTGGTTTTTGCCTTTCGACATGGTTTAAAAGAAAATATTCAACTCGAAGTGGACTTACATGATCCATACACTTTGGATGAAACTATACGGATTGCTAAACTTGCTGAAAAGAAGTTTCGAAATTGGACATCTTCTAGACGAGACTCTAATACACGTCCTCAATATCGCAATAATTCCTTCCACAAAAATGAACAACCATCAAGATATTTTTGCTATAAATATCGCAATCATCATCCAAGAGATCAAGCATGTGTACCAAGACAAACCTTTCAAATAGAATATGATAATAAGGATGAAGAAGATGAAGTAGAGGATGTCAATCAGCCAGAATCACCCATAGATGAAGAACAAATAGATAATAATGACACAATACCAGAAGAGGATACTATGGCTATCTCAGTGCATGCTCTCATGGGATTAACAACTCACCATACAATTAAGGTACCAAGATTTATTAGGCACAAAAAAATAAATGTGTTGATTGATTCAGGTAGTACTCATAACTTTATCGACATCAAGACTGCTAAAGCATTGAATTTGCACATTAATTCTTCCAACCAAGACAAGTTTCAAGTTTTAGTTGCAAATGGAGGAAATGCTCAATGTATTGGTAGAACCTCTTCAGTCTCAATACAAATGGGAAGTTACACATGGTGAGGAACTCTATTCGTTATGAGTTTGGGAAGTTCAGATGTTATTTTGGGTGTTGAATGGCTAGAACAACTCGACACTATTAGTTTCAATTTTTGAAAATTATTTGTGGAATGGAAAGAAAATGGAAAGACTATTCGACTCCAAGGAATTCAAACTCCACCATCACAGGTAGTGAGTTCTCACAACATGGAAAAAATACTAAGGAAAGGAGGTTATGGATTCATAGCTCAAATCAACTACATGGAAGTACAAGCTCAAGATACAACGAAAATTCCCTCAAAGGATCTTCAAGATATTGTGGCTAACTATGATGAAGTTTTCAAGGAACCAAAAGGGCTCCCTCCCAAGTGATCTCATGACCATGCCATACATCTTGTCCCTGGAAGTCTTCCACCTAATGTACGTCCTTATCGATACCCTCAACCTCAAAAAATAGAAATTGAAAATATTGTCCAAGAACTATTAGAACATGGAGTCATTCATCATAGCACTAGTCCTTATTCATCACCAGTAGTGTTGGCCCATCGTAAAGATAATTCTTGGCGTATGTGTCCTGAATTTCGACCCCTTAACAAAATCACCATCAAAGACAAGTTCCCTATCCCTGTCATAGATGATCTATTAGATGAATTGCATGGTGCTAAATTCTTCACAAAATTGGATCTACGTTCAGGTTTTCATCAAATCAGAGTAAGAGATGAGGACATTCCCAAAACCACTTTTCATACTCATGAAGGTCATTATGAGTTCTTAGTCATACCTTTTGGTCTCACCAATGCCCCCTCCACCTTCCAAAGTCTCATGAACCATGTCTTTCATCCATTTCTTCACAAATTTGTCTTAGTCTTCTTTGATGATATTTTAATATATAGTAAATCATGGAAGGATCATTTGATGCATGTGGGGAAAGTTCTTCATGTTTTACATAAGGAGAAACTTTTTGTCAAACGCTCCAAGTGTTCTTTTGGTGTTCAAGAAGTTGAATATTTGGGTCATATCGTTTCTCATGAAGGTGTTAAAGTGGATCCTAATAAAATTAAAGCCATTCAGGACTGGCCCTTACCTAAAACCATCAAGAAACTTCATGGTTTTTTGGGCCTTACAGGTTACTATCGCAAGTTTATTCGCAATTATGGTAAAATTGCAGCTCCTCTCACCGCCCTTACAAAAAAGGATGCCTTTCACTGGTCGGAGGTGGCTACTCAAGCATTCATGGCACTCAAAGAAGCTATGTGCACTACTCCAGTTTTGGCAACTCCAGATTTTCACAAACCATTTGTTATTGAATGTGATGCCTCGGGAATAGGTATTGGGGCAGTATTAATGCAAGATGGTCATCCCTTGGCATTCGAAAGCAAGCAACTTTCAGGTAAAAATTTGGGAAGGTCCACATATGAGAAGGAAATTTGGCTATTCTACATGTAGTCGAGAAATGGAGACACTACTTAATCAGTAGTCGTTTCATTATAAAAATAGATCATAGTAGTCTCAAGCACTTTCTAGAACAACGCTTTTCCTATCCAGAGCAAAACAAGTGGTTGACAAAGTTATTGGGATATGATTTCGTTATCGAGTATAAGAAAGGCAAAGAAAATGTGGTAGCAGATGCATTGTCTCATAAATATGAAGATGAAGTTTCCATCAATACCATTTCGGGTCCTTGTTCTCATTGGGTTTCTCATCTCCAAGAAGAATGGTTGGTGAACACTGAAACTGCTCAAATTATTCAAGATTTGATTCTAGGATCATCCAAGTATCCTCATTTTTCATATAAGGACAAGGTGTTAAGAAAGAAAGATCACATTTACATCCCGTAAAGTTCCATTATTAAATCCTTGGTCCTTGAAGAATCACATGCTTCTCCATCAGTAGGGCACTCAGGATTTTTGAAGACATATATGCGGGTAAAACAATCCTTTTATTGGAAAGGATTGAAATCTGATGTCAAAACATTTGTTGCCGAATGTGAAGTATGCCAACGCAATAAGGGTGAAACAGTCAAATCTCTAGGACTCCTTCAACCATTACCAATTCTTGACAGCCAGTGGGAACACATATCAATGGATTTTATTGAAGGTCTTCCCAAATCAGAAGGTAAAATAGTGATTTTTGTGGTAGTGGATCGTCTCTCCAAGTATGCTCACTTCAATGCTCTACAACACCCATATTCAACAAGCAAAGTGGCTAAGGTATTTATGGACTCCATTTTCAAGTTACATGGAATACCCAAAAATATTGTAAGTGATCGTGATCCCATATTTACTAGCAATTTTTGGTGAGAATTATTCCATCTTAGTGGTACCAAATTAAATGTCTTTTGCATACCATCCTCAAACTGATGGCCAAACAAAAATTGTTAACAAATATTTGGGTACCTATCTATGATGCTTTGTTCAAGATAAGCAGTATCAATGGAGTCATTGGCTTTCATTAGCAAAATGGTGGTACAATACTTCATACCATTACTCCATCAAGATGTCCCCATTTGAAGCATTGTATGGGGTAAAACCACCAACAATAGCAGATTATGTTCCAGGATCTTCCAAAGTAGCTCAAGTAGATGATTGGTTCCAACATCGATGAACAATGCTTAACATTCTCAAAGACAATTTGATCCAAGCACAAAATCGTATGAAGCAACAACAAGACTCACACCATTCAGAATGACAATTCAATATAGGTGATATGGTTTTCTTACGTTTGCAACCTTACAAACAACTATCATTGAAGATCAAGACTAGTCAGAAGTTGGCTCCAAGATTTTATGGTCCTTACAAGATAGTGCGTCGCATAGGTGAAGTGGCATATCAGCTAGAGCTTCCTTCCTCATCCCGTATACATCCAGTATTTCATGTCTCATGTCTCAAAAAGGTGATTGGACAAAGAGTACACTCTTAGTCAGAGCTTCCAGTACTTGATGAAGAAGGATGTATCTATCTTCAACCAGAAGCAATATTGCAGAGCAGATCATGACATCTTCGATCTCGCCACATCAAAGAATTTCTAATCAAATGGTAGGACCTACCAATAGAAGATGCTACATGGGAAACAAAAAGTATTTTTGAGTCATTTCCAGCTTTGAGGACAAAGCTTTTCGAGGAGGGGAGCCATGTTACAACACCAATATAGCCAAGTCGGCTATATTTCCAATTGTCATTGATTTATTGATTTATTATTATTAATAGTTGTAGGTTGATTTACAATTAATCATCTTTTCACTTTGAATATTATTTGCGTAATCACAAGGACTTAGCCCTCCTAAAGTGGCAATTAATATTATTTCCTTCATTTTTGTATTCATATTTGCTTTCGTTTATAATTATTTGGCTTCATCAACCTATTTAATGCTCCCACTTGTTTTGCTAATCTAATGTACCTTCCTTACACTTATACCATTATTATGAAGATATACGAGGACAATGGGTTCCCTTGCCTTAAGCAATTGTTTCTTCCAAAGAATCCATCTAAAAAATTATTCACTATAACTGAGAATTCAAGTCCTCTAGAGCAGCTATACACCCACTTTCTCCAATATTTGCTAAAGCCAAACTTCTATAGGACTCTATCCATGAAACACCATGAGACTGGGTCATAGAATTTATTCATATCAAGCTTTAACACCATTTCCTCCCTTTTGTTAATTTTAACTGAATGCATGGTCTTATGGAGTGTGATTACTCCATCCAAAATTTGGCTACCCTTAATAAAGCCCCTTGCTACTCAATAATGATATCTGTGAGAACAAAATTTAGTCTTAATGCAATCACTTTTGATATGTAAATGACATTATATAGACTAATTGGCCTGAAGTCTTTATATCCCTTTATCCCAGGATTCTTTGGAATGAGCACTAAAAAATTATTATTGTATCCTCTTAACACTTTGCATAAGTGGTGTGACTCTCTTATCACTGCTACTACATATTTACTCACTATATTATAGAAATATTAGAAGAAACCCATTTGAAATCCATCAGGCCCTAGAGTTTTATCTTTTCTTAATGAGAAAACCTCTTCCCTAAGCTCCTCCTCACTCACCTCCTTGATAAGTTCTGCATTCATGTCTCTAGATAGAATCCTTGGGATATGTTGAACTATTTTCTCCATATTTTTCTAATCATCCTCCCTATCCTTTGTTAGCAACACTCTAAAGAAGTCCATTTTCCCTTGTCTAATTTGTTCTTTCTCTCTTATTACTTCTCCATCTTCTTTGTGAATTTCAGCTATCCTTTCTACATTTTTATGTCTTATGGTAGAGACATGAAAGAATCTTGTGTTCCTATATCATTATGTTAACTATTGGTTCCTTGATATTTATCTCCAATACATCTCCTCCTTTACCATTAATACATGCAATTTTAACTGGATAACTATCTCTACTAAAAAGGACTTGGTTCATCCTCTTTTTTCTTATTTCCTCCTCAACTCCATTCTTTCCTTATCTGCTTCTTTTACAAAAATATGTTTTCAAAGATGTCCTTGTTCCATTTTTTTACTTCCCTTTTCACATGTTCCAATTTCCCAATGACCACATACATCTTAGATCCTTAGATCAAATGCACCCACCATCTTTCCATTTCCACATAAATGTTTGGGTATTGCAGTTGCATGAATTCAATTTTGAAGGGACTATTTTTCTTTCAATCCTTTAGACTACGCAAAAATACAAGAGGGTTATGGTCTGAAACTATTCTTGGAAATGGTGCCAATGTATGCTCACAATTTTTCTCAAACCATTCCATAGATAGAAAACCCCTATCCAATCTCACCTGGATCAAGTCCACCCCTAACCTCATGTTAATCCACATGAATGCATTTCCACTCAAATCAACATCATAAAGACTTAATATAAAATTGCTAAGGTCCTTCATACTTTTGATGAATCCTTGGGATCCTCTTTTCTTCTCATATGGACTTAATGGTGTGTTGAAGTCTCCTAACACTATCCATATTATCCCCTTGACTTGTCCCATTTGTTCCAACTCTTTTCAAAAATCCTTTCTCAATCTACTTGCATTTAGAGCATAGACATTTATAACCAGGAAATATAACTTTGAAGACTTGGCCAAGATAATAATAGTCTACTAATTTTCACTTCTAGAGATAACTTTTTATAGAGGTTAGATTTCCATAGAGTTAAAAATTCTCCTAAGGATCCCCTAGCTCCCACCTGACAACTCTTATCCTTATTCTATAATCCACTCTAAATACTTTCCCACCTTGCACAAGTTAATTTAGTTTCTTGAAATAATACTATTTCAGGTTGGTGGTCCTTCATCATGGATCTCACTAATCTATGTTTTTTTGGGGCATTCATTCCCCTAACATTCCATGAAATGAATTTCAATTTTTACTTTTTTTAGTGGGTTTTTGCCCACTCAATTCTATGCTCATCTACTTGCCATCTTTCAAATTCTTCTCTATTTCCTTTAAGTGTTTTTCCTACAAAGCTGGTTTGCCTACCTTCTTTACCTCCTCTTCTTCTACTTCTAGGAGCTTCTTAGCACTCCTCTCCATCCTTAGGTATGTTACTTTATTTGAAGTCCATTCAACCATTTCTTCTTGATTAAATGTACACAACACAACTTTAGGATCCAATTCTCCATAGACCTCCATCTTCCCTTCCATTGCTTTCCCCTTTTCTTCAATTACATCCATCTTTTCTTCATACTTTTTAGTCACCTCATCTTGTGATATTGGAGAGATTATACTTTATGGAGTATCCTAGCTTTTTATGTTTATAGTTTCCTACCTTAGGGTCAAAATTTCACCTTCTTCCATCTTCATTTCCTTTTGAGAGATTTTCTTACCTTCACCAATACCATATTTATTCATTTTTCCATATTATGTTTTGGTTCCCTCATCTCCTCAAATTCCTATCTTTGAATATCTTACCCTTAAATATTTGCTCCTTTTTCTTCCATGTTAGTATTTTTTCCTTTTTTATTCTTACTTTAGCTTTCTTTGTATATCCTCCTTTGTCTATTTGGAAAATCCTTTGCTATATGACCCCTTTTAGAATATATTCTACAACTAAATGGGTCATTCTTATTTATTATGCTTTGGTTCCACACTCTTCATCTCAAGACCAGTTTGATATCTTTAGGTAGTTTATGTCCTAGTTTGACCATGACACACATTCTAACAAAAAATACCCTTTTTCTTTCTTTCGTAACAAAATCCACCATGAGAAAGTGCCCAAAGGACTTTTCTATGCTTTCAAAAACTTCCTCCTCCCATAATTATAGAGGTAAAATAAGAAGCCTGACTCATACTAGGGTCACATCTATCCTCTCTATTTCAGGGTTAAATCCAAGAGCCCATTTCTTGACATATAGGTCAGATATACCATAAACCATGGACCTCCTAGAAGAGCTCTATGGGAATCTTCCTCATTGTTTTTTTGGTTACATAGGAGAGCTGGTCACCACCACACTATTTTTAGTGGCTGACAAGCGCAAGGTTCAATCCATAAAGGCTACTCCCACAAAACCTATTTCACCTCGTTATTTTTGACCTGGCATTAAGGAGACCACCGATCGCTTGGGATTTATACCGTCATCATCGGTTTGGAATGCACTTAGAGGATTTAGATTAGACTAATACCTTTTTTAAACAAGCTACCCTCGAGATTTTAACCTAGGTGTATTCTTGGTAAGTTCCTGGCCAGACAAGCACTTACCAATCCACCTAGCACTCAGGGGTAAACTCTTAGGATAGAGATAAAATCTCGAGAGTTGCTCTTAGGTGGCTGACAATGTCATCCCATCCGGGTATACCACTATTTAGAGGTAAGCCAAAAGATATTTTTTTGTTTTCCCTTCGCATCGTAAAGGTTCAAACCATGGACCTCCCATTCAATGAGGCCAAGCTCTCCGTCTCCACTTGCACTACAAAGATAGATAAAAGAGTTTATGGTAAACCAGTGTGATTTTAACTAGAGTTGCATGGATCCACACCGTACGGATCATGCTCCTCAACTAGCCATCTCACACCAACTCGACTACACACTCACCCTTAAAATATTTTATGGTAAATCAGTGTGATTTGAACCAGAGTTACGTGGATCCGTACCTTATGGATCACGTTCCTCAAATGACCATCTCACACCAACTCGGCTATGCACTCACCCTTGGAATCTTCGTCATTTTTAAAAGAGGTAAGGAATTTTTTTTTTGGCAAAAAAGAGAATTCTACATGTCCTTTAATTTTCCAACAATTAATCACCCACTTCCTTATCTGATCCCCTATTAGTTTTGAGCTTATGAACTTTCCTATTAGAGTATTATTAAGTTTGTTTTGAGCTCTTTCATAAACTTTATTAGGAATATTCAAATATATTCTTCCATTAGTTTTTGAGAAGATTATAATATGTTGTTTCTTATTTTCCTTCCCTCTTTTATTCCCCTTCTACCATTCTTCGCATGTTTTATTATCATTGTCAAGGTTTCTACTCTTTTACAACGGTTTAAGATTCTTCTCCTTTAGTATCAGTTGAGATGGATTGGATAAAGCTTGAGCATTATCAACTCCACATTCGCAACCCTTAACAGAAACATGATTTGTTATTTCTTTTTGAATTATTGCCAGTGTTACAAATGCTTCAACCACATGTTGTTCCAACTCTATTTATCTCTTCATTCTTACTGGTAATTATCCCCTTTCTATTTCCTACTCACCCAAATGTATTAACTACTCCCAAATTAAGTTGTTTTTCCCTAGAATTGAAACCCCTTGTTTTCCTCCTCTACTAAAAACCACATGTTTGGGGAGCCTTTCAAATAATAGAAATTACGGGTTTCTTTATTTTTACACATGCTCAATTGGGTTTCTCTCATAAACAAAATTCATTCAACGGATTGGTAGTTGTAAACATTTCTTCACCTATAATTTTTTCTCTGCAACTTTCTCTAAAAAAATATTTTTGTAATATGTTGTCAATTGTTTCCCCTTCTATTTCCTACTCGCATAGATGTATTGGTTGCTCCCAAATTAAGTTGATTTTCCCAAAATTGAAAAATCTTATTTTCTTTCTCTACTAAAAAACACTCATTGGGGGTGTCTTTCAAAAAACAGAAACTAAGAGTTCATCTTTTATTCCATGTGCTCAACTGGGTTTCTTTCAAAATCAAAATCCATTGAGTGGATTGGCAGATGTTTTTTCTTCACCTGTAATTTTCTCTGCAACATTCTAATAATTGCAAATTTCTTCTCTAAAATTTGTTGTCAACTGTCTCCCCTTCTATTTTCTACTCACCTAGATGTGTTGGTTGTTTTTAAGTTAAGAAGATTTTCCTTGGAATTAAAAACCCTCATTTTCTCCCTCTACTAAAAAACCACATGTTGGAGGTGTCTTTCAAAAAATGAAAATCATGGGTTTCTCTATTATTCCACATGCTCATGTAGGTTTCTCTCATAATAAAAATCCATTGAGCGGATTGGCAATTGTAAAATTTTCTTCATCTGTAATTTTAAAATAGAACACTAAATTTGTCAAAATGAAAATGTTGAGTGAAAAAAGGAAAGAATTTACCTAAGACAAAACGTCAACAAGAGTAAAACTCTATAATTTTAGGAAATGAATACTGATGGATTTTGGATGCAAAAAACCCCAAAATTTTTGCTACATGTTACCCCTTCTATTTCTTATTCACCAGATGAATTGGTTACTCCCAAATAAAGCTAATTTTTCCTAGAATTGAAAACCCTTGTTTTCTCCCTCTACTACAAAACCACACTTTGGGGGAGTTCAAGAGGATTGTACTTATATAGGGTGAAAAGATGTAAAAGGAATGTCTTAGTTTAAGGATTCAAAATAAACTTGTTCCACCTAGACTTTAGAGGTAAAAAAAATGTATCCAATTAACATTGGCTAATGATGAATGTTTTGTCCTTGGATTTTGCGCAAGAAGTTGGAAGTAAGGAGTTTCACACCTTATTCCAAGGTTTCAATCCCTACAATTAAATTTTAATATTTTAAAAGTCTAATGGGTTTGAGGCCAATAATGGATAAGAAAGTATTTCATATCATAAATTAAGGTTTCAATTCCATGGGTGAACTTTAACATTAGAAGAGTAAAGAATAAGTGCAAGCAAGGAGCAATAAGTGAGTGTAAGGAAGAAGCAAACAACAAGTATCTAATTTGGTATTCGGAGTTCAACTTCAAAGGAAAATGGAGAGTGGAGGACTCTCATGTACACAAGTTAGGTATTTTTAAAAATATTTAAATATTTATGGCAAACCCTCAAAGTTCTCGAAATTTCACCAAAACTGATTATCAAAAAGGTGATTATCAAGTCTATATAATGGTTTAAAAAGGAGAAATTTAATCCATAATTTTAATGGCCATTAAATAATGTTTTCAAAAAAATAGGCAAGTGAATTGAAAGGAAACAAAGATTAAAATTTGAGTATTTTATGACTTATCTTCCTAAAATATTTTGTGTTTTTCTATTTCAGAAGCCAAGAACAAAGCAATGGATGGTAGTGTATGGTTTAGAAGGAGGATTAACTTGTACTTAAGACCATGAAGTAAACTTTTTTAATAGAGATAGAAACTCTTAAAAGGATTTTTGTGTGGGTAAGTTATTTGGACTTTATATAAACTTAGCAAGATAGAGATCTTAAAAAAAAATATAATACCTTAACTGTTAAGGTTCACAAGCATTGAGCATATCATATCATCTTGTATTTTTTAGGTCTACTATGTGTGGGAGGAGGCATTCATGTTGTACTATTGGCATACATACTCTACCCCCTTTAGATTCTAACCTTAAGCCTCATATCTATAATACCCAAACCTCTATTGTCAAGCCCACTGAAGGTTGTATAAAGAGTTCAACAAGTCAAATTGAATTGTATGGACTAAAATCTAGTTGTGTATATGCATATATGTGTCTTCAAAAATCTTCTATTTTAGTTTCTTCATCGTAATATAAGTAAGTCAAATGAAACATATTTTTTTGGAAAAGTACCGTTTAGAAAGATGAAAACATAGTGGAATGGCAAGAAGAGAGAAAAACTCTCATAACATAATGAAATAAAAGTGAAACAAAGGAAGATTGATCTTCAAAGCAAAAAATAAGTATTGTAAATTCTAACAAAAAGTAGAGTTAAAGATAGATAAAAAATAAAAATACGACGATCTTTGAATATCAAGAATATAAATACAACCTAAAAAATCAATATAGAGTCAATAAACCATGTTTATTTGAATTAGAAAGAAAGTAAATAAATATATGGTGAAGAATGTAAGAATCTTTCAAAAGCATCCAAATTTTATTAATGAATTTAGTATCTTAAATTAGGAAAGAAATAAAGTGAGACATATTAGTCAATCATTTGATACACTAATAATGCTAGGAAAAAATTCTCTTAACATAATGAAAGAAAAATGAAACAAAGGAAGATTGATCTTTGAAGCCACAAATACATATTGTAAATTCTAACAAAAAGTAAAGTTAAAGATAAACAAAAATAAAAAATACGATAGCTGCAAGCTTACTATAGTTGGAAGGGCTTTGACCTTTCTTTGAGAGGTCCAAGGTTCAAACCCCACTCAGTATAAGGGGATCAGGGCCCCTCATAAAAACCTGTGTAAACTCATTGAAAAAATAAATAAAAAATACCATGATCATTGAATATCAAGAATAAAAATACAAACTAAAAAATTTGTATAGAATTAATAAACTATATTTGTTGATCTTTGATTTTGATGGCGGGAGCAACAGCAGGAACGGCAGCAGGTGCGACAGCTGGAGTGCAGTGTGGAGCAGAAGCGGACGCAGGGCTGGAATCGGATCCAAAATAGATCGTTGGATTCTGGGCGGGCCCGGATCCTGGGGGTTCAGGCTCGATCGGGCCCGGGCCGGGCCCAGGCGGATCCGCGACACGGTCGGATGAGGGTCTCGTGTGCGATGGGTTCGGTGGGGTCGGGATTCTGGGCCCGCGCCCCCTGCCTGGCACTGTCGCGTCGGATGGCCTTGGGAAGGCTCCCCCCGATCCAGGGCAAGGGCGGGCCCCGGGTGGCCACAAACCCTCCTACCAACAGGTTTTGGCGGGCTCCAGGACCCCTGCACGGGCCCTGGGTGTCGGGCTTTCCCTCCAAGGCACCCACATTTCCATCCAGGAGGAGGTTTACTCATCCCTGGTTTCTGATTCTTCATCCTCCCTGGTTGGGAAGTTCCTGGGCGGGCGCCCAGACATGGAGACGATCCGCAAATGGGCGGCCACCAAATGGAAGGTCTCTGGCCATATCCAGCTGGTTGCCCTATCCAGAGGCTTTTTCATTATCAAACTCAACAACAACGAGGATGCTGAGAAGATCCTGTCGGGCGGGCCCTGGTTCTTGGGTCGCAAGAGCCTTTTTCTCAGACGTTATGGTGCAGACTTTCACCCCAGCACCCAAAGCATCAACTTTGCCCCGATCTGGGTCCGCCTCCCGGACCTCCCCTTCCATCTGTGGCGCGAAGATGTCCTTAAGCTCATCGCCCAGTCGGTTGGAGATCTGGTGGCTTTTGATCCTGCGACCAAGGCCGGTTCTCGCATGGTGCATGCAAGGTTCTGTGCCAATGCCAACCTCGAATCTGAGCTCCCCTCCTCGGTGACCATCTCTTCTGGGTCCTTCTTCTGGTGCCAAACCCTTATCTACGAAAACAAACCTGCCTTCTGCACCTCTTGCAGCTCTCAAGGCCACCTCCCTCACCAGTGCCCGGCTTCCAGGAAGGCGGCAGGCCCTAATCCCAAACCCCCGCCCAGTTCTGGTCGGGCCCCCTCCCAGGATCCTTCTCGTCCCAACCCTAGCACTCCCCTCAAGGAGGTTTCCCCTTCGGGCCCCCAGGGCCCCCCCATCGGGGACCCGATCCCAGATCCCCCCCCGCAGCCCCTTCTGGCCCCGCAAGCCCCGGCTCCTTCCGAGATCCAACCCTCCCCCCCAACCCCTTCTGACCCCGGCCTCCCAGTCCTTCCCGGAACCTACCCCCTTGGTGTGTGGGTCCGAGCGATCTAATGATGAGACCGAAGGCAGCTCTCCATCCGAGTCCGACGAAGTCAGCCCCAAAATGACCCGGAGCAGATCCTTTGCCACAGATTTTGGCACCAAAGGTAAACGAGGGCGGCCCACCCTGTGCGAACAACGGTCAAAAATCACCGAGGATGATATTGCCAGCGGTTCCCAGACTACGTTACCTGATGTTGGTACGAACTTTCGCAAGGCGGATGACGCCCGATCCAAACCTCCCGCCCAGGCTGGAAAGGGGGGCAGGCGACCCCAAAAGGGTGCCAAATGAAGCTAATCTCCTGGAACATCAGGGGACTCAATGGAGTCCCCAAGAAAAGGATCCTCGGCCAACTCCGCAGGGATCACCGCCCGTCCTTCATCCTCCTCCAGGAGACCAAGATTGATGACGCCGCTGCCCGACGAATAGCCCATGCTACCTGGCGCAACTGCGAACTTCTCTCCACCCCCGTGGCTGGCTCAGCCGGGGGCCTCATGTGCATGTGGGACCCTCGATCTTACGAGGGAAGGCTCATTTCTTCATCGCCCAGAATCATGAATATTCTGGTCCATTGCCTCAACTCTAAGCGATCGTGGATCCTTTCCAACGTCTACGCTCCCAACAGTCCCGTTGAGAAAGCAAGGCTCTGGCAGGAGATCAGCTCGATGAGAGAAGCCTTCGCTCCCCTGCCCTGGATCCTGGCCGGGGATTTCAACAGCCCCCTATTTTCCTCTGACAAATGCGGGGGCTCTGAGGTCAGAACCAAAAGCATGGACGACTTTGGGGCCTTCACCGCCCACAATGAGCTCATGGATGTCAGTCTGAAGGGAGCCCGGTTCACGTGGTCCAACAAGAGAGCGGGCCCCAACCACATCCAGGTAAGGTTAGATAGAGTGTTCTTGTCCAAGGAAGCCCTCCCCTTTTTTGCTGATGCCTCCCTCTTGGCCCTCCCCAAAATCGGGTCCGATCACAGCCCCCTCCTCCTCGAGACTGATCATCGCCCCCCCAGGAGACCCTTCCGGTTTGAGTCCATGTGGCTTCACCACCCCGACCTCCGGGCCCAGGTCGGCTGCTGGTGGGCTCCCCCTGCCCCTGGCCGCCCCGTCGAGCAGGTCTTCCATAAGTTGAGACGCCTCAAGGAGCACCTCAAGACTTGGAACAAAGAAGTGTTCGGTAATATCTTTGAAAGCAAGGCGGTTATCAAAAATAAACTGGAGGACATTGAGTCCAGATTCCAAGCTGGCTCTCAAGAGCCCGGCCTCAGGGAAGAGGAACGCATTGCCCTCAGCGAGTACCACAATATCCTAGCCAGGGAAGAAACCTTCTGGAGGCAGAAGTCGCGTGCTCTATGGATCCAAGATGGCGATGCAAACACCAAGTTCTTTCATGCATCGACCCTCCGAAATAGGGGCTCCAACAGAATTGCCGAGCTGGTTGATAGCAATGGCAGCATCATCAACAAGGAAGAGGACATCCAAGCCGAGGCAGTCCACTTCTTCCAAGAGCTCCTGGGCGATGGACCTCCTATGTCCTCGGAGGCGGTCGACTCCCTTCTGGCTCACATCCCGACGTCCGTCCCGGCCATGGCTAATGCAAAACTGGTTCAAGCCCTGTCGGACTCAAAAATCCATGCTGCCACCTTTTCCATGAAGGCTGAGGCGGCCCCGGGCCCGGACGGGTTTCCTCCCCGCTTTTTCCAGACTTTCTGGGACATCGTGGGCCTTGATGTTTGCGCTGCCATCCGGGACCTGCAGTTTTCCAGATCCATCCCCAGAGGCATCAACTCTACATTCATAGCCCTGATCCCGAAGACCCAGGCCGCTAGGTCCCTGTCAGACTTCCGCCCCATCAGCTTGTGCAATGTCCTCTATAAAATTTTGACTAAAGCCATGACAACCCGCCTCAAAGACATTCTTCCCCTGATCATTTCCCCCTGTCAGGGAAGTTTCGTCAAAGGCAGGCTGATCACAGACGGGGTCATCATCATGCATGAGGCCATTCACTCAGCTGTCCTATCCAGGAAGGCCCATTTCCTGCTCAAGCTCGATATGAATAAGGCTTTTGACAGGGTCGATTGGGGCTTCCTGTCCAAGGTCCTCCTCAAATTTGGGTTTCACCCCTCTTGGGTCCATCTCATCAACAAGTGCGTGTCCTCCCCCTGGTTCTCTATCCTGGTCAATGGTTCCCCGACCGGGTTCTTCCCCAGCTCCAGAGGTCTCCGCCAAGGTGATCCCCTATCCCCGATTCTCTTTATTATCCTGGCCGAGGCCCTGGGTCGCACCATTTTGAATGCTGTAACCCGCGGTCTTATCTCGGGCATCAGGCCGGCGCAGGACCTCCCCCCCGTGTCCCATCAGCAATTTGTGGATGACACCATTCTGGCCTCCTCGGCCTCGGTCCCTCAAGCTAAGGCCCTCAAGAGCATCCTTACCCTGTACGAGGAGGCAGCTGGGCAAAAGATTAACCTACGCAAAAGCAAGATTTACTTCATCAACACCCCCGTGGCTAGGCAAATTAAAATCGGGCGGATCCTAGGCTGCTCCCCCGGCTCCCTCCCTTCCTCCTACCTCGGGCTTCCTCTGTTCACAGGGGCGTCTTCCAAGGCGTTGTGGAGTGGGATGATTGAGCGGATTCAAAGAAAACTTGCCCCCTGGAAAGGCCACCTTCTCTCTCAGGCCGGCAGAGCCACTCTCTTGGCGTCCGTTCTCCAAAGCATTCCAATATACTTCATGTCGGTCTTCAGAATTTCGGCCTCCATCGCTACCCTCATTGAGCAAATCCAGAAACGTTTTCTCTGGTCGGGAGGCGAAGACAAAAAAAGGATTCCCCTGGTCTCCTGGCCCCTGGTCTGCCGCCCCAAAGATGAGGGAGGGATCGGGCTTAGACGGGTGGTTCCCATGAATAAGGCCCTTCTGTCCAAACATGCCTGGAAGGTTCATACCAATACCCCTGACGAATGGGTTTGCATTGTTCGTAGGAAGTACTGCCACAGTCACCCCTTCCTCGGGGATTCCCAGCCCCGTGACGGATCTGCCTTCTGGAAGGCCCTGCTCTCCACCAGAGACATCGTTCAGCAAGGGACTAGATGGCTCCTTGGAGACGGTGCCAAGATCAACTTTTGGGAGGACAGATGGATCCTCGACGAGGCCCTGAGCTCCGACCGAGAACTCCTTCTTCTCAAGCCTGGGCTAGCGGACCGCGGGCCCAGAGTGTCTGACTACATGACCCTGTGTCAGGGGCGGACCACCTGGAAACCCATCCTGAACCCCAGGTTCCCGCTTCAAGCTGCCAGACTTCAGCGCATCCTCAGTGCGACAGTCATCCCTTCTTTTGGTGACAGTGATAGATGCGTGTGGCATGGCTCTCCCAGCGGCATCTTTTCTGTCAAGTCTGCTTACCATATTCAGAGAACCCCCGGGGCTACCACCTTCCCGACCCAGATGGTCTGGGCCAAGAAATTAATCCCCAAAATCAGCCATTTCGTCTGGGCGGCCGTCCAAAACAAAATCCTCACGATCGAGAATCTGATCAAGCGAGGTTTTCAAATCCCCAACAGATGTTTCCTCTGCTGTGCCGCTTGGGAGTCTACCAACCACCTTTTCCTAAACTACGCTTTTTCTTCTGAAGCTCTGGGCCTCCTCCTCTCCCAGTTTTTCGTTCAGTGGGTGGCCCCCAATTCCATTTCTGACCTCCTGTCTCAGTGGCCCACCCCCTTTGCCCATCCCTTCCTCCGCTTCCTCTGGAAGGCCTGCCTTCCCCACTTGCTCTGGCAACTTTGGCTCGAGCGTAACCGGCGAGCCTTTTCCTCCCCGACCTGCTCCCCCCAGAGGTTGGCGATCAAAGCAGTCTCCTTTGCCTCCGAGAATTCCCGCTTCATTCCCCTTTCTACGGAGCCCAGGCGATCGAGCGAAGCCTCCCTCCTCTCCTCCCTCGGCTTCCAGATCACCCCCCCTGCTTCCCCTCCCGCCCCTTCCCCCCGATCCCTGGTCAGATGGACTCCCCCCCGGGTGGCTCAAGCTCAACTTCGACGGTGCTTCCAAAGGCAACCCCGGGCCCTCTGGGGCTGGCGGGGTTATCAGAGACGGTTCCGAGAATCTGGTCTCTGCCTTCGCGGTCCCGCTGGGCAGGCAAACTAACAACTTTGCTGAAGCTGCCGGCCTGCTCAGTGGGCTGTCGGCTCTCAGGGCCCCTTCCCAAAAATTATTATCGAAGGGGACTCCCAAGTCATTATCAGAGGTGCCAGCAAGCCCGAGTCCTGCTCCTGGCGATTCCAGAACTCCATCCGGGAGGCCCTCTTCCTGCTCCAGGGCTTCCCCGACCACACCTTCCAGCATGTTCTCAGAGAAGGCAACAGGGCTGCTGACTTCATGGCTAATCTTGGCATCACCGTTGGAGAATTCACCACCTGGACCTCGCACTTCCCTGCAGGCCTAGTCCAAATTGCGCTGCAGGACCATCCCGATCATGATGCTTGCCCGGGCGTCTAGTCTTCCCCGTGGCTGGGTGACGAAGTCCCCCCGATGTGTGCTTCCTCTGTCCAGTGCTTCCCGCCCCCGTGTCAGGCCGTCGACACGCTCCCCTGTCAGCGCAAGGATCATCCTCCTCCCCACAGCGGCCCACGGCCCCTGCCTCGTCAGCTGCCCGTGCTGGCCAGCTGGCAGCCCTGTCAGCCCTATTTTCTTGCGCATGGTGGATTTCCCCATTTTTCTCGCTTCGATCTTAGCGTCGCCTATTTCCCGTGCCACGGCTACCCGTTCGAGGTCAACTCCGACGCGGCTCTCTCTCGGCCCTCCTCCGCTCAGCGCCCGCCAATTGGCGCTTCGGCAGTGGGCCTGCCCCATCCCCGTGTGTCACCAGCCTGGTGCGCCCCCTCACCCCCCTCCCCGTCGTGTCGATCCCAGATGCGTGTGCTACTTTCCAAAGTTGGCGACGCTTCCCCTTCTCAAGCCCCCGCACGGCCTTTATATTCCCCTCGCTGTCCCATCCCGCTGTCGCATTCCCCTTCCCCTGCTCTTTCTTCCTCGGTCTGGCATTCCCTGCCCCCTGTGTCCCCACCTTGCCAGCTCATCCCCCATGGCATCCAAAACTATTTTTCTGGAGCCCCCTGTCCTCGAGTTGAGCGGCCCTGCTCGCCTTTTCTCCGACGCCAAGAAATATACGCCATTCTTCAGCAAATTCGCCGGCCATGACGACGAGATCACCCAGGGTTTCCTGGAGACGTGGAACGACGGAGAAGTGTCTGTCAAGGGCTTGCACTTCAAAATCTCTAAGGACTTCCTCACCGAAGTCACCGGGCTGCACCACGAGGAGAAAGGCCGAGTTGTTAGACGAGATAAACACAACTGGGAAGAGGAGCTTTCCCGCTTCCCAGACCACCAGTGGGACAAGGGCAACTTGCTTCGATCTCACCTTCCGACGTCGTTCAATGATGCCATTGTCCCAGTTATGTAGTATATAACCTGTGACGATCCCGAGCAGTGCCTCTTCAGCTTCCATCTCAGCTATTTTAATCACCTCCGCGGAGCCACCCTCATCAGCACCCCCCGCTTCCTCCTCTACTCTTTGGGTCTGACCATCGAGCGAGCCCGCAAGAACCATTCCCGGCCCTTGCACCAGGGGCTCATGGCTGTCCTCTACAGACATGCCCTGGCCAACCAGCCCCAGCTTCACAACATTCCCCCCCTTTCTTCTGTCCCGCCCCCCGAGTCAGGCGTTTCTCCCCTGGGCTCCCCTGCTGCCAAAGGCTCCCCAGCCCCCGATGTTTCCTCCTCCCTGAAGCGCCGCAGGCCCACGCGCAAGTGCAGGTCATCGAGCAAAGGCCCTGACGGGGCCCTTCCTCCAAGCTCTGGCCGCAAAAGGGCCTCCCCCGGCCCCAGCCGGGCTGCAGCAAGTCCCAAGAACGTCAAAGCAGAGAACCCGGAGCCCACGGTGATAAGCTCCGAGACAGACGACGTGTTGCAGAAGACGGCGCTCCACGGCCTCCTGGATACTGCGGTCAGCTCGCTCAACACAGCTGCCCAAGCCGCGTCTCATGCCGCCAAGGCGTTGTCCGAGCTCTGGCGCATGTTGGAGGAAAGCGCTGCCAAGGGCCAGCGGCAATCCGAGCAGGCCGAGGACGGGCAGGGCCCAGTTAGCTAGGCCCCTGGCTTTCGCAGTTTCAATATGTTCCGTTTTTGGGTTTGTTTTTGTGGAGGTTCTCGGCTGCGATTGGTTTTGTTGGGCCTTTTGTTTTCTGTAGGTTCCAGGGCCCCGCGGTGGGGCCCAGATTTCTGTCATCTTTCTCTCAGGCCCCGGGACGGGGACGTCAATTCTGTTTTTATGTTTTACTGCTTCGGCTTATATTGTAATTAAGGTTTTGGGATCCTATTTAAAAAACCCGCTGTAAATATAATGCTACCTATCAAAAAAAAAAAATAAACTATATTTGTTTGAATTCAAAAGAAAGTAAATAAATATAAGGTGGAGATGTAAGAATCATTCAAAAACATCCAAATTTTATTAATGAATTTAGTATCTCATATTAGCAAAGAAATAAAGTGAGATATATTAGTCAATCACTTGATACACTTAAATAATGTTATGGCCAAATTTATTCAATTTAATTATAGCAATTCAATTTCAACATGTGACCAAATTGTGTTAACAGGTGATGATCTTGCATTTTGTGAACCATAGATATTATGACATGATTTATAACACAAATACATGTTTGTTTTATAATTTCATTTGAAGTATTATATGTGGAATTATTATCTTGTAATAAAACTAATTACAAACTTGGTTTGAGTACTTAATAGGGGTCACCTTCAACCATGTTCAAGATAAAGAGTATCATTAGGAAGAGGATAATAGATGTCAAGTCAACAATTTAATCAAAATGGAAATTGTGCACACACCACCTAATTACAATTAGGTATAAAATTGCATGTTTTCTTGTGTTAAATTACAAAGGAAAAAATGCATTAAAATTTCAAGTTGATGACTCTACATCTGAGTGTTTGTTTGTAATATTGCAAAAAAATTGATTGTTGCTTGCAATTTTGTAAATTATGTTCAATAAGTCATAATATGTAAAAAAGCATCTTTATGTTTGGAAAGGCCCTTAGGAAAGTTAAATGAAACTAAGGGACTAAAGGGATCAATTGAGTTATTGCTTCACTTGAACACTTAGTGAGTTACAAACTCCTAGTCTAAAATAACAAACCACCTTGAGAGTGGTCCAAGAGTAAAAGGTGGGAAACATGGGACAATGCCATGGAAAAAATTAAAATCAATAAATTTTATTCTTTTTGTTATATTTCTTTATTTTTGCTTTTGGAGAATAATCAAATATGGAGTGCTTAAACCTTAGAAGTAATTATATAAGACATTTTATTTTTTGGGTGCCGATTTTAATCATGCTTTTGGTGAGAAGAAAGACTTAAAGTTAATGGGAACTTGTGTTGTAGTCCCTAAGAAGACCTAAGAAAATGGAGATAAGAATATAAGGAACCCAAAGAGTTGATTCAGGAAAGAGTGTTCTACTCATTTAGAAAAAAAAAAAAGTATTTTGAGGCTAGTACTATGGTTGCAAGTCTATTACTTAAACCTACATTGGGAGGGGGTCAAAAGAGACACAAAATTACATGTTGAAGGCATAAAGGTGCAAAATTTCTTGAGGAATAGTAGCAACAATATGCTAATTTTATCTTAGTTTACACATCACAAACCAACCAAGTACCATTATGTAACACTTGTGATAACTTATTGCATAGGTATGAAAAATTGTGTTTCTCTTAAATTATTAAACCATACTTTTATCAAAAATAAAACCTAATAAGTTCTTGTGTTGTAAACTCAAATGTAGGTTTTTTATTTTATTTTAGTGGAGCAAATAAAGTAGTTTTTCATTTAAGACCCCACACAAAAATCTTGGTAATTTATTTATTTAGCTCATATTTCAGCTTGACATCCAAAAATATGTTGGACTTGAAACTACCTTTCATTAATTGGGTCATTACACAGTTAGTACCATGACTAGTTGGTGCTAGTAGAGTTGCTTATCTGTATAAATGTTGGTGCCAGTAAAGTTGGTAATATGTTTATAAACTGATACCAATAGATTCAACACTATACTCAAAAGTTGGCACTAGTAGAATCAACACCATCCATAAAAGTTGGTGCTATGAATAGTTGGCATCATGAACAATTTACGCTAGTGGAGTTGGCATTGTGATCAAGTGACACCATAGGTAAAGTTGTCATTGTTTTGGCACTATGGCCCATGAAGAAATAGAGTAAACCCTACCTTGCTTTAATTAAGTTGAGTTGAGACCAAACCATTATGGACTTTGTATGTCCAAGTTCTTATGGAAGACATGGAAAATTGCTTACCTTTTTTGACTAAATGTACAACCTATGAACCTGTCCTTAAAATTTTTAATGGCAAGAATGGTTGCTTGATGCTTGTGTAAAGCATGAAAGGTGTTATGACAAAATTTCTTTTATTTTATTCTTGTTAGTGAATATAGACTAAGTGCTTCATGTTTGGTGTTTATAATTGAGTGCTTCGTGTATGTTGTTTATAGTTGAGTGTTACATATTTGATACTATAGTTGAGTGTTGTATGCTTGATGTTTGTTAAAAGTTATAACTATGTGCTTATGGTTTGTGAGCATTGGTGTAGTGTTGCCAATTATTATGTTTGAAAGACAATTGGATGCTACTTGAAAGCTAATTATAAATTTGTCAATGGGGGTTACATGGAATGGTTTAATGTTGCCATTTTATACTAACTTGTGACCAATTGAAGGTGTTGGAAGGACTTGAGGATTGTCCTAGTTGTTTGGAACCAGACACACTCACTAGGGGTAATAGTACTTAACTTACCTTTTTGTTGAAGTCCTACTTACATGAATACCCTAACTATCACTTGTTGGTAGCAATGTCCATCAAAAATACAACCTACTAACATGGAAAAGTATGAATTGAAATAGAGTCTAGTTTGTTGCTACAGTTAGTTGCTTGCATTTTGAACATTGAATAAAGTATTATGGAAGTAGGATTCTGATTAGTTATGGTGTGTTCTAGATTAAAACATTTTTTACTTGGGTAAGTAATCCATAGATAAAATAGTTATTCACATTTTAGGATATGAAATTTGCTAAGAAGTTATATAATTCTTTTTATGGTGTTGATGGTTGAATCTTTGCTAGAGAAAAGTAAATTTCTTGCACATGCATAGCCAAGAGTATAAGGGAAAGCTACAAAATAAATTGGAATCTTATCTGAGTTGTCATCATGAGAACATGCTTTTAAATTTTAAATTTGTAAGCTTGAGGTAGCTAAGTTAGGTGGAACATAGAGTGGATGGATGACATGCTACATGATCTTCCCTTGTTACCAATTTATGGTTATAATAAATAGATTTGAAACGAGTCATTTAATGTTCATTAGGGTCATGGTAGTTGAACTTGTTAGGGGATGAAAGATTAGCTGGTATGCTTTATGTTATCCTTAATACCAAACATTTTATGGAAATCATTTTATAATTTTGGCATAATTGTTCCAGTTTGATTCTCCTATAGTTCTTGATGAGATAAGTTGAAGAACCATAATGATTGTTGAGGAGCGTATGGTTAAGAGATTGTTCTTGATAATTTTGATATATTATTTTAAACTTGGACTATGATTGCATACGATTGTTGGAATTTTATTTGATACTTGATTTCAAACGTATTATGATTTCATAAGATTATTTTTAGCAGTATTTTATACTTTTTAAGAATTATTACATCATAGCCTATGTTAGAAGGCAAGTGGTATAACCATCCCTCACAAGTAATAAGCATCTAGTATAGGGCAGAGGTAGTTACGAGTTTGTTTGAGAGTTTGTTATACCTAAAATAGATATTATATGTACTTAAATACCCTTCATTTTCATAATGGAATCATCAAAGTATTGAGTTATAACATGTGATATCAAAGTAGATAGAAGTAAGAAAGAATTCTCCTTCTGATACTCCTTTAGCTTTGACACAGAGAAGCCACAAGAGCACTTTGTTTTGAGAAAAAGTTTCAAGTTTGAGAAAAGAAGTTTCAAGGGTAAAATTACCCTGTAAATATTATTTAAGAAAAACCTGAAAATAGAGGTAATTATCTCCATAAAGGAAAGTTTCATAGTAGATTTAAATTTTTTAGGGTTAAATACCCTTTCCAAAGATAAAAATCCTTCAAGCATAAAAAATGATCTAAATCACTTCTAAAGCCATAAAGGTCATATCTTGCAAATAACAATAAGCAAAAAATTGTCCTTCAAATTCACATAAGCATACTTCAAAAAGGAAGAGTTATTTTGTTTCAAAGAGCAACAACAAGAAAAATATTAAAAAGCAGTCATATTCTGCAAGGTTTTATCTTGTATATATATTACGAGCTTAGAGAGCTCATAAAAGGAATGCCCAAAATGCAAAGGGAAAGAGTGAAAGCCATCAAAGGAAAACCAATAATAAACTAGTTTAAAAATATTGAAGATGCCAATCCAAACAACCAATTAAAAAATATAAAAATATTAGAGGAATAAAATACAAAAGTTCCTAAGAGAACACAAGAAATCTCAAAAGTAAGTGAATTTAAATGACCAACATAGGAAAGAAAATGCAAGGAAATTTCCTAAATCCTCAGTCTCAACTAAGGCTAATGATAAGGTAACAAACCTTTGTCCCTATAAAAGCAAACAGTGATGTTCAAAATAGAACAATATTTAAGCAACGAAAGCAATAGAGTTTGCATGAAAAGAACACTCAAACTAAGCATCCAAATTTAGAAAACAACAAGAATAGAAAAGAAATTAGTTGAACTCGTGAACAACAGACACCTTGTGAGAAGACTATTAGATAAAGTTATCATTTTTTGATACAATGAGCCATCTCAAGGATACGAATACAAATATAAAAGAGAAGAATACTTTGTAGTTGAAGTAAAAGGAGATTATTGTCATGAAGAAACTCTATATTCAAATTGTAACAGAGAGATGACTACACTAGCCAAGAAATGAAGACATCTAAGAAAATACAACTACACCAGTCTGGAATGTCACTTGTGACGTCTAAGAAGTAAAAATACAGTAGACAAAGTAAGAGCATCGATGCCTTCATAAATGACCTTATTTCATCTTTGTGAAATAGAAACTCAAGAAGAAGTAAAATAAATCCTAGCATAATCCTAGAATAAACATATGACATGCACCTAGAATGCTCCCATGGACAAGCAAATGATGAAATAGTTGATGAACTCATCCAAAAGGAAAGCATTTAAATAAAATTTTAGAACTGGTTGATGAACTCCTAGCATAAGGAAAGAAAAATGTCATAACCAAGGCACATGATGGAAGATTATTTCTAAGGATGGATTGCTCAAAAGAGAAAAGCAACTATTTAACTTCTACTACTTGTCCAAGAGCTGATTGCATGCAAAAAAGTCTATATAAAGGGATTAACAGTTACTTTTTTGCCTTTTCTATCGTATTTTTAACCATTTTCCTCCTATTTTAACGTATTCTTACCCCTTTTCCTCTTGTTTTAACGTAATATTAACCCTCTTCCTCCACTTTTATCTTGGTTTTAACATTTTACCTTAATTTTTAAGTGATTTTTAACCATTTTTCTCCCATTTGAACCCTTTTTCATTGTATCTTCTTATCCATACCCGTACACCCTATGGCGTCCCCTGCAACCCCTGGAATGTTTAAAGTTAATTATAAAAACCTAGTAGGTCCGAGGTGTAGACCAATTGGTTCATCCAAACCCCATAAGGGGGCGGAGGTCCAAGGTTCAAATCTCGGGCCTCGTCGGACTGAACGCTTGTCCCTTTCCTTGTGCTTTCAGCGACGTAAAAGGTTTAAAATGATTGTGGCATGGTGGTTATAGGGGTGGACTATGCGAAGATCTGTGTGGCGGCCATAAAATCCGGACAGCTTGCTCGGATTCGTGGCGGCTACCGATTCCACCATGTAAATTCAAAAAAATAAAAAATAAAAAATTATAATAACCTAGTTTACCCTCTGATTTTAGAAATTTTATCAACACCGGGTTACGACATGTCTTGGGTCACGGACTGTGGTCTTCGGGGTCTAGTTTTAATACCGTATTTCAAAACAAAAATTAAATTGGTGGAGAGGATCATTTCAGCATATAATATGGATTCGGGTAAGGTAAATCTTGTCATCGACAACAAAAACATCATTCTTTATTTTATAGCCACAGATATCACCAGATTGACAGCATTGCCCCACGTTGGTGTTAAGCCTGTCACTTCCAAATACTAATTAACTTATGACAAAAAACTCTACTTGGATACCAACTTCAAAGTGCAGTCGAAATATTTTCAAGGTATAACTATTTTATATTTAATTGAATTTAAATTCTTATCACTGATGTACAATTACTAATTTTGTTTTTTTACAGTTACGTCCACCAAGTCCATAAGGGGTTTGATCGTAACGGCAATTGAAAATAAATTTATTCGGGCATGTCAAACTGTTCTGCAAGGAAGGCCGACAGAAATTCCGATGTGGACCTTAGCGTATTTGGTTCATTGTATTGCCCACCAAAAATTCGACTGGTCCACCTATCTCACATCAGATCAGATTGGAAATAGAGAACGTGAAAACCCACGCTTCACCCTCATCGATAGTTAGAACATGTAATTATATTATTACTTTTTTTATGAATCTTTTTATAATTTGCAGAACACTCCAGTACCAACATCTTGGCACTCAACCCTAGTCAATTTAGCCATGACATAACAACAGGTTCAGGTAATTTTTTTGTTAATATTTAAGTGAATTTTTTTATTTTTCCATTGTTTGTCTTTTTGTAATTTTGACATTTTATACCAAATACAGAAAATGGCATCTTCTTTCTCTTCAAAGTAGGATGTTGTTGTCAGAGGTTATAATCTAGAGAAAAACACCTACAGATGAAACAACACCACCGCTAAGAATAATATCAACAAGGAAACATAGAAGATCTAATTCTCCTGATCGTCGACAACCACCACCTGCAGCTGCACGTATAGTGCCAACGGACGTAGTTGCGCAAGAGGTTTCATCTTCGGGGAGTAAGTTTTAATTACTGCCAAAACAAATGTTTTACAAAAAATTTACTGTTTTTAATTTTTTTTTTTCAAATGTGCAGCATGCCCACATTCCATTTGCAGCAGCAACTATGCAAGATGTTTTTCTTCTGTCGGTAAGTGTTATAACAAATTTTACAACCAATTTTCATAAATCAATTTTATAACTAGTTTTTATTTTCTACCTTCACAAATTTTATAACTAATTTTTATTTTAATGTTTTAAGGTTCCTTACAATAATTTTGTCAAAAAAATCAATAAATGTTACCCCCTCCTCCACCATGCCAAAATCAAATGCAAGGTCAATGCTTCCCAGTTGGAAAACACATTCTTCCATCTAGGCCATAGAGAGAAGCAACACAATAATTTTCAGAGAAAGAAGCATCAAAGACTTTTTCAGGATTCGGTCGTATTTCTATTGCTAATTTTACTTTTAAGGATATACCGAAAGCTTCTGGTGCTGGGTTGGATGAAGTTCCACTTGATAAAGATTTATTTTTGCAAGATAACACACCCACTACTTTTCAACTATTAGAATTGCTTCAAGACAAAGGAAATGAAGGTGCAGAATGTTCAAGCAAATCTCCTCCAAGGGAAACAAGCACCCATCAGGCTCCTCCTCGACAAGAGGATGAAAGATTAAATATTTTAGAAAAATATTTGGTTTCTAATAACATTGAATCTACAATTAAGGATTTACTACTTCCAGATATAACAAAAATGAAAAATGGGAGTATCGAGCCAAGGTGTTGATAAAGGAAATTAATGCCCGATACAATAATTTTTCAAAAAGAGAAAAAAAATTGTTGTTGAAAATGAACCTAAAAATATGGAGGCTCTGCTACAACAAGTAAAATTTGGCATTGTGAAGGTGAATACATCATACACAGATGAAATTTTAAAGTTTATGATGAACAGATTGGAGAACATAAACGGTGAGGCCCAAGCTTATTACAATGAATGGGCAAGTGATAAGAAAAAGGTTGTTATTGTAGCTGCAAAAAATGTTGTTGAGGTTTGACTTAATCACTTTTGTGTTCAAAAATTTGTTGTTCTCTTTTTTAAAATTTAATTATCTTTTCATGTTGATTAACTATTTTTCCTTTTTGTAGGTAAAGTATGAAAATCTCAAGAAGTAGGTTCAAAACCTGCATGACTATCTCAGGATGGCAAAGGAGTTCTTAAACACTTCCATGGCAATGAAAAAAAGAGCATAGGAATCAGTTCGACAAAACAACATTTTGCAAAAAATCATTATCCGCAACGGATTGGATCCTGATGTTCTGCTAAAGGAGAAGGGTAAAGAAGTTCAAGGACCGACATCTAAAGATGTTGGCAAAGAATAAAACACCCTTCTCGATGGATTGCAAAATGTTGAGAATATCCTTGTCAATTCTGGAGCAATTGATAGTACTGTTACCCAACCCGAGAAAAGAGTCATTGGAATGCAGAATGTGGAAATCGTGGAAGTAGTGGATGAGGAAAAAGGAGCTGAACATGGGAAAGATGAGGGAGGAGTCATTGCTATGGAGACTATGGAAGTCATTGAGAAGGCAAAAGGAGTGGTGGAAGGGGGAAAATATTCTGAAGTGAGAAATTGAATTTTAAAACTTGATATTTCAAAAGATAATTTTAAGACATTTCATATGTTTTCGTTTGAAAACATGATACTTGGTTTTAATATTTTACTATTACACTATTTACATTTATAATTGTGTGTTATTTTCATCTCTTAAGTATTATGGTGTTTCAAATATGCTTGAGTTTACGTAGAATATATGTATGCATAGGTATAGATTTACATGTTATTCAAAGTTATTCATGTTGTGATATAAAAATGAGTATTGTCTTGTGGATTCTGCTATGTTGTTTTTATATTTCAATTTTCAAATGAGTTTACAAAGGATATATCTATGCATGGGTTTAAATTTTTAGTTTATTCAAAGTCATTCTTGTTGTTGTATAGAAAAGTGTTTTGTCTTTTTTATTATGCTATATTGTTTTCATATTCAATGTTAGTTTATGATGGAGATATTAATGAAAGGGTTAAATTTTAATTTCCATATATTATGCTATGTTGTTTTTATATTTCAATTTTCAAATGATTTTACGAATGATATATCTATGCATGTGTTTAAATTTTAGTTTATTCATATTCATTCTTGTTGTAGTATAAAAGTGAGTATTTTCATTTCTATTATGCTATATTGTTTTTATATTTCAAGTGAGTTTACAAAGGATATATCTATGCATGGGTTTCAATTTTCAGTGCATTCATAGTCATTCTAGTTGTATAAAAATGTGTATGGTCATTTGTATTATGCTATATTATTTTTATTTCAAAGTGAGTTTACGGGTCTTTTATTTCAAGTGAGTTTATGAAGGATATATCTATGCATGGGTTTCAATTTTCAGTGCATTCATAGTCATTATAGTTGTTGTATAAAAATGAATATGGTCATTTGTATTATGCTATATTGTTTTTATATTTCAAAGTGAGTTTACGAAGGATATATCTATGCATGGGTTTCAATTTTCAATGCATTCATAGTTAGTCATTATAGTTGTATAAAAATGAATATGGTAATTTGTATTATGCTATATTGTTTTTATATTTCAAAGTGAGTTTACAATGGATATATCTATGAATGGGTTTAAATTTTCATTTTCCATATCTAGAGTAATATACTACATGCATTTTTCATACATATGTAGAGAAATTTTTACTAGTTATGTATGTATACAAGGTTTACTCAATGACAAAGCATAAACCATAAAAAATCACTATATTTTGTCACATCATACAACTTATGATACTAATGATACATACAGACATACATTTAAAGTCAAAGGAAAAATAACTATGTTTTGTCAACATATACAATTAGTTCAATAACATAGCATCATTACGTATACATGGTTTTCAAATTTTCAACTTACTCAAAGCTATAGCTTAAATCATAAATTTTGAAAACATAGACAGTCCATATCATTAAAAAGCAAACATGCATAATAATTGAAAATTGAATGATTATATGATTTTTTCAAATCACTGAAATTTTACAACAAATCAAATACGAAAAATCTTTGATAATATGAAATTTTTCAAATCATTGACATTTATAAATGATATCAAATATGGAAAATCACTGATAATATGAATTTATTCAAATCACTAAAATTTTACAAAATGATTTCAAATCCGAAAAATCTTAGATTATATGAATTTGTCATATAATCATTGCAATTTTTACATTTCTGGAAGCTGATACAAAGCTTTATCGACTTCTCCAAAAGAACCGAGAATCATTTGTGAATTCTGCGTTTTCATAATCTCATCATCACTCCTAGCTGAATCATTTTCGTCATTATCAACAGTATTAGAGAGACCTCTTCTTTCTGCTAGGGACTTCCAATATGTCAACTCTCTGTCATAGGGAAACTTACCCACCTCGTACGATGACACATACATTCTCAAACAATTTTCCAAATTTTTTTCCAACTTGTTACAAACTTTTGATTTAACAAAAGTTAATGCACTGAAAACCCTTTCGTCTTCAACAGATCCCAAAATCATTGTCTGACATAATTCATATAAAATAAAGTATTCACTCATAGTATCTTGTAAGACACTACTTCGATACAATTTTTTCCAGAAACACGTGATTGAACCAGTCTCATGTGGATTTTTGAATTGTGCAATTTGATTATCCATTGTTATTCCAAAATTGGTTGATTGATGTCTCAAAAGATCTTTGTTTAGAATACCATTGATTTCAATGCCATTTATTTCCACACTTTTAGAGAAATGTGTCATAAGATTACCCATATATTTTACAAACAACTCACTTCTACTACTATGGTCACCACAAGGATTCCAAAAATTAGGATTAACAATAACCATGGCCTCAAGTGTCTCATCTCTCTTAAAACAATCTCTTATTTCACTTGTTAATGCATTTGCAATTCTTTTCAATTTATTCTTAGTGCTATCCAAAACCTCATCAAATCTGGAATGTGTAATGGGCACTTGTTCAACATCATCTATCAGTGTATCTAATCACTTTTCAAAATGATATACAAGAATCAAATTTCCATGGATAGCAATACAAAGATTATCGTTGATGTTGAACTTTAAAAAGTTGTTCGGTTCATTGACATTAATTAACGTATTCCAACTATCAAACTTGGGATCCTCAAAATGTTTTTCGGATAAATAAATCCTGTCAATAATCATACATATTTATTTTCTCATCCTCATGAAATTGACAATATAAATTGCCCTTTCTTGTGCAAGTTTAATCATAGAATTCATTTCTTGTAACATTGGTAGAATACCACATAATGTGAGAAGAGTTTCCAAGTTAGTCATACAAAAAAGCAAATATTTTGCCTTGTCAACATCCCTACGATGTGCATACATAAACCCAACCAAGGATTGATATTCTGAAAATACCCTTTTTGTAGGAAGAAACAGTGAAATCCACCTGGTTTCCACATCTTTTAACATTTTTTTGCCTTCAATTACACCTAGAGAAAATTGTTGAAACTCTACAAACCTTTTTGGACTGCATGAAAAGTATGAGTGTATTTCGCGGACGAGTTCTTCCACTCTAGCTACATTATCAAAATTGCTCACAATTTTGTATGCAATATTCATTCGATGAGCCATGCAATGAATAGGAATCACATATGGGGAAATGGATGTCTGAAGCCTAACACAAAGACCATTCCTTTGTCCTTGCATTGTAGTCGCACCATCAGCTCCAACACAAATTAAATTTGTGGCAATTTCCTTTTCATCCATTCTGACAATATCCTTTAAACTGGTTACAACAACATTATAAATATTTTTCGCATTACAATTTTCAATCATCTTATGTAGTGCTAGTAAATGAGGTTGTCTCAAATGATTTTTGAATGTGTAAACATGTATGCAAATCCAAGATGTGTTGTCAATAGTTGTTACCTCATCAATGGAAAGTGAAATAAATTTGGCTTGTTTCACATTCTCTCTCAGGTCTTCCTTCTCAACCAATGATAGACATTTTACCATTTCCCAACCACTTCGATCTGACCAATGTGAACTGGTAAGGTTTTGTACATTGGCTAGTTGAAGTATTTCCTTAAAATCAGCAAAATCAGACATGGGTCGACCTTTTTTAGAATATTGTATACAATAGCAAACTGTAATTTCTTTGAGGCTAATACAATCTTATTAATTTTTTGAAATTGTGCCTCGATTTTTCCACCCTTCTCAATGAGAGTTTGTTTTTGTTTCATTGTTTTTTCATATTCAAGTGCATATCTCACATGCACACATTATGTTGCATCCTTCCACCTATGAGATATGTTAATTGTTCCATCACTTCGTATTTCTTTGATGTAAACTTTCCCATAATGTTTTTCTATTGTGTCTTTCTTATTTTGCAATAAATGATCCTTTCCCAACTTCCATGTACAAATAATGCATTTACACACATTCAGTTTCTCATCTCACTCAATAAAGGGGTATAACCTTACCCATTCATTTTTAAAATCCCTTCCAATAGTCCATTCACTTATCTTTTGACGTTTAGATTTTTGACTACAAGATTCCCCAGAGGTCTGAATTTTAATTGTACTATCATTTTCTTTTTTGGTTGATGTGTCTGAATTTAAAATCTCCTGAAGTGGTTGTTGAATGTCGTTATTAGAAAAATTATCATGTGGTCCCATCTCATCTATTGGAATATCCTTGAGTGAACGCACATCAGGGTCGACAATGTTTACTGCATTCAATGTTTGGTGTTCTCTATCATTTTTTGAAGTAAAAAAGGCACTATTTTAAAGAATTAATAGAATACAGTTTTACAAAGCATTTAAAAAGAGGTAGATAAGCATAAAACCATTTATCTATTAATAGAGAAAGGTTTTATATTTAAGAAGAACAAAAATATTAAAAATTTGATGGTAAAAGGTGTTTGTACCTGCAAGTTGTGTAGAATCTATAGAGATTGATGCCTCATTGCATTTTGATATTTGTGTAAAATATTTTAGAATTATCTTTTTACAAGAATATTGGCCTCCCTTCTTTCCATCTTCAGTAGGTGACATTGTATCTATAAATAAAAACCTTCAGATGTTAGGAAATGTATATGAAATTGAAGAAAAATAGTAGACATCCCTCAAGACGAACCTATGCTACCCTATAGAATGACATTTGAAAGACAAGAAGCAGTCTGACAAGAAAATACTCCTAACACACAACATGACATGGATACTTATCGACCACAGTTGCAGATAGTGCTTCTACACTGGCTATGAAACATACTCTAAGAGATAAGAAGCAATCTCTGACAAGAGAAATGCTCCTAACACACAACCAGATGACATTGATAGTTGTCTACCACAATTGCGTATAGTTCACCTACAATGCCTATGAAACTAAAGAAAAAGATATTTGGACAAAAGAACAATGGAAGAAGAATACTCTACCGATTTTTAGTCGTGAATCCTTGCAACCGATCGACTTAGGCCAATTAATGCATCTCTACAACCTTGTGTCGATAAACACTCCTCTGCAACCGATAGGCTTATGCCGACAATCCCTGCAACCGATAGGCTTATAAAATTGGAGGAAAATAGAAGACATCCCTCAAGACGAACCTATGTTTCCCTATAGAATGACTTTTGAAAGACAAGAAGCAGTCTGACAAGAAAATGCTTCTAACACACAACATGACATGGATACTTATCGACCACAGTTGTAGATAGTGCTTCTACACTGGCTATGAAACATACTCTAAGAGATAAGAAGCAGTATCTAACAAGAGAAATACTCTTGACACACAACCAGATGACATTGATAGTTATCTACCATAGTTGCGTATAGTTCACCTACAGTGCCTATGAAACTGAAGAAAAAGATATTTGGATAAAATAACAATGGAAGAAGAATACTCTACCGATTTTTAATCGTGAATCCTCTACAACCGATCGGCTTAGGCCGATTAATGTATCTCTACAACCTTGTGACGATAAACACTCCTCTGTAATCAATAGGCTTATGTCAATGATCCCTATAATCGATAGGCTTATGTCAATCAATACCTCTACAACTAATAGATAAATGTTGATCAACACGTCCTTGCAATCGATAAGCAAATATCGATTGACACATCCCTACAATCGATAGACTAATACAAATTGACACCTCTACAATCAATAGATAAATGTTGATCGATAGTACTTGCATCCATTCATCTTATATCGACAAACAACTCTACAACTTATCGATGAATACTGGTGTACACCTCTGCAACCGATCGACTAATGTTGATCGACACGGTCCTACAATCGATAGACTAATGTCGATCATACCTCTACAATTGATAGAAAAATTTCAATCGATAGTCCCTACAATCGATAGATAAATATCGATCGATAGTCCATGCAACCGATAGACGAATACCAATTGACACCTCTGCAACCAACTGACTAATGCTGATCAACACGATACTGCAATCGATTGACTTATGACGATCGACACCTTGAAAAACGATAGACCAATGTCGATCGATAGTCATGCAATTGATAGGCTGATGTTTATTGACACCTCTATAACTGATCGGCACCTCTGCAATCGATTGATGAATTCCGATCGACACCTCTACAACCGATCGTCTTATACCGACAAACAGGGCTCTACAATCGATCGACTTATTTTGATAGACACTCCTTTGCAACCTTGTCAAATTTTTTGTTGTTTTAGAGCTATTTTTGAGTTAGAGTATTTTTTATGTATGTTTATCGATACCCAGTACAGTATATATGGGTAGTATATGAGGTGATTTGGGTGGGAAAAATAAAAATCATTTATAATTTGAAGGCGATTTGGGTGGGAAATATAAAATCATTTATAATTTGAAGGCAAATTGGGTGAGAAAATCAAAATCATTTGTAATTTGAAGTCGACAAATTAAAATAAAATTAGGTTCATGATTATCAACGACAGGTGAATTTACCCCAAAAAACTTCCACCCCGTAAATTTCGGGCGAATGGGCCCCAATGAAAGGATCCAAAATTAGCCTTTTCAAAATTTTAAAAATCCTAAATAGAGCCAATTTATGATATTTTGCGCTTATGCATAACCCTGAATGGTTATACTTCAATAGTTGAATCATTTTCTTGGTCTCTAAGGATTTGATGGCAATGGATTCAACTTTGCCAAGTTGTCGTCTACATCCTCTTATTGGATAGGCCTGCAACATCCCTATGTTTTCTAACATATTCAGTAAACTATTGATCAGAATATTATTACTGTGAATTTTACTAGTGTTTCCTCTATATGGCATTTGATTTTTCCTTCGTCTACCTCCTTCCGATCATTATTGTTGCTATTACAAATTCGACTGGACATTTGGCTTTCTTTCTCCTAAAGGTTGTTCAACTTCTCACAAATTTCATCCTTCAAATGATGTTGACTTTGCTCTAGAAATCACCTCTCCTTGGTGCTCACCTTCTTCTCAATGTCTCTTTGGCTCCTTTTCAATGTCACTCAAATTTGGTACTTGGATTGTTGATGGTTATTCATATTCATTCTAATGGCACCTTGGCTTCTCTCCTACGGCAATTCAAATGGTGCTCAAACTTAAATTTTTTGTGGTCCTTCCTCATTTGATAAGATTTCTATTCGATGGCATTTTAGCTTCCTTTTTCTCCTACCTTCAATGTTTGGTTTGCTTCTCTCTGGACTAATCTTATCCTTGCTTTATAATCTTGCTATTTGGTTATTCTTTCACTATGCAAATCAACATTCTTATCCTATCTAACTCTATAGAATGTTTTGCAATTTGTTGTAGGTTTAATGGCCAAGAAAATGCTTGATTTCAACTTGTAAAATTAAACTTCTATTTGTTGCCTTCAACATTGCAATATGGCACTTCCAAATCTTGCTATAAATAAAATCTTTAATGCTTAAATAAAATACTTTTGGAACACTAATTTGTAGTCCTTTTTTTTAATCTTCTTACTTGCTTGCTTCTTTTCTATCTAAAACCTCTAATATTTGTAGCTTTTCTCCTTCAAATGTTGCAGAATTTTTCTTCAGTCTTCTTCCTTTGTTTCTTATTGTAGCTTCTCCTTATGCTTTTAGTCTCTATTCTATATTTCTCCTTATAACTCATTTTCTTATGCACTTTCTAACTCTTCTTTTCACTTTTTTCTCACCAAGATTGCTACCCAAATCTGTAAAAATGTAGCTCCTTCGCTTCTCAAAATTGTTTTCCAAACTTGTTCTTTTCTTCAACTTGTTATTTGTTCTTCACTGAAATTTATAACTCTCTTTCTCCTTGTAAGCTAATGTTTAATTCTATCCAATGGTGGCTTTCAAATTTGTACTTTGTAGCTTCAAATGCTTCCAATTCCTCCTTCACTTTGTTGTCCAAAAATATTCCTTGAAATTTCTTCTATCTTTTCCATAAATCTCTCCCTTGTGGCTCTAATACCACTGATAGCTTTCTAAATATGATAGCTTACAAAAATATTTAACCAAGATCTAAAGATAAATCAAACCAATGTTATTAAAAATAAAAACTTGATAACAATAATATATTTCAGATAATATCTCATAAAATATAACACAAATGAACACAATATAAAGATATTACATTAATGATACAACTTGGTTACAATGCATGGAGCTTTAACTCCAATATATATTTTTTATGACTTTTTAGTTCTCTAACTATTGCTCTCCTCTTTCATCTGGGAGATGCAACCTTTCATATTCCTCTAATAAATGGAAAGCTATCAAATTACCACATATTATAGAGGAATAAAATTACCCTATTGTGTACGATTCTCAATAGGATCCGTTGGGAGCCGAGGTGATCACGGGGTATGTTTTTCTCTACACTCAGTGGAAAAATAAAGGGAGTTCACCAGGAATGGTTTTAGGAATCGTTCCAAGTTTGGGGTGGAAATTTTTTGTGTAATTTTTAAATAGACACCTATGTTTGGTCTTCTCTAGACTAAACTTTGAAATGAAAGTGTGATGCAAAACACACAAGATGCAAGAATACAATAACTAATCCTAGTATGATTCTTTGATTGAATGATTTCTAACCCTAGGTTACAATAAAATAAAATTCTTTTTCTTTGAGCAAGGGTCCAAGGGGGATGCAACAAACAAGACTAAACACTAGATGCAAACTAAATGATCTTGTCTTTTGAATGCCTAGAGAGAAATTAAATCAACTTTATAAACACTAGAAAATATGGTCAATGTTAGGGGGCCTACTTAGGTTGTTGTATAACTATGCTTGGAGGTGCAGCATTCAAGCCCCCTAGGTCCTTTTAGCTGACCTTTTGAAATAAAAATGATCTTTGACCTTTGGAACATACATAGTAGAATATGCTAGCATAAAACAAGAGATGCAAATAGAATGAACACAATGATAAATAGATAAGCAATTAAATAGAGAATGAAATACAAATAGAATGAACACAATGATGGAACAGATATGCAATTAAACAGAGAATAAAATGCAAATAGAATGAATGCAATGATAAATGGATATGAAATTAAACAGAGAATGAAGTGTGAACATAATGAACATAGTAATGAACGGATATACAATTAAATAGAGAATGAAGTGTAAACAAAATGAACATAATAATGAACAAATATACAATAAAATAAAATAAAATAGGGTTTTGGGATAGGAGGGTTGCCTCCAAGCTAAAATGATATGAATTGCAAGCAAAACTAAATGGCTAAAAACCAAAACAAGAAGGAAAATAACATACAATAGAAACACAAATCGAAACCCTAGGGTTTGGGAACGAGAGCTTGCCCCTAAACCTATCTAGATCGAATTTGTGCCTTGTAAATTATCGAGTGCAAATCTAACAAAATTAAGTGCAAAGATTTAACTAAATTAAATGCAAAGATTTAACTAAATGAAATGTGCAGATTTAATTAAATTAAATGCACAGATTTAAATAAGTGAAACACACAAATTTAATTAAATGTAATGTATATATTTAACTAAATGAAATGCAAAGTTTTAACTAAATAAAATGCACATATTTAAATAAATGAAATCCACAGATTTAATTAAAATACAATGCACATATTTAACTAAATGAAATGCAAATATTTAACTAAATAAAATGCACAAATTTAAATAAATGAAACGTATAGATTTAATTAAAATGCAATGTACATATTTAACTAAATGAAATGCAAAGATTTAACTAAATAAAATGCATAGATTTAAATAAATGAAATGCACAAATTTAATTAAAATGCAATGTATAGATTTATCTAAATGAAATGCAAAGATTTAATTAAAAGAAAGTCATAAATTTAATTAAATGAAATGCAAGTGAAACAAAATGATCAAAACCAAAAACATAAGGTAGAGAAACACTCCACAAGAACATAAATTAAATCCCTAGGGTTTGAGGATGAATGTTTGCCCCCAAGCCTATCTAGACCAAATCCTCACTCGATAGCACACAAAGCACGGATTTGCACAAGAGGGTTAAAAACCCTAAGGCAGAGATGAAATAGCAACAACAATTGAACAAAAAATAATTTATGCAGACAGAAGAGTAAAATAGATGACCTGATAAACTTATGGAAGCAATAAGAGCCAAAGCAGAAGACTCCTTTAAGTAGATGAGTCATCATCAAGGTCTTATCTACTTGCAACTCACTAAAAAAACACCAAAAACAAATACCAAGAGCACCAAAAGAAGATTGCATAAGAAGATCACTTAGGATTACCAAAAGGAATTCGTAGATTCTCTTTGCCAAAACAACTAGGGTTTCAAAAGGGGAATCCAATCCCTTTATTTATAGAGGGTTTGGAGGGCTAAAAGGTGTAAAAATGAAAATATAACCGCAAAGGAGGGTCGACCTAAAAATAAACCCTAGAAGTTTAAGAAACTTCTAGAAAATCAAAATATCACCCTAGACATTAGACCCATGTGTAGTTTTTTGTATTTTGAGGGACCAAATGGTGTAAGAACAGGATAAAACTTATATTGTTGAAAAGCTCTTTTCGAGTTTGATCTAATGATATAATTTTTTAGAAGAATGGAGAATATTTAGTGGGGTAAAGGTTGGCTCAAATACAACCTTAAAGCAATACCCAATTTTAGGTCATAAAAATGTGGAATTGGTTTGGTTGGTTAGATAGCTGATCTATGAGGATGAATTGATTAGAATTGATGAAAAGTGGGTCAATTTTCCATGTCTACATGTTTCCTCCTCTTTGGTGCATTTATGACCTAATAAATGCATCAAATAAATATGTAGACACCTATGGGTAGAAGACGACAAACAAAAGGGAAGGAAAAGGGGAAAGAAAGGCCTAAATTTGTGTTAGGACAAGTTTAAGGGTCTTTCCAAGGCTTTAGGGAAAATGACTCATTTAGGTGGGTCAATTTTCCATATCTACATTTTCCCCCTCTTTGATATATTTATGGCCTAATAAATGCATCAAATAAAGATCTAGACACCTATAAGCAGAGATAGTAAACGTGAAGAGGAAGATAAAAAGGAATGGTTGGTTTAGAAGAAAGGGATGGTGCAAAAATTATGTTATTTTTTTACACTTTTAATATTTTTCATGCAAATTGAGGCACTGGGGATATTAATACCTCTTAGGCCAGGATGCCCCCTCGAGTTTTGGAAGGAATTTCAAATTCCAGATGAAACTCGAAAAAGGTGAACGCAAAAGAAAAGAGGATTAACAAGAGCCAGAAAGAGAGAACATAAGGGAAAAGAGGAATAAAAAGGCAAAAGGGGTGAAAACCCAAATTTATTTTTATTACTTATGGTGTGAAAAATATGTGTGCATTACGTGATTTTATTTTTATTTTTATTGGTTTTTTTATGCATGATGATCACAAACATAATGGGTGCAATTCATGAAGGATGAATGAAGCTAACTAAATGCAATCTATAATGAGTATGATATGAAATTCATGAATGAGTGGATGGAAGAAAGAAAGAGATACAAAAGAAGAGAAGAAGAGGAGAAAAGAAGAATAAGAAGAAGAAAATAAAGTACCCAAAGGTGAAAGAAAATAAGATGAACGGAACCCTATAAGGATGTATGTTCGTAAATGATCGAAATGGAGGCTACACCTCGCATGTGGCCATGAAGCTATTTGAAAGGGTGTTATGATAAAATAATATGGACAAGTGTGGAGTGAAACCGCTATGGATGTAGTGCTCGCTAAGATGGAAAAATGTGGAGTGATACCTACTATGGGTGTAGTGCTTGCTAAAATGGCTAGAGAGAAATAAATATATACCCGCTAGGATGTATGCTTGCAAATGATCGAGATGGAGGCTATCCCTCGCATGTGGTTATGAAGCTATTCTGTAATGGGTTGTTATATGTGTATGATATGCCAAAGTGAGTACTAACCACTAGGGGTGTGGTGTGTGCAAGAATGTGTATGGATAAAGCAAGTTGAGTAAAGCAATATGTGAGTGTGCATGTGTTAGAAAAAAGAGAGGAGGAAAGTGAGGAGCAATGAGAAAATAATAGTGTGTGTGTGTATCCATTTTGAAATTTCAATGGCTAGAAGGTGTGCATAAGATAGCTAGTGGTTGTATGAATACCATAAATGACATTCATGTGGTATCTACCCTATCCCATGAGGACAACTTAACGATTGAAAATTCAAGAAAGAAGAAGTGTGAAAGCGAATATGAGTGAATGGACGAAGAACGTATATCTATGTCTTGATGAAAATAAGAAGAAAAACATGCAAAGGATAAAGATACACCAAGAAAATAATTGTATTCCTTGACTTTGGAGAGAAATTGATGGTCATTGTAAAAAACTTTCAAAGTCGGGGAATACAAGAAGAAAAGAGAAGTGATGAAAATGCATGGGCCCTAGGTTGGGGACTTCTCTAGGTATCATATCCCTATTGAGATTCCAATGCATGTAAGCTACGACCTAACTAGGTGTCATCACTTGCTATTATTGCAAAATGTCCAAAAATCTATATGATCAAGTAGTCATGAGCAACCAGCAATGTAATTATAATAAGAAAAAATGTAGGTGGAATAGAATGTTAAGAAAATCATGCAACATATGTTATTATGAGTAAGCAAAGCAAATGCAACATGGAAATATGCTAAGTGCAATACATCATGCATAATATCTCTTTAAATGCATTATGTTCATTGGTTCTTTAAGTTCTTTACCATCCAAAGAGGCACTAGCTTAGGGTGCACCAAAGTTACGAGTAGAATAGAATTTTAGAGGAAAAAGGTGGTCCCTCATCCTCATCACTCCACTTCAAGCATTTATGATCTAATTATTCAGCATAAGTAATAAGGTAATCATCATCATCAAATGGTAAAGGTTTGTTTTTGTTGGGTATGTAGCCTATGCCAAATCTCCCAAGTCAAACTTCAACATCCAAAGGCTCTTGAATGCCTTTCTATTGTGGCCCCAAAACTTTACCTATATATCACATGCTAGACAGGATTTGTTTAGGGAGTGGTAGTCATTGGACAAGTAATAATGGGTAAAAGAGTTCTCTACAAAAAAAGGATAACTACCACAAATATTCTCTTTAAAGGTTGTACATATGAATATAAAGGTACACGTGCCAATGTGTACAACTTAACCCTTATTACAAGGAAAACCCATAGTCCTCAATGAAGATGATAGTTTGGCAAGATCCAAAATAGGTTCTTAAATAAACATATTAACTTGATCTCATGGTGAAACATTGATGAGAGGTTTCTTACTCACTTTTAAATTTTTAAGTTGGTTGGTTATTTGAGATGAGGAACTTGGATAAGAGGATGATGAAGATGAAGGATAGATGTTGAGACCAAACTAAGCTTGCTCAACCATGGAATAATATTTGAATGGATGAGGATTACCTAAAATGGTGACAAGATGATTTTTAAATTCAAACTTCAAACATTTATGAAGGGTTGAAGGGACAGCCCTCATTGCATGGATCCAAGAGCATCCAAGAAGAATATTAAAATATGTAGGGCAAGGTACCACATAGAACAAGGTATCTAAGATCTTAGGTCTAACCCTAAGGGAGAGGGACACAATACCACAGGCCTCTTGGAACTCGTTATTGAAAGACTTGATGATAAAATCATATTTAGTTAAGTCTTCCTCTTTTAGTCCAAAATTTTGGAAAAATTGGTAAGTGCATAAATTAAGGGAAGAACCATTGTCAATCAAAATTTTCTTGACAAAAGTTTCCCTAATAAAAGTTGTGATGTAGAGGGAGTAATCTCCTTGTAAGTCTGAGGAAGGCATATCATCATCTGAAAATGTGATGTGATGTATTCCAAGAAGGCCCACAACATTAACTATAGCACTAGGAGAAATATTTGGAGGAACAAATTGTTATCTTAGAAGCTCTAACAAAGCTTCCCTATGAAAAAGAGAAATTTACAAGAGTTCTAAGATAGAGATCTTGGTTGGGGTACTAGCTAGCTGCTATTGAATGTCAAATGAGACTTTAGGTTATGGTTTAAATACCAAATATGGGGGATTTTGAATCTTGTGCTCCCTTTTTGGGTACTCTTCAAAACTAAGGGAGGTTTTGAAGGTGAGTTGGATAAAGTACTCATCCCTTGTTGAGATTGTTGAGAATGTTGCATCTGTGCTTGTTATCTTGTAGTTGTTGTTATCATTCCAAAAACATTATCATAGGGAGGGAAAAAAATGTGATATGACACTTGATTAGCAACTTGTTGCCCATGCTTAGGGAGAGGATCTTGGAATATCCCCATATCTTGATTTGTTGTGGTTTTTTGTTGTGTAGGAGGTTGATTTTTTTTTTAGGATTGGGTTGATAACCTTCTATAACAAGACATCCTTCATCGATTAGGTCCTGAACCACATGTTTCAACTTCTTACATGTGTTTATCAAGTGTCCCTCCACTCTATGATACTCGCAGTATTGACCAGTCTTGTACCAATTACTTGTGGTATTGGATTTCCTTATAGGAAGCAACTCAATCATGTTGGATTCCAAAAGTTGTTTTAGGACCACTATCATAGGCATGTTGAGTCTTTTGAAATTATTTTGTGGAGGTTTTAGAGATTGGCTAAGCACCATATTTTATAGGTTGTTAACAATACTGTTAATAGACCTAATATATGTTACTCCATTCCCTACCACATGCTTGTTCTTATACTATATTTTAGTGGTCCTATCCTATTTTACTTTAAGTTATCCTCTTCTAATAAGGGATTTCTCTACCCTTATTTCTAGGTCTATTGCTTGATCGAAATATGTGATAATTGTTTTTTCTAATTCATAAGATATTTGTTCTTGTAAATTTCCAATGAATATCTCAAGCATATCTCGAGGAGGTAGAGTATATCTTAACCATCCAATTAGACTACTCCAACAAGACAAGAAGTCTAAAAAAATTGTATCTTTACCTTGTTTCAACATGTAAACATCCTTCATGGTCACATCATTTTTAACATTAGACTTGAATTGTTCGACAAACATCTATGTTGTCTCTTCAAAGTTCCTCAAAGAATGATTAGGTAATTGATAATACGACTCTAAAGCCATGCTACCTAGGCTTTTAGGTAATATATTTAGAAGCAACATGTCATTATATATGATATCATGACATGATGTCCTAAACATTCTCAAGTGTTCAATCGGATATTTTGTTCCCTTATAGATAGGCAAAAATGGCATGGGAAAATGCTTGGGATAATACCTAGAGGCAATGGTAGGGTATAGAGGTTTATTGCACATTTCTTTGTAATTGTAGGTGAAATTTGGGAGATGAATCATGTTCATTATTGAAACTGGTTGTTTCACCATACTTGCTAAACTTTGCATTTTAGGATTGTTGTGCAATACCCCTAAGTTCCCTAAGGGAGGGTTATAGGTATGCTATTGATAAGGAACTTGGTCAATGTTGGAGGTATTGATATTTTTATGGTATGGGTTGTGATATGTGGTATCTTGTTGTTGAGAATAATTAACATTTAGTGGAACAAAAGCAAGAATGTTGAGATGAGAAGAATGAGAAAAAAATTGAAAGCAATTATGAGATGCACTATTGGTTGCAGGAACTTGTGGAATTATTTCAACGTTGGCGGTTATAGTAGTGATATATGTTGATTGATGAGAAATATTGACATTAGGAGCTTCTTCGAACAAGGGATTAGTGTGAGCATTCTAAGAAGGAACATTTTGTGATGCCCTACCCTCTTCAAGTTATCATTCCACCTCTAAACCATTGTCCAAAGTAGGCTTATGTCTCTTGAAGAAACTTCATATTTGATCAAAATATGTAAAGGTGAGGCATCCATTAGGCCCCTCAATAGGCTCAAATTCCTTTCCAATTTCTACAATTTCTACCCCTTTTAGATTGAGGTCTTCTCTATCAATTTGGTCATCTTCTTAGAAGATCTGACCAAACTTTAAAAGATTTCACTTATTCTTAAGGTTGGAATCCATTAGGACTAAGAGAAAAGATAGGAGAAAAAGTAAGAGAAAACTAGATTACAATTGAAAACCTCAATCTTATAACTGCAAGCAGGTGTTGAAAGTTGGAGAGGTATAATGAACTTGTCTAAAATTAAGGCCTTCACTTGGATGCCCACATACAGATGCTTGGTGATGAAATCCAAGTCATGATGGAGCCCAAGTCCTACCAATCCTCACCTATTTTATTGTGGTTAGCGATATACTCTTTGAAGAGAAATACGTGCTCTATTCCACAACTATGACAGATATTGGATCAGCTTAATTTTAATCTTGATTAAGAGTTTACAGCTTTTTTGAGCACAAGTGAAAGGATGATCCCTTTTCAAAGGTTCATGGGTATGGCTAACCCCTTTCACTATGTATTCTCATTAATTCCAGTCCATATTTGATTCACAGGGCCTTTAATGTAAATTTCACACCACTAAGGAATTGGTGCCCTATCATGAGGCTAGGCTACGGAATGAGCCATTGGATGTTTTTTTTTTAGGGATGACACAAATATGTGAATCGATCTGCAACAAAAGAAAACTAAAAATAGACTTTCTTGAATTTTTTCTTTTTATATTTTTCTAATCTAGAAAACATATTTTTATGGTTTTATTTAAATTTTTCAAAAAGAAAAACAAAAGGAAAATTTTAGCTTTTAGTGGGAGGTAGTATGACCACAAGATGTAAAATGACTAATCTAATATGAATGTAAACTAATGGTACAATAATATGCAAGAAAGTAATAATATGAACATTGTTGGCAATTTTGGGTATGTTGCCTAGCTTCATGTTTGTGAGTTGTCATTGATGTCAAAAGGAGTTTGTGTTGATGTCAAAAGGAATTTGTGCTGATGTAAAACGAGTTTGGTGCCAAAAAGATCTTGAAAGTTCCATGATGTTTGTGTAAGTATTTTTATTAAAACCATGGTGACAAGGTTAAAGGTTTTTCTTAAAACCATCTGGACTCATTAAGGGTTTTTATTAAAAGCATCTTGGCTTAATGAAAAGGTTTTGCTCCTTGAAAAAACCTTAAAAAGTCCATTTTGATTATGAATAAATAAATTAACTCAAACCTTTGAAAAGGTTTTAAGTTAAGTTTATTATTAATAAAATAATAATTATTAATTTAATAATTATTATTGAAAGGGTTTCTAAACCCTTAGCGGCGCTCATGTAAAAGACTTACCTCGTCAACGTCAACTTGCATGGGATGAAAAACACAATGTTTGAAAGGAGCGTCGACGTCAATTTGCATGGGATGAAAGACTATTAAAGGGTATTATTTCCTAAGGTTTTAATCACCTTCAATTTGCACGATTACCTTCAAATTTTTATTGCTCTGTGACCTTCAATTTTGAATTGCTCTGTGTTTAAATTCTGATTTCGTGCGCCTATGAGGAAGACAAATATGTTTGTCTTTAATCTCTGCAAGAAAAGAGAAGGTAAAATGATGAGTAGCGCTTGAGAGTTTCATTGGGAACTTGTGCTCCAATGATGGAGGCAGTGGAGCGAAGGCGCTCGCTAAGCAGATGTGTCGAGTTTGATTTGCGACAGGTATGTTTCAATTTTTTCTTGGTCACGGTTATTGTGCATGTGGTACGACGGTTGCTTTGGACCACAAGTTTGGAGGAAGCACTTTGGCGCTTATATTGGTCTCTCCACACTTCTCCTAAGGTTGGAGAATTGATTTTTGGCCAAGGTAGATCTTTTGTTGATAATGTGGAATATTTTATTTGACTTGGCTATTATTTTTGGTAATTGGATGGAGGTATAAGGTTAAATAGACATATTGCTTTGATATTGTTATTATTGATGTGTAATGTTTATATGGTAAATGCATTTAGAAGTAAATGTATTTTAGGAGTTATAAGGGTTTAAGGAATAATTATGCTTAATGTCATATTGGGGTTAGAAAGCCTTTGGAGTTATTGAGTGGATATTCTCTTGTAATTATTTTTGAGGTTGAAGTTATTTTTTGATATATTAAGTAGGAGTTATAAGGTGTAAAAGAATATTGTTGATATGTATATTTGTGATTTTTTATTATTGATGAGTTGGAGTGATAAGGTGTTATTAGGACTCTTATCATTGTGCATTATTCCATTGTTGCTAACTCTAATTTGTGGTAAATTAAGATTTAGTGTTGTGACAGATTTTGATTTCTTCTTCTTCATCAAAGTAAAGGTATGGGCACATTCTTCCATGGTTATTATTGATTTATGGTTTTCTAAAAATAAGTTTGGAGTGAAAAGGATTAAATTAAGTTTCCTTATTTGGAGTGGATCTTATTTTTTGAAAGTGGAAGTATTGATTATGCATTATGATATCATGATGATTTTATGATTTATTGCATAATTTTGGTTTATGAGAGTGGAAGCATTTGAAGTTTGCTTTAGTTTTTGAGTGAGAAGCGTATGTCATTGCTATAAGTTGTTGAAACCCTAATTGAGTTGTTTGTTTATTGAGAGTTTAGTTTTGAGATTGCTTCCATTGAGATTGAGTTGATCAAGTTATGCTTTACTTGATACATGAGTTGGGCTTGCTCCTTTGAGATTTGATTTTATCAAGTTGTACTTTGCTTGATAAACTTGGTTGTGTGGTTAAGTTGAGCATTCCCATTTGAGAGAAGTTGGAAATATCTTGAACCCCTTTTTTATGCTTAGAGAGAGATTGCTTTGAGTTCTTGAAAACTAACTTGGTTAGGGTTTGATAGTAAGTTATGGTTCTATATTGGAGGATTTGATTCCTTGATATTGCATTATTGACAATTTTTGGGTCATGGTTCAAGATTTTGTGAAAGTATACTACTTCTATCTTTATTCTGATTTGAGAAAGAGTTTGTTTTCGAGTTGAAGGATAGAACATATTGAGTGTCTAACAATTATCTTTATGCTCCTATGAGATTGATTTGAGTTGAGATTGAAAGTTGAAGGATAGAACATATTGAGTCTCTAACAATTCTCTTTATGCTTCTATGATATTGATTTAAGTTGAGATTGAGATTTGAAGGATAGAACATATTTAGTCTCTAACAATTCTCTTTATGCTTCTATGAGATTGATTTGAGTTGAGATTGAAAGTTGAAGGATAGAACATATTGAGTCTCTAAAAATTATCTTTATGCTTCTATGAGATTGATTTGATATGATTAGATGAAACACATTGGGTCTCTAAAAATTCTCTTTGTGTGTTCACATTGGGCAAGTTTCTTGGTAAACTTGCTTGAGCTGATTTGGGCAAGTTCTTGGTGAGCTTGCTAGGACTGATTTGGATAGGTTCTTATGGAGAACTTGTGGACTGATTTGGACAGGTTCTTATGGAGAACTTGTGGACTGATTTGGACAAGTTCTTGTTGAAGAACTTGTGGACATATTTGATGAAGTCTTGATGGAGACTTGTGAGCATTTGTGATTGATTTGTTCAAGCTTTTGGCTTAAGCTTGGGATAGATCTGACAGAGATTTGAGAGCAGATTTGTGCTGGACTAGAGCATTGAGTTTGGTGCAGATTTTTGACATATTTTGAGAGGACTTGTGTTGGACTGACTAACTGTGTTTATTACAGGTTTTTATGAGCAATTGTGGAGGTGATCAGTGAGGACAGAAGTCTCTAGAGCTAGAGTAATGAGGACAGGACGTCTTCTGTGGAAATGAGTTCCACTTGTTAGCGACAAAAGAGGCAGTGATATTTTGAAGTATCATTTCAAAATATTTAGGGGATAGGACATCTCCTTTGGGTAGGAGGATCATAAAAACTTCTTTGGGGGATAGGACATCTCTTTTCGTCAGGAGGCTCATAAATATTTGATTAGGGGAAGGATTCTCCTTTGGACAGGAAGTCCATAAACATTGTAATTGGGAAGGATTCTCAAAGGATTTGATTGAGAAAATTTAGTGAAATATTTTCTCTATGGAGTAGCCCACCTTGGGTGAACCATGTTATATTGGTGTCTGAATTGTGTGATGACTTGTACACTGGTTTGATTATTGCTTTGATTTTGCTATTGGTTCATTGCATTGCTTTCTAAACTTGTACACTAGTTTGATTACTACTTTGATTTTGCTATTGGTTCATTGCATTGCTTTTTGAAGTAAAAGGAAAAAGTTAAAAAGTGGTCTTATACTATTCACCCCCCCTCTCAATATAAGTTTGTGTTCTTCAATTGGTATCAGAGCATGTTCCTTCGAAAGAGTTTCACAGCTTAAAGGAAAAGTTTGAAAAGAACACAATGGATTTTACAAGTGGTAATTCAGCACCTATTCTTGATGGGACATATTTTGGTCTATGGAGCATAAATATGAAGGTTCATCTAATGGCTCTTGGAAATGAAGTTTGGGAAGCAGTTGAGTTTGGGTACACTATTCCAAATCTTCCTCCTACTACAGCAGATGAGAAACTTCTACATCACAACAATTCAAGGGCAATGAATGCAATTCTAAAAGGTCTACAAAAGGCAGATCTTACAAAGGTGATTCATTGTAATACAGCAAAGGAAATATGGGATCAATTGCAAGTGGTTCAAATAGGTGATGCAAATGTCAGAAAAGAAAAATTGAGATATTACAAAGGTATGTTTGAACAACTCAAGATGAATTATGAATAAAATATTAGTGAATGTATGCTTCTTATGGATGAGATTGTTAATTCCATGAAGGAACTAGGTCTTGAGCTTGTTGAAAATGATGTTTGTGATAAAATTTTGAGGTCTCTTCCAAATAGATTTAGTGAAAATATTTCAGCTATTGAGGAAGCCAAGGATTTGGATAAATTGAAAAAGGATGAGCTTCATAGTATACTTGCAGCTTTTGAGTTAAGAACTAAAGTGGTACCTGATCCTAAGAAGGAGACAGCTTTCAAAGCTACCAAGAAGTCCAAGCGTAAATAGCAAGAAGACAATGATGAGTCTTCTAGTGATGAAGAAGAAAACTACAGCATGAAATGCAAGTTCTCAATAAAGCACAAAGGTATAAAATCTATTAAATATTTTAATTGTGGAAATTTTGGTCACTATGCTACTGACTGTCTGGAACCCAAAGATGAATGTGATGAAGAAAAATAGGATTATAAGCACAAGTATCAAAGAAAGAACAGAAATGAGCAAAACAGTCAATGGAAGAGGTACTTCCAAAAACACAAGAAAAACTTCTACACAGACAAAGCAAGTAAGTGTTCTAGTAGTGATGATGGAAGTTATTCAAGTGATGATAGAAATGAGATGTTGTTTCTAACAGAAAATGAATGAAAAGAAAAGAGGAATAGATTTGTTGTGCTTAAGTGCTTTGTGGAAATTTTGGTCACCTTAAGGATGATTATACAAATGATGGTTTGAATTCTGGTAATACTATGTATGAGGATGCTTCATAAAATTATGAGGAAGATCTTCTTATGGCTTTAGATAAAGGTAGCACCTCTAGTGATAAGAAATCAGAAAAGGATATTGATGTTTTAAAAGGTAAACAAATAGAGGATGTTTCAGAAAAGGGAGAAGTAGTTCTTAAGGCTGAACTTGTCAATGCTCTTGATGTGTTAAATAAATAAAGAAAGAAATATGCTAGACTCATTGATAGGTTTGATGAATGTCGTTATGAAAGAGATGAGTTTATAGGGAATCTTGATATCTCTATAGCAAAGACATAAGAACTCAAAAAAGAGTTGGCAGGTAGGTCTCTTGAGTGTAAAGAGTTAAAACATGAAGTAGCTTCCTTAAGGAGAAGCTTTACAGGTTTGAAGAAAGTTTCAAGAAGGTAAAATAAATCATCAAGGAACAAAGAAGGACAACAGATAAAACATGTCTTGGTTTTGGAAAGAAACAAAAGGAACAGGTTGAGGAATCTAGTATGAGTTCCCAAGAAGAAGATGGTTCAGATGAAGAGAGTACTTTAGAGAGTAAGTTTTCAGATGGTGATTCAGATAGCACAGAATCAGCAAATAAGAATCAACATAAGGGGATAAAGACTAAAGGACCTATGATGTCAAGGCAAGAAAAGTTCAATGGAAGATGTTTTGCATGTCACAGGTTTGGACACATGGCTTCACATTACAGGGCTCAAGCAAGACAGGTTAATGGAAATTTTAGAAATGGTAATTTCTTTCAAGGGTATTGCTACTCTTGTAATCATTTTGGGCACAAGGTAGTTAATTTTAGGGTTAACAATAGGAGCAGGTTTGGTCCAACAAAGAGGATTCAAAAAATAGGTACATCTCAAAGGAATAACATTGTCAAATGTTATAAGTGCAATAATGAAGGACATACAGCCATATGGTGTAGAGCAGAAGTTCCAAGGTATAGGTTTAGGGCTATGAATAGGAACAAGAATAATGGTAGGAACAAGAATAATGACAGGAATAGGAATAATGGCTTGGACAGAAATAGGGATGAGAATATGAACAAGAACAAGAACAGGAACATGGACAAGGATATCAAGAAAAATCATGGAAAGGTAACTATGGACACTAATGATGATCAGTGCCTAATGGTATTTTTACTCCCACCCCAGAATTAATCACCTCAACAGGAGGTGGGGGAGAGGCTAAACTAAGAGGCCCATTCTTAGCCCTGAGCCCCAAAGGTGACTCTACCATTGATGACAAAGGGGAGAGAGATTTGAGTAAGGGGGAGAGCCTTGAGTCAGGGGGACCAAAGCTTTAGAGGATGGTTTTTAGTTGGTTTCAGTTTTGACAGTTGGTAGTGGTTTCAATAGTGGTTTGCCATCAATGACAAAGGGGAGATTGTTGGTAATTTTTGGTATGTTGCCTAGCTTCATATTTGTGAGTTGTAATTGATGTCAAAAGGAGTTTGTGTTTATGTCAAAAGAAATTTGTGCCGATGTCAAAAAGAGTTTGGTGCCAAAAAGATCTTGAAATTTCCATGATGTTTGTTTAAGGGTTTTTATTAAAACCATGGTGACAAGGTTAAAGGTTTTTCTTAAAACCATTTGGACTCATTAAGGATTTTTATTAAAACCATCTTGGCTTAATGAAAAGGTTTTGCTCCTTGAAAAAACCTTAAAAGTCCATTTTGATTATTAATAAAAAAATTAACTCAAACCTTTGAAAAGGTTTTAAGTTAAGTTTATTATTAATAAAATAATAATTATTAATTTAATAATTATTATTTAAAGGGTTTCTAAACCCTTAGTGGTGCTCATGTAAAAGACTTACCTCACCGAGAGATTGCTTTGAGTTCTTGAAAACTAACTTGGCTAGGGTTTGATAGCAAGTTATGGTTCTATGTTGGAGGAGTTGATTCCTTGATATTGCATTATTGACAATTGTTGTGTCGTGGTTCAAGATCTTGTGAAAGTATACTACTTCTATCTTTATTTTGATTTGAGAAAGAGTTTGTTTTTGAGTTGAAGGATAGAACATATTGAGTCTCTAAAAATTCTCTTTATGCTTCTATGAGATTGATTTAAGTTGAGATTGAAAGTTGAAGGATATAACATATTGAGTCTCTAAAAATTCTCTTTATGCTTCTATGAGATTTATTTGAGTTGAGATTGAGAGTTGAAGGATAGAACATATTGAGTATCTAACAATTTTCTTTATGCTTCTATGAGATTGATTTGAGTTGAGATTGAAAGTTGAAGGATAGAACATATTGAGTCTAACAATTCTCTTTATGATTCTATGAGATTGATTTGATATGATTGGATGAAACACATTGGATCTCTAACAATTCTCTTTGTGTGTTCACATTGGGCAAGTTTCTTGGTAAAATTGCTTGAGATGATTTGGGCAAGTTCTTGGTGAGCTTGCTAGGACTGATTTGGATAGGTTCTTGTGGAGAACTTGTGGACTGATTTGGACAGGTTCTTGTTGGGAACTTATGGAATAATTTGGATAGGTTCTTGTTGAATAACTTGTGGACATATTTGATGAAGTATTGATGGATACTTGTGAGCAGTTATGATTGATTTGTTCAAGATTTTGGCTTAAGCTTGGGATAGATCTGACAAATATTTGAGAGAAGATTTGTGTTGGACCAAAGGACTGAGTTTGGTGCAGATTTATGATAGAGTTTGAGATGACTTGTGTTGGATCGACTGACTTTGTTTAGTACAGGTTTTGATGAGCAGTTGTGAAGGTGATTAGTGAGGACAGAAGTCTCTAGAGCCTTAGCAAGGAGGATAGGATGTCTTTTGTGGAAAGGAGTTCCACCTGCTAGCGACAGAAGAGGTAGTGATATTTTGAAGTATCATTTCTAGAGCTTTGAGGGATAGTACATCTCCTTTGGGTAGGACCCTCATAAATACTTCTTTGGGGGATAGGACATCTCCTTTGGGCAGGAGGCTCATAAATATTTGATTAGGGGAAGGATTCTCCTTTGGACAAGAAGTTCATAAATATTGTAATTGGGAAGGATTCCCAAAGAATTTGATTGATAAAATTTAGTGAAATATTTTCTCTGTGGAGTAGCCCACCTTAGGTGAACCACTTTATATTGGTGTCTCAATTGTGTGATGACTTGTACACTGGTTTTATTACTGCTTTGATTTTGCTATTGGTTCATTGCATTGCTTTCTGAAGTAAAAGGAAAAAGTTAAAAAGTGGTCTTATACTGTTCACCCCCTTCTCAGTATAAGCTTATGTTCTTCAAACATCTGCAAATAACTCAAAAATATGTCGTTAATGAAAGTGATGAAAATAGTACAATGTTGTATAATGGAGGACATGAACACTCCATGTGTAGATATGAAAGGACTACATTATACCATATTCCTAAACTATAACATTTACTCTCTATAATCACTTCTAAAACACTCATTATGAGGTATTTATATAGGAATATATATTCCTTGGCCCTTACTCTACCTAGGACTTATGTACATGTGGACTACATGCACATTTACAACTTGCACATTGACACTTGTGCATTTATTACAATACTTGGAGCAACTAAGTAACTTCACTCTAAAGTAAACTCCTACTCTAGCTATGTACCAAAGGTGGTACATTTACATAACCCAAATGATGTAATATACTATAACAAAAAAATATTTCCTATTTTGGCCACTACAAACGTATCCTTCACATCGGGTTCACCAAATATGTAGAGGGGGAAACTGCCCTACCACATATGATTCTTGATTGGATCCATTGGGAGTCGAGGTGACCGCGGAGGTATGTTGTTCTCTACACTCAGTGGACAAAGAAGGGGGGTTCACCAGGAACAATATTAGAACTCGTTCCAAGTCTAGGGTGGAAATGTTTGATGTGTGATTTTTAAACAGACACCTATGTTTGGCCTTCTCTAGACTAAACTATGAAATGAAAGTGCAATGCAAAACACACAAGATGCAAGAATACAATAACTAATCCTAGTATGATTCTTTGATTGAATTATTTCTAACCCTCGGTTACAATGAAATAAAAAAAAAAATCTTTGAGCAAGGGTCCAAGAGGTATGTAACAAACAAGACTAAATCATGGATGCAAACTAAATGATCTTGTCTTTTGAGTGCCTAGAGAGTAATTAAATATATTTTTCCCTTTTGTTAATTTATGTTTTTGAAACAATGATAAAATACACAACAACAATCAACCTAAAAGCTCTACTAAGGGTACTTATCTATTTTTTATGCTTGAACCAAGTTTTGTCTTGCGTCCAGAATATCCCACATCTTTAGATCTACAAAACAACTTTGCAAACACTAGAAAATATGGTCAATGTTAAGGGCCTGCTTAGGCCATTGTATAATTGTGCTTCGAGGTACAACAATCAAGCCCCCTAGGTCCTTTTAGCTGACATTTTGAAATAAAAATGATCTCTGACCTTTGGAACATACACAGCAGAATATGCTAGCATAAAACAAGAGACGCAAATAGAATGAACACAATGATGAGTAGATAAGTAGTTAAACTAGACAATGAAATGCAAACAAAATGAACACAATGATGAATAGATATGCAATTAAACGGAGAATGAAATGCAAACAAAATGAACACAATGATGAACAAATATGCAATTAAATGGAGAATTAAGTGTAAACAAAATAAACATAATAATTGATAGATATACAATTAAACAGAGAATAAAGTGTAAACATAATGAACATAATAATGAATAGATATACAATAAAACAAAAAAACTAGGGTTTGGGGACAAGAGGGTTGCCCCCAAGCTAAAATAATTTGAAATGAAAGCAGAACTAAACGACTAAGAACCAAAATAAGAAGGAAATAGCACGCAATAAAAAAATAGATCGAAACCCTAGCATTTGGGAATGAGTGCTTACCTCCAAGCTTATCTATACTGGATCCCTGCCCTGTAAATTATCGAGCGCAAATCTAACTAAATTAAGTGTAAATATTTAACTAATTTAAATGCAAATATTTAACTAAATGAAATGTGCAGATTTAATTAAAATGCAATGTACAAATTTAAATAAATGAAATGCAAATATTTAACTAAATAAAATGCACATATTTAAATAGATGAAATGCACAGACTTAATTAAAATAAAATGTACATATTTAACTAAATGAAATGCAAAGATTTAACTAAATAAAATGCACAGATTTAAATAAATGAAACGCACAGATTTAATTAAAATACAATATACAAATTTAACTACATGAAATGAAAATATTTAACTAAACAAAATGCACAAATTTAAATAAATAAAATGCACTAATTTAATTAAAATGCAATGTACAAATTTAACTAAATTAGATGCAAAGATTTAATTAAAATATGTGCACAGATTTCATTAAATGAAATGCAAGCAAAACAAAATGATCAAAACCAAAATTAGAATATGGAGAAACACACCACAAGAACATAAACTAAAACCCTAGGGTTTGAGAATGAATGCTTGCCCCAAGCCTATCTAGACCGAATCTGCACCTAGTAGCAGATAGAGCATAGATTCACACAAGAGGGTTAAAAACCCTAAGACAAAGATGAAAAAGCAACAACAATTGAACAAAAAATGATTTATGTAGACAGAAGAATAAAAGAGATGACCTGGTAAGCTTGTGGAAGCAACAAGATCCAAGGCAAAAGACTCCTTTAAGTAGACAAGTCATCGTCAAGGCCTTCTCCACTTGCAACTCACCAGAACAGAACAAATAAAAACACCAAGAGCACCAGAAGAATATTGCACAAGAAAATCACTTAGGATTACCAAAAGGAATTCGTAGATTTTATTTGCCAAAACAGCCAGAGTGTCAAAAGGGAAATAATTCCTTTTATTTATAGAGGGTTTGGAGGGCTAAAATGTCAGAAAATGAAAATTTAACCACAAAGGAGGGCCGAACTAAAAACAAAAACCCTAGAAGTTTAAGAAACTTTTAGAAAACTAAAATTGTCCCTAGACTTTACACCCATGTGTAGATTTTTTGCATTTGGAAGACCAAATGGTGTCAGAATAGGATAAAACATATACTGTAAGAAAGCTATTATCGAGCCTAATCCAATGATATAAGTTTTGAGAAGAATGGAGATGATTTGGTGGGGGAAAGGTTGGATCAAATACAACCTTTATTTTTGAAGCAATAAATGCCCAATTTTAGGTCATTAGAAGGTGGAATTGGCTTGGTTGGTTAGACGGTTGATGTACAAGGATGAATTGATGAGAATTGATGAAAAGTGGGTCAATTTTCCATGTCTACACATATCATGTGACTCTTCATACTCTTTTTACACTTTGCACTCTTTCTCATATTACCACATACATTAAATAAAATATAAATCATCTATCAAACTAATATTGCAAGGGGGCCAAATAATCTCCAACAGTTAGGAAGAATATATGCATTTGCATTTTAAATAAATTGCATACCATAGTATATATTGGATAGACTATACAAAAAATCTTAGTGAATCTATGATTAAATAGATAATTTTTATTTATGTGTTGTATGATTTATTATGACTTTATGTACATACAAAAAATCATTGACAATATGACTGTTTGTGTGATTTGATATCAATTTCATATGGAATGAATTATATGTGCACATGTGATCATTCAATCACTACAAGATTTAATTGATATCGTGTTGACATTGTTCCACTTCATAATTCTCTATTATATTGGTGCCTAGTATACACATTTCTCATAGGGGGTTGATCCTCTTAGGTAGGGAAAAGGACAGAGAAACTTTCTCGTAATAATTTTATTATTGGGCAATAAATCATCCTGATGATGTTGTCTCTCCTCAAAAGTCTAAAAAACATAGGCTGTCTCAGATAAAAATATGCACAATGGGTGCAATTATTTATGCAAGATGGTCTAAGAAAGGTATTTTCCTAAGTGGACATGCCTTAACTTCTTTTGACAACCAGTTTGACCTAGGTCATTAAATTTAATATATGAAATCATTCTTTCATAGATATTTTTGATTGAATGTGTGAATTTCTTCAATTAGAACTTTTAACTTCTTGGTAGTATGGTAATTGAACTTATGTTTGAAGGTTTTTTATATGAACATGTAACATTGTGTTTATGGTCCTTGTATATATGCATTATGCATGGATCTTCTATATAACATCTAGTTGTTGAGAGAATAACCATATTGAATGTAAGATCCAAGGTAGTTGTATAAATATATAACCTATTAGGCTTGGAGATTAAGAAAAGAACCTAGAATGAGGTACTTTAACTATAATTATAACCTTACATATCTACTACAAGGACATATTGCATTCACCAATGCTAATGATGTCATTCATAGTAGTTGGAAAGAATGGATTTTATGTATTAAATCTATTTTATTATTGATTCAACATTTTATTTTATACAATACATAGGACTAAATCCCAAGCCAAGTTAGTATACAATTTGTACCTTAGTTTGATTTTAGTATTGTGTATATTCTTGTTATAACAAAAAAAAATTGTAAGTTTTATGTGTTGTTCATTTAATGTTTGAAATAATAAAGCAAACTCTGTTGTGTATCACCTATTGAGTTGTGAAAATATTATTTTATATTCTAAGGTTGAAGTGAATGTACCTTGTATTTTATTAAGGTGAAATAAGACTAATATACCTTATTAATTTCTTTAAGTGATTTTAGTTGTTGTAATCATTGTTATAATAAAAGTATTAAGTGCCCTTTTGAAATTATGAATTCATTGTTTCCAAATAGATGAAAAGAAGTTTGTGTAAGCATGAATTATATTTTTTTAATGTTGATTTTTGAAGTTGGTACTTGATTCTTAACCTCCTTTTGAGTAGGTGCAAATTTTGAGATATGCAAAATAACAAAAATGCTAGTTTATAAAGTTATCCTAATGCAAGAAAATAAAGAATGAGTCCCTTATGAGTAAATAAAATATGTTTTAAACTACTTGTGAATATCCAGTTAAGTTGAAGTGAACCGTAGTCAAGTTTATCATAATTATGTTTGTGTTTTACTCCATGGATCCTAGGGATAGGTGTAATTATACCTGATAGATAAATTATATTTTTGTTCCTAATGAGAATTCATGTATGCTTAATTGTAATCAATACTATATAGTATTGTTGTAGTTTAACCTTATATAGCCTATAGAAGTGTTTGGACATAAACCTTAATAAAATAAAAAGTTAAAAGAAGATCTTGTAGAAAATATCACTTAAAACAGTTAGGGGACTTGAATGATATCTTGTTATATAAACTAACCGGAATAATAATATTTAAAATGTGTATTAACATTAAAAAAGGCTAATTTGATTATTTCTATTAGCTTAAATTAGAATTAGAAATCAAGATTTGTACTTGAAAAGTAAATTAATTGGAGGTTCTAAATAAAGCCCACTTTGGTCAACCATGTTACCAAAGGTCATTGAATTTGTTGTAGCTAATACCGAAAGGATGTTAGAGAATATTACATTATTTGGTAGAAATGTAAATGTACCATGTGGTATAATTATAAATGTAAATATTAGAATAGGGCTTAAATAAGCTTAATCTAGTGGATACTTGATTCATAATTGGTAGTTGGATCTTAATTGTGATGATAAAATATTAAATGGGATGTGGTCTTTAACTAGCATAGTGATCTAGTTTGAAAACTATATTTTTTTTGATAGGTAACAGTATATTTACAGTGGGTTTTTTAAATAGGATCCCAAAACCTTAATTACAGTAGTAGCCGAAGCAATGAAAAAGAAAACAGAAATAACGTCCCCGCCCCGGGGCCCTGGAAACTACAAAAAACAAAATGCTCCCAAAAAACTTTTGCAACCGAGATTCTCCAAAAAGAACAACCCCAAAAACAATACACATTGAAACGCAAATGCCAGAGGCCTAGCTAACTGGGCCCTAAGCCATCCTCGGCCCGCTCAGACTGTTGTTGGACCTTGGCAGAGTTTTCCTCCAGCTTGCGACGGAGCTCGGACAACGCCTTGGCGGCATGAGACTCGGCTTGGGCCGCCGTGTTGAGAGAACTGACCGCAGTATCCAGGAGGTCGTGGAGTGCCAGCTTCTACAAAGCGTCATCTGACTCGGAGCTGATCACAGTGGGCTCCGGGTTCTCTGGTTTGACCTTCTTGGAGCTTTCTGCAGCCCAGGTGGGCCCGAGGGAAGCCCTTTTGTGGCCTAAACTTGGAGGAAGGGCCTCGTCAGGGCCTTTGCTCGATGCTCTGCACTTGCGCGTAGGCCTGCGACGCTTCAGGGAAGAATTGTCTGGAGCAGCGGAGCCTTTTTCGACAGGGGAACCAGGGGGAGAAATGCCTGCTTCAGGGGGTGGGACAGAAGAGAGGGGGGAATGCTCTGCATTTGGGGTTGGTTGGCTAGGGCATGTCTATAGAGGACAGCCATGAGCCCCTGGTGCATGGGTCGGGAATGGTTCTTGCGAGCACACTCAATGGTCAGACCCAAGGAGTAAAAGAGGAAGCGCGGGGTACTGATGAGAGTAGCTCCTCGAAGGTGGTTAAAATAACTTAGATGGAAGCTATACAGTCGTTGCTCGAGATCGTCACAGGTAATATATTATATTACCGAGATGATGGCTTCGTCGAACAGCGCTGGGAGGTGGGAGCGGAGTAGGTTGGCTTTGTCCCACTGGTGATCTGGGAAGCGGGAGAGCTCCTCTTCCCAGTTGTGCTTGTCTCGCCTGACAACACGGCCTTTCTCTTCGTGGTGGAGGCTGGTGACCTCTGTGAGGAAGTCCTTGGAGACTTTGAAGTGTAAACCCTTGACTGCAACTTCCTCATCGTTCCACGTCTCCAGGAAACCCTAGGTGATCTCATTGTCATGGCCAACGAATTTGCTAAAAAATGGCATGTATTTCTTAGCGTCGAAGAATAAGCGAGCAGGACCGCTCAATTCAAGGACAGGGGGCTCTAGAAAGACAGCTTTGGATGCCATGGGGGACGAGCTGGCAAGGTGGGGACAAAGGGGGCAGAGAGTGCCAGACCGGGGAAGAAAGAACAGGGGAAGGAGAATGCGACAGGGAGATGGGACAGCGAGGGGAATAAAAAGGCCATGCAGGGCTTGAGAAGGGGGAGCGTCGCCAGCTTTGGAAAGTAGCACACGTGACTGGGATCGACATGACGGGGAGGGGGCTGAGGGGGTGCACCAGGCTGCTGACACGCGAGGATGGGAAAGGCCCACTGCCAAAGCGCCAGTTGGCAGACGTTGAGCGAAGGAACACCAGGAGAGGGGCGTCGGATTTGACCTTGATTGGGTGGCACAGGAATCAGGCAGCACAGAGATCAAAGCAGGAATTACGGGGAGGTCCGCCATGCACAAAAGAGTGGGGCTGCCAGGGCTGACAATTGGCCAGCATGGGCAGCTGACAAGGCAAGGGGTGTGGGCCACCACGAGGAGGGTCGGGGTGATCCTCTCGCGAATAAGGTGGCGAGCTGACGGGTTGACACGGGGGTGAGAGGCACTGATCAGGAGATGCACACGCTAGGGGGACTCTGTCGCCCTGCCACGGGGAAGACTAGACGCCCAAGAAAACAACATGGTCGGGATGGTCCTACAATGCAATTTGGACTAGGCCTATAGGGAAGTGCGAGGTCCAGGTGGTGAGTTCTCCAACGGTAATGCCTAGATTTGCCATGAAGTCAGCAGCCCTGTTGCCTTCTCTGAGAACATGCTGGAAGGTGTGATCGGGGAAGCCCTGGAGAAGGAAGAGGGCCTCCCGGATGGAATTCTAGAATCGCTAAGAACAGGACTCGGGCTTGCTGGCGCCTCTGATGATGACTTGGGAATCACCTTCAATAATGATTTTCGGGGAGGAGCCCCAGAGAGCCGACAGGCCACTGAGCAGGTCGGCAGCTTCGGTGAAGTTGTTAGTTTGCCTGCCCAGTGGAACTGCGAAGGCAGTGACCAGATTCCCGAAACCATCTCTGATAACCCCGCCAGCCCCAGAGGGCCCGGGGTTGCCTTTGGAGGCGCCATCAAAATTGAGCTTGAGCCACCCGGGGGGAGTCCACCTGATTAGGGATCGTCATGAGGGGGCGGGAGGGGAAGCAGGGGGGAGATCTGGAATCCGAGGGAGGAGAGAAGGGAGGCTTCGCTCGATCGCCCGGGTACCGTAGAAAGGGGAATGAAATGGGAATTCTCGGAGGCAAAGGAGACTGCTTTGGTTGCTACCCACTGGGGGGAGCAGGCCGGGGAGGAAAAGGCTCACCTGTTACGCTCAAGCCAAATTTGCCAGAGCAAGTGGGGAAGGCAGGCCTTCTAGAGGAAGCAGAGAAAGGGATGGGCAAAGGGGGTGGGCCACTGAGACAGGAGGTCAGAAATGGAATTAGGGGCCGCCCACTGAACGGAGAAATGGGAGAGGATGAGGCCCAGAACTTTGGAAGAGAAGGCATAGTTTAAGAAAAGGTGGTTGGTTGACTCCCAAGCGGCATGGTAGAGGAAGCATCTGTTGGGGATTTGGAAGCCTCGCTTGATCAGATTCTCGATCATGAGGATTTTGTTTTGGATGGCCGCCCACACGAAATGGCTAATTTTGGGGATCAATTTCTTGGCCCAGACCATCTGGGTCGGGAAGGTGGTCGCTCCCGGGGTTCTTTGAATATGGTAAGAAAACTTGACTAAAAAAATGCCGCTAGGAGAGCCATGCCACACGCATCTATCACTGTCTCCAAAAGAAGGGATGATTGTCGCACTGAGGATACGCTGAAGTCTAGCAGCTTGAAGCGGGAACCTGAGGTTCAGGATGGGTTTCCAAGTGGTCCGCCCCTGACACTGAGTCATGTAGTCAGACACTCTGGGCCCACGGGCCGCTAGCCCAGGTTTGAGAAGGAGTTCTCTGTCTGAGCTCAGGGCTTTGTCAAGAATCCATCTGTCCTCCCAAAAGTCAATCTTGGCACCGTCTCCAAGAATCCATCTGGTCCCTTGCTGAACAATATCTCTGGTGGAGAGCAGGGCCTTCCAGAAGGCAGAACCGTCGCGGGGCTGGGTATCCCCAAGGAAGGGGTGATTGTGGCAGTACTTCCTACGCACAATGCAAACCCATTCGTCAGGAGTATTGGTATGGACCTTCCAGGCATGTTTGGATAGAAGAGCCTTATTCATGGGCGCCACCCGTCTGAGCCCGATCCCTCCCTCATCTTTGGGGCGGCAGACCAGGGGCCAGGAGACCAGGGGAATCCTTTTCTTGTCATCGCCTCCCGACCAGAGAAATCATTTCTAAATTTGCTCAATGAGAGTAGCAATGGAGGCCAAAATTCTAAAGACCGACATGAAGTATATCGGAATGCTTTGGAGTACAGACGCCAAGAGAGTGGCTCTGCCAGCTTGAGAGAGAAGGTGGCCTTTCCAGGGGGCGAGTTTTCATTGAATCCGCTCAATCACCCCATTCCATAGCACTTTAGAAGACGCCCCTGTAAACAGTGGAAGCCCGAGGTAGGAGGAAGGGAGGGAGCCGGGGGAGCAGCCCAAGATCCGCCCGATTTTGATTTGCCTAGCCATGGGGGTGTTGATGAAGTAAATCTTGCTTTTTTGCAGGTTGATTTTTTGCCCAGCTGCCTCCTCATACAGAGTAAGGATGCTCTTGAGGGCCTTAGCTTAAGGGATCGAGGCCGAGGAGGCAAGAATGGTGTCATCCACGAACTGCTGATGGGACACGGGGGGGAGGTCCTACGTCGGCTTGATGCCCGAGATGAGACCGCGAGAAACAACGTTCGAAATGGTTCGACCCAGGTCCTTGGCCAGGATAATGAAGAGAATCGAGGATAGGGGATCACCTTGGCGGAGTCCTCTGGAACTGGGGAAGAACCTGGTCGGGGACCCATTGACAAGGATTGAGAACCAGGGGGAGGACACACACTTGTTGATGAGATGGACCCAGGAGGGGTGAAACCCAAATTTGAGGACCTTGGACAGGAAGCTCCAATCGACCCTGTCAAAAGCCTTGTTCATATCGAGCTTGAGCAGGAAATGGGCCTTTCTGTATAGGACAAGCGAGTCGATGGCCTCATGCATGATTATGACCCCGTCCGTAATCAGCCTGCCTTTAACGGAGCTTCCCTGGCAGGGGGAAATGATCAGGGGAAGAATGTCTTTGAGGCGGGTTGTCATGGCTTTAGTCAGGATTTTATAGAGGACATTGCACAAGCTGATGGGGCGAAAGTCTGACAGGGATCTTACCGCCTGAGTCTTCGAGATCAGGGCTATGAAGGTGGTGTTGATGCCTCTGGGGATGGATCTAGCAAACTGCAGGTCCCGGATGGCAGCGCACACATCATGGCCCACGATGTCCCAGAAAGACTGGAAGAAGCGGGGAGGAAACCCGTCCGGGCCCGGGGCCACTTCAGCCTTCATGGAAAAGGTGGCAGCATGGATTTCTGAGTCAGACAGGGCCTGAACCAGCTTTGCATTAGCCATGGCCGGGACGGACGTCGGGATGTGATCCAGAAGGGATTCGACCGCCTCCGAAGACATAGGAGGTCCATCGCCCAGGAGCTCTTGGAAGAAGTGGACTGCCTTGGCTTGGATGTCCTCTTCCTTGTTGATGATACTACCATTGCTGTCAACCAGCTCGGCAATTCTGTTGGAACCCCTGTTACGGAGGGTCAAGGCATGAAATAACTTGGTGTTTTCATCGCCATCTTGGATCCATAAAGCACGCGATTTCTGCCTCCAAAAGGTTTCTTCCCTAGCTAGGATATTGTGGTACTCGCTGAGGGTGGTGCGTTCCTCTTCCCTAAGTGCGGGCTTATGAGAGCCAGCTTGGAATCTAGACTCAATCTCTTCGATTTTATTTATGATAGCCTTCTTGCTTTCAAAGATGTTACCAAACACCTCTTTGTTCCAAGTCTTGAGGTGCTCCTTGAGGCGTCTCAGCTTGTGGAAGACTTGTTCGACGGGGCGGCCAGGGACAGGGGGAGCCCACCAGCGGTTGACCTAGGCCCGGAGGTCGGGGTGGTGAAGCCACATGGACTCAAACCGGAAGGGTCTCCTTGGGGGGGTGATGATCAGTCTCAAGGAGGAGGGGGATGTGATCGGACCCAATTTTGGGGAGGGCCAGGAGGGAGGCATCAGCAAAAATGGGGAGGGCTTCCTTAGACAAGAAAACTCTATCCAACCTTACCTGGATGTGGTTGGGTCCCGCTCTCTTGTTGGACCACGTGAACCGGGCTCCCTTCAAGCTAACATCCATGAGCTCGTTGTGGGCGGTAAAGGCCCCAAAGTCATCCATGCTTTTGGTTCTAACATCCGAGCCCTCACATTTGTTAGAGGAAAATAGGGGGCTATTGAAATCCCCAAACAAGATCCAGGGCAGGGGAGCAAAGGCTTCTCTCATCGAACTGATTTCCTGCCACAGCCTTGCTTTCTCAACAGGACTGTTGGGAGCGTAGACGTTGGACAGGATCCACGATCGCTTTGAGATGAAGCAGTGGACCAGAATGTTCATAATCTTGGGCAATGAATAAATGAGCCTTCCCTCATAAGATCGAGGGTCCCACATGCACATGATGCCCCCGACGAAGCTAGCCGCGGGGGTGGAAAGAAGTTCGCAGTTGCGCCAGGTAGCATGGGCTATTCTCCAGGCAGTGGTGTCATCTATCTTGGTCTCTTGGAGGAGGATGAAGGACGAGCGACGATCCCTACGGAGTTGATCGAGGATCCTTTTCTTGGGGGCCCCATTGAGTCCCCTGATGTTCCAGGAGATTAGCTTCATTTGGCACCCTTGGGGGGTCGCCTGCCCCCCTTTCCAGCCTAGGCGGGGGGTTTGGATTGGGCGTCGTCCGCCTTGCGAAAGCTCGTGTGAACGTCAGGTAGCATAGTCTGGGAACCGTTAGCAATGTCGTCCTCAGTGAACCTTGATCGTTGTTCACACAGGGTAGGCCGCCCTTGTTTAGATTTGCTACCAAAATCTATAGCAAAGGACCTGCTTTGGGTCATTTTGGGGCTGACTTCGTCGGACTCGGATGGAGAGCTGTCTTCGATCTCATCATTAGATCGCTCATACCCACACACCAAGGGGGTAGGTTTTGGGAAGGATGCCTGGGGGGCCAGGGTCAGAAGGGGTTGGGGGGGAGGATTGGGTTTCGGTAGCAGTCGGGGCTTGAGGGGCCAGAATGGGATGCGGGGGGGATCTGGGATCGGGTCCCCGAAGGGGTCGCTAGGAGGGGCACCCTCCAAACTAGGCTTGAGGGCCTGGGGGCCCGAAGGGGAAACCTCCTTGAGGGGAGCGTTAGGGTTGGGAAGAGATGGGTCCTGGGAAGGGGCCCGACCAGAGCTGGGCGAGGGTTTGGGATTTGGGCCTTCTGCCTTCCTGGAAGCCGGGCATTTGTGAGGGAGGTGGCCTTGAGAGCTGTAAGAGGTGCAGAAAGCAGGTTTATTTTTGTAAATAAGGGTTTGGCACCAGAAGAAGGATCCAGAAGAGATGGTCACCGAGGAGGGGAGCTCGGATTCGAGGTTGGCGTTGGCACGGAACCTGGCGTGGACCATGCGAGAGCCAACCTTGGTCGCAGGATCAAAGGCCACCAAGTCTCCAACCGACTGGGCGATGAGCTTTAGAACGTCTTCTCGCCACAGATGGAAGGGGAGGTCCGGGAGGCGAACCCAGATCGGGGCAAAGTTGATGCTTTGGGAGTTGGGATGAAAATCTGCACCATAACGCCTGAGAAAAAGGCTCTTGCGACCCAAGAACTAGGGCCCGCCCGATAGGATCTTCTCAGCATCCTCGTTGTTGTTGAGTTTGATAATGAAAAAGCCTCTGGACAGAGCAACCAGCTGGATATGGCCGGAGACCTTCCATTTGGTGGCCGCACATTTGCGGATTGTCTCCATGTCTAGGCGCCGCCCAGGAACTTCCCAACCAAGGAGGACGAAGAATCAGAAACCAGGGTTGTGTAAACCTCCTCTTGGATGGAAATGTGTGTGCCTTGGAGGGAAATCCCAACACCGAGGGCCCGAGCAGGGGTCCTGGAGCCCGCAAAAACCTGTTGGTAGGAGGGTTTATGTCCTCCCGAGGCCCGCCCTAGCCCCGGATCGGGGATTGCCTTCCCAAGGCCATTCGACATGACAAGGCCAGGCAGGGAGTGCGGGCCCAGAATCTCGGCCCCACCAAACCCATCGCACTGCTCAAAACCCCCATCCGACCTCACCACGGATCTGCTTGGACCAGGCCCGGGCCCTGACGAACCTGAACCCCCTAGATCCGGGCCCGCCCAGGAACCTGTCGGATCCGATCCCAGCCCATCGTCCGCTTCTGCTCCAACCTGCGCTCCAGCTGCCGCTCCTGCTGCTGCTCCCGCCATCCGGAGTCAAAATGTTGTGATCATTTGAAAACTATATTGAATATATGCAAGCTACATTAGTTTTTTGGTTGGATCTAGAAATTCTTCCATCCTTAAAAAATTGAGCATGTTGATAATGAATTTCAATGTGGTCAAGCAAGGAGAAAGATATTGTCTCAACATATAGATGTTATGCTAAAAATTGGTATTACCTACAGTAGCTAATGAAAACCAATACAAGCAATGCAAAAAAAAAATCTAAAAGAGTAAATCAGGATAAAAGTAAAGCATTAAAGCATCCAAGGCAAAATTATCCTAGCATAGGTTGAAAAGGAATGAATAGAAAGTGATTACTTCCTACACTAAATTACTCGATCAATGTTGTTATTTTTTAAATCTAGTGTAGAAAGAAAAACTTGATGACCAAACCCTCTAAGATTTATTATTTAGATTAAATTAGGGAATCAAGGATCTAATCCAAAATAACATCAATGTAACACCAACAATGGAAGTAATGAAATAAATTATCACTAGGTGACTCTAGCTTGTTTGTCACCACTGGGAAAAGGAAGATCACTAGGATTTTGTACATGCCTCGAGAATCCTAGGATTTAATCTATCTTTGACAAGCTCGATCTTTAGCTATAGTGGAACATTATCTCCTCATTCGTGGAAGGCTCCAAAACAACACTCAAAGGCTTTGCTAGCACTTGTAAGGTCTATAATGATAGAAGATGCATAACATTATTTTGGAAATAAAGAAATTAATTGTTGCTTTTAATGGATCAATCACAAAATGATGAATGAGAAAGGGTATTTTTAGAACAAAAATATAGAAAGAACTTTTTCTTTTGAGTCTAACAATCAAATCACACATTTTTCAAGCTATAAAATCATCACCATCAACCAAAATGATGCATCATATTAATCCCAAGTATGTAAACTTGTTAGGGTTTCCATGACATGTTGAAAACCTTGAGTTTTGATCAATGGGCATGATTTCCATTTAAAGTGATGATCAAAACATCATTGAATTTTCAAACCCTTACTCAGGGAAACATATGTCAACATATGCCTTCATCGTGCTTATGTCCTAACTCAATGACTTGGGGACTTTTCACAAAGGAAACAGTAAGAAGATGTCAAAAAGCAACAAATATGGACCTTGGAAGGGAATAAAACCTTTGGCCAACATGGCTTGCCACCATCCTACCCAAGGACTAACAAAGTTAGTATATCCATGTCTCAATTTATAAGGATAAAGCTCTCCACCACCTACAAGTTGGTTGTTAGTGCTTTTTTTCTAAATATAATAAACCTTAAGACAAATCCACCATGTAGAATAAATGGATATTTTGAGGCTAGTTGACTTGGTTTTCACTTAAAGACTAGCAAATCCATTTAAGTTGAATAGACTATATAGAGGCCTATTGTAGCACTCATGATTTAATAAACCTAGTGTTGACTATATATTTTTATTATGTGAGAAGGATAAATTAAGTATATATATATATATATATTATTAGACTATATTCTATTAGGTGATAACTAATTTTAATCATAATTATTCATTATAGAAGTGATTAATTTTAAAATATATATTTGTATCTTTGCCCAATCTCAAGAATTAGGTCGTTACATGTGCTATTAGAACATGGCTTAAATATTAAGGACCCAATAAGCTCAAGCATGTTGAAATATACATGTTTGTGTAACTGGCCAAGAAAATGTTTAACATAGAGAATGAGTGGCAAAGACCCCAATAAAGAAACCACAAAAATCTAAACTGAATTTTGGCCTTGTTAGGTGAGACAAAAACTAAATTGATTGCCCTTGAGCAAAAAGAGTAGGAATTGTTAAATGGATAGGAAAAAAATAGTGAGGATAAGGATCACCATTCTAAGAACCCTGACAATGAAGCCTCAAAAGAACTTACTAAATTTGATAAGTCATCCAAGTTAGCACCCAAATATATATGACCTTTTGAAATTTTAGACGAGATCAACTTAGTCACCTATAAGTTTGTTTTACCCTACATTCTCTCTTGGATCCATAATGTACTTCATCTCCTTATTGGAATGCCTATCAAATGGTGCATCTCATTTTCTTGAATGGAAATATTTGTAGATGGAGGATAGGGGTGGTTCAAGTCGATCCAATAAGAATCTTCAAGATGCACCAAATTGCATTTGAACAATAGAAAATAAGGTATCTTAATGTAAGTGCAAGGTTTAGTGGGACCAATATATTGAAAACAATACCATATAAAAATATACCAAGGAGCTCTAGAGGCTATTTTTACATCTAATTGTATAAATAGTGATACCTTTAGTGCTAAAATAGTATTATTTGATAGTAGCATATATTTATGTGTATTTTCTACTTACAATATTAAGTCTTTTTTCTAGACATAATACTTGAATTTTCCACATTTTGATTTCTATAGTAATGATATTATGATATGGAATCAGGGTTATGTATAGCGGAAAATCATTGTTAATTCATGAATATTAGGATTTTCAAAAATTGAAATTGGTGAATATGGGGATCCTTTACGGGGGCACATTCACCAAAAAAATTTGGGTCAAACAAAATTATGGGTCGGCTCCCTCGACGTTGATAATACTTTTACTGTTTTTATTTTTTATTGCCAACACTTCCACCTAAATCATGGACCTTTTTTGCCTTGAAATTATGAAAAAAAAAAGTATTTATCCCACCAAACTGACCTCTTATGCCACCAATTTATATACCTAATGTGACAGTGATACTCATACATCTTAAACATTCAAACTCCACAAAAAATGATCTGTAGTAGCAAAAAATAACATGCAAAACCTGATACAATAAGTTGTAGAGAGAAGAACAAATGATTAATTGCAGAGGATCGGTCTATAAACAGAGAGCAAGGATAATTACTTGAGGAAAATAACGATTGGTTATAGAGATGTAATGGATTGATAGAAGAGCTGATCAATTACAAAGGAACAGTCGATCCGAAGAAGAGTTGATCGATTATAAAGGAGCAATCAATCTACATAAGATATAATCAATTGTATGGGTGCAACTAATCGACACTTTTTTCAATCAGCTGCACCTCTACAACCGATAAAAAATTCTATCAATTAGTTGCAGAGGTGCAAAGTACCGACAGAAGTGTCAATCGATTAGTGGTGCAACTGATTGATAAAAGTGTTGATCAATTGTAGAGGTGCAACCAATCGATACTTTTATTGATCAGTTGCACCTCTATAACAAATCGATAAATATATCAAGCGGTTGCAGAGGTGCTCTTTTTGTAAAGAACCTTTTATGAGGTATAACTTTTGAAACACAACTCTATTTTCAATTATTCTTTTTTGAAACCACCTATCTCGATGAGATATACACTTTAAACTGATCTATGATATGTTCGACGCTTGGTAAAATCCTCAAAATACCTCCAAAATGAGCTCTAAAGTTGCTAAAGTGTGATACCTAAGAAAAAGCAAGTAGATATCTAGTAAGGGTAATGTGCAAAAACCCTTAAAGGATGCTAGATCTAGGCAACCTAAAATGATGGATTTGGTAAATATTGTTGTCTTATCACAATAATATATGAAAAACAAGTGGTAGAAAGATTTTGCAATTGATTCGTCTCATTTTTATTCTAGAAAAAAATGTAACTCGTCATGTCTTCTAAATGAGTTTGGACACTATTTGCCTCAATTTCGAAACCAATTCGCTTCATTTTTATAAATACATTTTGGGCTTGACCCCTTATGCATAACCTTATATGGAATGATGCTTTACTATCATTGTAATGATAATTCTTACTAGAGGAGAAGGATGTCACAACTAGAATTTATTTAATTTCAACATATGACTAAATTATGCTAATACATGGTTACAATGAGCTTGCATTTGGTGAATGATATTATAATATGTGATTTATGTTATGAATACATAGTTATTTTATAATTCCATTTGAAGTATTATATGCAACAAGACTAACTACATAATTGATTTGAGTTTTTGATAGGGGATACCCTCAACCTAGTTCAAGAGGTAGAGTATCATTAGATAGAAACTAGCATATGTCAAATCAATAACTTAATCAAATGAATAAAAATTGTGCATATACTGCATATTTGCATTTATGCGTAAAATTACATGTTTGCTTGTACTAAATTACAAAGAGAAATTGTGTTGAAATTTCAAGTTGATGATATTACATCTAAGTGTTTGCTTCTAACATTGCAAAAGAATTAATTGTTACTTGCAATTTTGGCAATTACATTCAATAACTTAAAAGTTGTAAAAAGACATCCTTGTGTCTAGAAATATCCTTAGGAAGGTGAATTGAAACTATAAGAGTTAAAGGGATAAACTAAATTAATAGTTTCCTTGAACACTTTGTTGAGTCATACATTCCTTGTTTAAAATAATAAACCACCTTGAGAGTGGCCCAAGAGGAAAAGGTGGGAAACAAGGGACAGCCAAAGGAAAAAGTAAAATTAATAAATTATATTCTTATTTTTTAATTCTTTAACTTTTATTTTGTTTGGGTGTCTCTTTTTGTGATGCTTTAAGGAGAAGGAATATTAAAATTTATGGGGCACTTATGTTGCAAACCTTGAGAGGAAGACCCAAGTACATGGATTTGTGAATAGAAGGAACCCAATCGAGCTAATTCTAGAAATAGTATTTTATTCTTGGAGCAAGCTATTTGGGAAAAAAGAGTTTTATAGATGACAATATGCTTAAAAAACAATTATTTAAACCCACCCTAAGAGGGGGACAAATAAAATCAGAATAGACACATAGAATTACGATTTTGAGGCTTGAAAGTGCAATATAGCTTGAGGAATAGTAGCAACAATATGACAAATATTACCTTAGCTTGTGCATCACAACCAAGTCAAGTGTTGTTGTACAACCCTTATGTTAACTAGTTGCACAGATATGCAAAAATTTTGTGTTTCTATCTAAATATTAAACCATACTTCTTTCAAAAAGAAAAATTGGTAAATTCTTATGTTGTAAAATCAAACATAGGATGTGTTTGGGGGTTTTGTTTAAATAGAAGAAAAGAGAAATGGGTACTTTCATTTAAAACCCCATAAAAAATGGTTATTTTTGTGTCTATTTTGCTCATCTTTAAGCTTGGCATACAAAGGTCTACTAGTCTTGGCGCTACCCTCTACCAAGTGTGTCGTTACATAGTTGGTCCTATTAATAGTTAGTGCAAGTAGAGTTGGCTCCATGCATAGAAATTGGCACCAGTAGAGTTTGCACCATCATAGAAGTTGGTGCTAGTGGAGTTGTCACCATGAAAAGTTGTAAACTATTAGCGCTAGTGGAGTTATCACCATGAATAGTTGGCAGTAGTGGAGTTGGTGTTGTGAACAATTGGCGCCATAGGTAGATTTGGCATAATTTAGGTGTTGTGGCCCATGAAGACGTAGAGTAACCTCTTTCTTGCTTTGAATAAGTTGATCTAACACCAAACCATTATGGACTTTGTGAGTCCAAGTGCTTATGGAAGACCTGGCAACTTGCTTACTTTTTAGACTAAATATTATAACCTATGAAGTTGTCCTTAAAATTTTTAATGTTAAGTAATGTTTATGTAAAACAAAAAAGGTGTTACAAAAGAAGTGATTATATTTAATGCTTATCATTGAATAAAGTTTGAGTGTTTCATGTTTGATACTTATAATTGAGAACTTCATGTCTGACATTTGTAATTGAGTGCTACATATTTGATATTATAGTTGAATGCTTCATGTTCGATACATATTAAAGGTTAGAATTATCTTTTTGTTTTATAAGTATGGGTATAGTGTCGTCAATTCATACATTTGAGACACAACTAAGTGCCACTTAAAACTTAAGTTAAAAACTTGTCAAGGGTGTTTGCATAAATGATTTAATACTACCTTGTTATAGTAACTCACCACTAGTTGAAGGTGTTGGAAGGGGGCTAACATTTGTGCTTGTTGTTTGGAACCGTCCACATTCACTAGGGGTAATGGTAGTTGATTTACCTTTTTGTTAATGTCCTACTTACGTGGATACCCTAAATATCACTTATTGGTGATAGTTTCCATCAAAAGACAACCTACTATTATGGAAACATAGGAATGAAAATAGAGTATGTATTGTTGTAGTAATTGCTTGCATTTTGGACATCAAATAGGGTATTCATGCAAGTAGAACCCTAACTAGGGTTGGTGTGTTTTAGCTTAAACCTTGTTTTTGCTTGGCATAAAAGAGCCCATGGATGAAATTGTTGTTTGCATTTTAAAATAAGAAATATGCTATAAAAGTGAATAATGTTTTATGTTTTTGATGATTGAATCCTTATTGTGGAAAATAAATTTCTTACATAAGCATAGTCAATAGTATAAGGTAGACCTAGAAAATAAGTTAAAACCTTACATGAGTTTTCATTGTGACAAAATGATCGCGAGTTTTGAATTCCTAGGCTTGGGATAGTTGAGTTAGATGGAACAATAGAGGGGATGGATGACATGTTATATGGTTTTTTCCTATTGTCAATTTATGGTTGCTATAAATCAAATTGAATCAATTAATGCAATTTGTATTTGGGCCATGATAGGTGAATCTATTATGGTATGATATCTTGGTTTGTATTCTTTATGGTGTTTTTAATACCAATCCTTATATGGCAATCGTAATTAAATTATGGTGTGATTTTTTTAGTTTGATGTTCTCATTATTATTGATGGGACATGTGGAAGAACAATAATGATTTTTGAAGAACATGTAGTTAAAAAATGTTATTGGTAATTTATTTGATACTTTATTTCAAACTTATACTATGATTGCATAATATTGTTGTTGGCAATTTATTTGATACCTTGTTTCAAACTTGGATTATAATCATAGAAGATTTTTGTTGGCAATTTGTTTAGTACCTTGTTTTCAAACCTAAACAATAATTAATAAAATTGATGTTGACAATCTATTTGGTACCCTATGTTTCATACTTGGATAATGATACATAAATTAGTGTTTACAATTATTCGGTACCCTATTATCAAGCATGGTCGATGAGTCATAAACTCTTGTGGATACCCTATTTTCAACCATGAGTTGTTGATGTACAAGTATGTTATTAGGTACAACAATGAAAAACAATGCATAAGACTTGTCAATTGATGTGATAATATGTCATTCGTATGGTGAGCTAATTGAGAGTTAAAAATAAGAATATATATGAATGTTTATATGCATGAGTATATGATGTGTATGCTTTGAAAATGTTAGGGAATTGTTTGAGGATTGAGAGGATGATTCAAGACAAAGAGAGGGCATAGATGGGTTTGAAACATACTTCCAATATAGGCCCAAGGCATGGATGGACTACAAACAAACTTATAATCTAAGGCTAAAAGTGAATGAACAAAAAAGGTGGCATGCTAGTTAGCATTTATATGTACCTTTGTATTTTAAATAAATTACACTTTATGATATAGATTGGGTAGACTACACAAAAGCTTGTTGAAGTTATGATTAAAGAAATCATTTTTGTTTGTGTTACATGATTTATTGTGACTTCATATATATAGGAAAATTAATTGATAATATAATCACCTACATTTTGTGATGTTGACTTTGTATTTAAGAAATTGTTCTTGTAGGTGTGATAGTTTGAATGCTACATGATTTAAGTTTATTTTTATAGACATTGTTGCACTTTCATGACTCCTCTATTATGTTGGTGTCTAACATGTGTTCCTTGCAAAAGAGTTGATCCTCTCAAGTACAAAAAGGGTCAATGGAATTCCTATTGCTCGTAAGAATTCCATCGACCCTTTTTGCACTTTCATGACTCTTTTGTTATGTTGGTGTTTAACATTTGTGTTCCTTGCAAAAGAGTCGGTCCTCCCAAGTACAAAAAGGGTCAATGGAATTCTTCATAAGAATTCTATGTTTAGGCAATAAATCACCTGGATGATGTTCTCTCTCCTCACATGGCCAATAGAAAAACTGTCCCAAATGAAAATATGGACAATGGGTGCATTGATTTATGTAAGACAGTTTGAGAAAGGAATTTACCTAAGTGGATGTGCCTCAACTTCTTTTAATAGCCAACGTGAACTAAGTAATTGAATTTAATACAAGCAAACATTACTTCATAAAAGTTTTCGATTAAATGTGTGAATGTCTTCAACTAGAAGTAATTGAACTTATGAATGCTTTTGATATGAACACTATAGTATTTACATTGTATTTATAGTACTTGAGTGTATACACATAATGCATGGATCTCCTATATGATAAGAGTTAGTTGTTAAATAATTAATTATCTTGAATGTAAGATCCAAGGTAGGTGTAAAACCTAGTAGGCTTGAAGATTAAGAAAAGAACTTGAAATGAGGTATTTCAGCTCAATTGTAACCTTACAACTCTACCTAGAAGGACATGTTGCACTCATCAATGCTAATGATGACATTCATAGTAATTGGAAAGAATGGACTTATGTATTGAATCTATATTATAATTGATTTGAAATCCTGAATTTTTATATTGTGTAAAACTAGGCCCCAAACTATGCTCGTATAAGAATTTGTATATCAATTTGATTTTAATAGTGTTTATTTATATTTTGGCAACAACTTTTTATTAGTGTTATGTGATGTTTGAAGTAATAAAGGAGTCCATGTTGTGTATCACCTAATGAGTTGTAAAAGGACTATAGTGTGATCTAAAATTTAAGGCAAAATCAAACTAATACCTTGTTAAATCAATTAATTGATTTTAGTTGTTGTAATCATTGTTATAATAAGATTGTAAGTGTCTTTTAAAATTTAAATTCATTTTTTTAAGTTAAATTTATTTTTTTCAAATAGATGAATTAAATAACTTGGACACATGAATGATTTTTTGTTTATGTTGATATTAAAATTTTGATATTCAAGTCTTAACATTATTGTTAATAGGAGTGAGTTCTTAAATATGCAAAATAAAAAATATTAGTTTACAAAATTATATAAGACAAAAAAATAAAGTATGTGATTTTATATGAGCAAACAAAAAGGTTTGGAAGTTATTGTGAATAAAAAATTAAGCTAAAGTAAACCATAGTTAACTCATCCTGATGAGATTGGTTCTTTACTTCATAGATGAGATTTATGCTTTACTTCAAAAATATAAGTAAAGATGTAACTCTACCTCATAAATAAAATGTATAAATGTTTCTAAAGAGAAAACAATGCATGCTTAATTGTAATTAATATTGGGTAGTATTACTATAATTTAATCTTATAGGTCCGAGGGCCTGGTTCAACGGTCAAAACGCTTCTTTCGGAGCGGGGAGACCGGGGTTCCATTCCCTTGGGCCTCGTCGTACTGGAACTCCTGCCCCCCGTCCAGGAGCGTCCAGCGGCGTAAAAGGTTCAAATTGGCGGGGCATGGTGGTTATAGTTTGCAGTTTGCTGGGGGCACGTCTAATCGGATTCGTAGTGGCTTCGGGATTCCACCATGTGAATCAAAAATAATAATAATAATAATAATTTAATCTTATATAGTCTACGAGAAGTAAATGGTCATAAACCTTTTTTAATAAAATAAAAAGGTAAAAGTTAAGAGAAGATCCTAAAAAAAAAAGACCATCTAAAATAGTTATGGGACTTGAGTGACACCTTGCTATATATAAGCTAATTGAAATGATTTGTAAATATGTATTAACAGTTGTAAAAACAATAATTTAATTAATTATTTAATTAAAATAAATTAGAATATATTTGAAAACAAAAAAAAATATTGGAATTGGTTGTTGGACAAAGTTAAGAAGAAAATTAGAAAGTGGACAAATAAGTGGCTTTCTTCTAGGGGTAGAATCACTTTGATAAAATCAGTCCTTCAAGCTATTCTTGTCTATGTTTCTACCATGTTGAATATCCCAAAGGTTGTTCTTCGAGAACTGGATCAAATCAATCATCGATTCCTCTAGAGTGGTACTAAGGAGAAAAGAAAATGGGCCTTGGTGAAATGGGACACTTTATGTCTTCCTAAGAATGAAGGGGGGTTAGCTTTGGCCTAAGGTGAGGTTCTTTACTTGGTTTTTATTGCATCGCAGGGGTGCTTACTAGGGAGCATCTTATGAAGCATGATTTTCATGGCCCTTTTAGATGTGAAATGTGTGGAAAGAATGTAGAAACTCTCAACCATATTTTTATTGAGTGTACTTTAGCTTCTAAGCTTTGAAGGAGAATGGCCACTTTACTTGGTTTATAGTGGTCCAATTTTTTTACTTTTGAACAACTTTGGAGGGATTGGCCTAATCAAAAGGGTGTTGATCATTTTAATAAGCAATTAGTTTGGATGGGTTCTACCATTCTTCTTTGGAATATCTAAAATGAAAGGAACAACCGAATTTTTAATCAAAAAAGGAAAGATATTCATTATATTTGGAAAAAGACCAACGTCAACTTAGTTGAATCAATCCATCAGCTCCTTAATCACCCCCAAAACTCCCACCAAAGATGGGATCAAGTGATGCAAAGATTGAAGATTAACTCTTCTAAAAGCAACCAGCTTAAAGGGAATGTGACTAATTGCAAGATGGATAGAACAAAGAATTGGCAACCTCATCCTAAGGATTTTGGAAAAGTCGATATTGATGGAGCCTCTAGAGGAAACCCTAAAAAAGCTAGTACGCTAGAAATTGGTAGACTTTCAAATGGCTCCATAGTTTTTACTTTTACTGAGGATTTGGTTATTGTATCCAATAACCTTACTGAGAGGTATGGTATCCTTAGAGGCCTTCAAGAGACTACTAAGGTTGGATGGGAAAAGGTACTAACTCTCAACTCATGATTAATATTTTGAAGACTCCGAAGAATCATAAGGTTAATTGGAGAATAAAAAGAATTATTGAGAAGATTCAATTAATCCAAATAGAATTTTTGGAAGTTGATTACAATCATGTGGTTAGAGATCAAAACAAGAGTGTTGATGCTTTAGCTAATTGGGCTTTGGACAAAGGTGATCTTACTTGCTAAGACCACCCTCCTAAATGGTGGGCTTCACAAATAAATGAAGCTCTTCTTTCTATCATTTCTTTGGATGGCTCCGATTCTAGAGATACCTAGTTTCTTTTTGCTTTATTTTTTGCTTCTCTTTGGTTTGATCAAGGTATTTTATGTTCTTGTTTTTTGTTGTTTTTGGTTTGCCAAATACAAGCCATGGGCAATTTTGGCAAAAGAGATACCCCTACCTCCTTGAATCTTACCTAAAAGTAGCATCCCTTCTAAAATGTTTTCCAAAAAAAAATAATAATAAATTAAAATAAAATGTGCTTTTAAATAATTATTTTCTAAACTAAAATAAAAAGTAAGCATTGCATCATCTTTTTCACAATAACCTTATCGTTAATGAATACCTATAAAAATTACAAAAAAAAATACACAATACAAATAAAAACCCAATTCCCTAAAACTACATTTAATTTTTATTCTTTTTTACATGCTTTGCAAAACAGACTTGACCAAAGTACATGTTTCTTTGCAAGAAATTTTTTTAATAACACACTTCAAAAACAAAAGCTAAGAAAAATGTAGATGACAATTTTATACAAGCAACTTGCTGTAAATACCATAACAAAACATTTGCATAAAATAAAAAATAAATAAAACTAAAAGTTTTTTATCATTTAGTTCAATTTGATGACCAAAAAAAACAATATAAAAGAGAACACTTTTTGCATGTTGGAATGCAATCGAATTTAAAATTCCTTAGCCACATGGCAATTGCACAAGCTACATCATCCTCTCCATTTTGAAGCACTAAAAGTCAAATGACTTTGACAAATAGATGGTAGGGAAAGGCATAGCCTCCAAACACTCCTTCATGTCTTTATTGCAAACTAAATAGAACACTACTGATATAAGCCTTCCAAATTCACCTCGGATTTCAGAACACGTTAAAGAGGAATAATAATATACAATAGCCATATTTACTAGAGGCACAACCTCCCAATTCACAAAAATAATGTTATGGCTTCATCACAGGAAAGCTTTTTGAAACTACTCTCAATGCAAAGACTTATCATGAATCAACTTCCGCAAGCAAGACATTCGTCTCTGTTCTCCAGTGAACAGACCATCTGAGCCATTTTTGTCTCATCATCTTCAGTCACTGGCTTCTTGTTCTCTTCCTGTAAACACCAAAAGAATTATATTGTATATCAAGACAGTGTGCATCCTACTTAAAAACTTGATCAAGTTAAATGGAATTCAGATGCACCTCAGCTTCATCTAGAAACAAATATAGGGTAAAGACCACCTAAAACCACCCATTGTTACTCCAACTACTAAGGTCATATCTCCAATTCATACCTTTATGCTGGTTGCATCAACAGTAAACTTAATTGCATCTGCTGCAGCCCTTGAACGTAGATAATACATTCCAGTTTTCAAGCCCTGTTCATTATATATCCAAGCTTTTAAGTGAAAAAGCATCAAAAACTTGCTGAGTACACCATTAGTACTCAATAAAGAGATCTGTAGCAGAAGGCTAAGTATAGATCAATTACAAAAGACCAATTACCTTAGACCAAGCATGGAAATGAAGAGAAGTAAGTTTTCCAAAGTTGGGCTGATCCATATGAATATTGAGGCTTTGGCTTTGATCTATATAACATCCACGATCTGCTGCCATGTCCACAAGTGTCCTTTGTTTTATCTCCCATACAGTCCTGATTAAACAGATGATAATAAGAATTAAAAGAAATAATATATTTGCAAAAAATGCATTATTAACTTAAAACATTGAACGATCACTCAACCTGTAAATAGCTTTGAGATCATCTGGAATCTCGTCAATGATTTGGACAGAACCATTGTGATAAATGACTTTATTTTTTAAAGCAGGAGACCAAAGCCCCATATCAGTCAAGTCATGAAGAAGATGTTTGTTCACCACCACAAACTCACCGCTGCCCACAATAACAAATAAATTATATCAGTCACCAATCCTTGAAACATACAGGGTTTCCAACATTACACTTTCAATCACTGAAGATTTTACCTCAACACTCTTCGGCTATAAATATTTGATGTATAAGGTTCAAAACACTCATTGTTCCCAAGAATCTGACTAGTTGATGCTGTTGGCATTGGAGCAATAAGAAGAGAGTTTCTCACACCATGTTTTGCAATCATTTCCCTTAACATAGCCCAATTCCAACGATCAGAAGGCTTCACATCCCACATGTCCGGTTGAAGTATCCCCTACATTATTACCAAGAATGATCAGAATAAGAATACTAAATTGATGAAGCAAGTTCATACTAGGAATGATATTTCATCATGAAATTTGCTAGTATTGATGGGCTAACCTTGCTCACAGGACTCCCAAAGTAAGTTTCATAAGGACCTTCCTTGATGGCAAGCTCAGTTGATGCTTTCAAGGCATGATAATAAATTGTCTCAAATATATCTTTGTTCAACTGTTTAGCCTGAATTCAACATTTAAAGTTTGATCATAATCCAAATTGATGTAAACCTCCAAACATACATGGAGTGCAATGTACTTATTTTCTGTATCAACTAACCTCTGTTGAGTCAAATGGCATGCCAAGTAGTATAAAAGTGTCAGCAAGGCCTTGCACACCTATACCAATAGGCCTATGTCGCATATTTGACCGCCTTGCAGTTTCCACAGGATAATAGTTTACATCAATGATCTTGTTGAGGTTGTAAGTAACAGTTGATGTAACCTGTTTAAAAAGATATTACAAAGCCTTCATAGTCAAGCAAACAAAAGCAAGGAACATGTGAAACAATTTCCTAACAAATACAGGATAAAGCAGAACTAACACAACAGACCTCTGCTAACTTGTCAAAATCAAAGTAACGGTTCCTCCAGCCTCTGCTACCAACCAGCTTAGAGGGGTGAGACTCAAGGGGTACACCCTGGAAAAAATAAAACAAGTGAATTTCTGAAACTCTGCTAAACAAAAACACCACATCCAGCAACCAGGACCATATATACCTTCTCCCTCACATATCTAGGCAAGGCAATAGATGCCAAGTTACAGACTGCCGTTTCTGTTGGACTTGTATATTCAACAATCTCTGTGCAGAGGTTTGAAGACTTGATAGTCCCTAAATTTTGTTGATTACTTTTTCTGTTGCATATGTCCTGCACCACCAGTAAATGTCAGCAAGATATACAACAGAACATGCATTAACCAGACACTCAATCTAATTATTATCAAGTTACAAATGTAACTAGTAAGAAACATATACCCACCTTGAAGAGCATGTATGGGTTGCCAGTTTCTATCTGGGCTTCCAGAATTGCAAACCAAAGTTTCTGTGACTTCACAACCTTTTTTGCCCTTCCCTGGTTTTGCAAAATGCACAAATATCATCATGTTTACTTCAACTGACCTAAAAGAAAATAGTGAATAGCAAAATACAAGCATACCTCTTGCTCATATTTCATATATAGCTCTTCAAATTCTTCACCCCAACAATCAGCAAGCCCAGGAGCTTCATTTGGGCAAAATAATGACCAATTCTTATCCTCCTCAACCCTTTTCATAAAAAGGTCAGGTACCCAAAGTGCAAAAAATAAATCGCGTGCTCTGTTCTCTTCCTACAAAGCAAAAACATGTAAAACCAGCTAAGGCACATTCAACACAAGCAGAAGCATTTTATCTTAATGTCGTAAAACCAGCTAAGGCACATTCAACACAAGCAGAAGCATTTTATCTTAATGTCAAGCACCCACTACATTATCCTTTCCGACAGAAGTTAGAACCCATAAATCAAACTGTACACATAGTATCCAAACGTAAGACAGTGTATCTCCCATATTGAAACCAACCGTGATTGTATCAGTTTTAAAAGTTCTACCTTCCCATGGTTCTTTCTCAATTCAAGAAACTCAAAAACATCTGCATGCCATGGTTCCAAGTACATGGCAAATGCACCTGCAAAGAGCAAAATATCGAAGGCTCAGACTCCCATCACTCTTTATTCAGCTGTCTAAAAGGAGACTTTGTGTATAAATATAAGCCAAAAACCAATTACCCTTCCTCTTGCCTCCGCCTTGATCAACATAACGAGCTGTATCATTGAACACCCGCAACATTGGCACAATACCATTTGATGTGCCATTTGTCCCCCGGATATAACTACCAGTTGCACGAATGTTATGAACTGAAATACCAAGCCCTCCGGCTAATTTACTGATTACAGCACATTCTTTCAATGTATCATATATCCCCTCAATACTATCATCTTTCATGCATACAAGGAAACAGCTACTCAACTGCCACACGAGCAAATAAAAGACTCAACAAATGTCACATGATTCCGGAATCATGAAGCACATTAGAAGTTATCCAAATGCATACCAAGAGCTCAGAATGTTCAGAAGTAGCCCAAAATCTCCAAAAGCAATAAAGTCAAATCCATTTTGAACCTTGCATGTACAAATACATAGGCCTTTCCCTAAAAGAGGAACTCTTATCATAAAGCAAACTGCACAGGACTAACCTGAGGCCTTGGTGTTCCAGCATTGAAGAGTGTAGGAGAAGCATGAGTAAACCAACGTTGTGACATTAAATGATAGGTCCTGATGGCTGAGTCAATATCATCCTTGTGAATTCCTACAGCAACCCTCATTAACATGTGCTGAGGCCTCTCAACAACAACTCCATTGTCTTTCAAAAGATAGGATCTCTCAAGCGTCTTAAAACCAAAGTAGTCATAATCAAAATCCCTGTCATAGATGATTTCGCTGTCCAAGCGAGAAGCATTCTGAAGAACATGAAAACAGAACTTAAGAGATTTAAGCCAAGCAAGGTGTCAAAGAACAGATTTAAATGATTGTTACTCAGCAGTTCTTAGACCAATTGTAAAATCCTATGTAAATATATTAAAAAGTAGGTAAGTCTTCATCTCCAGGGATAATGTATACATTAAAAAGAAATTTTAAAAACCATATATAAATGAAGCAGACCTTCATAATGATCTCATAAACGTCATCTGCAATCAAAGGAGCTTTCAAGCCAGATCGTTGATTAACATGGGCATACATTTGCTTTATTCTGTAACATCACACAACATCATATGTTAAAATTTGAAAACAAAGCTTACAGCCCTTGCAAAAAACAAATGCCTCCATGATTTATTACAGACAGCCAATTTCAAACTACTACAATTAATTACTGAAACCATTCTGAGAAATAACAGCTAACTTTAAGTGATGCAGGAACTTACGTCTCCGAGAATGATTTCTTGGTATTTTTATGAAGATTAGAAACTGTTATTCTAGCTGCCAGCTGCAAAATAAGGGCCAGTTAAACTAAAAGATTAAATAGAATGGATTTCCCACTGTAAGTATTATAAAAAACTTGATTGCATTAAAACAATGAATGCAGAAGCGAACAACTCACTTGGGCATAATCAGGATGGTTTGCAGTCATGGCAGCTGCAGTTTCAGCAGCCAGCTCGTCTAACTGACTGGTGGTAACACCCTTGTAAACACCGGCACAGACCTTCTGCGAAACCAGGACAGGATCACAGTGATCCATATTGAGCCCATAGCTTAACTTCTTCAACCGTGCAGTGATCTTATCAAAATGCACAGACTCTTGTCTGCCATCTCTCTTAATCACATACATGATTGCTCCCTTTAACACCCCAAAAGGCACACAAGCACTTGGTTCAAAGACACAATCTCAAAAGGAGCACCACTTCCAAAATCTTTACCCAACAAGCTGGGTATCCTTTAAACTGTGGATCAAAAACATTCTTTCAATTGACTTATAAAAAGAAAACCTACAGGAAAAACTCAAATTTAAATAATATTTTTAAAAGGGACATACAGTTAACACTACCGTTAAAATAAACTGCAAACTAACGGGCCATGAGTGAGGACTTTCTAAATTTCATCCAAATACTAATAATGATTATAAAAACTTCTACAGAAAAATAACCACATAGAAGGCAGTTTTTCAGGTCTTAATCCAATCAATACATCTAGCTGAAATGTAAAGCCCCGTGCTCGAAAGAAAAAATTAAAAATTAAAAAAACCACATAGATGGATATAGATTAATTTAAAATACACTCCCTTAGATTTTGCCCCCGTCTTAGATATATTCAAAATTCATATCCCCTTAGATGTCAACCTTTTATCAGTCTAGACTTTGTATTTCTCACTAATTTATTTGCAAAGAAATTTCTTCAACATTATGAAGAAAAACTATAATAGATGTGGCAAGCCTTCCATCCCCAATCCTTCGCCAGCAACCACTTGGCACAGATCCCATCAAGTAGGTTATTGCTTTAACAATTATGATTTTGATGATACCACCGAAAGAGAATATTCTATGAGATACAATAATTGAAATCCAGCTTTATAAAACTCAGAGCTTAGTGAAGCAAGGAGATATGAAAGAGATGGATAATACCCAATAAACAATCGGGAAAAAATATATGTATTCATTGTAGCATAGGGACAATAGAGATAGAGAAACATTTCATCTATGAATGTTCAAGTTTTTCGAACATCCATGGAAACAAAAAAATGTTTGAAAAAAAGTTTATGACAAAGTTATTTGAAAACAGTAAATAAAAAACGTTGAAGAGTTGCTAACCCAAATCAATAGAAAAGGGAACAACCTTCTCAATAATATTAATGGTCTTTAAATAACTGTGTTTTTATATTTGAAAGTCTTATAAACCATATTTTAAGTCTCACGAACGTAATTAAAATCTTTCAAGCAATAGTTAAACAGAAGCTTTTTATCAACTACCTAGATGGAAACACCGAATGTTTTCAGCACCTACTTAAGAGAGTAATTTATATGTTTGATAATTTTCTAATTATCTAATGACCACTTTGATGAACAATTTTTTGAAAATGCATGACACAGTAAAATAAAAAATATTAGGGAGTTGCTAACCCAAATAAATAGGAAAAATAACAGCCTTCTTAAAAATATTAATGATCTTATGATTTAAATAACTTTATTTTCATATTTAAAAGTCTCATAAACTATATTTAAGGTCTTGTAAACATAATTAAAAATTTTCATTTTATGAACTTTAAATTTTATGAACTTTCTATCGGCTACCTAAATGGAAACACCGAATGTTTCCAGCACCTACCTAAGAGAGTAGGTTATTTGTTTGATAATTTCCTAATTATTTAATGACCACTTTGATGAACAACTCCTTGAAAATGCATGGCACACATAAACCACGACACCCAAGGAACTATTTTACTACATAAGACTTTAAAATCTACCAGGCAAATTTAAACCCCCTCCATAAGTCAAGTGTTTTCTTAAGTGCAATACAAGAGCAAATGCAATGGGGGATAGCACCAAACTAATTTCCACACCCTAGTGAACTTGAAAAATCTGGAAACATCTTTATACACCACACCCAAGGAACTATTTTACTACATAAGACTAATCTACCAGGTAAATTTAAACCCCTCCATAAGTCAAGTGTTTTCTTAAGTGCAATACAAGAGCAAATGCAATGGGGGATAGCACCAAACTAATTTCCACACCCTAGTGAACTTGAAAAACCTGGAAACATCTTTATAAATATAAGGATGCTACTAATAAGGAAGAATATTTCCAAAAGCTGGTAGACAGGAGGATAAAAGGTCGAAGGAGCCACTTATAGGGCCGATTGCACTGTGGGAGGCTATAGTTGATCTAAGTTTTCTAACAAATTCCTCCCAAAAAAATTAATGGTAACCCCAAACAAAACTCTTGAAATACTAGAGCAGTACCAAAATTTAATTATCATCACACCATTTAACTTCAAATGCACTCTCAACTTACTAATAACTCTAAATAGGATTGGAGAAACCCCTCCATCAGATGATTATGTAAGAACTTGCAAAAGCCGAGTTGTGGGATTAGAAGACTACCAAGGTTTTATTTGGCCTACTTGTTACATCGGAATTGTTGTATGGTTGTGAGGTGTGGGCTAGTGGCACAACAAAGGCAAAATGGAGGCAAATAGAAAGGATTCAAAAATATCTAATCACAAATTTTCTCAAAATTAAGGCCACAACCTCTTATGAAATTATTCTAGCTGAAACTGAAATGTTTACTTTAGAAGCAATTGCTATGACCAAGCTGTTATGTTACTTGAAAAAAACAAAAAACATGAAAAACGACAGATGGCCAAGGGTAGCTAAGGACAAAGAGTTGCATAGGCAGAAGAACACATGGATGAAACAAAATCAAAAATGGATGAAACGTTGGGAAATCAACATAAATGAATGCCCAAATTTCAACAAAGACATCAAAAGCTATGTGAATGAAAAGTTTAGAAGTGGAATGTGGAAAAATGCAAGCAGGAAAAAACAATATTATATTGCAAAGTTTAACCCAATATATGATCACAAGGAAAAAGCCTATATAGGCACTGAAATCAAGTGGAAGGAAAAAATCCTCATTGCTCAAATAAGGACTAGCTCTCATAAGCTTAAATGTGAAACAGGGAGATGGACAACACCCAAAGAACAATGGGAAAAAAGGATATGTACTTTATGCAACACAGGGCAGTAGAGACAAAATAACACTTCATCTATAAGTGCCTGAGTTTTTCAGACATCCGTGGCAAATACAAAGAAACACTTGGAAACAGGTCTATGACAGAGTTATTTGAAGACAGTAAAATAAAATTGTTGGGAAATTGCTAACCCAAATCGAAGGAACAGCCTTCTCAAAGATATTAAAGATCATATGATATGATTTGAGCAGTTGTACTTCCATATTTGAGGTCCCATAAACCATATTTAAGTCTTGCAAGCGTAATTAAACCATATTTAAGTCTTGCAGGCATAATTAAAATCTTTCATTTCATTTCAAAAGGTGCTACCATCAGTTCTTAAACATTCTGACAAACAATCCAAAATAAGAAGATTAAAAAAGTGGAGAAATAAAAACATGTTCTATTGGATAGAACTAACACACAAACTCATACAAAATAACACTATTCACAAACCCATACAAAATAACAGTATGGAGAAATTAAAACGTCTTCTATTGGATAAAACTAACATACAAACCCATACAGGATTAGTAAGTTTGTTTGGTTAAGTATTTATCAAGATAATAATAAGGTTCAAACATTGGGACAATCTGTTTACAAAGGTAATAATTTGACCTGAATCCTTTAAGTGCATGCCAAACCAATTATGATGGTACAAATCCCCTTCACACCAGGTTAATAATAATGAGGTAGAATAGGTTTGATAAAACAATCCCTGTGGTTTGAACCCTACACTTATTAATTACTATTGAACCCTACACTTATCAATTACTAAAATAATATCATTGTAACCAACTCTCCTATATAAACAAAAAAAAACAAATGCACGGCCTAAACACTTAGGCAAACCCATACTTAGAAAAAAAACAAATAACCAAAAAAAACAAATGCACAGCCTAAACACTTACACAAACCCATACTTAGAAAAAAAAACAAATAACCAACTGCACAGACTTCATACTTCGAAGAAAACGAAAAACCAACTGCACAGACTTCAAGATGCAGTCCATACAGGGATGCAAAAGACATACTACCCACAAATTTCAGTAATTAAATAAAACGAATGAAATAAAGCAACCCACAGAAACCCACTTTCACCTCCGAGAGGGTTTTTAATTTAAAATTTTAAAAATAAATAAATAAATCAATCAATCAGACACGGAACAATTAAAAAATACCACGAATACAACTTCTGATGAAAACCTGCACCCCATCTTTCAACGAAGCACATACATCCATTAGAACAGCTCACCCTAGCTCAAATACTAACTCAATTACCTCGCACTGCTGATCAAATAATCAATAAACACTATAATTAAAAAATCAACAAAATGCCCAAAAGCCAAGGCCGTAACCAAACCTAAGGACCAGAAAACTTTGATACGGATTTCTTGAATGCATTTTCGGTCAGACACTTTGTCGAACAGTTGGAATGAAAGACAAATTGCCCACTAAAATATAGAGAAAATGGTAAAAGAAACACTTACAGGATCGATGCTTGCACCAGCGGAAACTTGAGAAAAACTGGTATTTCTCAAGCTCCCTGCCGCGGCTACTGCTTCTCCTCTCTTCTCTTCTATCCTGTTGGCTAATGTTTAATACTCGAGTTGGCGCGATAATGAAAAATAGACTCCTTTTATCGTTTCCCCGATTTGTCCTCTTCTGGATTGGTTTTTATTGCGTTACTGTTTTCCTCCATTGTTGACACCTGCATTTCGAAAATCCAAAATTGAAATCCTTCCCGCCAAGGAACTAAAGATGCAGTGGAGAACTGGCCGCCCATGGAATTTTAGAAATGAAATGGCACGCCACGCAATAGGGTCCCATGTGATCAAACTTCTATAATATTATTTAATTATAATTTATTAAAAATAGTATATTATAAAATTATATATGTTTAATCTAGGGCAAGTGGTTTAGTGAGAATTTTATCATAAATCAATATTTAAATTTTATAGGTAAACTTTTTTAATAATAAAGGAATGAGAAACCCAGGTGTTGTAGGTGAGTTGAAGAGGAGAGGGAAATCCTCCAAGAGAGGTCAGGTTCAAATCTCCACCTTACCAAAAAGCTGAATTGGGTATCCAAAATCCAATTGATAATGTTGGTGCGGGCAGAGTCAGGTGCGACTCTCGGGTGACTTTGACAGTGTAGAACCCTGTTCGTGGTCTCTCAGACCAAAGCAGCCCTGCAAAGGATTTTTGGGTGCGACTCCCGGGGGTGCGACTCCCGGGTGACTTTGACGGTGTAGAACCCCTGTTCGTGGTCTCTCAAACCAAGGCGGCCCCGCAAAGGATTTTTCGCTTAGAGAAAGAAAAAAAAAAAAAAAATGAGAACCACAATGGATGGTATAATTTGGTCACACTTTTCTAAAATCTTCTTTCCAGTGGTTCGAACTTGGGTTGGTCTAGATAACAGTCCAACGAGATACTATTAGGGTGTTATAGGTGAACTTTTAAAAACCATACACGAGTTTTGCCAAGTAATATAAGCATAATTTACAAAATAGTTATAATATGATTAGATGAATCTTGAAAAGTCAAATGATTTTAGTTTATAATTACAAAGTTGTTGTAAAGGTAAGGATCCAAATAATTTTTAAAGTCCCCAACATTATAGTTTGAGATAAACCTTATAGAAGATTTAATATATGTTTATTTAACCATAATTAGGTTATGGTTATGGTTATGGTTATGGAAGTATAATGTACAATTCCACTCCCTTGCATTTTTATAATGTCTCTCTCCACCATTATATATTTAAAGTTTGAAAGTTTTTACATTTAAATTATTTTTTAAGATTAGATCATTCTTATAAAAATTTAAACCTTAAATTTTTATTTAAAATTTCTATTTAAATTATAATATTATTATATAATTATAATTCATTTTAATTTTATATAAACTATTTTTAAATTATATTAAATTAATAAATTTCACTTAAATCTTACAAATAAAGTTTAATATTTTCGTTCCTTATATTTAAAGGAAGTAGTAGATAGTGAGGGTTCTCAAGTCTTTGAGTGAGGAATTTAATTCAAGCAATACGAGGTAGGTCACTTAGTTGTCTTTGAGTGAGGCTACCACCTTGAAGTTGGTGGTCCACCTAATTGATAATTACCCCATTTTATAGTTAAATTAGTGTAATTATGTCACGTTTAGGTGAGGTAGGTAGACTATAACGTTTTAGTAGAGTAGCCACTAAAAAATAGTTTTTAATATTTGTGAGGTTAAGTTATATGAAATAATTTTAAAATATTGTTTTATAGTTATTTAATTATATTGTACTTATTTAAGTTGGAAGCTTATTTCATTGGTAAATATTTGGTTATTTTTTAGAAGTTCAAAGTTCAAATTCCATTTAATATAAAGGGATTGGGACCTCTCATAAAAACTCGTGTAAACTCATTGAAAAAAACTATATTATAATTATCCAAACATGATATACAATCATATAACTTTACTATCCATAAAATTCTAACCTTACCTTTATTTAATGTCAAAGTCTCTATCGTTAAATCACTTGAATTATATATTAAAAAAACTTAAGAATTTGATTTTCCTTCACACTCAACAATACCCCATAGTGATCTCAAATATTAAGTTTCCTTTCAATTCTATTTAAGGGATAAAAATTATTAAATGTTTAATTTATAATAGTCTACCAAATTCAATAGATAAAGGGTTGTTCGCAGCTAGCTTGTTGTGCTCAATAGGGATGGAACGAAGCGAAAGGGTGCAAACCCTAAGTGCAATCAAATGTTGTTCATAGCCCGCTCATTATACTGAGGAGGACATGAGGATGAAACAGAGTGAAATGGGTGCAAACACTATGTGCAATCAAGAGTTGAAAGAAGAGGGTTGTTTGCAACCCGCTTGTTGTACTCAAGAGGATGGAACAGACTGAAAGGGGTGCAAACTCTAGCATTGCAAAAAGAGGGTTGTTCGCAACCCGCTCGTTGTACTTGGGAGGATATTAGTCGCTCTTCAATGTGTGAGAAAGCCTTTTGGGTCAAAAGAAATGTCTCTCAAGGATCTTTGGGTTCGTGGGTGGAGCTTTTTGATGAACCTATGCCCTTTATTAGGATTTTAGAGGATGAATTTGGGTTGGATCCGATTGATCATGAAGCCCAAACAATTATCTGCAAACTTAGGGACAAAAGACTAGGCTTGGAGGAGCTTAAAGGATACATTAAACTTTGGTGGTCCAATAAATTCCAAGTAACTTTGCTACCAAAAATTTATTTTATGTTTCTTTTTTTGATTTAACGGATAGAGATAGGGTAATCTATTATAGATACAATTGGTTTTTCAAACAAAGGGGTGTTTATATACGACCTTGGACTCCCGGTTTCAACCCCCTTACAGAAGAAGTTGATGGCTTCCCATTTTGGATGAATCTCTATGCTCTCCCTATGGAGTTTTGGGGAAAGAAGATATTCGTTAAAATTGATAATGCCATTGGTGCATTATAGTATATGGAGCTCAAACAGAGGAAAAATTGTAGAGAAAGATTAATGAGTAAAGCAAGATTGGTTGTTGGATGGTGATTCGTATCCTCCTCCTGAGAGCATATTGATGCATCGCAGTTAAATGACATCCACGTCGGAGGTAGAATCAGTGCAATTTCCCAAATTTCCTTCCTTCAACTGTGTTAAATCAGTGGTTAAAATTGTCACGGTTGGCCTAAAATCCAGCGGTCATCCAGGCAACAAAGCAAAAAAATACATCATGAGGAGTTAGCAAACAAATCAAGGCGAGTACAGGTTGATTTGAGCACAAAACAAACGTATTCCTAGCAATCTCGATGGTGGCATTATGAAGTAAATTTTTTACCATGGCATCATAGTAATTCCGTAAAACATCGCGCCCAGAAGAAACACTATAGCAGGGATATATCTCCACAAGCTGAAAAACGAGTAGCCAACAAGGGTAGCCCCAACCATTGTCAGATCCTTCGAAATCATCGATGAAATTACTACGGAACCGGACCAAAACACCATATTTATAGACGCAAGCCGCAGACCAATCAATGTGTAGAAATAAAATTATTAATGTTTATCCTAAGGTATATTTTTTTAAAAAATTTCTTTTAATCGGGACAATTATCCCACACGGTTGGTGAAATCAACAAAGGGGGATTTAAAACCAATTTTGTGCTCTTAAAAAAATGTGACTTCGGTCACATTGACTTCTCCCTCATGCGTAAGTAACCCGTGTCATCCATCCAGTTGCTTAGTTGTCGCCCTTTGTGTCCATTCCATTGGTTTTGTGTCGTCTGTTGTGTCCTCCGAGTCTACGTCGGTTTTTGTTGTGTCTTGTGTTGTGTCTAGTGTTAGGGTCTAGTCGTTCGCGTTCCACGTGTCCTCCTGTGTTGTCTTCACCGTGTCCTAAAGTTATCTTCGAGCTGCTTCTCACCTGCATCCTAGCTATCGTTGAGCTGCTCCACCTACGTTCTAGTTGTCTTCGAACTCTCCTCCACCTGTGTCCCACGTATCCTCTCGAGGTTGGCTTTTCAGTGTCTCGTGTTACCCTTGTCTTCATGTGTGGTATCCATGTATAGTCTACATCGTGTTGTGTCAAAAAATTGTTGGTCAATAGTCATTGAAAAGTTGCTTGTCTCAAAAGTCGTTGAAAAGTTGTTTGTCTTGTCAAATTATTATCTAAAAAGTGTCAAAAAGTTGTTGCGTCAAAAATTTGATCCCTTGTCAAGTAATTGTAACCCAATGTCATCCAAAAGTTGTCCAAAGTTGCAAAAGTCATTGTAAAGGAGGTGAGCCAAACAAAACATTCCGCGTCGCAGTTGGAGCGATAGTTGAAAGCGGAAAACAAACAATTTTTTGGCATAATTTTTTTTAGAAATTTGAAGCTTAACGACTCCTAAGCAGGATATTTTGGAAGTTGCATGAGCAAAAGTTGGACCAAAGGATCTGACGGATGATTAACAAGCTCGAAAACTCCCAACAACAATGTAAGAAGAGCTCGTCGAAGCCAAGGTACAAAAAATTCTCCTTCTCCATCCGAAATTGGTAGTTTTAACCCGAGTCACCCTGTGGTCAGCCCAATGGCATCCAATTCTTCTCCAGATTCCACACAGGAAAACATCACCCAAGTAGAAGGAAATCATCCAGTGCTCAATGATGAGTTGTTAAAAGCTTTGATATTAAATCTCCAGAGGATGACTGAAAGTTTCAACGCATCTCAGACACCGCCCCAACCAAATCCTTCTAGTTCCAATCACTGGAGTACAGATGTCTACAATGATGACTATACACACCATAGAGGTCAAAATAGTCAGTCCCTGACTCACAATGGTCACCAAAATATTGAGGATAGGGGTAATGAAGAAAATATGGAGCAACAAAGAGGGTTTTACAGACCCTATCAAAATAACAACCAGAGATAGAGAAGTAACGAGGAACAAGATAGAAATAATTTCCACCAACCAAGAGGTCCAACGGGAGTCAATCATCCATGCATTGACATGCCTACCTTTGAAGGCCAGGATCCACGTGGGTGGATTGCAAAAATGGATGGCATCTTAGAATTTTACAAATTTTTGGACAAGGACAAGGTCCCTTTTACAACAACCAAATTTGGCACTGAAGCTTATCAATGGTTTACATGGTATAAACGTGAGGAGCCCCAAGATGCATTATATTGGGATACTTTCAAAAGAGCCTTTCTTCATAGATTCGACAAAGGTCCCACGGGTTCATACATAGTACGATTATTGTCACTCAGGCAAACAGGATCAGTAGGGGCCTATATTTTTGAATTCACCAGTATGCTTTCCTATGCAGAAGACCTACCACAGGACGTGGTAGTAGCAACTTTTTGAAATGGATTAAAAGCACATATTAAAGTTGAGGTAGACCTACAAAATCCATCCAAGTTGGATGAGTGTATAAGGATTGCTGACTTAGCAGAAACAAAGGTGCACATAGGATCATCCACACGACGTGATTCATATGGTCGACCTCCATTCCGCAACAACTCTTTTCATAGAAATGATCAACCGTCATGATACTTCTACTACAAATGTCGCACTCAACATCAAAAATATCAAGCATGTACACCACGACAAAATTTTCAAATTGAATATGCCGACCAGGAAGAAGAAATAGAGGAGTACGACGCACTTGAGGATCTCCCAGTTGAGGACCAAAATGCACAAGATGAAGTTATCGCCGAGGAGGATACCATGACTATTTCAATACATGCTCTTATGGGGTTATCTTCTCACCATACAATCAAGGTGGCAGGTTTCATTCGAAAGCAACGGGTGATGGTACTAATTGATTTCGGAAGTACTCACAACTTCATTGATGCAAGACTTGCAAGGACATTGGGTCTGCACGTCTACTCTTCTAGTCAAGATCGGTTTCAAGTCAGAACGACAAGCAGGGAAGTTTCTCAATGTCTCGGTAAGACATCTTCAATTTCACTACAAATGGGTACGTATACTTGGCAAGGTCCTCTTTTTGTTATGGAATTAGGAAATTCAGAAGTTATTTTAGGTGTTGCATGGATGGAACAATTAGAAACCACCGTGGGTTTTAATCACAAACATCGCTTTGTGGAATGGCAAGCCAATGGGAGGACCATCCGTCTTCAAGGACTACCCACACCTCCATCAAAAGTTGTAAGTTCACATAGCATGGAAAAGTTGTTAAGAAAATATGGTGGGGGATTCATAGCCCGAATCAATTGCATTGAAAAATTAGAACAAACTATGCCAAAAATCAAAGAGGAAGATCTCCAAAACATTGTGTCTAACTATGAGGAGGTTTTTCAAGAACCCACAGGCCTACCTCCCAAAATATCTCATGACCATGCCATACATCTAGTGCCTGGTAGTCTTCCACCCAATGGTCGTCCTTATCGATATCCCCAACCCCAAAAAATAGAAATTGAGAAGATTGTCCAAGAACTATTAGACCAGGGTGTCATCCATCATAGTACTAGTCCTTATTCCTCACCTGTCGTCTTAGCTCGTCGAAAAGACAATTCTTGGCGTATGTGTCCAGATTTTCGTCCTCTCAATAAAATCACAATCAAAGATAAGTTTCCTATTCCTGTCATTGATGATTTACTAGATGAGCTACATGGTGCCAAATTCTTCACCAAATTGGACTTACGCTCGGGGTTCCACCAAATCCGAGTTAGGGACGAGGATATTCCCAAAACAGCCTTTCGAACTCATGAAGGTCATTATGAATTTTTGGTCATGCCTTTTGGTCTCACTAATGCACCATCTACATTCCAAAGTCTCATGAACCAAGTGTTTCGTCCATTCCTACGAAAATTTGTTCTAGTCTTCTTTGATGACATACTCATCTATAGCAAATCATGGAAAGATCATTTAGTACATGTGGACAGAGTTCTCCATATCCTACGCAAAGAAAAGTTGTTTGTCAAAAGATCTAAATGCTCCTTTGGTGTTCAAGAAGTGGAGTACCTCGGTCATATAGTATCTCACGAAGGTGTTAAGGTAGATCCCAATAATATTAAGGCAATACAAGATTGGCCCCTGCCTAAAACCATCAAAAAACTTCATGGTTTTTTGGGTCTCACGGGCTATTACCGCAAATTTGTGCGTGACTATGGTAAAATTGTGGGTCCTCTCATGGCTCTCACCAAGAAGGATGCTTTTCAATGGTCAGTAGTAGCTACTAAAGCTTTCGAGGCTCTCAAGGAGGCCATGTGTACGACTCCAGTTTTGGCCACTCCAGATTTTCAAAAACCATTTGTCATTGAATGCGATGCTTCAGGAACAGGTATTGGTGCGGTACTAATGCAGGAGGGTCATCCCTTGGCATTCGAAAGTAAACAACTTTCGGGGAAAAATTTGGGTAAATCCACCTATGAAAAAGAAATGTTGGCTATTTTACATGCAGTGGAAAAATGGAGGCATTACTTAATCAATAGCCGTTTTATTATTAAAACCGATCACAACAGTCTCAAGCATTTTTTAGAACAAAGGTTTTCTTATCCCGAACAAAATAAGTGGTTGACTAAATTATTGGGATATGATTTTGTGATTGAATATAAGAAAGGTAAAGAAAATGTGGCTGCGGATGCATTATCTAGAAAATACGAAGATGAAGTAGTTATTAATGCCATTTCGGGGCCATGTTCGCAGTGGGTGTCTCGAGTTACAAGAAGAATGGTTGTCCAACAGTGAAACAACTCAAATAATTCAAGAGTTATCTATGGGTTCCTCTAAGTACCCTCTTTTCGCATATGATGGCCAAATATTACGTAAGAAGAATCGTATTTACATCCCTCATAATTCACCAATCAAAGTATAGATTCTAGAAGAGTCACATGCTTCTCCTTCAACAGGACATTCAGGGTTTTTGAAAACCTACATGCGGGTTAAACAATCCTTTTGTTGGAAAGGATTAAAGGCAGAGGTTAAGCAATGGGTAGCTGAATGTGAAGTGTGCCAACGCAATAAGGGGAAAACAGTCAAATCACCAGGATTACTTCAACCGTTACCTATTCCGGATCGCCAATGGGAACATATTTCCATGGATTTTATTGAAGGTCTTCCTAAGTCGGAAGGAAAAATAGTAATTTTTGTGGTAGTTGATCGCCTTTCCAAATATGCTCATTTTCAGGCTTTACAACATCCATTTTCAGCAAGCAAAGTGGCCAAGGTATTTATGGATTCAATTTTTAAATTACATGGAATGCCCAAAAATATTGTAAGTGATCGTGATCCCATATTTACCAGCAATTTTTGGAGAGAATTATTTCGACTTAGTGGTACCAAATTAAATATGTCTTCTGCATACCATCCACAAACAGATGGTCAAACGGAGGTAGTTAACAAATGTTTGGGTACCTACCTAAGATGTTTTGTTCAGGATAAACAATATCAATGGAGTCAATGGTTGTCATTGGCGGAATGGTGGTACAATACTTCTTATCATTCTTCCACTAAGATGTCTCCTTTTGAAGCATTATATGGAACAAAGCCACCAACAATTGTCGATTATGTACCAGGATCTTCCAAAGTGGCTCAAGTCGATGATTGGTTACAGAAGCGACAAGCAATGCTCACTATCTTGAAAGATAATTTGGTCCAAGCACAAAATCGTATGAAGCAACAACAGGACAAGCAACGTTCAGAACGAACATTCAATATTGGTGATATGGTATTCCTACGTCTTCAACCCTACAAACAGCTATCATTGAAGCTCAAATCCAGTCAGAAGTTGTCACCACGATTCTATGGTCCTTATAAAATTGTGCGTCGCATTGGCGAGGTAGCATATCAACTAGAGTTACCCCAATCCTCTCGCATACACCCAGTATTTCATGTCTCCTGTCTCAAAAAGGTGATTGGCCAGAAGGTACACTCTCAATCAAAATTACCAGTGTTGGATGAAGAAGGGCGTATCCATCTACAACCAGAAGAAGTGCTACAAACCAGATCACGCAGACTCAGATCTCGTCACATCCAAGAATTTCTCATCAAGTGGCAGGATTTACCTGAAGAAGATGCAACCTGGGAATCTGAAAGTATTTTCCAGTCATTTCCAGCTTTGAGGACAAAGCTTTTCGAGGAGGGGAGTCATGCTACAACCCTAACATAGCCGACTATGTTAGGTTCCAATTGAATTAATTATTTACTATTTAGACTAGGATTGATTTATTTTTAAATCATCTATCATCTTTTTTTTATTCTTTCATTTGTGCATATCGCATAAGGCCTTTACGATGAGGGAGTGCCCACCTTAAGTGGCTAAGCATTTATTCTAAATTCCATTTGATCATCTGTGCAATTGCATCAGTGTTGGTTATTTGTCATGGTTAATTGATTAGTGATATAATTATTATTGGACTCGAAGAGAACTCGTAGGAGTTCCTTCCAACAAAGGGGAATGGATCCAAAATATTGAATATGAAAACTTCTCCCTGAGATGTTATGGTTGTCAGCAATATGGCCACCTAAAGAAGAGATGCTCGATCATCCGATCATGCTCTAATTCCTCCTTGGTGGAGGAGAAGGCTTTGCACATGAATGATCCTAAACCTTCAAACGTCCCAGTTCACAAGGAAGAAGCTCATCCTCTCACTATGCCAATTGTCTTGTAGGAATCAAGCAAGCAACAAAAGATTCAAAAGACTCAACCCCAAAAGGAGAATTTGAATCAGAACATTGATAAAATCCAAGTGGTTTCTAAAGACCATCCAGTCAATTCCATGGAAAATATTAGCACCTTAAATAGTATTCTTGAAGCTAATTACGAAACAATCAGTGACAATTGATTTTTAAAAACTAAAGATCATACAAAAAATGTTACAAACTAGATATTACCTCAAGAGTTTGAAGGGTAAAAATGCATTCTCAAATCTTGTCACTTTGAAGGAGAAAGAACCTATGTTACAGAAGAAAAACGATCAAAAGACCCATCGACTACAAACTCTGTAACAGACCCATTGGTTATGGACTGTTGTTTTTGTTATGATTGGGTGGTAGCTATAGTTTTTTTTTTTAGGTTTATGTTTTAGGAGTTGTTTTATCGATATGCGGTATTCTAAGGTTCAATCGTAGTAGTAAGTGTATGATAATATTTTGTAAGGTTGTTGCAACATATCATACTATCTTATACAACTTTGGGGACCTTAAAACCCATTTTTATTCTAATAAAAAAGTTAATATTTTTTATAGTCCTGACAGGTGTCATGGACTATTGTTTTTGTTATGATTGGGTGGTAGCTATAATTTTTTTTTGTAAGTTTATATTTTGGAAGTTGTTTTGTTGATATGCGGTATTCTAAGGTTTAGTCATGGTAGTAAATGCATGATAATAGTTTGTAAGGTTGTTGCAACACATCACACTATCTTATACAGCTTGATGTACAGGTTTGAAGACCTTAAAAACCCTTTTTACCTTAATAAAAATAAAGTTAATGTTTTTTATAATCCTGACATAAACACTGAAATGGCAAAAGGTATTTGGCTCTCCTAGCAAAAACCCAAGTTCAATTCATGGGAAGGGTGGCTCCCAATGTGTCCCTAACTTTTCAACCTATTAAAAAAAAAAACCCACCAAATTCAATTCACATAATTCACACGGTCTTGGTGATGTAGAGTCAATGACTAATTTTATATATAAATTATGCAAATTAGTTTTATTAGATTTATAATGATGTTGTATTGGTTAAGTTTTCTAAATTTAATTTTTTTTAATAATAAATGTAAGTTTTTATTTTTAAAATATAACATATGAATATTTAAATAAAATATAAGCTAGTTTAAATTTTAATAATTATATTTTGCATTTGTAAATTTTTTTTTAGGTTAGCATGAGAAACCTTTATGACCAACGTTCAGGGCTGGGTATCCCCATCCCAACCATGACCTCTCATAAGGGTGAGAGCCGAGCTTATCAAAAAAGGTCAAACACAACCATACAAACACACACCCCCTCACCCATGCTGCGGTTTGAATCTTAAAATTAAATGGGTAGTGTAATAAACCCCTACGATTGACACATAGGATTGAGAAGTATCCTTCCAACCATGACCCCTCGTAAAGCCGAGAGCTACACTTATCAATAGAGAATTAACACACATCCAAACGTTGCAGTTTGAACCTTAAACCTAAGTTTATAAAATTTTAAGATATATAATAAATTTTTATGTTTTTGATCATAAGATTTAAATATTTATAATTTTGAAGTTTATTTGATAGATATGGATTTTTTTTAATGAATATACACCCACCCCCTCACCCATGGAACGGTTTGAACCTTGGACTTCTTGAAGAAGAGTCAAAGCCCAAACCATTGCGTTGTCCCCCTCGAACTAATAGATATGATTTTTTCTCACGATAGATATAATTTTCACATTAATAAATTAGATATAAAATAAGGTTTCACTTATATAATTAAATATCAACATTTTATTAAATAGAATAATCCTAAGAAAAGAAAAATAATGTGAGGTTTTAATATAGATATAGGTTGAAATAACGATTAACAAATAGCTTCGCAAAGGATTAGGACATTTTTTTATTTTTCATCTTTTTTTGGGAATTCTAACTTGTTGGATCCTTCTAGAGCATAAAACTAGGTATTGGATAACCTCTTTAGTCATTGGTTACTTTGCAAATATTAATTTCATCCTTATTAATGTCTATGGACCTACAACTCAGTCAAGTAGATTATAAGTATAGAGTGGGATTAAATCCCTTATGAGAAGTAAAGACCAAGAAACTCGATTCATGATCATAGGAGATTTTAATGTCATAACCAAGTTGGATGAAATTTTTTGGGGAATTAAGAAATTAACCTAAAGTATGAAAAATTTCTCAAATTTTATTCAAAACAATAATCTATCGGAGGTACCCAGGTGTTGTAGGTGAGTTGGAGAGGAGAGGGCAATCCTCCAAGGGAGATCCCAGGTTCGAATCTCCACCCTACCAAAAAGCCGAATTGGGTACCCAAAATCCAATTGATAATGTTGGTGCGAGCAGGGCTGGGTGCGACCCCGGGTGACTTTGACGGTGTAGAACCCCCTGTTCGTGGTCTCTTAGACCAAGGCGGCCCCGCAAGGGGTTTTTTGCTTAAAAATAAATAAAATAAAATAAAAAAATCTATGGGAGGTTGAGTTTGAAGAAGATAACTATACATGGACCAATAACATGAGAGGCTAAAACCTAATAGCAAAAAAAATAAATAGATGCATACTCTCAAATCATTGGCTACATGAAGAGTTGCAAGCTTACTATAGTGGTAAGGGCTTTGGCCTCTCTTTGAGAAGGTCCAAGGTTCAAAACCCCACTTAGTATGAGGGGATTGATACCCCTCATAAAAACCTATGTAAACTCATTGAATTTTTTTAAAAGCTACAAGCTTATTGCGGTGGTAAGGGCTTTGGCTTCTCTTTGAGAGGTCCAAGGTTCAAACCCCACTCAGTATGAGGGGACCATGACCCCTCATAAAACATGTGTAAACTCATTGAAAAAAATCATTGGCTAGATGAAGGGATTTGTGCTAAAATTAATACCTTAACAAGGATTGGTTCGGATCACTAGCCAATAAAAGTTAAAATGGTGGTAAGTAAATTCAAAAAATATAATATTTTAAATATAAGCAAATGTGGGAAGACCATCCTCTATTAGTTGATATGATAACACAAATATAGAATTCTTCAGGAAACAATGGGCTGTATGCACTTCCAAACAAATTAAATCAATGACATCTAAATTAAAAGAATGGAATAATAACGCTTTTGGAAACATTTTTTAGAAGAAAGAATAACTAAAAGATAAACTTTCAAAATTCCAAAAAGTTGATCATAATAATCCAAACTTAGAGGAAAGGAGTTGCTTAGTGAATACCATAATATTTTGAGTAAGGAAGAGAAATTTTGGAGATTAAAATCAAGACAGACTTGGTTAAAAGGAGATAAAAATACAAAGTTTTTTTATAGGATGGCTATAGTATAAATATCAACATCCATAATTAGTAGAATTAAATCAATAGAAGGGGTTTGGATTGAATACCAAAGTGAAATTAGAAAAGAGGTAAGGTATTTTTATCAAAATATTATAGGATCGGAGGAGTTTGAAGTTCTTAATGATAAACTTCTACAAGAAGTACCTTTAATTATAACAAATGAAGACAATAGAAAATTGATGGAGCCTATTACTTTGGAAGAAGTTCATTTAGCTATTTTATCTTTTAATAAGGATAAATCCCAGGTCCGGATGGGCTCTCTACAATATTCTACCAACATAATTGGGATATAGTGAAGGATTATTTATTGGTGGCAGTGGAACAATCTAGGGTAAAACAATACATACCTTATAAAATAAATGCAACATATCTTACCCTAATTCCAAAAAAGAAGGATGTTGAATTGTTTGATTCATTTAGACCCATAAGCCTATGTAATATGACATATAAGATTATCTCCAAAGTGATGGTGAATCGATTAAGGCCATTGTTAGAAAAATTATTTAAGAAGAGCAAGGAGGATTTGTGAAAGGGAGACAAATTCTGGATGGGATCATAGTAGCTCATGAAGTTATACATTCAACAGCTTCAAGAAAAGAGAAAACAATGATCTTAAAACTTGATATGAGTAAAGCCTATGATAGGGTTAAATGGGATTTTCTTTTTGCAGTATTAGAAAATTTTGGATTTGGGAAGAAATGGGTTAGATGGATTAAAGCTTGTGTCTCTACAGTTTCATATTCAGTGTTGGTCAATGGGTTAGTAACATAATAATTTAAAGCCAAGAGAGGTCTTAGATAAGGAGATCCTCTATCACCATATTTGTTCATTATTATGGCAGAGGTTTTGGGTAGGAACTTGAAGAAGGCTAACAAATATGGGCTTATAAATGGACTTAAGGCTAGTAATAACATCGACAACATCACCCATCAACAATTTGTAGATGATACAACCCTTTTTGGGAGGGCAAGGATAAATGAGGCCATAGCTTTGAATAACTTATTAAAGGAATACAAAAGAGCATCAAGGTAAAAAGTTAATAGGACAAAATCCAAAATTTACTTCCTAAACACTCCAACTAAAATCAAAGCAAGGATTTGTAGGTTACTTCAAATGGAGGAGGCAAATTTTCCAACAACTTATCTAGGGATGCCCTTATTTGAGGGAAGAATGAGGATAGAATTATGGAATCCAATTATAAGTAAAGTTTAGAATAAACTACCAATATGGAAAGGTAGATGGTTATCGTTAGTAGGAAGAGTGTAGCTAATTAAATCAGTCTTACAGGTCATTCCAACATATTATATGTCATTGTATACTATGCCAAAATCAATAGAAAAAATTTAATCTATATTATGCGATCCTTTTTGTGGTCAGGATTACATGATAAAAGAAAATTTCCTTTGGTGAAATGGAGCAAGGTGTGTGATGATAAAACTAGGGGAGGTCTCGGTTTAAGAGTTCTTACAGATGCAAACTTAGCTCTTAGGGGAAAAGTAATTTGGAGATTATACAAAGAGAGTCAAAGACAATGGGCAAGAATTCTTCTAAGTAAGTATGTTGAGCCCAATGACCCAAGCTTAATATTTACTGCATTCTCTCTACCAAATGGTTCTACTCTTTGGAATGGTTTAAAAAAATCTATTGATCTAGTGATTAAAGGTTTAAGATGGGTGGTGGGAACTGGAGAAATGTTTTCTATTTGGATGGATACTTGGTGTGATAAAAAACACTCAATCTAGATCCAATTTTGAAACCTTGGATGAGATTACTTCAAGATAAATATGGTGATAGGGTTTCAAACATTTTGTACAAGGATCGAGAAGGAAGATACAAATGGAAAGAAGATTTTTTTACAAGTATACAAGATATTGATGCTAGGAGGCAGTTGAGTAGAAAGATAACAACAATGATTATTTTGAGGAGAGCCAAGGATAAATTGATTTGGGAGTTGAATAGCTCAGGAGAATACACAACAAGAAGTGGATATAATGTAAAGCACCAACAAAATAAGAATATCACAAGAATATGGAGAGATATTTGGGATAGCCCAAGCATTCCTAAAGTCAAAATGTTTGTTTGGCTAGTAGGTCATAGAAGATTTTTATCCTAGGATAACCTTATGAAAAGGGGTTTTCATGGCCCCTGACAATGTGTTCTTTGTAAAAGAAGGAGGAGAGTATAGACCATCTCTTGGGACATTTCTTAATAGTCTGGAAACTATGGCAATGGATTCTTAATATGTTTGGTAAATGCATGGTGATGAATGACATAATTAAAGAATGGTTAAAGCAATGGTAAAGCACTTTTAAAAGTGAGGCTTTACAGACAATCTGGGATATATCAAAAGATACAATACTTTGGATTGTATGGCTAGAAAGGAATAGAAGAATATTTAAAGGAAAGGAAAGCAATTTAGAGGTAATGAAAAGGAAGATTTTTTTAGCCATAGAGGAGTCTAAACCAACCCTATCAACTCACCCAATCCCTAATCTGGAAGCAAAGAGCCTTGATAGATGGAGTCAAGTCATCAAATGGAATTATGATGTTGGGTACAAGAGAAACAAAAAGAAGGCAAAGAATATAAAGTGGAAACCACCAGACGTGGAGTTGGTCAAATTGAATTTTGATGGAGCATCTAAAGGAAATCTAGGACTAGCAGGAGGAGGAGGAATAATTAGAAATAATAGAGGAGAGATTTTATCTCACTAATAATGGATTTAAGACAAATAATGAAGTTGAAGCTTGGGCGGCTTTGGAAGGGTTAAGAATATGCAAACAAATGAAATGGAACAAAGTATGGATGGAAGGTGATTCACTCATAGTAATAAATGCAATTTTGAGGAAAGCAAAGGCTCCATGGAACATACAAGAGATAATTGTGGAAATTCAAGATCTTGCTAAAGAGTTTGAAGAAATTAGGTTTACACATATGTTAAGGGAAGGAAACAAATGTGTAGATAGGCTAGCCAATAGAGGGGTTTTAATTGAGGATCGTGAAGTTAAATTCTCTTTTCCATGGTTAGAGGAAGTAGTAAGTTTAGTTGAAGTTGACAAGAAAATGTTGACTGTCTGAATCAAATAATGATTAAGATTTACTTTAATGTTTTCCATTGGTAATATTTGCTTTATTTTATAACATTAATGTGTTTTCATATAAACTATTTATTATAATTTTTGTGGTTGCACTTGTGCTTCAGGAAGGAAACTAGCAATCCAGATTTGGTAAAGCGGACTATGATAGTGCGATGTTTTGGAAATATTACTCTACTAAGATGCAATGCATAGATAGTAGAGGTGAAGTTTTGGTATTGTGAAGGTTGCTAGGAAAATGTCAAGAAGGATGCTGAATTATGGAATATTTGTATTCACACAAAAAATTAAAAAGAAAATCAAGAATTCAAACATTTTATGTAAAATGATGTAGATTTCTAGCTATAACATCTCAATTGAGATGAGAAGTGAATCTATTTTTAAACTCTCAAACTTTAAATAAGAGAGTTGTGATTTTTCAAGGGTGGGGGACCCGAGTACAACCCCCATTTTTTTTTATTTGTGGAAAACATCCCAAAAGGGATGCCACTTTCGGGTAAGACCCAAGGAGGCAGGGGTATCCATTCCACCAAAAATGCCCAGGACTCGGACCTGGCCTACCACCTTTGACACACTCAAGGAGCAAACAAACACACAAACCCAATTAAAAATAAGCAAATAACAACAAAAATAATAAAATAAAATAAAAAACATGCTCCTTGAGTGTGTCAAAAACAAAAGCACAACCAAACACGCACAATAAGATAAAAGAAACCACAACACAAACCACATAGAAAAACACAAGAAACACATAACAAAACACAGACAAGACAAAAACAACAGAACACTACAAAGACATAACCCAAAAAAAAAACAAGAAAAATAAACACAATCAAAACCTTAAAAATTAAAAAATAAAACAAAAATAAAAATAAAAAACAACCAACAATAGACAATAAAAAAAACAAAAAATATAGAAAACACTCACCCATAAAAACACGAAATAACACAAACAAAGAGAAACCCAAGAACAAGAACGAAAAAAAACACAAGAACAATAACAAAAAACATAAAAAAAAACAAAACAACAAAAACACAAGAACAACAAAAAACAACACAAAGAACACAAAAACAAAACAAAATAAAAAAACCCACCCACCTTAAAAAACTAAACAAAAAAAAACAAAAAGGAAAAAAGAAATAAAAAATGAACAAAACAAAGACCTATCTAGACCATAAGACTATTAAGGCAAGAATCAACAGAGGAAACAAAATAAAGAATAGAATGAGCTAGGGAACTAAAAAAAACTGAATGAACCAAAGAGAAGCAAAAAAAAAAAAACTGGAGCCATCCAAAGAAATGATAGAAAGAAGAGCTTCCCTAATTTGAGAAGCCCACCATATAGGAGGGTGGCCATAACAAGTAAGATCACCTTTGTCCAAAGCCCAATTAGCTAAAGCATCAACACTCTTGTTTTGATCTCTGACCACATGATTGTAATCAACTTTCAAAAATCCCATCCGGATTAAGCTGAATCTTCTCAATAATTCTTTTTATTCTCCAATCCACCTTATGATTCTTAGAAGGATTCTTCAAGAGATTAATCATAAGTTGAGAGTCATACTCAACTAACACCTTTTCCCATCCAACCTTAGTAGCCTCTTGAAGACCTCTGAGGGTACCATACGCCTCGTCAAGGTTATTGGAAAGAATACCCAAATTCTCGGCAAAAGTAAAAACCAGGGAGCCATCTGAAAGTCTACCAATTCCTCCCACACTGGCTTTTCCGGGGTTCCCTCTAGAGGCTCCATCAGTATTGACTTTTCCAAAATCCTTAGGAGGAGGTTGCCAATTTCTATTCCTATCCAATTTACTAATACTCACATTCCCTTTAAGATGGTTGCCCTTAGAAGGTTTAATCTTCAATCTTTGCATCACTTGATCCCATATTTGGTGGGAGTTTTGGGGGTGATTAAGGAGATGATGGACTGATTCAACTAAGTTGGCTATGGTCTTTTGCCAAATATAGTGAATATCCTTCCTATCTTGATTAAAAATTTGGTTGTTCCTTTCATTCCAAATATTCCAAAGAAGGATGGTAGAACCCATCCAAACTAAGCGCCTAATAAAATGATCAACACCCTCTTGATTAGGCCAATCCCTCCAAAGTTGTTCAAAAGTAAAAAAATTGGACCACTTGTAAGCCAAGTAAAGTGGCCATTCTCCTCCATAGCTCAGAGGCTAAAGTACACTCAATAAAAATATGGTTGATATTTTCTACATTCTCTTCACACATTTCACATCTAAAAGGGCCATGAAAACCACGCTTCATAAGTTGCTCACCGGTAAGCACCCTACGATGCAATAAAAGCCAATTAAAGAACCTCACCTTAGGCCAGAGCTTTTGAGCCCACAATTGAGAAAATATGTCAGAAGAATGGTTGGGATTATTATGGCATAAGGTCAAATAACCTTGAGCAAGCTGAATACTCACCCTTAGTAGTGTTGTTCCATCCAAAACAATCTTTTTCATGGGACCAAGAGAGGGATCTCATATGAAGGATGCCTTGGATATCTTGTCTTTGCCTTTCCGGGATTTGAATAGGCCGAGTCCTCAATAGGGATCCAATATCTACCAACCTTTGAATTACCGGTATGGTACCGACAGTAATTAGCCACCTTTATCCAATTAGCTCGGTGAAGCTCCTCCATCCAAGGCCTCCAATCGGGAAACGAGTTATCAAAGGCTTGTGACCATCCCAAGAATCTGTCCAAAAATTTGCATGTTGACCATTATGAATGATCCAAAATAATTTTTCCTTAATCAAATCCTCATCAGTATTAAGAACTGCTAAAATGGGAGAACCTTTGGAAGGAAGTTGATAGCGAACAAGGTCTTCGAGGACTTTTGTTCTCAGCATATTTAGCACGGAGATTATTGGCCCAAAGAGCATTGGGGTTATGCAACATCCTCCAATATAATTTAGCGAGCTAAAGCTTTGTTGTTATTAATTGAAGACCGTAAACCTAACCCCCCTTCACTCTTAGGAAGACATAAAGTATCCCATTTCACCAAGGCCCATTTTCTTTTCTCCTTAGTACCACTCCAAAGGAAACGATGACTGATTTGATCCAATTCTCGAAGAACAACCTTTGGAATATTCAAAATGGAAGAAACATAAATAGGAATAGCTTGAAGGACTGATTTTACCAAGGTGATTCTACCCCCATAAGAAAGCCACTTGTTGGTCCACTTTCCAATTTTCTTCTTGACTTTGTCCAACAACCAATTCCAATATTTATTTTTTTGCCTTTGAATATTTATGGGAATACCTAAATAAGTGATTGGAAGAGAGGTCTTCTTATATTTTAGCTTATCCAAGACCATGGATTCCTGTCTAGCAGAAGCGGTGAAAGAAAATAACTTTAGATTTGTGTTCATTGATCAAGCGCCTGATAGCCTTAGAAAAATAGCTAATGATTTGCTTAATATTAGAAGCTTCCTTAAGCTGTAGCTTTACCTAAAATAGTAGAGTCATCCACAAATTGAAGATGAGAGATAGGTCTAGCTCCATGAGCAATGGTAACTCCCTCAAGGGTTTTGTTTTCCCTCTTTTTGGTTATAGTCCTACCCAAGCATTCAGCAAGAATGATGAATAAATAAGGGGATAGCGGGTCACCTTGCCTAATACCTCTGGAAGCTGGGAAAGACTGAGAAGGCCTGCCATTGATAAGAACTAAGTAGGAAACTGAAGAGATACATCCCATAATCCAATCCATCCAATCCTTAGAGAAACCAAATTGCCTCAAAACTTTGATAAGGAAGTGCCAATCCACTCTGTCATAAGCTTTGGATAAGTCTAACCGAATGAACATGGAAGGAGAATTTTGCATATCCATGGAATGGATGGCTTCTGAGCAAGAACTATCTCATCTACTATTTGACGTCCTTCCACATAACCCCCTTGCTCCGGGAAATAATCTTATGCAAAAGAGGCTTCAACCTTTACTGCCATGATTTTAGTAATGATTTTGAGAAGAACATTACATAAAGCAATAGGTCTAAAAGCTGAGATATGATCAACCTCTTGAGCTTTTGGAACAAGAGTAATATAAGTTTTATTGATAACCTTCAAAATTTCTTTGGCTTTCCTGGCTTCTTCCACCACCTCTAATAAATCAACATGAAGGATATCCCAGAACTCTTGGTAGAACTCAATAGGAAAACCATCGGGACCTAGGGTTTTCCCTTTTTGCATTTTAAAAACTACTTGTTGAAGCTCATTGATAGTAACAGGAGCGAGTCAAAATAGAGTTCTCCTCGGAAGTGATAAGAGAAGGGATTGCTTGAAGAACATTATATTGTGAAGGTGAGTCAAGGGGAGTAGCAGCAAAAATATTGGAAAAGTAATCAACAACAATAGAGTTCATGCCATCCCAAGTATAAACAACATCTCCAGAATCTGATTTTAAGGAAGAAATAAAGTTGTGAGATCTTCGAGCTAGAAGAGATTTGTGGAAAAAATTTGTGTTTCGATCTCCTTCTTTGAGCCATTGAATTCTAGATTTTTGCTTCCATAAGATTTCTTCTCTTTTTTCCCATTCCTCTAACTGAGTTGTGAGCTTAATTTCATCTGCACTTCTCTTCTCTGTGAGGCCATCTAAACGGATTTTCTTATTCAAATTTTCAAGATGAGCAATAACTTCATGTTTTTTTTTATGAACATCCCCAAACTCTTTCCAGTTCCAAGTCTTGATTTTGGATTTAATGTATTGCGGTCTTTTGACAAAACAGAACATCTTAGTCCCATGCCTAGGTTTACCTTCCTTCCACCATTGTTGCACATGAGGTCTGAAGGAAATGTCTCTAAGCCACATTAATTGAAAACGAAAAGGAGAGAAACTCACATTGGTTTTCCACATTTCCACCATTGCTGGCCAATGATCCGAACCAGCATTATTAAGAGTCTTCACTTTAGGAATGTGACCATGGATTAAGAAATTTTCAGAGAGCAAAAACCTATCCAATCTCTCCATTATACAAGCTAAGCCTTGCCTTCTGTTAGACCAAGTCATAAGGCCATTATACTGGTTGGATATCCACAAGATGGAGGTTTGCAATATATTCGCTCATGAGGTCAGTGCTTTTGTCCAAATTTCTATTTCCCCCCTTTTCTCATCCAGAGAGAGGATGGTATTGAAATCTCCTCCGATCAAGATCCAAGCTTTAGGAAAATGAGAGATAATATGAGTAATATCCTTCCATTGTCTTCTTTTTTCCTCCAAAGAAGTCGAAGCATAAACAGTAATGCAGAGCATAATCTGGTTGGAATGTCTACTTTGAATAGCTATAGCCAACAAACCCCAACTACCAACCATATGGTGAATAACTACCTCTTTTGGATCCCAAAGACAAGCAATGCCACCCGAAGTCCCTTGGGAGCGAGGGAAACCACTTTTCCAGCTGGCCAAATTTTACTGGCAATTAAGTCCATATCCTCCATTGACATCTTAGTTTCTTGAAGGAAAACAAGATGTGGATGATTTACTGAATCATTCTTCTAATTTCATTTTGTTTTGAAAGACTCCCTTTGAGTCCTCTAATATTCCAAGTGATGATCTTCATTAATACCAGGGCTAAAAAAGTTGGGAAGGGCATTAATCTTACCTTCCTCTACAAGCTTTTCACCTTCTTTTACCATATGATATTGATTGGTCTTGCGACCTACTTTTTGATTAGAATCCATCTTCAATTTTTTTCCCTGTTTCTTGACTTATTCCAATTGAATCTGAGATGGCTTCTAACCTTGAAGAATGCTCGTACACGGCCAAAATTTTACTAGATGGTTCAATAGAGTCTATATTGGGACCTGCATTATTTGAAGTTTTGACATTTGAAATATTGTTTTTCTTGTGTAAATTTTCTCCTTTTTTTTCTGTTGAAAACCTTTGATTTGTTGGTTTGTCTCCGAGTTCTTCCCTTCATATTTAAATTGTGTTTCTAAGATTTCAGTTTCCATTATTTCCTCTTCCTCACTTGGGACATCATTTGTGGAAAGGATTTCAAACATATTAGCGAGATGACTTTGATTGATCCTTCATAACTGGTTTTTTTAGTGTTCTTCTTCTTAGGTATTTGGAAACCTGCTAAGTTTATATCTTCTTTCTTTTGATCAGGAATTTTATTTGGGCAAGCAATGGCCAAATGACCATATTCATGGCAAATTCTACAACGAAAAGGAATGTTCTCATAGTCCACTACTTGCTCCCAAGTGTCTTCCCCAAATTGTAATGTGATCTTTTTAGGTAGGGGTTTGTCAAAATCCATTAAAACACAAATCCGAGCATAAATAATATGTTCAAAATTTTGAGTACAATCAGTGGTCATCATAAAAGTTCCTAAAGAGTTTCCAATTGAAGAAAAAATAGTAGGATTCCAAAATTCAATAGGGAGGCCAAAGAGTCTAACCCACACGGGAGCAATAGAAGGCATCTCTTCTTCGGCTTTAAATTTAGTATGCCAGGGCTTCATGAAAAGCCCTGCCCTTCCAAAAAACCAAGGCCCCCCTTGAAAAGTTTTCTCTCTATCTTCATTATTAGCAAATAAAACAAGAAAATAACCATTTGGATAAATAGAGATTTGTAACTCACCTTTAGTTTTCCAGCTTTTTGCAGCCCAGACTTTGAAAGCAGATAGACTCGGACGAAAACCCACGAACCGACAAATTAGTCCTCTTTTTTCCAAATCTTCAATGCCAGTCTGAATGTTATCCATATCAAGCTTAACAATAGGAGTTCCATCAGCTGCTTTAAGACATCCTGACTCCGTTTTCCTGGGATCAATCTTAGGCATTCTTAGAGGTTTATGGGAAGCCCTAATATTGATATTAGCATTGGGCTGAGGCTGTCCACCACGAAGGGCATCCCTAAAATTCATTTTTGGGACTGAGTCTTCAAAATTCTTACCCTTGATAGGGGTTTTCACAGTAGAATTATTTTGTGGGTGCACCTTAGCACCAGATTCACTTGAGATATGAGCCATTTTTTGATCAACTGCTTGAAACTTGTTTCGTGATCTCTTTAATCCTTGCCCTAGACGCCGTGGAAAGGTATGGTTTTCACTTTTCTTTTGTGCAGCAAATTGGAAGCCGTTGTCACTCAAGTTCACAGTATGATCTGTTGAAAGACAAATTTCTAACCCATCTTGTATCTCCTGCAACATTTCTTGCTAAAATATTGAGAATAAACCACAAAAATATTGGCCGCTAGGGCCCGAAGGCCCTAAAAACCAACCTCTGAAGCTGCTTGCACTCAACCCAGATGAAACCCTCGCATAGCCGCTTGCCAAATATGTCGTTCACACATAGGGATGCGCTAGGATCTGTGTTGCTCCAAATGATATGAAAATTGGTGGAGACGTTCTAGGGTTTTTCAGGCATCTACCCTCAAAATTTCAGCTCAATCCGAGTCCGGATGAGTGAGATATGACCGAAACAAGTTCGGAAGTTTGGGCAGTCCTGCGAAAAACGTCCGTCCCACAAATCCTCCTTGCTCTTCTAAAATCTGTTAAAATCCGCTTAAAGTAGCTAATTATCCCCCGAGTACAACCCCTTGTTCTCCAGCATAAATAACAAATATAGTAATACTACCAATAGTAATACCATTATATAGTTTGGGAGAGAATGTGAGTTGAAACAAACCTCAAATTTTATTGTTTTAGAAACCAAGTGTTGTGAATGTAAGGAGGAAGCAAGTGTGAGCAAAAACCAAGTGAGAAAATGAGCAAGATTTGCCTTTCATTCTTTTGGATCTTTAGAAAATTTAAGAAATGACTCTTATGAGAAAAAACTAGGTAGCATGATAGGAAAGTCATTTTTTTTAGTTTTAACTAGAAGTAAGGATGTCATAGCTAAAAGTATGGATGCCCTAGTGGGAACAAGAGGGAGGTCAAATTGAATAGCTCAAGAAAATACACAACAAGAAGTGGATATAATGTAAAGCACCAACAAAATAGGAATATCACAAGAATATGGAGAGATGTTTGGGATAGCCCGAGCATTCCTAATGTCATTTTTTTTTGGCTAGTAGATGATGGAAGAATTTTTTCTTATATTAACCTTATGAAAAGGGATTTTTATGGTCCCTCACAATGTGTTCTTTGTAAAAAGGAGGAGGAGAGTTTAGACCATATCTTGGGACACTTCTCAATAATCTGGAAACTATGAAAATGAATTCTTAATATGTTTGGTAAATACATGGTGATGAATGGTAGAATTGAAGAATGGTTAAAGGAATGGCAGAGCACTTTTAAAAATGAAGATACAATACATTGGATTTCTTGGCTAGAAATGAAGAGAAGAGTATTTAAAGAAATAAAAGCAGTTTAGAGGTAATAAAAAGGAATATTTGTTTAGTTATAGAGGAGTTTGAACCAACCCTATCAACTCACCCAATCCCTAATTTGGAAATAAAGAGCTTTGATAAATGAAATCAAATCATCAAATGGAATTATGATGTTGGGTATATGAGAGACAAAAATAAGGCAAAGAATATAAAGTGGAAACCACTACATGTGGATATGGTTAGATTGAATTTTTATGGAGCATCTAAAGGAAATACAAGACTAGCAGGAGGAGGAGGAATGATTAGAAATAAAAGAGAGATTTTGTCTCATTACTCTTTCAATAGTGGATTTAAGACAAGTAATGAAGTTGAAGCTTGGGTGGCTTTGGAATGGTTAAAGATATGCAAACAAATAAAATGAAAGAGTATGGATGGAAGGTGATTCACTAATAGCAATAAATGCAAAATTAAGGAAAGCAAAGACACCATGGAACATACAAGAGATAATTGTCGAAATATAAGACCTTGTTACAGAGTTTGAATAAATCAGGTTTACACATAGGTTAAAGGAAGGAAACAAATGTGTAGATAGGCCAGCCAATAGAAGGGTTTTAATTGAGGATCTTGAAGTTAAACTCTATTTTCATTGGTTAGAGGAATTAGTAAGTTTAGTTGAAGCTAACAATAAAATGTTGATTGCTTGGATCAAATAATGATTCAAATTTACTTTAATATTTTCCATTGGTAATATTTGTTTTATTTTATAACATTGAGGTGTTTTCATGTAAACTATTTATTACAACTTTTGTGGTTGTACTTATGCTTCAAGAAGGAAACTAGCAATCCAGATATGGTAAAGCGGACAATGATAGTGTGATGTTTCAAAAATATTACTATACTAAGATTCAATGCATAGACAATAGAGGCAGAGTTTCGATATTATGAAGGTTGTTGTGGGAAAATGTTAAGAAGGATGCTAAATTATGAAATATTTGTATTCATACATAAAATTGAAGAAGATCCATAAAATGAAAACCAAGAATTCAAATATTTTATAAAAATTGATGTAGGTATCTAGCTATAGCAACTCAATTGAGATGAGAAATGAATATGTTTGTAAACTCTCAAGCTCTACAGGAGAGAGTTGTGATTTGTTGAGTACAACCCCTTGTTCTCAAGAAAAAATAAACAAGAGAAAGGTCAAATCTATGGCAAACCTTATTCGAGTAGCAAATGTTACACCATAAGTGATTATCAAGTATGAGATGATCAAACATGACATAAAGGTTGTTAAAATTAAAGTTTTTATTATATAGGTTCAATGGATATTGGTCAATTTTTTCATAAATTCAAAATTGAATCAAGTGAAAGTAGGGTTTGAATTCAAATTACTTCATGAATTTTCTTTTGAAATTATTTTTCCTCAACGTCTTCTCTAGTATGAGAACCAAGGATAAAATAATGGGTGGTGTTCCATAGTTTAGGAGGAGAGATGCGTTATATTTAAGACCATGGAGTAAGATTTTTTGTGGAGACAAATTATTAAAAATCTTCCAATGTAGATTAGGTTTTTTGGAACTCCATAGTAGCTTATCAATGAGGATATTTTGATAGATTGCATCTCTATAGTTTCATATTCAATGTTGGTCAATGGGTTAGTAACAAAATCTTTTAAATCCAAGTGGTGAAGGGCTACTCCACCCAACACTCCACACAATATTAAAAATCATAGAAAAATTCAGAAGAAACACAGTATTTGATATTTATTTCGAATTACAGAATCAGAGTTACAATGCTATGACCACAAGGCTTATTTTATCACCAAGAAAGTCAACTAGAAATTTGCAAGCTCGAGCCACGATCTATCTTCTCGGACTGCCTTTTGGTGATCCCTATTCCCCCTTTAATAACTTCCATAGAACTTTATGGAAATCGTAACTCCTCTTTTCCCACCCAGGAAGATATTCATTTGAAATTTTTATTTTTATTTTCTCGTCCAGAAAGATATTCAAATTTGAATTTCACTAGCACAACTTTTCAGAACCATAACTTTTGAACCTGGTGTCTGATTGGCTATAATAAGATATCATTGGAAATATTGGGAAGAGATCTAAAATGCCAAAATTATCTATAGATCATTTTGTCAAATTCCCATCCTTCTTCAAGGCCTCTAAATTTTTCAAATTTTATTTTTAATCATTATTGGTGGATTTTCTCGGGATGAAAAATTTAATATCTCTCATACTATTTAGGATATTGGGGTGATTCTTTCGCCATAGGATAAATTTTTCCATTCCACTTCTTGGGGTAGATTTTCAAATCCATACATGCCCGTTTAGGCTGACTTACTAAAAATAGTCGATGATTGATTTTTGTCTTTTTGGAATTCTAACCAATTTACACCTCCCAAGTGTCTTCATGGACTCCAAAACAACTAAAGAAACTTACAAATGAGAGAGAATTTTTTTTTTTTTTTTTATGGTGATGCAAGATTGCCCTTACACCACTGGATGCTCTTTCATCACCAAGAGAGTTCTTAGACAAAAATATCCTCTATCACCATATTTATTCATCATTATGGCAAAGGTTTTGGGTATGAACATGAAGAAGGCTAACAAATACAGGCTTATAAGTGGATATAAAGATAGTAATAACATTGAAAACATTACCCATAAATAGTTTGTAGATGATACATCTCTTTCTAGGCGGGCAAGGATAAATGAGGCTAGAGCTTTGAATAACTTATTAAAGGAACACAAAATAGCATCGAGGTGAAACGTTAATAGGACAAAATCCATAATTTACTTTCTAAACACCTCAATTAGAATCAAAGCAAAGATATGCAGGTTACTTCAAATGGAAGAGGTAAATTTACCAACAAATTATATAGGGGTGCCTTTATTTGAGGGGATAATAGGGATAGAAGTATAGAATCTAGTTATAAGTAAAGTTCATAATAAACTTCTAACATGGGAAGGTAAATTTTTATCATTAGCATGAAGAGTGCAGGTAATTAAATTAGTCTTACAGGTGATTCCAACATATTATGTCCTTGTATACCATGCCAAAATCTATAGAAAAAATTTTAATCTATATCATATGGTCAAGATTACATGATAAAAGGAAAATTCATTTGGTGAAATGGATCAAGGTGTGTGACTATAAAACTAGGGGAGGTCTTAGTTTAAGAGTTCGTACATATGTAAACTTAGCTCTTAGGGGAAAAGTAATTTAGAGATTGAACAAAGAAAGTCAAAGACAATGGGAAATAATTCTCCTAAGTATGTTGACCCCAATGACCCAAGCTTAATATTTACTACATTCTCACAACCAAATGGTTCAACACTATGGAAATCTATTGATAAAAGATCTAAGATGGGTGGTGGGAACTAAAGAAAAAAACTATTTGGATGGATACTTGGTGTGATATAAAACCATTCAAACTAGAACCTATTTTGAAATAATGGATGAGATTACTTCAAGACAAATATGGTGATAGGGTTTCGAACATTTTGTACAAGGATTGAGAAGGAATATACAAACGAAAAAAATATTTTTTTACAAGTATACAAGACATTGATGCTAGGAGGCAATTGAATATAAAGATGACAACAATTATTATTTCAAGGAGAGCTAAGGATAAGTTGATTTGATAGTTTAATAGCTTAGGATAATACACAACAAGAAGTGGATATAATGTAAAGCACCAATAAAATATGAATATCACAAGAATATGGAGAAATATTTGGGATATCCCAAGCATTCCTAAAGTCAAAATATTTGTTTGGCTAGTAGGTTGTAGAATAATTTTATCTTGGGATAGCCTTATGAAAAGGGGTTTTCATGGCCCCTCACAATGTGTTTTTTGTAAAAATGATGAGGTATAGACCATCTCTTGGGACACTTCTCAATAGTCTAGAACCTATTACAACGAATTCTTAATATGTTTGGTAAATGCATGGCGATGAATGACATAATTGAATAATTATTACAACAATGGCAAAGAACTTTTAAAAGTGAGACTTTATAGACAATACAGGATATATCAAAAGATACAATACTTTATATTGTATGGATAGAAGAAAATAAAAGAATATTTAAAGGAAAGGAAAGCAGTCTAAAGGTAATGAAAAGGAAAATTTGTTTAGCCATAAAGGAGTCTAAACCAACTCTATCAACTCAATTCTAATTTAGATGAGGAGGAGGAATAATTAGAAATAATATAGGAGCTATTTTGTCTCATTATGCTTTCAACAGTGGATTTAAGACAAATAATGAAGCTAAATCTTGGGTAGCTTTAAAAATATTAAAAATATGCAAACAAATGAAATAGAACAGAGTATGGATGGAAGGCAATTCACTCATAGTAAAAAATACAATTATAAGGAAAGCAAAGGCTCCATGGAACACACAAGAGACAATTGTGGAAATACAAGACCTTATTATAGAGTTTGAAGAAATCAGGTTTACAGATACGTTAAGGGAAGGAAACAAATGTGTAGATAGGCTAGCCAATAGAGGGGTTTTAATTGAGGATTGTGAAGTTAATTTCTCTTTTCCTTGGTTAGAGGAAGTAGTAATTTTAGTTGAAGCTAACAAAAATATGTTGATTGCTTGATTCAAATAATGATTAAGATATACTGTAATGTTTTCCATTGGTAGTATGTGCTTTATTTTATAACATTAATGCATTTTCATATAAACTAATTAGTTGCAATTTGTGTGGTTGCACTTATGCTTCAGAAAGGAAACTAGCAATCTAGATATAGCAAAGCAAACTATGATAGCGTGATGTTTTAGAAATATTACTCTATGAAGATTCAATGCATAGACAATAAAGTTGGATGCTTGGTATTGTAAATGCTATAGCAGGAAATATCAATAAGGATGTTGAATTCTAGAATATTTGTATTCATACAAAAAATTGAAGATCCAAAAATGAAAGTTAAGAATTCAGACATTTTATGTAAAATGATGTAGGTATCAAGTTATAGCAACTCAATTGAGATGATAATTGAATCTATTTGTAAAATCTCAAGCTATAAAGGAGAGAGTTGTGATTTGTCAAGGGTGGGGACATGGGTATAACTCCTTTTTCTCTAGCTAAAAAAAAAGAAGGAGATTTTGAAGAATATTGGGAATAGGGGAGTCCATTCAGGAGGGATCGACTAATAAGGAGTAAAGACATATTATATATACTCAAATACATGTTGCCATGGATATATTAAAACCTATGTCATAATTAATTAAGATCAAATTTCAATCAAAAGAGTGAGATGAATACATGGATTATGAAAATATTGTATTTTGATGTTGTAAATATTATGATATTGGTCATCAATTTTGACCTTAAGAGGGATTTATGTACTATAAAGTGATCCAATGATATTTTGGTTTAATGACTATGGGTTGCTTGTTGTTGTATTATAGGAGTATAAATAATCCCCTTCACCAACCACTTTTCACATTGGTTGGAGATCATTTTCATTTGTCAATGAATATATTTGATGTCCAAGGGCAACATATAACTATCTTTCATGCCTCTCCATTATTTTCATGTTTTATATTATCTCTATATGGGTTTTTGAGTATATATTAATTTCATTTGTTTTCATAAAGTATGATAAATTTCTACTAATTGTCAGAGCAAGCATGAATCTCCATCACTTGTTCTAATATTTTTTCCATTCAAGATTTGTATAGATTGTTTCGTAACAAATTTGTAATCTAGAGCAAACAACAACAAAGTTGGGATGATATTTATGGATGTATATTATAATTTTTAGTCTTATCATAATTTTTATAGGCAAGACATATACTTTAAGTTATAAAAGATCACTAATTATATTAAAATCACTAGTTATATTATATTTCTATGAAAAACATTGGTGGGCATATAGTTTTTTGGGCAAAACCTTTAAGCCCACTCTTAGGATTAAGTTGGGGATAAAGTGTTGATGGGAATGGAAAAAGGATAGGGAAACCCTCAAACTAAGAATAAATAGAAAAGGAGAGGGATAGTTATTTGGGAAACCAAAAATAAATATCACAAGTTTTAACAAGAAGTAGGACTAAGATAATAAATAAGGGGGGAAATGATGTAAATAAAAGGGTAAAAATTTATTGATAAAAATTCTGGATTACAGAGTGCAACTGAGCTTCCAACCAAGACTCAAATAAATAGCCAAATAGGCTAAAACAACTAGACTAGAATGACATCAGTAAAAGACAACAAGAATAAACCACATTAAGTTTGTACATCCTTGTGGATCAACTCCCACAGACGTTGAGAGTCTCCAGACGAGAGACCCTCCCAATTATCGATACTCCAAGGATCCAGCAGTTTAGAAGCCCTTTTGGCCAGGTAATCAGCAACCACATTCCATTCCCTTGGAATGTGCACAAAGGATATAAATTCAAACTCTTCACTCATTTTGAGAATCTAAACGGCTATAGAGGCCAACTGCCAATTAACTTCCTCCACCCTTTTACTGTTTAAAATATTAACCACAATTTGAGATCAGACTCGCAGATAATCCTATGCCAGCCAAGAGAAAACCCCTCCGCAAGGCCTCAAGAATTGCAAGAGCTTCCATAAAATTGTTGGAGTGAACACCTTTATAAATGGAAAAGAAAAAACTGACACCACCAGTAGAATCTCTCCCAACATCGCCAATGCCAACATGTCCAGGATTACCCCTGGATGATCCATTAGTATTAATTTTTAAAACTCCTCTAGGGGGTGGCCTCCACCTACCATCTCTGATAACCTTCTTGCTGAGCTAAGGAATCCTACTAGGGATAGAAGAGTTCACACCATCCCCAAATATACCAAGGGATTGATGTACCTTCTCCTCCCTAGAATCCAAAAGAGGATCCACATCACATTTGCTATGGATGGTTTCCTGAACCATACATGATCCTTTACCAGATCTGTTGAACAGCCAAATAATTTCCTTGAAATATGCTTCAGTTTTGTTCGAGCCAAATTTGCCATATGATGCAAGAAGGGCCCAAATTCCAAGCCACCCGAAGGAAGGGGGCCTTGGTCGGAGGTCTGCCCAGACTACTCCAAAACTCCACCAAGGAAAGCATATGAAAACATGGATGGTTCCAAGCGCTCCACCAACGATGCAAAATGTCTATGGCAATTGGAAAAACATTCTTACTGCAAAGGACAAAAAAAGAGGGACCCTGAAATCCCCTCTTCCTCACATTATCCCAAGTGAGGCATTTATTACAAGCTACCAACAAGAAAAAGAAGTTACATTTTGGCCAGGAAAATTTGTTCCACACCTTTTTCCACCAAGTGACAGGAAGACTTCCATACTTTTGCTTATCAAGAACTTGATAACCATAGGCTACTGAGTAGGTTCCCTTAGGATCAGGGTTCCAAGCCAGAATATCTTTACCCCTCAATGAAGAACAAGGCCTCCCCATAAGAATAAGAGCAAGCACCTCTCTGTCCTTGGTCAGTCCCCCTAGGGCCATTCTTGTGGATCTTTCCACTTGTACATCTCCATATTTCCAAAAGACTAAATTTTTTTAAAGTCCTCCACATGAGACCAACTTGCTTCCAAGAAAAAAATTCTTAGGGAACGTAACCTAGGATATTTATTCAATATAGGAGGGTGGCCATCCCAAGAATCCTCCCAAAAAAGAGTATTTGATCCCTGATTGCAAATCCAAAACAAACCTTGCTTGATTAAATTAGCTCCTCTTTTCAGAGTGTCCCAGATAGCTAAACCTTTCCCAACCAAGCTGACTCTAGGGATTTCAACCTCATAAATACCTCTCAAGTATTTACAAGATAATATTTTATCCCAAATTTGATCTTAAGAGGTACACCATCTCCAATAAAGTTTTGCAGCCAAATCCTGCCCAAAAAGCGTTGTCTATCGTAACCCAAGGCCTACCTCTTGCATCGACCTACACATAGAATCCCACCTAACCAAACTCCATTTAGATTGATCAAGTTTTCCAAACCTTAAAAACTATCTTGACAAAGCATCCATGTCCTTGATGAAGTGAGAGAGTTATTTGCACAAAATATCTGTAAATGGATAAAGCTTGAATAATAGATTTTAAAAGCAACACTCTACCTGTAGTGGATAGCCATCTAAAATTCCAGTGATTCACCTTCCTTCTAAACTTATCAAGCATAGACTGCCAAGAAGATCTAGGTAGAGGGTGAGATGAAATTGGAATACCAAGATAAATGAAGGGGGAGTCCCAACCTGGAATATTATAATGCGAGCAATCCTGGCTTGAGCAATCTTCCTAACCCTTCCGCCATAATGATAAAAAAATAAGGAGATAAAGGATCTCCTTGCCTCAATCCCCTTGAGGCCTCAAACAACTCTGATGGCTCATTATTAACAAGAACAAAGAATGAGGAAGAAGAAAAACAACTCATCACCCATCTAATCCATTACTCAAATCCAAAAGCAACAAGAAATTTTTGAAGAAAGGACCATCTGACCCGATCATAGGCTTTGGCCATGTCCAACTTAATGAACATAGTTTTCTCCTTAGAAGTTTCCATCGAGTGAATAGCTTCTATAGCAATAACAACCCCATCCAAGATTTTTTGGCCAGAAACAAACCCTCCTTGCTCCTCAGAGATGATTTTTCTCAACCATATCTTCAGCCTCTCAGAAATAATTTTTGTGGTGATATTATACACAACATTGCAGAGAACAATAGGCCTGAACATTTCCAAGGAATTTGCTCCCTCTTTTTTGGGTATAAGCACCACAAATGTAGAGCATCTGTTTGTTCTTTTGGGACTCACGGACCACCTCCAAAAGATCAAATTTGATTAAATCCCAAAACTCTTGATAAAACTCAATCGGGAATCCATCTGGTCCTGGGGCTTTTCCTTTTTCATCTTGAGTACAACTTTTTCCAACTCCTCAAGAGAGATTGGACCCATCAAGTGCTCATTCATCTCTCTAGAAACAATCGTTGGAATATAGTTTAGAATAAGATTTTCATTCTCATCATCTGATAGGGAGTCCTCCTTGAAGAGAGAGGAAAAATACCTCTTAGTCTCTTCTAAAATATCCTTGAAAGAAGAGAGCAAGGCACCCTAAGAATTCACAAGAGAGGTAATCAGGTTACCATTACGGTGAGCCTTAACTAAGTTATAAAAGAAGGATGTGTTCCTATCCCCTTCCTGAAGCCAATCTACTCGAGCTTTTTGTTTCCAAAAAATTTCTTCCCTCAGTTCCCATTTAGCAAGGTCTTTCGTAGCCTCAAATTCCTCAACAAGAAGCTCCTTCGTGAATCCCTGATCTCTAATATTCCTTGAAGCTTCTTCCATCCTCCTAAGAGCTACCAGCTTAGCCAAGGAAAGGTTCCCAAAATTCATTCTATTCCATCTCTTCAATTTATGTTTTACAAATTGTAGTCGCTTCATAAAGGAATACATAACGGTGCCATGAGGAGGTTTGCCAATGGTCCACCAACCTCGCATGAAATCATGAAGCTTAGGATCACGAAGCCACATAAGTTGAAACTTAAAGGAGGGATTATTTTTTAGCCCTAACTCCAAAGAAGAGAGTTTGATAGGCCAATGATCATATCCCCTACCCTCCAAAATCACAGAACTAGCACCTCTATTATTACCCATCCAATAATTGGATATCAAAAACCTATCCAGTCTCTCTGAGATGGAAGCTTCCCCACATCTTCTATTGTGCCAAGTAAAGATCCCATTATCTAGCTTGATGTCAACCAAGTTTAGGGTCTGGATATGAGCACTGAAGACAGAAGAAAAAGGCTCGAGACGGTCCACCCCACCACGTTTCTCCTCTAGACAAGTGATAGAGTTGAAGTCTCCAGCCAAAATCCATGGGTACAGGGGAACCAAACTTCTCATAAAGCAAATGTGCTTCCACAAATTCACTTTATCATTGTAATCAACAGGAGCATACACATTTTTAAGTAGGATGATTTCACCATATTCATTATCATGCCCGACCATTGAAATAGACCATCTGCTGGAAATCCAAGTAAGAGGGGATATCTTAATCAGATCCCATAAAAAAGCGATGCCACCAACATATCCACATGCACTAATACACTGGCATTACCCCCTTATCCACAAATTGGGAGCAATATTGAACATACTATCAATAGCTAATTTAGTCTCTTGAATAAACACCACATCCAGAGAATGCACACGAACCAAATCACGAACAACTTTTTGTTTGGGGATGCTATTCAACCCTCTTACATTCCATGAGAGGATAATCATTTTTGGGGGTTATAAAAATGGGAGTCCAATGTTTTCACCAAGACCGAATCCACCAAAGTCTCCCCCATTAAATTAATTTTATCCTGGTCCTTCTTTTGACCCACCTTCATATTCTTATCTGAAAAATATTTTTTAATTATTTTTTGCTGCAATCCCAACACTGTAGGAGTTTTGTAGTCCAAGGATGACTACATCAGTGCTTGAGTAGGATAGGTCATAACTAAATCTGTACCACTTTTCAAAATAGTTTCCCTTATAGGGCTACACCCAACCATGTCCCCTATACTCAGATCCAAAGCCCTTTGTTCTTCATTTAAACCCCCTAGATCTGATTCCTTAAGTTCCCCCTCAAGAAGAGACATATGATTCGGCCTTGTTATATTTGCATCAGGTAGCGATGTTTCAGGCATCTCCATGCACTGATCAAGATCATCTAATATTTCAAAATGGTTGAGTAGAGCATCTGGCTTGGCTATCCTTAAGGTCTTTGTTTGTCCTTCGTCCTCTGTTTTGGGCTTTTACCGAAACAAAACCTTCCTTATCCCGTTCCCATTCCTTTATCGAGGCTTTTACTTTATCTAAACTTTGTCCAGACCGAGAGGGCCCAAAATTTGAAGCCACAGGCGAGACAAACTTAGGACATTTTCTTTGTAGGTGGTCATATTCACGAAAAATTTGGCAACGAAATGGAAGAGCTTCATAGTCAAGTTTTTAAACCCATGTAGTTGATCCAAATTGTATTTCAATAGAATCTAGAATAGGATTATTTAAGTTAATTTCAACACAAATACGAGCAATAGAAATTACCTTTTTATCCATTGTCTGTTGTGACGGTCCAATCGACTTGCTAAGTAGAAGGGCAATCTTATGCAAGATATCAGTTCTCTATAATTCCAACGGGAGCCATGGAAGCCGCACCCATACTGGAACCCACGATGGATGCTCCTCTGATGGATTGAAACCCACATGCCAGGGTTTAGTAAAGAGTCCCACCTGGTTATAGAAATAAGGACCCCCTTCAAATGCTTTGTTACGATCTGCAATACAAGAGAAAACCACCATAAAATAGTTGTTTGCACTCAACATCACCTCCACATTGCCTTCAGGATTCCAAGTCTTCCTGACCCAAGCCTCCACAAAGGGGAGAGAAATTCGGATGCCCAAAAATTTACCAATAAGGGCATGTTTGGTTAGATACTCCACATCTTTTGCCATCGAGTCTGGTTGAACCACTAGAACTGGCCTGGCTTCACATCGTTCCAAACATCCATTGTTCTTTAACAAGTGGTTCTCGACATGCACTGGAAAATCCTATTCCTTCCAGTCATTTTTAGATGAAAAAATATCATGAGCATGCACTCTCTGTGCCGAACCCGATGCCATCACGATATTCCTCCAATTTTTTAGACCTCCTTCGGAAGTCGCTGCCATCCCCGTAGAGCAGTTTTTCTTCATCAAACCCTAGTAGAGTAGTTTTTCCTCATCAAACCCTAACAACCGGTAATCATATATTTATGACTTTATATGTTTTGAATAATTTATTTATTTAAAAAGGGGGGAAATGATAATAAAGATGATATTTTGGAATATTTGGGATATGAATAAGTCCTCCAAAAAGAGATATCAAGCAATTAATAGGTTGCTATAGTCCTAAAATTATATTGATATGGAACAAAAAATAATTATTAAGGATCAAATGACATTAGCTTAATTGGTTAGATTCCCCAAATTTCAAGGAGGAGACCAAGATTTGAATCTTACCAAGAAATACATGCATAGTTACTCAGCTTGTTGTAATACCACCATGTGATCATGATGTAATATGAGTGAGGCTTGTTTCAATCCCATATAATTGATTAAAAAAACAAAAAAAAAATTAAAGGAATATAAGGATGTATTAAAAAGATTTGGAAAATGAAGGATTGACTAAAAATTTCTACTATGGGAGCTAAGGAGACATTGCAATTATATGGGACAATTATAGATGGAAGTAAAAATTACTAGAAGCAACAAATAATCAGACTATTGGTATTTTTTTATAAGAAAGAGCAAAATATCAAAATTGGAATCTTAAATGCATATGATCCAGCTATATTTTTGTTTGTAAAAGACGTCGTATGGAACTGTTTTTATTTATGTCAATGTTAATGATTATTCACAATTGTAATCTTTAGATTCTCAAGGGACTTTAACATAGTTCCATATTCTTCTTAAAAAAAGGATGATTTTCCTAGATGGTCTAGAACAATGGAGGATTTTTATTCCTTTTTCAATTTAAATGGTCATTCAGATGTTATTCTTTTAACCTTCTAATTTACAGAGATAATAAAAATATTGAGAAAACTCATATATTATAAAGATCAATAAGGTTTTTGTTATTTAATCAATGGCTATAAATAGATACGCAATCTCTTCAAACATTTTATAGTGAGCAAAATTAGATAAAAAGCCCATTTTATTGAGATGTGATATACTCGGTTTTTTTTTAATCTAAATCCATTTCCTTTTAAGTCAATGTAGCTCCAATACCCTAATTTCTTCCAAATAGTTATGTTATAACAAAATGATGAAAGGTTGAAGTATCATGCAAATTTTAGAATATCGAGCCTTTTAATAACATATTTAAATTAGAGGAGAAAACTAAATACAAGATTGATAATTTCCAAGAATAGCAAAAATCAATAGAACGGACCAACATGTTTATATACAATAAAACAATTATTTTATGATTATCATAATATATTATAAAATGAAGAGCCATGTTGGGCCCAAAAATATAGGGATATATAGCTCAAGAAAGGGGATAAAATACTAATTCTTTTGTGCTCCTCCCCAAAAAATTATCTTTTTTACCAAATAAAAAATATTTTAATCCATGTGTAAGAAATGTTGATGAAGAACAAGAGATTAGACAGGTAGCAATCATTAATTTCCAAAATATTTTATCTGAACTTAAGCAGGATAAAGAGGCTCATGGTGATATTTTGTAAAGAATTCTATCAATTATCACACAAAGATAGAATGAAATATTGGTGGGGAGATTTATTTATCTGTACATTATTCTTTCAGAGGCATTAGAAAGATCTCTCTTAAAACAAAATCCAAAGGCAAAGTCAAAGGCATTCAAGTTGTAATGAACGATCCACTTGAATCATATCTTCAATTTACTTATGACACTTTTCTTTAAGGGCTTCCCTCAATTAGTGAGGCCATGGAATCTAAACTAATATTATCATGATATGAAAAGGTTGTTGGATAGTTGATTAATAAGACAAAATCTAGGATCCTTTTAGTTAACACTACTATGGATTTATACCATATTATTATGGAGATATTAGGATTTTTAAACTAGGTGTTTTCTGCACTATTAGATTGGCATTAACAATGATTGCTTACTTACTACTTCTACAACTGTCAACTGACTACTTTGATATATCCTCTAACACTGACAACTGACTACTCTATTGTATTCCTTATACTACAGCTATATATTCTCTATTCTAGCACACTTACTATTTAGGACCCGTCAATCTGTGATGCGAAGTCTTCTCTATAGTATGCTCAATTATGATTTTGATTGGAAAAGGATTGAAAACAAGTTTAATAGGAACCTTCTAGGAAAATGTGTCTCTGGTTTCATGGGCTCTGTGACATACAAACTTTGGTTATGATTTGTGGTCAACTCAATATCTCAAAACTCTAACTACATAGGGTTTTTCCATACTTGTAGTTACACTATCCATTTTTTAGTGTACTGTGAGAGTAATTTTTGAGGCCTAACCACTTACTAGTGCACTACAAAAATCAAATGACCAATATCTTCCTATGGATAAAGGCTTCTCCTATTCTTAGGGGGTCTCCCTATATACTTGAGGGTACATGGGAGCTCATAATTGTATATAGGTGTTGTTTGAGGCCTGGGTATTGAAGTCAAATCACCCCTCACTTCACTAGATGTTTTACGGGCAATCTTGCTTAGCCAAAAATGATAGGTCCTTTGTGATATTTTAAAACCATTGACACATGATTTCTACCCTAACACACCAACAACAAAACAAATTTATGGTTTTTCATAATATTTGTAATGGAAAAAAAACATAATGGAAATTTATAGAGTAGAATAGATAGAGAGAAAGATATGAACTATTACTACTGCTATTGAACATGACTCTAGAAAGAGCTTTTATACCACTTGTTAGGAACCTTAAGATAAAAAATAAGCATAATCCATAGTAACAATGCAAAAATTAATAGAACACAAAATGAAATAACACAAGTACTTATTAAAATTACTAAAAAGGAATATACCAAACTTATATTATTGTAGGCCTCTTTGAGGGGGCAACCTCCTTAGATGCAAAGCTTCATTACAATATGAAATAGGAGACAATATATTCTTTTGCCACCCATGCCTTTATAAAGACTTGTATTTAAAAATAAGTTATTGTTACATCATTAAAATAACTCATACGTATACAAAGTAATTATTACATCATTCTCCTTATTAAATCATTACTAATTCCTACAATAGTGGTTACATCATAATAGGTCCATTCACAATAGATGCCTTTGAAGATACAACATTACATAATGATGGTTATATTAGGATACGATCCTAACATATGATGATGAATACCTAACGATACCAAATATGGTTTGAAAATCAAAGATAAAATTGTTCAATATAACTCTTTCTTTGGTGTATATATAGAAGAAAGTTGAAGTTCACAATTTATAGGAATTAAAACCTAGATATGAATTAGAGGTAAACATAACATGAGTTTGTTTAAGCAATTTGTTCTTCTCTAACATGTTTGGCAAGTGGATTCCAAGAAATGTTGAGTTGTATCCTTCCTCTTCATTTCAATTTAGTGTCTATTTTGTTTTTCAATGACTTGTTTAACCTTTCTTTTTATTGAAATTCGCAACATTTTCTAGAAAGAAATAAAAGCAACCAATCCACTCATATATTATATAAAAAGAGTAAAAAGATGTGTCAACATACAAAATTCATATTATTTGCATTTGTAGTAGTATAAGGAGCATGTAGAATATATTGTGGGATGGCTTGTTAGAGAATATTATGGCTTGGTAGCTTGTTCGGGATGCTTGCAACAGAGTAGCTTCACCAAGAAGGTTGCGATAACCATTAAATAATTGAAGGTGTGTATGGAAGGAGTATAAAAAGAATATTGTGAGAGGGACATGTCACGATAAAAAGTAACAATAAATAGTAAAAGTCAATAGTAAAAGTGTCATTGTCATGGTAAATTGTCTTTGTCACAAGGAGATATGTTGTAAATAATAAAATATCTAGAAATCTAATATAGTCAAAGGTACTATGTAATTATAGAAAAAGTCCAAAAGAAAAACCTTTAGAAACATGTGATATTTGGACTATCTCATGTAATTATAAAGTTCAAAGGAAAATCTCTAGAAATATGTGATATTTGACTATCTCATGTAATTAAAAATATCTCAAATATCTTGTTGTTATGGACAAAGTAAAAAAATATCTCTAGAAAGTGTTGTCATGTGTCTATCTAGAGTTCTCTATGCATATAATATTTAGCTCCCATGAGTCTATAAATAGGGGAGAAACCCCTTATGGAAAAAATTAAGTTGAAGGAGTGTGATATCAAGGAAGTAATAGAGAGTCTAAAGTGTGAGTGAGAGCTAACAAGCCAAGCTATCTAGAGAAAAGTGTCTCCTTGTTCAAGGTATATCAAATATTGTCAAAGTGGGGATGCGGAGCACAATTGTTGGGAAAATCTACAGGAGGTGGAAGCTCAACAAGAGGGTAACATTTTCTCATAAGGTAATCTAGTGAGCATCCATGTAATGTTGTAATTTGTATTTATAATACAATTTCTTCTATTTTCATTGTGTCATCTATTGTGCTTCCATCAATTCCTATTTTCCATGATGTTCTAATGTCTTATTGTGAATGAGAGTTTTATGGTAGCATACCACCACTAGATAAATATTGTGCATCCATTATAATGACCACATTAAGAGGATTTGGGGAAAAAATGTGCGCATGTTGTAGTTTGATATTTTTGGATCCATTGCCATGACCACTCTTATTTGGTGGTGATGTCACCCGATAACTCATTTTTATTGTGGTAACTCTAGAATTTCCTATGTGGTAAAGTCTATTTACTACGGATATTACTAACTATTATCACTAGTTGATATCCTTCTAATAAAACTTTTTTATTGTATTCACAGGTGCACTTGTCTAGTGAAGTATGGTTAACAAGTGAATGTTTTGATGAACTTATAAATAGTTTATGATTACCCCATCATAATCTATGATCCAGTTTATCTTGTTCTTATTTGTGTGTCTACATAAGAGCCATAAGAGAAAGGAACTAGAACATAAAAATATGGTAAATTTGATATTTGTAGTACTCTACAAGTAGATTTAACTTCTAGTTCAAGAGTCCTTGGCTCTTTCACCAATAAGAGTTGTACTTGGGATTCCAAGGCTATAATAAAGATAGGATAAATTCTTGTCTTTTTTAGCCAATTTTTCTAAAGATGCCAAGACCTTTATTCAAGAATATAAGAGAGTGCATTTGTAATGGCTTAACATAGAGGGAGTAATGGGCATAGTTCTTTTTGATATTTTTGATGGTGTCACTTTCAAATGGTACAAGATACAAGAGGATTAGATCAAAAATTCATGGGATGAGATTAACGAAAAGATGAATAAGGAATACAACTTGTACCAAAAATATTCTAACCAGATGATCAAGATAATTAAATAGGTTCAAGGACTTGAGGAGAAAGTTTGTGACTACTATGCATGAGTGCAAGAGCTTCAAAAGAAGGTGGATATCCAGTTATGAAAGGAGAAGTATAATGGCCTCATGGAGGATGTGGATAATATGCTTTGTAAGTATTTTATTATAGGTCTTAAGATAACAATTAGGCCAAGGATCAAGTATGACCAACTTGTCACTACTTAATGTGCATATGAGGTTGAAAAGCGATAAGAGGAGAGTCTGCAAGAGGAGCCAGTTCCACCAATATCAATTGCTCTTATAGCTTCTAACCAGGTTCCACAACTAGCTATAATAGTAGCAACAATAAGTTCATCTTCTTCTATATCTATAGTTAAAGTAGAAGATCTAATAAAAAATAAGGGACAACTTGCAATCAATTTGTTGCATGAAAAGGACATAGAAACTCAACGAGCTCAATCTAGAGATATAGATGTTAGGAATAATTTATTTGAGGTAGTTTAATGAGTACATAGAAAAAAGACATTACAAGATAAATTGCCCTAATAAGGCATCTAATTCACGAACAAAGAATAATGAGAAGGGAAAAGCTCTAGTTGATAGTATTGATCTTATTGAAGATAACAAAAAAGATATTGATGTTATGTAAATAAAGCAAGCTCATGATAGGACTCCCAGTGAAGGAAAGGAGAGCAAGAATAAGAAATAAAAGCACAAAAAGAGGAGAAGAAAATTAGGATTTCAATATTTTCAATCTTATCATGCTAAGCACAATACACGATCATGGAGGATTTATCGAAGCAAACCACCAACATCACGTATAGGCAAGTCCTGGAATTATCATACAAAAAGTGAATGGAGTTGCCTAGCAAAATTTGTTCTAGATAAAAGAAGAAGGTCAAAGTCACTATGTTAGATGTAGAGGTTGACCCATATGATTCACAAGCTAAGATATTGTGCAAAGGTATTTATTTTTCTGATGTCATGCTTTAATATAATGATAGAATCTACTTTGAAGACATTAGGACTAGTGATAGATCGTCAATGTAACTTAAAGTTGAGATCCTTGAATAAAGGAAAAACAAATCCAATAGGAGTAGTCTCTAATATAGTAGTATCAATCATGGGAGTCACCTATGTGGTAGATTTTTAAGTCATAAAAGATGGTTCAATAGCCTATCCAATATTGTTAGGAAGACCATGGTTAAGAAAATATCATACTCATAATTATTGGCATGAAGTGTACATGACCATTGGTCAAGTTCCCAAGCGAATGAAGAAAATGTGATACCTCAACCTCATACATTGAGAAAAACAAAAACAAACGATGGAAGCAAGTGGAAAATCTCATATTATGCTAGTACAAGCTAGGTGGATATTGAATATGAAGAAGAAATGAGGTGGATGTCTCAGTGGATGACATCCTTCTTGATGCTCCAGTAGATCACCCACATCAATTTTTGAGAAAGATATGGAGAACCGACCACAAAAGTTATACTTCATGGATGCAATAGAAGAGCTTGAAAAAAAGGATTACTTCTAGCACATCCATAGGCATATTCATTTATTTCCTTTTGATCATAAATAATTATGATAAGTAGATTTGGTGAGGCATCAGATAGAGTTTATCAATGATGGTCAACCTATGAAGAAAATACCATATCGTATGAATATAATTTTTGCCAAGTTTATCAAGGAAGATATAGATAAGTTGTTGGATGTAGGCTTCATTTTTTGAGTAGACAAATCAAAGTGGATGTCTCCAATCATCAATATAAGAAATAATAATGGGAAGCTAAGGGTCTATGCTGATTATTGGAAGTTGGATAAGGCTATAAAGAAAGACCATTATCTACTCTCCTTATTAGATCAAATTTTGGATGAAGTTACAATACAAGAGTGTTATAGCTTTACATGGCCATAGTGGCTACAATTAGGTTTGCATTGAAAAAATATTAGGTGAAGACAACCTTCACCACTCCATGGGGCACCTTTACCTATAGATTGATGTCATCTCGGTTGTGCAATACACCTACAAATTTTTAGGAGTTGATGAATAAGGTATCTGAACCTTATATTGGAACTTTCATTAGAGTTTTATTAAGATGATTTTTGTATTTTTGGAAGAAAGGTAGATCATCTAGCAACTCTTGAGAAGGTATTTCAATGGTTGGATGAGAGAAAGCCTCACTTAATACTAAAAATTGCATATTTGGATGAACTAAAGGTGTCTTGTTGGATCATGTGATCTCCCAATAAGGGATTGCAACTAATCTTGTAAAGGTTGCCAATATTAAGGAGTTGTCATTTATGAGAAACAAGAGTAAATTATGATTATTATTGGGCCATGTAGGATGTTACAGGAAGTTCATAAATAATTTTTGAAGGATTGCACTACCATTAAAAAAATTTCTCAATAAGGATATGGCCTATAAATGAGGGAAAGAAGCTAAGGTTGTATTTGAGGAACTAAAGCAGACCCTAATCATTGCTCTAGTATTGAAGAATATAGACTGGAGTAAACCAATTATTTTTTTCATGGATGCATTTGACATAACACTTGGGAGCATATTGAGTCAATGGGATGATAATGGTTATGATAATTCTATCTACTTTAGAAGTAGGCAAACGAGTAATACAAAGGTGAATTATACAATGACAGAGGGAAGCACTAGCCATCATTTTTGCTCTCAATAATTTTAGGACCTATCTTTTAGGACAAAAGTTCTTTGTTATCATAGACCATACTACCCTCAATTATATTGTCAATAAGCCTAATCCATCAATAAGGATAGCCAAATGGATTATCTTATTGCAAGAATTTTGATTTTGATATTGTTGATTGATCAAGTAAGAAGCATATCAATGTGGATGTTTTTTTGATAGCATATGAGGGAGTTGGCTTTGAATGTGAAGGTGACAAGCTTCTTGATGCAATGTTACTAGCAGTAGAAGTTGTTATCAAGGAATATGCAAACATTGAGCAATAATTAATCAAAATAAGGTTTCTAGATGGTACAATACCAAGAATTAAGAGGAGGATTTCTTAGGTTAATAAACCATATTTAATAATGTAAGAAGTTTTGTATTGAGTAGGGCCAAATAGAAGGTATCAATGAGCAATTGGACAAAATCAAGAAAAATAGTTCATTGTAGAGTCCCATGATGGTGTGTCTGAAGGACACTTCTATGACAAGCTTACAACAAGAAGGATATTAGAAGTAGTATATTATTGGTTGACACTCTTCAAATATTGTATAGAGTATTTTATAACATATGATGTGTTTTAGTCCTTCAATAATCATAGGACATCAACTACCACTTTATGTCCTATATTCCTCTTGGGTCCTTTGAGAAGTGAGGAATTGATATTGTTGAACCCCTTCCTATAATAGTAAGAAGGAATAAATAGATCATTATTACAAAAAATTATCTGACTAAGTGGGTTGAAGCTCGATTTGCGAAGTACAAGATAAAGGAAAAAGTTGTATGGTTCATCTATGAACAAATTGTTAGTAGTTTTGAATTCCCAATGGATATTTTCTCTAATAAAGGTACCCATTTTCTAAACAAAGTGGTGGAAGACTTGACGACTCAATTCACTAGATACAATGATGTAGACTGGGAAGGCTAAATTGATGGTAGAAAATCTACATCAAGAAATTATTTCTCTTTGGAAAATGGACTAGCAACTTGGAGTTCAAATAAACATACAACAATCATGCTCTTGATAATAGAGGAAAAACATATAGCATCTACATTAGCAAGCACATTAATAGTATGTATGAGATTGATCCTAGAAGACTTACGTGAAAAAGAAGAAAGGCCAACTACCATTTTTTACGACAATATGAGTGCAATTCAAATGGCTAAAAAATCATAAATTAAAACAAAATCAAAGCACATTAAGTTGAGGCATCATTTTATTAGATATTTAATTTAGAAAAAGGAAGTTGAATTTAAACACTACCATTGAGAAGGTAAATACATGGATATATTACAAAGATAGTGGCAAAGAACATATTTATTTCACTTAGATATAGAATGGAAATTTTCATAGTAAATGAGACAAAAATTAAAACAAGACAAGGATAGGACAAAAATCAATAGGACAAAATGGGAATTGCAAGTAAAAATTTACTAAAATATACTCACTTAGATTTTGAGAGAATTTGAAGCATCAATATTCTCTTCAAACAACCAAGAGATGCTTTATTTTATGTATGTAAGTACAAATTTTTGTTTTGAACTTGTGTGTATAAGTTGAAGATTAGAAGTTTTCTTTTGGATTTTTTAAGTTTGTTTTATGTTTACTAATTTCTTCCTATGTTGTGTTAATATTTGATCTACATTACCACCACATCCTAAAACATCACAATTGGTGCATTGAATATTGTCCAAGGATATAAAAAATATATAGCTCTTTTTTTAAAGGTGTATAATATAGTTTTTAATTTTATAAATTAATTTTTTTTTGTCATAGTTTACAATAGGTAATAAAACATATTACAATATGGTCAAATCGTCAACACTTTCCTATAGAGAATGTTAAATAGAATAAACATTAGTCATTATAGGTGGATCTGTTTCAATAAGCCTTCAAACCATTATAAGTGATAGAAAACTAGATAAATTTCAAAAGATCCATGAGATAGTAAAACTAGGCACTTTTTTTTAACATGGTGGAATTGGTAGCCACCACAGTTATCCACGTTTTCTGCCCCTATAATCACCATGTCGCATCATTTTAAACCTTTTACGCCATTGAAAGCACCAGGAATACGAACAAGCATTTAGTATGATGAGGTCCAATATTTGAACTTTGGACATCCGTCCCCCTTAGGGGGTTTTGCCAAACCAATTGATCTACACTTGGGACTACTAATAAAACCAGGCTTTAAAAATATTTGAAATTGTGATTTTATTGGTATATAGAAAAATTGTTATTAATAGAGAAAAAAGCTTTCTTATATTATCACTAAGCTTTAGACCTTTTGACTACCTTGTTTTATTAGAATGCAAGTTATCCATAAAATATATTATTTAAGTGGATTATATGCTACCCATACAACATATTTATTACATTATCGTGCATTAGAGAGTAACCAGAATATCAATTTTCCAAGTCCAACTTGCCCACCCTAATGAAGTTAATGCAATTTTAAAATTATGACATCCATTTGATGAATAGATTGTTCAAACTCTAGATACAAGTGACCCATTATATCCATATTTTGACCCATAGCTTGGAGAATTATTTTTTGAATGTAAAGGCCCAAATTTTAATTAATTTAAAAATATAAGTTTTTACAAAAAAAAATGGGTGGATAGGCACACCCCAATAGGTAGTCACACTAACTCAGGTTGAGTTAGGAAGTGGTTACTCAAAATAAAAAAAACAGGGTTAAACCCGTCACCAACCACAACACCAAAAAGCATGCATTAAATCATGTCAATCATGGGGGGTATGCTCACGAGGTGAATGTCCCTCACCCTCCATATGTTGCCAACAAGTATTAGAAGGAATGGAAATGAGCCACCCATCCTCCCCAGGCATGCAAACATTATCACCTGTATCAGAGCCATTAATGCCATCAAATACACCCTAACCCACCATATTAGCTGGAGCGACTGGGCATGTGGGAATGGGATCTCACCAACCAACAATTGGGTCTGGCTCCACCTGGCGAACCTCCCAGCCATTGCCATGATGAGATGTACTATTGCCAACATTGCCTTGGGGTCGACAAACATGAGACAACTGAGACCAATGTATTTCTATAGATTGGGAGGGAAGTCGTCGATGAGAGCGTGATCGAGAAACTTTACGATATCGAGAAGGCTCTGTATAAGGCATTCGGTTGACCGTACATGGGACATTACCCCAGTGCTACATAAGAGTGCAAATATGCTCCACTTCCATATGAATTTTCTCCACTTGAACTGAAATCTAGAGCCAAAAATCAGAATAAATTGTGCACTTATTAGCAATTAAAAATTGATCTAAACTATGTCGTTGAGAAAAGAGAACTCTGTTACAAGTTTTCCAAATATGAAATAACACACGGATATGAAGAATATTCCACACTTCCAACAAGGGCAAGGAAAAATATGTTGGGTTGTTAAGCAAAGCATGATGCCAGGTGAATGAACTGGCCATATGAGGCTGAAAGTAGGACTCAAGCCAATCCCAAGCCATTCGATATTTATTGCACTGCCAAAAAATATGAAGGAGGTCCTCTGGAGCACCACAAAAATGGAAGGAAGGATTCTCTATTCCAAGGTATTTTAATCTTTTTCCAAGAGGAAGATCATAGGATAATAAGCTCCAGGCAAATAAAGTTTGTTTGGGTTCAATATATCCTGCCCAAGCCATTTTAAATCTTAGACTCCAACGAGTCTGAGTGGAAATAATATCTCATCGTTCATTGAGTCTTTGAACCATAGGGACATTGGGAGTAAGCCAAGCATACCCTAACTTAGTTTGTAAGTAAGAAGCGGGGTTTTATTAAACCATCCCCAGTCAGACCACCAAGGCTTTTGAGAATGTCTACATATAATGGGCCAAAGAGAAAAAGGGATACAATCCAAAACAGTGTCATAAGTATTCTTATCATCTGGTCGTAAACCAAACAATCTCCTGAAATCATCCCATGGGATCCAATCCTTGGAATATCTCGAAAAAAGTCTACCATTGTTGAAATATCTTTCCTGAAGAAACATTGAGCATGAATCCATTGCATAGAAGCAAGAGGGGTACCTTGAAAAGTAATAAAAGGTGACCACCAAACATTATAAGTGGAAATAGAAGCAACTTTCCGATGCCCATCCCCTAGCCAACACAACCAGGGCTTAATTTTATCCCAAGCCCTCCATATGCTCTGAATGACAAAAGAGCCTTAAATTTTAACTAGGATAGGAGAAACCAGGAAGGATTTAAAAATCATGCCTTTCTAAGCCTTCCTGCAAAGAGGCAAACCAGTGGAAATGCAGTGACGAATTAGAACTTTCCAAGCTCTAGAACCACTTAAGGCTCGAATAATCCATTTAGTAGATAAAGCAAAACCTTGTCTTTGACAATCATGTAGTCCTATACCTCCTAATTTTTTGGGAAGACAACAAATATTCCAGGCAACTCGATGAAACCCTTGTTTATGTGGCGAGTTAGTCCAAAGAAAATCCCTTAAAAGCTTTTCCAAATTTTTATAGCATACTTGAGAAGGGACCCAACATGATGAATAATACACATGAGTAGTAGCAATAATTTTGGAACTCACCTAAAACACACCACCTAGAGTAAGTTTTTTGGTGATCTAAAAGGAAATTTTTTCTCTACTTTTTGTAAAACATAATTCCACATGACAACAGTGAAACTCTGGAATGCAAATGGGATGCCAAGGAATTTAAACATCTCCCATGGTTGGATCCAATGCCATTGGAAGCTTTCAAGCCAACTTGGAAGGTCCAAAGAGGATTACGTAGAACATGAGGTCTTCCTCCATTGAATGCTAGATCATGATGCTTTGTAAAAAATATCTAGGCAATCTAGTGCCTGTTTGACAGAGCGTTCATCCTCATGAAGTGTCAGAAAAGAATCATCTGCAAAATGTCCATTTATGAGTTGAGAATATTCTTCATGCAAAGAGATACCCTTAATATTACCTTGACTCACTTGGTTAGCAAGAAGGTATGCAAAAGCTTCAACTGCCAATACGAAAAGAGAAGGAGCCAAAGGACAACCCTGTCTAACAAATATGAACAATCCAATTGATTAAGACTGGCAATTATTCAAAGTAAGCACAACTAAAGCATCCACAAAAATCATACTAACCGAGATCAAAAAATGTGGCCCAAAACCAAGAGCTCAAAGCATGGTAAGGATGAAATTCCATTCAATCCTATCATAGGCTTTCTCAAAATAAATCTTGTGGCTCTAGTCCATTCTATGCCCTCCCAAACAATAATTAAATTATCTAGAATATATCTACTCTGCACAAAATGAGTCTGTTGAGGGAAAATAATAAGTAGCAACAAAGGTCTAAGGCGTAAGGCCAAATCCTTAGCAATTATTTTGTAACTCACATTGAGTAAAGTAATAGGCCTCCAATTGGTGAGCACTTCTGGATCCCCTTGCTTAGGAATGAATTTAATATTGCCCTTATTAATTATAGAACCTAAAGAGCTAGAAGCCACTGCTTCCTGATAAACATACAATAAATCTGGGCCAACCATGTCCCAATACTCCTTATAAAAGTCACAAGGAAATCCATCTAATCCTGGAGATTTATCATTAACCATCTTGAACAGGGCTTCAACAAGATCATCCAATGACAAAGGACGTTCACAAGCTTCCTTTTGAAGAGCTGAAAGCTTCTCAGGAACAACTGCACATCAAGCTTGAATTATATATTGTCGTTTAGGTTTTAACTCCTAATAAGTAAAAACTTTTTGATAGATTGGAGAATTTTAGCTCTATATTAGTTCTCCAATTCTAAGTTTTCTTAAGTGTCAAAATGACCTGTAGAATGGCCACTATATCAGATTCTAGAATCATCATTTTGTCATCCATTTCTACATAATCTAAGTTGCTTAGACTATTATTCATTATATGGTGAGTATTTTATAGAAGTTTTTTTTTATCTATCAAAACAAGGGAATATGATTCAGACCATTGATTCCCTATAATGTTTTGTGGACATAAGGACTCACTTTGGATATGACACCTCCAAGAGTAATATTGGTTTTCCTCTCAACTCTAAACAGGGTCATGTCTTATTTACCTTCTTTTTCATGACCATTAAGAGATTCAACTATCCTCTATTTTTTAGAGTTTCTGCTCAAACCTTCTCATTGAACAACATGATTCTCCTCCTTGATGTTTATATCAATCTCATGTCCAACATTTCATGTTATATTCATGTCCATAATTCAGTTTGTGGGGAAGTCTTAGATGTTTATATTTATTCTTTAGATTATATTAAAAGGCTTAATATAATTATTGTTAGAAGCTAACAGGTTTTTGGTTCAATGGTTGGGACAAATAGTTGGTATAGCTTACATCAAGGTTCAGGTCTCAGCGGCACCAAATAGCTAAACTTGAATAAGTCAATGTAAAAAGGAAAGGACAACCCTTTCAAAACCCTACTTAAAAAATAAAAATAATCATTATTAACAATACACGTCTCCCAATTTAAACTCATTTAAGCTTGAATTTATACTCTATTAAAAAGAACACATAATTCTAGCCAGAGTAATACTTTTAACACCTACAATCACACTCTTATTCCTATAAATAATCCATTTAACTTCGATCCCACCATACATACATACATACATATATATATATATATATATATAAGCAAGTCTAAGGATAGACCAACATTATGGTGGTAACCTCCTCTAGACTAACAAAAGGCATTTTGTTTGAGATGGACATAGCATTCATACTATTTTAAATATGGAATGGGCTTATTGGAGATTTAAAGATACTATTGATTGTGAATCTAGCCAAATTTAGAAAGATTCCTCGTTAAGTAAGTTCGTAAATCTAGAAATTTACTTTGTCATATTGGAGCGAAAACATTTCATACAAAGTCAAATTGAATTATTTTAGACCTTCATCATTTGCATTACTATAAAATTTTAAATCTGACACAAAGTAGTCCATGAATGTAATCCAACTAACTAGGCTTTCCTTTGAGGATATAAGAGGATAGGGATAATAATATTTTTTTAATAAGTTATATGTGGTTTTTATTGGGGCCACTCTCATCAAAATATCAAAATATTACATTTGCTGCAACATATATTTTTATCATAGTTTTTTTCTCTTACATATATTATTCAACTTATTAAAAGTACTATGTTTCCACAATCAACTCCTTAACATCATTTTGTTTAAGAGATAAAATATCACTTGGCCAGTTGTCTTCTAAAATTTGAATTTCATCAAGATGAAGATCAACACCACAATTCACGAATTTATCTGCTACCCAATTTCCTTCTCTATAAATATACTCAGGCTTCTAAGAGATTGCCTATAGTAATAGATGACGAAAATTAACAATGATATTGTTTTTATCCACTCTCCACATCCATTTTTGTTAATAACATCAATGATAATTTGTGAGTCCCCCTCAATTGAAATATATTTCCATCCTTTTTCTATTGCAATTTTAATCCCTATAAGAAGTGCCCTAGCCTCTCCATAGTTGTTAGTTGAAGTTCCATATGATTCTAAATAGGTAAGGAGAATTTTGCCTTCACTATTTCTAAAAACACCACCGCCATCAACCTTTCCTATATTTCCTTTAGAAGCACCATCAAAATTAATTTTGATAAACCCAATTTCTAGACATTTCCATTTTACCATAGATTGAAGCAGATATTTTGTTTTAATTCCGTTGTCATAAATGAATATTCCATGTATGTTCAAATCCTATAGCCAAGTTATTAGCACCTTTTTTTCTGCAATTAATACTTCCCATGATGAACACCATATTTGTGGACATTCTCCAAAAGAGGCAATAATACGGTTCCAAACTTGGGCATGATTTTAAGATTTATTTTTAAAATTTTTGTTATTCCTTTCAAGCCATAAATTCCAACAAATAATGACAAGGCCAATCCTCCAAAGAATACATAATGCTTTAGCTTTGAAATAATTAATCCAACATTTTATCAACTCTTTCAATGTTGATGGAGCTACCCAATATAATTTCATTTTTTTTTTAAATAACCCCAAATGGTGTGAGCAACCGAATAATGAAGTAAATAGTCTGATGTTTCTAAATCCTTCTCACACAAGACACATTTGAAGGGTCCATAATATCCTCTTCTTTGTAGACTCTCTCCTTAAGACCACTGATTGATTTTTTTTTTCTATTGAGACAAAAACTATTAAAAATATTTCAATATGGGTTAGGCTTTTTGGACTTCCATATTAACTTATCAATAAGTATGTTTTGAAGAATATTGGAAATACCCTATGGGAGTTCATCAAGGAGGGACCAACTACAAAGGACCAATAAGTATGCTTTCACTCCTTTGTAGTTGGTCCCTCCTTGATGAACTCCCATAGGGTATTTCCAATATTCTTCAAAACATACTTATTGATAAGCTAATATATATTTTGCTATGGATATTTTAAAACCTTTACCACAATCAATTAAGATTAAAACTAAATCAAGAGAATGAGATCAACAAGTGGATTATGAAAATGTTGCTTTCTAGTACTACAATTGTTATAATATTAAATACATAGCAAAAGATTGCAATGCTAACACAATGAAGAAAGAGAGAAAATTTTGGCCATGAAACAAAATTCAAGATGAAGCAAGGAAATCATATTGTAGTAGGAGTTGGATTAGATCAAGGAGGTTCCACTCTAAAAGAAAAGGCAAAGATATACTATTTACAACATCAAATGGAAAAGGCCACCATACTTCACTTTGATCAATTGTAAGAAGAATTACAGAAATATACAAAGGATGAAAAGTACAATGTGCAAGTTAAAATTTAGAAGGAATTAATAATGCAAAGTAAGGTGTGGAAGAAAATTTTAGAAAAAAGGAGGTTAAAGAGGTAAAGTTTACTCTAGGTAAATTGTCTTTTTTTGTCAAGTAGTTGTAGACAGGCAAATTAATATGTCTGAATTTGATGAATAAGTTTTGGTATTATGTGTTATTTTGTAATTGTATGCAAAGTGTTTGATGAAATGTGCATACATATATTTAATAATGTTATAAAGTGGCAATGTAATATTGTACGTAATAATGTGATGTTAAGTCATGTATGTCAATAAAGTCATAAGTCATAAGTTAGTTTGTCTTGTAGTGGGAAATGTCATGTAAATGCAAAGATTAAATGCATATGAAATGTAATTTGGGGAAATGATGAGGTGTCAGGTAGTTGGAGGGTGTAACTACTTTTGGTTGTATAAATATGACCCTCCCTCATTCATTCAAAGGCATTGATGGTTGGAGAAGCATTGGTATGTGAGAGAGAATGTTGTTGCATATGTGCATAGGGCATGATGTAGCCATGAAGAGGATTATGCACAAGGGTTACAAATTGTAATGATGTAACTGTATATGTCATTGTTAATATAAAACTGTTTGTATTTATTTGTCATATGCCATTATTGTTATTGTTGCTATTGTTGTTATTGTTGTTATTGTTGTTATGTATATTGTTATTGCTAATGACTACAACTGTGTAGAATTATGTAAGTAGAATTGGAATTGTGTGTAAGCATGTTAAATTCCATTTCTACATTCTGGCATCGTTGCTTGTACGAAGTTGGGTCTAATTTGGTGACAAAGTTTTGAGAAGCAAAACCCTTGGGAAGATGTGCAACGAGAACACTGGAATGCACCCAAAGAAGTATTTGAAAATGCACTAGATTTGTTTGTTGATGCAAATGAAGGGCCATCCAATTAAACGTGCATAACAGACACGCAAACGAGATGCAAAAATGCAGATAAAGAGCGAGGATTTGTAGTAGCAGACACTACAGTCACTAACGTAAAAAATTGCAATTCGAGACAATTATCAATCAGTCAACAACATAAACAACCATCAAATTGATGGCAAAAGTGTAGTCAACCATTAGGTTGATGGTAGAATAGCCATTTGCTATCTGAAGCATCCGAAGCAATCAATCATAAGTATGAGGAAATCATTCAACCGTTTGAAGCATTCGAAGCAATCAATCATTAGTCTAAGGAAATCAGTTAGTCGTCTGAAGCATCCGAAGCAATAAATCATCAGTTTGAGGAAATCAGTCATTAGTCTGATGCATCTTAAGCAATCAGTCATTCGTCTAAGAAACTCAATCAGCTGTCAGACTGATGGCAAAGGTGCAGTTAGCTATTAAAATGAAAAAAAAATAGGTAGATCAAATGGAACCTATAAAGAAGACGATAGGATTGGAAGCAGTTGTCTTGGTGTTGGCAAGATTAATGGCATTAGTCAAGATGTTGGTAGGATTGATGACATCAATATGGACATCGATAGGACTAATGGAATCAGTATAAACATCGACATGACTAATGGAATCAGTATAAACATCGACATGATTGATGAAATCAGTTTGGATGTTGATAAGACTAATGACATCAATTTGGACATTGGTAGGATTGATGGAATCAATCTAGACATTAACAGGACTAATATAATCGGTCTGGATGTCAACAAGATTGATGACAAAAGCATAGTTCGTCATTAGGATGACAGTTGAACAACATTCAACCATAGTATTGATGGCAAAAGTGCAGTTAGTCATCAAACTGATGGTAAAAGTGTCATCAGTCATTAGTATGATGATATAAGCATAGTCAATTTCCAGAATGACGATAGAATATGTAGACCAATCAATCATTAGGAAGACGACAAAACAAAAAGAGTAGTCAATGGGAGGTTGCATACCAACGCAAAATGTTTGGTGTTGAAGTAGTTGCAAGTTGTGGTGCATGATGGTGAGTGGGACATGAGTCCAACATTAGTGCAAAAGATAAATGACATGTCCAATAGTGCATGGGACAGGAATCTGTCACTAGAGAAACTACAGGTTAGTATGCTTGATGGGGAGCAGGATGGGAGTCCGACATTGGAGCAACTGCAGGTTGGAATGTTTTGTGGTACGAACAAGAGTACAATGAAAGAGCAATTGCAAAGTGATGCACATTAGGCTTCACATAAGAGAGCATTATGCTACGAACCACTATCAAGGTTATGCCAACCTATCAAACCGAAGGTCAATTTGGGCATATCTTGTAAGTGTCCACTATTACATGGCAAATAAAGAGAAGAACCATTAAGGTGTTGGAGAATATGTCGCATGATGTGGACAATGATTGGACAAAATAATGAAGCAAATTGGATGAGGTGGTTTCCAACGATATTTCGTGGATTCGCAATGGATTGGTACATGAAATTCCCTATGGACAAGTACTAGACATGGGATGAGTTGCACAATGCCTTTGTGTAATAATTTTGGTTGCTTGAAAATGATGATGCATTCATTGTTGAAATTTATGGAATGAACAGGGTGAGAACGACTTTGTTTGTTCCTATAACTAGAAATTGAGTGGGCTATTTGACCATTTTCAGGAAGATCAATCAAATGCATTGAAGAGAAGATGGTTCATAGATGGAATTCTTCCTATATACCATAAGAAGATGATAAGGATCCCTCCGACATCATACCAAGAGGCTTTGAAATACGCCTTGATTTGGGAAAGTGATGCAAAAATATCGAAGTATTGGCATCATGTTAATACCAATGAGAGTGATTGTGAGGATGGAAGTGATTTTGATATGGAGACTGATTTAGACATTGAGAGTGATGATTTTGGGGAGGAGAGTAGTTCATCGCTAAAGTACTGGGGTTGAGTAGTCAAGGAAGAAAGCGACTCCGAAGAGACAAATGATGACTTTGAGGATGAGTATGACTTAGAGAGTGCAAGATCACCACTACAGGTATATGTAGCACCAAGGGAGATTGTACAAAGAAGAGATACCACTAATGAACCAATCTATCACAATTGTCAAAGAATTCTTTGACAAAGAATTCAGTACAATAGTGAGGGTAGACCTACTGTGCAATGTTGGCAATGACAATAATGGGGGCAATTTGCACGAGACTGTCAAAGTACTGCAAAGTAGGATGAACCAGTGACTCATCGAGAGTTTACAAAGTTAGAGAAGAATTATAGCCTTTGCCAGGACATAGAGATGGTGAAGCCAATTATATTTGAGGAAGTGAACCTTCATGAGATGGTTAACTTGATGAGCTTGATTCAAATTGAGCCAATGAATCTAATTTCAATTGATGACAAAGACTTTTTGCAAGACGTTGTAGAGTGCCATCAAGAGGGTGATAGGATGACATAATGCAATTAGATAGATCACTAGACGAAAGAATGCAATAAATCAAGTCGTTGAATGAAAACCTACAGTCAACAAGAAGACCAGACGATAGAGTGTAGTCAGGAAGGAAGCCAAATGATAAGGCCTTTTCAAGTGTCTAGTTATACGGATGAGGCTAGGATGACTAGAGAATGTATTCAAATGACAGAGGAGTAGCTGTCTAAGGAGGATCCATATAAGGATAAGTCATTCGAGGAGGATCCATCCGAGGAGAAGATGTTTGAGGAGGATCCATTTGAAGAGGAGCTATTTGAGGAGGATCCATTTGAGGAGGAGTCATATGAGGAGGATCCATCCGAGAAGACATCTAAGGAGAAGCTATTTGAGGAGGAGTCGTTTGAGAAGGATACGTCTGAAGAAATAATGCACAAAAAGATTAAGCAAATGATGATCAATCAAACATTAGGAATTACATTCAACTTAGAAGCTTAAGTAGGTTACAAAATAGGATTATTAACCATTTAGCATTAGAAGTGCTAACGATGATTAATAATAGATTTATTCTAACAACCTAACTAAATATCATAAGATATTTAGTTATTAACCTTAGTTAACTAGGAGGTAATTCATATAATATTAAATATATCCTATGGTAGAAAAGTAAATGTAATAACCTATGTAGTATAATGCAATATAATACCTATTTTACCCTAACATCCCCCCTTTATTACATTACTTTGATATACAAAGTCTACTTCGGAACAATTCAAATTTGACATGTCCAAGTGCCTTTGTGAAGATGTCAGCAACCTGTTCGTCGGTGGGAATGTATTGGAGCTTGATCCTGTGTTTAGGAACTTCATCATGAATGAAATGACAATCCGTGTCAATATGCTTTGTGTGTTCATGATGGACTGGATTCTTGACCAAGTTCAAAACACCTAAGTTATCGCAAAACATGTGAATAGGAAGTTTATTTGGTAGGCCCATGGTAGCCAAGATGCGACTTAACCATATCGCTTCACACAGCTCCACGTGCAGCACGATACTCTGCCTTTGTTGAAGATAAAGCAACCACCTGTTGCTTTTTACTATGCCATGAGATAGGACCAGATCCAAGATGAAATACATATCCTAAAGTTGATTTTTTTGTCATCTAGAGATCCGACATAGTCAGAGTCAGTATAACTCTGTAAGAAGAATGAGTTATTCTTCTTATACTCTAGACCATATTCTACACTACCTTGAATGTAGTGAAGAACACGCTTAGCTGCTTTCCAGTGAGAGGCCTTTGGTTCTTGCATGAACCGAGAAAGATAGTTTACAGCATAAGTAATGTCTGGTCTAATATTGGTCAGATAGATAAGGCTTCCAATCATCTGTCTATATAGCGTGCCATCTACATGTGGTGAGTCATCATACCATGATAATTGAAGCCCTGATTCCATTAGTGTTGCCTTGGGCTTGCAATCAGTCATACAATATTTTTCTACTAAAGTCTTGGCATACATATTCTGAGTCACCCTAAGATGATTATTTTTCAATTCTATCTCAAGACCAAGACAGTAGTGGAGAAGTCCTAGATCTGTCATATCAAATGACCCTTTCAAGTCATCTTTCATGACGTTGATCAATTTCTCTGAATTGCCAGTGATGATCAGATCATCTACATATAATACAAGAATCACTATTTTAGAACCTGTGTTCTTGATATAGAGATTTGAATCAAATGGACTTCTCTTGAATCCGTGTTGCAGTAGGTGACTATCCATTTTAATGTACCATGCTCTTGGGGCTTGTTTGAGCCCGTATAATGATTTGACCAACTTGCAAACCTGTTGCTCATGGCCTTCCTCAGTAAATCTTGGAGGTTGAGTCATGCATACCTTTAAGTCACCATTCAAAAAGGCACTTTTTACATCCATTTGATGTATTTTCCATCCGAACTATGTTACCATAGCACAAAGAAGTCGAATGGTGGTCATCCTTGCAGTGGGTGCAAAGGTTTCCTTATAATCAAGGCCTTCCTTTTGAGCATAACCCTTTGCTACAAGACAGGATTTATGCTTGTCTATGGTACCATATGCCTTATATTTGACTTTGTAAACCCATTTGCAACCTATGGGCTTCTTTCCTTTAGGCAAATCTACCAGTTTCCATGTTTTATTCTTCATGAGGGAGTTATGTTCAGCATTCATAGCTGCCTTCCACTGAGGCTGTCTAAGGGCTTCATCAATTGTAGAAGGTTCATTTTCATCATATGAATACATGTAAACCCTCTCCTCATCAATTTCCATATCATCTCCACTTTCTAAATCTCTATCAATAGAAAGCTCTTGAAAATATGCACAAAGATCATCAACTGAAGTAGATGCTTCTGCCTTTCTCTGTCTAGACATGCTTCGTGTCTTAGGACAATTGAGAGTGAGATCTGGTGGTGAAGTGAGTTTGGAATCTCTCATAGTACTTGTATACCATTTAGGAGGCTTTTGTTGTTGTGGAGTCTGTAGCTGTTGCTCCTCATCTTCCAGGTATACTGATGTAGTGTTAGATGTGAAAGCTTCGTCAAACACTACATCTCTACTAACATGTATTTTCTTGGTGAATGGATATATCAACCGATAGCCTTTTGAGAATTCATCATATCCAAGAAAAACACACTATAGGGTATTTTCATCTAACTTATTTATTTTCTCCTTAGGTATGTGCATAAAAGCCTTACACCCAAATACTCGTAGATGAGATATGGAGGGTTTCCTTCCACTCCATGCTTCCTGAGGAGTCATACCTTCAAGAGCCCTTGTGGGTGCCCTATTTAGAAGATATACTACAGTTGTTACAGCTTCAGCCCAGTAAATGTGCTCAATATTAGCTCCCTTAAGCATACATCGAACCATTTCCATAATGGAACAATTTCTTCTATCAACTCCATTTGACTGAGGAGAATAGGCTGTTGTTAACTGTATTTTTATCCCATGTTTTTGTAAAAATGAGGAAAATCCTTTTGATGTGTATTTCCCCCTCGATATGGATGGAGGGTCTTTATGAAACATCTTGATTATTTCTCAACAAGCTTCTTGAATTGCTGAAAATAGTCAAATGCTTCAGACTTCAACTGCAAGAAGAAGACCCACATTTTTTGTGAGTGATCATCTACAAACAATTGAAAATACCTTTTTCCTCCACAACTAGTAGACATAGGACCACACAAATCTGTGTGAACTAACTCCAAAGGTACTTTAGCTCAAAAAGAGCTAGGTTCAAAAGGTACTCTATGTTGCTTTCTTGACAAGCAATCTGAGCACACTGGCAAAGTAGATGAAAGAGTAGGTAGTCCTTTCACCATTTGATACTTACTGAGTTCTAGTAAATACCCTGAGTTATGCCCAAATCTCTTATGCCATAGAGAAGTAGCCTCTTTTGTGGTTACTGCCATTGCAGTATGTGTAGAGGTAATTGCATCTAAGATAAACAAACCATGTTTGTATGAATATGTTGCTATCTGTTTTCCTTTATGAGTGATAAAGCAACGTTTCTTTTCTTTGTCCACTTTGAAATTGACATTCATGTTATTGTCCAAGATTTGTGGAACTGACAAGAGATTATTTTTGAATCCTGGTACATAAAGAAATTTTTGAATTTTACATTCTCCATCTAGAAGGGAGACATAAACACTTCCTTCTCCCTGAACTCGATAGGTCCGATCATCAGCAATGGTTACCGGTCTACCTTCTCGAGCCTCAAATGCCTCAAACCAAGACTTATCGCCAATCATATGTTTACTAAGGCCTGAATCTATGTACCAAACAATATCCTTGTGAGAGGATTCTGTCATGAGCACTTTGTGTGCTCGTTCAGAGTCCGAACTAGAATCTTCAGCGACAATGTGTCCCTGTTTCTATTTATTCTTGTTCTTTGGTTTACCTTTGCCCTTCTTTTGACCTTGTTCATTGGGTGGTTTGTTCTTAAACCAACATATTTTGGTTTCATGAGTGTCTTTATCACAAATTTTACAATATTGCTTCTTCTTCTTAATCTCTTTTCCTTTACCCTTGTCTTTGTTAGAAGAAGATCCTTTCTCGTTGATTCCACTTTTTCTTTCCACTTTGCTTGTTTGAGAAAAGTGCATTGTTGGATGCCTCATCTCTTTGGAGTTTATTAGCTTCTTCGATTTGAAGCAAATTTATCAACTCTACAAAAATCACTCGTCCTCCCGGAGACTTGTAGTGAAGTGATAAACATTCTATAGGATTCTGGAAGAGCCCTTAAAATGATTGAGGTTAGGACATTGTATTCCACTTTTTCTCCTAAGGCTTGTAGTTTTGTTTTTATATTTGCGACTCTGCAGAGGAATAGCTCTACTGTCTCTCCAGATTTCATATGAAGAGTATGAAGCCGTGTTTGAAGGTTAAGAATTGTTGATTGATTCTTTCCTTTAAAAATGGTTGCTAGGGAATTCCATGCCTCCTTACCATTTTTAGCTTCACTTATATGAGGTTGTATGTCATCAGTAATAACTAGCAAGATCAATAAGGAAAGTCTTTTATCCTTTTTATCATATGCTGTCTGATCTGCTCCTGCTGATGTGGGTCTAGAATCAGTGCCATCCACTATTCCCCACATCTCCTCTATAGTTAAAATGACTTTCATCTTAGTTTTCTAGGCTGAATAATTTGAACCTTTGAGAAGTTGGCTCTCAGTGAGATACTTATTCATCATGGCCATGGTTAAGGTTTCAAATTTGATGGGACTAAGATGACTTTATCTTGCAGTATACCCTCAAATGAATTGACCTGATGGATTATACACTTATCAAAGAGACAAAGGCCACCCATGTAACTAGTAAGACTAACAAAACTAATCTAACCATATATATCAAATATTGAAAGAGTCATCAAACAAGTTTGAAGGTGAAGGAATCCAAGCATTATTGAGGGAGATACGATCCTGTGAAGTCAATAATCCAGAACAAGGGTAGTGATAATTTTTCAAGTCGCAAAAAATGAAATTGTAAATATTTGTTAGCTAAGGTTTGGATGATGGGAAGAGCAATGAAGGGCTAGGACTTTAGTGAGGCAAGACATTCTATCTGGACATATAATTTTTTAGCTAAGTTTTTTTTTTCCTTCTTTATCTTAGAAATTTTGCATGCAAATTATTATAATTTTTTTTATCAAATATTATATTTGCTATAGGATATTTTGATAAATTTCAGTAGATTTTGAGTTTTAGTTTCCTTTCCATGGACCGATTTATAGTTAAATCCTTATAATCATCTCTAGTGGTAGAGGTTAGTGAGCACACCTTAGAGAGATCTTCGTTGCTCCAAGATAGGGTAATTTATGGTAAATTTAATGGGTATTGGCCAGGGGCTTCAACCTTGAGAAAATGGATCAATAGGAGTTAGAAGGTTTCAAGAGTGATTCTATCATTTCTTCCCAAAGGTTTCAAGAGTGATTCTATCCTTTCTTCCCAAAGTTTTCTTCCTAATCATTTGTTTTTCTAGGGAAGAAAGAAAAAAATCTTAAAAGGGGGTCATTGCTTTATGGGAAGAGCATGACTCTTCCTTACCCGTTGGTATGAAGGTTTTTCACCCAAAAATGTAAATCTATCTCTAGTATGAGTCTAGATTAAGATGTTTAGGTTGCCCATTGAATTTTGGGAAATATATATCTTCAAGGCAATAGGCAACACTGTAGGAGAATTCCTTGAGATTCTAGATACTATGAAAGATGGATTCTTGGCTATTTATGCTCGGATATTGGTCATGATTGATATAAGGAAAGCTTTACCAAAATCAATCATTCTTAGGTATGGGGATAAGATGTGGACGCAAACCATAGATTATGAAAACATACATTTTATATGTAGAAGATGTCATGAGGTGGGACATATTGAGAGATCATGCCCTAAGAGAAGCCCAATAGAATCATATGTAGAAAACCACAAGAGAAACTTACAAATGGACATGGATGAAGATGGTTTTTAACTTCCAAAAAATAGATCTAAAAAAATGAAAGAAAATAAATAGTGAAGACGAGTAAGGAAGGATATTGGAAGAAATACCAACTCTTTTGAGGCTTTAGCCTATGAAGAAAAAGTAGATCAAACCTTAGAGGACAGTATAACAGGTTCAACATATTAACAAGGAGTCGTCTATTCAGTATGATCCTGATTTAGGAAAGAACATTCTCTATGAACCTAAGGAATGTGTGTCATCAGATTTTGAAGACTCTTGAAGTACCATGCACCATTCATGAGAAAAAACTTGGTAAAGAAAATGGAGTTTTAGAAGTTAATACCTCTGCCATTAAAAAGGAAATACTAGAAAATGAGCAAGACAAGTCAAAAGCTTTTATAGTAGAGCCAGGAGAGGATAAATATGATAAAAAACAAAATTGCGGAAGAATATTGATTAATAGACTAATAAGACCTACTCCTAATATAGGCAAGGCAAAAAGAGGAAAACCCTCAAATTATCAAGCAAGATCCAGGAAAGCAAGAGCAAACATAGAGAAAGGAACACAAACTAAGTTGGTTGAACTTCTCTTTACCAAAAAACAATCTGATTTTGGTAATATACATGCGGTGCAAATAGCCCCTAATGAGACATGATTATCATCTCATGGAATATAAGGGGTGTTAATATCCCCTCAAAGCAGAGGTGTATTAGGGACCTCTCTTTAAGTAATAGGCCTGATATTCTTTGTATCCAAAAAACTAAAATGGCAAAAGAAATTTCAAAAACTATGAAAGCAGTTTGGGCAAGATGTGAATGAGATGCTATGGATTCTGAAGGAGCAGCAAGGGGAATTCTAACTTGTTGGAATCCTTCGAGAACCTCTTGTGTAACCATTCATAAAACTAGGCATTGGATAGCCTCTTTAGTCACTTGCTACTTTGCAGATATTAGTTTCATCCTTATCAATGTCTATGGACCTACAACTCGGTCAAGAAGATTAGAAGTTTGGAGTGGGATTGAAGCCTTTATGAGAAGTAAAGACCAAGAAGCCCGATTCATGATCGTAGGCGATTTTAATGCCATAACCAAATTGGATGAAATTTTGGGGGAATTAGGAAATTAACTCAAAGTATGAGATATTTCTCAGCTTTTATTCAAAACAATAATCTATGGGAGGTTGAGTTTGAAGTAGACAACTATACATGGACCAACAACAGGAGAGGCCATAACCTAATAGCAGAAAAATTAGATAGATGCATACTCTCAAATCATTGGATAGATGAAGGAACTTGTGCTAAAATTAATACCTTAACAAAGATTGGTTCAGATCACTAGCCAATAAGAGTTACAATGGTGGTATGTGAATTCAAAAAACATATTTCAATTTGTTAATAGCACAAACATGGAATTCTTCAAGACATGGTGCGTTGTATGCTCTTCCAAAGCAAATTACATCTATGACATCTAGATTAAAAAAATAGAACAATAACACTTATGGATATATTTTTGAGAAGAAAGAACTAAAAATTAAACTTTTCAAAATTCAGGAAAGGGAGTTGCTTAGTGAATATCATAATATTTTGAGTAAGGAAGAGAAATTCTGGAGATTAAAATCAAGATAGATTCGGTATTTCCTCGGAAGAGCAAGGGGGGAGGGTGGGAGGTCCTCATTTCAATTTTTTTGCTCCCTCCCTGCTCCAGTCCTGAGGATCTTTGGCCTGGAAGGTCTTCCTAGGATCTTCCTAGTGCTTGTTGCATTTCCAGGGCCTTCACGGGGTCTTCTTGGGGCCCCCTACGAAGTGTTTTCCTATTTTCTACGTGAATGCAGTTGTCTGGTTGGAATGACTCGGAGTTTCTTTCCTCGGTGCCCTTTAGTGTTGGTTGGCTTCCTGCTAGCTCGGTTTGGGAGATGGTGTCATGAAGCTTTCCCCTGCGGGTTTTTTTGGTCTGTTGGGAGGGACCACGTGCTTCATCGTTGTTCGTAGTGGTGGCTTCCTCCTCTCTTCTCCTGAAATGGGATTCCGGAAGAGGGTTCGACATCTTGTTTGCTCGATGTGTAAAGTGGCCCAAGATTTTTTTTTTGTGTTTTCTTGATCTTGTAGGGGATCATGTTTTTAACATCTGCAGATGAGAGGCTCTCGCAGCTACTTCCAAGTTGAGCTTTTAGTGGCGGGTTCAAGATCTTCTGCCCTGTATTTCAAAAGATCCGATGCTTGTTTGTTTCAGGGGTCTTCTAGTGGAACCTTTCACTACAGTTGTTTTTGGTCCTTGGGGATAGGACCCTATGTTTTCTCATTCTGCTGCGATAGGTCTCTGATGATTACTTCTTGGACGGACAATTGGTGAGGCCGAGGAATTGATATATTGCTGGTGATTATTTGACAAACCCTATCTATAGTTTTTTTCTAGTCTTTGGGAGAGAGACCTTGTGCATTCTCGCTTGCTACAGAAGATGGGTTCCTGAAGGCAGTCCCTGTGTCAGATTTTTGCTTCCAGTTTTGGGGCGTCATGGTGATTTGAATCTCCTATGGATTTTCCTGACTTTGGTTTGTGCATTCCGTCTCCTTTGCAGTGAGATCTCATGGCCTATGGAGATCTCCTCGTGCTGTTGATCCATATTCCAAGCCTTCAAAAGGCCCCCTGTGCGGGCTTCCCTTGTTTGCGTAGCTTTTCCCAAGAGGGAATTTCGATTCAATTTTTTGAGCGAGAATTTTGTTTCAATTTTGAAATTTTTGCATTGTTTCTATAGGGACCAAGAAGCCCCTTGTTCTCTTTCAAGGTGCAAGTTTCATTTTTGTTGCATGTTGGTTCTCCCTGTTTAGGCAGAAACCATTTTCAAATTTCAGGTCTCATTTGTAGATGGTCCTATGGAGGTTGTCTCCCTGATTTAGTTGATCCTTGTTTGTCTCTAGAAGATAGTCTTTAGGATATTGTCTCTCTTGTGATATTTTTGTAAAAGGTTCGGGGATCCTTTCAAAACCCTTTCTTTCAACCAATCAAAAAGAAAATCAAGACAAACTTGGTTAAAAGGAGATAAAAATACAAAGTTTTTTCATAGGGCTATAGTACAGAGATCAACATACAAAATTAGTAGAATTAAATCAATAGAAGGGGTTTGGATTGAAGATCGGAGTGAAATTAGAAGAGGCAAAGTCTATTAATTAGAATATTCTATGATAAGAGGAGACTGAAGTTCTTAATGATAAATGTCTTCAAGATGTACCTTCAGTTATAACAAATGAAGACAATAGGAAACTGATGGAACCTATTACTCTAGAAGAAGTTCATTTAGTTTTTTTCTCTTTTAATAGGATAAATCCCCAGGTCCATATGGGCTCTGTAGCTTTTTACCAACATAAGCCTCCTTCCCAAGGTCATAAATTTTGACAACAAAAGCAAATTGAAGAAGAGGGTTCCAGGAAGAAAGATATCTTGGAAGTTGAAAACCCTAAGAGCAAAAAGCAAAAGGCCTCATCCTTAGAGGGTTCCAAAAAGGAAGATATCTTGGAAGCTGAGATCCCTAAAAATGAAGTAAGTAAAGTTGATATGCAAAAGGATTCTTCCTTTGAGAATCAAGTTATGGCAGATAAGATGAAGGTATGTGATACTTTACCCTCCTCACAAATGAATATTGTTCTTTCTCCAAATTCCTTTGATATGCTTCAAGAGATTACTTTTGGAGACAAAGGTAATGGCCTCTTGGAAAAGGCGGATGATGGAAATATTAAAGTAGAAAATGAGGAATATGAAGATGAGTAAAACCAAATAGTTTTGAAAAAGTGGGTAAAACAAATAAAAAAGAACCTAGGAAATTTAGCTAATCTAGAAAAAGCTGCCCAAACTCCAAAAACTAGATATCAAAAGAAGTTAGGAATTGATGTGGGTATTATTAAATCTTAGGGGAGACCTTCCAATAGGAAAATTAGAGAAAAAGAGACAAAGACAAATATTGCCAATGGAATCCAAACAATAATAGCCTTGGACGGGGGAAGTAAAAAGGTGCACAAGGCAAGAGGAAAAAGATGATAATGAAGGCCATGTTGAGTCTGAGAACAAAGATCTGCCTATCCTCTGTGGTGTTATGGGATTTTAATCCAGTTGCTTATGGGTGTTTTGCTCTTTTGGGTTCTTGTTCGGTTTGGTCTTGGGAGACCATTTCACTTTGTGGTATGTTGCACTTCAAAATGTTTTAGTTTTATGGGTCATCTTGTTTGTGATATTTCAATTTTGATATTGTTGGTAGATTTGTATGTGTTTTCTTATAAAAGGTTTGGAGCCCCTTTCAAAACCCCTTCTTCCATCCTAATTAAAAACAAATTGTCCCCAAATCAATTATCAAATTTGGGTATCAACACAGTTCATCAATGATTGTATGTATAAAAATAATGTACTATCTTTTGTTATCTTGCATATTATTTTATACTTATAATGTACAACAAATATATTCTTTTTACTAAAAGTTGAATCTAAATCTAGTTTAAAATGGTAGTTGGTTCCTAGTTGCAAGTTGGTGAAAGCATGCTAATGATATTGTTTAGGAAACTGTTAGATTGTACGAGAAGGCAAATATATATATATATATATATATATATATATATATATATATATATATAAACTTAATATTGCTTTGACGAGTGAATGAAGTTAAGTTTGACAGTAGGTTGTGTTTGCATCGGGCTCATAAATAAGATTACAAGAAAGTTGTAAAGTGATAGGAAGACATTCAAATCAAACATCTGAACATAATAAAATGATTTACCATTTTAGCTTTACATGTTTACATGATTAGTCATATTTTCATTTTTATTTGTGTTATAAATAAATTTGAAAGATTCAATTTATGAAATAATATTAAAAGTAAAATAAAATTACATCATGTTATATCTTTATAAATATATGTTCTATATTAGAGGTCAATAGAAAAACCATGATATTTTCCTTAAAATTAGGGTTAATATCTATATTTTTCCTAATTGCTTATATATGATTGAAATAGGCCTCATCAAGTGGCATTAGCTCAACCAGCTAGATTCCTCAATATCTAAAGAGGAGACCAAAGTTCAAATCTTGCAAGTGATACATGGATAATATCCAAGCTTTGTTGTAATATCATTATGTGGTGATGATATAATACGGGTAGGGACCTTTTCAATACCATATAACCAATTGAGAAAAAAAAAAAAAGCAGGCCTCATCTATATTACATCGTGACCACATAGTGGTATTACACAACTTTGTTATTATGCATGTATCACTTGACAAGATACGAATCTGGGTAAAGTCAAGGAATTAAACTGGTTGAGCTAATGTCATTTGATAAATTAGGGCCATAAATTTTGTTTGAACTTTACTAAAGACTTACATATAGTTTGCATTTGCTTTGATTGATATCTTGTGGCCTTTCCAACAAAGAGTCTGCAATAAATGAATGACTATTTAATTGGTTACATTGCAAAACAAGTCAATAACGTTCGAAAAAAAATCCTGATGTCTAGAAACTGACATTTCCATATGACTTCATCTCATATGTAATTGCTTATTGGCAGATTAAGGTTATAAGCAACAATTTAGTGTTTGATGTTGTGTTTAGAATCCATAAAAAAACTTGTTAAAATATTTTTAGACATTAAAATACAATTGTTCTCTATTCAAAGTTAATTTTCAGATATTAAGTTCATGTTTCAATATTTAATTTTATCATGTTTTAATCTAATCTCGTTACTCATCCCCAGCCTTCAAAATTTGGGATTGGTGACCTCAAAAGAAACATCTTTAATGCTTTTTGGTCACATATCTCATCTGCTTTTGGGCTTAGTGAATTTCCAGCATCAATTTCCTTTTAAGATTTAATATTCAAGAGCTACATCATAGTTCATCACTTCTCGCATATATATTTAGATCTCAATTTTCTTATGGTGGACTAATATTTGTCTTGGCATTTAGTTTCAAGGTAACTAACTAAAGTAGAACAAAGTCATACCTAAAAAATGACTACTACTTTTACTTAATGCATCTATCCTAAACATCTCTTTTTCAAGACCTGTCTCTTTAATCCCACCACCATTTTCCATGTGTCAGTTCAATTTTTGTGAATAAATCTTTATTGTGTTTAGTTTCTATGGCCTCCAACGCCACTTAATTTCCCTTTAAGTTTGATTTGAACAAAACCTTCTGATCCAAAAATGGATCAACATGCCAACCATGGGATCAAAGAAAATATGTTGTCTTACTAGACAAAGTTCTGTGCTACAAAATCACCATGACCATAAAATATGTTCTGCATATGCTAATAGTCGTAAATGTCAAATACATGAAAGACAATCAAGGCCTATGATATGTAATCATGGTAAACATGCACTATTCATCACACACATACTTTTTAATTTAATTGTTCACTGTTTGTTTTAAAACTAATAAAACCATTCTTCCTTCACTAACTTTGCTATGATGTTACACATAAAGAGTCCTGAACGTTCACTTTATCAACTCATGAGGATTAACTACACTGAAACTTCAGAAAGAACTGCATTATGATGTCATTTAAGGCAAGGTCAGAGGAAATCTTATGAAGTCAATATCTCTCTTTTTCTTTCTTTTGTGATAATAGAAAGAAAGTGCATTAATGATTTGGGAATGCACAAAGCAGACAACTGCCTGCCACCCTGATTATACAAGGATAAGATAGTTGTAGAAAAGAACAAACACTATATACTAATGGATGTTTGTCATTATGTACTAGGAAGCAAAAGTTGATAACAATAAATATCCTGAAGAAAGATACTGTAAAGAAAGTGCAAAGAATTTATCAGATTAAAAATCAAGAAACATGAAGATCCAATGCAAAAGATAGAAAATAGTCCACAAAAAATGGTCAAAAATACCAATGAATATATGGTGAGAAGGATTGGAGCCACAAAAGCAGAGGATAATTTGTAAACGAGATCTTATTAAAGTTCATAAAAAAGTAGAATGTAACTCATTTAACAAGAGGACAACTGATTCCTTTTTATTTTCACTTTGGAAGGTAAGAGGTCAATTCCAGAATAAGAGAATTAAATAATTTCAGGGTGAAAATTTTAGCTATTTTCTGGATCTTTAGCAATAAACCATTAATTTCCCCAAGGAATCACACAATCACATGTTATGATACATATTTGGCTTTAGTATACCATCACACTTTGTTTGACAATAATGAAATTCATAATGATAAAGACTAAGAAAAATGTAGAAGATAACACTGTCCACTATGTGACTACAAGTTTGGTACATGCCTAGGCTGAAGGAAAACATGTCATCCATCTCAACCTAACAAGGTGTTTCCACACCGTTACTGTCGTAGCCAATCACCGGTTGGGATTAAATTTGATGGATTCACATCTGCTCGGTAGTAGATATATGATTGCAAGCGCTCACCCCTCTCAGTAACAACCTGCATGTGCAGATCATTGATATCAATATCTGATCTTTGGAAGAAATCTTACCACACCATCAAAAATCAGTAAGAAAAAATAAATTGCCATATATTCCGACTGTTGACTAGCCCAGTTTTCAGTCTTATGGGATTACTTTTTGGCACATTAGCCTACACCCTGAAGACATCAGTCAAATACCTCCACTGTACACCCTGGGAAAACAACCCAACTTATGTAAACAGCTATCAGCAAAGAATATTTATTATGAACATAAGTGAGACCTAACTTCCTTCCAGGCTATACTTTGAACTAGAATAAAACCGGGTCAAATAAACAATAGTACCATGCAAATCCAATGATACCTTTATTAGCAAGAGAAGCTCTTTTAAATTCCTAAACTTGGCAGAGATATGTTTCACCTCTTCACGAAAAACTTCACTATCATTTTTGGACAAAGGACTGGTTCCAATTCATGAAGCTTGCCAAAAGCAAAGCTCAACTGCCACCATGGTTAACTTCTACATAGAATTTTGTATCAAGCAAATTAGTTACAGCCTAAATAACTTTGTTCCAGGTAAATACACATATCAATATGGCCAAGTTTTCATAATTGATGCATGCAAGTATCTTAGAAGTGATACCTGGAGAGGTAAATTGAACACCTTTCATATGCCATTTCATCCCATAGGTTTCATCTAAAGGTTAAATCTAATTAATTCATATAACTTTAAGTAGATGTTTAAATTGATCTCTCATATGCCATTTCATCGCATAGTTTTCATCTAAATGTTGAATCTAGTTAATTCATATAACTTTAGGTAGTCGTTTCATGCAATAAAAGTGCTGAATACAATTCTATGCACTAGAACATAAAAAATGTGTTAAAGGCAACTTATAGCCATCAATAGCCGTTATCATAATCATGCAAGAAAAGTGCTGAATACAATTCTATGCACTAGAACATAAAAAATATGTGTTGAAGGCAACTTATAGCCATCAATAGCCGTTATCATAACATAAGATTTGCCCAAGAAAACAGGGAAAATCACTTATCAATACAAAGCTCAGCACTAAAATCCTAAGAAAATAGTACGGGAAAGCTCAGCATAAAACTTCCATAGTCAAGTGGCATTAACTCAACTGGTTAAATTCCTCAACATTCGAGGAGAGACCAAGGTTTGAATCTTGCCGAGCGATATAAGGATAATATCCAAGCTTTGTTATAATACCACTATGTGGTGATGATATAATACGGGTGGGGCCCGTTTCAACCCCATATAACCAATTGAAAAAAAAAAGCATAAAACTTCCATATTAATCTATCTTCAAATATATCTCCAATTCCTAAAGATAAGACCAATACCAAACGTGACTTTTTTCCTGGTAAAATACAGGTCTAACTGAATTGCACTCAATATGTGCCTGTAACAGACAAAGACTTGCATCTGATTTAAGGTTTTGAGTGGTAGTTTGGATATGATATTATGAATTATTTAATAAAAGATAACTAATGAATTGAATGAGAAGTTGTAGGAGTCTAGCCCAGGTTCAAATCTCCTCGCTTTAATAAAGGGGATGCTAACCTAGAGGACATGTCACTGAGGTTCTGGTATAATTACAGTAGCTTACATTCATAAGAGGGCCACCCAAGTTCAGCCTCAGACTCCAATAGGCAGCCCATAATTTCAGGGCAACTTTACTAAGCCATATATAATAATAAATTGACTGATCTAATAAATAATCCTGCAAAACAATTTTGGTATCCATAGTATATTGTTATTGAGCTTTACAGATATATGACCTTGATAATCTTCTAAGTTACTATATTTGCAAATTCAAGCATGGAAAATAACACTCATGACAGGTTTTTTAGACACTCAGATTAAGTTAATTAGATATGGTTACAAAATCTCACAGAAGCAGGTGCCCATAAAGCTTGAGATTCAAATATTGCCATTCACACTGGCACATAAATCTCCTATTCTTTGTAACATTTATTGAATATTATTTTTCAAGGAGAAAGCTTGTCGAATGGCAAAGGTGGAATAAGCAAGAATGCACTGACAAGGGAAGATAGGTAATGATTAATAACTATCAGCAATTAGGGATATTAACCGTGAACTGAGCATGAAAAACAAAAAAGTGAGGATTGGTGTAATAAACTAATAGCTATGCTGATTGACAAGGAAAAGAAGGAAGGCTTATGGCAAGAGTATTTAAAAAGCATCATTAGTTTCATGCGTAACATTATGTTAGTAAGACACAACTGAGAATTGGTCACAATGCAAATCAATGAAAGCCTGTCTGTCACACATTCATAGGAAGTCAATATAATTGTAGCTTCAGGATCTAATTCAGAGTCAAATACTGCATAAGAGACTAATCAAGCAAACCTCTCCACATGCAATCTTGGCATGGATTCTTATTGTCTTTCCCTTGTTTATAAGAGAAATTGTAACTTCTTTCTTTATATCTGATTTATCCTTAAAGTTTCTTTTTCAATCATGCATGCCAAAAGGCTATAGATTTCCCTTTGCATTTCTGAAGGACACAGTTTACCTAGCTAGCTCTCGGAAAGCAAATTTTTTACAATGATTTAGAAATCTGGAACAACAAAAAAATGAGACAGTAGAAAGTGTTTAAAATTTGATACAATAAAGAACATATTGACCTGAGTTTAGATTAAAAAATGAAGTCAAATTGAATCAAACACATAACCTTGTACTTGTAAATATGGGTCAAAGAAAAGTGACGAGGCTCTAGCATTCCTTTCATCTACATGTCTTCCCCTAAATTAAAAGCCTAGTAAGGCCGAGTTAAGTGAGCCCTGGTAGCTGAACACTGAGAAATCAGTATGCTGAAGATTTTTGAATGTATAGCAACCTTGAAGTATGATATTGTTACCTCTACAGAAGATTTTGGGTGCTATTCGGAGGACACGTCCTCTTTTAGCCAAATGGTTTCTTCAAAGGCTCTCAAGGACTTCAGATTATACATGCATGTTTGCATAATGCACATTTGTCAATATGGAATTTAGGATTCTGTATGGATATTTCTCTTTGGGTGCAATATCTTGTAAATAGTAGACGCATTCTGATACTTTTACAATTTAAGCCTTTATCATCATCTTTGACACCCTACAATAAGTTGGTGAAAACAGGGTCATTGCAGTCCCTTAATTTGATCCTGATGGGTTATGCTAGGAGATTTTGTGGTCTTAAAGTGGCTGTTCGGTACTTCTCCCTCGTTTCAGTTCCTGTATTGAGCCAGTATTAGGCACTATTCCACAGTTCTGTGTTGTAGTGTTGCAGCTGTGGTGCTTTTGTTCATTTGCTTTGTTTCCACTGCTTTTCTGTCAGAGCAATGCCTCATGCTGGTGTTGTTTCCGGTTGTGGTTTAGGAATTGGCATAATTGGTGCCTGGCCTTTTGGGTGGATTGCTGCCGTGTTTGAATCTCCAATGTTCTCTCTGTGGTGTGGTTTAGTTCACCCATGTTTGCTTCACAGGACAAACCTTTTTTTTATTATTATCTGGTGAGAGGAAGGAGCTTGCATCTGTGATATTGTGTTTGTTGAAAGACTTGTGAAACTTTTAACCAGAAAAGTAAGACTGTCTTTATGAGTAAAATGTTCCTGCCTCTAGAATGAATAGTGCATTTTAATCTTTATCAACATTTTTTCTTAAATTTCTCTGGTGGTATTGAATAGGGTCAATGTGCCCTCCAAGATACAAACTGAACCAAGAATCAAAAATTTAGATAAGGAACAGAGATGGCCAGGTTTTAAAGCACAGGCAATGAATAATCAAACCCTTTGCAGGAGCTTTCCATGATTCCCTCCCAACCCCAAAACATAAATTCCAAAAAAAGATTAGATAAATTTCATAAATTCTAAAGCTAAAAATGTACCTCCACCACCTCTCTCTCATAAAGATCTGGAGAATATTCTCTTCTTTCATATTCATCCAGCAAACTTGCAATACCCATTGAATTATTTGTTGAGATTGCATATCCTAGAACAGCATGTCCAGATTCTTCAAGTCTAACCGCAGCATGCCGAACACCTCCTGTCTGTAACTATTAAAGCCAAGAGTAAGAATACAAATAGAAAAAAATATAAGAAAGGACTACATTCTATGGGAACCCTCACCGGCTCAAAATCAAAATTTATATTCAATGAACATCCCATCTTAGCTTCTGATGTGAAATTAAAGTACCTAAGAATGAAACAAGACAATTCTCCTCTAGAGCAGAGTATAAAAGGATAAATAGAATTATGAAGTACAACTAGAGTGAATAAATGATATACTCTTATTCTAGGTAAAAACCACTTTCAAATCAAGACGATAATTGCAGTTGAATATCAAAAGTTTATCTTCAACATTACCATATCTATCTGCTTGAAAAGAAAGGCAGCTAATAGACTGGAATAAAACTAGAATAATCCCAGTTTCATATCAAATGTAATAGAAACAGTGCCAGCAATTTATGTGTATGAAACGGCACATAATTCTAAATCTCTCTTTAAACATGTATCTAAATGTAAAATGTTCACATAAACAAGAGAAATAGAAAAAGCGCAAGCACTTGAAAATAGTCAAAAACATACATATAATATTTTCACACCAGTGTTTCATGAACTTTTATGCAACGCCATAAACATAAAATGTGAGTGAGCCTAACAGCGGAGACTGGAACTTTGAATAGATGTCCAAGGTTTGATTCCTAGGGGCGGTAAGGTTGTACACCATGCTTCGGTAAGCAAAGTATGGTTGGATAACCCTATATTGGGTAAACATCCTCCACGATGGTCATCTCTTATGGCCTATGGCCTTGCAGACATTAAAAAGTACTTTACCCTTTACCCTTTCTTACATAATATTTTTTCACACCAGTGTTTCTGTTGGTTACGAATCTGCCATGAGGAAAGGATTTTGGGTTAATGCGCCCAGATTCGCCCACCAGCATGAAAGGCCGGAAGGAAGAGATGCCTTCCGTGCCAATCTCCGGAGAAGGCCGGCTCCTTATGGGGGTTTTCTGATTTAAGCTAAGAGTACAGGAAAGAGATAAATGAACAGAAAGGAATTTACAAATATACGTGGAGGTTGGTGGGGGGAACTAACAGTACGGGAACACACCAATTACCACTAATTACTACATCATAAATACAAAGCATGACTAAGAACTGCAAAATCTAGTATACTTTCTGTATTAAGCGGTGTATGCACAACTTCAATGATCCCCTAGCAAACATTCCCTACAAGGAACTAACAGCACGGGAATGCATCAATCACCAGATACGTAGGGTGTCTTAAACAGAAAGCAACCAAGAGATGTCAGATCCGGGTATATGTGTTATGCTGAGATTTTAACCGCACAGCTACAATGGCTCCCTAACAGACATTCCCTACAAGGAACTAACAGTACGACGGCAGCGCATCAATCACCAGATACAGACAGCAACGTAACACACAACTGATGGAACTACTACCACATCTATTCTATGTATCCTTTAAACTATTAAGTACAGAAAGTGCTCAGACAAGCAATGCTAAAGGCACCTGATCACCAAATGCTGAAGTGAATCAACGAGCCGTGACACAGGTTAGCGTTAAGCATATATATAATGAAAGGCAGCATAAAAAATAGAAGCAGCAGAACAGAGCCAGGCATACAATTTATATTTATAAACAGAAGCACGGTTACAATGGGCACAGTGGTTCCCTAACAGACATTCCCCTTCCACCACCTTACAATGAAAACATGGTGGGTATTTATAGCCCGAGTCCCTCCCGTTACATTAATGGGCACAAAGTCCCAGTCAAACAATAGCTGACAAAAGCGGCGAAAGAGCTGCAAATGCTGACCTTTTGTCGGATCGGACTGTACCCGCAAAGCATGGTCTTCCTGGAAGCTGGACAGCTACGTGGCGGTGTGTTGGGCAGAACTTCTTCTCGGCAGGTATGCGGGTAGCTGGAGCAGGTAGAACCTCTAATCAGCTTTGAATGAGGCTACTGGCACAGGTAGTGCAGCCCATGCTCGTCCTTTTGCTCGGCACGTCTTGGCTCAAATCCCGAAGCTGGACACTTGTCAGATGATGGATGATGCTGTGTGACACGTGTCGGCCTTGAAAGGCAGTTTGTCCAACTTCGCTTGGGATCAGAGCGTCTCGGGTTGCGCGGGCAGAAAACAGCGCAGTCGGGAAGGCCTCCATGCCTTAGGAGTATTTCCGAGTTGTTCCCCTACTGCGCACCTGTCAAGGGCGCACTCCGACTTCGCAGCGAAGTCGGACTGCGCACAGGTGAAATCTGGTATCTGCCGCCGTACGGACTTTGCTCCAGCACTTAACACTTTTTGTCAGCCTGCCAACCTGCCAATTACAAGGTGCGCCCAGAAGAGAGGCGAAGTGCGAACTTTGCACCAAAACTGGGCGAAGTGTGAACTTCGCACCAAGACTGGGCGAAGTGCGCACTTCGCACCAAAACTGGGCGAAGTGCGAACTTCGCACCAACACTTAGCCATTTTTCAGGTAACTTGCTGGAAAGTTTAAAAATCAACTGAGGGACTTCGAGAAAGGGGGAAAGAAAGTGACTGTGGGAAAGAAAGAGGAAGGGAGAGCAGAAAAAAGGAAAATAGAGGAAGAGGGAAAAAGAAGAGCAGCACCGTTACAAAATTGAAGACATTGCACCCCGTGCAAAATGTGACAACAGTTTCATGAACTTCTATAAAGATGCAACGTTATAAAATGCATAAGATAAAATGATTAAATCTCCTGGCCTAAGCCAAAAGTATGTTAGAAGATCACTTCCAATCTAAAACATTTAATGATCAAATTTATGTGGCTTTGAATTCATGTCCTAAGCAAATTTGCTCCAAAACAATCATACGCATTTTTGTTTTTCTTATAATGAATTGAACAACTAATTTGTTTAGATAAAACTTATTAATAGTTGAAAAGAGCTTAGGTCACATGTGAAATTGCGGAATTCACATTAACATTGAAATAAAATATTACAACCTTATATAGCTTAGAAAAAGCTATTAACTGCAAAACTAAAAATAGCTAACTACGGAACGAGAAAAAGGGGAGTGAAGAGAATTTAAAATTAAATTCTCTTCTACTGCCTGCCGTCCATGCTGTCAACCTCCTCTTGCCGACAACTAACTGCTAACATTCTCCCCCTTAAAGTTGAGAGGGCTGACAAGACAGTCTCTCAGCTTTATATATTGAGCTTTAGCAATGCCTTTGGTGAAGATGTCCGCCATGTTGTCCAAAGTGCTGCAATGTTTAAGCTCAACTACCTGGTTCTCCACCATGTCTCGGATGAAGTGATACTTCATATCAAAGTGTTTTGATCTGCTATGGTGGATAGGATTATATGCCAATTGAATGGCACTCATATTGTCACAATACAATCTTGTAGGACCACTTTGTTGCTCTCCAATCTCTTCAAGGACTTTTCTCAACCATAGAGCTTGAGTACTAGCATGTGTGATTGCTATATACTCAGCCTCAGTAGATGACAATGCTACAACAGTCTGCTTTTTGGAACTCCATGTAATTAGTCCTGACCCAAGACTAAAACAATTTCTTGAAGTAGATTTTCTATCATCTATATTGCTGCCCCAATCACTATCACTAAAGCCAACTAATTTTACAGAATTACATTTGTGGTAATGGATCCCAAAATCCAATGTACCCTTTACATATCTCAGAATTCTCTTAGTTGCTTGAAGATGTAGTTCTGATGGATCAGCCATAAACCTTGAAACAAGAGAAACAACATACTGAATATCAGGTCTTGTGTTGGTGAGAAACATCAGACTCCCAACCATGCTCCTGTAAGTGGTCATGTCAACCTTCGGTGCTCCATCATCTTTGCTCAATTGGATCCCATGACCCGTTGGAGTTGCAACAGGCTTGCATTGCTCCATGGCAAATTTCTTAATCATATCTTGAGCATATTTGTGTTGACATATGAAGATCCCTCTATTTGTTTGATGAACTTCCATGCCTAGGAAGTAATGCATTAAGCCTAGATCTTTCATCTCAAATTGTTTCATCATGGAGTGTTTGAACTCCTTATTCATCTTATCATTACTACCCATAAATATGAGATCATCCACATATAAACAAACTATGAGAATGTCTTTACCTTGCTTTAGGTAGTAGAGAGTAGGTTCACTTTTGCTCCGAGTGAATCCATACTCCTTAAAGTAGCCATCAATGCGAGAGTACCATGCTCTTGGTGCTTGCTTGAGGCCATATAGTGCTTTTTTCAGTTTGTAAACAAGGTTCTCCTTACCTTGTTCTTTAAAACCTTGAGGTTGTTGGACATAAACCTCTTCAGTCAAGTACCCATTGAGAAAGGCACTCTTTACATCCATGTGCTGAATTTTCCACCCTTTGTGGGCAGCCAAGGAAAGTACTGATCTGATAGTTTCCTGTCTAGCAACAGGAGCAAAGGTCTCCTCATAATCAATGCCATATTTCTGAGTGAAGCCTTTTGCTACAAGTCTTGCCTTGTGTCTTTCAATGCTTCCATCAGCATTGAATTTGGTCTTGTAGACCCATTTGCATCCAACACATTTTTTACCCTTAGGAAGCTTCACTAGCTCCCAAGTATCATTCTTTTTTATAGAGGTGATTTCCTCTTCCATGGCTTGCTGCCATACATCATGAGTGCATGCTTTCTCATAGCTAGATGGCTCTAGCTGTGCACTAGTCATTAAAGCATAATTAACTACATCTCCCTTAGGATCATTGGAGTCATCATCACCATACATATGCAGATTTTCAAGTCTTTGTAAAACTGCATTCATTTCACTAGCTTGACTTCTAGTGTATCTTTTCTAGAAATTCTTATCCAACATTTGAAAATATGGATGATGCTGAAGTGTTCTTTTACCTCTTGATGGAGAATCAATATCCATTGGTGAAGAACTTACTGATCTTTGTGGAGAAGGACTTGGAGTAGCATCTGGTAGTACTCATACTTGGGCTTGGAGGACTTCCTTTGCTGTTTTTGGGCTGCACTTGCTGCACTTGAGAGGTACTTGCATCATGAGATCCATCATCAACAAAAAGTTTTTGATGACCCCATTCTCCCCCTTCATCAAAAATTACATCCCTGGAAAGAACAATTTTATGTGTTTTGGGATTATAGAGTCTATATGCTTTGGTAGACTCACAATATCCAACAAAAATACATGCTTGACTCTTGGGGTCAAGTTTCTTTCTTTTCTCATCAGGAATGTGGGCATATGCAAGAGAACCAAAAACCTTAAAGTGTTTTACATTTGGCTTTTTGCCATACCATCCTTCATAAGGAGTGATCCCATCCAAACTAGAAGTAGGACTCCTATTCAAAATGTAAACACTAGTTCTAACAACATCGGCCCAATACATGTTACTGAGATGCTTAGTTTGAAGCATCGATCTTGCCATTTCTACTATGGTGCGGTTCTTTCTTTCCGCCACACCATTCTGTTGTGGAGTATAGGCAGTGGTGAATTGCCTTTTTATCCCACATTCTTTACAATATTTTAGAAATGCATTTGAGGAATACTCTCCTCCTCTATCTGTCCTTAGACATTTTACAATGAACTCACTTTGTTTCTCTACATTATTTTTGAAATCTATGAAGCAATCAAAAGCTTCATCTTTGGTTTTCAAGAAATAGATCCAACACATCCTAGAGAAATCATCTATAAAAGTGAGAAAGTAAGAATTATTACCTATGCTTTTTGTCTGCATTGGACCACAAATGTCCGAATGCACTAATTGGAGTGGATGGCTGGCCCTCCACGCTTGTCCTTTTGGAAACTTGGATCTTGAGTGCTTTCCCAAAGCACATCCTTCACAGACCTCCTTGTGTTCATCAACTCTTGGAAGTCCACACACCATAGCTTGAGAAGTTAACAATTTCAAGCTTGCAGAATTTAGGTGACCATATCTCAAGTGCCAAAGCACACTTGGATTTGCTATAGCAATACTAGCAAGTTGAGCACCCCCTGGTTCCCCAAACTTAAGGGGAAACAACCTATTCTTTGTCATAGGTACTTGTGTAATGACTCTATTACAATTGTTCTTATCAAAAATTACACATTTGCCTTCATCAAAAACAAGTCTATAATTTTTCTCCATCATTTGTCCAACACTAAGCAAATTATGTTGGAGTTTGGGGGTGTAATAGATGTCATTTACCTTTTTGGTGCCTTCTTTTGTTGGAACCTCCATGGCTCCAATGCCTTCAACTTGCAAAGCTTTATCATCTCCCAACTTGATTCGAGATTTATAGGTGGAATCCATTGTAGCAAAGAGCTCTTCTTTGCCACTCATGTGATTGGAACAACCAGTATCCAAAATCCAAGTGTCATTCAGATTTTGATCTGATTTTCCATAAGAAAGAAACAGATTTGATGTTCCTTCTTCTTCACCATAGTTGCCATATTGACCGCTGCCTCCTTGAGAAGTCTTGGACCAACAGTCTCGAGCAAAATGACCGGGCTTGCCACAATTGAAACAAGCTTTCTTTGTTTTGTCACCTCCTCTTCCTTGATTGCCATTCCGACCTTGATTTCCACCTCTGCCTTGATTGCTACCTCTGCTTTGATTGCCACCTCTGCTTGGATTTCCACCTCTGCTTGGATTTCCTCCTCTTGAGCTGCTTCTTTCTCTCCCTCTTCCTTGTCCTCTTCCTGCACCCTCATTGGATGAGAAAGCTTTATCATCGCCTCCATAGCTTGTTGAAGTAGACCCTTGTAATCTCTCTTCATGAGACATTAATGAACCGATTAGTGCATCAAAAGTTAGAGTGGAAAGGTCTTTTGATTCTTCAATGATGATAGCAATGTGGTTCCATTTATGAAGAAGTGTTCTCAACACTTTCTTCACAACCGCTTCAGGTTTGACTTCTTCGCCAAGAGTTTCCATCTTGTTGACAACTGCTTTGACTCTTACGCAATAGTCTCCAACTTTCTCATCTTCATTCATTTTGAGATTCTCAAAATCTCGTTTCAGGGTTTGAAGCCTTACTTGCTTCACCTGATCACTTCCTTGATAGTTGTCTTTCAATGCTTTCCATGCATCTTGGGCAGTTAAACAAGAGGCAATCCTCGGGAAGATGCTCTTCTCCAATGCTGCTTGGAGATGATAGAGAGCAGAGGAATTGCTCTTTTGGGCATCTTTCTTTGTCTTCTTATCGGCTGCACTCAAAGTGGTCCAATCTGAAGGTTTTGTGTAACCTTCTTCGACTATATCCCATAGTCCCTTGCCTATGAGTAAGGTCCTCATCTTGATGGACCAATACTCATAATCAAACCCATTAAATTCTGGAATGGGTAGATTATTATTGGATGCCATAGCTTTTGGAAATAAACTAGAAACACACTTTTTATTTCTCAATTACAATCAAAGCACTATGCTTTTCAAAGAAAAAATTACAGATTTAAATCAAATCTAACTTGATCTACTCTCTCGTAGATATCCTGTTCTACCTGCAGAGGTTCTCCTATCACTGGATTGACAAAGTTGTCAGCAACTGAATCACCGTCGTCACTAATAAGAATGACTTCAGGTGAATATGGTTCTGGCTCCAGTATTTCAACTGAGTCACTGTCACTCTGATGAATATTCTCTAGCTCCTGTGGTGCAACTTCTACAGATTCTGACTCCTCAAATCTGCTACCAAAGGAATTGTCTTCTGAATCAGCGTCATATCCTGCATCTGGTGCTCTTTGATGGGCTATTACAACATTTTGTAGTTGACTGAATACAGTATTCAATCCATACATTCAAACTTTTTCATCAAAGGATTCGGGGTTTTCTCTTACTAAAAGAGAACAAAGGGCATGATAGCATCCAATTGACCTTATCATTAATGATTACAAAATTCTACCCCTTTGTTGTAAAAATATTCCCCCCTTAAAGCCTCTTAGGCTATTACAAAAATTTTCACTCTTAAAGCCTCTTAGGCTATTACAAAAATTTCCTCTTAGGAAATGTCTCCTTTTTTTAATATTGCAAAATAAAAAAAAAAATTTTATCAATAATTTTAATTAATAATAAAATTTAATATCAATTAAAAAACATTTAAAAAAAACTTTTAAAAATGAATTTTAATTAAAATTAATATTAAATTATTAACTAATTTCATAAAATTAATTTTAAATTTTGCAAAAATAAAAAATATATAAAAAAAAATTAACCTTTTTTTGTGGGTCGGAGGGTTTCGAACCCTCGACCTTATGGCCCTGGGCCTTACCGCGTGGCCAACAACCGCCGCGGTAGCTCACCTGCCGTGAGCAAAGGGGAAGGCGCTCCCCCTTAAACCAAATCCAACGCCCCTTAAAAAAAAAAAATTAAATTTTATCCTTTTGATGCCATAGAGACTCGAACCTGCGACCGGGCGGGGGCAAACAACGTTCGACTGGCTCCTTGAGCCAGTCAGGCTACTGTGCCCGACGTGAAGGCAAGGGGGCTTGCCTTCTATATCTTCCATCGCTTCTCGCGACAAAAGAAAGAAAAAACTTGAGATTTTTTTAATCCCACATTCGCCAGGCAGAAGAGCTTTTAGCTCTTTAAAAGCTTCAACTTGCCCCTTTAGACTCGATTGCCTTCGGGCAATCAACAACCCTCCTTTTTCCGTAGACACGACCAACCAAAAAACGCCACGTCACCCTCTTGCTTGCCTCGATCTACGTCACCTGCCACATCACAGCTTGCCACATGTCTAGCGCCCAGTCTGTCCAGTCAGTTTCCTCGATCCACGTGCCTCAACCTAGTTAGCTCGCCACTTGTCCTCTCCTCCGTCTGCCACGTGTCTGCCTTCGGTCCAGTGGCTCGTCGCCACGTGTCCGCCAGGTCACCTCTGCTATCCGCCACGTGTCTGCCTCGGGAGTTGTGTAGCCAGCCAGGTCAGCTCTTGTTGTCCGCCACGTGTCCGCCTCGGGATCCGCATCATGTTGTCCAATCCACTCTGCTCCTCGGGATCTGCATCATCTCCACGTGCGTAGCTCCTCTGCGGGCCGTTCCTCGGGATGCGTGCCTGCAGGCCCTCCTCGGGATGTGTGCTCCTCGGTTCCTAGGGATGCGTGCCTGGGGCTGCTCCTCGATCCATGTGCGTGTGGAATGCTAACAAACCCTAACCCTCACCGTGCTCTGATACCAATTGAAATTGCGGAATTCACATTAACATTGAAATAAAATATTACAACCTTATATAGCTTAGAAAAAGCTATTAACTGCAAAACTAAAAATAGCTAACTACGGAACGAGAAAAAGGGGAGTGAAGAGATTTTAAAATTAAATTCTCTTCTACTGCCTGCCGTCCATGCTGTCAACCTCCTCTTGCCGACAACTAACTGCTAACAACATGAAGCAACCCATTGACCTTAAGATTGGATCCATTCGAAGTTGAAAAAATCATGATCGGCGATTTATCAGCAAGACCCATAAAAAACAGATCATCAAATAATCAAGAAAAAAAGATGTTAAATATCATGAATTTTTCCCTTGTGTTGAAATATTTGCAATTTTTTGGATAAATCAACCACTCGCAAATAAATTGGGCACTAGAAAAAATGTGATATACATGATTATTGTGATTTTTTTTTTCTTTTTCAAACACTGGATCTGTTTAACAGACCATAGTTAGAAAAATTGCCGGGAAACCCCAATTCCTTGCATAACTCACGAAAAATCACGGCTCGTGATTTTATTTTTAAATTTCTCGGTACCAAGAAACTCACTGACTCATAGCAAATTTCCGCCAATAACTTGTCAATTTCTTGTGAGAAAATCGGCTGCAGTTGCAAAAATAGAGTAAAAATGCAGAAATTAACTTGCAAATCAGTATGTTTGTCTTCGAATATTCTTTCCTGATGGAACAACCATCTTTCATAAAGTATAAGATATGATTTTCAAGAATTTCACTTTAAAAGGTCGTCATTCTATTGAAGAAACCTAAGATTGCAATGAATCAAGTATATGAGATGAACAACTTTTACTTTTGCTGCTACTTTGCTTTTAAATATTAAAGGCAACTGTGCCTTTTCTTTAGCTGCTCCTTTCATTTTAAGAATGGATTTACACTTTGTCTGTTGTGGTGAATGTTCATTTCGCAACTCTGACTTTAAATCCCACGTAAAATAATGTCCCAAATTCATATATGAAAATTCTCCTGCACTTGGTATTTAGTTTTTCCTTTTTTGAAAGAAGAATGGCACTGCACATACCTAAATCTCATTGAAAAGCACTTAATAATATTAATAATATTGTTTTTTTTTTTTAACATGGTGGAATCGGTAGCCGCCACGAATCTGGGCAGGTTGTCCAGCTTTTATGGCCGCCACAGTATTATGCGTTGTCCGCCCCGGAAGCTGCCACACAGATCTTCGCACAGTCCGCCCCTATAACCGCCATGCCACAATCATTTTAAACCTTTTACGCCGCTGAAAGCACCAGGAAAGGGACAAGCGTTCAGTCCGGCGAGGCCCAAGATTTGAACAACCAATTGGTCTACACCTCGGACCTTATATTAATAATATTGTAATATAATATATATAATGTTTATATAGACTCTATAATATTATATAATATAATATTAAATATTACAAAGTTTGAAGAAATCTGGTTAACACATACATTAAGGGAAGGGAACAAATGTGCAGATAGGCTAGCCAATAGAGGGGTTTTAATAGAGGATCGTGAAGTTAAATTCTCTTTTCCATGGTTAGAGGAAGTAGTAAGTTTAGCTGAAGCTAACAAGAAAATGTTGACTACTTGAATCAAATAATGATTAAGATTTACTTTAATGTTTTCCATTGTAAATATTTGCTATATTTTAAAACTTTAATGTATTTTTTTTTTTGATTGGTTGAAAGGGTGTTGAAAGGTCCCTGAACCTTGTACAAGACAGCCGCGGGCCTCCGAAGAGGGAGGCAGAGGGAAAGAAAGGCGGCAGCAGAACGAGACAGCCTGAAAACAGCAAGGGCCACCTAAGGTAAAGGCGCCCAGAGGAACCAACAAGAAGAACTAACTAAAGGAAACCCTGACCAGAGGTTGATCAGAAAAGGGGAAGCGAAACTTAAACAGAAAATTCACCATTTGGAAGTGTTGTGTTGCTCCACAACGTACCCCAAAATTGGAGCCCACCTTTTTGCATGTTTTCCAAGAAGTCCGAAGAAGCCCAATTGCTAGAGATCAAAGAAAAAGCAAACCACCACAAGGAGGAAAGTGTCGCGATATCGCGACATGTTGCATTTTTGCGGTCCAAAGCAAAGGGAGAAAGCAAGGAGGAAGAAGTGTCGCGAAATCGCGACATGTTGCATCGTCGCGGCCAAAGGAGGAAAAGGTGTCGCGATATCACAACATGTTGCATCGTCGCGGCCGAAAGAGAGAGTGTCGCGAAATCGCGACATGTTGCATCGTCGCGGCCAAAGGAGAAAAAGTGTCGCGAAATCGCGACAAGTTGCATCGTCGAGGCCAAAGGAGAAAAAGTGTCGCGAAATCGCGACATGTTGCATCGTCACGGCCAAAAGAGAGAGTGTCGCGAAATCGCGACCTGTTGTATCGTCGCGGCCAATGAAGGAAAAGTGTCGCGATATCGCGACATGTTGCATCGTCGAGGCCAAAAGATAGGAAGTGTCGCGAAATCGCGACATGTTGCATCGTCGCTGCCAAAGGAGAAACAGTGTCGCGATATCGCGGCATGTTGCATCGTCGAGGCCAAAAGATAGGAAGTGTCGCGAAATCGCGACATGTTGCATCGTCGCTGCCAAAGGAGAAACAGTGTCGCGATATCGCGGCATGTTGCATTGTCGCGGCCAAAGGAGAAACAGTGTCGCGATGTCGCGGCATGTTGCATCGTCGCGGCCAAAGGAGAAACAATGTCGCGATGTCGCGGCATGTTGCATCGTCGTGGCCAAAGGAGAAAAAGTGTCGCGATATCGCGACATGATGCATCGTCGCAGCTGAGGAGGAAAAGGTGTCGCGATATCGTGACATGTTGCAACGTCGCAACCAAAGGAGAAAAGGTGTCACGATATCGCGACATGTTGCATCGTCTCGGCCAAAGGAGAAAAAGTGTCGCGATATCGCGACATGATGCATCGTCGCAGCTGAGGAGAAAAAAGTGTCGCGATATCGCGACATGATGCATCGTCGCAGCTGAGGAGAAAAAAGTGTCGCGATATCGCGATATGTTGCATCGAAACTATATATTACAATTCTTGTGGTCGCACTTACGCTTCAAGAAGGAAACTAGCAACCCAGATCTAGTAAAGTGGACTATGATTGTGCGAAGTTTTGGAAATATTACTCTACTAAGATGCGGTGCGTAGACAATAGAGGTGGAGTTTTAGTATTGTGGAGGCTGCTGAAGGAAAATGTCAAGAAGGATGCTGAATTTTGGAATATTTGTATTTTACAAAGAAAATTGAAGAAGATCTAGAAAATGAAGATAAATAATTCAGACATTTTATGAAAAATGATGTAGGCATCTAGCTATAGCAACTCAACTGAGATGAGAATTGTATCTGTTTGTAAACTCTCAAGCTCTAAAGGAGAGAGTTGTGATTTGTCAAGGGTGGGGGACCCAAGTACAAACCCTTTTTCTCCAACAAAAAATATATATATAAAATTAATAATATTATATATAATATTATTGATTTTATATAATATATTATATTATAAATATAATATAGGGCATTTTTTTTTTAAAAACGTCTCATCTTTTAGGAGCCATATCTTCGCGAAGGGTTATTCGATTCAGCTGATTCTTGGACCAACTTGTGCGGAATTTGAATAGCTTTAAAATGAGTGGTCATATGAAAGAATCCAAGCAATATTGAGGGAGATACGACCCTGTGAAGTCAACCATCCGGAACAAGGGCAATGACGATTTTTCAAGTCGCGAAAAACAAAATTGCAAATATTTGTCAGCTAGGGTTTGGATGATGGGAAGAGCAATGAAGGGCTAGGACTTCAGTGAGGCAAGACATTCTATCTGGACAAAGAATTTTTCAGCTAAGTTTTTTTCCCTTCTTTATCTTAGAAATTTTGCATGCAAATTATTATAAAGTTTTTATCAAATATTATATTTGCTATAGGACATTCTAATAAATTTCAATAGATTTTGAGTTTTAGTTTCCTTTCCATGGACCGATTTATAGTTAAATCCTTAGAATCATCTCTAGTGGTAGAGGTTAGTGAGCGCACCTCAAAGAGATCCTCATTGCTCCAAGATAGGGAGGTTTTTGGTAAATTTAATGGGTATTGGCCAGGGGCTTCAGCCTTGAGAAAATGGATTGATAGGAGTTGGAAGTCTCCGGGAGTGATTCTATCCTTTCTTCCCAAAGGTTTCTTCCTAGCCATTTTTTGTTCTAGGGAAGAAAGAGAAAGAATCCTAAAAGGGGGTCCTTGGTTTATGGGAAGAGCAGGACTCTTCCTTACCCGTTGGTATGAAGGCTTTTCACCTGAAAATGTAAATCTATCCCTAGTACCAGTCTGGGTTAGGATGTTTGGGTTGCCCATTGAATTTTGGGAAATAGATACCTTCAAGGCAATAGGCAACACTCTAGGAGAATTCCTTGAGATTTCAGATACTACGAAAGATGGATTCTTGGCTATTTATGCTCGGATATTGGTCATGATTGATATAAGTAAAGCTTTACCAGAATCAATCATTCTTAAGTATGGGGATAAGATGTGGACCCAAACCATAGATTATGAAAACATATCTTTTAGATGTAGAAGATGTCATGAGGTGGGGCATATTGAGAGATCATGCCCTAAGAAGAGCCCAACGAGAATCATATGTAGAAAACCGCAAGAGAAACTTACAAATGGTTATGGATGAAGATGGTTTTCAACTTCCAAAAAATAGATCTAGAAAAATGAAAGAAAATAAACAGTGGAGACCAGTAAGGAAGGATATTGGAAGAAATACCAACTCTTTTGAGGCTTTAGCCTATGAAGAAAAAGTAGATCAAAACTTAGAGGACACAATACAACAAGTTCAACATATTAACAAGGAACCATCTATTCAATATGATCCTGATTTAAGGAAGAACATTCTCGATGAACCTAAGGAATGTGTCTCATCAGATTTTGAAGACTCTCTTGAAGTACCATGCACCATTCAGGAGAAAAAAATTGGTAAAGAAAATGCAGTTTTAGAAGTTAATACCTCTGCCATTAATAAGGAAATACCAAAAAATGAGCAAGACAAGTCAAAAGCTTCTGTAGTAGAGCCAGGAGAGGATAAATATGATGAAAAACAAAATTGTGAAAGAATATTGAGGAATAGAATAATAAGACCTACTCCTGATATAGGCAAGGCAAAAAGAGGAAAACCCTCAAATTATCAAGCAAGATCCAGGGAAGCAAGAGCAAACATAGAGAAAGGAACACAAACTAAGTTGGTTGAACTTCTCTTTACCAAACAACAAAATGATATTGGTAATACGCAGGTGGGGCCAATACCATCTCATGGAATATAAGGGGTGCTAATGCCCCCTCAAAGCAGAGGTGTATTAGGGACCTATGTTTAAGTAATAAGCCTGATATTCTTTGTATCCAGGAAACTAAAATGACAAAAGAAGAAGTTTCAAAAACTATGAAAGCAATATGGGCAAGATGTGAATGGGATGCTATGGATTCTGAAGGAGCGGTAAGGGGAATTCTAACTTGTTGGAATCCTTCTAGAACCTCCTATGTAACCATTCATAAAACTAGGCATTGGATAGCCTCTTTAGTCACTTGCTACTTTGCAGATATTCATTTCATCCTTATCAATGTCTATGGACCTACAACTCAATCAAGTAGATTAGAAGTTTGGAGTGGGATTGAAGCCTTTATGAGAAGTAAAGACCAAGAAACCCGATTCATGATCATAGGAGATTTTAATGCCATAACCAAGTTGGATGAAAATTTTGGGGAATTAGGAAATTAAGTATGAAAGATTTCTCAGCTTTTATTCAAAACAATAATCTCAGATCATTGGCTAGATGAAGGAACTTGTGCTAAAATTAATACCTTAACAAGGATTGGTTCAGATCACTGGCCAATAAGAGTTAAAATGGTGGTAAGTGAATTCAAAAAAAGATCATATTTTAAATATGAGCAGATGTGGGAAGACCATCCTCAATTTGTTGATATGATAGCACAAACGTGGAATTCTTCAAGAAATGGTGGGTTGTATGCTCTTCCAAATCAAATTAAATCTATGACATCTAGATTAAAAGAATGGAACAAGAACACTTTTGGAAACATTTTTGAGAAGAAAGAAGAACTAAAAGATAAACTTTCAAAATTCCAAAAAGGTGATCATAATAATCCAAGCTCAGAGGAAAGGGAGTTGCTTAGTGAATATCATAATATTTTGAGTAAGGAAGAGAAATTTTGGAGATTAAAATCAAGACAGACTTGGTTAAAAGGAGATAAAAATACAAAGTTTTTTCATAGGATGGCTATAGTACAGAGATCAACATCCAGAATTAGTAGAATTAAATCAATAGAAGGGGTTTGGATTGAAGATCAGAGTGAAATTAGAAAAGAGGCAAAGTCTTTTTATCAGAATATTCTAGGATCAGAGGAGACTGAAGTTCTTAATGATAAACTTCTTCAAGATGTACCTTCAGTTATAACGAATGAAGACAATAGGAAACTGATGGAGCCTATTACTCTAGAAGAAGTTCATTTAGCTCTTTTCTCTTTTAATAAGGATAAATCCCTAGGTCCAGATGGGCTCTCTGCAGCTTTTTACCAACATAATTGGGATATAGTGAAGGATTCTTTATTGGTGGCAGTGGAACAGTCTAGGGTAAAACAATACATACCTTATAAAATAAATGCAACATATCTTACCCTAATTCCAAAAAAGAAGGATGTTGAATTGTTTGATTCTTTTAGACCCATAAGCCTATGTAATATGGCATATAAGATTATCTCCAAAGTGATGGTGAATCGATTAAGGCCATTGTTAGACAAAATTATTTTAGAAGAGCAAGGAGGATTTGTGAAAGGGAGACAAATTTTGGATGGGATCATAGTAGCTCATGAAGTTATACATTCAACAACTTCAAGAAAAGAGAAAGCAATGATCTTAAAACTTGATATGAGTAAAGCCTATGATAGGGTTAAATGGGATTTTCTTTTTGCAGTTTTAGAAAAGTTTGGATTCGGGAAGAAATGGGTTAGATGGATTAAAGCTTGTGTCTCTACAGTTTCTTATTCAGTGTTGGTCAATGGGTTAGTAATAAAATCTTTTAAAGCCAAGAGAGGCCTTAGACAAGGAGATCCTCTATCTCCTTATTTGTTCATTATTATGGCAGAGGTTTTGAGTAGGAACTTAAAGAAGGCTTACAAATATGGGCTTATAAGTGGACTTAAGGTTAGTAATAACATCGACAACATCACCCATCAATAGTTTGTAGATGATACAACCCTTTTTGGAAGGGCAAGGATAAATGAGGCCAGAGCTTTGAATAACTTTTTAAAGGAATACGAAAGAGCATCAGGGCAAAAAGTTAATAGGACAAAATCCAAAATTTACTTCCTTAACACTCCAGCTAATATCAAAGCAAGAATTTGCAGGTTACTTCAAATGGAGGAGGCAAATTTGCCAGCAACTTATCTAGGGATGCCTTTATTTGAGGGGAGAATGAGGATAGAATTATGGAATCCAGTTATTAGTAAAGTTCAGAATAAACTACCAGCTTGGAAAGGTAGATGGTTATCGTTAGCAGGAAGAGTGCAGTTAATTAAGTCAGTCTTACAGGCCATTCCAACATATTATATGTCATTGTATACTATGCCAAAATCAGTTGAAAAAAGTTTAATCTATATTATGCGATCCTTTTTATGGTCAGGTTTACATGATAAAAGGAAATTTCCTTTGGTGAAATGGAGCAAGGTGTGTGATGATAAAACTAGGGGAGGTCTTGGTTTAAGAGTTCTTACAGATGCAAACTTAGCTCTTAGGGGAAAAGTAATTTGGAGATTGTACAAAGAGAGTCAAAGACAATGGGCAAGAATTCTTCTAAGTATGTTGAGCCCAATGACCCAAGTTTAATATTTACTGCATTCTCTCTACCAAATGGTTCTGCTCTTTGGAATGGTTTAAAAAATCTATTGATCTAATGATTAAAGGTTTAAGATGGGTGGTGGGAACTGGAGAAAAAATTCTATTTGGATGGATACTTGGTGTGATAAAAAACCACTCAATTTAGATCCAATTTTGAAACCTTGGATGAGATTGCTTCAAGATAAATATGGTGATAGGGTTTCAAACATTTTGTACAAGGATCAGGAAGGAAGATACAAATGGAAAGAAGATTTTTTTACAAGTATACAAGACATTGATGCTAGGAGGCAATTGAGTAGAAAGATAACAACTGTGATTATTCTGAGGGGAGCCAAGGATAAATTGATTTGGGAGTTGAATAGCTCAGGAGAATACACAACAAGAAGTGGATATAATGTAAAGCACCAACAAAATAGTAATATCACTAGAATATGGAGAGATATTTGGGATAGCCCAAGCATTCCTAAAGTCAAAATGTTTGTTTGGCTAGTAGGTCATAGAAGAATTTTATCCTGGGATAACCTTATGAAAAGGGGTTTTCATGGCCCCTCTCAATGTGTTCTTTGTAAAAAGGAGGAGGAGAGTATAGACCATCTCTTGGGACATTGCTCAATAGTCTGGAAACTATGGCAATGGATTCTTAATATGTTTGGTAAATGCATGGTGATGAATAGCAGAATTGAAGATTGGTTAAAGCAATGGCAGAGCACTTATAAAAGTGAGGCTTTACAGACAATATGGGATATATCAAAAGATACAATACTTTGGACTGTATGGCTAGAAAGGAATAGAAGAATATTTAAAGGAAAGGAAAGCAGTTTAGAGGTAATGAAAAGGAAGATATGTTTAGCCATAGAGGAGTCTAAACCAACCCTATCAACTCACCCAATCCCTAATCTGGAAGCAGAGAGCCTTGATAGATGGAGTCAAGTCATTAAATGGAATTATGATGTTGGGTACAAGAGAAGCAAAAAGAAGGCAAAGAATATAAAGTGGAAACCACCAGATGTGGAGTTGGTTAAATTGAATTTTGATGGAGCATCTAAAGGAAATCCAGGACCAGCAGGAGGAGGAGGAATAATTAGAAATAATAGAGGAGAGATTTTGTCTCATTACGCTTTCAATAGTGGATTTAAGACAAATAATGAAGTTGAAGCTTGGGCAGCTTTAGAAGGGTTAAAAATATGCAAACAAATGAAATGGAATAGAGTATGGATGGAAGGTGATTCTCTCATAGTAATAAATGCAATTTTGAGGAAAGCAAAGGCTCCATGGAACATACAAGAGATAATTGTGGAAATTCAAGATCTTGCTAAAGAGTTTGAAGAAATCAGGTTTACACATACATTAAGGGAAGGAAACAAATGTGCAGATAGGCTAGCCAATAGAGGGGTTTTGATTGAGGATCGTGAAGTTAAATTCTCCTTTCCATGGTTAGAGGAAGTAGTAAGTTTAGTTGAAGCTGACAAGAAAATGTTGATTGCCTGAATCAAATAATGATTAAGATTTACTTTAATGTTTTCCATTGGTAATATCTGCTTTATTTTATAACAATAATGTGTTTTCATATAAACTATTTATTATAATTTTTGTGGTTGCACTTGTGTTTCAGGAAGGAAACTAGCAATCCAGATTTGGTAAAGCGGACTATGATAGTGCGATGTTTTGGAAATATTACTCTACTAAGATGCAATGCATAGATAGTAGAGGTGAAGTTTTGGTATTGTGAAGGCTGCTATAGAAAAATGTCAAGAAGGATGCTGAATTCTGGAATATTTGTATTCATACAGAAAATTGAAAAGATCCAGAAAATGAAAATCAAGAATTCAGACATTTTATGTAAAATGATGTAGGTTTCTAGCTATAGCATCTCAATTGAGATGAGAAGTGTATCTATTTGTAAACTCTCAAGCTCTAAAGAAGAGAGTTGTAATTTGTCAAGGGTGGGGGACCCAAGTACAACCCCTTATTATCCAGCCAAAAAATAAATCTATTATAAATATAATATAAAATCAACTTTTGTTTACAGTATAAGTTGCCAATAAAATCTCCAAAATTAGGCTGCCAAGTTTATCGAATTTTTGAGTGTTTAACTATGTACAAACATCAGATATGTCCTAGATGCACTTAAGTGAGATGAATATAAAAAAAGAATTATCCTAAGTAGATTTACTTTTGAAGTTGTAAATTTTGCAGCCTAGATAACGTGTATACTTAAAAATAGAAAATCACATTCATGAATTTCAAAATAGAATTAGAAATGTCTCGAACCACTTCTAGCACGTTCATACTGAAGCCTGTGCAAGAAGTTCCTGTCCGAGCTACATTTCTCAACACTCCCTCTTAGCGAGGAAGGAATTCTGCACCAATCCAAGTTTGTCTCTGAATGCTTCAAACTTCCCTTTCACTAAGGGCTTGGTCAGAATATCAACTACCTGCTGATCTGTGGGAATATACTGGAGCTTTACGGCTCCCTTCTGAATCCTGTCTCGTATGAAGTGATATTTGATGTCTATGTGTTTGGACTTGTCATGAAATACTGGATTCTCAGAGAGTTTGATACAACTCTGATTATCACAAGTATATCACCGTGGGATCCAACTCCTGATCAATCAATATTGTAAGCAACTTGCGAAGCCATATGGCCTCACAACTAGCAATATTGGCTGCCATGTATTCGGCCTCTGTTGAGCTAAGTGCCACATAAGTCTGCTTCCTACTGAACCAGGATATCATGCCTGATCCCAAGCTAAAGCAACACCCTGAGGTGCTCTTCCTGTCTGCTACATTGCCTGCCCAATCTGAGTCTGTATACCCCTGCAACCTCACTTCACCATCTCCAAGATATCTTAGACCATACTCCACCGTGCCCCTCAAGTATTTGAGCACATGTTTTGTTGCTACCCAATGCTCCTGCCTTGGCTCCACCATGAATTGACTCAAGGTGTTCACCGCAAAACATATATCTGGTCGAGTGTTGACCAAATACATCAAGGATCCTATCAACTTCCTGTACAACGTAGGGTCCACCAATTCTGAATCTGAAGTTGTCACCTTCTTCAGATTAGTGATCATGGGTGTGGCCATAGGTTTGCAGTCCTCCATCCGAAACCTCTTCAGGATCTCAATTGCATACTTACCCCACCCAAGGAATATCTCCCCTGGTCTTCGCCAAACCTCCAAACCCAAGAAGTAATGCATCATGCCAATGTCCTTCATCTCAAACTCAGCTGCCATATCTGCTTTGCACCCTGCAATGAGCTTCTCTGCACCCGTAAGAAACAAGTCATCTACATATAGCACCAAAATGAGTAGATCAGTCCCAACAAATATGTAATATAGATTAGGATCTGCATCACTTTTGGCGAAGCCCACACTCGCAAGTATCCATCTATCCTGGAATACCATGCTCTCGATGCCTGTTTGAGTCCATATAAGGCTTTCTTCAGCCTACAAACATGGGACTCCTTCCCATTTACCTCAAAGCCCTGAGGCTGCTCTATGTACACTTCTTCCTCAATGATCCCATTAAGGAAAGTTGTCTTCACATCCATTTGATGAATCCGCCATCCCATAGATGAAGCTAAAGACATAATTGCTCTAATGGAAGTGTATCTGGCGACTGGAGCAAAAGTCTCCTCATAGTCCACTCCCTCTTTTTGGGAGAACCCTCTCGCCACAAACCTTGCCTTGAACTTCTCGATGCTGCCATCTGCAACATGCTTAATTTTGTAGAGCCACTTGGAACTCACAACTGACTTCCCCTCCGGTCTTGGCACTATGTCCCAAACATCATTCTTCATGATGGAGGTGTACTCCTCCACCATGGCATCCCGCCAAACCTCGCTGGTCTGTTGCCTCCTGAAAACTGGTAGGCTCTGAATTTATGATGTTACTCATCAATGCCATGTAGCTTGAAAACTTCCTTGGAGGTCCGCTCTCCCTAATCATGCTGCTAGGAGCCTCAACATACTCCTCAACATCCCTCAATGTCTGTGTAAGCCATTGAGGTCTCCCCGATAGAACCGGAAGGGGCTAATGTCTCCACCTCCTCACCTAAAGGTTGTTGTCCTGAACTGGAAACCACCGGTGTCTTTGGTGACCCTGGCTCAACCTTCGGAGCTTCTTGCTCCTCATTCTCTATCACTGGAATAGGCTCATGGGACTTCCCGGATGCAACGTCCTCCTCAAACTTTACATCCCTGCTCACTACTGTCTTCCTCTTCTCTGGAATATAAACCCTGTAAGCTTTTGAAGTCTCACTGTATCCTACAAATAAACCCTTCCTACTGGAGGGCTCCAACTTGGTCCTCTTCTCTACCGGAACATGGATATAAACTGGACATCCAAAGATGCGGAAATGACTCACCTCTGTTTTCACACCAATGAATGCCTCCTCCGGTGTCTTGTCCTCCAAGATCCTGTGAGGACACCTGTTCTGGATGTAGACTGTTGTGTTGCATGCTTCTGCCCAAAGAAACATCGGCAAGCCCCGGTCATGAATCATGGCCCTAGCAGCCCCTATGATGGATCGATTCTTTCGCTCTGCAACCCCATTCTGTTGTGGGTTGTATGGAACAATCAACTCCCTCTTGATTCCTCGCTCGCTGCGTAAACCATCAAACTCCTTGGAGGTATATTCACCCCCATTGTCCGATCTCAAGACCTTGATCTTCTTCTCTATCTGGTTCTCAACTAGAGCTTTGAACTCCTGAAACTTGCTAAAGACTTCATCCTTGGTCTTTAAGAAGTAGATCCATGTCTTGCGAGAGAAATCATCAATAAAGGAAACATAGTACATGCTACCTGAAATTGATGCTACCGACATCGGTCCACAAACATCCGAATGTACTAGATCTAGTATCTCCTTAGACCTATGCTCGTTGTTTGGGAAAACAACCTTGGCATGCTTGCCAAGCGTGCACCCTCTCGCATACTCCTTGTTGCTCAATGCTGAACTCTGGAAGACCTGTGACTATCTCCCTCAGAATAGGCAACGCTCTATGATGCAGGTGCCCCATCCTCTTGTGCCACAACTCACACAAGTTGTTACCGCTATGAACTAGGGCTCGAACAGGTTCACCCTGCAACCTGTATAGATTGCCTTCTCTAACCCCTATCACTTGTGTTGTTTTCGGGCTAGATTCTTTTGGTCTAATAAGGACATGTTGGTTCTTGAACTCCACTGCATAACCATTATCCTCCATAATCGAAACCGAAAGCAAGTTCTTCCCGAGACCTCGGAACAAACAAAACATCATCAAAGTCTAAAGATTTCCCTGACCGGAGTCGAAAAGGAATGGTACCAATTCCTACAACCGGATATTTGGTATCATCACCAAGCTCAACCTGAACCCCTGAGTCCTGCTCTTGTAGACTGGTAAAACATTGTCGGGTTGATGTCATGTGCCGAGATGCCCCACTATCCACATACCAAGCATTCCTTGGAACCGTGTTGGTAGAAAGGCAAGAGACCAATGAGAAATCCTTCTCGAATTTGGCAGCAAACTCACTCATCTGAGTTTCTGCAGAGGCTGCTACCCGCATCCGTCGTTGCTTCCCTTTGCCCTTCTTGTCTGGACACTGTGATGCATAATGGTCGTGCTTATGACAAATGAAGCACTTGATCTTGCTCAAGTCCTTCTTCCCTGACTATGAGGTTGACTCCTCATTCTTTACCTTACCCTTGTTGGGTCCTTTACCTTTGCCCTTCTTGGTTTGCCCAAAAAGAGCTAGGTTATCGTCACCACCTTTCTTGCTGGCCTTTGACTCCATCCGAGTCTCCTCCTGGATGAAATCATCCCACAGTTTCTCAAATTTGGGAAGGTTCTCACGAGCACAAATGCCTTTGACAAATGGTTCCCATGAAGCTGAGAAACCATTAAGTGCCACGTTCACCAACTCTGTGTCTTCAACCTTCTCCCCAACTGCTGCCAATTGATCACGAATCTACGTGATCTTCATCAAGTAACTAGTAACGGTGTCGATCTGGTCATCTCCATAGATCTGAGTTTGTTCCGCAATATCATCTTCCTGTTTATGTTCTCGCTCTGGTAGAGGCTAACCAGGGCATCGAACATCTCCTTTGCCTTAGTCTTCTCGGATATGTGAGGAATCAAGTGATCCTTCACTGCATCCAAGATCATCCGCTTGGCCTTCACTTCCTTCTTTTTGTGAGCTGCCAATTGCTGCGGATCTGTAGGCAAAGTCACATCATCCTTGACAATATCCCGGAGATCATTCTCTTCCAATAAGAACATTACCCTAACTTTCCAGGGCAAAAAATTTGAGGCACCTTCCAATCTATCCTCAAATCTGAGGCTAGCTGCTGCCATCTCTGAGATCTGCTGAAATATTAATGACTCAAAAAAAACAGTCCTGCAAATAAGCTTAGTCCTTCAAGCAAAAAAAAATATGAAACCCTCTAACTGCTGTTTTTTTTTTTTTAATATCCAGCAGTGATCTACTGTTGTAAACCCTTGAGGATCTCAATCACAGAACCTAGCTCTGATACCATGTAAATTTTCCAACCCTAGATAACTGCTGTCCTATGTTATTTTAAAATAAATCAGATCTGAGAATAATTTATTCAAACATGCAACAGTCACACAGATGGCTGGAAAAATAAACAGCGTGAACAGCAGAAGTTAAATATATTTCTGAACCTGAAATATTACAAATAAAAGAGGCTACAGCTACAACAGAACACTTCTGCTCTCTTGCTGCTTTTCTAGCCAGCAATTTCACTGTTCTTCTCCTCCTAAGCTTGTAGTTTTTCCTTCAACAATCTGTTCTCCTCCCCTTCTTTTTTGTGTCTAAAACACTCTTGATCTTCTCCTTTTATCCTTGAAAAAGGTAACCCTAATCTCTCTAACCCTAAGATTAGATCTCATCTCATCTTGAGATGTAAGGTTAAAAATAGAAAATCACTTAAGTGAATTTCAAAATAGAATCACTTAAGTGAACTTAAAAATAGAAAATCACTTAAGTGAATTACAAAATAGAATCACTTAAGTGAACTTAAAAATAGAAAATCACTTAAGTGAATTTCAAAATAGAATTAGAAATGTCTCGAACCACTTCTAGCACGTTCATACTGAAGCCTGTGCAAGAAGTTCCTGTTCGAGCTACATTTCTCAACAGAAGTATTCTACAGTTTGAAATTACGAGATGACCATAGACATATATGTCCTAAAAGTCATAGAACTCTCAAATTTACTACCACCACTAATATTTCTGCATAGTACACCATCAGAATATCAACTTTATTTTCATATTTTTTGAGGTGCCCATAGGTGTTGGACATCTCTCCTTTGTACAATGACATCATAAATTTGAGAGGCATTTGAAAGATTTAGTTGTTATCAAATTTTGATTTGCTTGATACCAACTGCTCCTATACCCACATACCTGAGTTTTGGAAAAATGCAAGAAATACAACATATCCATACCTTATATACTGTCATATACTCATTACCATGCATCCTTCGATCTATCATCAAATACTGCATGACATAATCACAATCATAACAACCACATGCTCAACTATAGTCTATCACGCCAAATTCTTCATATAGACGTGACATCGAATTTTTCAAGAAGATAGCCATGTCTATGGTATCTTACACAGTCATCACTTATTCATAGATGCACCAAAATATGCAAGGAAAAAGCTTGAATTATGGATAAAGAATTATCCTTGTAGACAATCATTAGACCTCTAAAACATTTCCATTATTCAAATCCTTTTGCAATTACTTCCTCTAAAGAAGATGATGTCAAAATTATCTGAACAGCTAAAATAATAATAAATGCAACAATCACCTTGACGACCAAGTAGGGCTCATATGCAATTAGTTGTTGGGTTCCAAGAAAAACATATACGAGTATGTACAAATTTTGACTTTCTCCTCTTTTGCAGAATGTTTACGCTGGAAAAGTTGATTTTTTATCAAAAATATTTATGACCTTTCTATATTTCCAATGCACTTGACCCACGATGCCATCAATATGCCACACATTGTTACCTACTAGCATGGACCTGTTGGTTACGAATCTGCCATTAGGAAAGGATTTGGTTAAATGCGCCCCAAATTCGCCCACCAGATTGAAATGTCGGAAGGAAGGAATGCCTTCCATGCCAATCTCCGAAGAAGGCCGGCTTCCTATGGGTTTTCTCAATCGTTTTAGCTAAGGGTACAGGAAAGAGATAAAAATGCGGAAAGAGATTCAAATGTGATTTGAGTTGGGTGGGGGGAATAAGCAACACGGCAACGATCAATCACCACTACTAACAGCAATTAAATACAGAACACACCATAGAAACTACAGCTGTCATACATCCTATGTATCCTCTATCTATGCATTCTAGGAATACTTAATCATCAAATACTGGAATCCAGAGTTCAGTATAACAGTAAGCAAAGAAATAAGCAACATGAGGCAGAAATGACAAGTAAAGGCAGCATAAAGAATGATAACAGCAAAATAGAGCCAAGTGTGTGTCTTGCATTCAGAAGCAAATGTATAGCTACAATGGTTCCCTAGCAGGATATCCCCCTTCCACCCTTTTACAATGAAGTGGCGCAGCTATTTATAGCGCAATTTCCCCCCGATTACAATTATGGGCACAAAGTCCCAGACCAGACAATAGCTGACAAAAGCGGCAAAAGAGCTGCTGATGCTGACTCCTGTAGGCAGGGACTGTACTTGCAGCAAGGTCCACCTGAAAACTCGGCAGCTACGTGGCAGTGCGGTTGATGAGACTTTGCGTCAGCTTAAATGAGGGTAGCTGCGGCAGATAACTCGGCCCATGCTTGTCCTTTTCCCATCACATCTCGGCTCGAATCCCGAGGCTGGACACTTGTCAAATTCTGATGAGGGACACATGTCTGCCTTGAAAGGCAGTCTTTCCTTTATGTCCAACTTCGCCTGGGATCAGAGCGCAATTGGGTAGCGCAAGTGGGGAACAGCGCAGTTTGGGAGGCCTCCGTGCCTTTGCCAGTTTTTGGGCTACTTTGATGGATCTTGCCCAACTGCGCACAAGTCAGAGGGCGCAGCCCGACTTCGCTGCGAAGTCGGATTGCGCACTCTAGCACTTAGTCAATTTGGTCGCTGCTCGGCCTGCACGCAAGAAGGGGAGCACACCCCGACTTCGCTGCGAAGTCGGGTTGCGCTCCGGCACTTAGCTGATTTCTGGAGACACTGCTTCCCAAGTGCGCACGGGGAGAGGAGCGCACCCCGACTTCGCTGCGAAGTCGGGTTGCGCTCCCATACTTAGCCAAATTCTGCTCATTTTCGGTCAGCTTCCGCACTTCGCATTCCCTAGTGCGCTCGAACTTAAGGGTGCACCCCGACTTCGCTGCGAAGTCGGGTTGCGCTCTTAGACTTAGGATTTTTCAGGGAATGTGAGATCTGTTTTGGGAATTCTGACTGCAGAAAGAACAAGGGGAAAAGGGAGGAATGAAACTGACAGAAGGGGAGAAAGGGAACAGTGGAGAAAGGGAAAGGAGATGGAGGGAAGGGAGAGCAGCATACTTACAAAATTTTGAAAACATGGCACCCCGTGCAAAATGTGGCAACAGGACCCTCTCATTGTTTAATGTGAACTCCTCTAGGATTAACAATGGGTTTCAAACTGTGGCTCCTTTTTCTTTTTCTTTTCTTTTTTTCAATTTTTTTTTTTTTAAATTGGTTATATGGGATTGAAACAAGCCCCACCCATGTTCCATCATGACTACATAGTAGTATTATAACAACTTAGCAATTATGTATGTATCATTTGACAAGATTCAAACCTGGTTCTTCAACCTGTGACTCTTACTAAGGTCTTCCAACTGATTTTCTGTAGCCAGACATATTGTATTTGTTAGCACCATAGATATTCTTAATGTGCTTTTAACCTTCTGTAGAAAGTTTCTTCTTCCATGGGCAAATGTCAAGTTGCAACATTAATTAAAGGTGAATCATCAACCAGCAGATTTTACATTAAACGAGTGTACAGCGTAAAGAATTTGACAAATACAATCTAAAGGTCTCCTGAAATAACCATAATGATATAGTGACATCAACTCTGACCTCTCATGTGCTTTCCAGAAATATAATAATATAAAAGATGTCCTTGAATACAATTTTCTACTTGCAACATAGACTTCCATCTATCTTCTTATTATTTATCTATAAACCTTTTGATAATAATGATGGAAGAAAACAAAATATGCCAATAAATCCTTTTGATCTGATAAAACGATGAATAAAAGACAACAAGCTGTCTTTATATCATGTATTGTGGAACAAGTTGGGGATGTTGAAGGACTTATTCTAATGGAAAACTTTATACTACTGTCAGCCATTGTCTTGAAGCTAGATAGTAGGTAGACACTACAAGAAAGATACAAGTGGATAATTGGCAAATAGTTCTATATTATCGCTGCAAAACCTCATATTGTTTAAAAGGCATAATAGTAAGATTACTTGGAAAAAAATTTCTAGTGCCTTTCATTGGTAATTTTATTTTGATTTATCTTGTAGGCAAATAGGGCATATTTGATTCTCAAACACCACAGAGACTATGTTCTTAACAATGATACATCCAACTGTAAATTTTCCAAACCCTAGATAACTGTTGTCCTATGTTCTTTTAAAATAAATCAGATCTGAGAATAATTTATTCAAACATGCAACAGTCACACAGATGGCTGGAAAACATAAACAGCGTGAACAGCGGAAGTTAAATATATTTCTGAACCTGAAATATTACAAATAAAAGAGGCTACAGCTACAGCAGAACACTTCTGCTCTCTTGCTGCTTTTCTAGCCAGCAAGCACTGTTCTTCTCCTCCTAAGCTTGTATTTTTCCTTCAACAATCTGTTCTCCTCCCATTCTTTTCTGTGTCTTTGTCTCGTGTATCTAAAACACTCTTGATCTTCTCCTTTTATCCTTGAAAAAGGTAACCCTAATCTCTCTAACCCTAAGATTAGATCTCATCTCATCTTGAGATGTAAGGTTAAAAATAGAAAATCACTTAAGTGAATATCAAAATAGAATCACTTAAGTGAAGTACAAAATAGAATCACTTAAGTGAACTTAAAAATAGAAAATCACTTAAGTGAATTTCAAAATAGAATCACTTAAGTGAATTACAAAATAGAATCACTTAAGTGAACTTAAAAATAGAAAATCACTTAAGTGAAATTCAAAATAGAATTAGAAATGTCTCGAACCACTTCTAGCACGTTCATACTGAAGCCTGTGCAAGAAGTTCCCGTCCGAGCTACATTTCTCAACACTCCCTCTTAGCGAGGAAGGAATTCTGCACCAATCCAAGTTTGTCTCTGAATGCTTCAAACTTCCCTTTCACTAAGGGCTTGGTCAGAATATCAGCTACTTGCTGATCTGTGGGAATATACTGGAGCTTTACGGCTCCCTTCTGAATCTGCCATCCCATAGATGAAGCTAAAGACATAACTGCTCTAATGGAAGTGTATCTGGCGACTGGAGCAAAAGTCTCCTCATAGTCCACTCCCTCTTCTCGGGAGAACCCTCTCGCCACAAACCTTGCCTTGAACTTCTCGATGCCGCCATCTCGCAGCATGCTTAATTTTGTAGAGCCACTTGGAACTCACAACCGACTTCCCTCCGGTCTTGGCACTATGTCCCAAACATCATTCTTCATGATGGAGGTGTACTCCTCCACCATGGCATCCCGCCAAACCTGTTGGTCTGTTGCCTCCTGAAACTCGGTAGGCTCTGAATTTATGATGTTACTCATCAATGCCATGTAGCTTGAAAACTTCCTTGGAGGTCTGCTCTCCCTAATCATGCTGCTAGGAGCCTCAACATACTCCTCAACATCCCTCAATGTCTGTGTAAGCCATTGAGGTCTCCTGATAGAACTGGAAGGGGCTAATGTCTCCACCTCCTCACCCGAAGGTTGTTGTTTTGAACTGGAAACCACTGGTGTCTTTGGTGACCCTGGCTCAACCTTCGGAGCTTCTTGCTCCTCATTCTCTATCACCGGAATAGGCTCATGGGACTTCCCGGATGCAACGTCCTCCTCAAACTTTACATCCCCGCTCACTACTGTCTTCCTCTTCTCTCGGAATATAAACCCCGTAAGCTTTTGAAGTCTCACCGTATCCTACAAATAAACCCTTCCTACTAGAGGGCTCCAACTTGGTCCTCTTCTCTACCGGAACATGGATATAAACTGGACATCCAAAGATGCGGAAATGACTCACCTCTGGTTTCACACCAGTGAATGCCTCCTCTGGTGTCTTGTCCTCCAAGATCCCGTGAGGACACCTGTTTTGGATGTAGACTGCTGTGTTGCATGCTTCTGCCCAAAGAAACATCGGCAAGCCCCGGTCATGAATCATGGCCCTAGCAGCCCCTATGATGGATCGATTCTTTCGCTCCGCAACCCCATTCTCGTCGTGGGTTGTATGGAACAGTCAGCTCCCTCTTGATTCCTCGCCCGCTTGCGTAAACCATCGAACTCCTTGGAGGTATATTCACCCCCATTGTCCGATCTCAAGACCTTGATCTTCTTCTCCGTCTGGTTCTCAACTAGAGCTTTGAACTCCCGAAACCTCGCTAAAGACTTCATCCTTGGTCTTTAAAAAATAGATCCATGTCTTGCGAGAGAAATCATCAATAAAGGAAACATAGTACATGCTACCCGAAATTGATGCTACTGACATCGGTCCACAAACATCCGAATGTACTAGATCTAGTATCTTCTTAGACCTATGCTCACTGTTTGGGAAAACAGCCTTGGCGTGCTTGCCAAGCGTGCACCCTCTGCATACTCCCTGTTGCTCAATGCTGAACTCTGGAAGACCTGTGACTATCTCCCTCGTAATAGGCAACACTCTATGATGCAGTGCCCCATCCTCTTGTGCCACAAATCACACAAGTTGTTACCCCTATGAACTAGGGCTCGAACAGGTTCACCCTGCAACCTGTATAAACCGCCTTCTCTAACCCCTAACCCTATTACTTGTGCCGTTTCCGGGCTAGATTCTTTTGGTCTAATAAGGACATGTCGGTTCTTGAACTCCACCGCATAATCCTTATCCTCCATAACCGAAATTGAAAGCAAGTTCTTCCTGATATTGGAACAAACAAAACATCATCAAATTCTAAAAATTTCCCTGACCGGAGTCAAAAAGGAATGGTATCAATTCCTACAACCGGATATTTGGTATCATCACCAAGCTCAACCCGAACCCCCGAGTCCTCGCTCTTGTAGTCTGGTAAAACATTGTCGGGCTGATGTCATGTGCCAAGATGCCCCACTATCCACATACCAAGCATTTCTTGGAACTGTGTCGATAGAAAGGCAAGAGACCAATGAGAAATCCTTCTCGAATTTGGCAGCAAACTCACTCATCCGAGTTTCTGCAGAGGTCGCTACCCGCATCTCGCTGTCGCTTCCCTTTGCCCTTCTTGTCCGGACACCGTGATGCATAATGGCTGTGCTTATGACAAATGAAGCACTTGATCTTGCTCAAGTCCTTCTTCCCTGACCGTGAGGTTGACTCCTCATTCTTTACCTCACCCTTGTTGGGTCCTTTACCTTTGCCCTTCTTGGTTTGCCCAAAAAGAGCTAGGTTATCGTCACCACCTTTCTTGTTGGCCTTTGACTCCATCCGAGTCTCCTCCTCGGATGAAATCATCCCACAGTTTCTCAAATTTGGGAAGGTTCTCACGAGCACAAATGCCTTTGACAAATGGTTCCCATGAAGCCGAGAAACCATTAAGTGCCACGTTCACCAACTTCGTGTCTTCAACCTTCTCCCCAACTACTGCCAATTGATCATGAATCTGTGTGATCTTCATTAGGTAATTGGTAACGATGTCATATCTGGTCATCTCCATAGATTTGAGTTTGTTCCACAATATCATCTTCCCCGTTTATGTTCTCGCTCCGGTAGAGGCTAACCAGGGCATCGAACATCTCCTTTGCCTTAGTCTTCTCGGATATGTGAGGAATCAGGTGATCCTTCACTGCATCCAAGATCATCCGCTTGGCCTTCACTTCCTTCTTTTTGTGAGCTGCCAATTCCTGCGGATCTATAGGCAAAGTCACATCAGCCTTGACAATATCCCATAGATCATTCTCTTCCAATAAGAACATTACCCTAACTTTCCAGGGCAAAAAATTGGAGGCACCTTCCAATCTATCCTCAAATCTGAGGCTAGCTGCTGCCATTTCTGAGATCTGCTGAAATATTAATGACTGAAAAAAAACAGTCCTGCAAATAAGCTTAGTCCTTCAAGCCAAAAAAATATGAAACCCTAACTGCCTTTTTTTTTTTTTTATTTGCTTGAAACCCTAACTGTTTTTTTTTATTTGCTTGAAACCCTAACTGCTGAAATATTAATGACTCAAAAAAAACAGTCCTGCAAATAAGCTTAGTCCTTCAAGCCAAAAAAAATGAAACCCTAACTGCTGTTTTTTTTTTCTTGAAACCCTAACTGCTGTTTTTTTTTTCTTAATATCCAGCAGTGATCTACTGCTGTAAACCCTTGAGGATCTCAATCACAGAACCTAGCTCTGATACCATGTAAATTTTCCAAACCCTAGATAACTGTTGTCCTATGTTCTTTTAAAATAAATCAGATCTGAGAATAATTTATTCAAACATGCAACAGTCACACAGATGGCTGGAAAACATAAACAGCGTGAACAGCGGAAGTTAAATATATTTCTGAACCTGAAATATTACAAATAAAAGAGGCTACAGCTACAGCAGAACACTTCTGCTCTCTTGCTGCTTTTCTAGCCAGCAAGCACTGTTCTTCTCCTCCTAAGCTTGTATTTTTCCTTCAACAATCTGTTCTCCTCCCATTCTTTTCTGTGTCTTTGTCTGTGTATCTAAAACACTCTTGATCTTCTCCTTTTATCCTTGAAAAAGGTAACCCTAATCTCTCTAACCCTAAGATTAGATCTCATCTCATCTTGAGATGTAAGGTTAAAAATAGAAAATCACTTAAGTGAATATCAAAATAGAATCACTTAAGTGAAGTACAAAATAGAATCACTTAAGTGAACTTAAAAATAGAAAATCACTTAAGTGAATTTCAAAATAGAATCACTTAAGTGAATTACAAAATAGAATCACTTAAGTGAACTTAAAAATAGAAAATCACTTAAGTGAAATTCAAAATAGAATTAGAAATGTCTCGAACCACTTCTAGCACGTTCATACTGAAGCCTGTGCAAGAAGTTCCTGTCCGAGCTACATTTCTCAACACCAACACCACCTTTTGAACTATAAGGAACAACTACATTTAATACCTCAGGCTCTGAATGAACAGAAGTTTGTTTTGTAATTTGATCTTCATGACATTTGGGGCCTATCTCATTCACCTGGTATAACATATAAGCTTCAAGTGTTAATGAGATAACTTCCCCTTGAATTACTACTACTGGAAGTACCTCTATGGATAAGTAGACCTTTAACTTTCATGCAGGGTAATATCTATAATTCCATCTGATATAAATGAGTTTGATCCAATCATCCAACAGCAGGCTTAGCTTTAATTAATTAGTCTCCCACAGAGTCACACTCTACTAAGAATAAGTAAAAAAAAGGGGCATGATCTTTTAACACTGCAATTCAATATGCCTATGTTATCACTTATGCCCCACCCGATAGGATTCAAACCCACAACCTACCCCTCGCCAGTAAGCTGCATTTACCATTGATCTGCCTGCCCACTTCATAATGGGACTTCATGTTCTATATAGAAGTGTGTATTGCAATTTGAGAACAAGCCATCTAGAATTACACTCTTCAAGAACTTATCTTTGGATAACCAAACCCTTTAATATACAAGTTATTAAATGCCTATGGAACCAACCTCCTTCCCCCCGACTCAAGGGACCAGCAACCAACCCACAACATTCTTGAAGCACTAGGCATCAGTCCCAGTGGAGAAGGATGAGAAGAAGAATTTGCATTTATAGCAAGCTTCCTTTGAAACACCCTATTCACTTCAACAAACATGTTCGATTCCAAATCCCCCACAGATTGGACTGAATTTAACCTAGTTGTTTGGAAATAGACATCTCCACACAGTATCCCTCTCAAAACCACAGAAAATCTAAGGGATGGAAAATTTGACAAGCACAGAATTGTTGCCAAATCATTGAAATATAAGTATTACAGAAAACAATTTAAAAAAAAAACTTAAAAAATATTATTAAAAATTTCTAGAAGTTCCACTAGACTAATAGTCCAAGCAAAAAAAAACATATTATTCACTCTTAAAAACTTTAAATTTTTACCAATATAAGATTCTAATATACATCAAGCTGCATTAGCTCAACTGGTTAGATTCCTCAATATTTAAAGAGAACACCAAGGTTCAAATCTTGCCAAGTGATATATGGATAATATTCAAGCTTTGTTGTATTACCATTATGTGGTGATGATATAATACGGGTGGGGGCCACTTCAATCCCATATAACCAATTGGAAAAAGAAAAAATTCTAATATACATGTCTAAAGGACTGTGGTATAATGATAAGGGAGTACATTTATAAGAGTATGACAAAGCTTAAATTCTCTCACTGCAATACGGTAGTGCATAACCCAGAGGCTATGGCATAGAAGAAAATAATTTTAGGTAAATTCTTGTGTAAAGTCTTAGCAAATGTTTTTCTGCATGACGCAATCAGAAAACTAGTTTTTCACAGTATCATAAAACGGAACTAGACATCTATTTCTTCACAGAAACATAATTAACCAGTTTAAGAAGAACTGCTCATGAGTTTTTCCATGCATAGAGTCAAATTACACAGAGCAGGATTGCAAACCATCAAATTTAGAAATAAAGACATTTATAAGTAGTTTCCATTCCCTAAAACCCCTGTTATTCAGCCAAAACGGAATCATTAGACATATATCAAATACTTCTAATATCAAAACCTTCAAAAACTTGTCCAATGGGTCATGGTGTAATGTTAGGAGATACATTCATAACAGCTTAACCCAAGTTCAAATTTCCTCATCGCATAAAGGCAATGTGTGTGTAACCTGTAGCTCATAGGATGGAGGTTGTGATGGAATGAACACAGGGTTACAATTTTATAAAATTAGAATCTTAAAAGTTATTCAAAGGGTCGGAGCGTGATGGGAATGGTTATACTTGTAAGAGCGTGATCCAGGCTCAAATTTTTCATTGCAACTGCATAAAGCTGATGTGCAGCCTGCAGGACATGTGATGACGGTTTGTGGTATAATGAAAATAGAATTACAAACTTAAAAAAGAAAAAAAAAACTTGATAAGTTAATCATATAATTGGAGTGTAATGATAATGGGTATTTGTTGCAAGGCATAAAAGCTGTAGGACATGTGATGAAGGTTGTGATGTAATCAAAATAGAGTACAAACTTATAAAATTAAAATGTTAAAAATCATTTGAAGGATTGGACTGTAATGAACATGCACATGCTCTTTGAATTGTAATGATAACGGATATATATATATATGTAATAACATTACCAATGCTCAAATTTCTTAATACAATAAGGTAGTCTATAATATAGAAGAAGACATGCCACGTTGAGGATTATGGACCAGTTAGGACCTGATTTCAAGACTTTTTAAGTGACATATAATTGAGTCATGATCCTCTGATGTCCAAGTGATTACTATGGATTGACATTATTTCTAACACCATGAAGGATGCGATGAAAAGACAGTGAAATTATACCAAGCCGACTCATAACATCATGTAATTAAAAAATAAAAATAATGATTCATGACACATAACTTACATTGAACGAATATAATCTGCTGCCCAAGAGCCATGCCCTTTGGTTCTGAAAGCCCAGGTGATTGTCTGTGCTAGCAGGGGCATCTGGCCTTGAGGCCCCATACACAAACAAATAACTGGCTCCTCCTTCAGATGATGTGGACCCCACCCCATTGGTATCATTGCTGCTGCGATGGCCATTCCCACTTCCATTGTGGAGGGAAAAACTTTCAGGGGAAGACGATAAGTTCTCCTTTACTGTCACTGGAAGCCCCATATTGATGCGGTGGTATTATACAGAACCCCAACAACAGGCTATGTTTCTGAAGCCTCTATACCCACCAGATAGATTTGGATAACTTTTCCTTTGGAATGAGCGGATCACTGAGTTCTCATATTCACCCACCCTGGTTAACCATTTTAACTTTCCTCCTCCGGATGAAGAGACCATTATATGCTCTGAAAGAGTTTTGTCACGAGGTGTGTCTTGTACGTCTCTTGGTCGGATGTGCCTATTGCGACGACCATGTAGATAGAGTGGGCACTCAAAACAAAACTTCCCTGCCCATCGGGAGTTTTCGTTCGTTTGATTAGTTTGGGATTTTGTTTTGATAAGGCCGACGAGGACGAGGATGAGGTTGATGTGTAACAAGTTCTCTTTTTCAACCATATTCAGCCAAGTGTTATAGAAGGTACAGGGTTCGTTCTTTATGTAACCACGACCGCAGACCCAAATATGGTCTATGGGATCTCAAATATGAAGTACAACTACTCAAATCATATCATATGATCTTTAATATCTTTGATAAGGTTGTTTCTTGAGACCCAAATATGGTCTATGGGACCTCAAATATGGAAGTACAACTACTCAAATCATATCATATGATCTTTAATATCTTTGAGAAGGTTGTTCCTTCTCCTGCTGATTTGGGTTAGCAATTCCCCAACTTTTTTTATTTTACTGTCTTCAAATAACTCTGCCATAGACCCGTTTCCAAGTGTTTCTTTGTATTTGCCACGGATATCTGAAAAACTCGGGCATTTATAGATGAAGTGTTCCTCTGTCTCTACTGCCCCTGTGCTGCATAGAGTACATATCCTTTCTTCCCATTGTTCTTTGGGCGTTGTCCATCTCCCTGTTTCACATCTAAGCCTATGAGAGCTAGTCCTTATCGGAGCAATGAGGATTTTTTCCTTCCACTTGATTTCAGCGCCTATATACGCTTTTTCCTTGTGGTCATACGTTGGGTTAAACTTTGCAATATAATATTGTCTTTTCCTGCTTGCATTTTTCCACATTCCACTTCTAAACTTTTCATTCACATAATTTTTTATGTCTTTGTTGACATTTGGGCATTCATTTATGTTGATTTCCCAACGTTTCATCCATTTCTGATTTTGTTTCATCCATGTATTCTTCCGCCTATGCAACTCTTCGTCCCTAGCTGCCCTAGGCCATCTGTCGTTTTTCATGTTTTCTGTTTTTTTCAAGTAACATAACAACTTGGTCATAGCAATTGCTTCTAAAGGGAACATTCCAGTTTCAGCTAGAATAATTTCATAAGGGGTTGTGGCCTTAATTTTGAGAAAATTTGTGATTAGATATTTTTGAATCCTTTCTATTTGCCTCCATTTTGCATTTGTTGTGCCACTAGCCCACACCTCGCAACCATACAACAAAACCGGTGTAACAAGTAGGCCAAATAAGACCTTGGTGGTCTTCCAATCCCACAACTCGACATTCCTACACCTGTTTTGAAGTGCATATAGTGCTCTCCAACCACTTTGAGTTCTTTTCATCCTACATGTATTCCAATTAAGTTTGTCATGAAAGTCTATGCCCAGGTATTTGTATTCTACTACTACCTCAAGCGGTTCTCCTGCAAACTGAAATTCGAGTTGTTGCTTCTTCTTTTTGCTGAAAAAATCATAATTTTTGTTTTGCTCGTGTTCACCTGCATCCCAACTTCCTTACAAAAGAGTTCTAGAGCTCGAAGGTGATCTTCTAGATCTTTGGTTGTTTTGGCCACAAGAATTACATCGTCTGCATACATGAGGAGTTTTACCACATATTTGGCTAAGTGCACACCCTCTCCCCCAAATTTGTTTATCCATTCTTCTAACTTGTCAATGTACAACCCAAATAAGGTCGGAGATAGAGGGCAACCTTGTTTGACACCTATGTCACTACCAAAACATTCAGATAACCCTTCCTGTGTTCTGATTCTAGCCTTTACATGCTCATATAGTCTGTGAACTGCTGCCCTGTAGTGAATTGGAACCTCTAGCTCTTCCATTCTGCTCCATAATTTTTTCCTTGGCACTGTGTCAAATGCCTTTTTGAAGTCTACAAAACAACAAAAAGCCTCCTCTTTTTTGTCCCATATTTTTTCCACTATGTGTCCGAGCGTGATACAGTGATCAATAGTTGAGTGCTTGGGCCTAAAACCTGCTTGCCCCTTTGCTCTCTTTCCCTTTTCTTCTGCCCATATGTTGATCCTACGCTCTATCATACTCCCAAACAACTTTGCAAAGAGAGGGTTGATCATGATAGTTCGATAGTTTGAGGGATTATTTACATCTCCACTTTTAAACAAAGGAATGGTCAAGCTAGTTGTCCACTCGGTAGGGAAGCCATTTTGTATGACCTCATTGAAAATTTCTTTGATCCGCGGTGCCAAAATATCTACCCCCCATTTTATATGCTCTGCTTGAAGATTGTCTATGTCACGGGCTTTACCAGTTGCTAACTTTTTTATCCCTTGAATAATGTCTTCATTTGTGAAAAGTTCTTTCTTGACAATGATAGTAGGGGGTGTCTCCTGCTGGTTACTACGCTGATACAATTGTTTTGAATACTCCAACCACTGATTAACTGTTATGCTATTTTCAGTTTGCATCCTTTTCACGCTTAGTTCCTTCCAAAATTTCTTTGGTTCATGCTTCCCTAAGTAAATCAATTCTTTCCTCCTTGTTCTAGTGTATTCTTCTTTTTTTGCCCTTACCAGTTTCTCATATGCTTTTCTGTTTGCTCTTGTTTTACCCGTTGGTTCCTTTAGTAATCTTCGCGCTTTTTTGCAATCTTCATCGAACCATGGGTTGGTTGGGAAGCTATTCCTTTCTTTCTTTTTAGGTTTAGCTCTCTTGCATTTGTTTAGAGCTTCTTGGATAACGTGCATTAACCATTCACTCTTACTGTAATCTCTGCTACTGTGAGGTAGTTCTTCCCTTTCCTGTAACTTGTTATTTAATACTGCTCTAAAATTCTGCCGATTTTCATCTGTTAAGAGAATGTTTCCCTTGTGAGGATATTTATTTTGATTGCCTTGCAAGTGTTTTTCCCTTGGTTTGTCTCCATGCATTCGAAGTTTCATAACAATTGGGTTGTGATCTGACTTAAGTTCCACTGGAGAATCTTCCACTTCTAGCTCCTCTATTTTTGGTATGTAATTTTGTGAGCATATTACATAGTCTATTACACTTTGTCCCTTATATGTTTTGCATGTATACTTTCCTGAATTTTTCCATTTGTTCATCCCATTGCAAATAATCAAGTTGTGTATGCTGCAGAGGCCTAACAACTCTTCTCCATATTGCGTGATAGCCCCATGCTCATCTTCTGAAGTCCTGGTCCACTGCTGATTTTCCTCTTCTGGCATCCAAAGAGGATTAATCTCAATATCTTCGCTACCTTCTAGAATGTTAGCTTGCTTATTTGCTGTCCTTGCATTGAAATCTCCAATTAATATAATCTCCCCCAACTTATTGTATATCGAAATGTCTCTTTTTAGGGAGGAGTATGGGTCTTCTCTGTTAAGATCATGTTTCTTATAGAATTTAGAATTCTTGGGAGCAAAATAACATGCTGCTATGCTAATAACTGACTTATTTTCTAGGATCTTTATCCAGATGTACTGTTTGTTTTCATCTTGTTTTTCAATTTTAATGACCCTATCCCATTCCTCTTTTATTAAAACCATAATACCCCCATGCCCTTTGCCATTTTCCGCTGCTTTATTCCATATTGCTATTTTTTTGTATCCCACAAATTCTGGAGTCCTACATCCATCGTGTTCATGTGTTTCCGTCAGTATGATTATATCTTTGTCTCTAGCAATGGGCCCTAACCCGGGTCCTCTTCTCCAAGGGTAACCTCTACAGTTCCAACTTACCATCGTAAGATGTTCCCGGGCGGGCCATACTCCCTATTTGTTTTGGGTTTGTTTAGATGTGATGTATGCCTTTCCATTTCTTAAATATGCCCGTTTCCCTTCATTCCTTGCTGCCCTCACCTTTTCCCATTCCTTATTTCTTTCTTCCTGCTGTAAAAATGTTAGGTCGTCATCTAAATAGAATTGTGACCCTCTCAGCATGCCTCTGTTTTTTAGTAACCTTGTTTTATCCTCGTAGCTCATCAATGTGACCCGAATATGCCTATCTCTGCCTCCTTCTCTCAGCCTGCCAATTCTGCTTGCTTTTTTTATCTGACCTTTCCATTGTAATCGATCTGACAAGAAGTCCCTGGTTAAACGATTTGTGTCTTCCCTATCCCCATAATCTTTCAACCCTTTGATGATTATATTTGATAACTTCTCATGTCTTTCTTTCTCTTCTGTTATTTGAATTTTTACTTGCTTCTCTATCAACTCTTTTTGTTGATTGACTGGTTCTTTTACTACTTGAGACCATGTCTTTGCCTTTGCTAATTCATTTCGCAGCTCATTTTCTCTTGTTTCCATGTTTTGGAGTGTTTCCCGTACCTCTTTTATTTGATTTGCATTTGTTTTTTCCACCTCTATTGCATCATTGATTGGGGGGTGGATGGCTTGTTTGAGGACATGCCATTCACGTTGACCCATGTTTGCAAGGTTTTGTAGCTTTGACACTTGCTCCTTGAGTTGGTTGTTTTCCTTTTCCAGCCTCCGAATGGTGTTTATAACCTCATTTGATTTAGTATCTCTTAATTTCTCCCTCCTTTCCATGCTTTCAAGTTTCTCTTTCATCTTCATTAGCTCTTGCACATAAAGTCTTGGTGCCCACATGAGTGGTGTGGTTGTGGGACTGTAAGTTTCTTCCTCGTCTGAAAACTCATTTTGGTGACCTCCATTTTCCATGTTGAATGCTTTCTTGCGGTTATTTCTGATTTTTTTCTCCTCGCTTGTTTTTCCTTCTGTATTCTCTTGTGTTGTCATTTTGCCTTCGTTTCTTTTATCTTCTCTCTTTTGTCCCCTCTGTTGGGCTAATTGATCTCCTCGTTTGATGATGGTTAGTGCCTTTGATTGTTCCTTATTCTCCACCTGTATATGTGGTAGAATATTTTTTATTTTTATTTTTCGATATGTCCTCTTCATTGTTGTTGCCCTTGCTCGAGCTTGTCGACGCCTTAATATCCTCCAATATTGTTTCTCATTGACATATATCGGTTCTTGCAATTGTTGCTTCCCTTCTTCCATTGTCGAACCCTTTATACTATTGATCCGATGAAATAGATGTGTACTCCTATCTACTTAAATTGTTTTATAAATCGAAAGAGGACGAAAAATGTGCTTACCCGATGAGATAGATGTGTAATACAACACTCCGCTGCAAACCCTCCTTGTTCTGCAAACCCTCAAACCCTCCTTGCTCTGCAAAAGCACTCCACCTAAGCAGATGAACCTCGAAGGGGCTCAGGATTGGAACCTTCGACCTCAAGTTGGCAAACACTCGAAAACATGCGCCAATCTCCGTTCTGCTTTTCTGCTAACCTTGACCTCCTCGCCAACCGATTCTGTTGTTCCGTTTCTTGCTTGTAAAACCCCGTTCGTACTGTTACCAATTCGGACTGTTTTGTTTCTTGCTCGCAAAACCCCGTTCGTACTGTTACCAATTCGGACTGTTTTGTTTCTTGTTTCTCGTCTGTAAAACCCCTTTCAGACTGTTATGTTTGAACTGTTACCAATTCGGACTGTTCCGTTCCGTTCGGACTGTTATGTATTTGACTATATGGTTACCAATATGAACCTGATATGGGCTTTATCTTGATAAACTAATATTATAGGGTATATTTGTTTTTTTTAGTGTAGGAAACTTTGAAGAAGAGAGTTAAAGTTCGAATCGTTGTAATGTCTCATGACAAAGTAAGTTTTTTTTTTTAATTTGGTTAGTGTGAGAAATTTGTACGACTAACGCACAGGATTGAGTAGTCTCCTCTAAACCATGACCCTTGTAAAATCGAGAGCTATTCTTATCAATAGGGAATTTAACACACACCCACCCCTCACACACTCACCCACGTCGCGGTTTGAACGACAAAGTAAGTTATTTTTACTCATCAATTTATTTAAGAATTCATAATTGCTTGAGGTAATAGTAGAATATAAATACTTGGGCATAGACTTTCATGACAAACTTAATTGGAATACATGTAGGATGAAAAGAACTCAAAGTGGTTGGAGAGAACTATATGCACTCCATAACAGGTGTAGGAATGCCAAGTTGTGGGATTGGAAGATCACCAAGGTCTTATTTGGCCTACTTGTTACACTGGTTTTGTTGTATGGTTGCGAGGTGTGGGCTAATGGCACAACAAATGCAAAATAGAGGCATATAGAAAGGATTAAAAAATATCTAATCACCAATTTTCTCAAAATTAAGACCACAACCCCTTATGAAATTATTCTAGTTGAAATTGGAATGTTCCCTTTAGAAGCAATTGCTATGACCGAGCTGTTATGTTACTTGAAAAAAATAGAAGACATGAAAAATGACAGATGGCCTAGGGTAGCTAGGGACGAAGAGTTGCATAGACGAAAGAATACATGGATGAAACATTGGGAAATCAACATAAATGAATGCCCAAATGTCAACAAAGACAAAAAAATATGTGAATGAAAAGTTTAGAAGTGGAATGTGGAAAGACAATATTATATTGCAAAGTTTAACCCAACATATGATCACAAGGAAAAAGCATATATAGGCACTGAAATCAAGTGGAAGGAAAAACTCCTCATTGCTCAGATAAGGACTAGCTCTCATAGGCTTATATGTGAAACAGGGAGATGGACAACGCCCAAAGAACAATTGGAAGAAAATATATGTACTCTATGCAGCATAGGGACAGTAGAGACAGAGGAACACTTCATTTATAAATGCTCGAGTTTTTTAGATATCCGTGGCAAATACAAAGAAACACTTGGAAACGAGTCTATGACAGAGTTATTTGAAGATAGTAAAATAAAAAAAGTTGAGAAATTACTAACCCAAATCAGCAGGAGAAGGAACAACCTTCTCAAAGATATTAAAGATCATATGATATGATTTGAGTAGTTGTACTTCCATATTTGAGGTCCCATAGACCATATTTGGGTCTCGTGAACGTAATTAAATTTCAACATTAAAAAAATATTTATAACTATATGTATATATAGTTTATTTGAGTTTAAGTGGTTGAAATGGATAATGGAGAATGTTTGTGTTAAGAGTTACTACATCATATCTCATGTGAAATTGTAAGTGGTATAACCACTTATTACAAGGTTTTGTACACATAGATAGTTGCAAGTTTAGTTAGAGGTTTGTTATCTTCAAAATAGGCATTCTGTATATTTAAATGTCTGTCATTTCATAATGCAAATCATCGAAGCATTGAGTTCTAACATGTAGTATGATAGCAGGTAGAAGGAAGAGTTATCTCCTTCTCATGTTTCAATCCAAAGAAGCTCAGGGAGCACTCTATTGAGGAAAATTTTTCAAGGGTAAATAAACATGTAGAAGATTGTTTAAGGTTAACCTTAAAAGAAGAGGTAACCATCATCTCCACGGAAGAAAATCAAAATACTTTATTAACCTCAAAAGAAGAGGTGACCATCTTCTCTGTGAAGCAATTCCACTGAAGAAAATCAAAATGTTTTGGACAAACCTCAAAAGAAAGGTAATCATCTCCGTGAAGCAAAATTCCACAAAAAAACTCAATTTTTAGATAAGTTATAGGCATTGCTTGAATAGCAATCAGGGCCTACCAATGAATTTTTTGATATTACATTCCCACAAAAACATGAGGAAGTTGTAAGAAAAGAGGACAAAATTAGTGCATTGCCCTCCAAGGTTATTTAGAATCAATTTATTATGACACGTATATCACCTCTTAGCCAAGTATATAACCTCTTAGACAAGATAAAGGTTGGAGTTGGACTACTCACACGGTATAAAATCATTTGCAAAAAGTGCAAGGAACTACTCAAGCTTCAATTGAAGCCAACCATCTAGCAACAAAATTATGTTCCTATCAAGGTAGTAACGTGGAAATTCTAATTGGAACAACCATTGAATGACAAAAAAAAATAAACTTCTCATGAATAAAGAAAATGCTCAAGCAAAGCATCTAAATTTAGCAAGCTCATCTCTGTTTGCATCAAATGACAAAGCGCATGAAGAAGGAAATGACCAAGCAAACTCAACAAACTTGTGAACATTTGCATTGAATGACAAAGTGTAAGGATCATATGAGTGGTTAACATCAAGCAAGCATCCACGACATTCATAACCATGCACAATATAATATATATGGATATCTAATGTGGCTAATTTTATCTATAGTTTTGAAAGTAAGGAGAGATCTTTGATAGGCTTTACGTGTATTGGGTGTAGGCTTAGGGTTAGTAGTGTGGATCACTACCATGGTGATTCTAGCCATGGTTTTATGCATACTTTAGCTTGTGGTGGCAATAATGGGAAGAAATGATGGTGGGTCGGGTTTTTTGTTTTCTTTCATAGACAACATTTTTGTTTGGTAGTTTTTTGGCATGTTGTCCTCTTCGATTGTCCTAGGTATCAGACGTGCATGGACCAGGAAAACAAAGCAAATCATGCCTCACTCAGAGTGACACTATAGGGCTAATCCCAAGAGCACGGGGTTCAACTCAGTCAGGAACATCCAATATTTTGAAAAAGATCAATTCCTTTATAAGATGTGATATCAAGCACACACTTCCTATTCTAACATATTGGGAGGAAAAGGGTGAGAGAAAGAAAAAAAAAATAGCAAAAAGAAAAAAACTAGGCTAACAAGGTGGCAATGTGCTAAAGATCAAATAAGATCCCCCACATAGCAGCTCCGACCGTAATGCGTTAGCATCAACACTTCCTCTCCTTAACATATATAAGCACAAAATACAAAAATACAAACATACACACACAAAAGAAACGGGTTAGGGCATGAGACCCATAGATGGACTCAAAGTAGATGTGTAGGTCTCCAATATGTGTGTATATATATATGCAAAAAGTATTACAAATATTATGCTAGGAACGAGGGTTCGGTTTCCCACAAGACCGCTTAGAAATTTTCATACTGCTATACAAAGGAAAATGAAGGGAAAGCTTATACAAAATTATCGATGCTTTACAAAGCCTAAATAATTGTTTTTTATAGATTACAAGGATGAATATTTCCTTCCAAAACTCATGCAAACATTTCAAGGTGACTATTGTTCTGGGATGTTGGGTCATATTTTCAATTAAGTTGTTGGTCTGTCTGAGGTCTCTAGATATATAATTATAAATACCAAATGGTTATGAGTCTTTGGATGAGCAACTACACCCATTATCATAATCTATCCTTCTTGGGATTCTTATAATCTGTGTGTGGAAGATTTTTGCATTTAATATTTTATATTTAAGGGGATGCTTCTTTTGTGGCTCCCATGTTGCTATTGTCCTTTTAAAGAGATACACCAAATTATTTTTTGGAGGGTCCTCTTTATTTTTTTGAGTGCAGGTGTTTCTAGCCACCATATGCCATCGATATTTTATTGTCTTTCCACTCGAAACCTTTCTCACCATATGACCATGGTGCTTACACATTGGAATTTTTTATTTTCATCTTTAGTCAAAACTTTTATAAACATCAGACTTTCATATTCCTAGTTTTTTTTTTATGTTTTTAGGACTCTTGCCTTCAGATCCTTGGAACGTTGAAGTGTTTATCTTCCACCTTATTGAGTCTTGAAACTTTTGATTGGCACTTTTGTATGTATTATGTTTGATGCTTCACTTTTGGCTTCCTGTGTGCTTCTTCCTTTGCCAAGGTTGTCTTGTCAAGGTCATTTTTTAATGTAGTGAGAACTGACTATATTTTTGGCAATTCGTAGGGGATATTTAGCCTATTGGAGATGAGGAACCTAGAGAAACTGGTGCCTAGTCCATTGAGAATAGAGTCAAAAGAAGAACTAGCATTAGGAAAGGAAATGAAGGTGGGAATTTTAGCAATCAGCCTACACCTTCAGATCCCTGTAGTTGTTAAGGTTTTTGTGGCTCTACAAAATTGGGACTACTCCCTTATATTACATATAATACATATATACAAGGGTTGAGTGGGTGGCCTTATTCATTGGGCATGGAGTCAAAGAGGCCCCCTACTTGTTGCTTGAGTTTTCTCTATTTTTCCATTTCCTTGGGTAAAAATATTTTACCCTTAAGAAACCAAGACTCTTAAATAGCCCCCTTGGTGCAAACTAACCAATACTAAGGATGAGAGATCTTCTTGGCAAAGTAGGTCTGGTACCAGTGTTGACTCTATTTATGTTCTTGATCCAATTGGCATGCATCTTCCACCTCCATCTCAAATCCTTTGCCTCTTTCATGTCTTGGATGGGAATGGCCCTTCCTTTTGGCTTGGAGAAGTGCCCACACTTATTTGCTTGAATACTTTAGAGGGAGTGGATTCCACTACCTCTACTATCCCCTGGCCTATTTGATTGTTGGTCTAGTTTTGGGGCCTGTTGAGCACCTCTTCCTCTGCCTCAACGTACTCTTCTTCTTCATTCTAGATTATGATCATCTGGTCAAAAGCAAAAAATTTTGAGTGAGAGAAGGTTGGGGAGTAACAAACTGGATAATTGAAACAGATTGCTTTCTTTCTTTGAATATGTTTGTGAACATGGCAACAAGCTAGTCCCATTCAACAATTGAGTGCAAATAAAGAGAGCCATACCCCTCATGACCTTTTCATCTTAATGATGTTGCTAGCAGCCTTAAAGCCACATTTTGCTTTGTGATATTATGTAATTAGTGCAAGCAGACCATATCTTACAAATGTTTCATTGGGGTTGATAGACCTTCACCAATATAGTATTGCAAGGTTAGGAGTGCAAACGTTGGAATGTCATCCCATACATCTGGTGGTATTGGAGGCTATAAGGGATTGATTTTGCTCCATCACTACATCAAAAAAGGTTTTAACGGTGCTTATAAACTGCCCTTAAAGACCTTTAAAGGTAGATATTCAGTCGTCATTTATGAGGATGTTGTAAAAAGTATGCAACATACGACGACTATAAACCGCCTCAAACAACCGTCCTCTTAGGATCTAAGAGTACGGTTAAAAACCACCCTCTTAGGACTATGAGGGTGGTTGTCAATCATCATTTTAGGACTAAGAGGGCAGTTTATAACCACTATGGTCCCACCCTAAAATATATATATATATATATATAAAGGAGATGATCCATGTTGGAGGGACTAGAAGTTAGGCCAAACAGGTAGGCTCATGAAAAAATTGTAGTGATAATGGGTATTTTAATTGTCCTTACCTATAGCCTGTTTGTTGAGATTACCATTGATATTCACTGTTATGTACTTACTCGAAAAATAGAAAAGTTATTGGCATTGAAATCTATATATGGGAAAGTTGATATGGAAAGGCATTGACTTAACAATTTTGTATTTAAGTGATAGTGTTTTTTTGAAAAAATTGAAAAAACTTGTATTAAAACAGAGAACAATTACAAAAGGGAGTAAACACATCCCAGTCGAGAGCAAGAAGCAAGATTACAACAAGGCGCAAAAATGCGACATGTCGCGATATCGCGACAGCAACCCAACCAAGGCTGCACCAGAGAAACAAGCCGTGAAATCGTGACATGTCACGAAATCGCAATAGCCAAGCCTCGAGGCACCTAAACACCACAAGCGTCGCGAAATCACGACGGCACAACCTTAAGGCGCCTAATCACCAAAAGTGTCACGAAATCACGACGAGATTTCCAAAAGGCGCTTGATCACCAGAAGTGTCGCGATATCGCAATGAGTTCTCCCCTTGGTGCCAGTGCTGCAAAAGAGTCACGATATCGCGACGAGTTTTCCCCATGGTGCCAATTCTCCAGAAGTGTCGCGAAATCGCGACGAGTTTTTCCCTTGGCGCCCAAACTGCAAAAGTGTCATGATATCGCGACGAGTTCTCCCCTTGGCGCCCATTCATCAAAGGTGTCACGATATCGCGACGATTTTTCCCCACGGTGCCAATTCCCCAAAACTGTCACGAAATCACGACGAGTTTTCCCCTTGGCGCCCAACCTTCAAAATTGTCACGATATCGTGACGAGTTTTCTCCTTGGTGCCCAACCTTCAAAAGTGTCGTGATATCGCGACGGTTTTTCCCCTTGGTGCCAGCTTGCCAAAAATGTCGCGATATCGCGACGATTTTTCCCCTTGGAGCCCATTCAGTAAAAGTGTCACGAAATCGTGAAGATTTTTCGCCTTGGCGCCCAACCTTCAAAAGTGTTGCGATATCACGACGGTTTTTCCCCTTGGTGCCAGCTCTCCAAAAATGTCGCGATATCGCGACGATTTTTCCCCTTGGCGCCCAATCAGCAAAAGTGTCGCGATATCGCGACGATTTTTCCCCTTGGTGCCCAACCTTCAAAAGTGTCGCGATATCGCGACGATTTTTCCCCTTGGTACCAGCTCTCCAAAAATGTCGCGATATCGCGATGATTTTTCCCCTTGGCGACCACTCAACAAAAATGTCACGATATCGCGACGGATTTTCCCCTTGGTGCCTATACTCCAAAAGTGTCGCGATATCGCGACGATTTTCCCCCTTAGCACCCATTCTCCAAAAGCATCGTGAAATCGCTACATCTTCCAGCCACAGGCCCCGATGGCGCAACAGGTCGCAAAATCGTGATAGTTTCCCTCTAAAGGCCGCGACGGTGCAACAGGTCACGAAATCGCTACAGCTTCTCTCCAAAGGTAGCGACGGTGCAACAGGTCACGAAATCGCTACAGCTTCTCTCCAACGGTCGCGACAACGAAACATGTCGCGAAATCGCGACAGCTTGCCACCAAAGGCCGCGACGGCGCAACAGGTCACGATATCATGACAAAAACCACCCTTAGCATTTTATTTGTTCATTGTCTCAAGGATCGTTCCAGGCCCTGCCTAATCACTTCATCCTCCAAAGGCATGTCACTGTGCAGTTGCACCCCTACCTCTTTCTCAGCACCCATCTTCGCAAGGAAATCGATCGCTTTATTTAGATTTCTACTCACATAAACAAGGATCACGTCATCTAGTTCTCTCCATAGTTCCTTGATTTGAGAGACCAAAATCCTCAACCTCCATGCTTTCAAAGCAAAGTTCCTCATGCAGTCAAGAGCTCCAACCAATATTTGAGAGTCAGATTCTAGAATTATCCTCCTATGGCCCTGATTAACTGCCCAAATAGAAGCAGCTTTGATAGCAATGGCTTCAGCTTCGTTATTTGTGGTTCTGCCCAATCCTTGTAGTTCCCAATAGAGCACGGTGCCCTCGTGATTTCGACAGACCACACCAATGCTAGCACTTTGCCGGATTGCCCTTAGCATCTCCGTCAGTATTGATTTTAATCCAACTGTCGGGAGGAGGTTTCCAGCTGGCTCTGACCTGTTCCTCTTGCTTTTCAACTCCCTCATCCATTGGCCCCGAATCAACCTGAGATTCCTCATTTGCATGGACGACAACTATTTCAGTGACTTTGCTCCAGATGACCTGCCAAACACCATCAAGCATGGAAAACGTTTCTCGAAATATTCTTGCATTTCTCTCCAACCACACTTGCTACCAAATGAAATTTAAGCCGAGTTCCCAACTGATTCGAAGAGCTTTAGATTTAAATCTACCCCTCTTCCATCTTTCCAGAATGTTAGTCCGATTCAACTCACCATTAAGCTGGAATTTATAGTGAGAGAACCAGCGCTTCCAGATCTGGCGCATGAAGGGGCATTCAAACATCAGATGATCAGTTGTTTCCTCATTCTTATGGCATAGAACACATTGATATGGACCGATGATACCTCTACACCTAAGGTTGTCGAAAGTGAGAATTCCATTGTGCATAACCTGCCAGGCAAAAAAGTTCACTTTCGGCCAGCCCTTGGACTGCCAAATCTGTCTCCAGTCCTCAATCGGATAAGCAGGGGGGGGAGGCTCAGGGAGGATGTTATCATATCCGTCTTTAACAGTACAAACGCAAATGCTCCCATAGCCCCAAGCTAATTCATCCTCCTCGTCTCTCCCAGTGAGAAACCTTTCTTTCAAGATTCTAGACAAGATGGGTGCTAGCTCCGGAGGGATTGGAATTGGCTACTCCTCCAACTTATTAAACTTCTTAAACTTATACCCCCCCAGCTGAGTAGTATTGAAATATTTAAGTGATAGTGTTATCAGATAAGTTATGTCATCGATTATAAAGAGCCTATGACTCTTTATTCAACACTCTCTCAACAAAAACAATTTTGTCAATGCATGTTTTAACTCCATGATCAAGGCCCAAGAGTTTGTAAACTTTACAAAGCTACTTGATAATAAACAAGATCTCACACATACTGCTAGTTCTTTGAAAATCAATCAATTTACACTCACTAACCAAAAACAATTCTCTTTGTTGTCTTGGCTTGCAAAACACCACCCACGGTGCTTACGACATCAATGTATTGATATGAACTCATCCTCTTGATCAAAGCTCAGAAGCTGCCAAGCAGACACTGTAACATGATTATCAATGAGATTTTGCATGTACTGTCAACACCTTGTCTTCCTTATCCAATGGTATTTTATTATCACAATAAATCAACTAAGATGGACTAAGAGTAAATCATAATGACAGTGATGAACGTTGTTCTTTATATTAAACCAAAAGGAGGTGTTTCAGGCGACTCATCCATTTTGTTCAGTTTATTTGTCGGCATCAAAGAGCAACTACTTGTGGTCTCAAGTTACAAATACCACCCATACAGTATAAGGATATATTTTCTACAAATGTTTATCAACTTTTTAAATTATATGTCACTCCTTTTATCTTTAAAAAAAAATTACAATGAGAAAATTCAAACTTTACAGATTCTATGCCCTAAAGAACACCCATATGAGTTAGTAGTTTGTTACGCACATATCGTCAGAACCACATACCATTCATTTTTGAGTTAAACACCTAAATCATTTGTCTTAAAATTTTAAGTGTGTATATATATATATATATATATTCCTAGCAGTACAAAACAACTTAGTGTTCATGCTACCCAAACTTCAAGAAAAATTCATAGAATAGCTCTACAATACAATTATTGAATTGAGGTCCATAACAATGTGGTGTTGCAGAAAGGTGAGACACTTACCATAACAATCACCAAAGTTCAAAATGTGACAAGCATCCCCCCATGTTCAACTGGTTGTCCAACTAATACAGTCAGGTATATGTGGTAAAAAAGTTAACATTTCCATGATTTGAAGATCCTATGGATGTATAAAGAGATGGTTGATTTCTTAACTAAGAGTAACAGTGCAGAGACAGAGTAGCCCGCCTCCATCAGCATTAACTTTTACAGTTAAGGAACTAAACAAAAAATATCATTCAATAAAAATATTCATAAAGTTCATATATATGTATATAAAGAAAATATTGGGGAAGGTCATTGTGGGAATCAAAAGTATGAATAACTTGCCTATAAGGAGAATTCTCATCCTCATATAGCACTGTATCTCATGTTGGGCCCTTACTTCCTCCCTATTGCTCTCCACATGCTTTCCTCTTCTCTTATAGACATAACTATATTCCATTGGTACAACTCTTCGGAGAGTTTCATTAGCTGGACAGTTCTACTGTGAGAGATTTGTTATGGTTTTATCGGTGTGTCTTGCATCCTAGGTTCTTTATATAATGTTCTTAGTAGCGAATGGTGTGGAGCATCCTCCAGGTATTGACCTAAGATCTTCCTCATTTGAAGAGAAATTATGAGGTTTTGTAAAACCATATTACTGAATGCTCCTTCTTCAACCACTTATCCTTTTCAGGTTTGTAAACTCATACATGAAGTAAAAACTGGAGTGTGAGGTGAAAGTCCATTACACATCTAATGAATGCTACCTCAACAATTTCAAGATTGTAACCATATATTTGCAGGACCTACTTATGGACATATACTTGTAAAACCCAAAAATATAAATATTATTATGAAGGGAATGTGAAGTAGTCATGTGGAACAAGAACCTACATTGAACAAACACAATTTTACATGATGCAAGGACTTTGCAATCCAGTTTGACTACATAAAAATAGTACTTAGCAAAAGAGTGGAGTTTATTACTATGTCCAAAAGTTGCTAAGAATTGAAATTGATGCCAGTGTTGTGATGATTTTGTATTTATGGTTTGTGTTGGCAAACAAAATGATTATCTATTGCAAAGTTGAATAAAGAGTCATAGGTTCTATCCCTGCCACCTCCACATAGTTGTATTCAAACTTCAAAATTCAATATTTTATGTGCAGAAAATTTATAATGTAGAAGAATTTAATAGTTTATTCTCTTTTTCAATTAATAGAATAGCTGACATAATTACCACAAAATTGGCTAATAGCCAAAGACAAGAAATTAACAAAATTATGACAATTCCAGACAATGTTCAATAACTCAAGATATTTTTATGATGTACCTTGGACCATTGTTTGATTCATCTGCATCAATTAGTGTTATCATAAACTCTTTGATACAAAAGATAAAGCCCCAACAATGTACAGACTCTTTCAACCATCATAAATAGGTAGTCTCTTATTTAAAAGGGTCTCTGTAAATGGAACATAGACATTAGTTCTTCAAAAATTTAGAAAGCAACACATGCAACATACTATCATGTTCCAAGACAGAAGCATCCCGACGAAAATTAGTTTCTCAAGCCTTTTTTTCCCATGAGCCATAATAGTAGTACCAGATCCTGACATATGATCTACAATCAGTTATAAATAAGCAGCAAGCAACTGTTGTTCATGTTACCTCAAAGTATATTGACCAGCAGATAGCGTAACAACACATGCCTGCAATAAAGGAGACGATCCATGTTGGAGGGACTAGAAGTTAGGCCAAAAATTAATGTAATTTACAATTATACCACAAACGAGAACATAATAACAAGTCCATGGGCAATTTTATCAAAAACATAAAAAATAAAAAAGATACACTTACAGGGTTTGTTCAATCTATCTAACATAGAACATGATAATTTCTTCTTATGCAAATGGAAAAACATGTCAAAGTTATTCAAGCCTAAAAAAAATATCTTAAAATTCTAAAGTTCTTTGCAAAATTAAATTATTCTTGCTTCTCATCATTCCATCACCTTGTATGTAGCAGTAAATAAATTTCCATGCCACAAGGCATCCCTATAAAATACTCTCCAATACTAATACCTTGTAGTGAGGACATAATGTATTAATAATGAAATAAATATGAAGTTCCAAACAAAATGCAAGAATACGCAACTAAATGATCGTGACAATTAGTATCATATATCAAGACTAGGCAAGATTTCCTCACAATTTAACCTTATTTTTCTTATAGTGATCAAGAGAACACAAAGTCTATGAATGAGTCACTCATAAAGATAAATGTCAACAACTAAAAGAGGTAACATCAAATATAGAGTAGAAGTGATTTTATCCATAAATAGAATATAAACCCTTTTGAAAAGGGAATAACAAAACACTAATAAACAACTACATAAACCAAAATCAACTACAAAAACACTCAGTTAAACGCAAGCTTAAATGGACAACCTGAGCCCTCCATATAACGGGAAAATGTCTAAACACCCCTACCCATCCTAATCATTAGAGATGAGGCGAGAGGGTATCCTGAGACTTTTGTCATATACATAAATATCCATCTATACAAATCAAGTACTACTGCTAATAATTAAGGACTAGGACTAAGAGTCAAACATGAAACATCAACTCCATAATTAACTCACACTCAACACAACTTTATCAAATTACCAAATTACCTTCTTGTATCTGAATAGCCAACCTCATGCTCAGAATACCTACTCGTCTCACTCCTAGCTTGGTTGTCCATTAATTATCTACTAGCATTTTCTAAAAATAGAACAAAAAATGTAACATCAAATATAGAGTATAAGTGATTTTATCCATAAATAAAATATAAACCCCTTTGAAAAGGAAATAACAAAACACTAATAAACAACTACATAAACCAAAATCAACTACAAATGGTAATCTATTTTGTAATCATTGATGTCAGATGTTAATTCAAAGCATCATACAATATTGCTACAACATGTTATAACTTATTTGTAAACAATGTCTGCTATAGGCCAGGCAATGAAGGAGCCCACAACATCCTTCATTGTGGTCATTTCATCATTCCTTCTATACAAGATTATATCCTCTTTATAGGTGATGTGAACATTGACTTTGCAAAAACCTTCACCCAAACATTGACCATGTATAAGGTCTTCAGGGTTAGTATTGATCACCGTGCCTTCGAACACTACGTTATTGTTATGGATCCGAGTCAAGTGGCATTTCCTTCTCTTAGTTTGAGTGATCGATGTCGTTTTTAGCCTCTACATAGAAAATCAATAGCCTAGATAAATTCACTGCATAGCGTACAATACAAACCAAGTTAATTGTTTTATATTTGAAATAATCGTCGTACCATTGATGAGTATGGCCTAGAAGGTATTGAGAAGCTACCTATACCTTGATCACCACCACCAATATTATGTCCACTTGTAGGGGTGGCATGTAGTGATGCTTCCTATGGAATTATACACAAGGGATCATTACAACTTTAGGGGTGCAACATGTAAACATTTCAAATATAAAATCATGAAAAAACTAACACACCTCTATTTGTGCAAGCCGTGTCAAAATCTCATCAACCTTTTTCTCTCTCTTTGTAAGCTTCTCTTCCATATTTTTCTCTCTACAAGCTTCTCTTTCCACTTTTGCTCTTTCTCTACCATATGCTTTTGCATCTAGCACAACTTCTGTAAGTAACCATCACCAGCAAAAAGAGCAGTTGGCGATAATCCTTTGTCGATACCCTGAACCCGAACCGGTATTTTAGGTCCTAAAACCTTGGCGAGGGCATCATCCTTAATAGATTAATTTATGGAGCTCGTAGATGAGATGTCATCATCTAGTTTTTTCTAGCAACATCACATGCATAGTTAACTGGTAACATGTTATAAAAACAATCGATATAACAATGTTGTGAACTTCAACGTATTGCTATTTCCAAGGGAATGTCACTTACGATTGTCCCTACAACTTTTGGTGAAATAGGAAACCCATACTTCTTTTTATGATATGCCACCACACAGTTACCCTTGGTAGTGGAGTTTTTGCATTTGTTTGGCTCTTCCTCTGCAAGATATATAGTTGGAGAGACATGGGGATAAGTCATACACAACAAAACAATATAGCTATATATGTTTATCACAAATGGACAAGTATGATAGAATACCATTTCATGTGGCAGTCGAGCATATCTTGTTCGACTGCAAGTGTGCATGATGGATTGGTGAGATCTATTTTGTTTGTTCCTTTGCATCACCACTTACAACGCAATGAAAAAACCAATATATAATTAATTCATTAGGGAGAGCAAGGTCGAAAAAATTCACATGAACATAATAATGATATGAACTACCATAGTAAATTGGCTGGCACTTGCCTTAAACTCAGCGCTACTCCTACCATTCACAGGCTTCCTAGGTGATACAATAGATGGGGGATTAGCAATTCTATCTTCGTCATTATCATACTTAGAGTGATTTTTCACAAGTCGATGCTTATGTTTCTGCCATTGCTTATCTATGATCGTAAAGACCCATTTATTCATTATGTTCAAAATGATATATTTTTGCTACATCATACCAATATCTTATTAGATGCAATATTTATATAAGTATTCAAAAAATGGACACTAGCTATAAATTGCATTGGCTAGAAAGTTACCGTAATGAGTGTCCTTAATTGGTTTTTAACTTCCATAGGGATTGCTCTCTAGTTTGTATGGGTAATAGGGATAATCTGCCTCACAATCACCCCCAAGTAAGATGAAAACTTAATGAGTGTCCTTAATTGGTTTTTAAATTTCATAGGGATTGCTCTCTAGTTTGTATGGGTAATAGGGATAATCTCCCTCACAATCACCCCCAAGTAAGATGAAAACTTAATAGAATTTGGACCTATGGGCTATCCGTTTAAATTGCAAATGATCTCCACCCCAACTGTGCTGCTTAACTCTACTGCACACCTTGTTGGACCTCTCTTTCTATGATATTAGTGTTCAAAGTGTGTGATGACCTAGCATCAACACCTATAACGCCAACACCATCCAAACATCATTGTCATATAGTATGACAACAACGAGTAACCCAACATAACGAGCAAATTTCTTGTGTGGTCTACGTACCTTCTGTTTGAAATATTAAGCATATTGAGTTGTCATTGATGTCAAAGGGGTTAATTTCAAAGAGCTTGGAAATATATAAATACTCTTCTATGGTTAGCAAGGCAGGCTATATCTCAAGCAAGGAAATTGTTGTAAAGAAAGGTTTATTGTAAAGAAAAGGTTTATAATATTTATGTTTAAATATTATAAATAAGAAGGACATAAAGGTTTAAGAAGTTTACTTGGGACAAAGGTTTATAAGAGAAGAAGGATTATAATATTTATTTTTAAATATTATAAGGACAAAAAGGCATAAGAGGTTTACTTTGGACAAAGGTCTATAAGAGAAGAAGGATTATAATATTTATTTTTAAATATTATAAGAAGGACAAAAAGGCTTAAGAGGTTTACTTTGGACAAAGGTCTATAAGAGAAGAAGGATTATAATATTTATTTTAAATATTATAAGAAGGACAAAAGGTTATAATATTTAAATGAAAATTTAAATATTATGAAAAAGGAGGCAAAGATTTAAAGACAAAAGAATTATTTTCAATACACCAAGGTTTCAAGTATTAACATTATAATATTTTAATATTATAATGCAAAGGTTTCAAGGGTTAAAAGAAGCACCGACGTCATGACAAGAGGAGGTCAAATTCATATAAATAAAGTTTCAAAACCTTTGCAAATGGGTGTGGTGAAAAAAAAAGATCAAAATCGCTCGAGCTTGGAGATGACGAATCGCAGAAGAAGAGGAGCACAATTTTTTATGAAAGGGACAACAAGGATAAAGTGAAGGGTTGTGCAACTTGGTTCCAAGCTGGTAGGCTAGCATATTGGATGCTAGGGTAGCGCTAAGTCACTGTGAGAGAGGTGATCACTGGTTCGAATCACGTAGAGGATAGTTTTTATGGTAGAGACAACGTTTTGATTGGTCCATAGAGGAGGAGATAAAGGAAGATTGTTGTGTGTTACGTTTCAAGTTGGAGGCTAGCCCAACTGGTCACTAGGCTAGCGTTAGAGCACCATGGAGAAGGAGGTCGCAGGGTCAAATCCTACGAAGCGCTTTTTGCAAGGCAACGAAGGGGTAAATCGTGGGCTCATGAAAGGTATGAATTTTTGAATTAAAAATTAAGTGCCTAAAGTGTTTCGTTCATTGTGCATGATTGAAGATTTCTGAGGGTAAAATATTTAATTTGATATTTTAATTAGAGGGAGCCATAAGGTGTAACAAAGGACATTTTATATTGTGATTTGAAATTCTTTTTGAAGGAGCAATAAGGTGTTAAAAGAATATTTGATATTGTAAAGTTTGCATGGAATAATTTTGGAAGTTGTGATATTATATTCTCAAAAGGAGGTATAAGGTGTATGTGATTGATTTAAATATTGTAAGTTGTATCTTTGGTTATTGAGTAAAAAATTATGGGTGTTTGAGAATTATTTCTTGTGAAAGGAGTTATAAGGTGTTATTGTGGTTTGATTTTTATTGTAATTTCTGTATGGTGAAAAGGAATGTTGAAGGGTTTTTTGATAATTATTAATGCTTCATATTTGAGAACAAAAGTCATAGAGCATTATTTTTTAGATTCTATTGTGCACATTTTTAAAGGAGAAATTTAATGTGGATGATTTGAAAGAGAGATCTACTAACCAGTTTTGAAGTGGCACTTTGAAAGGGAAATTCTTTTGAGACAGGTTTTTGAAGGCACATCTTCATCAAAGCAAGTTAAGAGGTATGGTGATATCATTCCTTCTTTAAGGTGTTTGGTTGAGCAAATATTTTTGAATCATAAGGTGGAGAAATAAGGATTATATATATGTGCATTGTTGGAAATATTTGAGCTAGGGTTTGTGAAACAAAATGTGCATCCTTGTTGAAAGAAATTGAAAATACTTGTGCTAGAGTTTGTGAACAAGTTGTGCTTTATTCTTGAAAGAAATTGGAAACACTTGTGCTAGGATTGAGAGCAAACTTGTGCATTATTGTATTTGATCTTTGAGAACAAGTTGTGCATTGGGTTGAGTGTTCTTGAAAGTGAATGTGCAAGTGTTAGAAATCAGATTTGTGAAGCAAGTGTGTGTATCAGTTTTGATTGTGGAAAATACATAAGAAGGTCAGTTATCAAGTGCTAGACTAGAGCTACCTTTAGAATGCAATAAATGTGAGACATGTGAAAGCGACAGACTTAATGAATGTGAAGAACATATTGAGCATTTGTTAGTGCATATCATTCTCTATATGTTCAAGAGGTTAAATGAATTTTGGGAAGAATATGTCTGAATGGCCTAGTTGAAGAAAGTATTTTTGAAAGAGATACAAGCATTGTTTTGTAAGATTTTGGATTGGTTGAGCATGTATTATGAGCAGATTTGAGTATGTGTTATAAGCAATTTTGAGCATGTGTTAGAGTAGATTTGAGCAGAGATAGTGAGGTATATTTGAGCAAGTCTTGTGAGAAGACTTGAAGCAGGTTTGAGGTAGATTTGAGCAAGTCTTGTGAGAAGACTTGAAGTAGGTTTGAGACAGATTTGTGCATGTAATGTGTGCAGATTTGGGATAGAGTTGAGATAGATTTGTGCATGTAATGTGTACATTTGGGACAGAGTTGAGACATATTTGTGCATGTAATATGTGCAGATTTGGGATAGAGTTGAGACAAATTTGTGCATGTAATGTGTGTAGATTTGGGACAGATTTGTGCATGTAATGTGTGTAAATTTGGGACAGAGTTAAGACAAGATTTGTGCATATAATATGTGCAAATTTGGGATAGATTTGAGACTGTGCATCTAGCATGTGCATATTTGGAGTAGAGTTAAGTAGAGGTGCGTACCATCTTTGGAGGTAGCCAGTGCAGTGGGGATAGAGGTCTCTTGTGGATAGAGGTCCACTAGCTAGAGTAGTGGGGATAGAGGTCTCCTATGGATAGAGGTCCACTAGCTAGAGTAGTGGGGATAGAGGTCTCCTATGGATAGAGGTCCACTAGCCAGAGTAGTGGGGATAGAGGTCTCTGGATAGAGTAGTAGTAGGGACAGAGGTCTCTTGTGGATAGAGGTCCACTAGCAAGAGCAGTGGGGATAGAGGTCTCCTATGGATAGAGGTCCACAAACTTGAGCATAGGGGATTGAGATCTCCTTTGGACAGAGGTCCATAAACATTGTAATAGGGAATTGGTTCCCAAGAGATTGGTTGAGAAAATTTAGAAGAAATATTTTCTTCGTGGATGTAACCCACATTGGGTGAACCACGTTAAATTTGTGTCTCTCATGTGTGTGATGATTTGTGCATTGCCTTGTTACTGCTATTGATGAGATTGGTTAATAATGCTATGAAAGGATATTGCAATTGATAACATTGGATAATATTGTTTGGGAAAGAAAAGTAAAAGTTTATCTTATACTGTTCACCCCCCTCTCAGTATAAGCTTGTGTTCTTCAATTGGTATCAGAGCGGGTTCCTTCAAAAAATTCTAATAGCTTGAAGGAAGATCTTACAAGAACACAGATGGCTTCTCATAATGGATCTTCAACAAATAAGGCTCCAATGTTTGATGGGAATAATTATGCTTTCTAGAGTATGAGGATGAAGACTTATTTGATGGCACAAGGATATGAAACATGGCAATCTATTGAGGATGGGTTCAAACCTACAACTACTCCTCCCATAGATAAGGATGGCAAGCAACTATATGTAAATAATGCCAAGGCTATGAATGGAATCTTAAGTGGATTACGTGAATCAAAATTTGTGAAAGTTATGCAATGCAAATTAGCAAAAGAAATATGGGATAAATTGAAGCAAACATATGAAGGAGATAGCAAGGTTAAGTTGGAAAAACTTCAAACTCACAGGAGGAGGTTTGAAGAATTGAAGATGAAATATGAGGAAGATATTGCTAAATACTTACTCCATGTTGATGAAGTTGTTAATACCATGCGTGGACTTGGATCAGAAATTGAGGACTCTAGTGTTGCTTAGAAAGTATTAAGATCACTCCCCATGAGGTATGATGCAAAGGTTTCAGCAATAGAAGAGATGAAGGATCTCGATAGGTTGACAATGGATGAGTTACATGGAATTCTCACAGCCTATGAGATGAGGACAGAGAAAGATCAAACATAAAAAAGAGAGGCAACATTCAAGGCTTCAAAGAAGACAAAATATAAGAAATCAGAATCAAGTGATGAGTCAAGCAGTAATGAAGAAGCTAACTATGTGAGAAGAAATAAGAAAGGCTTAAGAAAACACAAAGATATGAAGACTGTGAAATGTTTTAATTATGGTGACTTTGGTCACTATGCATCTAACTGTCCACAAGTTGGAAGTAGTAGCAGTGAAGAGAAACAAGATTATAAGAAAAAGGAAGAAAGAAAATTTAGGTATGAAAAGAAAAATAGGTATGGTCAAAGCAAGCATGAAAAGAAGAACTTTTAAAAGCACAAAAAGAGTTTCTATGTGGAAGAAGCAAGCAGTGCTTCAAGTGACAGTGATGAAAGTTTCTCAAATAGTGAAAAAGAAGAGATTCTATTTTTGGCAATAGAAGAGGAAGAGGACACTCCTATTGAAGATCAAGTAGAAGATGTTTTTGACCAAGTAGAAGAAAAAGAAGATGCTCCTATAATTGAAGACCTAGAGGAAGATTCAAAAATAGAAGAAGAAGCCACAATTGACCTAGAAGAGGAACTTATTGTTGCTCTTAGAGAGTTGAAAAGATTTAGAAAGAAGAACTCAAGACTGAAGGCTCAAGTTCAAGAAGATGAGGAAATAAAGGAAAAGCTTCTACAAGATCTCAAAAACTTAAAAGTTAAGGCAAGGAGATTTGAAGAAGTTATGGTTGAAAATTTAGAGGTAAAAGAGTTAGAATGTGAAATATTAGAACATGAAGTGGTTTCTCTAAGGATGGAAGTGAAATATTCTAAGGATAAGCTGCACAAGTTTGGGAAAAGTTCAAAAGCTTTGGATAACATTATCAAAGCACAAAGATCTTCATTTAGCAAAATAGGACTAGGCTATGAAGAAGGTCAAGAGGTACAAAAAGGGGAGTCAAGCTCCAAAGGAAAGGAAGTTTCAAAGGAAGAGATTGAAGAAGAACCTAAGACATATGTTGATGAGTTAGGAAGTGGAAGCATCATTAAGGAAGAAAACAATGCACAAACAAGAAACATGGATCATCACAGAGAAGGCAAAGAAAGGACCAAGAGACCATATTTTCCAAGGCAAGATGAATATTTCTTCCAAGGGCATTGCTTCTCATGTAAACATTTTGGTCACAAAGCTTTACATTGTAGGAATCATGGCAGGAATGATTATGGCCTCACCAGAAGAAATTTTAGGACATTTGCACCTTTCAAGAATCACAACATCAGGTGTTACAATTGTAATAATTTTGGGTATAAAGCAAGGTGGTGTAGAACAGAGTTTCCAAAACTTCCAAAGACAAGCAAGGACAAAGATGATCAAAAGGTTCAAAGAGGTACAACTTCAAAGGTATGGAAGAAGAAAGTTGAGAAAGGAGAAGAGCATTGTAAGTTGGGAGTAGTCTTACTCCCACCCCAAAATTGATCACCTCAAGGAGAGGAGGTGGTGAGGGGGCTGAGCTAAGAGTCTTATTTTTAGCCCCAAAGGAGCCCTTTGCCATTGATGTCAAAGGGGGAGAGTTTTAGTAAGGGGGAGAGAAATCAGTAAGGGGGAGCAACTTCTCAGGGGGAGCAGATTTGGAATCCAGTGATCGTAAAAGGAAATATTTTAGAAGGGTTGCCATCAATGACAAAGGGGGAGATTGTTGGAAATATTGAGCATATTGAGTTGTCATTGATGTCAAATGGATTAATGTCAAAGATATTGGAAAGACAAAAATACTCTTCTATGGTTAGCAAGGCAGGCTATATCTCAAGCAAGGAAATTGTTGTAAAGAAAGGTTTATTGTAAAGAAAAGGTTTATAATATTTATGTTTAAATATTATAAATAAGAAGGACAAAAAGGTTTAAGAAGTTTACTTGGGACAAAGGTCTATAAGAGAAGAAGGATTATAATATTTATTTTTAAATATTATAAGAAGGACAAAAAGGCTTAAGAGGTTTACTTTGGACAAAGGTCTATAAGAGAAGAAGGATTATAATATTTATTTTTAAATATTATAATAAGGACAAAAAGGCTTAAGAGGTTTACTTTGGACAAAGGTCTATAAAAGAAGAAGGATTATAATATTTATTTTAAATATTATAAGAAGGACAAAAGGTTATAATATTTAAATGAAAATTTAAATATTATGAAAAATGAGGCAAATATTTAAAGACAAAAGAATTATTTTCAATACACCAAGGTTTCAAGTATTAACATTATAATATTTTAATATTATAATGCAAAGGTTTCAAGGGTTAAAAGAAGCACCGACGTCATGACAAGAGGAGGACAAATTCATATAAATAAAGTTTCAAAACCTTTGCAAATGGTTGTGGTGAAAAAGAAATACGAAATCCGCTCGGGCTTGGAGACGACGAATCACAGAAGAAGAGGAGCATGATTTTTGGTGAAAGGGACAACAAGGATAAAGCGAAGGGTTGTGCGACTTGGTTCCAAGCTGGCAGGCTAGCATAGCTGGATGCTAGGGCAATGCTAAGTCACTATGAGAGAGGTGATCACTAGTTCGAATCACGCAGAGGACAGTTTTGATGGTAGAGACAATGTTTTGATTGGTTCGTAGAGGAGGAGATAAAGGAAGATTGTTGCGCATTACATTTCAAGCTGGAGGCTAGCCCAGCTGGTCACTAGGCTAGCATTAGAGCACCGTGGAGAAGGAGGTCACAGGGTCAAATCCTACGAAGCACTTTTTGCAAGGCAACGAAGGGGTAAATCATGGGCTCATGAAAGGTATGAATTTTTGAATTAAAAATTAAGTGCCTAAAGTGTTTCGTTCGTTGTGCATGATTGAATATTTCTGAGGGTAAAATATTTAATTTGATATTTTAATTAGAGGGAGCCATAAGGTGTAACAAAGGACATTTTATATTGTGATTTGAAATTCTTTTTGAAGGAGCAATAAGGTGTTAAAAGAATATTTGATATTGTAAAGTTTGCATGGAATAATTTTGGAAGTTGTGATATTATATTCTCAAAAGGAGGTATAAGGTGTATGTGATTGATTTAAATATTGTAAGTTGTATATTTGGTTATTGAGTAAAACATTATGGGTGTTTGAGAATTATTTCTTGTGAAAGGAGTTATAAGGTGTTATTGTGGTTTGATTTTTTATTGTAATTTTTGTATGGTGAAAAGGAATGTTGAAGGGTTTTTGATAATTATTAATGCTTCATATTTGAGAACAAAAGTCATAGAGCATTATTTTTCAGATTCTATTGTGCACATTTTTAAAGGAGAAATTTAATGTGGATGATTTGAAAGAGAGATCTACTAACCAGTTTTTGAAGTGGCACTTTGAAAGGGAAATTCTTTTGAGACAGGTTTTTGAAGGCACATCTTCATCAAAGCAAGTTAAGAGGTATGGTGATATCATTCCTTCTTTAAGGTGTTTGGTTGAGCAAATATTTCTGAATCATAAGGTGGAGAAATAAGGATTATATATATGTGCATTGTTGGAAATATTTGAGCTAGGGTTTGTGAAACAAAATGTGCATCCTTGTTGAAAGAAATTGAAAATACTTGTGCTAGAGTTTGTGAACAAGTTGTGCTTTATTCTTGAAAGAAATTGGAAACACTTGTGCTAGGTTTGAGATAAAACTTGTGCATTATTGTATTTGATATTTGAGAACAAGTTGTGCATTATTGTAGTTGATATTTGAGAACAAGTTGTGCATTGGGTTGAGTGTTCTTGAAAGTGAATGTGCAAGTGTTAGAAATTAGATTTGTGAAGCAAGTGTGTGTATCAATTTTTATTGTGGAAAATACATAAGAAGGTCAGTTATCAAGTGCTAGACTAGAGCTACCTTTAGAATGCAATAAATGTGAGACATGTGAAAGCGATAGACTTAATGAATGTGAAGAACATATTGAGCATTTGTTAGTGCATATCATTCTCTATATGTTCAAGAGGTTAAACTAATTCTGGGAAGAATATGTCTAAATGGCCTAGTTGAAGAAAGCATTTCTGAAAGAGATACAAGCATTATTTTGAACATCATTTGTGTGCAATATTTTGGATTGGTTGAGCATGTGTTATGAGCAGATTTGAGTATGTGTTATAAGTAGTTTTGAGCATGTGTTAGAGCAGAGTTGAGTAGAGATATGAGGCAGATTTGAGCAAGTCTTGTGAGAAGACTTGAAGCATGTTTGAGGTAGATTTGAGCAAGTCTTGTGAGAAGACTTGAAGCAGGTTTGAGATAAATTTGTGCATGTAATGTGTGCAGATTTGGGATAGAGTTGAGACAAATTTATGCATGTAATGTGTGCAGATTTGGGATAGAGTTGAGACATATTTGTGCATGTAATGTGTGTAGATTTGGGATAGAGTTGAGATAGATTTGTGCATGTAATATGTGCAGATTTAGGATAGAGTTGAGACAGATTTGTGCATGTAATGTATGTATATTTGGGATAGATTTGAGATAAATTTATGCATGTAGTGTGTGCAGATTTGGAACAAAGTTAAGTAGAGGTGTGTACCATATTTGGAGGTAGCTAGAGCAGTGGAGACAGAGGTCTCCTATGGATAGAGGTCCACTAGCCAGAGCAGTGGGGACATAGGTCTCCTATGGATAGAGGTCCACTAGCTAGAGTAGTGGGGACAGAGGTCTCCTGTGGATAGAGGTCCACTAGCCAGAGTAGTGGGAATATAGGTCTCCTATGGATAGAGGTCCACAAACTTGAGCATAGGGGATTGAGATCTCCTTTGGACAGAGGTCCATAAACATTGTAATAGGGAATTGGTTCCCAAGATATTGGTTGAGAAAATTTAGAAGAAATATTTTCTCCGTGGACGTAACCCACATTGGGTGAACCATGTTAAATTTGTGTCTCTCATGTGTGTGATGATTTGTGCATTGCCTTGTTACTGCTATTGATGAGATTGGTTAATAATGCTATGAAAGGATATTGCAATTGATAACATTGGATAATATTGTTTGGGAAAGAAAAGTAAAATTTTATCTTATACTGTTCACCCCCCTCTCAGTATAAGCTTGTGTTCTTCACCTTCTTCACTAGCCAAAGCATTGTCAACCTCATTTCGAGTATTCTCAGCATCAGATTCATTTATGTTATGGGTTGCCTCCTTATCTTCCTCATTATCAGAACAACGTAGTTGTTATTGTCCACCAATTGTTATAATACACCATAGTCAATGATAAAACCATGATCATTTCAAATATGCCCAGGTCAACCACTATTGGGCAACACTATCAAATTTCAAGTACTTACTAGCGTGCGAGGTATGTGTCACTGACTCCTGATTTATTATGATAAAGTCAGCTGCCTGTGACCTCTTTATTGGTCTTTTCTTGGTTTGTAAAAGAAAAATAAATAGAAAGCACGATTGTAAGAATACTAAATGAATGGAAAATTCTTATTTCAAGTGCAATTTTTATTTATAGATATAGGTGAATGGAAAACCTGAGTGCTCCATATAATGGGAAGATGTCTAAACATCCCTACTCGCCCCAACCATCAGAGATGAGGTGAGAAGGTATCCTGAGACTTCCGTTAGATATATGCATATCCATCTATACAAATCAAGTACTGTTGCTAAGGACTAGGACTAAGAGTCAAACATGAAACATCAATTTCATAACTAACACACACTCAACACAATAAACCTTCATTTTAACACATTAAAACATGTATGCATGATTAGACTCTTAGTCATATGCCCTAGCAACACTTGTATTCTCTTATTTTTATATATATACCAAATTACCTTCTAGTATCTGACTAACCAACCTCATGCTCAGGATACCTACTTGCATCACTCCTAGCTTTCCTGCCCATTAATTATCTACCAATGTTTTCTAAAAATAGAACAAAAATAATTGGAACTCAACATCGTTATCTCGCAATTCTTGTTCGCTCTTTAAGCAATTGTCATTGAACAATCTATATGTGTCATTGACCATTCCAACGATGTCATCTTGAACATCTACGATAATTGGACTCTCATCAGTGGTAAAGCATGTGTTCGATGCATATTTGTCATTCCATTGAGTTTTGCAAAAAAAACTCATTTACATAACCTAGTACATGTTTGTTCTAAAATAAATTATTTTCTTTCAAATGACTCTTCTAAGACAAAAAGTAGAACCCTCAGCTAAACAAAAACTAGAACAGTCAGTTGAAAGCAAAAAATCGTTTAAGAACAAAATAAATAGCCATGGTTAAATTTGTCTCCATTAGCATTAGTTGTTATTACCCTCAGGGATATTGAACTAGTTAAAATTATTGAGGCACACGGTCAAGAACTAAGAATCCCAAGAAAAACTTGGATAACAAAATTTATTCGAGTATACAATGAATCTCAAGGATAGAGGCAAGAGTCGATCTGAGAGCCAAATAAATTGCATCTAAAAAGCAGAGTGGATGATGAAATTAATCAAAGATATGTATATATATGTGTATATATATATATCTTTGAAATTAAAATCTTAAGCTAATCCTGGAAGTGATAAACACCTTGAAAATTATTATTATTTACTTTGTAATGTGACTTCCTTGGGCGTTGTCATAATATTATCTCTTTGCTCATCCTTTGCCAATATTTTCACCTATGCTATACTATGGAAATGAAGCTATGTGTTAAGCCTCCAATCCTTATGGATTTGATAAAATGACCTTCTGAAATATTCATGCAACCAAATAGCAAAGGACTGATTATGAAAAAGTACTATTTCTTGTCACACTAGGGTAAGGTAACCTTAGAAAATTCACCAGGTACCATCACATACATAAGCCCAATCTAGGGTAAAGAATGCTCTAAAAAATTAAATGACAAATCAAATGTGGAAATAATTTAATTCTCTGGATATAAAAATAGTTATGTTGGAAAATTATTTTGCAAGCCATCTTGATCTGTGGACTGTCGGACGACAACTAGATGTAAGGGTATGTAAAATATATTGTAATTGTTCTAAATCTACATAAATCGTAGACCTAAAACTTAAACTAACAAAATGAATTTTGCAGACAATTGAGATATAAGTGTTATATTGGTAGACATAGAACTTAAACTGACAAGTTGTTGCCCCTTTATCGTAGCTCATCAAAGCTGATAATAAATATTTTAATCATCCTAAAAACATATTACAATGTACAAAATCATGCAAAGTCTTATAGTTTGTTGTTCAAGACTCCATAATATGCTATACTTAAAGAAATATTATTTATATATTATTGTCATAAATAAGATTTCTTTTTTGTAGTTGATATATTACTTGTATAAATTGTATATATTACTTGTATATCCATAGAGGATTACCAAACATGCATAAGCTTCAAAAAATAACATAGGCACAGGACAACACAGGCACTCCAAGAGCTTGCTAATCTGAAAAAACAACTTCAACCAATAGATGGTGAATGGAGATATTTTCTCGTAGCACTGGAGTCATATTGGTTGAGGATTAGGTATAAAATGTAGCTATGTTATTAAAATTGTAGCTATCAATCTACTGGAAGTGTAATTTATTTAAGCAAACAATAATTTTAGAGGCCTTCTGAAGGTCAAATATGCTACACAGGCCCTATACAAAAATATTGTTGTTTTGAGTGTCACACATCAGTGTCACAAATGTGTATTGCATATATGTAGAGAATCTAGAGACAATAGTATGACTGATAAAAATCAACTATTATTTCTATGAATTTTCCCTCTATGGATACCGATGAATATTTTCTCTTTTTTACTTGCAAAAAAATCTTTGCTTTTAAGGTAGATTTAGAAACCTGTTGGCAATCGAACCGACCTAGATACAGGTTTTCTAAGTCTACAGTGCCCTAGGCCCGCTGCCAAGCATTGAATGCCCGAAGGAAAGGGATGTCCTCCATGGCAATCTCCAGTAGGGCTGGTTCCAAAAATAAAAATGGGGGATTGGAGATAAGGGATAGAAAGATACTGAAAGAGATGGGAAATTACGAAAAGGAATGGGAAATGGCCAAAGGCCAGAGATTTGGGGTGATGGACCGAAAGCACGATAGACAACTTATCTATTTGAACCAACAACAATCAAAACAATGACTTATAACAGAAAATAGTATAAAATCCTCAAAACTTATGTAAACTCCAGCAAGAATTCCAGGGACCAGTATTCTATCAACAACAAAATCCAGAGAACATAATTAAACTATAAAATAGAGACACTAGTTTAATAGAAATCATAGAATAGAAGTCATACACAGATATTGGGAACTCAAACCATAGCCAAAAGCCTTTATTTTGGGAGCAGATTTCAAGTACACAACTACTTTTCTAGCAAAAGTTATCCATGTTGTGTTACAAAGAAGGAGCGGTTTATATAGGAGAAAGTTATCGCTTGAAACATTAATGCTCAACCACTTTCATGATGGGCTGATCCGATTTCGGTGATAGCCAAAAATAGTCTACCTTATCCTAATTTAGCATTAAAAGCAAAAGGTTTCGACGAAGACTTGGAACAGTCAGGCCAAAATTACAGGTAACTTGATATTGAAGTTAGAAGTTTCTGATGACGATCATCGATCAGACGGTCTCAATGATAGCTTCAGAGCGGTGAAATAGAGGATGCACTATGGACCTCTCCTTTAGTTTGTTAGCTCCTTCTAACAAGATGCCCCTGGCCCTTTTAGACAAAGCGCTCCCTTGTGGAGCGCTTTTCAACAAAGCGCTCCCAAGTGGAGCGCTTTCTAAACAAAGTGAAGATTTAGCGCTTTGAAGACCTATAGGAGAAGTACTTCTAGCAATGTGTAGATTTCATTTAGAGTTAGCCATTTTTACAATCTTTTTATTTTAGACTTAGCCATTTTATGGAGTCTATCCATGTAGCACTCTAGCTACCTTTTGATAAAGCTCTTGGAGGTGTTTTTCAATAAAGTGCTCCCAAGTGGAGCACTTTAAGTCCATGGAGCGCTTTAAGGCCTGCGCTTTGGAAAGCGCTCCCTTGTGGAGCGCTTTTCAGCAAAGCGCTCCCAAGTGGAGCACTTTTTAGGAAAGCGCTCCCTTGTGGAGCGCTTTCTGCTTTAAGCAAAAGACTTGGAATTTTTGGAGGCACTTTGAGAGGAGTTCCTTTTGGATAAGCTTAGATTTTATCTTTACTTAGTAACTTCATCCATTTTGCCACCTTAGTCTCTTAACTATTTTGCAAATAATCCTCTAGCTAAGGAAGGAAAAGTATCCTAAATAGAAGAGTTGGAAGTGACAACTTAACATTTGATTGCCCATGCTAAAATATATACAATTTTACATGCAACATACCAAGTTAAAAAAACTTTAGAAGTACAAAAAAACTAAAATGTAAGAAAAGAAAAGTACATAAAAGCTTAGAAAAACCTGTAATAGTTCATCCAGAGTTTTATGAGGGAAAGCTTTTAGAACAACAACACCTTAACCATTTTTTATGGAAAAAAGGAGTTTTACAATGAGTGCTTTCAAAACCGTATCTATTATGCATTTTACAAGGTGTGTCAAAACTGACAACACATCTGGCGGCTCACGGGGTATTGAGCCTATCTCAATGCAAAGATCCCAGGCCTTTATCCTTGGGCAACAGAGTCATCTTTCTTCTCTTGGTCTTCTTCTTTTGTGTCATCTTCACTGGGCTCTCTATCTTCCTATTTCTCACTGTCCTCAGACTCTTCATCCGTTTCTTCTTCTTGTTCATCTGAATCTTCATCTTCTGTACCAGATTCACTTTCTGTCTCATCTTCTTCGTTGGGCGAGGGGCGCTTAGGAAGAAACTGGTCCAATGACTTGTTAAAAACATGCTTATATATAGCCGCAGGCATCATCCCAATGATCATAAGAATATGGGGGGTGCTTTTGAAGCTCAAAAATAAGACAACGGTAAGCGTTGATTCGCTCCAGATCGACAAACACCATCATCCTGTCAAATTATTTTAAACAGGATTCAATCTGAGAATACTTGGTCATGAGCATAATGATCTGTGCATCTGAGCTGGAGGTATTCAAGGTGTCTACATCAGCAGGATTGTCAAAAAAATCAGCCCACATGGGCTCCAACTCCTTTATTGATAGAGGAGGATGCTCTAGATCTGTGAAACCCGAAACCTTAATGTCGATGAGAGCATCCAAGTACCGCAATGCAATCTGGCGCTCTTGCAAAAGGGTGTCTGAAGCTGAACGAGCTTTTTTGGCCAGCTCAACTTTTGTGTAATAATACTGCAAGGTAGTCTTAGCATTAGCCCATGATCGGGCCAGATCACTCATAGGCTCAAAGTGAATAGGTACATCTTCTATCTTCCTAAGCTGGATAGCCAAGTCTAGCCAGCAATTAACATCTACCTGGGCTGACTCTAGAATTGGGCTTCCAACAAGAATAGCATCATGTGCTTCCTTATAAAATTGGAGAGCTTTGATTCCTTTTGTAGCTCTGTGAGGAAAATCTCTCAAGAAGTACAAGCGCATCTCTTGCAAGCGCTCCCTAGAAGGAAAGCCAGACGATTGTGCCTCAAGTACTTGCTTGGATTCTAGCTCATTAACCCGCACTGTGAGCTGATGATTTATCAGATTTGTTTCTGCTACCTGTCAGGTATGGCAAGCGTTTTACACCTCAAGGTCAACGTTATATGCATCAAGTCTTTGTACTTCCTTCTCTAGCTCTTCAACTCTGGAATTAAGCTTTTGAATCTAGCCCTGATACTCTCGTTCTAGCTCTTCATTCTTCCTCCTTGCCGCTACCAATTCTTCCTGTAGCTGATCAACCTCGAACTAGGCTTTAAAATATCAGAATCTGTAATGTTCTCCATGTGCATAGATAGAGCCAACGCCAACTTGAACCTCTTCCATTTTTTCTTGGGTATTCATCCCAGCCACATTGAAACTTGTATGCCTGAGAGCATAGTTAGTTGGGGTCATTTCTCCCAAAGGCTTGCTCACCAATGGTATATTTTCAATTGTATGTAGGTCCATTGACTCAGGATCTAGAATATAAGCTTTGTGTGTCTGTGCCAAAGCTAAAGCCTCTCTCTCCCTACGATATCTGAGCCATTTCGTAGAATTCTTCTTGGCCCTACGGACACTTTCAGCTGTAGCTAACTATTGTGACAACTCCAACTCTGACTCCAAAGGCTCAGGGACCCCTAATCCGAGAATAGGTGTTGATGGAAGGAATGGGAAATCGAACTGTAGACCCGATGCTATAGAGGAAGCTGAGAGGAAAGCGATTGCGCTAACCCTCGGAGGAGCTTGAGTTTGCATGGCTAAAATATTGGGTTTGGGTGTTATGAATGCGGATGAATCAAAAGATGTGGTGGGAGTGGAAGGAGTGGAGGAAATTCCTGAGTCAAAAATGCCAAATATGCGGGTGAGGGGAATCTCTAAAAAGCAAGGGGAAGAAATGGTTGAAGTGGAGACTACAAAAGGATTAGGGGCTTTTGCATAAGACGTAAATGGGGAAGCTGAGGGTACAGGTGATTTGGTAGGAGATAGGAAATATGCCTGGGAAACTTGAAAGTTCAGATTGTTCAGCTTTGGAATAGGGGATGCACTCAATGCAGGGGCCACTAAAATGGGTATGATGGAGACTATTGAAACTGTTGTTATAGAGGCTACAGATACTGGCATTATCATGGTTACATCAGGGATTGAACAGGTTTGAAATAGAGGTGCAGAACTTAAGGTTGAGGAAAAAATGAGAGAAGGGGATGAGAACATACCTTCGAGCCCCATAGAGGAAGGAGCTATGAGAGATTCTTCTAGCACTTGGGTTCCACCTTCTTCCTTGTCTGGAGCATTGGGGTTGTCCTCATTTGCTTTCTCATCACCTGGAGGCTCTTGAATGATCGCCTATTCTCCGTCCACCATGCTTTGTTCTTCAATTTGTTTTGCCATGGGCGCTCCTTGAACAGGCGCTTCAATTTCAACCTTCTGTTCTTCAATCTGCTCTATGACCACTTTGTCTTCAATATGTTTAGTCACAACTACTTTGAGTTGTTTAGTGGTAGCTGCTTCTTCAGCTATAGACACCTCCTCAGCCATAGATACTTCAAGTATAGCTTCTTCTTGTACATATATCTTAGCTCCCCTACTCCCTGGATCTTCTTGAGTAGCCAGTAGTTCGATACTAAGAGGCTTTTGTCGATCTACCTCTACAACCACAACCTCTTCTATTACAGCTACTTCATTAGGGTTTGGAGGGGCTGGAATGCCTGAATGCACCACCATTCCAAAAGGATTTTGGGCCCCAGTTCATGGCTTTTTCATGATTTGTTGTAGAAGAGGTGCTTTAGTTTTCCTTTTTGATGGAGCGCTCTTCCTTTTAGGTGCCTGCTCAACAGAGGGAGGAGCGCTCATGATAGCTTTGCCCATGCTTGGCGAGTTATGTCATGGGTGAGCCAAGTCATCCACCTCATCAGGGTGGTGCCCTACTTTGGGCACAAAAGCAGCGAAGGAAAATGGTTGGAAAACACCAAAGTTGTCTTCATAAATATCTAAAAACTGGTCATCAATTGCCAGCTTATTAGTTGAGGGTTTGCCCTGGTGTACCCTCATGATCCACCATTGTTGTACTTTGTGGTCTGACCATCTTGGGTACCTAACCTTTATGCTTGCTATGATGGATCTGGTCAGCTTATGCTCTGGGTTTATAGCGGGATTGTACTCAAACTCCATAGTATAAAAATCCAACCAAGGCGGCAGTGGTTCCATTTCATCCACATGCCATTCCAGCTCCAAGCCAAGTGGGTTATTGCATTGGTTTTCCATATCTAACCATGGGCAGCTATGAAAAGCTTGTACCTTAATATTTTTTTGTATTATACCCAATGGATCCCATTTCCACCGATGGGGAAGCTCAATCAATCCAAACTGGGAAAGTGCTACGGTTAGAACCGCATTTTGACCGCACTGAGCTATCTTGACTCCTCCGAACTCGAAAGGGGTGGAGATTATGACTTTTCTCCCATGACCCTTTCCATACTCTTGATTAGTGTGGTCCAGCTGGTGGGCTACCTCCAAAGCGAATAGGAACAGAGTGGTGTAAAAAGGCAGTAAAAAAGGTTTTTCGAAAAACCCATATATTCTGATGACGTAACCCTACGTAAGGAAGAAGGTATCTCCCAAACGCTGCCCCACCAATTGTTCCCTCAACTCTGTCGAGAAACGCTCATACTGGCCATAAATTAAGCCTAATGCTGGACCCAAAAAAATTTGATTGAAAACATAATATGAATTACTTACAGTAAAGCTATCTGTCCAAAGATAAACCGACAGCGACTTTCCCTCATTGTTTGTCTACTTTTGGATGAAGCCAAACTTCTCGTGTTGGTTCCAGAAAAATAACCACACCATTACGGAAGAGAGTCTGAACTGGTGGCCCTGATCATCATGGAGAAAAGCCAAAGAGGCATGCAACTATCGTGCGATGAATTCGGCCCAATCATAATAAATCGGACTAGAACCTAGCCTGGCCTTGGAAGGAAAATAATCTTGGTTGTCTAAAATGGCTTTCGCCATGACAACCTGCCAGTCGGTGACCCACTCATCAGTTTCCAATCCTATCACCCATGCTAGGATAGAGTAAATCTCAGGCTATGAGAATTCAGCCAAACGCCTTGGGAGTGCAAGCAGGTTACCAGTCACCATTGTATCCTTTAACTGGCTCGACATGAAATCTTTCATCTAGGACGTAGGTTGATATCTGGCAGCCTCTTCATTGGTGTACAACCTTTGTGGAACAACCTCGAAAGGATACTTTTCTCCTCTGGTGAATGCTTCTCGGACAGATTCAGTGGTAATTGCAAACAGTGGAGCTCCTTGAGCATTTCGAACCGTCCGTGTCGAAGGATCATAATTCTTGGCCACTGCATGAATGAACTCAGGACAGGCATGAACAGGAGTGCACATGTAAAAATACAAGTGCGAGTAGAGTACAACTGCCAACGGGTTTTCAACTGGGTCCTTTCTGTATGCTTCCTCAACATCTCGACGCAGTTGCTCTATATCTTTGTTCGTCACCAGGCAGTCTCTATAGCGGAGGAAAGGGTGTTGCCAAGGCACCAACTCTTCGATGTTCTTCTTTTTCTTCTTCCTCTCAGAGCTTTTTCGAATCTGATGGTTCTACCGACGCAGCTTCATTTTCTAGTTTTTTATCTCTTGGGACCTTCTTCTTATGCTTCTTCTCTTTTGGAGTTTCTTCAATTATTGTCTCTTCCGTTATCTGCTTTCCTTTCTTACCCATGGTGGTTGAGTGCTTCAGAAGGTTTTCTGGTTTGTGTGTTATAGTGAAGATATTTGGAAATGAGCTTGAACCTTGCTAGAAAATATTATGTTTTTATAATGCCACTACTTGGAACCACCACCTCTAATGTAGGCCACCCCTAATTAATGCTAGGGTGAACGTGCATGCAATCGGGCATTTTCAAGCTTCTTCGTGCGGGTGGATTTCTCTTAAAAAACTAAATACTGACGATGGACAAGGACGTTTCCATGAGGTGCACTATCATTGGCTAGAAAGGGTGTCGGTAGATTTGAAGAAAAGGTCAATTTTGGCTGACGAAGGATGAGGAATGTTTTTATTTGATGGGCGTACGACCCTTTCTCTTTTAAAACTCGTGCCAACCTAGGGTTTTGAAAATGACCTTTCATGATGCACAAAATCTTCCTGGACACTTGGCAAAATCAGAGCGGACAACTAAAATTTAAAACATTTAAAAAGGTAGGACAACTAGGAAATAAGATTATACTAAGGAAAAAAATTTAAAAATGGCTAAAAAATGGGAGCGACTCCCAATGAAGCACCCCCGACATTTAATTATTTATTTATTCCTTTTGGGCAAAGCGCTCCCTTGTGGAATGCTTTGCCTTTGGAGAGCTCTCCATGTGGAGCACTTTGACTTTGGGCAAAGTGCTCCCTTGTGGAGCGCTTTGCCTTTGGAGCGCTCTCCATGTGGAGCACTTCGGCTTTGGGTAAAGTGCTCCCTTATGGAACGCTTTGCCTTTGGAGCGCTCTCCATGTGGAGCACTCTGGCTTTGGGCAAAGCGCTCCCTTGTGGAATGCTTTGCCTTCTTTTTTTTTTTTGGATATCACTTAAAAGTGAGTGACGGATCATTTCTAGGCAAACCTCTCGGCCTATTGGGTGAGATTTTATTTCTAACTATCTCATCTTGGCTAAAAAATCCGAGTAAAGGCTTTCTTGAAGAAACTTCTTTTAGACCTCCGAAAAACATTTTGGCCTATCGGGTGCAATTCCTCTATTAACTACCTCATCCTGGCTGCCAAAGGCCTTAGTAAAGGTATTTTTGAAGAAACACCTTCCTTCTATTTTTCAACTAAGCTTAGGGAAATAAAACACTAACCTACTATACAAACAAAAGGGACTCCATACGAGAAATACCTGATCAACTAGAGAAGAGTGTCGGGTCTTGGTGGGTAGTAAACTTTCAATAAAAAACCATTTATTAGAATCGGGAGCATGGTACCTTCCATGTCTTCTAGCGTGAATGAATTTATCTGATGAATGCCAGAGACTCGGAACGGACCCTCCCAAAAGGCATCAAACTTTTCGTGGTTTCTCGGCTTTGATTTCTTCACGTTCCATTTCAGAACTAAGTCTCCAACACTGAAAGCCCGATCAGAAGTTCTCTTGTTGAACCAACTCTTGGTAGTTTCGGCATGCTTGGTGAAGACTTCATACACCTTTTCTCTTTCTTCTTCTAACTCCACCATTTGTGCCAGCCTTGCATCCATCGGACTGAAATGGCCTCCTTCAATGTCAAGCCATTTAAGAAGTTGTAAGGTTGGTAGTTCGATGTGTGTAGGTAAGACCGCATCTTTGCCATACACCAATGAATAAGGTGAAGTCTGGATAGACCGCTTGATGGAAATTCGATCAGCCCACAAGGACTAATTCAAGAGTAGGTGCCAGCTTCTTTTATTTTTCTGCAAGGATTTCTTCAAAATTCGCAATAGGTTCTTGTTCGTGGATTCAGCTAACCCATTTCCCTATGGATAATAGTTAGATGAAGTTTTTAAATAGATTCCATACCTGACCATGAATTCACAAATATTTGCACCAGTGAAAGGAGAACCATTGTCCGAGATGATGGACTCTGGGATTCCGAACCGAGTGATCAGACCTTCGAGGAAGGAGATGACCACCTCCTGGCTCACCTCTTTGGTCAGGATTGCTTTCGACCATCTGGTGAAGTAGTCCGTAGCCATCAAGATATATTTGTGGTCGATAGAAGAATTGGGGTTGATGATCCCAATGAAGTCCAAACCCCATTGTTGGAATGGAGTCTCCACCTGAATGGGGTGAAGAGGAAGCGATGCATTCCTAACTCTTCCTGAGTAGCGCTGGCAACTGTCACAACACTGGCTGGCTTTGAAGGTATCCAAAAAGAGAGTGGGCCAATAGTAACCTACTTTGATGATTTTTAGCACCATCGGTCTACCAACAAAATGCCCTCCCAAAACTCCAGAGTGAAACTCTTCCAGGATTTTAGCCTTTTTGGACTCTTTAATGCACCTTAAAAGGACTCCATCAATATTCTGATAAAAAATCCCATTGGGCATCGGGACATACCTGTTAGCTTGTAGGCGAAATCTTCTTCTTTGCAAAGCGTCAAAGCATGAGGGGCATCGGCCTGTATCAAAATATCTGATCAGGTCTTCTATCCAGTCTGAATCGCTAGTGGATGGGATAGCCAAGTTGCTATCAAAATTTAGGCTATCTGAGTCTGGAATCATAGCTTTGGCCACAACATTTTTGGCTAACTCTTGACAGAGTGCTCTACCTCGAACTAACTTGGTAGGGCGTATCTCGATATCAAACTCTTGGATTTTAGTAACCCATCCCGCCCTTCTATTCCCCAACTCACCTTGGATGATAAAGCTTCGGACGTCGGGGTGTATGACATACATGATTGTTTTGCTTTGAGACACAAAGTGCCTAAAATTTTGGAGAGACCTCATCATCGCATGCACCTATCATTCAATGAAATTGAACTTCTCTTCGTGAGGCTGAATGATCTGGCTAAGAAACGCGATCGGACGCTCATCTCCATCTTCACCTTTCTGAGTTAAGACAGTGACATAACTCTCAGGCTCTCCGACCGCGTACAAGATGAAATCTCGTGAGTAGTCGAGGTTGATAAGGATAGGAGCTTGAGCAATCCACTCTTTAATCTCCTAAAAAGCTTACCTCCTTTCGTCAGTCCACTTGAATTCGATGCCCTTTTTCAAGAGTTGGGCCATTGGTTTTATCACTTGGGAAAAATCGATGATGAACTTCCTGATGAAGTTTATCTATCCAAAAAAGGACTGTAGGGCCTTCTTATTTGTGGGAGGTGAGAGTCGGAGAAGCGCTTCTGCTCGAGCTGGATCAATTGTTAATCCCTTTTCAGAGATAAGATGCCCGAGTAGCTTTCCTTCTTTCATCGCAAAGATTGACTTTTTGGGGTTGATGGAGACCCCAAACTCTCGATATTTTTCAAAAACTTATCGTAAATGTAGACCATGTTCTTCCCACTTGTGAGAAAAGATAGTCATGTCATCTAAGTAGATTACGATGACATGATTGAGTAGTTCACCGAAAGCGAGGTCCATCACCCTTTGGAAAGTAGCCCCGACATTTGAAAGGCCGAAGGGCATCCGTTGGTAGGTGAAAGTGCCCCACTTGGTCGTGAATGCGGTTTTATGTTGATCTTCATCTTTAACCCATATCTGGTTATAGCCTGAGAACCCATCTAATAAGGAGAACCTTTGTGCTCCCGCCACCACATGAAGGATTTGATCAATCTGGGGTAGTGGGTAGTGATCTTTGAGGGATGCTTGATTCAGATTTTGGAAGTCTATACACAATCGGATATCACCATTCTTCTTCTACACTAGAACCAGGTTAGCTACCTAGGAAGAATGCTTAATCGGATATATGATCTTAGCTTCAAGCATTTTCAACAACTCGACCCTCATTAGAGTTTCGACTTTTGGATTTATGGGCCACTGCTTTTGTCTGAAGGGTCTGACACCCTCTTCTAACTCGATGGTATATTGGATGATGCTCTTGTCGTACCCCTTTAGGTCTTGGTAACACCAGGCAATGATATCAAGATATTCTTTACACAGAACCCGGATCTGCTGAAGCTCTTCGGCTGTGCAATCGGTCCCTACCATGATGACCTTCCCTGATTCTAACTCCAAGTTGATGAACTCCTTCTGGTCCACCTTGATCTTATGGTTGATAGGCCTATCATTTCTGTCGAAGAGGCTTTCCAACGTGATCAGGCCTTTCGGGATATGATTGTTTTTCAATTGAATCAAACCTTCATGGTCTTCTTCATTCAGAGCCCGCTCTTCGATGGTTGACGCTTCATTGACCAAGAAGTTAACAAGTTGTTCATCATTGTCGAACACCTACCAATGGAGTTTTTTATCGGGAATAGAAGGTCGGTAAATTAATCTTACCATCTTTGGTTTGTGCATCATGTCATCAACTGGTGAAAATCGGGCATCGATGGAAGCTAGAACGTCAGCCAGCTTGTTCTTTTCCCTTGAAATGGATTTGACATTTAGTGCATCGAAGGAATCAAACAAATCCCACACCTTGTTGTGATACACCTTTAGGTAGTGTTGTTTGCTGACACACTTGCTGGTAACTTGATTACAGATCAGCTCAGAGTCCCCAAAAATCTATAGTTGTTTGATGCCTAGCTTCTCAGCTTTCTTGAGTCCGAGGCACAAAGCCTCATACTCAGCTGCATTGTTCGTACAACTCCAAGCTAGTCTGTATGAGTAAGTCTTTTGTTCCCCGATTGGGGAGATGAGAGCAATTCCTGCACCTGCACCATTTTTACATTGGGCACCATCAAAGTACAACTTCCAAAGCTGGTCTGACGTTGGGAGCGCTTTTGGGTGTGCTTGCTTTTCTTTCTCAGGCTTAGTGAGCGTGTAGCATCCTAAGTCCGTACCATTAACTGCATTGAAATCCATTAAGGAGAAGTCATCCTCCAGTTGGAGTTCGTCGAGAGCTTCTTCCATCAAGTCGACTTGTATTTCTTCCGCCATCAAGTTGACAGAGACTGAGCTTTTTCTTCATCCTCAAGCTTCTCCACGTGAAAACCAATAGGCTTCTCATTGAAGAGCTTGAATCTTCTTCCTTTGAAGGGGATCTCTAGGTGGGTGTAGTCGAGGGAGAGGTAGCCTCCCATATTTGCTATGAATTCTCGTGAAAGACACATACTAAAATATGGCTCTAAGTCGACCACCACGATCTCCTGTATGATGGTGACTTGCGATATTTTATGGAGTTGGATGGGAACATCCTTGATCACTCCTACTATATTTACCAGAGTTCCATCTAACTGCAACACCCTAGGGCTGTTGTGGGTGTACTCCATACCCATGATCTCACAGACCGCTTTGGGCATGATGGTTGTAGCGGTGCCTGAGTCGATCATGCAGTTATGTACGACCCATCCCTCCATTCGAAGAGAAAGGTAAAATGGTGGGGGCCTATTTTTACCTATGGCCAAAGTTGTTAATGGCTGAGAATACACAGTCTGAGTTGGCCTGCTTTCCTTGTCTTGAGAGGACTTGAGAGATTCCTGCAATAGGTCAACTTGACCTGGGAGTTGAAGGGCATCATATAGGCTTACCTTAGTGGGAGCCTTCTTCATTTCTTTGACTATACTGTATGTTGAAGTGGCGGGCTCTCCTACTCCTCTTGTAGGTTCGTAGATCTTTTGATATTGTTGCATCGCGTCTACCCGCTGGCATTTAGTCAGTGAGGGATATCGGAGCTTCTCCCTCGCTTGGTCTCGTGTTTCGGTTGGTGGTTGAGAAGTTGTAGCTTTAGGCTGAAGGACTCTTTCTCTAACACGAGGTGGTAGGTGGTCCTTCGATAGGTCATACTGATGAGCGGTTGCCATCGGATTGAGAGCTTTTGCCTAGGGCTGAGCTCCAGTCGATGATTTAGCTACGGGCTTGGGTGTCGAGGGTACTTTCAGTGGATCCATCTGAACTGGATCTACCTCGATAGGCTTCTTCCCTGCCCTGGTGAGAATGGAAACTTGCTCAGTAGATGATGTCATGAGATTCTAACCAGCTTCCCTGATCATATTTACTTGTTCATAGGGACCGCCAGCCAGTGTCTGCACATAATTTAGATGCACCATGCAGTCTTCTTCATTGTGCGGATCATTGCATGTGGTGCACCAATATAAAGAATCAGAGGTGGTGGCCTCTTCACTATTCATTACCGTTGAATTTTTCTCATATTTCCTGTGAGGACCAACGGATGCTTGATATTTAGTGATCGAGGGAGGAGGGAACCTCCTCTGATGAAAGCCTTGATCATCTTATCTTTTCCTTATGGCACTCATCTGGTTTACCATCATCTTCATGTAAGCCTTAACTTTCGATAACTCTTTAGCTTGAGCTTTGATTACAACCACTTGGTTAGCAGCTACTTGACTTATAGGCAATTGAGCCAGCGTTGGTGGTGTTGGTAAAGCTAGATACTACGTTGGAGCGGGTAACTGGGGAATAATGGGCACTTGGTATTGAGGCACATGCATAGGTTGGAGTTGTTGGGGTGGATTCCAAGATTTATTGGATGTCTTGGATATGCTCTTGCACCGTCTTTCCCATGTCGTCGTAAGTAGGTAGAGCCTTCAAAGCTGTGGGAGGTACCGTGTGTTGGCCTGCAAGGGTGAGCACTCTAGATGGTTCTAGGTAGTGAACTTCTTGGGTGGTGTTGGCTATGCCATATGAGCATGCAGAGTCATGTGAACTGGAGCAGTTGGGACACTCAAAATGCTTGAATGAATATTTGGTAAAATCGAGATGTTCTGGTGATCTGGTGAATTTGGTGGATTTGGAGGTAAGCTTGTTGTCGTGCTGTCAGGAGTGAGAGTAGGAGACTCTAAGATAGCTTCTTGTGATGATGTCCCATCAAGTGAAATATTTGGCCTGACCACCCTAGGATGTTCTCCTAAAGTGTTGATATCAAGTTCGAAGAACTCTACTTCTTCTTCAGCTTGTTTAACTCTCCATCTCGTGTGCATGAGGGCAAGATTTTAGATTGGTCTACGAGATTTGGAGGTGTACTGGGTTCAGCTGAGTCACCAGATGTTCAGATTCAATAGTAGTAAGATGAACATCACTTCTTAAAATTGGTTTAACATGGAATGTTTGTGTCCCACCGGGCATGCCAGAAACTATTGGCAATCGAACCGACCTAGATACAGGTTTTCTAAGTCTACAGTGCCCTAGGCCTACTTCCAAGCATTGAATTCCCAAAGGAAAGGAATGTCCTCTATGGCAATCTCTAGTAGGGTTGGTTCCAAAAATAAAAATGGGGGATTGGAGATAAGGGATAGAAAGATACTGAAAGAGATGGGAAATTACGAAAAGGAATGGGAAATGGCCAAAGGCCAGAGATTTGGGGTGATGGACCGGAAGCACGATAGACAACTTATCTATTTGAACCAACAACAATCAAAACAATGACTTATAATAGAAAATAGTATAAAATCCTCAAAACCTATGTAAACTCTAACAAGAATTCCAGGGACTAGTATTCTATCAACAACAAAATCCAGAGAACATAATTAAACTATGGAATAGAGACACTAATTTAATAGAAATCACAGAATAGAAGTCATACACAGAGATTGGGGACTCAAACCATAGCCAAAAGCCTTTATTTTGGGAGCATATTTCAAGTACACAGTTGCTTTTCTAGTAAAAGTTATCCATGCCGTGTTACAGAGGAGCGGTTTATATAGGAGAAAGTTGTCGCTTGAAACATTAATGCTCAACCACTTTCATGATGGGCTGATCCGATTTCGATGATAGCCATAAATAGTCTACCTTATCCTAATTTAGCATTAAAAGCAAAGGTTCTAGCGAAGACTTGGAACAGTCAGGCCGAAATTATAGGTAACTTGATATTGAAGTTAGAAGTTTCTGATGACGATCATCGATCAGACGGTCTCAAGATAACTTCAGAGTGGTGAAATAGAGGATGCACTATGGACCTCTCCTTTAGTTTGTTAGCTCCTTCTAACAAGATGCCCCTGGCCCTTTTAGACAAAGTGCTCCCTTGTGGAGCGCTTTTCAGCAAAGCACTCCCAAGTGGAGCGCTTTCTAAAAAAAGTGAAGATTTAGCACTTTGAAGACCTATAGGAGAAGTACTTCTAGCAATGTGTAGATTTCATTCAGACTTAGCCATTTTTATCAATCTCTCTTACTTAGCCTTTTATCAAAGTGTAGATTTCACTCAGACTTAGCCATTTTATGGAGTCTACCCATGTAGTACTCTAGCTACCTTTTGATAAAGCTCTTTGGAGGGGACTTTTCGTCAAAGCGCTCCCAAGTGGAGCACTTTTCAAGAAAGCGCTCCCAAGTGGAGCACTTTTAGAAGTGCTCCCTTGGAGCGCTAAAGTGCTCCCTTGTGGAGCGCTTTTAGCAAAGCGCTCCCAAGTGGAGCACTTTTTAGGAAAGCGCTCCCTTGTGGAGCGCTTTCTGCTTTAAGCAAAAGACTTGGAATTTTTGGAAGCGTTCCTTTTGGATAAGCTTAGATTTTATCTTTACTTAGTAACTTCATCCATTTCGCCACCTTAGTCTCTTAACTATTTTGCAAATAATCCTCTAGCTAAGGAAGGAAAAGTATCCTAAACAGAAGAGTTGGAAGTGACAACTTAACATTTGATTGCCCATGCTAAAACATATACAATTTTGCATGCAACATACCAAGTTAAAAAACTTCAGAAGTACAGAAAAACTAAAATGTAAGAAAATAAAAGTACAAAAAAGCTTAGAAAAACCATCAATAGTTCATCCAGAGCTTTATGAGGGAAAGCTTTAGAACCACAACACCTTAACCATTTTTTATGGAAAAAAAGGAGTTTTACAATGAGCGCTTTCAAAACCGTATCTACTATGCATTTTACAAGGTGTGTCAAAATTGACAAAACATCTGGCGGCTTGCAGGGTATTGAGCCTGTCTCAATGCAAAGATCCCATGCCTTTATACTTGGGAAACAGAGTCATATTTCTTCTCTTGGTCTTCTTCTTTTGTGTCGTCTTCATTGGGCTCTCTATCTTCCTGTTTCTCACTGTCCTCAAAATCTTCATCCTTTTCTTCTTCCTGTTCATCTGAATCTTCATCTTCTATACCAGATTCACTTTCTGTCTCATCTTCTTCATTGGGCGAGGGGCGGTTTATATCTACCCTCTTAGGGTGATCCTAAGAGGGCGGTTATAAACCACCCTCTTAGGGTGATCCTAAGAGGGTGGTTATAAACCACCCTCTTAGGATCTATTAGGGTGGTTTTTACCATCGTAAAATACCATCTTAATTTAGCCATCGTTAAAGCCCTTTTTGGGTGTAGTGCATGTTGAAAAACTCACAAGGAAGATTCCATGCTTTGGCATGTAGATCTAGTGGTGGGATTCTCATAGTCATTTGGGTCCTTTGGTTTGAGCAAATTCAGAAGGTGAATACAATATTTTATTTAAAAAGATAGACTAAGTTCTTCACTAGAATCTCAATCAAGTATCCATGCAGATTCTTTTGAATCTTCGTTCTTGAGTAGAGTTTACATGTGATTTTTAAATGCTTCAACAAGTAGAAATAGACAGAGACCCTTACTAAAGCCTAAGCCTAACTTATTGTGATTACATGAGCAATGATGAATCAATGGCATCCCATTAGGCGTTTCATTAAATTATTATCCTCTTATTGTTCCAATCATTGGATGTGGCATGGACCAGGCATACAGGGTAAATTGTACCTCGTATAGAGTGACATAGTAGAGCCAGTATTGAGAGTGTAGGGTTCGACTATGTTTGGGTCTTAAGTATACTAAAAAAGGATGACTTCTTTATAAGATGTGATCTCTAGTGCACACTTACTAATCTAACAACTTGGGAGGAAAATGGTGAGAGAGAAAAAACAAGGATAATGAAAAGGAAAAAACCTAGGATAACAAAATGGCAATGCACAAAAGATCAAATAAAATCTCTTGCACAATGGCTCTGACTGTAATGCGTCGACATGAACACTTCCTCTTCTCGATATATAAGTGTAAAAATACAAAAATACAAGCATACATACACAAAAGAGATGGATCAGGGTATGATATCCACAAATGGACTCAAAGTAGACACATATATCTCTAGTATACACACACATATAAATATATATGTGTATGTATATATGTATGTATGTATGTATACATGCAAAAAGTATTATAAAGATTATTTCGGGAGCAAAGGTTCGATTTCTTGCAAGACCACCCAAAAATCCACGTATTGCTATACAAAGGGAAATGAAAGGAAAGCTTATACAAACTTGTCGATGCTTTACAAAGCCTAAACTATTGCTATTTATATATTACAAGAAGTAAGACTTCCCTCCAAAACTCTTGCAAAGATTTCAAGGTGTTGGGTCATATTTTAATTTAAGTCATTGATCTCCTCGAGGTCTTTGGATATGAAATTATAAATACCAAATGGTTTTCAGTCTTTGGATGAGGTACCACCATCATCATCATCTACTCCTTTTTGGGATTCTCGTAATCTAGGTGTGAAATATTTATGCATTTAATGTTTCATATTTAAGGAGGTGCTTCTACTATGGATCCCATGTTGTTGTTGTCCTTTCTAAGAGAGATGTCAAATTATTTTGTAGGAAAGGATTGTGCTTCTTAAAGGTTGTACATCTCATTAGTGTGTATGGTTCTCTTTATTTTTTGGAGAGCAGGTGTCTCTAGCTACCATCTAGCATCAAACTTTTATCATCTTCCAACCTTGAAACTTTTCGAACCATTTGACCATGGTACTTATGCATAAAATTGTTTTTCTTTCATCTTTAGTCAAACCTTTTATAAACATCTAACTTTAAAATTCCTAATTTTTTGTGCTTTTCAGGACTTTTGTCTTCAGATCCTCGAAATATCGAATCATTTATCTTTGCCTTTTTGAGTCTTAAAACTTTTTATTGACACTTTTCTACATATTTTATTTGATGCTTTTGGCTTCCCATCTACTTCTTCCTTTGCCAAGGTTGCCTTGTCAAGGTCCTTTTTATGAGTGTAGTGAGAACTCACTACACAACCCAAGTGGTAGATGACTTATGTCGACATCTACGGGATGAATCTCCTTAGTAGCCTAGAGACCATTTTGTGTTCTTCAGCCAATTTTACATGTGATGGCTACTCGATGTGGTGTGATGATGATCTAGCAATGTGTGAGTTTCTCTATAAAAACTTAAGTTTAGTGGGTGGAGTTGCATTGATGGATAATTTCCATTGTTATAACATGACAACCAACTTCCATTTATGTTTCTTGAGTTATGGCTTATAGGGGGTGTGATTGTCGGTGTTTTTCACAACTATTATGGTCCTATTTTGATTGTGGGTTTATTTTTTCCATTATTGTTTATCTATTTTTTTTGTCAATGGCTTCTCTAGGGTTTACACATATCGGGTGCAGGCTTAGGGCTAGTAGGATGGGCCATCACCATGGTGCTTCTATCCATGGTAGTGGCTATGGTTCTTTGAATACTTTAGATCATAACGATAATAATGGGAAGAAGTGGTGGGTCAGTTTTTGTTTTTATTCATGGGCAACATTTTTGTTTAATAGAGTTACGACCTAGGATATATGGCTTGTGTTGACATTTAAGGGAAGAATATCCTTGGTGACCCAAGGATTTTTTGTGATCTTTAGTCAATGCTACGTGTGAGGGATGCTCAACATGGTGCGATGATTATCCAATGATATCTAGTTTTTTTATAGGATCTTGAGTCTAGTGGATGAAGTTGCATTAATCGACCATTGCCATTGTTTCCACATGGTAGCTGACTTCCATTCTGGTTTCCTCAGTGATGGCTTGTGGGGGGTGTAACTGTGGATGTTTTCTATAATTATTATGGTCTTATTTTGATTATGGGTTTATTTTCCCCACTATCACCTATCTGCTTTTTCTACTAGTATGTTCTTCCATCTACAATGGTTGTGAGAGTTGTGCTTAATCTACTCCCTTTTGATACTTGTTCTCTTTTGATAAAAGTCATGTTTTAGGATATTTTATGTTCTTTTGATATTTTAATGGGGTTGTTTAGAGGGTATAAAATACCCATCTCATTGTAAATTTGTTTTCAAATTTTGAAATAAAAGTTATTGATTTAAATATATATATAAAGGTGAATGTAGAGATTCAATCAGAGATAAAAATTGAAAGTCAACAAAAGACATTATGTAGGCATTTCACTCTAAATAACTTAGAGAGAATAAGTCAAAATATCACTACTTGTCTTGGATAAGAGATTATTTCACAATCATTTATAACTTCTCACAAATCATGAGGAAAATATGATGGACAATGAAGTACACCATCCTGAGTGACTCAAATTCATTTTCACATAGCAATTAAAATTTTTAGTTCTCATTGACCCATGAGGGATACCATAGTGGTAAGTCCTTGGATTTTCATCTAGGGGACCCAAGTTCAAACCCCAATACGAGGGGGTCGAGACCCCTCATAAAAACCTGTGTAAACTCAAATTTTTAAATTTTTAGAATTTTTAGTCGATAATAAGTTGAGTTGCAAGTGAATGGGGTATGAACTACGTGTGAAGCTGGAGTGCGAGGAACTATGGTTGAAGCTAGAGCCTAATTATTTGGGATAGATTTTGAGGAACCCATGTTTTAATTTTTGAAATAGCCTTTGCCACTATGTACCATGAAATATTGGCACTAGAATAAGTTTTCACGTTAATGCAAAGAGAAAAATGCTAAAGTTACGTGGTTTTTATTGGGAGGACTACAAGTGATGTTGGAGCCTTAGTGTGAGAAAGGGAGAGCCTACTCATCTGAAGGCCACCTAGAAAGCCAAACTATCACACAAAGAGAGCCAAAATCTAAGGAGAATTCACAAACAACAAACCCTAGGAGTTATAGAGTACAATGGGAGGATTTTGCGCTACTTAGAGTGGAGGAGGATTCAATTATTTTTGCAATATTGAGATCTTCAAATATGGTGGAAGAGCAATGGGTTCATCTAGAGTGTATCAATGCTTCAAACCCTTACCATGAATGCGATGATTTTTTTAAAAAATTACCAAAGCAAAGAAATGTCAGGGAGAAAGTAGAGACAAGAGCAATTATGAGTCAGGACGGAGTGTGAGCTAGAAGCAAGTGTGAACTAGGAGGAAGTGTGAATTGGGGGTGAGTACAAACCAAGAGAATGGGTTCATCTAGAGTGTATCAATGCTTCAAACCCTTACCATGAATGCGATGATTTTTTTAAAAAATTACCAAAGCAAAGAAATGTCAGGGAGAAAGTAGAGACAAGAGCAATTATGAGTCAGGACGGAGTGTGAGCTAGAAGCAAGTGTGAACTAGGAGGAAGTGTGAATTGGGGGTGAGTACAAACCAAGAGAGAATGTGATTCAAGAGGGATCATAAGCCAGGAGCGAGCCCCAATAGTTAGTATGGAAGGAAAGTCATATTGAAAAGCCGTAATGGGAATTCATGATGCCCTAGCTAGAAGTATGGATGCCTAAGTTGAAGATAAGTGGAAGAGCAAATATATGGTAAGTTTGATCTAGGTAGAAAATGTTACACTAGAAGTGACTATCAAGGATGAGATGATTGAGCATGATATAATGGTTCTAAAAAGCAAAGGGTTAATATGTAAGTTCCATAGATCTTGGCTAGGGTTTTTGGAGATTCAAGATTGGATCAAGTGAAAGTGGGGATTGAATTCAAATTACTTTATGACTTTTCTTCCTAAGGATTTTTTCCTTGTCATATTTTCTAATTCAGAAACAATGGGATAAAATATTGAGTGGTAGCCCATCGTTTAGAGGGAGAGATACCCTTTATATAATACCATGGAATGCAAATTTTTCTATTGAGACAAAAACTATTAAGAAGCTTCCAGTTTGGGTTAGGCTTTTTGGACTTGCATATCAACTTATCAGTAAGGATGTTTTGAAGAATATTAGAAATACCCTAGGATAATTCATCAAGGAAGGACTAACTATAAAGGAGAGGAAGAATGATATTTATATGTGTTGCTATGGATATTTCAAAACCTTTTCCATAATCCATTAATATTAAATATGAATTAAGAGAATGCAATCAACAAGTGGATTATGAAAACATCGCATTTTTTTATCGCAATTTCCATGAGAGAGGCCACTTGGCAAGAGTTTGTAAAGTGAAAACTATGAAGAAAGAAACATAAAACTTTGGTCATAAGACAAACTTCAATGCAAAGTAAGGAAATTATACATTATTAGAAGGTAGATCAGATCAAGGATATTCCACTCATAAAGAAGGGGCAAAGAAAGCATATCTACAACATCTTATGGAAAATACCACCATAAATCACTTGGATCAACCGTTAGAAGAAACAAAGAAGGATAACAAGGGATAAGAAAGTACAATATGTAAGTTCAAGTTCAAAAGGATTTAAAGGTGTAAAGAAATTTGTGGAGGAAAAACATAACACAAATACAACAGAAGAGGTCAATATCTTTCTAGGTAAATCATTTTCATTTTCCTTAAGTAGTATAGAATCCTCTCATGGTATTAAAAGTGAAAGTGGTATAGAAGTTATTCCTTGCACTTTAATGTTTCAAGAGCAACATAATAATGAAATGAGGATGGAAAAGTTTGTAACAATTTAGGGTTTTTAGGGTAGGATAAGAAGGTAATTTCTTTGGAAGAGCATCCTTGCAATTTAGGGTTTCCAAGGTAATATAAAGAAGAAGGTGTTTTGAGGTTATTCCTTGCTCTACATATCCATAAAAACAAGACAAACCTATAGATGTTAAGTCTTACATTGAGCAGTGTGATAAGATTAAAGAGATTAATGAAGATGAAAGTATTTGTGGGAATGGAAAAAAAAAGTGGAATACCTAAGAAAAAAAAACAAAGAGAAAAAAAACCCACAGGGATATTGATATGGGAAAACAAAATCAAATTTCACAAGTGTTAACAAGAAGTGGGGTTAAACCCACAAATAAAAACAAAAAAATTACAATGAAAATAATATCTTGGAATCTTAGGGGTATGAATAAGAACCCTAAAAAAAGGTATTAATAAACTCTCAAATTTTTATAGATAATATATTTATATTTATAGATATGGAAACTAGGTAGCAAATATTTTAGCCATTCAAGGTGTTGAATTTTATCTTGACAAAATTTAAATCTGTATGAAATGATATATAGGAGTTGATCATGGAAACTCAACTGTGAGGAATATGGCGAATCTCTTTGATAAGAAAGGTGGATGAAGAATATTTTTTATATAAAGGTAAGTTAGATATGGTTTGATTATTTTGATAGAAATGTAATGAGAGCAATGTAATGTTTTGTTTTTGCAATGGAAGTGGCTCCCAATAGAAGCCACACATAGCTTACAAAAAAAATATTTAGTTCTCATTGTAATCGTGTGAGGTTGATTTCATAGAGCCATCACTTGACCAAGTGTCAAGCAAGAGTGCCACCTAAGAAGTGGACTAATATTTCACCTGGTAGAGATTCCTTCAATAGAATCAATAAGGTTTGGGTCAAGGAGTTTCAAAAATTTTACATATCAAAGCAATGCCTTCCTTATTTTTTAGATGTCCAGATCATGAACACATGGACATATTTAGCACACATGCATGTTCAAATTGCCTGAAAAGGCAAGGTACAATTTCCACTTCCAAGGATGACTGGATACAACAATTTAAAGTGTCAAATAACTGGTAGCAAATACTTTGCTTTAATATTTTGCAATGAATAAACTTGGAGAAAATCAAAAGCCCACATTCATAATGGGAAGATGACAAAGAGGTGTACATATTGCAATTTAATAGGTGTTTGACTATAGATAAAGAAAAAGGAATTAATAATATTTTGAAGACATTGGAATAAGAATATTACTTAAAGATTCCAATAGGAAAAAAACTCCACCAATATTTTTGCACGATAAGACATTGATTTCTCGTAATTTGAGGCATCATTTAATTATAAGAATATGCTTATATAAACTCATCGAAAAGCTTTTTTTGAGGTCAATTCAGTAAAAAGAAATATTAAATTTTTGTAAAAGTTTACTATGGCTAGTGGAGCACCGAAGTTCTTGTTTCCCAATTCCCAACTATTAAAGGGAAATAATTATACTATTAAAGGGAAATAATTGTGCTACTTGGAAGACTAAACTCAAAACACAACTCAAGTTTAAATAAGTATGAAAAGTAGTAGATGGAACCATTACTCGTCTTGAAAAAGAAATGAAGATTAGATAAAGTTTGAAAAGGCAATTATAAAGTAAGGTTAATCATCATGTTTAGAGTAGCAAATGAAGTACAAGCATACATTCGAGATTCAACCATAAATAAAGATGCCTGAGAAAAACTACAAACAATATTTAAAATCAAATTCTTTTCTCTAGATCCAAATTCATTGCTCGAAGATGATGAGTGGAGAAAGACTCGAATCATTCATGAGGATAATTGTTGAACTAAGAGCATCACTGCAAGCATTAGGAGAAAATGTATTTGATGAAACTATTGTTCCAATTATTTTGAGATATCTCCCTTCAAAATATAATGTTTTGTGACAACATTAAATATCACTGAACAAACACCAAGCGTTAAAAATCCAATGAGCCTACTTCAAAAGATAGAGGCCTCACATACAACAGAGGAAGAAGAACAATTACTTCTTATAAATAAAAAAGGAAAGCAACCATTTATAATAGGCATGATATCTCCACAACACTTCCAAAAAATAAACAACTCTCAAGGATATCAGAGTCATAGAAATGATTCTAAAAAAAATCACACACAAACTATGTGTGAACTTCATGGTAGAAACAACCATATAGTAAATGAATGTTGGTATAATCCATTCAAAAAATGATCCCCCTTATGAGAGATGAACCAGTAGCAAGACATGCCATCATCAGATAAGCAAAATCAAATTTAGAGAAAGGCACATCAAAATAATGTAGCCAAGGAAAATCGTGTTAAAGAAGGAGAAAAATCTCAAGAAGAAGAAGATGTGTTTGTTGCAAAATCATAGTTGAGACATCACTAAAATGTTTGGCATGACTTCAAAGCAACTAAAAAAATGAACCAAATAAGAAATATTGCATCAGTTGATCACTCCAAACCAAGGAGCCAACAAGAGAGAATACTACTGAGATACAAAGGTAACCATAACAAGAACAAGACATGGGATACCTCTAAAGCCAAGAAGTTCATTACGTTTTGGAATGAAGACAATATATTCAAAATTAAAATTTTCCTCTCATTTGCCAAGTATAGAGGAAAATATTTTTAGGATGAATGACTTATTTTAAGAAGATATTTTAAGAAGCATGGCATAACTTGCAAAATCAATCTCGTTAAAAGAACATTATTTGTTTTTGCAACTCGAATGAGAGATCCATACATCATCAAATCCTGGGATCTCATTAAATTCTTATCAAGGACTGTACCAAAAATATAAGAAATCAAGGTACTAAATTATAAGATGCACTGTGATATCACAAATATTGATAACATAATACAAAATAAATGGAGATTTATTAAACAATGTCAATAGATTTTGGGCCCCCATGGTTCAAATCTAAAGGCTATTAAGCACTTGACATGTTTCTACATTTTTGTTCAAGGAAAAACTATGGCAACTATAGGATCATTCGAGGGGATGAAACAAGTACACAAAATTGCTAAAGATTGTATTCACAACATACATATATCATATCAAAGAACTTATGATAACATGAGAGCTTTCAAGGAATCCAAAACTTTATCACTATAGAAGAAATGAAACACAAAATAATGTAAAGCAGTAGAAGAAGTTATACATAACTTTCTTCCCAAGACAAAAAGTGACGATCAATCAATTCAATGGTCAATAAAATATGCATGGTGGAAAATCCTTCACATGCAAGCTTTAGAGAAGGCTCACATTTCATGCATTGAATCTATAAGTATTAGAAATTTGAATAAGTATTTGTAATAAATGTGTTTTTGTAGTGCATGATCGATGGAACCCGACACTTCTAAGTGTTTTAGTAAGTAGTCTACATTAAGGGGAAAAATTTCTCTCAAATTCCATCATCACTCTAGAACATTTCATCAAGTCAAAATCCTAGATAGAGCTATGAGAATGATGTATTAAGGGGTGTATATTATGAGTTATTACATCATAGCCCATGTAAAATGGAAAGTGGTATAATCATCCATCACAAGGTCTATGCATGCACTATAGGATAGAGCTGGTTACAATTTTAGTTAGAGCTTTGTTATACCTAAAATAGGAATTATATGTATTTAAATACCTATCATTTCATAATGCAAATCATCGAAGCATTGAGTTCTAATAGTTTGAGTTTAATTTTTAACACACATAAAGGTTATAGGTGTGTTAAAAATAGAATAGAACATTTTGACGTCTACAAGGTCAGAAGTAGCTTATAAGACAAAAAATTTACAAAAAAACATGGTTGTTGATCCCAAAATTTGATCTAATTAATTTTCTTTTTGTAATATTAATCTTTTTTTAATGATTTTTTATGATGAATTCTTTTGCTTTCTCTAATTTCTCATCTTTAAACAATTCTTGTAATGATTCCATTGTATATCTTAATTTGAATATCACTATATGATTCACATTCTAGTATACAATGCTTCTTTGACTCAACTACCCCTGATATACATATACAAAAGGTACATATCCTCTCCTACAATTTCCATTTTGGTCTCTTCCATCTAAATGTTTTACATCTAAATTAGTTTGAGTTGGTCTTCAACTAGGCCCTGAGAATATTTGTTGTCCAATTATTGTTTACCCCTATATATACCTTTTGCTAGTGATTATATGTAGGATCAAATTCAACAAGATAATATCCTCTCCCTCTTCCCAACTTTTTTTAATTGGTTATATAGGATTGAAATGGGCCCCACCTATATTACATCACCACATAGTGGTATTACAACAACATGGTTATTATGCATGTATCACTTGGCAAGATTTGAACTTAGGTCTCCTTGAAAGTTGAAGAATTTAATCAATTTATTTGATGTCATTTGATACTTCTTAACTTATTTTCCCACATAGTTGCTCTACATTTTTTCTTAACAATCCCTATATTTGTTGATAATTAATTTTTCCATCCACTTATCATTTTTCTTCTTTTGTATTCTCTTTCATTTGTCTAGATCTTCTTGTAGTAACTTGGTTACGACCTTGGTATTCCCCACATGTTGAAGATGTGCAAAACCTTTAAATTATCAATTGAGGCCTTTAGAAACTTAGCTTTGCAAAATTTTGATCAAAGATGTGGTTTGCTCAAAGTGGTGCAATTAGCTTCTAAGTAGCGAATAGCTAGACATCATGGAGCAATGGGTTCTTGAAGAGCAAAGTGCTATAAAAATGGAGTAAAACACCCCCATGCAAGAGTTATTTGATCACCTTCTAGACCAAGTCACTAATTGACAGGTAAAAATGTAAAAGAAAGTGCATGGGTCCTTAGGAAGATCTTCAAAAAAATGATATTTTGGCATGTGGTGATGTCACAAAGCATTTTGGAGGTTTTAAAGTTGTTTAGGAATGTATTTAGACACATGTAATATTCAGAGGTGCATCATTTTGCCAAAGATACCCCCAAATATTTAATTTTATTGAGAGTAAGAATTTATCACCCAAGGTAACTCAAGGGATGAATTCTTCCTATAAGTAGGAGCCACGAGCTCCATTGTAAATATCTTTTGGTCTTGAGAGAACCATAGCTACATGTTGTGAGCCTCACATTGTAATTACTCTTTCCTATTGGATTAATGACAAATTAAAGGGACTTTTTGCTTTCCATATCTTAAAGCAGAATGAGAACCACATTGAGTTTGCATTGTAAAGCTTAGTTTGCAAATTTGGAATATGTGATGATTGTGGCACTGCCCTTTTGTCCTCTTGTCATACCTTGTTAATTCAATTTCATACACACATGGCCCATTATTGTTATTCAATTTGTTCATGTGTTGATTAATCATATACTTTCCTTGCTACAATTATAGTCATACTTACTTTCAATCTCTAGCACCTTATACTTAAAAATTTATTTTCATGCATTTTAAATTTTACACCTTAATCTCTATACTTTAAATTGTATATCTATTTTCATGTATTTAGTATTAGATTAGTTAGATTTAGCAAGTATAGTGGGGAGTTAGCCTATATTTGGAATTTGAGAGGGATACACTCCCTTTTCTTCCAATTTATTGAAACAAAATTGTGGATGCATAAGAAGTTAGACATTTCTAAAATTTAACATGTTTTTGGCATGCCCAATGGGACCAAGAGCTTGATTTCCATTGTCTTGATTTGAACTCTAATTTTACATATCTTTTATTTTTTATTCAATTTTCAAGTGCTTTACAAATGACAACTCTAATACGAACTCAAAAATTTGAAATTTTCATGAAGCAAAAAGTAAAGATAATCACAAATTGACAAGATTCTTCAATTTTAGCACCAAAATTGCATTTGCCACTAGTAAAAAGCAATTTGCCAAATTTTAGGTATATTTCACCAATGCTTCACTTAAGAAACAATTCACTGCAAAATTGGAGTGATTTACCCCATTTTAGGTCAATCACCTAAGAAATTAAAGAAAATATTCAAGTCCAATCTATCAATCAACTCACTTCATATCAACAAACATTTTGCTCCAAGAATAGTAAGCAAACCACTAAAAGGATAAATTTTTGTTGATTGTGGAGCCTAATTCACTCTCTAATTTAGAGGTCTTGTTTTTAGCCACACTTGGACCCACTCCATGAAGGGGATGTTTAGGGGGGGCAAGGCCCCCTTTACTTGTGTATGCCAAGGGGGTCTAGGGGCCCGAAGCCAAAAATAGATGTTTTTTCTCTTTGTAAATTTGGACCATTTATTATTAGGTCACATATCAGATGACAGATTTTAGGCGAGCATTTTTGCCCTAAATTTTAACTCTATTTTATAAAGAGTATTTCAAGCGGTAGATATGTAATTGTAATGTGTGGTGTGCTTAATTGTAATTGATGGCGATAGAAAAGAAGAGGAAGTTACAACGGATCTGTTGTAGGTTGTATCCCTTCAGTTTTTTTGGACGGAATAAAAAGGTCTGCCTATTTTCTTCATGGACATAGCCCATATTGGGTGAAACACATAAATCTAAGTCTCTTATTATGCTTTATTTTCTATGATTTATTTTTGTGTTTATTTATTGCTCGCACTTTGTTATTATTTAATATTAAAAAATTTCTCCAAGGTGAATTTGAGGAACGAATCACTCAAAATATGAGAAGCAATTCGCTTAGAAAGATAAAATGTTTTTTTAACATCTACCAAGGTAGTGATTCATTTGGCTTCCTTATTTGTAAAATTTTCTTCAAGATACATTTTTGGAGCAATTCGTTCCTCTATCCTTATTTTTAGAATTTAAAGTTTTTGACCCTAAAACTCTATAAACTCTATACATGTAGGCATGTACATAGGAGAGCCTAGACTTATGAATATGTGCTTGAATATGTAACAATCAAGCAAAGGTTTTAAACCAGACAAGTTGATACCATATCAATGAAAGAATTCAAAAGGAAAAGTAAAGGAACAAGTTGTCATGTGGGTACACCAAGATGATGCAATTGACATAGATCCAATATTGAGTCTTGCTCCATCAAAAGGTAAATATCTAATGGATGATAAAACAAGTCAACATTTTGCATCCCAAGATACCACTTTTCTTATTTCCCACTAGCTTATAATTATACCTTCATCATCCCAAATTCTCCAAATTAGGCCTAGGCCACTATAGGACCGACCATGACACACACCAATCCTTTATATGGAATGTAGCATATCGATGTAAGCAAACCTTTAGGAAAACAAATAATGGTAAAATCTAGTAGTTATATCAAGATAAGTCAACTACTAGTTTCCAATATCCAAAATAACCCCATGATAAGCACAATATTGACTCAACGTTTACCCAAATCTAGTCAACAAAACATTATTTTTAATGTACCTAATCCATCCTCAAGTTAGTTTATACCACCTAATATGCATACTTCCAGGTAAATCTGCATTCTAGCTTAGAACTAGGGTATTTCTTGGAGTTAATAAGTGTCAATTAGTATAATGGGGGTTTAAGGAGTTTAGGGAAACCCTCAAACCAAATATCACCACCAACCAATCAGTCATCGCTAAATTTGTAGCAATACCTCCCTCACCACAATCATCAAGTTCCTCAACAAGTCTTGCAATGTCCTTCATCAATTCAAAATTTACAAGCTCTTCATAATAAACATTAACCTATCCTAATCCACCATTGATTTAAAACCCAAATACTCTTTTTTTGTTTCCACATAATGTCATGCAAGAATACCCTCAAAAAAATTTCCAACAAATTATCCCTCAAATACCTCCATATCAAACATATATGGGCCCGTGATACCCCTGCCTCCTTGGGTCTTACCCAAAAGTGGCATCCCTTTTGAGATGTTTTCCACATAAAAAAAAAAACATATATGGACCCACCTCAAGGCTATGTGGTATACTCCTACCTAATGTAATGTGGTTAGCCACCCCAAAACAATTAAATCCCCCACTACCTAGGTTTCAAAATCAAATTTTAAATTGCACCTACCATGGACCTTTGAACCTGAGGGTCTATCCCATATCCTGATTGTTGCCATGAAAGCTTTATCAACTTTTTATGGAAAATAATCTAAGATCACCTGAACAAGCTCTCCATATTGAAGTCAATTTATCACATCTAAGAGGAAGATGTCATGGTATGTTTACATATATATTCATTAAGGTATAATGCTACTTTATGGTATAGGGGATTACCAAATCATTCTACTAGTAATTGGGCATCAATTATAGAATATTTTATTCAAAATTTTGGTAACAGGGTTAATGAGTATGATTATAATACTATTTTCATGACGACTTTGTATTTAATTCCTTCGAATATTTGTCCTAATTAGGAACAAACATTATTATACTATATCAAAGGCTTGCAATCTAATTTAGTATTAATGGTCTATAATTCTATTCATGTTGTTTTAGCTATAACTTTTGACAAGGTGCCTACATAAAAAATGTCTTGATTAGAGTAGGTAAATTGCTACCTGCTCCGCCTATGGCATATGTTGACCATACTATCTAGAATACCCAAGTTATTGGATTCACTTCTACCATGTCTCCCATTCCAAATTCCTAATCATCCACCAATAATGCTTCGTACCCATACATCATGACATACCTGGTCAAAATACACCTTCAATTGTAACTTTTCAACATTAATTGTCAACATTGCTCACTCCACTACAAAATAGTGATGACACTAAGATCATCACTCAAAACCTTGACAAATACAAATTTATTATGAAAGAGAGAGGGAGAAAAGACAATGGTGAACCAGAATAACTTAGAGAGAAGGTAGTGGTAATCGAACAGTGGATGGTGACAATAAAATTGGCAATAGAGTAAAACCCCTTACCTTATAAATGATCAAGTGCCATGACAAATGTTTGGAAAAATAACAATCAAGTACAAAATAATATGGTGAATGCAAACTAAGAAATTAACACATTATGGTGATTTCTATGAAATATCAGACATGACCCTACAACTTATATCATGGCTATCACATGTTCCTAAACCAATCAATATCATTAGAAATGCCAAACCTAGCAGGTCACTGTTATGGGACAATAGTGCCTATAATGAACCAACCTTTGGTAGTAAACCTTGTAGTCTACCATTTACCTATGATGAATCAACCAGTTTATCAAGCTCCACCCCAGTGCAATAAGCAATTCCAGTCTCACTAAACCCTAACGATGTTGTTTTATCAATTTTGGTGTAATTGAAGAAGATGAAGACTCCTCTTTTGAGTATAATATTGTATGCACAAATCAACAAGGGGTTAGGACTAGAAGCAAGAGAAAGGCAACAAAAGGGTAATAACCAATTTATAAATAAGCTAAGGGGAATAAAGGTACTACAATACTAAAAAGGGAAAGACTTCCACTACACATGAAGGATAAAGGACCAATAGTAGCTATGTAATTGGAAAAACAAAAAGAGAATGTTGAAAAGGATCCAATCGCTATCTTCCAAACTAGTACACATGTTGAAAAGGGTAAATAGGTCAATAAGGGAAAGGAACCCAAGAAGGAAAAAGGGACCTAGTAGGTGATAGATAGACCAACGGTTAAGAAAAATAAGAAAGAAAGAGAAAAAAATATATAGAAATAATTTGAGAATCGCCTAAAATATCCTTATTTAACTAGTGAAGGATGTTTAATGACCACTAAGTAGTATAGGAAACTATAAGGATTCTACTTGGATGAATTAATTAGAACAAAAAACAAATGCACATAAACACAATTTTACGGATTGAACACAAATAACAATTATTTTATGAATGACACTAAAGATTACAAAGTATCATAGGCCGCTTCAATGGGACAACCTCCTTTACGAGCCACAGTCAATACAATATAATTATTCAAGATGCATTCACTTCTCTTACAATGCAATATATAAAGATAACTCAACATACCCGATTGCTTTAGGATTAGCAAAAAATAGATTAAGACAAATATAGCAATCCAATCTCTCTAACCTAACCCTAATGATCTAGGGTCACCCTTATATTAAAAAATGGCACCCAATCACCACTAACTAAACTATTATAATAAAGTAAAAAGGGTTAGGATGTGAGGTCCTAACACTTTATATTGCATAGTGAAAACAGTTCCATAGTATTCAAAATCAATATAGTGAAGGAGATGAAGACAAAGTCAAAAAAAGTAAACATGTTGGAAGCTTTAAACCTACCAGGATAAAGAGATTTACTACAAGAAGCCCTCAAAGAGCAATAAAGGAGTTATACCAAGAACAAACAACGAAAATCACCTTAGCGAAGTCCAAAATAGCAACATAGTCTTGTAGTAGAAGATATTTGGAGATCTAGGTCAATGTGGTAGATATTCTAATTGACCCTAAGCCTAAGACCCTTTAATCCACTCTCATTTTATGTGAATTTAAAGTTTGAGAATTATCTACTAAGACGTATTTTGTAGTTATTATAGTTGTGATACTTAAATTTATCTATGAAAAATGGGTATTTCATATACTAGAATCATCGAGAACTCGATTCATATGGATGGCATTAGAGTAACTAATATAAGGGTTTTAAAATATTTGATCATGACCATTTCAAAGCATCTCAAGTTGGTGGTTGTTCATGAAGTTATAGTTGTTGAACTCCCTCCATATTTTGGAATGTTGCTTTTAAGGAAATGAACATGAAAATTATCTAGAGATGGATAATTGGCAATAGGCTATACCCATATGAAGGTGCCTTAGGATGGAAATATGATAATAATTGAAAATTAACCATCATGTAATTACTTGCTACACAATTTGGATGAATATGGTGTAATAAATTGGAATAAGTTGCATGAATTTGTAGACGATGGTCATGGAAGGTGATCAAATATTTGAAATTAAAATGATCATAGGTGTGCTTCAAGATGATAAGGACTCAAAAGTAAGATTTTAGAAAACTAAGATTGGAAAATAGTTAATATTTGGATATCCTACTAGCATCTCAACCTTGACCAATCATTAAGCACAAGGATTTGATATGAACCATGCATTTTGATGCTGCTATAACCAAAAATGCAGTTGGTGTTGGTATTTAGTTTGTAGACTTGCAAAAATCTTAAATGATTTTTGCATGTAGGTTGTTTTCTAATTACACCAATAATATGGTCGAGTATAAATCACAACAATAATCACAAGGATTTATTAGGTTGTTGCCTAATTCAATATGACAAGGACTCAAAAGTAAGCTTTGAGGATGTTGGATGTGTCTCATTCTTTGCCGAAAAAGAATTGTACGACAGGCACTACAACACAAAAGACGACGGGTAGGGGGGTCCGGGGGCGGAAGGCCCCCAAGGACCCCCGACTACGGTAAAGGTGCTTACGTAATAGGCGACGGCTCGAGGTGCGTAGGGGGGCGCCCTCGGATACGGTGAAAGCGATCGAAGCCGACGAAGCCGACGTCAAAATTTTCACCTACTTTTATCGCTACTTTTGGAGCGAACCCCGGGATTCCCACGGTTGGTGGGTGGTTAGTTAGTGTGGGTGGTTTAGCCCACGGTGTTGTATCCACGGTACCCTAATACCACTTGGTGGTTTAGGGTTGTAAGAGTTTCCTTATATAATTATTGTAATGTCCCGTTTTAGGGACAAGAGAGAGAATAATATATCAAGGAGGATAGACTCTTGTTTGCTGGACTAGCCCAAATTGGGTGAACCAGGGTAAATCTTGTGTGTCATATGTGCATTGAATGGTGTTATTATTTCCTTAGTTACTTTTTTGCTTTATTTCTAGAATATGTTTCTGTAAAATCTCTTCATTTGGTATCAGAGCCAAGTTATTAGCCATAGGGGGACGCCTTTATTGCTAGGGTTTAAATCCGTTTGAAGAAGACCTAGGGTTTCTAGGAGTGAAAGAAAACCTATTCTGGAGTGGGAGTTACGCAGAAGGAGTTTGAAGAAAAAAAATGTCAGGAAATCATTCAAGGATAGAGATCGAGAAATTTGACGGCAAAAGTTTTGAGCTATGGAAGTTAAAGATGGAAGATATGCTCGTGGACAGAGATCAGTGGGCTGCTATTTCAGAAACAACAAAACCTACGGGTACTTCCGATGAAGATTGGGAGAAGATGAATCAAAAAGCAAGGAGTCTGATTCGACTGTGTCTTGCAGATTCGGTGCTCATCAATGTTTCGGGAGAAGCTACAACAAAGGATCTCTAGGAGAGGTTAGGGGCTTTGTATCAATCGAAGTCCCTAGTGAACAAATTATTCCTCAGAAAGAAACTGTACAATCTTAGGATGCATGACGGGGATTCGGTTGCAGATCATCTGAATGCATTCAATACAGTGGTAAGTCAACTAACATCTGTAGAAATTAAGTTGAGTGAGGAAGATAAATGCATTACTTTGTTATGCTCTTTACCACATTCATGGGATAACTTAGTAGTAGCAATTGGTAGTACAACTTCATCCACATTGAAGTTTGAAGATATAGTGGCATCTCTATTATCTGAGGATATGAGGAGAAAAGCCATGGAGGGCACATCTAAGGAAGCCCTAAAAGTGAGAGGGCGTGCCAAGGAGAAGGACAAATCTAGATATGGTGATAGGTCTAAGTCTAAAGGTAGATCCAAGTCTCGGGGGAAGTTTGAGAGAAAATGCTGGAATTGTGGCAAGCCTGGTCATATGAAGAAGGATTGCAGATCAAAGAAAGCTGAGTCTTGAAAAAAGTCTGATGAATCGACTTCCACAGAGATGAATAAATCCATTGATGAAGCAGGGGATGTATATCTGGCATCCTGCTCATCGTGCTCCACACGATCAGATAAAAATGATTGGTTGATTGATATTGGTGCCTCTTTTCATATGACTCCTCATAGAGGGTGGTTCAATGAATATGAAAGATATGATGGAGGGGAGGTACTGTTGGGAGATGATTCACCACTCAGAATCATGGGTCGTGGAAGAGTGAAAATTTTGTTGCAGGATGGTAGGGTTAAGACCCTACCAGGTGTGATGCATATTTCGAGACTTGCTAGAAATTTGATTTCGGTAAGCAAAATGGCCGATGCAGCAGTGAATGTCAGTTTTGGTAGGGATTCATGCAAAATGGTTCGTGGATCAATGGTGTTGGCAAGGGGAGTTCGGATTGGAACATTGTATAAGCTATTGGGAAGCACTATGACAAATGAGTGCAATAGCTCAACTGTTCCTGAGGTTGATTCTGATAAAAGCTCAACACTTGGCATCAAAGGATGGGACATATTGGAGAAAAGGGATTGCGTATCCTGTACACAAAAGGTATGGTTCATGGTATCCCTAATTACTCAATGTCTTTCGAGTTCTGTGAACATTGTATTTATGGTAAACAGAATCGGGTTAGTTTTCCATCTCGGTGCCACAAGATCTAGTGGGGTACTAGATTTGATCCACAAGTGATATTTTTGGTCCTTGCTCCTATGCCGTCTCTTGGAAAATCATGGTATTATGCTTCCTTTGTTGATGATTTTTCAAGATATGCATGGATTTACTTTCTTAAGAGCAAAGATGAAGTGTTTGAAAAATTTAAGGAATTTAAAGCACTTGTTGAGAATCAAACTGATAAAAGGATTAAGGTGTTGAGGTCTGATAATGGAGGGGAATATTGTTCTAATATATTTGAGAAATTTTGTAAGCAATGTGGTATTGCAAGACAGAAGACTACTCCATATACACCTCAACAGAATGGAGTTGCAGAGAGATTGAACAGATCACTGATGGAGAAGGCTAGAAGTATGCTCAGTGGTGCAGGTTTGGCACAGGAATTCTGGGCAGAAGCAGTGAGTGCAGCATGCTACTTGCGAAATCGGTCACCTACATCAGCATTGCCGGATCAAACTCCATTTGAAGCTCTATTTGGTAAGAAACCTTCTATTTCACATCTCATAGTTTTTGGCTGTGATGCATACATGCATATTCCAAAGGAGAAAAGAAGTAAGCTAGATAATAAGGCTGTTAAATGTATCTTTATTGGTTATAAAGATGGTGTTAAAGGATATAAGCTTTGGAATCCAAAAACTAAAAGTACAGTGTATAGTAGAGATGTGGTGTTTAGGGAGATGATCAGTGATTCCAGGAAGGTAGTTACAGAAGAGGAACCTGGAACGGTCCAATTTGATCTCATGGAAAACTATCAGACAGTAGAGGATCTGGAAGAGGAGCATACAGATGAGGATATGGAAGAGGAGCATACAGGTGAGGATCTGGAAGAGGATGAAGAAGAGGTTCATACACCCGTGGTAAGGAGATCAACACGGGAAAGGAAGCAACCTCGAAAGGTATAGTCCATCTGCTTTTCCTACTTCTTTTGTACTATCTCATATCGATGAAGATCCTAGAACAGTTAGAGAAGTTGTTAATTCTGGAGAGGCAAACCGTTGGGAAGAGGCCATGGATGAGGAAATGATGTCCCTGAAAAAGAACAGAACATGGGATTTAGTGAAATTACCAAGTGGTAGGAAAGCAATAGGTTGCAAGTGGATCTTTAAGAAGAAGCAGAATGCTGAAGGTAAAGTGGAGAAATATAAAGCTCGCCTGGTTGCTAAAGGTTTTTCCCAGGTTGAAGGAATTGATTATGGTGAAGTTTTTTCTCCCGTTGCAAAGCTAACATCAATTAGATTTATGTTAGTTGTGGCTGCTACATTTGATCTTGAAATAGAATAGATGGATGTGAAAACTGCATTCCTTCATGGAGATTTGGAGGAAGAAATCTATATGAGGCAGCCTAAAGGTTTCACTATTGCAGGAAAGGAGGATCTGGTATGTAAGTTAAAGAAATCATTGTATGGACTGAAACAATCACCTAGAATGTGGTACCAAAAATTTGATACTTATGTTTTAGGAATTGGTTTTGTTCGTAGCAATGCTGATCACTGTGTGTATTCAAAGAAAATTGGTAATGTAATTGTCATTATAGTTCTTTATGTTGATGACATGTTACTAATTGGAAATAGCAAGAAACTGGTCATGGAAGTAAAGTCTCAGTTGGCATCGCAGTTTGACATGAAGGATCTTGGCCCTGCAAATTTTATATTGGGTATGCAAATAAAAAGAGATCGCTCTAACAGAAAGTTGTGGCTGGATCAGAAAAAGTATGTTGAGACAATGTTGAAAAGGTTCAATATGCAGGATTGCAAACCGGTGAAGGTACCTATTTCTTTAGGTGAAAAATTGTCTGCTAAAAAATGTCCAAAAATAGAAGAAGAGGTAGAGGAAATGTCACATATTCCTTATGCAAATGTTGTAGGTAGTTTAATGTATGCCATGGTTTGTACTAGAGCATACATTGCCCATGCAATGGGGAGTCTTGAGTAGATATATGTCTAAACCTCGGTAAAGAGCATTGGACCATCGTGGAAAAGGGTTTTCGGATATTTGCGTGGCACCTCTGATTTTACAATCTGCTATGAGGGTACAGGTAAAGAAAACAGACAATTGGATATAGAAGGGTTTGTTGATGCAGATTGGGCTGGAGATCCTGGACAGGAGAAGATCTACTAGTGCTTATGTATTCAATTTGTTTGGAGGGGCCATTAGTTGGATGAGCAAGAGGCAGACTGTTGTTGCTCTTTCAACTACCGAAGCTGAGTATATGGCAGCCACTGATGCAAGTAAGGAAGTTGTATGGCTGCAAAGACTATGTGCTGAAATTGGGTTCTTTCAAGGAGCTATGAAGATAAACTGTGATAGTTAGAGTGCCATATTTTTGGCAAAGAACCCTGCTTACCATTCAAGAACGAAGCACATTGATACAAAGTTCCATTTCTGCAGGGACATGCTTGAACAGAAGAAAGTGTTGTTGGAAAAGGTAGACACCAAGGAAAATGTTGCAGATGCTTTAACCAAGGTCAGTAAGCACTGAAAAGTTTAGATTCTGTACAATTGAAATGGGTCTGGCAAAGTATTCAACAAGTGGGAGAATGTTGGATGTGTCTCATTCTTTGCCGAAAAAGAATTGTACGACAGGCACTACAGCGCAAAAGACGACGGGTAGGGGGGTCCGGGGGTCGGAGGCCCCCAAGGACCCCCGGCTATGGTAAAGGTGCTTACGTAATAGGCGACGGCTCGAGGTGCGTAGGGGGGCGCCCTCGGATACGGTGAAAGCGATCGAAGCCGGTGAAGCCGACGCCAAAATTTTCACCTACTTTTATCGCTACTTTTCACCTACTTTTATCGCTACTTTTGGAGCGAACCCCGGGATTCCCACGGTTGGTGGGTGGTTAGTTAGTGTGGGTGGTTTAGCCCACGGTGTTGTATCCACTGGTACCCTAATACCACTTGGTGGTTTAGGGTTGTAAGAGTTTCCTTATATAATTATTGTAATGTCCCGTTTTAGGGACAAGAGAGAGAATAATATATCAAGGAGGATAGACTCTTGTTTGCTGGACTAGCCCAAATTGGGTGAACCAGGGTAAATCTTGTGTGTCATATGTGCATTGAATGGTGTTATTTGTAGGTTTAGTAAGATTTGAGGAAACTAAACCTGCAAATTATTTAATATTTGAGGATCCCACTAGCATCTTGATCTTAACTAGTCAATATGCATAAGGATTTGATAGGATATGGAACATGCATTTTATGGTGCTAGAATAAAAAATGCAGCTGGTGTTGGTATTTAGTTTATAGACCTACAAGGTGCTCAAATAGTTTTGCATGTAGTTTGTTGTCTAATTACACCAATAATGTGGTTGAGTATGAATCACTATGCACATGTTTAAGAAAATTTGAAAATATGGGGATAAAAAACCTCAAGATTTGGTAACTTTGAGCTAGTTATTGTATCGCTCCAAATTTTTCGCATCCCTACCTTCAGGCTATAGGATCCGTGCCTGGAAGGAGGATGGAAAAAGGATGGCGCGGTACCTCAGACTGAGAGGACTTTGCGAAGGTCCCGCCTCTCAAAGGAGGTGTATTTTGATGATTTTTTGACGGATGGTGGGTTCACCAGGAAACATTTAACGACAGTTTCCACGCCTAGGTTTTGGAATGTGTTTAAATGTGTTCGTTTTTAACCTTAAGCATTCATATCCTAGGTTTGGCCGAATGAATCTAGATTAATCTACATGAAAATGCAAATTCCATGAATACAGAAAACAAATTTAAAGATAGAAAACAGAGAGATTATAGAATGTAAATGAGGAATACCTGATTCAGATGTCTGAAGAAGATTTTGGTGTTGAAGTAGTCTGGATCGTCTGAAATTTGACAGAATCGTCTGCAATCAGACAAGATCATCTGAGATCTGACGAATTCGTCAGAGACCTGCAAAACCGAAAACAGATGCAAAATACAAAAAGTGCTACAATGCTAACAGAGGGAAATGATATAAAATGGTAGCAATGTTATCAAACTAAAACTTAAACACAGAAACAGAAATGAATCATGCTAATTAGATGATAATTAGGATTTAATTATGCACTTAATCTAAATGGGTGAACTCCAAATGCAAAATAACATAAAACACTGAATAGATTATCTAATTTGTAGAATAAAATGACAGAGAAAAGGTTGAGAAATGCAAACTTCAGGCACTGATTTCCTTAATACTAACTCGCAATGAGATTGTCTCGCATCGACACGAAATCGCCTCGAATTCGACAGGTTCGCCTCCGATCTCGAACAGAGTTCGTCGACGACGATAGGTGCTGGCTTCGACTGAAAAATAGTGATGTACCTGCAACAAAATTGATATGGAACTAATGAAAATGTAAAATAGGGATGATTTAACGTGAATGGAGTTAACTTGCAGAGAATTTCGGCCAGGGGGGTGCTAAGGGAATAGCTTGGGATTAAATAGGCTTAGGGGAGTAGTTAGGAGGTTGGAGATCATCCCAATTTGGGAGATCTCCAATGGGGGAGGGTCCCAACGACGCAGACACGCTTCTGCCCAGATTGGAGACCCGTTGGAACAGAATCCAACTTTGCAAAATCAGTTTTGCGACAAGATCGTCTAGACGTCCTAGTCTAGACGAAATCGTCAAATCTAGGGCGATATCGTCTGATCGACGACGATATCGTCAAACGGTCAAAACAACCTCTAAAAATGGCACGAAAAAGGGGGAAACGGATTTCTCGGTGGTTAACAGGCGGTTTGGGAGGTTAAATTTGAATTTTAAATTATTTACTAAGGTGAATGTAATTATTGTAATTTTATTGTGCCAATTTTAGGGTGCTACATTTTTCCCCCTCTTTAGCGAATTTTTCGAAGAAAATGCGTTAAAGATGAGTTCTCGATCTACGAGAAAGCAAAAATTATTCCCATTTTTTGGCGACGATTCTTGGTCGAATCGTACGACAGCTTACTATGGTGCCCCCTCCGTGTTTTTACCCAAATCGAACGTTTGAGGTAAAAACGCGAAAAGAAAAAAAATTATTTTTGAATAAAATTAAGAAAAATAGGGTAAAACCCTAATTCATTTTTATTGTTCATTTTCTGAGTTTTTGGAGCTCTGAAGCAAAAATGGTGGAGACGACGCACAGATCGACAGAGGTCCGACGCGGTCTACGAGTAAGAGTCCAGACTGATCTATGATGCTTTAATTTAATTTGATATGCTTTGTAGGTAATTTTTAGATGATTTTTGAGCATCGCGATCGTTTTTGGGCCGTCGACGTTGTCAGGACGAAATCGTCCCGATTTCAACGAAATCGTCTCAATTTCGAAAATTTCGCCCGAGGGCGAAATTGTCGAAAGGGGGACGATTTCGTCAAATTAGAGACGATTTCGAATTGTGAAATCGGAGACGATTATGCTCAAATTTGGGACGATATCGTCCAATAGTGGGCGATATCATCAATTGCACAAAATTGAATTTTTAACTTGCATTATTGTTTACTTGAATTGTTTATTGTTTTGTTGTTTATGTTTGCAGAGAGGATTACTAAAGAGCAGGGAATGAAAATACGGAGGGTTGAGAGATGACTTGGCCGCTCTCACATAGGCAGAGCGGGATCAACTGGCACAGGCTAGCTTGTAGCATGTGGCGTAAATGCCACAGGTGTCTACGGATATGGGGCTACTGACGGCCCTAGCAGAGAGGTGGTATCCGGGCTCTTCCTGTTTCTGGCTACCTACAGGGGAGATGACTCCCATTTTGGAGGATGTATGGAGGATTCTGAGAATCCCCATACAAGGACGACTCATTACTCTTGTGGCCAATCAAGGCCATGCTATGGGACGACTATGCGGTGACCCGAGCTTCGCCCTAGAGAAGGGCGGAGTTAATATCGAGGCACTACGCCAGATGCCTGGGGCATCTACACTCACACGGGTTCTAGCTGGAGTAGTTGGTGGACTTTTGCTATGCCACCAGAGCGGGTGCAGGGTGCCATGGATGCTTGCGGATGTGGTCTACGACATGAGAGACCACTGCTACAGGTTTGCTTGGGGTAGTTTTGTTTTATGCCAATTGTATAGGATCCTGTATGGGGTCGTGTACAAGGGCGGTCGATGTCTGGTTATGACATCGCTACTACAAGTTTGGTGCTGGGAGCACATTGCAGTGCGGAGGTCGATAGGGATTCCTCTGACAGGGGTTGACGGGGAGAGGCCCCGAGTCTTCTACTGGTGGCTCCGAAGAGGGGCATAGCGATGGATAGATCTGTCGATGTCCCGGAGGCTACTAGATGACTTAGTCCTAGACCAGATCACTTGGAGGCCATGGAGGGAGCATCCAGGATGGGCAGAGGACGGACAAGAGTTGGCTCATGTTAGGCGAGTCTGCTGGCTACGGATGGAGAGGGGAGAGGTGGAGCTCCACAGGTACGACCGAGTTTTGAGGCAGTTCGGTCTCAAGGGATCCCATCTCTGAGGGACTACAAGTTTTCTCGGACTATCCGGGATAACACTACGGTTAGCGGGGCTCCCGACATGCAGCGGTTCTAGAGCCAGGACACGGATGATGCCCCCATCCAGCCAGTGGATGGGGACAATGCAGGAGTAGTCGATGGCTACGATGCCTGGTACGCGGGCATCCGCCCTCCTCGAATGACGAGGGCACAGGGTTTGATCCACGCGGTTGTGCGTCGGATAGGGAGGCGACGCCAGGCGACGATGGAGGCAGCCCAGGGTTGCGATGTGAGAGAGGCGAGGAGGCCACAGGCATAGGAGAGGCCGTGACAGAGAGAGAGGGAGAGGAGGGAGGCGAGACCCCCATCTCCATAGAGGCCACCATCGCCCGATAAGGGCAAGGGTGTGGACACAAGAGAGAGTAGCAAGATGGCTACTCTCCGGGCAGAGAGAGATCGTCTGCAGGCCCAGGTGTAGACGCTGCAGGATGGGGCTGCACGCCACCGGGCTGAGGTGTCACAGCTGCGGGATGAGATTGCATGCCTCAGGGCACGAGGCGGAGGGGCAAGCTCTAGGGAGTTGACACGGGCTATCGCCCAGCTGACATTCTACCAGACTTTATACTTCCAGCTGGTGCCAGAGGCGGATAGACTACCCCTGCCAGCTAACATCGTAGATTCGATCAGGATCGGGTCATCGAGGACCTCGTCCCGATCGAGGACGAGGACTACACAGACTACGATGGGGCCACCTTGTCCACCTCAAGGCGGGGGAGGAGATGAGGCAGAGAGCTCAAGGGGCTCTCGAGGCTAGAGGGCTGCACTGACATTGTACAGACTGACATTGTTGTATTATTATTTTTATAAAGGATTGAGTATGCCGAGGTACAGATTGTGGCATACCAATCCAGTTTTGATGATGTATATATGTTGTTGATATATATATGATATATAGTTTTGATCATATGACTTGTATTATGTGATGCTTATGATGCTTTTATGTTTGATTGATTGATTTAATAATTGGATGTAATTATGTCGTTGGAAATATTATTTGAATGTCATACGTGTAATATTTTAAATGAAATAATCTGATCTGACAAATTGGTTGTTTGTGATGAAATGTAAAAATAAAAAGAGACTTCTAACAATAATTTCAAAGGACATTGTCGCTATTATAGACCATTTCATGGAGTCGTCGCTCACTCGGTCGTCAAGCTAATCCCAGGATAGAAATATTGTTAAAAGTAAAAGAGTGCTTAAGAGGCTGTCTTAAGACTTTGGTGCAATAGTGCAAATGATGATGGTTTGTTTTCAGATTTTCATGAAAATAGTATGCACGAAATAATGTTCAAATGATTTTTGCTAGGCATAAATTCCTAAGTGTGATAAAATTTTTGGATAATTCGTTAGGAATTATACCATCATTACAAAATTAAAGGTTGACATAATGACATGAAATAATGAAAATGTGTTTTCTTTTGAAAAGCATAATTTGTGTAACGTAATGAATTAAGTCATATGGTTTTCATGATTTTTAATAAATGGGGAATAAAAATTGTTAGAATGGTTTGCGCTAGGCATAGAATATGTAGGTATAGACTTATACCATCATCGCGAAAATCCAAAAAAGATAGTTTTATTGCATGGTTGATTTTTGATGAACAGAAAATATGAAAATGAGGACTTGCGCTAGGCATAAAATTCCAATTTTGGTTTTGAAACTATACCATCGTCACGAAAGTCAACCAGATATATATGTTTTGATTGTATATTTTGAAAGAATTTTTTTTTATTTTTCTATTATATAGTTGTCTTTATGGTAAACAACTGTACTTGATTTATTCCAAACAAGTTGCAAAAATAATATTTCAAATTATTTTGAAGACAAAAATTATATTTATAAGGAATCCCATGTGCATATGTGAATTCATTTCTGATCTTGATTTATCATAATGATACACAAAATCTCTCAAATACAAATGTGTGTGCAATTGCATTGTTCATTTACCAGTTTTGAGCAAGATAATATGATACAAGTGATTTGAAGAAACCAAATAAGTATTCATTAACCATGATGTAGATGCATATAACCATATTAGGCTACTATATAGGTCAGATTATCAAGAGCTAGCTAATCCATAAGCAGACATAGGTCTGTACAAAAGAAGGTCGCTAATGTGACAGACATATCGCCACGCTAGGAGTTACCCAAGGCCAAGCAGGTTGGGCACAAACCACCTATTATGGGGTTTACCTCACAGTTTTTGAATAATTGAGAATTCCAGGGATTCAAGCTCATCAACCCTTCTTTTCTTTTCAAAGGGTGGGGAAAAGGGATTTTATTGCTTTCTTGCTTTCTTTTGAACTTTGCTTTTTTTTCTTCTTTTTTTGTATTTTTGCTTTGAGAATTGAGATAATGCTTGAAATATTGCTGTAATGACATAAAATAACATTTTTTTCTTTTCTCTTTTTCTTGAACTTTTCTTTTCACTTTTTTCTTTGCTAGGGACACTTGCTCGGATTAGCTGTAGAGCAAGGAATTTTTATTCTGGGTAGGGGTGAGCTTGTCCTTTTGCCAATTCTCAAAGATTCTAGACCATGTGCATGATAGGATAGCAGGGGAAACTTTTCGCTCAAGAAATCAGTTCTACTATGTAGCAAAACATGGAAATTACAAATATAATCATTTTATTGTGAAAAAGATGTGCTTGGTTTAAGTAAATAACAAGATCAATTCTCTATGCTCAAACTTTATTTAATTGAATTTTGTGGACTTTGATATAAGAGAGATTAGTAATCATGCCAGATAAAATCAAGATATTTATTGTTGTAAGTGTGCAAGTGAGGGATTCCAAATAAATGGTAATTTATCCAAAATAATTTGAAACGTATAACTACAATAATTGTAAGAAAATATATATATAAATGATTTTTTGAGAAGTTTTGAGAATGTTGACTCTCTCTTTCTTCTTTATTTTATTTTGGTTTCGAAAGAGTCAAGCATATAGCTGTTATTATATTTTTATCATTATTTTAATTTTTGGTTTTATTTTTGTTTTTGAGCAAAAAAAAATTAACAAGTGCTTTAAATAAATGCAATAGATAGTTTGTGAAGATTTTGGATGATTATGAATATTTTTGATGTTTTTGGATTTTTATAAATTTGAAAGAAATATAAGATAAATTTTTTGAAAACAATTATATATAAGGATGAAACGACCAAATTTATGCATAGTAACGTTTAAGATGCAAAATATTCATGGGTTCTTTAAGTTCTTTACCATCTAAGGTAGATAATTTATATGCTCCTGATTCAAATTTAGCTGTAATAATGTATGGTCCAAGCCAGTTGGGCTCAAATTTACCTTTAAGTTCCTTAGTTGCATTTGTATATTTTTTATTTTCTTTTAAAACAAGGTCGCCAATCTCAAAGGATCGATGACGAACTTTCTTAGCATATGATATTTTAAGCTTGTTTTGGTATGCACGGAGATGCTCCAAAGCATTGATGCGTTTTTCGTCTAGGAGTTCCCGCTAACTGAGTCTGCCAGCACGATATTCATCTCCCACTTCAGTATCTTGAAGTAGCAGAGCCAAAGAAGGAACTTCCAATTCAAATGGAAAAACTGCTTCAGCACCATACACCAAAACAAATGGTGAAGTTCCCGTGGGGGTTCGAACACTAGTTCGATAAGCCCACAAGGTTGGATATAATTGAATGTGCCAGTCACGGCCAGTTTGACTAATCTTTTGAGAATTTTGATTAAGGTTTTGTTAGATGCTTCTGCTTGACCATTACCCTGAGGATAATAGGGAGTGGACCAGCGATGTTGAATCTTATATTTTTGACATAATTTTTTAACGTCTTTATTTTTGAAGCAAGTTCCATTGTCAGAGATGAGATTTGCAAGAATTTCGAACCTACAAATGATTTGATTAAAAATAAATTTAGAAACTTGTGTGCCAGTGCAGGAAGCTAAAGGCATAGCTTCGACCCACTTCGTGAAATACTCAGTGGCGGTTATGATGAACTTGTGTCCATCAGATGACACAGGATTGATTTTGCCAATAATATCCAAGCCCCATTTAGAAAAGGGCCAAGGAGATGAAATATCCTGCAGCTCTTGTGTAGGCGCATGGACAAGGTCAGCATGTTTTTGACACTTGTCGCAATGGCGCACATACTCATGTGCATCTGTTTCCATGGTAGGCCAAAAGTATCCTATCCGAAGGAGCTTTTTAGCAATAACACTACCACTAAAGTGTCGTCCACAAGATCCATCATGGGTTTCACTCAAGGCTGATTTAGACTCTTCTAAGTTTAAACATCGTAATAGGATACCTTCAAAAGATCTCCTATATAAAGTATTGCCAATTATTACAAATCGACTTGCTCGTCGACGTAATAACCGACGCTGGTTTCTATTAGAATTGGCAGGGAAAGTCCCATTTTGAAGAAAATCAAATATGTCCGTATACCAAGGTTCGGGAGTAGTTTCATTGATTAGAAACACATCCAAAGGCTCTAAGCATGACTTATTTGAAGCGGGTTCCTGGAGTCGACGAATAATGATAGTGGCATATTCGTCATCTAACTCCAAGGGTAGGAGAGATGCAGCTGCGGCCATAGCATCAGCTGCATGGTTGCTAGTTCGAGGAATAGCTTCCAAGGTAACTTGATCAAATAAAGACATTAATTGTAAAACATAGGCCTTATATGGGCACAATTTATCATCTCTGGTTTGATAAACTTCATTAATTTGGTTTATAACCAGTTGGGAATCACCAAAGACTAAAAGGTGTTTAATTTTTAGCGCTAGGGCAACGCGTAATCCAAGAATTAGAGCTTCATACTCAGCAGTATTGTTGGTGCAAGCAAATGTCAATTTGAAGGACAGAGGAATAAGATGTTTTTGCGAAGATATTAAAATAATACCCGCACCAGCCCCACTCATGCATCGGGCTCCATCAAAGTATAAGGACCATTATTTAGTATGGTCTCGCCTCTAATTGAAGGCATTCATCTGGAAACTCGATGATGAGGGGATGGGTAGACTCTAAGGGTGCAGCAGACTAATTGATCTCGCTATGATTTGACCCTTAACGTACTTCGTCCTATGAATGTGAGATCAAACTCGCTTAGAGCAAGAACCCACTTGGTCGTGCGACCCGATAAATAAGGTCGACTCATGAGATACCTTAAGGGATCATATTTAGCAATGACATAAGTTTTTTGACTAAGCATATAATGTCTTAATTTTTGCGTAGCAAACACGATTGCTAGACATGGTTTTTCCAACGCTGTGTAGCGGGTTTCATAACTGATGAAGGTTCAGCTAATATAATAATTAGCACGTTCTCGCTTTTCATCATCAAGTTGGGCTAACATAGGCCCTAAGGCAGAATCTGAAGCTGAAATATATAGGAGAAATGGGCGATCGAATTTAGGTGGTGAAAGCACAGGTGGATTAAGGAGGTATTGTTTGAGAAGTTCAAAAGCTTCTCTACATTCTGTATCCCAATTAAAGGGGACGTCCTTCTTAAGGAGTTTAAGAAAGGGACCGATTTTATCCGCCAGCTTATTGATGAAGCGACGGATGGCTTGAAGCTTACCTTGTAAACTTCGTAACTCAGATATATTAGTCGGTGCGGGCATATCAGTGATGGCCGCAATCTTGAGAGGGTCGATTTCAATACCACGTAAAGAAACTAAAACCCCTAATAGTTTGTCGAATTTAACTTCGAATATGCATTTTGCTGGATTTAATCGAATGAGATATTCTCGTAATCGATTAAAGACTTTCCTTAAATCATCTAAATGATTATTTTCAATAATAGAGCGAGCTATAATATCATCCACATAATCATGTAGAATATCATGCATCATATCATGAAAAATGTAGGTCATAGCCCGTTGATAAGTTGCACCGGCGTTCTTTAAGCCAAATGGCATCACTTTCCAGCAAAAAGTACCCCAGGGGGTAATAAAGGATGTTTTAGCCTGGTCTTTAGGAGCTATCCTGATCTGATTATAACCGGAGAATCCATCCATTAAGGACATCATCCCACTTTCGACAGTGAAGTCAATGATTTGATCCATGTTTGGAAGAGGAAAGTCATCTTTAGGGCATGCAGCGTTAATATCTCTAAAATCTGTGCAAACCCTAACTTTGGTAACTTCTTTCTTGGTGACTGGAACTACGTTTGAGATCCATTCAACGATAATCAATAGCTTGTATAAAGATAACATTCAAGAGTTTTTCTAACTCCCCTTTGACTAGCAGAGCCACTTTGGGATGCATTTTTCTAAGTTTTTGTTTAACAGGTTTAGCATCTGGATGGACCACTAGATGATGCATGACTATAGAAGGGTCTAGACCTGGCATATCTTCATATGTCCAAGCGAAGACATCTTCATACTCTTTAAGGAATGCAATGTATTGTTCTTGTTTTTCTTGACTTAATTCTGATCCAATATTGATTATGTGAGGATTGTCCTCAGTTCCAATATTAATTTTAATGATGTTTTCTACCTCCATGTGTAGATCTCTTTCAAAGTTAGGTGGGGCGGGTGAAACGCCCAATTCTTGTAATTCTTGTAAGGTTAATTTAGATAAGTCATTCTGAGGATTAGTGGCTTTAAGTTGGGCTATAGTTGGTATAGAACCATCAAAATAAAATCCATTGTGTAACATCTCTTCAACAGAGACATCATGGAAGATATCTCCTTCCAACTCTTCATCGAGGTCAGCAATCATTTCAGGGTATGTTATGGATAGCATGTTGCATGAAAACGATTGATTTTTAAGAGGAAAATCAACATGCCTATCCAAATAATCTTGATAGCATATGAGATGATCATCATCCTCAAAAGGAAAGGGTTGACCCTTACTATTAAATAGGCCCACACCACAGCAGGCAGGCCACGGTTCTACCTCGAAAGGTTCTTTCATGCCATTTTGGAAAGGTCCCAAGCCTTTCCCTTCATATCCCATTTTAAGCATCATGGGTTTAGCTTTAATATAATCATTGGTAAAATAACACCGAGCATATCCCTCATGATGAGTTTTGATATTCCGAGGGATTCTTCCCCGCTCATATCCTTTATAAATGAAGGCACAACTTCCGACTTGGTAAGTACTTCCCATAGGTTGTGGGAGGCCCAAAGTATGAGGAGATGGCGGCAAGTTATTTAAAAGGTTTGAATCTTGCATGAAAGCATTCGTTTTTTTTTATATTAAGGTTGTAGATAAATCTGGTAAGAGTTCATCAGAAAGGGCATAGGATGTAGAAGGTTTATTACCTATATCTTTAGATGTGGAAGGTATGATAGATGTGTCTATAGGTTTTGAATTTATAGGGATAGAACTTGAAGGATTGGTGGTAGACTTAAGATCTTTTTGAGGTTCTAAAATGATTTGTTTAGAGGGTTGTTGATCTATATAGGAGGATGAAATTAATGGAGGGGAAATAGGTGAAGTAATGGTGTATGTTTCACAGTTTTAGATGAGAAATAAGAACTAGGATGTGTGGATGACAGAGCAGGGCAAAATTGCACTCCAACGGGTTCTGCCAAAGCACACATATCAAAGGGTCTAGGGTCACCATGGATAGTGACCAACTGATTTTTAAACTCGAATTTAACACATTGGTGTAAAGTTGATGGGACCACTCGCATGGCCTTGATCCAAGGGCGACCCAAAAGTATATTGTACGATGCTGGGCAATGTACAATAAACATGGTTGTTTCTAGGGTTCTAGGACCAACTTGCAATGGGAGGGTAATAACTCCACACGTTTCTTGTGTTTCGTCATTAAAAGCTTTGATAATCATATCATTTTTCTTCATTTCATCACTTCTAAAGCCAAATCATTAGTAGAAGTCAAAGGTGCAAATGTTTAGAGATGAGCCATTATCAATCAAAACTCTTTTGACGGCTACATCTCCAATTAGAGCAATAATGTATAAGGGATTGTCCTCATGTAAACTGTGTTGTGGGATATATTTATCCCGAAAGTCAGTACAATCAATCTCTCAAGTGATGATAGTATTGGCCATAGCTTCGGGTTGAATGTTTTGAGGTACCATCATTTGGCTCAATGTAAGCATCAAATCATCCCTATGGGTGGGAGAGGATCTTAATAAATCTAAGAGAGAAATCCTGGCCGTAGTATTGGACAATTGCTCATTAATATTGTAAGGGGGTTTAGGTTGAACAAGAGGGAACATGATTCCCTTTATTGGGGTTTTTCAAAACGAATGGAGCTGATCCATCGTTCTGGTTTGGTTCTTGTCGAGAGTTTTGAGCTTGTTGTCGAGTAACGACTCCAATGGTACCTACAATGTTATAGTGAAGACACTGAACTGGTCTCAGTTGAACATTAATGGCTTGTTCATTAGAAAGGAATATATTAGAAGAAGGTCAAGTAGTGACTCTTCTAGGGAATGGTTCTTCTAGAACCATAGCATCTGTGACGGGTTGAATAGGATCTGATTCGTTTTCAGAACTATTCGATTGATTTGAAGTAATGTCTAGTTCACTTTCACTATCTGATTCTATATCACTAGAATTCGAAGTTTGAAAATTATGTAAGGGCCTGGTCGTAACCAGGGATAAGGTCGTGTCAAATATTTGAGGATCCTGAACAGGTAATTATCCGCTAATGGTTCCTACATATCATGTAGGAGGGGGAACATTATGATGTTCGATTTGATTGGCTACCTCTTTACCATGTCTTGGTAAAGGGTATTGAAATATGTCTAGAGTTTGATTGGCATTTTGATTTTGATTTTGGGGAACGGTCTTTTGAGTATTATTAGGAGGGTTTTTTTTAGGTTGGAAGGCTTGCACTTCCATTTCATTATTGTCAATAAAATCTTGTATTTTATGTTTCAACCTTTTACAAGCGTTGGTAGAATGTCCAGGTCCTCTATGGAAATCACAGTGCAAGTCAACTCCGTATCCGGGTATAGTTGGATCGGGTTCTCGGATAGCTGGTAATTGGATCAAACCTCTTTCGAGCAATTGAGGTAAAATAGTTGATAAGGGTTGGTTTAATCTAGTGAATTCTCGAGGAGGCTTATCAGGAGGTTTCAATATGAATTTTTTTGTTGTCTTCGTTGCATTAATATTAGCAACGTTTCTGCTGTTAGTGACTCCGTCACCGACAACTTGTTTGTTTTTATATTGATTTCTGTATGTTTTCTCATCATCCTTCTTCCTAAGTTGGCCTCTCCTAATGAGGGCATCTTCTACTCTTCGAGCTAAATCTATAGCTTGATCGAAGGTAGTTAAGGTAGCAATCGATAGCTCATAAGATATTTGTTCTTGTAAATTGTTGATGAAAATGTCCAACATTTCCCTATAATGCAAAGACAAAGTGCAGTTTTCCTATCAATTGCCTCCATCTAGCTAAGAAATCAGCAAAGCATTCATCCTTGTCTTGTTTTAAATTGTATAGGTCTTTAATAGTTACATGACTCTCGATGTAGGCACTAAATTGATGGACAAATGATTTCGCTGTTTCTTCAAAATTTCTCAAAGAATGAGTGGGCAATTGATAGTACCACTCTAATGCCATTCCACCTAAACTTTTCGAGAACATTTTTAGTAATAGCAAGTCATCATGCGATATTTCGTGACATGCTATCCTAAACATGCGAAGATGCTCTATGGGATCTTCGGTTCCTTTATATATAGGCAGGACGGGCATGGGAAAATGCTTAGGGTATGGTTGAGCTACAACTATGGGATCCAAAGGTTGACTACAGATCTCTCGATAATTATACGAGGGACGGTAGGGATCTATCCGGTCCATACGTGAAGCTAATTGTTTCACCATGGCTTCTAGATTACTAGTTTGCCCCCCATATTGGTTTGGCAGGGCATTGACATGGGTTTTATGGGCGTAGGATGGAGGAACATGCAAATTAGATGCCATGTTACTGTTGTGTAAAGTATTGGTAGGAAAAGTATTATGGAGGAATTTTGAAGTTGGATTATGTTGTATTCCGGATTGTTGAAAATTTGTATTTGGCTTCGTTTTAGGTTTTTTTTTACTTGAAGCATATTGCTCAATAGTTTGGCGGAATAAAGTAGTGAAGGAAGGTTTCTTTTGTGTGGGAGTGATTTTAGGTTGAATAACAGGTTCCTTAGGAGGTTGGGTAACCTATTTTTTTGACATGTTTTGAGCCATAGTGACCATGTCCGTATTGGATGGTCCAGCCTTGTCACTTTCTTGATCAATGAAAGACAAGGGATTAGTGCACATATTGCACATATATTCCATGGCTGCTTGAGTGTTACTGATTTGCCCTTTATCAAGGCGAATTGCCACATTAAGGTCATCAATGTTATCCATGAGAAATTTCTTGAAATGCTCTACATTGTCAAAGGCAATAGTTCCATTTGGAGCTACTCTAGGGGATGAGGATCCATCCTCTTTAACACTTCCTTCTTGTTCCTTATCTTCACCTAAGTCTTCGTCTGATTGACCTAGAGTTTCTCCTTCCGGATTTGAATCTCCAAGAAGGACATTTGGGTCTTTAGTTGTATCTTGTAACCAATCTTCTTCTTCTCCTAAGGTTTCTTTACCATTCCTAAGTTTAGGCATGGTGCTAAGTTTTGATTTCAGCAAATATATATATGCAACAAATTAAGAGGTATATACTTACTATATACCTACTACAATATTTGAAAATGAAATGTTTAAGTTTTTGCTAAGTTTTTTGATTTTTAGTTTTTAGCTTTTCTTTGTTTTTTTTTTTTTTTTGAAATAATATAATAAAGACAGCAAATAATACAATAAATGCTAGAAATAATACTGAAGTAATAATTTAGTTTTCTATAAACAACTTATGAATATCATTGATAGGTTCAAGTTGTTCCGGAGTCATGAAGTGTTCTTCTTCAAATTGAAAGTTTTCTTTTAAAAATTTGATGAAAAGAGCTATAGTGATGTTGTCTGTTTTAGATGCTGGTTGATAAAAGTAAAGCTCATGGCAATACTCTCGATATAGCACAACTCACGAAACTCTATTCCATCTTTCCCTATCTATAAGAACAACCTCTTGGTCTTCTACACAACCTAGGAACTGGTGCACAATGGTTGCGTTCTCGAGGTATTCCTCGAAGGTGAACAATTTTGAAGATACTAAAGCTCTCCTATAAGCTAACCATCTATGGCAGGCTCTCTGAAGTTCATGATAAAAAACTAGTTGGTGAGGATCCAGGATTCTATCTAGGACTAGCCTCTTGATTTGCTTAAGTTGTGTGGACCTAGATGAGATGAGACTAAGTCTTCTATCAAGTTCTTTCCACAGGAATTGATTTCTACTTGTTTTAGGCACACTAAGGACAGAATTGACTTCTATGGCCGCCAATTGGTTTTCTACGTTTATAGTAACTGCTAACCTTTTCTTAAGAGCTACCATCTAAACATGATTTTAAACTTTAAGTGTTTTAAAATGCATCTAAGTTTTAGTTGTTATATATATATATATATATATATATTTTGTTTTGTTTTGTTTTCAAAAGGTTATGATGCATTCACGTCGGGTTCACCAAAATGTATCGCTCCAAATTTTTCGCATCCCTACCTTCAGGCTATAGGATCCATGCCCGGAAGGAGGATGGGAAAAGGATGGCGGGGTACCTCGGACTGAGAGGACTTTGCGAAGGTCCCGCCTCTCAAGGGAGGTGTATTTTGATGATTTTTTGACGGATGGTGGGTTCACCAGGAAACATTTAACGGTAGCTTCCACGCCTAGGTTTTGGAATGTGTTTAAATGTGTTCGTTTTTAACCTTAAGCATTCATATCCTAGGTTTGGCCGAATGAATCTAGATTAATCTACATGAAAATGCAAATTCCATGAATACAAAAAACAAATTTAAAGACAGAAAACAGAGAGATTACAGAATGCAAATGAGGAATACCTGATCCGGATGTCTGAAAAAGATTCTGGTGTTGAAGCAGTCTGGATTGTCTAAAATTTGACATAATCGTCTGTAATCAGACAAGATCGTCTGAGATCTGACGAATTCGTCAGAGACCTGCAAAACCGAAAACAGATGCAAAATACAAAAAGTACTACAGTGCTAACAGAGGGAAATGACATAAAATGGCAGCAATGTTATCAAACTAAAACTTAAACATAGAAACATAAATGAATCATGCTAATTAGATGATAATTAGGATTTAATTATGCACTTAATCTAAATGGGTGAACTCCAAATGCAAAATAACATAAAACACTAAATAGATTATCTAATTTGTAGAATAAAATGACAGAGAAAAGGTTGAGAAATGCAAACTTCAGGCACTGATTGCCTTAATACTGATCACGATTGAGATCGTCTCGCATCAGTACGAAATCGCCTCGAATTTGATAGGTTCGTCGACGACGATAGGTGCTGGCTCCGGCTGAAAAACAATGATGTACCTGCAACAAAATTGATATGGAACTAATGCAAATGTAAAATAGGGATGATTTAACGTGAATGGAGTTAACTTGCAGAGAATTTTGGCCAGGGGGGTGCTAAGGAAATAGCTTGGGATTAAATAGGCTTAGGGGAGTAGTTAGGAGGTTGGAGATCATCCCAATTTGGGAGATCTCCAACGGGGGAGGGTCCCAACGGCGCAGACACGCTTCTGCCCGGATTGGAGACCCGTTGGAACAAAATCCAACTTTGCAAAATCAGTTTTACGACAAGATCGTCTAGACGTCCTAGTCCAAACGAAATCGTCAAATCTGGGGCGATATCGTCTTATCGGCGATGATATCGTCAAACGGTCAAAACAACCTCTAAAAATGGCACGAAAAAGGGGGAAACGGATTTCTCGACGGTTAACAGGCGGTTTGGGAGGTTAAATTTGAATTTTAAATTATTTACTAAGGTGAATGTAATTATTGTAATTTTACTACGCCAATTTTAGGGTGCTACATTTTGCCCCCTCTTTAGCGAATTTTCCGAAGAAAATGCGTTAAAGATGAGTTCTTCTCGATCTACGAGAAAGCAAAAATTATTCCCATTTTTTGGCGACGATTCTTGGTCAAATCGTACGATAGCTTACTATGGTGCCCCCTCCGTGTTTTTACCCAAATCGTAATTATTGTAATTTTATTGTGCCAATTTTAGGGTGCTACAGTTATAAACTAGGTCAATTAATATTGTACAGTTAAAGCAAACACCTAAGTCATAAGTATGAGGTTTAGGATTTACTAGATAGTTTCAATGATTATGAAATTAAAGCAATCCCTCAAGAGCTCAATGCCAAGGTAGATGAATTATCATCCATGGAAGTACTTTTTAATAAAGTCACCCCCATAATTATGATTGTTAGCAAGTTTTAAATGATGACATACAAATTACCAAATTCCTCATCATAGAAGCTCAATCTGCCAAAAATAAAAATGAATATGGAGATGATATAAAAAATGAGTTAATATAGTTGAAACATAATCAATTGTCAAAAGGGATAATCACTCTAGAATGCTTGTTCAACCCTAATAATAGTTTCAAACGATCCAACATTAAAGTAAAATCATATTCTTATCACATTGTTGAGATCATCAAAGGGAAGAATTTGATATTAAGCAAAGAATACACCAAGGAAAGTGTATATATTTTCAAGGAGCTCTATGGGAAGTATGGAGATATTATTGTTTGGTCCTATGAAGATATGTGTATAATAGAATCATTATAGAACATATCATAGAACATATCATAGTGTTGGAATCTAGCGTAAAGTCCTTCAAGTAAAAACAAATATGTGAACCTAAAAATCAAAATTCTAATGAAAGAATTTTTGAAGCTCTTATAGGCCCAAAATACCTTTCTAGTCAAGCATTCTACTTGGGTATCCAATTTGATGTTAATTTCAAATAAAAACAATGATAACAAACTATGACTTGATTTCAAGAACCTAAACCATGCATCATTATCCATTGCTTGCCATAGATTTGATTTTGCAAAAAGTGGCTAGATCATATATATATTATCACTTCTAGATAGCTTCTTAGGGTATAATCAAAATTGGATCAAGGATGTTGACCAACATAAGACCTTCAAAACTAAATGGGGAACCTTTGCATACCAAAAAATACCTTTTGGGTTGTTAAATATTGGGGGCACCTTTCAACCAGTTATAGGTGTTGCCTTTGTAGGATTGAATTATACTTATATACTTTGATGATTTAACTATTTTTCAAAATAAAGTAATCACTTTGAACACCTACAACTAGTCTTCCAAAGGTGTAAGGAGTATGGAATTTCACTCAAAAAGTCCATCTTCATGGTTTAGGAAGGGAAACTTTTAGGGAATGTAGCATCTAAAGGTGGCCTAGAAATATATTTTGATAAGATAAAGATGATCTAGGAGCTACCTGTGTCAAGGGAATCAGGTTTTTCCTAGATTAAATACAATTTGTAGGTAAGTTCATAACCAATTTTGCACAACTATGCAAAAAAATAACCAAGATGTTAAAAAAGGTTACAACTCTTGTATGGAATGAAGAAGGTAAAAAGGATTTTCGAGATATAAAAAGACACAATTACAAATCCCTAGTTATGACCAACCTAGATTTCTCTAAAGGCTTTAGGTTATATGTGTTTGAGATAGATGAAAGCATCACCATAGTTTTAACTCAAAAGGATGACAAAGACAAAGAGCATATAGTCTCCTTTATAAGTCATATGTTCCATAATCGCTAGAAAAGGTATATGTTCATTAAGGAATAGGTGTTTTCAGTGATAAAATCCTTGTCTTCATTTATCTTGATGTTAGATTCAACTTGCTACATGGTGAATTAGGTGAAAAGAGAGTTGAATGGATAAACAAGATAAGGGAATTTGACATAGAGATAAAACCCACCAAACTCATTAGCAGTGGGCTTTATGTGAGAATATTATTTTGTCAAACTCTAAATATCAAGTAGATTTGGTAAAAGAGATCAAACCAGATGGTCAGCCAAGATAGATAGGATATATCAGGAGATACATGATATCGAGACAAGTTCTAGAAGGCTCAACACCTAAAGAAAGGCTAGATTTAGACATAAGGTAATATATTATGCATTGTTTGGATAATGTAATTTTCTAAAAAGGATATGACAAAATGTTGTTATGATACATGGAGGAATAAAGGAAAAATAACCTAATCAAGGAATATCATGAAAAAGGAGGCCACTATTCTACACAAATAACAACATAAAATCTTGTGGGTAGGGTATTACTAGCCTACCATCTTTTTTATTGTTTCCCATGGGTCAAAGAGTGAAAAGTGTATTGCACATTCATGGAAAGGAGAAGAAAATAACCAATTCCCCTAAAGCCAATCATAGTCGCTAAACCATTTCAACAATGGGGTTTAGACTTCATTGGTAAGACTAATCCCTTATCTAATGTAGGGCATGGATGGATTTTATCTACAACTATTATTTTACCAGGCAGGTTGAGGCAATATTAGTCAAATTTAAATATCAAGAGGAAATTACTTAGCCTCTAGAAGACACCATCAGATTTGGAGCTTCTTATATAATAATAACTAAAAATATCACTAACTTTCACTCAATTCAAGGTAATGAAGTGTGCACTAGAATATGGATTTGTAATGAAAATAACTTCTAATTATTACCCCTAGGGCAATGGTCTAGTAGAATCCACCAACAATAATGTTATGAGGATTCAAAAAAGGATAATAGCTAAATCACAAAGGGATTGGCATATAAAGCTAAAAACGGTGTTGTGGGTAGATAGGATAACACCTAAAGCTTCCATATGATCATCACCCTATAAGCTATTTTTTGGGAAGCAAGCGATACTACCTATGAATTTGGAGCCCCCTTCTCTTTAAATATCTAATAACTAGAACATAAAGATACCCAAATTGAGTTGATGTAAGCCCAATTGCACACCCTATTGGATCTAGAAGAAGAAAGGGAGAAATTGTTCAAAATAATAGTGCAACATCAAACGAAGGTAAAAATATAGTTTGACAAAGGGCCACCAAAATGTATTACAAGGAAGGTAATTTGATATATAAGTGGGATGAAGAGGGCCAAGTGAAGAAGCCAAATTTTATTCTCCTATAGTGGGTCATACCAGATACTCCAAGTCACATTTCCTAATGTTTATAAGCTTATAATGAGATATGGAAGACCATTGTTGATTTCAACTAATAGGAAACACTTAAGGCCCATTTGAAGGTGAATGCAAAATAAAAATGAAATATGATATACATAGTATTTTCCTATTTTGTTGGATTTTGTTCTCATTTTTTATTTCCTTTCCTTTCTTAGAAAGTATTCATACTTGTTTTGTCTTTTTCTCAAATAAAAAAATACAAACAATAATAAAAACAAAACAAAAAACAAAAAAAATCAAGTTCAAGTGAAAACCATGAAAGAGGCACTAGGATGTCCCCTTTTTTCTTCTATCTCTTTATTCTTGTCACTTAAATTTTTTGGCTTGTAAAAAAAATACAAAATATTTTAAGTAAAGCTGATGGAGCAAATCCCTTTAATAATGGAGTGAATCACACAAAGGTGTGAAAAAATCATTCTTAAGCCTCAGGGTGGCAAAATTAAAATTGGGTAAGCAAATTGACCTGATTTTGGGCCAACCACAAATCATCGTAAGTCATGGGCAATGCAAAATACGGGGCTAAAAACCCTTGATTCACTTGTTTTACCATCCATTTGTTATCCCTTACAACTAAAAACATCCTTACTCGACTAAACTTGTCATGGACAAACCATGAAGAGAATATCAAGCATTGAATGATTTAAATTTATTGTGCCTTATACTCTTGCAACCAAAACCTCTTCTATTATCCTCTCGGTCATAGTAATTCGACTTAATAGCATGGATCCCCTCTCTTTTTTCATAAGGAAGTTAAACAAAACCTTATCTATCTGGATTTGAAATCCTAAAGTAGTCCCCTCTATCCAAATATCATCATGTAAAGTGGGGCTCAAGAAGGGAGGAAAAGTATTAATTATTACTAACAAGGGTAATTTATTCCAATACTGAGTGAATCATCCCACTTGGACTTGAAGAAAACCATCTCAAGACCTTAAGAAGCAATTCACTATTTTAAGGTTAGATGACTCACTCGATATGAACCATGTTGATTTTTTTTTCTCCAAGTTTTATTTTTTAGTGTTTTGCTTTGTCCTTCAACTAATTCGCTCAAAATTTTTCAAGCAACTTGCCCCTACTTAATTTTTTTTACAAACATCTTTCCATAGAGTGATTTTATCACTTCATTTAGAAATTCATTTTCAAAAGCAAAGTGATTCACTTCAACTCCAACTTTTACACTCTCTTTAGGCTAGTGATTTGCTCAACCTTGTTGAGTAAATCGCTCTCCTACCCTTGGACTTGGCAAAGTTTTCTAGTTTTTCAAACAGTGACCCAAGTCCCCAAAATTGATCATGGATACTACTTCAACCTCTATCAGCCCTTCCATACCTGAAGCTAACCTCATGTTCCCACCTGCCACCACCATCACTTCTCCTAGTTCTAATCCAACACCAAATATCCAGAATGAGGTACCCACATCAAGAAAAATTTTATCTAAAGGGAAGAGAAAGAAGAGATAAAAGAATAAAAAGCCTCTCCCTACACCCAAATGACCTGAGGAGATGTTTTATGAACATTTTTGAAGGATGGAGGGGAGGTTCAAACACTTCCAATCAAGGTCAAAAAAGAGACACTACAAAGATCCAACCTAGGGCCTAATACAAACTCATGGAGCATTTATTGAGTTTGGAACTTTAGCTTAGCAATGGACCTAGTGCACCAAGTCTAGAAGTTCCCCTAATGAATAGAAGCATGTGCCAAAATGCATGAGTACGAGGGTAAGAGCATCACATTGTCATACTAGGAAGAGGAGTCATTCTACATTTGGAAGGACAACATCAAATATATTCCAAATACTATGGATGATCTTGAAATGTGGGTCACATGCAACCCAAGGCTAAGAATTATCATTATTACCACTTTGATCATCACTACTAGAGGAACTTCTTATTGTTGCATTTGAAAGACCCAAATACAACACCTATTTCAACATCCTTCTAGAGTTAGAACTCTTAAAGGATGATGTCCAATTGGTAAGTTCAGGGATAGTAATAGTGCTACGGGAGAAAATTTATACTCAGGTCTACAAAGAGCACATCACCCTTCATGTTATGGAGAACTATCAAGGTCATTATCAAATTATAGACTATACAAAGTATATCTCTAGTTTTATGAACAAGCAATTGAGAGACTTTAAGCATGATAAAAAGTTTAAGTAAACATTGTACCTAGTTTGGTTAATTTTGTACCAAAAGGAGTGGTTCCCCTCCCTACAACTTAATCAAGTGGATATTGATATCAAATGACTCCACATAGATTGTATAAGTGTGTGTTGCCAAGAAGTGTGAAAGACACACCACTTCTCTAATACAATATACCACACCATAACGATGAAGGTAAAGGGAAGGATCTCAAGGCTATCATAAAAGACCTAAAATATATTTAAGTCTAAATAATGACCAAACGAGGACTTCTATTAGAAAAAATATACATCCTTTATCTACCTTTTGGCTTTTCATCCATGACGTTAAAGTTGCTCACCTTTGTGCCAAACCATCTGTTCACAATAGAGTATGCAAGGTAGCTTGACTACAATTATCATAAATACTTCTAGGGTAAGAAAAAGGTGATATTTTACCCTATAAAGGAATAAATTATGTAGACCACCCCAAATCTACATGAGTTCCATTTAATAATCAATGAAAATCTGAGAAGCATGAGGTTCAAGCAACTAAGGGACTTATGGTCCTATTATCCATAAGAGTATTTTCCAAATATAGTTGGAGGTAAAAAGATTGCATGCCTTCTACACTCATGAAAAGAGATACAAAGTATAGAATGAGGTAAACTCATCTGAGGAAGAAACCCAAGACATTTTAGGGGAGGATTAGGGATATGTACATGAAATTAAACAATGTTGTACCTACTAATTATAATGATTCACTTTCTACATCGAGGTAAAAATCCTAGCATGGCAAAAAATGAGATAAGAGACTAGAACAACCAGAAGGCTATGTTGACTAGTTTTTACGTAGGCAACAAATAAGGGGTTTTATAACCCTCAAGTTTATAGCATTGGTTGCTTTTCTTTTCATATCCAATAATGTAATATTAGATCCTCTAAATTTAAAAGGTACAAGTACGTCAAATAATAACATCTCTTGATTAAACAAGTGGGTATTTAGACCAATAATAATAAGAAATTCATATACCCCGATTCATCCATCAACTATTCACTTTTATAAACATGTATAAAGACCAATGACAATTATAAATCCTTATACATAATTCATTCATCAAACACCTAAATCATATATATCATATTTATGAATAAGTTTTAAACTAGCAAGCATTAGAACTTATTCACTGGTAACTCCTAAATTAAATAAATGGAAAAAATCACATTCATGAAATGAAGCAACAACCTTATCACATGCACAACTAAAATCAATCTTGACTGAGCTTGAATAAGATTTAAAACCATAAACATGCAAGAAAATTAAGAGCATTCAAGCTTTATTTTTAAAATGAAAGCAAATAAGTTTCATTAGGTTCAACATAACCAACTTTAAACCCGTAATTGTTAAGTTTTAATCCTTAAATAGAGAGTCTATAAGGTACTTAAACAACTACCATTTAGTTAAGTTTATAGTTACATCCATCTAATAGGAGGAATTTTGAACTATATAATAATAAATGGAAATGCATTAGAAATCGAGACCGGGGGTTGCAAACTTCTCCTCAAGTGATGACTTGATCAAGAGAAATCCACTCAAGTAGTTATGCATCTTCTCATTATTGAATGTTGGATTCATGAACCATCTTTGGAAATCCTTCAGAGAGAAATCCTCTATAGACTTGATTACTTCTATCAATTGGTATGACATAACTTGGATGTTTTCCTTGTGCTGTTCTTCCTCAAGAAAGATCCCATGGTTTTCATATGGCTCTTCAATTTCGATTTATGTTTCCAAGTTTTTCATATCTCTAGCAACCTTATCAATGATGGACTCAACCTCCAACAACACTCCACAAGCATGGTTAATTTTTTCTTATGTGAACATGATCTAGGTAGAGAATTGGTAAGAGCCCTTGGGTCCTAGCACTGGAATCTCACAGAATAGAATATTATTAATGCAATTAAAGAAAAATGAATCACCTTTGAAGTTTGAATCACCTTTTTTAATGTTGGGAGAACCCGAACACTAATATATAATATATTTTTTAAATATGATCGATGTCTATTTAAACCCTAGCAACTGAATCAATATACCTATGCAATGAGTTATGAATGAAGGGACGTAATGGTCCATATAAATTAGTCATGATTAATTAGTGATAGTAGTTAGGATTGGAATCCTAACATGCCACCCTCCTTAAAATGAGCTTTGTCCTCAAAGCTCGAAGTGAGAAGCTTCATCCTTTGTTTCCCTAGTAGTACGTGTTCATATTCTTGCACTATTTTAATATCATTGTTCTGTGAGTAGGGACAATAAATGGGCAACCATTTTCTTGCCTCCTCTACAAACAACTTTCTCCATGCGATGAGAGCTTGCTAATGGATATGGGTAGATTTTATCCCTTTAAGAGTATATGTTTGATCCTTTTGTGTGAATTTCATCCATAAGTCATCAAAGTCCCATTGAATTGTGTCGAGCGTTCGTAGCCATTGTACTCCTAAAACAATATCACAACCTCCTAAGGGAATTGCATACATGTCATGTTTCATGGTGTAATCGCCCAAGGTGAGCTTAATATTATGGCATTTCCCTTTACAAGCGATTCTTCCCCCATTACCAATCATGACTTAAAAATTATTACAAGGATGGATAAAGCAATCAGTTTGTTTGGCCACATGTGGGTTGATGAAATTATGTGTATTTTCGGAGTCAATAAGCACCATAAGATTTTTTTGTTTAAAGTGGTCAGGGACTTTCATAGTGGACCTCGAGGGCTATCTTCAGGTATAGCTTCCACTAGTTCAATCTCGATTTCCTCTTCATCTGGTGTTGATTGACAAGGGATAGCTGCATCCAAAATATATATTTTAGGTGTAATACATTTGTGATTAGGGACGAATTTCTCATCACAATGAAAATAAAGGCCTTTTGCTCTTCTTTCCTTCATTTCTTTAGGGCTAATGTGTTTAATTGGTATGATTTTAGTTAGTTTTTGGTTGGTGGAAGTATTTTGTGAGTCTGTTGTAGATATGTTTTCGAGTCGACGTTGGTTATTGATTTTTTCTTCCACCATTTGTGCTAATGCAACTGTGTGCATCATATCGATAGGATTGAGTATTTGTACTTCCAATCGGATTTATTCTTTCAGGTCACTAGTGAAGTAAATTTCAAAAAATGATGCATCGAGTCTTGATGTAAGGTTTGCCAACTTCTCGAATTGCGCCTGATATCCTCTTACGATAGATGTTTGGCGGAGTTTAGTTAGAGCCCCTGTGAAATATTCAAATTTGCTTGGGCCGAATCGAATCATTAAGTTCTTTGTAAATTCGGTCCATGTGAGGATACCATTTATCTTTTCATAACATTGGTACCATTGAGTAGCAATTTTTTCTAGGTGGAAAGATGTGATACATACTTTTTGGTTCACTGGAATTTGATATAGAGAGATATTGGTCCGCCCTATATATACAATTTGTGGGGTCGCCCCCATCAAATTTTAGGAAATCTAATTTTGTGGTTCAAGGTAGAATTGATGTGTGAGGTCCCTCTAGTAATGATTGTTGTAGGGATATCATGTTTTGTTGATTGGCTTGCATTAATGCCATATTTTGTTGCATCAAGTCTACGTAGTGATCCATTTTGGTTGATAGCTCTGTATTAGTGTCATCAAATTTCAGGGTTAATTATGCTATTTTTTTAGCTATCTTAGTTTCTAAATTATCTTTCCAAATTGTCATTCCTTGCAGGACCTCCTTTATCTCTTTTGAAACCTCCTTCGAGACTTTTTTCGCAATATCCTTCACCATATCCTATGATCTTCTTCCATCCATCATGGTGGGGTTGTGGCAAGTTTATAGTTTACTTGTCTTGGTGGCAAGTTTAAAAAAAAAAAAATCAAATTGGTAAAGAGTACCAAACTTTTGCAAAATTTTGGTTAAAACCTTCTTTTTGGGTAAAAATTTACAAAAATCTGTACAAATTTCTTTTTGGGGCAATTTTTTTTTTTTTTTTTCAAAGTTGCTTGGCAATTTTTTTAATTTTAGCAAATTTTACAATTTTTTTGTTTTGAATTTTGTCCAACTATATTGTCAAAATATTTTGTTAACTTTTTTAGATGGCGGGGAGGTGGCCGCGCGGTGGTGAATGGTAGTCAACGAATCGATCTTTTTGGGGCAATTTTTTTTTTTTTTTTTCAAAGTTGCTTGGCAATTTTTTTAATTTTAGCAAATTTTACAATTTTTTTGTTTTGAATTTTGTCCAACTATATTGTCAAAATATTTTGTTAACTTTTTTAGATGGCGGGGAGGTGGCCGCGCGGTGGTGAATGGTAGTCAACGAATCGATATTATGGAAACACGTGGCAGCAAGGTATTGGCTTTGAACGCACGAGGGCTTTGTCCAACATGACCAAAGTCATGTCTTATTTAAATGCCCTTTGACATATTTAACTTCCTCATAGACCGATTTCTGGATGAATGTGGGATTTTTTAACGTAATGCCTTTTTAAAGCTTGTTGTCTCCGATGTCAGAAACCTTTTACCGACGGCCAGGAAATCTTGTAACTTTAGAATTTTTTTTAATAATTTCAAAACTTTCATCGATTTCGTTAGGCTCGTAGGAAAACGACACAGTCGGTATTTTGATTAATTTTTTTTGGCGATCTGAGTCCGTTTATCAAATTGGATCAATTTTAATGGACTTAGTAAGGATCTGCAGACATTTTTTAACACTTTTGATTGATTTTTATTTTGTCAAGATCCTCCTGTTTTCTCTTGTTCACCGTCGAAAATGCTCTGTGAGCTCGGAGTTGTCAATGAAACTGAGAATCAATGTGATTTCCTTAGTTTGAATCGTCGATCGTTTTGCAAGGAATTTCTGCTTTGAAAACTTTTCCAATCTTGTTTTATTATGTCTCTTTGTACAATTTTCATCGCATATCAGTGATGTTCACAGGCCAGATCAGTGACGTTCCTTTCATCACAGATTAGTGACGTTTATCAGGCAGATCAATGATGTTTGTCGGGCAGATCAGTGATGTTCGCAGATCGCAATCCTTCACTAAGATTTGATGTATGTCAGACCTGTGTTTGTTTCCTTGGGCGGATGTTTGTTTTAACAATATCAAGGTGGAAGAAAAAAGAAAAAAGTTTTGGATGGCAACGAAATAAAAAAATGATAGTGGTGGTATGCAGTACAGAGAGCTCTAATACCATATGGTAAGAGCCCTTGGGTCCTAGCACTGGAATCTCACAGAATTGAATATTATTAATGCAAGTAACCTTTGAAGTTTGAATCACCTTTTAATGCTGGGAGAACCCGAACACTAATATATAATATATTTTTAAATATGATCGATGTCTATTTACACCCTAGCAATTGAATCTATATACCTATGTAATGAGTTATGAATGAAGAGACGTAATGGTCCATATAAATTAGTCATGATTAATTAGTTATAGTAGTTAGGATTGGAATCCTAACAAGAATATATGCATCTTGAAAACATGCAAAAAAGCTAGTTCTAGGATCTATGATTTATCATCTCATTTGTAGAAGGTCATTTTGTGTATGTAGGATGGTTTTTTTTGTAGTGCATCAACTTTTCCCTATTCTTGGCCAACCTTTTTTTGGTGTTCCTATAAAAGCATGGTTTTAAGAATAACTTAATATTTAAGTCAGATATATTCCTTATGGTCTTGGTGGTTGCACTTATGATAAGGTCTTTGTGGTGCCCGGTAGAGTCTATAACAGAGACTTGTTCTTTTAAGGCATTAACTTGGGAGGTGAGTGGTTTCATAGTGGAGAGGTATTGTATTTTCATATATACAATGATTATATCTAATTGCAAGATCTTCTCCTCCAATATTCTTGTATAATTTTTCTCATAGGTTCTCTTAGATTCTAAGGTTTATATTTACTAGAACTAGTCAATGATTCTCTTCTTCAAGTCTCAAAACTTCTCTTGCTCTAGTTTGGCTACTTTTACATGTATCTAACTAATGTCTTTCCCTATAATCCAATCTGTTAAGGTGATGGTTGTTTCTTGTACTCTTTTGACCAAAACATCATCTTCAAACCTCTTTCTCTTTCTAGAGTATTTTCTCTTCAAGGACTTAGATCTCTCATCATAAAAATATTGAAGTGAAATATCCTCAATTTCAAGATTCAGAATGTTCCTTTCTATAGATAGCCTAATGGATTCATCAACCTTTGTTTCCTGTTGCTTTCAACTTGTCCCATCATGCTCTACTATGCTTACCAACATTGAATCCATAGCTTTCATGACTTTCTTGTTTTGACATTGTCTCCATGGCTCCAGTATTTGCTCTTTCGATGTCTGCTTCTCAAAGCTCTGTCGGGGCCTCCTTCAAGAAGTATTCCTCTATCAAAAGACTAGACTTTGTTGGAAGAACTTCTTCAAACAATATTTTTCCTTCCAAAGAATATTCCTTTCCCTTAGGATTTTTTTGACCTATCACATTGAGTTAAAAGGATGACTAAAATGGTGAAGTGCATTATTAGACTATCATTAATTTCTCATGTGTTAAGGAAGTTCCTGTTAGTGCATCTTGTAAAAGGAACTTACTAAAAAATACAAGTTTTAGGTATGGGCTTAAATATACATATGATAGTTTCGCTTCAAATGTATCAACCTAAACAAGTTGAAATTACGTTAAAACTATCATAGATTGAAACTAAGAGAAGGCTTGTAGACTAGAAATTAGGTTATTTATGACAATCCTAATTGACAAAATCGGTTCTTTATATTGAAGGCTAAAAAATAATATGTTGACCCAGGTGTTGTAGGTGAGTTGGAGAGGAGAGGGCAATCCTCCAAGGGAGGTCCCAGGTTCAAATCTCCACCCTACCAAAAAGTTGAATTGGGTACCAAAATCCAATTGATAATGTTGGTGCGGCAAGACCGGGCATGACTCCTGGGTGACTTTGACGGTGTAGAACCCCTTGTTCATGGTCTCTCAAACAAAGGTGGCCCCACAAGGGGTTTTTCGATTTAAAAAAAATAATAATATGTTAAACTTGTCCAAGCATAGTTTCACAATGTTGCTTAACCAAACATGTATTGAAAAGGAATAAATGGTAAATATAGATTTACAAAATAATGTCAAGGTAACCTCTCTAAAAATCCCAAAAGAGAATTCCCTAATTTTGAACATTGAGATTTCACATACAATGTCTATCAAGAGGGAAGTCATATGAAACTCAGGCCTTTCTAGAGTTGGAACATTTTTAAAATCTTTGATTCTTCTAACTAGATTATTAGAAAGGAAACAAGACTAGTCAAAATTGACTCTATGAAGAACAATAAAAATTACCATTAGGATATAATGTATGGAAAAATGGGATGTATCAGGATTATTTAAAATCTACAGAGCATGGCCATGGCATATCTTACGTCAAGTATGAAATTTGAGATAACGTACTTTTTGTTTTTTAGATGAAGGATCTTGTTCTCGTTTACTTACCAATATTTCAATATTTTACTGATACCATCATATTTATTTGTAAATTACTAGTCATATTGATTATCGAAAAATGAAAAAGTTCTTGGGGGAGGGGTTATAGATGGTGCATAAGGATTCACTATTAAAATGAGCTATCAACCTATCATTTGAGTCTCTTATCTCTCCCTTGGACAAATATACTATGTGAAGTACCTACTATACTATGTGAAGTACCTACTACACTACATGTGTTCACCTTGATAACTAGGGATGAGCACCAAACCTTTGCGGTCTTGAATATATGGTATTCTCCATGATGTCTAGGTAGTCTAGGTAATTTTGGTGGTTGCTTCTATGTTGGAAGACATTCTTGTACTTTTGGTAGATATCTAGGAAATCTTTAATCTCATCACCTAGGTTTGTAACCATTGTATCATTGATAATGGGGATAACATTCAAATTTTGTCTTCTACCCATTTTTGTGGTTGTGAGAATAATGCACTAGCAGGGAATACTTAGAGCACATACTTAGAGCATAGGACACTAGATGAAAGCCTCAAATGCTCAATGAATTCAAAAAAAATATGAAATCTCTATATAAAGACTTTTGGACCTAGTAAATTAAATGCATGGTTATGTCAACTTGAATTCACATGGTTCAAAGTAACTTTAGTTTATTAATAAGGTGGATTAACCACGATAAGATATCATGCATAATATTTGTAGTAAATTTTGTCACAACATGGCCATTTAATACAAATTAAGAAGTTTCTAAAATAATTAAGATAGGTTAATGACACATCTTTGAGATGTACAACTGGATGACTAAGATGAATCATGATTTTCTATGTATTTATAAGGAGTGAACAAAAGATAATCAAAGTTCAAGTCATTTGTAAACTTCCATTCTTTCCTCCTCTACATGAAAAGTTGTCGATAATATTAAGGTAAAAGTTTCAGGTTTTGCAAGCACATAAGGTGAACGACTTAAAATATTAGGATAGGAAAAATAGTACTTAGCTTTTTTTGCCTCTATGTGTGCAAATTATATTTTAAAAACTTTGGGAATGACTTGGGGTCTTTCAGTGGAACACAAATTAAAATTGTAAGATCACACTAAAATAGAAAACAAAGACAAGGTGGATTCCATTATAAAAAAATTATAATGGGTAGAATGTGGTAACATTCTAATGACTTATCAGGGGAAACATTGTAGTGTTTGAACTTCATATTTGGTTTTAAGAATCTACAAGTCATATCTTGCTAATGCTCAATTTTTTCTTCGCCCTTGATTACTCGAGTTTTTTTTTTGCATATTATTTGAGAATCACCTTGTTCTATTGCAAACCAAGTGTCTATAACTTTGGTAGAGATTACTAAAGAATTTCACGAAGCAATTATTCATTCCGATTGATATCAAATATAAAGGTTACAATAAGTTGGTTTATCAAACCAACTTGGTGGTTATTAAACCAACCTAGAGAGCGCCTACGTGCGCTATCATTTTGCTTCAATTAAATACATGCTTATAACAATAATGTAAGAAGTATATGCTAACATCCCCCCTTATTACATTATTGGCAAATTCCAATAGTATCTCGAAACTTTTCAAATTTGATACGCCCAAGTGCTTTGGTAAAAATATCTGCAACTTGTGCATCAGTGGGAATGTATTGAAGTTGTATATGGTGCTTTGGAACTTCATCTCGAATGAAATGACATCTGGTATCAACGTGTTTGGTACGTTCATGAAAAATTGGATTTTTGACAAGATTCAAAACACCTTGATTGTCGCAAAACAAATGAAGAGGTAGATTCTTTGGAAGGCCCATGTTTGAAAGAATGCGACTTAACCACATTATCTCATAGACTGCTTCACTGGCTGCACGATATTCTACCTCTGTAGAAGATAAAGCAACCACATGCTGCTTCTTACTATGCCATGAGACAGGTCCAGATCCCAGATGAAAAACATATCCAGAAGTTGACTTACGATCATCAATGGATCCAGCATAATCCGAGTCCGTGTATCCTAGTAAGAAAAACTTATTATTCTTTTTGTATTCCAGGCCATAATTTGTACTACCACGGACATAATGAAGAACTCTCTTTGCTGCTTTCCAGTGACTCACCTTAGGTTCTTGCATGAACCTTGAAAGATAGCCCACAACAAAACTAAGATCTGGCCTGGTATTTGTCAGATATAGGAGACTCCCAATTAACTGGCGATAGAGAGTACCATCTACCTGAGGTGATTCATCATATCGTGATAACTTAAGTCCTTGCTCCATTGGAGTTGCTTTTGACTTACAGTTAGTCATCCGATATTTTTCTACTAAAGTCTTGGCATATTTCTTTTGTGTTACTCTGATATGAAATATTTTCTGAGTTACTTCCAAACCAAGACAATAGTGCAGAAGTCCTAGATCTGTCATTTCAAATGATTGCTTCAAATCATTTTTCACTGAATCAATCATTTTTTCTGAGCTTCCTGTTATGATCAGATCATCTACATAAAGCACCAGAATCACTATATCAGAACCATTGTTCTTAATATAGATATTTGCATCTGAAGGACTTCTTTGGAATCCATGCTGCACAAGGTGACTGTCTATCTTGATATACCAAGCTCGAGGAGCTTGTTTGAGCCCATACAAGGATTTGATCAACTTGCAAACTTTTTGTTCTTGCCCCTCAACCACGAATCCTTCTGGTTGGGTCATGTATACTTCTTCTTGTAAGTCACCATTCAAGAAAGCACTTTTAACATCCATCTGATGCAACTTCCACCCAAACTGAGCTCCCATGGCACAAAGTACTCGAATGGTAGTCATTTTTGCAGTAGGGGCAAAAGTCTCTTCATAGTCTATGCCTTCTTTCTGAGCATAACCCTTTGCAACAAGTCGGGATTTATGCTTATCAATAGATCCATCTGCCTTATACTTCACTTTGAACACCCATTTGCAGCCTATGGGTTTCTTTCCTGTTGGCAGATCGACTAACTTCCAAGTATTATTTTTCATGAGAGACTGATGTTCTACATCCATTGCCCCTTTCCACTATGGCTTATCAAGTGCATCTTGAACCGTTGTAGGTTCATTTGCATTCAATGTGGACATATAAACCTTTTCTTCATCCTCATCTTCTTCTCTATCATTTTTTGTACCCACTGACAAATCATCAAAGTGTTGGCAAAGTTCATCAACCTCTGAAGTAGATGCCTCTGCTCTCATTTGTTGAGTCATACTATGAGTACATGGCCTATCTAGAGATAGATCTGGAAGTGAATTCAACTTAGCATCTCTCAAAGTGCTAGTATACCATTTTGGGACTTTTTGCTGTTGCTGTGAAAGTTGAACCTCTTTCTTAGGTTCTTCTTCATCTAGGTATACAATTGTAGATGTGTCTTTTGATGTGAAAGCTTCATCAAATACAACATCTCTACTTAAGTGTGTCTTCTTGGTCTTAGGATCAATCAATCGATATCCTTTTGAATGCTCATCATAGCCAAGAAAGATACACTACAGGGTTTTCTCATCCAACTTCTTCCTTTTCTGTTTTGGAATGTGCATGAATGCTTTACATCCAAAAACCCTTAAATGAGAAATGGAGGGTTTCTTACCACTCCAAGCTCCTTGTGGTGTTTTTCCTTGTAGAGCTCTAGTGGGTGCTCTATTTAGGAGGTATGATGTTGTGTTTACTGCTTCTGCCCAATATTGATCCTCAAGATGTGCTCCCTTTAGCATACATCGAACCATTTCCATAATGGAACGATTTCTCCTTTCTGCAACTCCATTCTGCTGAGGTGTATAGGTTGTAGTCAGTTGTCTTTTAATCCCATGTTTCTTAAGAAAATCTAAAAACTCTTCAGAGGTGTATTCCCCCCTCGATCTGAGCGGAGGGTTTTTATGAAACATCCCGACTCCTTCTCAACAAGTTTCTTGAATTGTTGAAAGTAGAGAAATGCCTCTGATTTCAACTGAAGAAAGAAAACCCACATCTTTCATGAGTAATCATCAACAAACAATTGAAAATACTTCTTTCCACCATAGTTGGTTGGCATAGGACCACACAGATCGGTATGTACCAGCTCTAAAGGGTTTTTAGCTCGAGATGAGCTAGTTTCAAAAGGTACTCGGTGTTGCTTCCCTGCTAAGCAATCCGAGCAAACTGGTAAGATAGATGAGAGATGAGGAAGACCTTTCACCATCCCATATTTGTGTAATTCAAGCAAATATCCTGAACTTAGGTGCCCATAACGTCTATGCCAGAGAGAGGTGGCCTCCTTTGTAGTTGCAGCCAGAGCAACATGAGGAGTTGAAAGAGCATCTAGAATGAACAAGCCATGCTTGTAGGATCCGGTTGCAACATGTTTACCATTGTGGGATATAAAACATCTCTTCTTGCCTTTCACAACTCAAAACATGACATCCATATTTCTATCCAACATTTGTGTGACTGATAGCAGATTATTGGCTAATCCCGAAACATAGAGAACCTTCTCAATCTGACAGTTACCATCGGGAAGAGACACAAAAACATCCCCTTCACCCTTCACTTGGTAAACTTGATTGTCAACAATTGTGACTGGCTTACCTTCTTTTTCCTCAAAAGTGTCAAACCATGATTTGTCCCCAGTCATGTGTTTGCTTGCTCCTGAATCAATATACCATACAACATCTATCTGGGAAGATGAAGTATGGGTCATGAGCACCTTGTGTGCTCTTTCAAAGTCATAATCTGAATCGGACCCAGGGGAATCTGAGTCTGAGTTGGAGTCAGACATAAGCAACATGGCCTTTAGGTTGCTTATGTTTCTTTTTGTATTTATGTTTGTCTTTGCCCTTCTTCTTAGGACCTTGATCATTTTGTTGCTTGTTTTTGAACCAACATCTGTTGGTGTCATGGTTATTCATATCACAAATCTTGCAATATTGTTTATCTTTCTACTGATTTTGCTTCCCTTTTCCTTTGGAAGAAGAACCCCCTTTTTGAAATTGACCTTGTTTCTTACCCTTTTGTTGGGTAGAGAGGGCATTATCTGGCACTTCATCTTTCTGAACCTGATTTGCTTCCTCAGTCTGAAGCAAATTTACCAGTTCCACAAATGTTACTTGTCTACCAGAAACGTTGAGGGAAGTGATCAACATTTTGTAGGAATCTGGTAATGCTCTCAAAATGATAGAATTCAAGATATCATCATCTACTGGTTTTCCCATAGCATTCAACTTTGCTTTCAAGTCTACCACTCTGTAGAGGAATAGATCAACTGTTTCCCCAGAATTCATACTAAGGGTATGTAGTAGAGTTTGAAGGTGTAGAATAGTGGACTGATTCTTTCCTTCATATACTGTCACCAAGGCATCCCAAGCTTCCTTACTGGTTTTTGCATCACAAATATGAGGTTGCACCTCATCTGTAGTGGCAAGCAAGATAAACACGAGACCTCTTTTGTCCTTTTTATCCCAAGCTTCTTGATCTGCTCCTGGTGTTTGAGGGCATTTTGTAGTGCCAATTACTATATCCCATAAATCTTCCATCTGAAGAATGGCTCTCATATTTGTCTTCCATGGAACAAAGTTAGGACCTTTCAACAACTGTGAATCTGAGAGATATTTGTGAACAGTGGCCATTATGAAAGTTCCTTATATCACCAATTGGTCTCCCTTCCTTTATACCTGCCAAATCTATATATCGTAACCACTCAATATATACCCGCCCTTACGTGAGGGAGACTGTAGGTATATATGAACAATATACCACTCAATATGTACCCACCCTTACGTGAGGGAGACTATAAGTACATATGAGAAGCACAATATATTGATTTTTGGTGATACTGAAAGGGCATCGTGTTGTTAATGACACCTACCATAGAAATTTTATTCCTCATGCATGGGGCATAACTTCCCCTAAACACTTTGGAAAAACCTTCGTCAGGATTTATGCCTAACAACAATCACGATGTGGGTATGATATGGAATGAATAATAGAACTGGTTTGCCTTATTTCTCCCCGATGATTGATAGAGAACAAGCTCAGACGTCATTGTTGCAGCTATATTAGGCGGCGGATACAGTAGTCCAAAGCACGACAACATTACCTGTAAGTGTGGACCAGAGGTATCTCAAATACCGAACGTTGTTGTGCAATAAATTGCACAAATAGGGTATAAATTTGGGGTCTTATTTTTTTATGATTTATGATTGTTAATGCAAGAAAACAGAATATTTAAATGCAAAAAAAACAATCACAAATGCCCACAAATTTAAACACCTATTACAAATCCAGCAATTTTCACTCTCAAATGTTTTGATTTCCCCCCTTTATCTGACAATTTTGCAAATGAATCATATTTCCCCCTTTCATTTTGCAAAATAGAGAAGGAAGAAAAAAAATTTGTACCTTAACTCCAAAAAAATTTTTTGATGGAAGCCTTCAAGGTGTCAATTTTGGACAGCATAGGCGTCAATTTCAATGGAGGCATCAACATAACTGTTGGGGGTGTCAAAAACACCACCCACCGTCAAAAAAACTGTCACCACCATCAAAAAATCTCAGGGTGTCAAAAAACACTACCACCCGTCACAACATGCGAAGCGAATGGAACCCGCGACCTCGTAGCGAGCAAGCACAACGCGGACCACGTGAGCCAAAGGGCCCGACGATATTGAACAGGAGCCAAGTGGGTGTTATCACATATTAATGCAGAGAGGAAAGAAAAAAACTTTAAAAACCCTTATACCTCCCCGAAGCGAATGGAACCCGTGACCTCGCGGCTAGCAAGCACAACATGAACCACGTGAGCCAGAAGGCCCGACAAGAGTGAACAAGAACCAAGCGGGTGTTATTCACGTATTCAATGCAGAGAGGAAAGAAAAAAATTTAAAACCCCTTATACCTCCCCGAAGCGAATGGAACCCACGACCTCACGGCTAACAAGCACAACGCGGACCACGTGAGCCAGAGGACCCGACGAGAACCTCTATGAAACCAGGTGGGTCTTACCACGTCGAGTGCGAAGGAAATTGTTTTTTTAAAACAATAATCCCACATGGCCTATGCTGCCACTGTGGGATTCTTTAAAAATGACGAAGGCAATATGAAGCTTTCGGTTGCCTTCGAGCAACCACCCCACCCTTTTGCCTCCGCAACCACCTTCCAGTATCCTCTGCCTACGTCCTATGTGTCCTCCACTTGCTCTACCTACGTCCTGCATGTCCTCCTATGATTGTTTCGGTCTACGTGTCCTCTTATCTGCATACTACGTCAGTCAATGGTTGGCTCTACATCCTGGTTGTCCTCTTGCCTGCATCTCGCGTCCGTCAGTGGTTGGCTTTGTCTGCATCCTACGTGTCGTAGTTTCTGTGTCCTGCTTCCTACATGTATCAATATCTTTGGTTTGATTTGGCTGGTAAAGGAGTTGGAGTAGTTAGGTAACTACCTTGCCCAACGTTCGCCTATGATCTTCCAAGCTCTGGTACCATGAAGAATTTCACGAAGCAATTATTCATTCCGATTGATATGAAATATAAAGGTTACAATAAGTTGGTTTATCAAACCAACTTGGTGGTTATTAAACCAACCTAGAGAGCGCCTACGTGCGCTATCATTTTGCTTCAATTAAATACATGCTTAAACAATAATGTAAGAAGTATATGCTAACAATAGCTCAAAATATATATTTTTTACTTTATTTCTAAAGGATGTAAATATTGATATACTCAAAATAAAAAGGCAAGAATTAGTCAAAGCTTTTGGGTAAGATAGCACTATCACAATTCTTGCTAGACTTTAGCTATAGATTTAGGCACGATGACTGAGAACAAGGACTAGATGAACAATGAATTGAGCTCTCCTACTCGTGTTTTGTTTTTTTTCTCAATGTTGTTGTGTTGCTTATATAGTTCTACCAGGTGTTTCCTCCTCAAACATTGATGTGCTCAAATCACTACAATGTATTTTTAATTATTTCACTCCACTAGAGTCTCTTTCAACTGTAATATCCTTTGTATGGGATTAACTCTTTCCAGCACAACTCCTTCATCAAATGCTTCAATGCACTATTTAAATTTGTATCTCACACTACTGCTATGCCTTCTCACATGATCGTAGCCTTTGTTCTTAGGCAGGCTCTCGTTTCTACTCTTCTTTCAATGGCTCTTTGACATTCTCCTCTAGATAGCACTCCTCGGTGTTTGGGCTTCCTTCTTCATCATTGCCTCCTCCTTGCACAAATAACACACTTCCTTGGTTTTTGGCCTTGCTTTATTTTTTGAATATCTTTTCTTTTTGGCTCTCTTATCTTACATGTAGATAAACTTTTCTTTCCTTTCTAATGCATTGTAAGTTTCTGCAATTTGTTGCAGGTTTAATGGTAACAAAGATGTCTTGCTTTCAACCTTGAAAACTTGAAACTTCAATGCCTCCTTGTTGCCTTTAACACTGAATATGGCACTTCCAAATCTTGCTATAAACAATATTTTTGAATGCTTAAATAAGATACACTTTAAACATAAATTTGCAGTCCTTTTTCTCCTTCCTTTCTTGCTTACATACTTGTTGATTTGTTGTCTTTATTTGCTATCCAAATATGCTAAAAATTGTAGCTCTTCTTCTTCTCTGAATGCTTCCCAAACTTGTTCTTTTCTTCAATTTGTTGTCCTACATAAAATACTATCAAGTTTTTATTTGGGCTCGTCGTCGGATGGCAACGATTGTCTCAATACATTCACTTAGACTCTTCGTAGCTCTGATACCACTATTGGCTTTCTTAATGGATTAACTCACAACAAACTTATTCCAAGATCAAGAGTGAAACAAATCAATGCTACTAACAATATCAACAATCTCTCATAACAATGAACAACAATATCTCACATAATATAACTCAAATGAACACAATATACAAATATTACATTAATGATACAACTTAGTTACATTGGGTGGAGCTTTACCTCCAATATATCCTTTTACATGACTTTTCAGTTCTCAAACTATTGCTCTCCTCTTTCATCCGAGAGATGCAACCTTTCATATTCCTCTAATAAAGACAAAGCTCTCAACTTACCACATATCATGTGACTCTTCATACTCTCTTGAAACTTTGCACTCTTTCTCATATTGCCACATACATTATATAAAATATAAATCATCTACCAAACTAATATTATAAGGGGACCAAATAATGTAATATCTCCAACAAGTGTAAAGGTTAAGAGTCTTGTGAATGTGAAGAGTCTCATATCCATTGTGTATATATTGAAGATAAAAAAATATCAGATGTGCTTAAAGAAGCTTGTAAATACATTGTATTTGCATTGTTTGAGTTTATAGATATCAATAATATTTTATTTGAGTTTATTGTGAGAATATTTGATATTGAAATCTTATGAAAATATTGGATTTCTAATATCCTTCCTGTTAACACCTATGATATTTGTTTTTGGATTCCTAAATTAATATTCCATTAAGTTTCTTTTTCACTTTGTTTTTGCTTTGATGACCTTCCTCTCTTTTTTCCATTCCCACCAACACTTTCATCTTCATTAGTCTCTTTTATTTCCATATTTTTCATAATGAGACTTATCTTGTAAAGATTTATGCTGCCCTAGAGAATCTGAAACACGAGGAATAACATCATAAACACTTCTTTATGGGGCTTTATGTTCCCCCATAAACATTAAAGTATAAGGATGGTCCTACATAGTAATTACATTTTTATATGACCTATCCCAAAAAGCGTGCACCTATCTAATGCATCAATCGAAATCAACATGAAAGCATAAAATGACAAACAAGATTGCATATAACACTAAAATGGATGTTTCTTTTATTAATATTGAAAATGGATCTCAGTTACAATCATGCCCCTCTTAGGGTCACCCAAAATGTTGATACAATTGATACAATTCCAAAGCCCCCAATGGGGTAGGCACACTATTAATGCTCTTCCAAATAGTCACAAACTGCTCTAGGGTGGAGTTAACCCTCTTCTTCGCGTTGAGGAAGGAATTGAATGATTGAGTCTCCTTTGAACCTGCTTTCCTACGATCAAGAAACAACACAAAAGCATTATACAAATAGGCAACCTCTCATGATGAGGCCCTTTGAGGAAAATATGCGTAAAGATATCATAACAACTATGAAATCAAGAAGATGGATAAAATATATTAAACTTGTGCAAGATTCATAAATATTCTTAGAAAGCATGAAAGTAGGAATACAACTAACTATCTAATGGCCCAATTATATGAAATAAAGCATGAAAGCATGGAAAGAAGCCATTAATGTCATACTTTCTATGATGAAAACAAGATTTATTAAACCCTAAATATACCGGTCAGATTGTCTCTAAACATGAATTAATCCACTAAAATGACTAATCTAACCTAACTAAGCATACTAGAAAAGAAATAGTAAGGAGATCTATCACCTATTGCAAACCATAGCTCTGATGAGCGGTCTGCACTATAAACCATGACTGAAAGCCATGGTGAGCAACCAAGTAGGTTTGCCCTCCAATTCAAGGGTAGTGGGATTGATCCTCCTTGTCAAATTGATGATCAAGGGTCACCTCAGTGTCCTCTGATAGATTTGGCGGTTGAATTGCTCGATAGGGCCTCCGTTTGCCCAAATTAGCGTTTCTTGGCGTTCTAGCTCCTTAGGGCATCCATGGCATAATTTGTCATGATGCTTGAGTTGGCAAAGTGATAGCAACAAATCTCTCTTAGTGCACTCAAGTGAGTTCACAATTCGATAGGGCTTCACTGCTCTAATCTCCAATGCTTGCTTCATACTTTTGCCCTATTTCTGAGGGGTACTTATAGGACTACCCAAGGGCTAGGGGTGGCTTCATGGAGAAGCCAAGAACAAGAAGGGGTGGTTAGGATAGTTGGATTGGAAGCTTCCATCCTTTAACCACCTTCTTCTAGAACAAATGGTCATTCAAACCGATTTGGCTCGGATGAAGGCCAACTGAACTTTAGTTAAGACCGTAGGTGACAATTACGGTCCAGACTATAAACCATAGGTCTCAGCCATGGTTCAATCTGTAGACCATAGGTCTCAACTATGGTTCAGACTGAATAGGCCAAGGAGCCCAAATTGAGTGGTTAGAACCACTGCTCTATCTTGGAGTCTATCCAAGATCTTCCATATGGTCTTGTAGCATGTCCATATGAGTAGTCACCATCGACATGACACATTTTAGGTGTCTACAGATGCCCCTTTTGAGATGCATTGTGAGATCGAACAATGCATGAGCAAAAATACACCTCCTAAAATGATGTCGAAGGTTCTATGATGATCATTAGTCGGATCAACATTAGATGCCTCAGGTCCAGCAAAAGGATGTGCATCCTGGAATCATTGCTTCCAACTCTGTGAAAGGCTTAAATTTGAAAGAGCTTGTGCCCTTCATCATACATTCGAGTAGCTTTGGTGCTACAATAGGAGTTAGGCCTATATAATCGAAATGATGAGAGTTACAAACTAATTATCATATTTTCTATTTTCCCCAAGCAAAGGGGTAAGCTTATGATAGTTGTTGACAATGATTCGTAAGGATGAACACAATTTTGACAAGATCAAGGGATCTACGATTTTAGGGATCTTCTATTGATTTTGATTATGATTATGATATTATGACTACCCCCTCAAGCGATGATTCGATGAGGGTAATGACAATGTATGAAGCGACGAGGTCGCTTGACCATAATGAATGATCTGAACAAATTTAGAATTGAGCATTTAATTACTTGGCTAAGCCTAGTTCAGCTTATGATTCCAACTGTTAATAGTAATTGCACATTTCTATCCCATGGAGCAATTGGGCTACAATAGCCATCTTAGGGAATCAAAATGATACAAATCCAATTAGTTTTATGTTGAATCAATTTGTCGATGATTTGCTGAAAAATATGTCATAGGAGAAATGACATGAAATACCTCATTCTCATGGAGCAGTCCAGCCTCAAAGGCCTTCTTCAGAATTGAAAAGAAGCATATCAAATCAATGATGACAATTTTACCCCAAATGTCCTTATGGTTATTTACTCATCTCATCGGATTGCATGGAGCGCAAGTCGCTGCAACCGCCAAGTGTATAGAGTAAATAACTGAATACGAGGTGCATTTGGCTTTTGATTATTTGATTTTTTTGAATGTTTTGAATTTTTTAATTTGATCCTGGTGCTTGAAAATCACCAAATTTTCAAATTGATTGCTTTTATTGAAATTTGATCCATTAGGAGACATTGATTTATCATTTAAGACCTTCCCATGATGGGATTTTTCTATTTTTGATACCATTTGCAAACCACGGGTGTAGTCTATGGTTGGAATTTTCAAATTTTGGGAATCGTAGGTCTGACCCATGGGTGAAAAACCCTAATCTCGGGACCGCGGGTGTCAGCTGCGGTCCGATGAAAATAGGAAAAGGTTTAAAAATTTATCATTTTCAAAATTCCTCATTATTCCTTGATAGTGACTACAATTTGAAGAGCTCTGAGAGGTGTGAGAGTTTAACTTGATGCAACTAAAACCCTATTACCTTTCACACATCAGAATGGTAGACCATGGACAACCTTCTTCCAGTCGAGGCCTCAGTGTGGGTAAGGTAATTCGAAACCAAGTCCTCGCATTCATTACCAATAAAATGAACCAAATTAATTAATTGGTTAATTAATCACATTAAACTATTGGCAATGAACCACACCCTAGGTTAGGCTAGCTTAGATTAATTTTTTATTATTTTTTTGTTTTGGCTAGGAAAAGACTCAAAATGGGTCGTATTCCTAGACCGTAGTTGCTATCTGTGGTTCCCCTTTGATAGATTGGGGACCGTAGGTATCATCTATGGTTAGGTTTGAATTACAATGGTAAAAATTTGACCATTGTGTGGACCATGGGTTTGACCTATGGTTCCCTTTTTTGTGAAAAATTTTCAATTTTTTTTGTGATTTTCTTGGTAGTTAATGCCATTTTATTGCACCTATGAGATGTATTTTTAAAATTTTTGATCATGCTTAGCATAATTTTGCATTTTTAGCTATTTTTTGCTTGATCTATCTCTTTTTAGGTCATTTTTAGTTGTTTAATTAGCCTTTAGTTAGATTTTTCCTTATACTATATCTCTTTGTAGAGACTGACCTCTAGAGCTAGGGAGCTAGAGCTCCTTAACACTCTTCACCCACTACTGACTATCGAGGAGTGAGAGTGGTTTAGAGTCGTAGGCTTTGGCTATGTTTTGGATCTACCCACTATCAGGGTAGATCAAGCTTATATGACTACGTTGGCCCAGAGCTGGAATGCTCGGACCAACACATTTCACCTATCGATAGGTGAAATGACCATCACACTTGAGGATGTCTATAGGATCTTTAGGATCCCTATTGATGGTGAGGCCATCACTTCCTCTACCTTTTAGAGTAGGGGAGCTATTTTTGATGAGATCTTCGATGATCGAAGCCTGGAGGCCCAATGAAAGATCGACCATGGAGGTGTTCACATTGGATACTGGTATGAGGAGTAGGTCTTCTCTATTCGAGAGGTAGTTTTTATGCACCTGATCATTCAGATTGTCCTTCCAGACTCCTCGAGTGTGAGGATCCCCTAGAACCTTCTGGCCTATGTTAGGAGGGTCATTCGAAGCTCCATAGCTGAGCCACTGCTCCTAGCCTAGGGGAGCACATTACTATGCTAGCTCTATTGGGAGCTATTTTAGATTACTAGTAGGAGTCGAGTAGGCATCAGTTGTAGTCTACTCCTATAGATCTAGGGTTGGTAGCACATCTAGATTGAGTGACCTATAGAGCTACCCCTAGATATTACTTCTATTGATGATGATCTATAGTGCTACACTGCATGTTGGCCTCATGAGGAGGAGGGGTTCTAGAGTAGGTCCCATGTAGGGGATATTGATCATTATATCATCCAGTTTGTAGCATTGAGCCCTAGGGACATTGAGTGGCATCCATATATGGATTGCCCTACATGGATGGAGGTTGGCGAGTGGCTATGCTAGGCTCGATGGGATAGATGGTTACTCGATCGTAAGGTTGAGATCTATGAGTACCAGTTCTACTCATGGGTCCTATGATAGTTTGGCATGGTATAGGATATTCTAGAGCTACCTATTATCTATAGGTGGCTAGTTCTAGAGACTGATCTATAGTGGGTGCTACCTACACCTTTGGGTGATGTTATAGATGATTTCTAGGAGTCTAGAGTTGTTATGGTGGGACCACCCTAGTGTATGATACTTGGTGGTCCCTATTTTGGTGGTAGGGATCTGGGCCTCTCGGTCGGGTTGATGAGGTGGAGGCTGATCCATAGGGGCGTAATGTGCACCCATGGATTGAGGGTGGATGGGGTGTAGAGGATGCACCACCAGTGGAGGTTAAGGATGAGGGCCTAGATGAGGGTGAGGTACCTCTAGATAGTGAGGTAGGGTAGCTTCTAGCCTAGGTAGCATATTTGTAGAGCTAGGTTGGGAGGCTATAGTCTCAGTAGTTACAGTGGGATACATCTATCACCATGTTAGAGGTGAAGTTATCTGATAGGGAGAGGTAGCTTTAGGAGGCCCAAGAGTAGGCCACAACTATGATAGAGCATGCTACAATAGTAGAGGGGTGAGTTCAGGAGCTGACTAGAGCACTTGAGCTAGTAGAGGCATGATGAGCGATGACTATAGTAGAGAGGGACTTGGCTCAGTCCTAGCTCAGAGAGGTGACCCATCATCTTCTCGTGCTATTATGGCACCACCTTTAGCACCAGCACTCAGACTACCAGGAGGTCATGATCCTATGGTCGAGATTAGGTGGCTTACTTCCCTCGTATAGGAGGGGAATGATTTATGTGATGTGAGGGTAGCTCACATCTCTCAGTTGGAGGGATGGATTAGATTGATAGGTGGGTAGGTTCTAGAGGATCCACATGCTTCAGGGTCCTAGTGGACTAGATCTAGGACTATAGGGCAGTCATCCATGAGCTTGAGTCATAGGACTCATAGGATTGAGAGGACACATAGGTCCTCTAGTACACATGGTGCTAGCTCGCATGGGAGGCATAGGGATGATAGAGGTGATACTGGTGACTCTTCGGCTGGGGGTGCAAGCCCTCCATAGCATACACATGGGTTGCTATTTTGATGTACTATTTTTGTGTGTAAGGTCGAGGACCTACATGGATGTAGCCTACGGGCATTTTTGATATACTTTATGTACTTTTGACACACACACACACACACACATATATATATATGAGATTTGATCATTTTGGCTCATTATGTGTACTCATTTATTTGTGTATTTTATGTTTATGTGATGCACATGGATGCAATGCTTATGTTAATTTGATGCTATATGATGTGATGTATGGATGACATGCACTAGATAGCTATTTTATTTATGATGATGATGATATGTAGTGATCTAGATGTTTAGATGTGCTATTTATGATGGATGCATATGGATGTGATGCTTTCTCTTTAATGCATATTTGATATTGCTTTATTGTATGCATTAATGTATGTAATGCTTTATTTACATGATGGTAATCTAATGTAAATGAACTTGTATGCTTTAATCACTTAAAACATAAGGAATGAATGCAATATGTGTTTAACAATCTAATGGATGACACCACATAATATGTAAAAATCATGAATGTAATTGGAAATCCTCATAATAAGAATTTAATCAATTAATCACCCATATATGAAATGCAATGATATGCGATGTTATGATGCGAATGATGCAATATGTCATTCTATTTTCTTTTTGCACTTTTGAATGATATGCACAATATAGTCAGTGGTCATCTAAATATCATTTCTGATATCCATCCGGTATCTATCCTATATCTTGATTGTGCTTTATGTAATGATGTATCACTTATTGGATACTTTGCAATTTGATGATTTGAAATGACTTTTACCTTTGATGGTTTGTGATATTTGACATTTGTTGCTATTAGAGAGATTTTTGAGGTTTTCCATGAGACTCAAACACCCTAATTGACTTATCAAAAGTTGTATACTAACCATACTAGACTTCTGAAATGTAAGGCTTTCGCTAGGATAGGCCCTAACTGTTCATTATCCCTATGTGTGCACATGAATATTTTAAGATAAGGCATAAGCATACCCCGATGTCAAGCGGGATTCTTTCAGCCCATTGCTAAGATAGGGGATCCACAAGTGTTTATCCAATATTAGGTTTAGATTTTAGTTGGACTAAGCCACTAGGCGATACAGGACACCTGAAGCTAGCTCTTCCACATTCAAACATTGGTCTTGTTCATAAGCGAGATGCTAATGCATCAGACATATCATCATGCGTAAGGTACAATAGTGCTGGCAATTCCAGGGATTCAAGCTTGCTCCCTCTCTTTTCCTTCATTTTTTGGGATACTTGCTCATATGTAGTGAAGCAAGGGAGTCGATTGCACTTTGACTTTGAACTTTCTTTGGATCTTCATTTGATCTTCATTGGAACTTGCTTTCTGATCTTCATTTGATCTTGATGTGAACTTTGATTTATGATCTTCATTTGATCTTGACTTGAGATTTGATTTTTGATCTTCATTTGATCTTCACTTTCTGGAATTTACATTTGATAATTTTCTTCAGAAACTTTCCTTTGGGGATTTTACTTTGGGGGAATTATTTTTGTAATATCGATTGAGTGTATCGATCTATGATATCAATATAGGATATCAATCCGGGATGTCGATCTATGATATCGATCTAGGGTATCAATCTTGAGGATTGATGTGGGATATCACTCTGGGATATTGCTCATTTTATCGTAAGCAAGGGATTCTGAGTAGGGAATATACTTGTCCTTTTTCCAATTGCCAACATTTCCCATACCGTCCACATAGAGGGATAAGCAAGAATAACTCTTTTCACTTCAGGATACCCGGTCCTGCTTTGTGGCTTTCATCTTCCCCTAGTCCTTATTAGGATTGTTTAATTTGTTGATTAGTGATAGGATTCTGATATGCTAAGGGCTATACTAACTGGACCTTAGCTACAAAAGCAAAGCAAGCTTTCTATCAACTCTTGATAAGACCTCTAGGTATGGTTGAGTGACCGAAAAACTTGAGTATATCTCTCATAGCAACATTATGGGTTGTGTTGAAAAACACATTTACTCACATGAATGATGGATTATGATAAATGCAGAGGTGCATGATTGAAACACAAACGTGGTGTCATTTGTAAGACTGACAAACACAATTCCTTCTATTATGAAATGCAATGGATGATGAATGCCTATTTGCAATGCAATGAAATGAATGCATGTGTGAATGAAAATGCATAATGCAAATGCAAATGTTTTTGGATTTTATGCTTTACCAATTTTTTTGGATTTTATTGATTTTATAATTTTTATGAGTTTTTGAGCCTTTATATTTGACCAAATGATGAGTACATGCCTTTGGAGCCTTTAAATTGACCAAGCGATTCTTAGGAACCCTTGGAGATTTTAGGATTGACCAAAGGGATTATGAGCACCTTTGGGACATTTTGGGATGACCAAGCGATCTTTAAGAATCCTTGGAGCTTTTGGGTTGACCAAGTAGTTTTTCAAAAACTCTTGGTGCCTTTTGATTGACCAAACTACTCATAGATGAGCTTGGAGCCTTTTAGGATGATCGAGTGGTGTTTAGAAACCCTTGAAGCCTTTGGGATTGATCGAGCAGTTTTAAGAAACTCTTGGAGCCTTTTATTGACATGACCAAGCGGTTTTAGGAACCCTTGGAGCCTTTTGCTACACTCTCAAGCATAGAATACCTTAATATGGATGATGTTGAGAGGTTCAGGCTCTTCAACACCCCCTAGCGATGTTAGGTGATAGGTACCTAGACCAATATTTTTAGATATGATATAAGGTCCTAGCCAATTAGCCATGAATTTGTCTCGCATATCTGGCGGTAAATTAGAGTTCTGTTGGTTCTCTTTCAAGACAAGATCCCCAACTTCAAAGTCTCTCTGGTGGACTTTGATATTGTAAGCTCATTTTAGTCACTCTTGATAAACATGGAGATGCTCTAGGGCATTCACGCGATGTTCATCAAGCAGCATCAGTTGATCCAATCGAGCTTGCCGTGCGGTGTCATCATCGATGAACTCTTTCAATGCGATGCATAGTATTGGAATTTCCAATTCCAAGGGCATAATGGCCTCAACGCCATATACTAGTGAGAATGGTGTTGCCCTAGTGGGCATCCGAATACTAGTCCTGTAAGCCCATAATGCAAGGGGCAACTGGATATGCCAATCTTTATGGTTTTCTTGGACCATATTTTTCAATATGGCCACCACTATCTTATTTGAAGCTTCAGCCTACCCATTTGCTTGTGGATAGTATGGAGTCACAAAACTATGTTTGATTCTATATTTAGATGTCAAAGCTCTCACAGTTTTGTTCTTGAATGACGTTCCATTATCCAATATTATTTTGGATGGAATCCCAAAATGACTTATGATATGCTCCAGTATAAACTCTGCTATACGAGCTCCAGTGGTCATTGTTAAGGGTATTGCTTCCACCCACTTTGTGAAATACTCAGTAGCCATGATAATAAATGTATGTCAGCCCGATGATGGAGGAGAGATCTTGCCTATAAGATCTAATCCCCATTGAGAAAATGGCCAAGCCGCTTGGATGGGCTGTAAGGCCTATGATGGCAAGTGCATAAGATTAGCATGATGCTGACATTTGATGCATTTCTTGACATACACATTGCAATCCTTCTCCATAGTGGGCCAATAGTAGCCCATTCGAAGGATGCACTTGATGATGGCCATGCCACTAAAATGGCCACCGCATGTACCATCATGAGCTTGTGAAATTGCCCAAGATGACTCTTGGGGCTCTAGACAATGAAGGAGAACTCCATCGTAACCTCGTCGGTACAAGATGTCTCCTATTAAGACATATTTAGTCACTTTTTGTTTAAATGTGCATTTTGTGGCATGCGATAATCCCTCTGGAATTATACTAAGTTTTAGGAAGTCTTGAATTTGTGACATCCAATTTTGATAAGCCTCAACTTCGATTGCTAAGATGACTTGCTCCCCCTATGTATTTACTTTTGCAAATGCAGACTAGGAAACAACCCTATGGTGAATGGTAGTACCACTCCCCATCGGACTCTGAGAGGTTAATGACCCCTAGGGTGCCTTCTTCAGAAAGTCTTCAGCTCTGTAGAACCATTCAGCTTTTGGTTCTACACTAATCATGTTGATTGACATTTTATTATCAAAGGCTTCTCGCTCCATTGTAGGATGCGAGAGCATTTTAACATGAATGGTAGTGAAATCAGCAGATGGATTCTGAGGGATTAAGGATCCCAAAGATGCCATGGTGTCTACGAACCTATTTGATGAATGAGGGATTGCCTCGATGTCATACCATTCTAATTTAGCTAAATATGTAATCACAAGATCTTTGTAGGCTTTCAGTACTGGACATCGACACTGAAAGAGCCCCTTAACTTGATTTACTATGAGCAAGGAGTCACCAAAGATGTTTAATATTTTAATATTCATGGTGATGACTGTGTGGAGGCCCAATAGTAGGGCTTCGTACTCAGCATTGTTGTTGGTGCATGGAAAATCTAATTTAAATGACAAGGGCATTGGAGCTCCTTGTGGTGTGAAAAACACTATTCTTACACCACCTCCTTGCTCGCACTTTGAACCATCAAAGAATATAGTCATATCAACATTGTTCTCTGGTTCTTCGAGTTTGGGAGCTTCAGATATGATGAAGACTACATCATCCGAAAGCTCTATGGTCAGAGGCCTATTGTTTGATAGTGGTGCCTCAGCTAATTGATCAGCTATGACTTGTCCCTTAATGGAATTCTAGCTTATGAATTCTAGATCAAATTCTATCAGTAGCATGATCCACTTCGTAGTACGCGTATTATGATACGTCTTACTCATCATGTACTACAAAGGATTTTGTTTTGATATAACATATGTCGTATGACTTAGCATATAGTGTCACAATTTCTTTGTAGCGAACACTACTGCTAAACATAGTTTCTCCACATATGCATATCCTAGCTCGTAACTCACCAAGGTTCGACTAATATAATATATGGCTTGTTCCTTGCCTTGCACATTCTTTTGGGCTAACATGGTCCCTAATGCAAAGTCGGTCATCGATATATATAGTAGAAAAGGCACATCTGGCCTTGGTGGAGCTAGCACTAGTGGCATCACTAGGTATTGCTTTATTTCAGTGAAAGCTGCTTGATAGTCCTCATCCCAATTGAATGGGACCCCCTTGTGTAGCAGTCGATTCATGGGTCAACATTTATTCGATAATTGAGTGATGAATCACTTTATCGATGCTACTTTGCCCTAAAGGCTCCTTAACTCTTTAATATTGGAGGGAGGACACATCTCTAAGATAGCCTTGACCTTCATTGGGTCAACTTCGATGCCTCACTTTGAGATGATGAATCCTAATAGCTTACCAAAAGTTATGCCAAATACGCACTTCTTAGGATTCAACCTAACATTATATTCTATTAGGCGATCGAAGACCTTCCTTAAGACCTCTGCATGCTCAGCATGTAGCAATGACTTGGCCAACAAGTCATCCATGTAATCTTCTAGAATCTTATGCATATAGTCATGAAAAATGTATGTCATGGCCCGTTGATATGTTGCACCAACATTTTTGAGGCCAAATGGCATAACTTTATAGCAAAATGTTCCCCATGGTGTTATAAATATGGTTTTATGCTGGTCTTCGGGTTTAATCTAAATTTGATTGTAACCAAAAAAACCATCCATTAAGGAGAGCATTTCATGACCTATAGTTGCATCTACAAGAGCATCGATATTAGGCAATAAAAATGAATCTTTGGGTGTTGCCTTATTGAGGTCTCTAAAATCCGTACAAATATGGATTCTTCCATCAGGTTTTCCTATGGGTACCATATTGGACACCCATTCTGGATAGTCGATGGAGATTACAAATTCTACATCCAACAACTTTTGTAGCTCATATTTCACCATTAAGGCTACTATTGGATGCATCTTTCTAAGTTTTTGCTTGATCGACTTCTTCGTCAGATCTAGCGAAAGGTTATGAGTAACCAATTTTGGGTCTAGACCTGGCATATCTTTGTATGTCCAAGAAAAAATATTAGGTCTCTCTTTCAGTAGAGGGATGAGGGTGGCCCACTCATCTGGAGTGAGACTCTCTCCAAATTTAACCTTCTTTGGATTGGTGGGATCATTACTGATATCCACCTCGAAGGTTTCCTCTACTGACATATGTGATCCCTCCTCAAGCTGATGAGGCATAGGAATCAAATGGATGTCATCCGTTGGGTTCATAGGTTCCATGTTGGAAGCATCCTCAGCATGATACACATCGTAAGCATAACCTAGTGCAAAATGGAATGGTTGTAACATTTCTTCATTAGGGAAGAAATATTTAGGCTCTATAGGTGAGTCAGCGTGATCCCAGTCGATAGCATCTACATTGAGATGCAATGGTTTAGATGGATCTACTGGATTGTGGAGTGGAGTGGTCAAATCAATGGAGACCATATTGATGGAATGGTATTGGTCTCTAGAACCACATGGACAAACTTCTACATAATCGATGTAGTCCTCATACCCATGATCTGGCTCTAATGACATGGGCACAAATGGGTCTTCTCTATGTGAAGTATGGACAATTGGATCCTCCCTATGCACTGATTGTAAAATAGGATCATTTGGCTCAAGGAGCTCCATGTAGGTCAGTGGAGGGGGATTAACCAATCGATAAATTTGATCCAAGTTTAGTCGTCTTGCTCTCAGATGAGGACCAACATGTAACTGATGATAGACCTCATCTATATCGATGGGTTGATGATGGTAATGTAAATAAGGAGGACCAAGGTAGGCCCTCTCTAACTCATCTTCTTCATCACTATCAGACAACCAAAATCCATCATTCACTCCTACTCCTATGGGATGCTCTAGCAAGTGTGGTCCCATGAATCTTACTTCTGATTGTTGTCATCACTATCTAGAAAAATTGGATAATTATATCGTAAATGTGACATTGCCAAGAAATCTGGCTCTGCTTCTTCCCCAAAATGATCAATGTTGGGAAGAGTCTCTTCGGTATCATGTATCGACTCTATAGGTAGTAGGTGATGCGCATACAAAGGCCTTAGATAGCCCCCCTCAGCTTCATCCTCAGATTGATCATTGTTTGAGGATTCATCATCGACATCATAACTTGGTCCACTTATCTCGGAGGTGGACTCCTCTCCATCATCATTGTATAGATCTCCTGACTCGAGATCACCTAAAACTATGGGGTTATGCCCCTACACACCTCTGTCATTGGTTGCATTATAGATTTGATGACCTAGGTTGTCTCTGGGGTTCCACTCTGTATCAGTATGCTCTAAGAGCCCTTCATGATCTTCTTCAAGTGGCTCGAAGGTGATGACAGATACCATTGGGTGAGTCCTCTAGAATCTGGATGGATTAGGATGATATGGGTTAAAGTCCACATCATCCCCTAGACTAAGGTACAAGTGATCTAAGGATATTATGAGCAAGTCATCTTGTCCTTGTATCTATAATCCCAAGCTGAACCTATCAGTTGCTAGCTGATAACGTGGCTCGAGCGGAGTCCTACGCCCTTGTTCAAATAGGCCAAGTCCATACCCATGCTAGTGATATAACTCAAAAATATGCATGGAGTACTCTAGGTTGGATAAATAATGAACATTTACTATGAAAGGTTCATCACCATCTTCATCCATAGGCGTTCACATTGGAAGCTGATCCAGCCTAGCATAAATGAAGTTAGTCTGATTAGGTGGCTCTCCCAATGGTACCACCGATCCAACCAAAAATGATGGGCATGCGGTCAGCCCATCTCTTGTGCAGTCTCCAAAATAGGTCCGAAGGTTACATTCTACATAATATACTCACCTAACCCTGTGTTGGCGAGATGTACAGTCACCTATGGTGCGGATGACCCTATTGACGATGCAGGTGAGGCAGGCTGAGGTACCTCCTCGGCTATGTCTTGGGCTTCCTCTACTTCCATGGGGATGGGAGCCTCCTCGATGACTGGTTTGGGCATATGTCTCTTCTCTTTTTCCCAATTTCACCTTTAACTTCTTATTGTCTCGAAGCATCATTGATGCAGTCGATTTCAAGGAAGTAGCAGTAGTGTGCTCAGATCTGTGTGACACAGATATCGATGGTTGAGCACATACTCTTTGTTTTTCTTCTGGATGCTTAATCGATGATGTTGGTCAGACATCCAAGTGCATTGATGGGAGTATGAAACCCCCTGGTAGATCAGCCATGTTCATAAATTTAAATGGTTCTCCATCTGATGACACCACGTGAACTTGTCCCTCATGAATATACTTCATGCATTGATGTAATATCGATGGAATACAATGCATCTCCCAAATCCAAGGTCTACCTAGTAGGATGTTATACTACATGGCACCTTCTATCACATGACACATCATAGGGATGGTCTTTAGGCCTACCTGAATAGGTAGGACAATCATGCCAACCATCGAACATAATGCATCATTAAACGCTCTCAATGTGAATGCAGTTGGTACAATGTGTGATTTAGGCAGCTTCAAGGGACTCAATGCCTTGGTCGTTATGATGTTGATCGATGAACCAGTGTTGATCAAGACCCTTTTGAATGGCATGTGGTTGATACATGCAATAATATGCAATGGTGGGTCAGCCGTATCGGTGGGAACCATCTTGATTTCATGATCATAAAATTGGATCATCGATTCTTGGCACTATTGTACATGTCCCACAAAATTTGTGAATGCTTGAGCATCCTAGGATTGTACTTTGATAGACCTCAAAATGTCCATGAGAGTCTCCTTATGCCTAGGGGACTATTGTATCAGTTCATATATAGACAACTTTATAGGAGCTGTCTATAGGTTTTGGACTAGCCTACTCCGTATGGTCACCACCGGTCTCATTGGTGGGCCTAGAATATTCTACGTCGGTTGTTGATTCGATATGGCTTGTATTCTTATGGGAGCACATGGTTGATTCAGCTACTCATATCTCCCATGCCTTGTAACAACATTAACCATACCTACGAACCCCTGGGTAGGTGGTTCGACATGCACCTGGTTGACGTGACCAACATTGTTGCACGGTGCCTCATGGTTTGGAAGTGGATTTTTGTAAATCCCCATGTTCTGGTTGTCGAGCGCTAGCGGATTACTTGGTACTACAAGCTCACCTTTTTCTATCATGTTTTGCACAATATGCTTGAAGGACCAACATACTTCGATGTCATGACCCTTTGCTCGGTGAAAGATGCAAAATAGGTCATCCTGGTACCCCTTTGACTTGGGTTGATTTGGATCGACCATCTTAATTTTAGGTAATCTGATTGCCTTGGCCTCACACAATTGGTGGAATATCGATATCAATGATTCTATCAAAGGTATGAATTGGTGAGGTGGGCGTTGCTCTTTGTTCTTGCCCTTATAATTATTATTGCACTTTTTGTACTATACGGGAGGAGGTTGGGCCTGATAATTCTGCTTTTGCTACCCTTTATCCTCTCTCTGGAGGTTCAGCACCACTTGGTTGACGTGGGCCTGCTTGCCCTTATGTTTCGTGGAGCTCTTCTTGGGCCCCTCTTTCCTGTTCTTAAGCTTCAAGTTGCCTTCTTGCAACTTGATGTCTTCAATTACCTTGGCTTGCACCAAAGCTTCCTCGAATGTTGAATATTGCTACAGTTGCAACAATAGCGAGATGTGCTTGGCACAACTCTTGGTAAACATTCGGGTCAATTCCATAGTAGGAATAGGGAATGGCAGCTTCACCATCAACCTCCTCCATCTCTTTTCATACTATTCAATTGGCTCATCATCACGTTGAGATAGCATAACCAAATCGGAAAGGTTAGCCTATTTCTTGATGCCAAAAGAAAAGCGTTCAAGGAAAGCATCAGCCAGTTGCTCAAAACTGGTAATGTTGTGCCTCTTTTGCTAGTTGAACCACTCTCGAGCTGGGCCTGAGAGGGTCATGACAAATATGTGCAAAAGTAAGGTATTATTGCTCATAATTTGGAAATAGGCATCCAAAAATCTCGTGACATGCTCCTGTGCATCTTCGTCACCTTTAAATTTGTCTAGCCTGGGCATAACAAAATGCTCAGGATAGGTAGGAGCAGGTATCGAGGGGTCCAAAGGCTCATTGTGAATCTTTCTTAATGTCAACTTTTGAATAGTCATGCCTTGCCTCTCAATCACTTTTACTTTAGCTGCTAAGGCTTTATAAGCCTCCGAGGATAGAAAGTCCTCCTCCCTAAGCTGCCATGGGGGTGGTCTTGGAGGCACATTCTTCCTCTATCGAGGTGGAGGACGTTGCTCTTCCTCCTCCTCAACTTGGGAGTCTTTAGGATACTCTTGATCATTTCCCTCTCCCTCTTCTTCCTCATATTGTTGTTGCCTCTCATGTTCGAATGGTGGTGGTCGTTCTCTTGGTAGGGCACTAATATGAGTATGAGCATCCCTACGCTCTTGCTGCACATCGACTTGTGAAAAAGCCTTTCTCTGAATGCGCTCTCTATTCTCGACATGAGTATATAGACCAGCCCTGGCTAACCTATCTTCCTACTCTACGTGCTCCTTTTGGGTAAGGATGCATTCCTCATGCATGCACTGCTCGTATAGTCTTTGTCTGATGAGCCTCTATGATTGAAGATTCTCTTCTTCAATGCATTGCCTTTCTAGGTGAGCATCCTCCAATTGATCTTGGAGGAGCTATCATCACTGCTCAGATACTAGTCTGTGTGATCTATCAAGGTCATTGGCCATGATAGGCCTCTGGTATGCATGCTCTGTGCGAGCGACCTTATGGGTTCTGTACCCATCTGACTGATTTGCGATGCTTTTGCCCTTGTCTATAAAGATGACATTGGCATCCTACTGAGCTCTGTGCTCTGTGCCACCATGCATGGATGGTGGATGTATCACATGAGGGTGCTTAGAAGCCTCTCCATGTTCTCTAGTAGTCCTAATAGAACTCCCACTATGCTCACTCGGGGCACGAGTGGGTGGAGCCGAAGGCTTATAGCCTAGCTGCTCAAGGATGCTACCTAAGCCATCCAACTATCTAGATCTCCACCGCTCATGCGGTGGTGTGCCATTGGCTCCCACCTTAGCCATATCAATAGTGATATTTTGATGTTCACTACATGTGGGAGTCTACACAGGCCTATGCTCAATGGTGGCCTTGTCTGCATGCCCTTGAATGGGTGGATCTCGATCCCATCTGTACTTCAAAGGTGGAGCCATGGATCCTCCTATAGACCTATGATGTAAGGGTACTAACTTGGACCCCTGGATAATATACTCTTCGGTCGATCCCATGGATGCACATGCAATGCGATCTCGGTAATGGCTTTCGAGTGGAACACCCTCATGCTGAGAGGCTCCCTGCTCTATTCTGTGCCTAGAAGAATGCATATAAACTCCTCTATTGGGGGTATGCTCAGTAAGTTCCCCTCTTGTCGAGTTGTCTCCTCTAATGCTTGTCGAATGACGTTCGGGAAGCGCATGTGGGCGAGGATTCGACATGTGCTGATGTGAATCTATTGGGGCTTGGTCATGGGCTTCAGGCTTGTGCCTTTGTCGACCACCCCGTGTCTCCACCATGGTGTACCTAGCATCTAGATTTATTCTTTATTACACAAACAAGGTATACAATGGTGTTTATCTCGTATTAATTTTTAAAAGTGAGCCCTAGACTGTTTGATGTTGTTTCAAGTTTGTTGTATCAGTATAGAACTCCTTATCATGTTTTGAAAAGCGTTGAATGATATTCTCAGTTTAAATTGGCTTTCACCTGTATGCTCATAGCTCGACAACTTGGATGTGACTTCCAGGCCATGTAAATCCCTCGTGTGTGGTAATGAAAGTCCACACCCAGACAAGGAGCACAGGTCCTCCCAGATCCTCACCCAATCTCACCCAATCAGTGTTATACCCTTCGAAGAGAAGTACATGCAAATTTTCTAGGCTACGAATGGTTCTTGGATCCGGTATTGGTCTAGTATCCAAGGGTACGTAGGATTTGGGCCAATGGATGGAAATTACGCCCACCATCGTTGAACCCTACTAGTGGTTGGATGTGACTCCCAACTCACTAGCGTTTAAGTGAAACGTGGTGTGTGTGGTTCATTTTATTTTGCATAAAAGAAAATGCATAATATAGCATAAATGATTGTTTCCTACATGATATGTAAAAATAAATATTTTATTTCAAAATATGCATGCTATATTCTAAATGATTTTTGACAATGCAAGCTACGATGCAAATGGCCACTACTTGGGCCTCAAACATGCAAACCAACACACAATTGCTATCAAGCACGTTGGATTCTAGGGTGGACTACACTCAAGAGGTCCGTTGTTCCTAGCAGCGCCTTTCTAAGACAAAATTGAATATAAACCCTAAGGACTTAATTCATTTTTCTTTTTTTAATTTCCTAGTTGATTCAATTTGATCTCTGGAAAAATAGAAGATAGAAAAGTAGATAGAGGGTGGAAAAGTGGGACCTACCTCAGGTCCTCATTTGATCTAAGCTTTGTCTCTTTTCTATCTGTCTGTCTGTAGACCGTAGGTCTGATTATGGTCTTGGACTATAAACCGCAGTCTTGAAGTTATGGGTCAATAATGAGACCATAGTTATAACTAGGTTTGCACCTGAATATCAAAAAATATAGAATGTTAGATTAGATTGTATTGTGGAGTTCCATCGTGATCACCTTTTGACCTATCCCAAAAAGTATGCACCTATCTAATGCATCAATCGAAATCAACATAAAAGCATAAAATGATAAACAAGATTGCATATAATAATGAAATGAATGTTTCTTTTATTAATATTGAAAATGGATCTCGGTTACAATCATGCCCCTCTTAGGGTCACCCAAAATGTTGATACAATTGATACAATTCCAAAGCCCCCAATGGGGTAGGTACAATATTAATGCTCTTCCAAATAGTCACAAACTGCTCTAGGGTGGAGTTGACCCTCTTCTTCATATTGAGGAAGGAATTGGATGATTGAAGCTCCTTTGAACCTATTTCCTATGGTCAAGAAACAATAGAAAAGCATTAAAATCATAGGGAACCTCTCATGATGAGGCCCTTTAAGGAAAATAAACATAAAGATGCTATGAACATGTGAAATCAAGAAAGCATGATAAAATATGTTAAATCATATTGTAAATTGATAAATATTCTTAGAAATGCATGTAAAGAATGAATATAACTAACTATCTAATGGATCAATTATATGAAATAAAGCATGAAAGCATGAAAAGAAGCCATTAATGTCATATATGCTATAATGAAGAAAATATATTAAATCCTAAATATATCGGTCAGATTATCTCTAAACATGAATTGATGCAGTAAAATGATTAATCTAATCTAGTTAAGCATACTAGAAAAGAAATAGTAAGGAGATCTTACACTTATTGCAAACCATAGCTCTAATGAGCGGTCTACATTGTAAACCATGGTTGAAAGCCATGGTGAGCAACCAAGTAGGTTTGCTCTCCAATTTCAGGGGTAGTGGGATTGATCCTCCTTGTCAAATTGATGATCAAGGGTCACCTCAGTGTCCTCTGATAGATTTGGTGGTTGAATTGCTTGATAGGGCCTCTGTTTGCCCAAATTAGTGTTTCTTGGCATTCTAGCTCCTTAGGGCATCCATGGCACAATTTGTCATGATGCTTGATGAATTGGCAAAGTGATAGCAACAAATCTCTCTCTTAGTGCACTCAAGTGAGTCCACAATTCGATAGGGCTTCGCTGCTCTAATCTCCAATGCTTGCTTGATACTTTTGCCCTATTTTGAGGGGTACTTATAGGACTACCCAAGGGCTAGGGGTGGCTTCATGGAGAAGCCAAGAACAAGAAGGGGTGGTTAGGATAGTTGGATTGGAAGCTTCCATCCTTTAACCACCTTCTTCTAGATCAAATGGTCGTTCAAACCGATTTGGCTCGGATGAAGGCCAACTGAACTTCAGTTAAGACCGTAGGTGACAGCTATGGTCCAGACTGTAAACCATAGGTCTCAGCCATGGTTCAATCTGTAGACCATAGGTCTCAGCTGTGGTTCAGACTGAATAGGCCAAGGAGCCCAAATTGAGTGGTTAGAACCACTGCTCTATCTTGGAGTCTATCCAAGATCTTCCATATGGTCTTGTAGCATGTCCATATGAGTAGTCGCCATCGACATGACGCGTTTTAGGTGTCTACATTATGCTACCCTAGAAACCCTAAATTTATATGGATATCCATCATATTTATTTATTTATTATATTGGTTATGAAATATTAAAGTGCAATGAATGCACTTTGTACTAGTTTCATTTTTTTGCAAGGAGATGATTTTATGCTTCTTAAGGAAAATGAAGTTGATTTACCTAGATTAACCTTGAATTCCTTCATCTTATTCCATTTAAAATTTGCCTCCCCATTTTTGTTCGTACCTTTAACTCCTTTTGAATTAAAATTTGTGCATTGTATTTCCTCATACCTTGTATATATTTTTCTTCTAATGGTTGATTTGAGTAAATTGTAATGGTCTTTTCCATTGATGATGCAAAGTGTCTTTTTTAACCACTTACTTAGGAGTGGGAAATGCTTAATTTGAACCAACTATTACAATGATTTGATCTCTTTGCTTCATATTGAAGTTTGTTTCATGCCTAAAATTTTCTATCTCTTTCTCCATCATTTTCACTTTGTATCTTGCCATGTGTCTAATATAATAACATTTTATGACATTGGAATACAATATTTTCATAATCCACTTGTTGGTCGCATTTTCTTGATTCAAATTTAGTTCTAATGGATTGTGGTAAAGGTTTTGAAATATCTATGGCAACATATATTCTAGCGTATACAACACAACATGTCTTATCTCCTTAGTAGTTGGTCCCTCCTCAATGAACTCCAACACAACATGTCTTCTTTCCTCAGTAGTTGGTCCCTCCTCAATGAACTCCGTTGAAATATTGCCAATATTCTTTAGAACCTCCTTATCAATAATTTGATAAGGAAGTCCAAAAATCCTAATCCACACCAGAAAACGTTTTTCTTTGCCTTCACAAAAAAATTCTCACTGCATTGTCTTAAATATATGATTCTTTGCCCCTAAACCACCAAGGGCCGCCATTAATTATTTTACCCTTGATCTCCTAATTGGAGAAGACAATGAGGAAAATTCCTTTTAGAAGTAAATTCATGGAGTCAATCCTCATTTCCACTTTATAAAATTTTAAATATCTAAAAAAATTAGCTAGTATCCATGAAACTTATATATTAACGCTCTACTTTTAAGAATCATTATATTGTGCTCGATCATCTTATTATTATTTTTTATTAAGGTAGAAGAAGGTGTTTTGAAAGGGACCCCAAACCTTTTACAATAAACATCAAATAATAATATTTGCACTCGAAATATGGTTCTAGGAATAAATTTTCAGACCTTAAACCAGAAGATCAAACAACCTAAATACTATCTAAGTTTTTGACTTTAGGATCATTTAAGATTACAAATTATGTAACAAACAATGAATAATCAACAAACCCATACAAAGCTTAAAATTTTTGTTGGGCCTTAAGCATCATATCCTCCTTTTTAGGTCATCCAAGTGTTTTTTTGTGCTTCTTTTATTTTCCCAAGAACGATTGGAGTGGAAACATTTTACTCAACAGGATCAATCACGTCATATTTCCTTTCGATGCTTCGATTGCTGGTACAAATAATGATCGATGTTTTTTAGGTGGACTCAAAAACATAAGTATTGGGACTTAGAGAAGCCCTACATACCAGCTTCAGTCCCATTGAGACACAAGATGCAACCTATAGCTCACAAAATAATAATAATTTAAGTAACCAAGAGTAGAGTAGACCAAACCCGAAAGTGGAATTCACTAGAGGCAGAAACTTGTTCGCTCAATAACACACGATCCAACTATAAAATAAAGGATCCACCACTATTGGAGACTCACTATCAAGTGCTATTTTCTTTCCTTCATCCCTAATATTATACTTGTAGCAGTCATGAATGTTCAAACTCCTCCCTCTAGATGAACAATAAATATTTATGCATAAAATCTTTAAAATCCCCCTAAAAAATTTAATCTTTGATCTCATTTTGTTCATCATCCTTGGCTTTGCTATTAATAATTTCTTGAACACTATGAGGGAAGATTAACTCCCAACACTGCAATCCATCCAAAGGTACACCCAAGTTTTCTAGATAGTCAGTTGCCCCATTAGCCTCTCTATAAACATGGACAATATGCACTTCTTCAAGGAGCTCTGGTTTAATGTTAATATCATTTATCATATCTTCTATATTCCATCCTGGAGGGTGTGTTCCATTCAATATAATAATGATGTTTTACGAATCTCCTTCTATTATTAATTTCCTTATATTTAACTTGCCAATAAGTGACACACCCATAAAGGTTGCTCTAGCTTTAGCAACATGGATTGTTTGATCTCCTAGAAACTCTGTATAGGCCAAGAGTGGTCTACCCTAATGATATTGAAAGATGCCTCCTGCTCCAACACTCCCAGGATTTTCTTTTGGTGCTCCATAAAAGTTCAATTTTATCCACCCACTTGGAAGCCTTTTCCATTTTGAATTGGTTCGTGGATGAATTGAGGATAAGCAAGAATTCTAATAATTGGAATCTAACCCCCAAACTCTAGCAATTTATTTCTCTGGGTTTGGTTCAAAATCATTGTTGAACTTCATGATACCTAAATTTTCCACCACTTAAAATTATATTTGCCACTGATGTCCAATTTATCTTTTTGACTTTGAATATTTTATGGTTCCTTTCTTTCCAAACCCTCCACAGAACATGTGGAAGACTTAACCTCCATAACATTTGCAGCCTTTTACTTTTAAAAGGGAACTCCCATTGAAGACAGAGATCAAAGAGAGACTTGGGGAGGATAAACTCTACCTAAAACTTCTTCAGAATCTTATTTAGTAGCTCATCTATAAAAGGGCAGGTACAAAAGAGATGATTAGTATCTTCCTCACTCATTTCATAGAGAAAACACCTATTTGGGAATGTGAAGCCTCTTTTACGTAAATTATCCATAGTCAAGACCTTATTTTGTACTACTAGCCAATAGAAGTGTGCTATCTTGGGAACAAGGTCTTTGATCCAAATATTAGCTACTAGCATCCATCCAAAGCCCTTCCCTTCAAGGAGATAATAAACTGATTTGACTAAGTATGTCCCTTACTTTTGGCTCATCCAAATAAGAGAGTTTGAAGATCTAGTATTTTTCAAGAAATAGACATGTAGAAGAATATTTAGCTTCCTTAGCTTTTGTTGATTTCTATCATCAGTATTATCCACCTGTAAATGTTTCTATTTATTACTATTTTCCTCAATTATTATATAATCCTTGACAAGGTCCCCATAAAAAACCTCAACAAAAGGTTTTAACCTTGCAAAATCTGGATCCTCACTAACAGGAGTATTTTTAATCCATTTATCATTCTAAAAGTGAACTTGGGATCCATTCCAATCTGTCAACATTTTCCTTGTTGTAAAAGTGGTTTGGTTGTTTGAAGACTATCCCAAAGGTATGACCCTTTTTGTAGATTATCTACCTCTAAGAAATTTGAGGTAGATCTCAAATATTTGGCTTAAGGATATGAGCCCAATTAAGATTTACATTAGTTGCCAGTTTCCATCCTAACTTACCCCTTATGGCCAAATTCATTTTCCTCAGCTTTCTAAAATCGAGTCCACCCATTTCTATTTTGGAACACACCTTATCCCAGTGTAGACATTAAAAATTGATCCACTCTACATCAAATTTCATTAATTCTCCCTTATGCATTAATTCTCCAATCATCCAAATCCACCTCTTTAAAATTTTTAAAATTAAATACTTATTGCCTCAAAATCAAGGTTATATTTGACATAAATTTGCACCAACCAAATCACCTCTAAAATTATCAAAAGCACCACCATTAGATAGGGTTCTAAAAGAGTTTCTCTTTGATGATTTTCTCCAATTCTACTCAATTTCCTCCAAAATCCCTAATACTTTTTTTAAAGTCACATAATTCCTCTAATTTATTTCTAATATTTCCAAATATCCTTATAATATCTCTACCTTCTTCTAATGTTCTCTAATCCCTTTATAGTCTCCCTAAGTTCATTATATATTGTTCAATGTTCACTGTACACTATTCACTATACACTGTTCACTATTCATCACGCACTAATCACTATTTTCAAATTCAAAGTAGGATGCATCATTTTCAAATGACATTAGTCCACTCACAAAGTGGCACATTACTATTTTCAAATTAGATTGTTCCACTTCCAAAGTGGCACATTACTTCATTATTACTATTTTCAAATTAGAATGTTCCACTTCCAAAGTGGCACATTACTTCATTATTACTATTTTCAAATTAGAATGTTTCACTTCCAAAGTGGTACATTACTTCATTATTACTATTTTCAAATTAGAATGTTCCACTTCCAAAGTGGCACATTACTTCATTATTACTATTTTCAAATTAGAAGGTTCCACATTATTATTACAATTTTAAAATTAGAAGGTTCCACATTACTTCATTATTACTATTTTTTAAGATAGAATGTTCCACTTACAAAATGGCACATTACTTCATTATTACCATTCTTAAATTAGAAGTTTCATTCTTTCATTTTTAAAATATCATGGCCCATTTTCAAAATGGCATGTTACCTCACATGGTCCATTTTCAAAATTGCATGATTTTACGCCATTTTTAAATTCAAGCCATTTTCCCTCTGCCCCAAGGTCATGAAAAACTATAAATAGAGCCCTTGGGATAGCCTCATCAACCAAGCCTTTCTCAAGAACTAAAACTCTACAGGTTTTCTTCAAGCTTTCAAGTCTCCAAGCAAAGGATCTCAAAGGAATCATCAACATCTTCTTAGGCATCTTGAGAAAGTCATCATCAATCTCTCATCAAGAAAGGAGAGAGGTAATCTTATTCCAAGGGTTGTGCTCTTTCAACCTCTCTATAATTGTTGTTTTGTTTAATTTCTACAATCCTTTGTTATTTTGGAATCACATTTTCATTTCACAGGTATGTTCTTTTAATTCATACTAAACTTGCATGTTTCATGTATTTTGCTATTATCTTTAGCATTTCTTCATATCGATAGTTTATTTTATTTATTCACATCCATCTTATTATTTTGTCTCACAAACATTGTCATTAACAGGGTCCTATTTTATGTATGCTCTTCCCTTGCACTTCGTGTGAACTTGGGAATCAAAAGCAGATAGGTCACCTAGGATTAATAGATAGCATCACATTTTCTCATTATTTAATTTATTTACTCGTTTCATTTATGATTTTATTATTATTGTAAAAAATTATATTCCATTAAAAAGGGGGTTCTTACTTTGTGTATGCTCTTCCCTTGCACTTCATGTGAACTTGAGAATCAAAAGCGGGTAGATCCCTTAAGGTTAAAGAACATGATCAAAATCATCATTTTCTTTTGTAAAATCACATTAAAAGGGATTCTTACTTCGTGTATGCTCTTCCCTTGCACTTCGTGTGAAATTGGGAATCAAAAGCAGATAGATTCCCTAAAGGTTAAAGAACCTCATCATAGCTATCATTTTTCCTTTTTTTACACATCACATTAAAAGGAGATGCTTACTTCGTGTATGTTCTTCCCTTGCACTTCGTGTGAAATTGGTAATCAAAAGCGTGTAGATACCCTAAAGGTTAAAGAACCTCATCATATCTATCATTTTCATTTTATCTTACACATCATATTAAAAATGGGTTCTTGCTCTATGTATGCTCTTCCCTTGCACTCTGTGTGAACTTGGGAATAAAAAACGGGTAAATCCCCTAAGGTTAACAAATAATATAATCATCTATCAGCATCTTAGTTTCTTAATTTTATATGTTCATCCAAAAGATCCATACTTACCTAGGTGTTGTAGCTGAGTTGGAGAGGAGAGGGCAATCCTCCAAGGGAGGTCCCAGGTTCAAATCTCCACCCTACCAAAAAGCTGAATTGGGTATCTAAAATCCAATTGATAATGTTGGTGCGGGCAGGGGTCGGGTGCGACCCTCGGGTGACTTTGACGGTGTAGAACCCCTTGTTCGTGGTCTCTCAGACCAAGGCGGCTCCGTAAGGGGTTTTTCGCTAAAAAAAAAAAAAAAAAATCCATACTTATTTTCCTTCTTTACAAGGTCAACTAAAAGGACCAAGGGGGCTTGACTACTGCGAGTCCAGTCATATTGCGGCCTAAGCAGGCCCCCAAATACTAATCCAATTTTTTTTAGTATTTGTGATGTTGTTTTATAGGATTTAAATATTTTGTGGAGCTTCACGGACGCAAGATAAAGCTAGTGGTCAACCTTTCGAATTAAGGTGAAGTGCTCTTGTTAGTATTCTAGGTTGCTTGTTGAATTGTTTTCTTTTTTTTAGATATTTTCAATTATTACTCATTAAATCACACAATTACATATATAAAGGAACTAATCTACTTTAGGCATTGAAAGTGAAAGTGCATATAGTTTTTTTTTATCTAGTTTAGATTGTTTGTGCGTCTTCATCGTGCCCTTGCTTTTAAAAGATTAAAAGAATTTAGATTCTATCATTGGAATTTAGATATCATTCAAATTAAGAATCATTTTAGGACTAGTTCTTGTTTGCTTGCATTTGCATTTCATTTATTTAAATTTAAGTATATAGAAGGCCAAACCTTATGTGTTTGTTCAAATTTACATACAAAACATTCCAACCCTTGGACTTGGAACGAGTCGTAAAATTATTCTTGGTGAACCCCTTTTTCCTTGTCCATCAAGTGTAGAGAACAATATACCCCCGCGGTTCATCTCAAGGCTTTCTTTTATGGATGCAACAATTCTCAAGGTTGGATCCGCAAAAGAAAGCCTTGAGAATCATTGCATTTGCAAAGAAAGCCTTGAGGTGAACCACGGGGGTATATTGTTCTCTACACTTGATGGACAAAGAAAAAGGGGTTCACTAGGAATAATTTTAGGACTCGTTCCAATTCTGAGGGTTGGAATGTTTTGTATGTAAATTTGAACAAATACCTAAGGTTTGGCCATCTATATACTTAAACTAAAATAAATGAAATATAAATGCAAGGAATACAAATGCAAGCAAACAAGAACTAGTCCTAAAATTATTCTTAATTTGAATGATATCTAAATTCTAATGACAAAATCTAAATTCTTTTAATATTTTAAAAGCAAGGGCGCAAGGAAGATGCACAAACAATCTAACCTAGATGCAAAACATTATATGCACTTTCACTTTCAATGCCTAAAGTATATTATTTCCTTTATATATGTAATTGTGTGATTTAATGAGTAATAATTGAAAATGTCTAAAAAAAAAAGAAAACACTTCAACAAGCAACCTAGAATACTAACAAGAGCACGTCACCTAAATCTGGAAGGTTGACCACTATCTTTATCTTGCGTTCGTGAAGATGCAAAAAATCTCTAAATCCTGTAAAACAACTTCACAAACACTACAAAAATAGGATTAGTATTTGGGGGCCTACTTAGGCCGTAATATGACTGGACTCATAGCAGTCAAGCCCCCTTGGTCCTTTTAGTCGACCTTGTAAAGAAAGAAAATAAGTATGGACCTTTTGGATGAACATATAAAAGTAAGAAACTAAGATGCTGATAGATGATTATATTCTTTGTTAACCTTAGGGGATTTACCCATTTTTTATTCTCAAGTTCACATAGAGTGCAAGGGAAGGAGCATACACGAAGTAAGAACCCATTTTTAATGTGATGTGTAAAATAAAAGGAAAATGATAGCTATGATGAGGTTCTTTAACCTTTAGGGGACCTACCCGCTTTTGATTCCCAAGTTCACACGAAGTGCAAGGGAAGAGCATACACGAAGTAAGGATCCCCTTTTAATGTGATGTGTAAAAAAAGAAAAAATGATAGCTGTGATGAGGTTCTTTAACCTTTAAGGAACTATCCGCTTTTGATTCCCAAGTTCACACGGAGTGCAAGGGAAGAGCATACACGAAGTAAGAACCCCGATTTAATGTGATGTGTAAAATAAAAGGAAAATGATAGCTATGATGAGGTTATTTAACCTTTAGGGGACCTACCTGTTTTTTATTCCCAAGTTCACACGAAGTGCAAGGGAAGAGCATACACGAAGTAAGGATCCCCTTTTAATGTGATGTGTAAAAAAAGGAAAAATGATAGCTATGATGAGGTTCTTTAACCTTTTGGGGGATCTATTCGCTTTTGATTCCCAAGTTCACACGGAGTGCAAGGGAAGAGCATACACGAAGTAAGAATCCCTTTTAATGTTATTTTACAAAAGAAAATGATGATTTTGATAATGTTCTTTAACTGTAGGGGATCTACCCACTTTTGATTCCCAAGTTCACATGAAGTGCAAGGGAAGAGCATACACAAAGTAAGAACCCCCTTTTTAATGGGATATAAATTTTGTACAATAATAAGTAAAATCATAAATGAATTGAGTAAATGAATTAAATAATGAGAAAATGTGATGTTATTTATTAATCCTAGGTGACCTATCCGCTTTTGATTCCCAAGTTCACACGAAGTGCAAGGGAAGAGCATACACGAAATAGGACCTCGTTAATGACAATGTTTGTGAGACAAAATAACAAGATGGATGTGAATAAATAAAATAAACTATCTATATGAAGGAATGCTAAATATAATAGAAAAATACATGAAACATGTAAGGTTAGTATGAATTAAAAGAACATAACTATGAAATGAAAATGTGATTCCAAAATAACAAAAGATTGTAGAAATTAAACAAAACAACAATGATAGAGAGGTTGAAAGAGCACAACCCTTGGAATAAGGTTGCCTCTATCCTTTCTTGATGAGAGCTTGATGATGACTTCCTCAAGATGCCTAAGAAGATGTTGATGATTCCTTTGAGATCCTTTGCTTGGAGACTTGAAAGCTTGAAGAAAACCTGTAGAGTTTTAGTGCTTGAGAAAGGTTTGGTTGATGAGGCTATCCCAAGGGCTCTATTTATAGTTTTTTCATGACCATGGGGGGGAGGGAAAATGGCTTGAATTTAAAAATGGCATAAAATCATGCCATTTTGAAAATGGACCATGCGAGGTAACATGTCATTTTGAAAATGGGCCATGATATTTTGAAAATGAATGAATGGAACTTCTAATTTAAGAATGATAATAATGAAGTAATGTGTCATTTTGTAAGTGGAACATTCTATCTTAAAAAATAATAATAATGAAGTAATGTGGAACCTTCTAATTTGAAAATAGTAATAATGAAGTAATGTGCCACTTTGGAAGTGGAGCATTCTAAATTGAAAATAGTAATAATGAAGTAATGTACCACTTTAGAAGTGGAATATTCTAATTTGAAAACAATAATAACGAAGTAATGTTCCACTTTGGAAGTGAAACATTCTAATTTGAAAATAGTAATAATGAAGTAATGTGCCACTTTGGAAGCGAAACATTCTAATTTAAAAATAGTAATAATGGAGTAATGTGTCACTTTGTGAGTGGACTAATGCCATTTGAAAATGATGCATCCTACTTTGAATTTGAAAATAGTGAATAGTGCGTGATGAATAGTGAACAGTGAACAATGTACAGTGTACAGTGAATAGTGTACAGTGAACAGTGTATAATTAACTTAGGGAGACTATAAAGAGATTAGAGAATATTAGAAGAAGGTAGGGATATTAGAAGGATATTTGGAAAGATTAGAAATAAATTAGAGGAAATATGTGACTTTAGAAGAGGTATTAGGGATTTTGGAGGAAATTGAGTAGAATTGGAGAAAATTTGGAGAAAATCATCAAAGAGAAACTCTTTTAGAACCCTATCTAATGGTGGTGCTTTTGATAATTTTAGAGGTGATTTGGTTGGTGAAAATTAATGTCAAATATAACCTTGATTTTGAGGCAATAAGTGTTTAATTTTAAATTTTTTAAAGAGGTTGATAGGTACTTAATTGATTAAGAGTATGGGCTCTTAATTAGTTAGGGAAAGTGGTACTGATGTTATGAGAGATGCTATTCCTTTTAAAATATTAGAAGGAAGAAGCTATCCTTAGAGGGATGAAGGCAGAATATGTTTGGGGGAAATTGGTATTCCCTCGTTATTTATGTAATGTGGATTAGAAGATCAATTCATGGTGAGGATTGAAGAACTATGAGGTTCTTATGCATTGTATTGACATATGTTTAGGAAAAAAAAGTTATGAGATTCCTTTGTATTGAGATAACTAAACTTATGTAATAAATAAATAATTGAGGTTGGGTTTTCTCATGAGGGTTTTTCCAAGGGTATATGTTGTGTTATGGGTGTCTGATTATCTTTCTAATTGATATTGCATTTAATGTATCTTAGATAAATGGAATATATATTTTACTAGTTCTAAAGTGTAGTGATACTTGGAATCTTCTCCTAGTTAGTAAGAACTTTTATGCACTAGAGTTAGAGAGGGAGTTGAAAAAGAGATTATGGGATCCCTTTGAGAAGGAAGTTTAGGATAAAACCTAGCTTCACAAACTTCTCCTTAAAATAACCTAGGTACAATACGCGTAGTATACCTATACATATAGATTGCGTATGGCATGGAGATGGGTCTACTAAGAAATCTTATATGACCTAGGTACAATACATGTAGTATACCTATACAAATAGATTGTGTATTGTATGGATATGGACGTACTAAGAAATCTTATATGACCAAGTGCAGTACGCGTAGCATACCTACACAGACGAATTTGTGTATGGTATATGGTATAGAGATGGGTGTACTAGACAATCTTATATAACCTACATGTAGTACATGTAGTATACCTGTATGAACTGATTGTGTATGGTATGGAGATGGACGTACCCCTTTGACAGATTAAAAGGGATAAGTGAGCTCCTCACAAAGGTGAGATATATAACTTATTTGCAATTACGCTTAGTACACCTACGTAGATTAACTTATACTGGGTGTAGGGATGGGTGTACACTTTCATAGAATGTTGTATGTAAGGTGGGGTGATATAGATCCTTACAGATTACAAAAAAAAAATTTCTCTCTCGAGTTGGTTGGATTTTTAGGTTGTTACATATTTAACTTGGATAAGACTTGCCATCGATTTGCTTTTGCTTCTTATAAGGACTTTCAAAAATGATTTTTATGCCATGTTACCCTAGATTTTCTTCACAAGAATCCTTTAGTCTTTAAGTTTCTTTTAAGACTTGGAATAAGAAAAAGTGATACTTGTTTGTTGTTTGCTCTTTGCTTCCTACTCACACTTAGTCTTCGAGTTTCTTGTAAGATCTAGAACACGAAGAAGTGGTGCTTGCTAGTTGCTTGCGCTTTGCTTCCTGCTCATGCTCACGTTTGCTACTCGCCCTTACAACACTTACTTAAAAAAAAAAAAAATGTAACTCATTATGACTTGTATTTGTATTTGTTTTATTATAAAAAATAACATAAAGCTTTATGTTATTATGTATAATAAAGTTTCATTAATAATATTAAATTAATTATATTTGAGATAACAAATTCATACCAAATCTATTATTTATTTATTTTAAATTCGTGAACAATTTTTTTATTTTAATTATTAACATGAGGTTTTGACCAAATAATGGTGTTATAATAACTTAATTATACTTGTATCCACTAACATAATACGAATCTTCTCCTTACAAAATATAATCAATGAAACTAATAACATTTGACTCATAATTTATTTTTTAAAATATATTGTTATATTTTTAAAATTTAAAAAATTAAATAATAAAATAAAATTATTATTATTATTGTTTTTTTTTCAATTGGTTATATGGGTTGAAACTGCTCCGTTTGTATTATATTATCACCATGATATTACAACAAAAATAAAATCAAGATATTATCAATGTATTATATCATCACCATAGTATTGCAACAAAAACAAAATCAAATTATTAACAATGGCTTGACAAGATTTTAATCTTGATCTCCTAAAAAATTTAACTAATTAAAATAAAATAATACCACTTGATAAAATTATTAAATTAAATTTATTATTATAAAAAATTGTTTAACTAAATTGTCAAGTAATTAAAGATACATATATTTTCGTAACTCTTAAACTTATACCCCGTACCTTCAAGCTAGCGTAGCTAGCGAAGCTAATTTGATTGAATCACGTGAAAAGTCCATAGATAAGTAATTAAAATAAGTTCAGTTAATTTTGTAGAGCAGAGCAGTAGCTCAACCCGCTCACTTCCATTTAATTAGCTGTGATCTGTTTCACAACGGAAGACCAAACAAAACAATGGACGCAAGCTCTATCATGGCAGCTCTGCAAGATTGTCCTTTGCTTGCATTTCCTTCTTGGAGCGCCGTAATATTATATCTTTTGTTTCTACTTTTCAAAGGCATTTCAAATCTTAGAAAAAAGTGGATATACACATTGTGTTTTTGCTTGTAATGCAGGCTGGAATAATACTTGCATACTTCGCATATTTGGCTTTGGCTGGTTTTCTTCTTCCCGGGAAGGTCATCCCCGGTGTCCTGCTCTCCGACAAAACCAGGATTTACTATCGGTGTAATGGTAAGCCAAGTTTTATATTATGCAAATGCTTTTGCATTATTTATTTGTTTTTTCGAGATAGGGTTTAATGTCCTTAAAGGGAAAAAAAATGCTTAAAACAAATTATGAAGATTGTAGTTTAGGCGAATCCTAAAAGAAAGAAAACCTGTACTGGAGATGATTGTTGCAGTAAAGGCGCCATATTTATTTGTTTATTTATCAAGTTTAGAATGGAGAAAATAGCTTTGCTGTTGAGTGATGTTTCTTTGCGATTTTGAGTTGGATGTGTATTTTGATTGATTTAACGGGATTCGGTCTCGCGATGTCTGGGCAGAGAAATGCGGCCGCCTTTTAACTCTTTGACTGACAACGGTGTCAAATTTGATGCGGCATTTTTAGATTGTTCTTAAATTTTTGATCAAAATCTATTACTTTAAGCCTTTAAGGGAAGGAGACTGTGAGAAACTATTTCCACTAGAGCTGCAAAGAAAAATACTAGATGTGGAACCAAATGCAGTATACACAAGTATCAACATCATCAAAATTTAAGGTCCAAAAGCCTACAGCTATATACAGATAAATATAATGTAGTGCAAGGTTAAATTTAGCACGAGCCTTGTGAAAGATCGATCTCGCTCTTTATGTATAGATATTTTGATCACAATTAGATAAATTTAGTGAAAAGTTAAATTTACCATGAGCCTAGTGAAAGGATAAAAACCTAAGAAGGTGCATGATTTGAACCCAAATAAACAAGCTGTAAAGGAAAATCTGCTGCTTTGTTACTAGAAGGGCGTCTCATGCAAGGCATTTTGGCTTGGGTGTGACCTAAAGATGGCTGAACATTCATTCATTATGAAAAACACCTTTATGCTAGCTAAGCACCACGAAAGTAGGGAACTTAACCCTAGTGCAAAACACAAAAATACTAAATAGTGCTAAAACAAGCAGATGCGAAACAGGATTATTGGTAAAAAGGTGTGATGCCAAAAATAAGTTTGCTCCAAAGAAGATGTTGGCGCCACAAGCCTGCGGCCTGCACCAAACAACTAAGATAACATATATGCCAAATATCACATAGTGCTACTTAGGGTTCCGGTGTAATAAGAGTGGTGAACCAAACAGAGAGATGGTGCTACTGCTAATTAGAGAGGTTCTACAATACTGAAAAAATGGCTCCAAGGAAAAGCTTGTGTTAAGGATACATACCAAGTAGGGAAGAAGGCTGTGCCAAAGTTGGTGTATACGATGCTGCACTAATATTTGCATAATGACCACTGCACATAACGACACAAATAACAAGCCAATCTCTTCTGTCAAGACTTTTATGCACAAAATTGCTGCGCCAACACAGTTGGTGCCAAAGACTTCCACTCATGCTAATGCTTAATGTTGCACTTCACACGAGGGAGACAAGGCTGGAATATGGCATAGGGTAAACTCATGCCAGCAGGTTCTCCTCCTTGACAATAAACTATGTGCCAAAGCAAAATGGTGCCACTGTCTGACATTAGAGTCTGGACAAGACAAGAAATGGTGTCAAAAGTGGTGCCAAACATGTTGGCTATTAGGTGGCGACAATATATCTGTGTGAGGATAACCGATGCCATCAGCTTTGCCATGGGAACGTCACTCGAGTCCCCACCAAATCTATGCTACAGAATAGACAGCCTCACTCACAGAAGCAGACAGATTATGTGTGCTAGAAGTTGAGGGCAGATGGACAAGACCAACCAGATAAAAAGGCAGACAGACACTAAAGGGACATAAAGGATCTGAATAAGGGAAGCATGAAGCTAATCCTGCAGGTCAGCTAAATGCAAATGTTTCAAACAAAATCCCCCTTTAGATTGATTCATTTTTCTTGATGTTGTCTCCCACCATGCAAATCAACACATGAATGCCATTTTAGAAATGTAAACAATTACTGAATTGTTCCTTTTCTTTTCTCTTTTATGAAATAAATAGTAGATAATAGAAATTTGAAAGTGCATGAGTGGGGTGAAGATCAGTTGGGAACAAGCGCCAAAGCTTCCTGCTTAAGTCTGTTAAGATCCATTGAATATGTCACCTAATCAACCCTTAAGGTACTCTCCTCTTTCATGCCAACCGACTTGTGTATTTGTGTGCCACATTCTCATTAGACATATCAAATAAATATTAAATAATTGTTTATTATAATACATGTTCATGAGTTACAAATTTCAAATATGTAATCCCTGTACACTATAAATATTTGTACCACATATGTATTACACCGTCATTTGTAATAAATAATACATTTGTAATACATGTGTTTCATGTCATCAATTAGTTGTGTTCACTAACTGTTATTGGAGCATGTTCCATTCCTACCCTGCTCGAGGGTTAGCTGTTGTCAAGAACCTTTCACAAAAATGAGTAACAGGAGTATAGGAATTTATAGACAGCAACTTCTACGGGTCCAATATATGCATAAAACAATGTTATGCTACATTTTGGCTGACATAAACAACTCTTCTGCTTTTCGTCTGTCTAGTATATCAATAACAGAGCATATTTCGATAATAAGCACACATTATAGAAACGTTTTTCACATTGACAAACTCACTGCTTGGAACAAGAATGAAAGGAGGAAGAAGGAACGCAAACATCATAAATTTCAATGCCACAACAATAGGACAAGAAAACGCAACTGAAAAGACAAAATACACTGAAAGAGCGATAGGTATAATTCTGTGCTCAAATATGTGCGTGTCAGTAAGTTTCCACAACTAGAAATGTCTCATAATAGCAGATGTGGCAGGATGTAACAGTGATCATAACAGCTCTGTTTAGCCAATCAGACTATAACTTTCTCAAATTTCTCCTCTAAAGCTATGCCAGCCTTATCTCAGAACTCTTCTCTAAAAATCTGCCCATCAAATTTCGTTTGCATTAGAGAAGGGTGTGTCTGTTCTAGGCAAAACTAAGACTTCACATCTTATTTCCCCAGTATTCTACCCAATGAGTAGTGCCAACAGATGCAAGTTTTCCCTTTGTTCCGTATGTCAGGCTTAAAATATTTTGTAGGTTTTTGATCAATCGATTGTTTTAAAATTGTTTCCTCGTTTGTTGAGTTGACCTTACTTCTCTTTTGCAATGTTTTTTAAACACATGTTGTCATATACAATCTGGTTTTGTCTGTCTTTTTGTCTTAAATGGTTGAAATAAGCCATGACTTATCATACTTTATGCCATGCTATCCACCTATTCGGGTGCCAAGTCAGCACTATACAAACTTAGAGGACAAATTTCCAATGTTAATAATATCCATCTTGTAATTCATTTTTGGAAAACTGTCAACATGAGGAATGTGTTTCACATTTTGCCTCCCTTTGATTTCTTTAGGTGAAGATGTGGTAATGCTTTTTTGTGATTGACTGCATTCAACCCCCAGTACACAATCACATTTCTTGTCTTTGGCTACAGTAAATCCCAAAAGGCATCAAAATGATCCACCTAGCTACTTAAAAACACTAATGACGTCGGCAAACATGTTCAGACTAGCTGGAAGACATTCATGACAACTGCCAGACCTCGTTTAACAAAGACCATGAAGGGCTAATGGATACCTAGACTGGAGACTTGTTGGGCATAAACCCGACTTATAGGGGACACCAACATGACATCAACATGATGCAGAAGCACTTAGTATTCAGAAACACTTCAAATCTGGTGAAGTCACTGCCTGGTGTTGTGTAGATGCTGAGGTTGTCATGGGAAAACTGCTGCCTATAGGTAGGTGCTGTGGTCATTAGTATAAGAACAAATCTTAGGGTTGACATATTTTGTGTAGCCTTTGGCCTTCTATGGGCCTCCAAGTTGCACAAGTTGGTTGTTGGGTTTTGATCCTATAGTGAAACATGAAGGATGAACAATAAAACCTTCAAATGTAAAGGGTATAGGGTTCTTTTGGCACTTATACGGCAGGGCAGTCAGTTTTTGTAGGCAAAAGGCATTTGAACAGCTGTAGTAGACTACGAAGCAGTGCTCCCAGTTGTGCTGAGCCCAAAAGAGCCATTCACCCCTGTATTGTGCATTTTACTGTCAAATTTGGTGAAAGGAGTAAAATTGTCGCCATCTCCATGTGAATTTTGTGTGTTTAGAGCAATTTGACTTGAAACATCAATATTTCTCTTTTTTTTGAGTTTCATATAGTCCTTTCTAGAAGCAGATTTCTTTCAAAAGTTATGGACACTGGAAATTTTCAAGTCTTCAATTTCTGGATGTGTTTTCTGTTTCCATTCTACACTGTGGTTCGGTTTGTTTTGGTCAAACATTTAATTCTATCATTTGGACAATAGAAGTTGTCGCATATTTCGGTTACTTCCTTTAATTTCAAGCACTTTAAATCAATTTGCAGTTGTATTACAGCTAAAGGATCCTGAATGATGAATTCTTGACACATGAATTGCACAATTTGGGATCATATATTTGGTGTTAGAACTAATTTTCTTTTTTTGGGGTTTTGTATGCCACTTACCCAACAGGGGAAAATCATTGGGGATGGTGCTTTGGAGCAATTTGAACTAGAAATTGAGAGAATAAGGTGGAAATAAAAGTTAAAGGAACTGGCGGCAAGTTCATAGTCCCCGAAAGAGACCATGAAGAAAAGGATGGCCAGGTTGGAAGTGGATATGACATCCACAAGATTGTCACATGACAGTCTCAAGGTGGATATGGTGAGTCTCACATTAGACATGCTTTCATGAAGTCTACAAATGAGGATATCATGTGCACCCTGGATAGAATCGTAGGGCTCTTGATAAGAATGGAGTTCTTTCTTTAGAAAGATATGGAGAGGAGGAGGAGGAAGAGGAAGGAAGAAAAGAACAATAAGAGACCTCATCTTTCTCCACTCTCACCTTTTAAATTGTAGCCAAGGTGGAGATATAGGGTGAAAGGAACGTTGTTGATCTTGAGAGTCGGTTTAAGCAACTTGAAGAACCTTCTATGGGGATGTCTATCTTCTAGTCATGGAGTCTAACTTTTCAATGTGCATTTCATCTCAGTTAAACTGAATGAGGTGTCCTTACACATGTGCAGTTCACAAACTGCATGTAACTTATGCTGATCGAGGTTTCTATGATTGTCCAGTTCAAGGGCAGTTTGCAACCTCTCAAACTCGTCTTTGTAAATTGACTTATACCTCTCTAATTAAGAGTTTAAATCAACAGTTTTGACAACTATCTTGTTTCTTTTGGATCTCTGTTAGTGTATTCCCCTGTCATTATTTTCCTGCAGGGAGAGATCAAATCTGCAAATGGTAGGCAAATTGACCATAAATTTTCATTCCTGGATGAGATGGGAACCTTGTATATTGGATGGTTGGAAATAATTAGTTGTTTTATATTTCTGAGTTTAATAATCTAAGTATCTCTGTATTTAGGATTGTGTGTTTGGTCTGTTATGCCAAAATTCATTGGTACACTGTAAAGAGATTAAAGGTTAGCATTGGAGAAGAAAGCCGAACAAGCCATAGAATGAAGGGATTTTTTTTTTATTGGTTAGAGGAGATTGAAATGACCCCACCTGTATTACATCATGACCACATAGTGGTATTATAACAGTTTGGCTATTATGCACGTATTGCTTGGCAATTATGCACTTATTGCTTGGCAAGATTCAAACCTGGGTCTTCTCCTTGAAATTTAAGGAATTTAACTGTTTGAGCTAATGCCATTTGATGTAGAACGAAGGGAGTGTTATAATCGTTAATTTAAAGTTTTTTTTTTTTTTTTAATGAATTAAATAATGAATGGATGCTGTATCTGCTGATAATGACTTTGAGAAATTCACCAGGTTTCGTTACACTTCTGCTATTGGTTACTCTCTTAGGTGTTAGTGTGGCATCTGGGCTTTTGTCACCAGTGGTATGTTGTACTTTTCTTACCCTATCTCATTTCTCACGTTTCCATTTATTTTTGTTTTTCATATTCCTTGAAGCAATCTATAGCAAATGTAGTAATTAGAATGCTTGTTCTGTCAGCCCTATTTTCGTTTTACTTGTAAGGAACTGGTTTTTGAAGGGGAACCGTTGTTACTCCTTAACAGGGATGCAGTGGGGCCCAAAGAAATTAATTTCAACTTTCAAGGCGAACACTAAAAGTATTCAACGCTAATAAGCTAGAATAGGCAGGACTTTTGTCTTGTATATAGTTCTCACTTGATTTCTTCTTTGTAGAGATGCAAGCAGGCACAAAGGAATTTATTTCTAAGGAAAACTGCTAGAAGTATTCAAAGATATAATGTTAAGTCAGTTGGCACTGCTGTCGAATGAATAATTCTCACTTGATTACGTATGTTCCCATATATTTCTTTCCTGTATAGGGTTGACACACATAAGAAGCAGGGAGTGAAGCTTTTGCAAGACATTTCAGTGTGGCAGCAACCAGTACAGACCTTGGCTGTTATGCATTTGTCTACTTGCTTGTCTGGTTGTTTCTAGGTATTGTTTCATGACGTGGAATAAAACGAAGCTGAGAATTTGCATAATATCCATGATAATGACCATTGTGATGCTGTAAAAGATGAAGGTAATCCTGTTTTTGATGGTGATTTTCCTATTAAAGTCCAATATAAAGACATTGTTTATGATGGTAATTATATTCTTGATGGCCAAGTCCTTGATGATGTCCATGGTGAGATTGATATTGAGATTGAGTTCTTTGAAAGGCACATTAAAGGAATATGTTCACAAATGTAATGTTCACAAATGTAATGTCCCCATTCTTGGTCACTTTAGCACTGTGGTTGACCCTGGCTCTCTCAGAGTCCGTCAAACGTGTCAGAGGGGATTTCTGATGATGGCATTGAGCTTAGGTGGTCTAGAGGACCCTGATGACACTTTGCGAGGTTGTACCCAGCTTCTAATTTGTTCTCCAAGATTCTTGGAGAGAGCGTCTATTTATAGTAAGTCACCCAGTCAGATCCGTTCATCATTATTCATCATCAGTATCACTCTTGTGCAATCGGTTTTCGATTCCGATGCTTTCCGACCGTTTCTGTAATTTGGGAGTTAATACGAGCTATATTTAATTATTTTCTTCTAAGGTTGCCATTTTAATTAAATAATTTAATGGGCACCTAAGTGTTATAGCTCGTTGGAAAGGGAAATAAAAATTTTAAATCATAGACGTTTTATTTTGGAGCCTTGCACATCAAATATCTATATTTTAATTAAAAAGGGGTTTTTTGGAGCAAAAAGGAGTTTTAATTATAAAGTGACTTTATGTTTTATCCCACATTGAGCCCACAGGAGGAAACTTCTCAATGAGGAGTCTATTTATTGATTGCTTGCTCTCATATTGGTATGCTTGGATATATTTTATTTTGGCTTCTCTTGGAGAGAAAACTTGCAGGGCATTTTGCAAGGGTTTGAGCTTGTTTGGAGACGAAATCCTCCGGCAGGAACATCATTTTCGGGATTGGAAGACATCCTCAGGGTGATCCAGAGCATTTCCATCACGGGGAATGTATTGTGCTTAAATTTGAGGAGATTTCAGAGGATTTTCAAATAGGGTTTCAGGGCAGATTTCAGACATTTCTTGCTGGCCATAATTTCCTCTAGCCTGGTCGTACCATATCTTGCCTGGCATTGAAGGTGGTTTTCAATATTCAGAGTTTGGGTGCCAATTAATGATTATAATTGAGGCGTCTAGGGATTGGAAGCTTTCCTTTGCATTGATATTGTAAAAAGACATCTTTATTTGTTGCTGGGAAAGAAATACATATATTCCTGTGTTGCTGATCAGCGATAAAGTCGCCATTTTCAGTCTTGTACAGCTTCCGGGTATTTTGATACTTTCCAAAGTCCTTTAAAGGGTTTATAGTTTTATATTATCTAAATTCCAAGTTTCATTGATTCCCGCCAAGTAGTTTGCTAGATATTATTTGTTCAAGTTAGCAGTTTAACTCTTTCCTGCATCATTCTGTACTTAAATATAAAAAAAAAAAAATCAGAACAACCTTGCAAATTTCCAAAATAACAAAACAACGCAGAAATTTCGTATCTTAGCTTGGGTGGGATATTACAACAAATCATGAAAAGGTTGGGATATGATGGTAGAGTTCTAGGAAGGAATAGGCAAGGAACAAATCCCATAAAGCCAAATATAAGGCCAAAGAATGAAGGCCCTGGTTATGATGGTCAAGCACATAATCAGAACAATATTATAAAAGGTTAAACTTGTGTGATATATGAGACATCTAGAGGTACACAAAATATTCTTCTGCGAGAGCATTCATACAATCATGGCAGAGAGGTCATGTTAGAGCAAATTGTTGGGATCTACACCCATGTATTGTCTATTGTAAGAAAAATCTTTGCGTTGAAAATGGTTGGCAAAAATGCAAAGTAACCAATAAAACACATATAGATTGTGGATGGATAGATGTGATGGAATGGGGCAAACTGTAATGTTCCCTTCCTAACCAGTCAATGTTATCACAGGGGACTAGCCTACTCACGGGTTCCCGTAGGCTATGACAGATGTGTGGGAGCCCACTTGGAGATGGGAGTTGTGGTCTGGACATGCAGAGCTTTCATTTACCAGTTTTTCAGGCCGTTTTAGACATGGGAACAGGGACTTACTATTAGTAAGTCGGATTAGGGTTGGTTGGAAATGGATGGTATGACTGGATTCTTTGGCAAAATGGGTGCCCGTTTCTATATTTTGTTTGGTGATTGGATATTGGGAGGCCAAATATTTTAATGTGCAAAGTTAATTATATTAAATTAAATATTTAATATAGTTTAACTTTAATATTTTGGAGATATAAGGTTATTTTTTGGAAGTCACTTATTATAATGTTTTTTTAACATAAAGTGACTTAATACCATGACCAAGGGGGATGCCACTTTAAGTGGCTATGGTAAATAAAATAAAATAAAATCAAATTCATTGGGAAACGAGGAAATGGCCGACCCAACTTGAGGAAAGGATAAAAAGGGTTGGAGACTTCATTTGGCATCATCTTTTGGCTATCTTTTGTATGAAGTTTCTTGGAGAGCAGCTTGCCGAGATTTTTGCAGGGTTGTATTGCTTGTTCGGAGACGAAAACCTCTAGTAGGATCATCACTTTTGGGATTCCAAGACATCCTCAGAGTGATTTCGGGCATCTTCATCACAGGAGGTGCATTTGTGCTTACAAACTACAGATTTTCAGTGAGTATTGAGTGAGGGTTTGCAGATATATTGATGAATATTTTATTCTACTCACTCCCAGCAGTGGCCGTACAAATCTAGCCAGCATTGTATGCATTTTGGGGCGATTTCTAAGGCAAGGGTTTCGAATTTATTGGTATCACTTATTAAATATACACCCATCGACCAAATTGAGGGAGTTTTTGGAACAAAACATAGGCAAACAACATTTATTCTAGCAGGTCGTACATGTACCAGCTGGCCGTACATCACAGGGAGAGCGTTGGAATTGGTGTTTCCATTTCTCTTCATTTTTGGCAATTCCATCACTTGGAATAGAGGCGTCCAACTTAGGAATGCAATTTGGAGACATTGTTTGTACGGAGAAATCATCCATTTGATGCTTGTAATTAAAACGCCAAGTTCTGTACCTGCTGTCAAAAAGGCACAGTCAGCAATATTCGACACTTCATATCTTCCGGGTACTTTGTTGTTTGTTAAAAAGCTTCAATGGGTTGTTAGATGTATATATCTAGTACTTGCGTTTCAAATTTCTAGTGGTTTGGATTATTAGTTTGTGAGTTACAGATTCTTGAAGTTAGCAGTTTAGTCTTTTTTCTGCATTTTACATTTATAGCTATATGCAAAATACACAAAAAAAATAGCAAACACCCAAAACTCAGTTGGGGGCAGAATATTACAGTGGTATCAGATCACAACTCTTCCTGCCATCCTGAGGGTTTGAATGCAGCCGGGTAGTCATCAGTATTATTTAAGGAGAAACAGATCAAACCCTAATATTGAGGACCCACTTGATTTGTTTGAAGGAGTAGAGAGGGTAGAAATACCAATGGGTGACCGCGATAACAGAGAACAAAGAGAACCAAGAGAACCCACCAACAGGGAGATGCTCGCAGAGTTGAGCAGAGGACATCGTGATTTGCAGCAAAGCATGGCACAATTGATAGAATTAATGACTCTACAGGTCATGGGTAACAATGCCAATAACAACAACAACAATGGTGGGCAAAATGGGAATCATAGAAATAATGGGAATGGTGATGGATCTGTAAATAATAGGGCTGCTAATAAAAATTTTAGAGCTAGAACAGCTAACAGAGAACAACGTTGTTTCACATGTCAAGAGGCTTGGACTTTTGGTCACATATGTGGATACAACAAAGAAAATGACATAATGCAGCCAAACACAGAAGAGGACAACAGTAAAGTTGAGGCCTTAGAGTTGGAAAAAGATGCTTCATTTCAGGTAATCATGCCTTCTATTCAGGAAACTTGCATGGAAGAACAGAAAGTCAAAATTGATGAAGATGAAGTAAATTCATCATGTGCTTCAACAAATGGAGAAGTATGCAATGGTCTTCACGAAGATGGTGAGCATGCTGATTATGATGTTGTCAAATCAGCAGTTAATGATGACACTCATGTAGTTGTTGATTCTGAGATTGAGCACAGTTCTGTCCTAACTTCAGAGCATGAAGTTGGTGAATGCAGTATTGTGAGGGGGGCTGATTTTGATCTTTGTGCATGGGATAGCAAATCTGAAAATTTGTTGTATAATGTTGATTCCAATTCAATGCAAAGTTGGAGAAACCAGTTGCAGGTCACAGAGGAGCAAATTGTACAAACATTAACTCACCTGGATAGCACACACGAGTTTGTTGAGTGCCTCTTTCAGGCAGCCCAACTTGGTGAGAGACAGAAAAAGTTGATAGTTGGAGCTACTGTTACAGAGTTGCAGGCTATCAAGCAGGCATTAGAGGTGATAAAAACAGATTACTTGAGGTTGCTATCCGACAGGGATCATACCTTTCAAATTGCAGAGAAGACTTCCCGAGAGCTCACCAGGAAAGAGAAGGTGATTGATGAACTTTACCTTGAGTTGAGTTTAGCTCATTACTCTCTTTACAAATCAGAAAATCAGATATCTGGGGCAGCCACTTCCCAAGATTCAGAGACTAATTCAGAGACCATGGTGGTCAGGCAGTTGATTGAGGGGATCAATGAGATTGGGAATGAGGAAGGATTGCTCAATAATGATGATGATTCCTCAATCACTCAGGTGGAGCAGTATGAGTATGATCGGGGTGATGATGTGCCTTCTGTTGTGGATGCTCATTCATCATTTGGTGTTGTGGATGATGATACATCTTCTGACTTTGGTCCTGATGATGATGAGAATCATAATTCAGAGGATTGTTTGGAGCTTCACAGGGGTCCAGTTGGTGAAGTTATTATGAATTGCATTGTGAGGTATGCTGATAGTTTTTCTTTCAGCCCACATGTTAATGATTTGATCATGACAGATATGAGTGGGAGGAAAGGCTGTTATAGCAGGTTGTATACTTCACTTGGATATGAGATGCCTCCTTCATCAGAAGGGAAGCCGGTTTTTTGCTGGGATGATTGTTTGCTACATCAGGGTGGATTTAATGTAGGGACAGCGTTGTGGCCGATCAATATTCCACTTGTGCGGAGATTAACCCAACAATATTCTTCAGTTAGTGGGAATGTCAGTTTCCCTATGAGGCCTGGTTATCTAGGAGTGTCTATGCGGGATTGGGAGACACTCGTTGGTTCAAGGAGCAGTGCTAATGACAGAATATGGATATGGGATCCGGGTGAGATATACCTTGGTATGAAGGCAGTTAATGTATTATCATCCATGCATGACAGGGATCATCAACCAATCAAACAGGTGTATAGCAGCGAACCTCGGAGGATTAGGAGACATCAGGTTAGTGATGGTGATGTTATCACTTGGTATGATCATCATTCAAAGCTGACTAATGGTGATTGGTTGAGCAGATTGGTTTTTCTATTGCCCAGGATCGTGATTGATAGAGGGATTATAGATGTGGACCTCACTGAGGAGAGGAGAGTACAACTTTGGCATGATGGATTCTTAGTTATAATCAGAGTGGCGCAGCGTCAGCATGATGGGTTTTTTCTGAGATTGATTTGGGACCCTGGGATCACACTTGGTTTTAGTTGGCTCAGTCAGGTGATGTTGAGGTTGTGCTGGCATTGCTTGAGGACAAGCAATCTTTGGGGAGGGCGGACTATAATGTCCCCTTCCTAACTAGTCAGTGTTATCGCAGGGGACTAGCCTACTCATGGGTTCCCGTAGGCTATGACAAATGTGTGGGAGCCCACTTGGAGATGGGAGTTGTGGTTTGGACGTGCAGAGCTTTCATTTACCAGTTTTTCAGGCCGTTTCAGACATGGGAACAGGGACTTACTATTTTTAGTAAGTCAGTCGGATTAGGGTTGGTTGGAAATGGATGGTACGATTGGATTCTTTGGCGAAATGGGTGTCCGTTTCTATATTTTGTTTGGTGATTGGATATTGGGAGGCCAAAGATTTTAATGTGCAAAGTTAATTATATTAAATTAAATATTTAATATAGTTTAACTTTAATATTTTAATATTTTGGAGATATAAGGTTATTTTTTGGGGATGCCACTTTAAGTTAATACTTTAATACTTTAACTTATTATAATGTTTTTTAACATAAAGTGACTTAATACCATGACCAAGGGGGATGCCACTTTAAGTGGCTATGGTAAATTAAATAAAATAAAATCAAATTCATTGGGAAACGAGGAAATGGCCGACCCAACTTGAGGAAAGGATAAAAAGGGTTGGAGATTTCATTCGACATCATATTTTGGCTATCTTTCATATGAAGTTTCTTGGAGAGTAACTTGCAGAGATTTTTGTAGGGTTGTATTGCTTGTTCGGAGACGAAAACCTCCAGCAGGATCATCACTTTCGGGATTGCAAGACATCCTCAGAGTGATTTCGGGCATCTTCATCACAGGAGGTGCATTTGTGCTTACAAACTACAGATTTTCAGTGAGTATTGAGTGAGGGTTTGCAGATATATTGATGAATATTTTATTCTACTCACTCCCAGCAGTGGCCGTACAAATCTAGCCAGCATTGTATGCATTTTGGGGCGATTTCTAAGGCAAGGGTTTCGAAGTTATTGGCATCACTTATTAAATCTACACCCATCGACCAGATTGAGGGAGTTTTTGGAGCAAAACATAGGCAAACAACATTTATTCTAGCAGGTTGTACATGTACCAGCTGGCCGTACATCACAGGGAGAGCGTTGGAATTGGTGTTTCCATTTCTCTTCATTTTTGGCAATTCTCTCACTTGGAATAGAGGCATCCAACTTAGGAATGCAATTTGGAGACATTGTTTGTACGGAGAAATCATCTATTTGATGCTTGTATATAAAACTCCTAGGTCTGTACCTGCTGTCAAAAAGACACAGTCAGCAATATTCGGCACTTCATATCTTCCGGGTACTTTGTTGTTTGTTAAAAAGCTTCAATGGGTTGTTAGATGTATATATCTAGTACTTGCGCTTCAAATTTCTAGTGGTTTGGATTATTAGTTTGTGAGTTACATATTTCTGAAGTTAACAGTTTAGTCTTTTTTCTGCATTTTACATTTATACGCTATATGCAAAATACACGAAAAAAATAGCAAACACCCAAAACTCAGTTGGGGGCAGAATATTACACAAACTAATAAACATAAAATGATCCTACAAGAGTCAAATTTCCCCTCGAAAGAGCAACATAAATTGTGATTGTTGTTGAAAGGTATCAAGCTACTTGTGTGCAATTGAAGGTGGTTGAGGAAAACCACAGTGGTGGTTTTGGGTTATCCACATGAAAACCCTTGTATGTGTTGTTTAGGGGTCAACCATATAAAAACCCTTTGTTGAGATGATTATAGGTTAGCTGTTTGAAAACCCTTACTGATACTTTGTTCACACAATTTGCCAGTTGCAAGATGTAGTGTGGATTGCAGACACATGGAAGATGGAGAGACACACATGATTGTAGATATCCTAGGTGCAAGATACCCTTAATCCTACAATATTCCTAGATTGCATAACAATCTACCATTAGGCATCTTCTTCAGCAATACGAATATTGCAGGATGGAGGGTTGCCATTCAAGGGGGATTGTTATGCAATGCCAACCCTTGATATTATTGCAGTAAAGTAGGGTGTGACAGATACATACTGTTAGGAGTGACATGAAAGTGATGAAGTTACTATTTTTGGCTGCCATTATCTGGTGTGTCTCAATTGTTCTATTCAACATTATCTTGGTGTTGGTGTGTTTCAGTGGTGTTCTAATTTGCATGATGGTCTAGATTGCATGGTGAGTTGTCCCCTGTCATCACAGTTAGCTGTTCTTGTTTGTAACGATCAGCTATCATTGTTATTTTAATCTTTTGAGTCTGTATAAAGCATTTGAAGGAGACAATGAACCATCTTGTGGGTCATATGCCTCCTATGTAACCAGGCCTTCCAGTGGTTAATAATGTTCAGCTTCTGCTCATTCTGGTTGTCTTTTATGATAGCTTTGTTCTTTCTATTGGGTGTCTGTTTCTTATTCATGAGTGTGTGCATATGGATTTTTAAGAATATAGGTTCAAATTTTGTACAGTTCCAACCTGCAGCAATTTATCCCACACAGTAATGCGAATTTCTTTGTTCATTAATATCTATTGTTTTGCATGTTTTAAAAATATGAAGAAGTGCCATAGATATTTTTAACCACTTTCTTCCCAATATCATGCCATGTAATCCACACATTTCTTATTGGCTTATAGCAAACCTGATGAGGGACAGCCTAATGTTCAATACACTTTATCCCCTTAATTTGTTTCTATTAGAATTATCAGTTTTAAATGCATTTGCAATAATCTCTTGGTTGTCTACCATTGATCTTTGAGAAGCAAGATGCATAGCATGTTTCAATGAGGACAACTCTACACCCAGATTAGGAGGCTTTTTTAAGCAGAATTTTGCAATGCTTATTAAAGCTGGTCCTCTTGAGAACAGTTTATGTAGTTTGTATCAGTTTTGATTAAGGTAAATGAGTACCCTCCTGAAGTGAACCTCTGTTGTCTTGAAATGCTAGTAATGGCACTAAAGAATAAAGTGATTCATAAGAGAATGTATTGCATGTTTGGTTTTCAATCCCCTTCTAAGTATGATGTTTTGGTTATGTGATATTGGTAGCCCCACTAAAAGGATTGAGCCCAATGAGGACAACTCTACACCCAGATTAGGAGGCTTGTTTAAGCAGAATTTTGCAATGCTTATTAAAGCTGGTCCTCTTGAGAACAGTTTATGTAGTTTGTATCAGTTTTGATTAAGGTAAATGAGTACCCTCCTGAAGTGAACCTCAGTTGTCTTGAAATGCTAGTAATGGCGCTAAAGAAAAAAGTGATTCATAAGAGAACGTACTGCATGTTTGGTTTTCAATCCCCTTCTAAGTATGATGTTTTGGTTATGTGATATTGGTAGCCCCACTAAAAGGATTGAGCCCCAGCTATTGTCTTCTTAAGCTAGCTTGGGGCAGATTAGTGGCCTCACTATTTTGTTTTGTTGCTCCTTAAATTCCAAATTGTAACTTTTTATTCTATTGACCTTATGTAGCTAATACATATATAGGCCTTTATAAGACATATAGAGTTTTTTATGGCATTTTTCTTAACCTTATATAGAAAATTCTACATATTTGTGGGCAAAACATGTGATAATGCAGATAATGAAGCTAACACAATTGCAGTTCTCCGATGTTGGTTTTCAGCCACTCCTCAGGTATTAAGGAGTTTTAGATAGATGCAGGCTGCAGCTACCAGTTTCCTATCCGTTTATATTGGTTCATCAGCCATGGATGCTAGAAAAAGTCTGAAGGGGTCGAACTCCATGTCCTACCTATCCAACCAAGCCCTCTTAGTCCAGGCCATTCTTCTGGGAGCATCATTAGGTCCTACGTGGATGACTGTGCTTCTACTTTACATCCCATGACAGATTACTGTTGGCTCTTTGGCTCTCTCTTCATCATTACTTTTAACATGTTAGGGTTTATCCATTTTGGGTAACCCTCAAGTCTGTAATTTTATGCCATACAGTTGTTCCACTTCAGTGTAGTTTACACTAGATTCTTTACTTTAGTTTAGCTTATTTTCACAGTACTTTTTGGTTACTACAATGCATTGTAACTGCTCTTTCATCGAGTCCTATTGGCCTACTTTGGCCATCTGTAGATATTAATAGAATTATCTTATCTTATCTATGAGAATTTTGGTGGTTGATGTGCTGGAATATGGCTTGATTTTAAGCTTGGAGCTTGTCATTTTCTGTTATTGTGGCAGGCATGACCATGTCCTTTTTAATAAGATATGTGTGGCTTTTACTGGGGGCCACTTCCATCAAAGGATGACCATGTTCTTTCAGTGGTTTGAAGAAATAATTTTATTGCTCTGGTTGGTGTCTGCTTCAGGCACACAATTTGTTGAAATGAATATTAATGTTTGTATCAAATCTTCTTGTCTGATTTCAGCTGGTAGCAGACAAAGGTGGAGAGCTACTATCTACAACTCTTATACTTAGTATTTTGGTAAAACTCTGACATTTTCCTTGCTTCATCTGATACTGCTATTGCATAAGATGTTTAATTTGGCAACTTTGACAGTATCCTTGCTTCATCTGATAGTGCTATTGCATAAGATGTTTAATTTGGCATTTGTCACACATGCACACAAAAAATTATAGTTTATTTACTCTCTATGATCTTATTAAATTAGTCTTCGAGAAGGGCACATGATTATTTTGTGATATTTTTAATCTTCAATTCAATCTGAAACCAGTTGTTTTTTTTGCTGTGTATCAGGTTCACATAGGCATATTTTATACTTTGCTTGATTATTATTATAAACAACATATTAGTAAATACTCTTTTCAAAGGTAGCAAACATTTATAAAAGTGTGGAGAAGTGTTAAAGGAAGCTAGCTTGCATATGTCTCAAGAATTTATCTTCTATAGAGCTTGCCACTACGTTTCTCTTTATCTTGGGTGGGTGACTTCATTTACCAAGTACAATGTTTTGGACAGCATCGATACAACCAGGTAATGACAAAAAAGAGCTTGCAAGCAACCTTGTAAAACACTGATATGACTGGCTATTGAAAAAATAACAACTAACGTCCCACGTTCAACATAATCTTTTGGGTTATTAAATATCATTAATATTTACTATGACTCATATCTGTATATTTCAACAAACCACGTAGTGGTATTACAACTGGCTATTATGCATATATTGCCTGACAAGATTTGAACCTGGGTCTCCACATTGGGAGCCCATGTTTTTAACCACTTGAGCTCATGCCATTTAATTGTACCCCTAAGAGAATTGAATGTTATCTTATACCACTTGAGCTCATGCCATTTAATTGTACCCCTAAGAGTATTGAATGCTATCAAAATAAGAATCATCATCAGTTACTGTTATCAATGGCAATTTAATTCTTTGTTCTTTATGTTCCTTTACCTTACCTTGAAGAACATCAACTGCTTTAATTTTGTAATTTCAAGCTATATGGCATGAATTTCCAGAGTAATGTGAATATGCTTCTACATTTTGCTTCCAACGTTTCCTTTGCAGTGTATTCCATTTTTTTTCATTCGACAACAAAAATGCTTCTTGTTGTGTCTCTTCATGTTTTTTCTTTGCAGTAAGAGCAAAAATCATGGGTTTTGAGGAATCTGAAGGTACTGGACCCTGAGGAAAAGCCTCATTATTATAAATAGGGGATAAATGGTACTGTTGGCCACGGATCTGCCACTTGGGAAGGACTTGGTGTGTCAATGCGCCCTAGACCCGCAGACCAACATTGAAAGGACGGGAGGAAGGGATGCCCCCCGTGCCGATCTCCGGAGAAGGCCGGCTCCTTTCCTAACCTACTTGGGGGTTTTTAGATAAGAGTGCAGGAAAGAGATTAAAAAAAGGGGGTAAAGGGAACTGGAAAGAGATTGAAAAAGATAAGGGAACAGGAAAGAGATGTAAATATCATGCGTCTCGGGTGGGGGGAGAACAAGCAGCACGATTGTAAATTTGCATCCGAACCAACAACAATTAAAACAAAGCATGTAACAAAAACTGCAGCTGTTATTCTACCCTATGTATCCTTCTGTTTAGTATTCCAGATCCAAATAATCACCAATGCCCAAATCCAGGATTCAAAATTCAAACAGACAGAAATATAAATGGACATGAAGCAGAAATACTAGCAGAAGGCAGCATAAAAGACAGAGACAAGAAGCAGAGCCAAGGATGCTTTGAATTAATTAGAAGGTGATCCGTCACAGCAGAGTCCTCTAGCAATATGTCCCCCCCCCACCCCTTTACAATGAAATAAGGCTGCTATTTATAGCGCCATTTTCCCCCTCGATTACATTTTGGGCACAGAATCCCAGACCTGACAAAAGCTGCAAAAGCTGACAAAAGCGGCTGATGTTGACCTTTGCGGGTAAAGAATGTACTTGCAACAAGGTCCTCCTGAAACGTGGCAGCTCCGTGGAAATCCGGTAGGTGGGAAGTTGAGTCAGTTTGAATGGGGGCAGATGCGGTACAATCTGTCAGTTCACGCTCATCTACCCGGTACCCTTGCGACACACCTTATGTCACATCTTTGACTCGAATCTCGAGGCTGGACACCTGTCAGCATCTGATGAAGGGGGAAGAAATTGTCTTTAAGCTCAGCCTTTGTATGAGCGCAGTCGGGAAGGCCTCCATGCCTTAGAAAATTTCTGGGCAGGTTTCAACGTTCTTTGCCCGAGTGCGCACAGGTCAGTGAGCGAAGCCCGACTTCGCTGCGAAGTCGGGTAGCTCAACACTTGGCCAACTGCGCTCTTCTTCCAGGGTGCAGCCCGACTTCGCTGCGAAGTCGGGCAATCCCAGCACTTAGCCGTTTTCTTCAAGTGAGATTCCCAACTGCGCACAAATTTGAGGGCGCAATCCGACTTCGTTGCGAAGTCGGGTTGCGCACCCAACATTTAGACTTTTTTGGGATGTCCTTCACTGACAATGCCCAAGTGCGCACAAAACTGAGAGCGCAACCCGACTTCGCAGCGAAGTCGGGGTTCGCTCAATACTTAGTCAAATTTTGGGCTCAGCTCTCTGCACGTCAACTCCCCAAGTGCGCACAAAACTGAGGGCGCAACCCGACTTCGCAGCGAAGTCAGGTTGCGGCAACACTAACACCTAGAAAAATTTGGGCCTTTGTATGAGCGCAGTCGGGGGCGCCCGACACTTAGTCAATTTTCTGGCCCAAAATTGAGCTTCCTGGTCCTGCTTCTCGGGGCCATAACTTTTGATCCGCTGACCCAATCACTTATTATAATATATTGTCGGAAAGCTAGCGAGAAGACTTGCAATGATAAAATATCCAAAGCTCATTTCATCCATTTTATCGCCCCCGTTTATGGCCCGCGAAAACCCGAACACCTCCGCATGCTCTTTGCCGCTTTAAAGCTCCATACTTAGGCCAAAGTTTATCAAAAAATTTAATGTGGCAAAATTGCCAACATTCCCGGCGGCTCGCGGGGCATTGAGCTCGCCTCAATGTGAGGACCCAGGCCTTTATCCATTGGGCAATAGAGTCACCCTCGCCGTCCTCTTGATATTCACTGCCGACAGCAACCTCTTTCTCAAACCCTTGGCACCCATGGCCCTCTTGGAACACTAAAAAAAAAACACTGCACAACCTAAAATAAGAAAACAACTAAAACTTTGCATACTAGTCAGCTTATTTATATTATTTACACAAAAGTTTGCGGCATGATTGGCATGCGGCCAACACAAATCTATTTTTGGTTGCGTATCCGGTGAACCTGCAGTGTCCGGACCAAATTTGATTGTACTTCAGTTGATCTTTGAAGTCCGGTTGGCCTCCCAAAGTTTGCCAGGTCGCGAACATGGTGCAACGTGGCAGGTTATCATTCATGTCGGTACCCATACAATTGATGAACAATGTGGCAAGGAGATTTGCCACACAGGAGCCCTCTTCGGGTACCGGTTGCGGTGATGGTTGTAGCCAATACCACCACTCTAGAGAGTCCACCACCTGTGGGCTCTCGAGCACGAGTTCCTCCAACTCCTTGATGCGATAGCGAGAGCTTTTTGGCGATAGGCCTTTTGTCGGGGTCTCCTCAGGATCAACCTCCTAGTGAGGCATGCCTATTGGGCTTTGGCTGAATGCTTGCGTGCTATGCCCTGGGACACAAAAAGGGTGCAAAAATGTGCCCTCTTTGTGTTCAGAATTTGCCACTGGATTTTGTTCCTCCTCTTGGCCCGTCTCCCGATAGAAACTGCAAGCAACCAAATTATTCATCGCTTGGGTGGTGTTTGCATATTCCCACCGTTCGCCTTGGACGAGATCTGCCTCTTGAGCTCCACATAGCTGCATTCTAGGGCTTTGCATAGTCTGAGGGATTTGCCATGGTGATTTTTCCAGATGAAGGCAAGCCAGAGATTCACCAACTCGGGCTTCCATATTTCAGCTTAGTCAGAGTCGCCAAGTGATTTTGCCAGATAAAGGCAAGCCATAGATTCACCAACTCGGGCTTCCATATTTCAGCTTAGTCAGAGTCGCTAGGTGATTTTGCGAGATGAAGGCAAGCCATAGATTCACCAACTCGGGCTTCCATATTTCAGCTTAGTCAGAGTCGCCAGGTGATTTTGCCAGATGAAGGCAAGCCAGAGATTCACCAACTCGGGCTTCCATATTTCAGCTTAGTCAGAGTCGCCAGGTGATTTTGCCAGATGAAGGCAAGCCAGAGATTCACCAACTCGGGCTTCCTGAAAATATGGAGACTATAGGTGAACATTCATTTCTCCGCTTGTGAGGTCAAGGCTGCTCACAAAACCTTGATTTCTCCGGGGTGTCTTCTATTAGCTTAAAAAAAGGCGCCTGCGATCAAGAAATCTGGATCTTCAACTCAGTCAGAGTCACCAGGTGATTTTGCCAGATGAAGGCAAGCCAGAGATTACTGAACTCGGGCTTCCTGAAAATATGGAGACTGTTCGTCCCACCGGGCGTGCCAGAAACTGTTGGCCACGAATCCGCCACCTGGGAAGGACTTGGTGTGTCAATGCGCCCTAGACCCGCAGACCAACATTGAAAAGACGGGAGGAAGGGATGCCCCCCGTGCCAATCTCCGGAGAAGGCCGGCTCCTTTCCTAACCTACTTGGGGGTTTTTAGATAAGAGTGCAGGAAAGAGATTAAAAAAAGGGGGTAAAGGGAATTGGAAAGAGATTGAAAAAGATAAGGGAACAGGAAAGAGATGTAAATATCATGCGTCTCGGGTGGGGGGAGAACAAGCAACACGATCGCAAATTTGCATCCGAACCAACAACAATTAAAACAAAGCATGTAACAGAAACTGCAGCTGTTATTCTACCCTATGTATCCTTCTGTTTAGTATTCAAGATCCAAATAATCACCAATGCCCAAATCCAAGATTCATAATTCAAATAGACAGAAATATAAATGGACATGAAGCAAAAATACTAGCAGAAGGCAGCATAAAAGACAGAGACAAGAAGTAGAGCCAGGGATGCTTTGAAATAATTAGAAGGTGATCCGTCACAGCAGAGTCCTCTAGCAATATGTCCCCCCCCCCCACCCCTTTACAATGAAATGAGGCTGCTATTTATAGCGCCATTTCCCCCCCGATTACATTTTGGGCACAAAATCCCAGACCTGACAAAAGCTGCAAAAGCTGACAAAAGCGGCTGATGTTGACCTCTGCGGGTAAAGAATGTACTTGCGACAAGGTCCTCCTGAAAACGTGGCAGCTCCGTGGAAATCCGATACGTGGGAAGTTGAGTCAGTTTGAATGGGGGCAGATGCGGTACAATCTGTCAGTTCACGCTCATCTACTTGGTACCCTGGCGGCACACCTTATGTCACATCTTTGACTCGAATCTCGAGGCTGGACACCTGTCAGCATCTGATGGATGGGGAAGAAATCGTCTTTAAGCTCAGCCTTTGTATGAGCGCATGATCGGGAAGGCCTCCGTGCCTTAGAAAATTTCTGGGCAGGTTTCAACGTTCTTTGCCCGAGTGCGCACAGGTCAATGAGCGAAGCCCAACTTCACTACGAAGTCGGGTAGCTCAACACGTAGTCGTTTTTCTGGAGATACCATGATGGGCTGCCCAACTGCGCTCTTCTTCCAGGGCGAGCCCGACTTCGCTGCGAAGTCGAGCAGTCCCAGTACTTAGCCATTTTCTTCAAGTGAGCTTCCCAATTGTGCACGAATTTGAGGGTGCGAAGTCGGGCAGTCCCAACACTTAGCCATTTTCTTCAAGTGAGCTGCCCAATTGCGCACGAATTTGAGGGCGCAACTCGACTTCGCTGCGAAGTCGGGTTGCGCACCCAACACTTAGACTTTTTTGGGATGTCCTTCACTGACAATGCCCAGGTGCGCACAAAACTGAGAGCGCAACCCGACTTCGTAGCGAAGTCGGGGTTCGCTCAATACTTAGTCAAATTTTGGGCTCAACTCTCTGCACGTCAGCTCCCCAAGTGCGCACAAAACTGAGGGCGCAGCTCGACTTCGCTGCGAAGTCGGGTTGCGGCAACACTAACTCTTAGAAAAATTTGGGCCTTTGTTTGAGCGCAGTCGGGGGGGCCCGACACTTAGTCAATTTTCTGGCCCGAAATTGAGCTTCCTGGTCCTGCTTCCCGGGGCCATAACTTTTGATCCGCTGACCCGATCACTTATTATAATATATCGTCGGAAAGCTAGCGAGAATATCTGCAATGGTAAAATATCCAAAGCTCATTTCATCCATTTTATCGCCCCCATTTATGGCCCGCGAAAACCCGAACACCTCCGTATGCTCTTTGCCGCTTTAAATCTCCATACTTAGGCCAAAGTTTATCAAAAAATTTAATGTGGTAAAATTGCCAACAGGTGCAATAGAAGACCCGAGCAACTTCCTCTCTAATTTTTTCTCGCAGACTTTACGATCTGTTTCATTAAGGACCTTAATTTTTTTATTTGACTTGACAGCGTTGTACTACTGACCTTTTTAAGCCTAGAAACTGCTGAGTGAAAATTTTGAATGCTTTAACCCAAACATGCCATTTAATACACCCTGCATTTTTTCTTTGAAGTTTCTAGCAGGTTGAAATAATGTGATTCAGATGCGAATACATCTTTCCAATTATAGACTTGACTTTTTCATCCCTATTCTGCTTTTAATTTTATTTAATTAATTCATTTATTATTTTTGGTGGAGACGGACCAGTTGCTGGTGGAGATGGACCACCATATTCCTCAAGAGGATAGGATATGTTGTCTTTGTTCTATTCAGGAGGTAGAGACTGAAGAATATTTCATCTTTAGGTGTCTTGTTTATTATGACATTTGAGAGAGGTACTATTGCTTGTATAGAGACTCAGGTTCATGACTTGCCACCTTTTTCAGTTATCCTGACCATTGTAGAGAAACTTGGACTCGGCAAGGCCAAATCGGGTCTCGGACTTGGACTTGGCAAAAGAACTCGGCCAAAAAATATCCAAATTGGAAAAAGGCTTTTTTCCTGCATATCAACTTGGGTCTCCATCTTCAGAGTTAATATATTTAACCACTTAAACTCACGACATTAAATTCTTGATATATTTCTAAAGAATGCATATAACACCCTGCAAGATTTGATTTAAAATTTAATTATTTAAATGCTTTTTAAAAGTTATAAATATATATCTTCTCTTATAAAATCTCGATAGAAAAACTAAAAGTATTTATGAGTGTTTTAGATGTTACAAATAATAAAGAGAAGTTGCTAATAATTTATAAAATTGTCATATATATATGTATACTTATAAATAATTTATAGAGATATTATTTGTTAAATTTATATTTTATAAGGAAGGAAACAAATAGAATACGTACTACTCACACATCCACTAACACTCTATCTACTAAAGAATGAATTTTTTATTTTTTAGTGAGTTATATAGGTATTGAAATGGGTCTCACTTGCATCATATTATGACCAAATAATAGTATTATAAAATAAAATAAAAGGCTTTTAAAATATAAAGTTATATAACCTAAGAGAAAACATGACATACTTATTTCCCAATCTAATAATAATATATCATCTTATTTATTCGAAAAACACATTTATTAAATAAATTAAAAATTTAAGATTGAATCATCTTTCTCCATAAAATTTTGTACTCTTTCTCTTCTGGTTTTCTTAAATATTTAAGATAAAATTCATGGTTGACATTTGAACATAACTATCCTAGAAAATATTGTTATAAACTTTAATGACATTAAATGTTTAAGAACTTTTTTATTCTCATTTCATAATCACAGATTATACGTTTCTATTTTGAAGTGTTCTATTTCATGATCACAGGAGTTCCATTTTAGAGTGTTCTCCTGGGAGCATCATTAGATTCTGTGTTGGCCCTTTTGAGATAGTTGGTGATGACAATGACTGTGCTTCTACTTTACATCTCACTATAGACTAATATTGGCTCTTGGATCCATTGGAGCTCCTTTCTATCTTTGTTGTACCTCAACTTCTAGATCTCTCTTAATCATTTTTTTTTAATGATTTGGTTTATACATTTTGGATAACCCTCGAGGCTATAATTTTCTGCCATGCGGTAGTTCCACTTTAGAGTAGTTTAAACTAGATTCTTTACTCCAGTTTAGCTTATTTTCGTAGTACTTTGTGGTTACTACAATGCATTGCAATTTGTAACAGCTCTTTTCAATGAGTCCCATTGGCCTACTTTGGTCTTCTATGGACATTAATAGAATCATCTAATTATCTGGTTCTGTAGGTTTTGTTCCAATCTCACTGACCATCCTGCAAACATTCATATGCATTAGGTGCGATTGGATTTTGATCTTCTAGGTATGAGGGCCATTATAAATTCATAGTTCAATTTTTTTTAATGTAGTTTCAGTCCTCAACAACATTATGTCCTGAAACTACCTTTTCCTGTATGCAAGTATTGGCCAAACTTCTTACCAAAACTAGTGTTTAGTAGGGCTTACCAACTCACGGTGATGGTGACCTACAATTGCTATATTTGTTTTGTTCTAGACAGTATGGTTAATGCTGGAAACACCATACCTCAAGAAAAAATCACTCATTTGAATTTTCCTCTCCTTGACTAGGCCATTTGTCCAAATAATCCAAGTCAATTATTCAGTCGGGCAGCATACTAATATTGAACAGCAGGAAATTAAAATCTTCTAAACATACTCTTTCTAGGGTCAGATTAGCCATAGCGGAGGTCATTACATTTGTTGGTACTCCAGAAGTATAAGGTACTTGATATAATATTTATGAAGTTTCCTTGCTTTTGATTATCCTTAAAGTTAATTTATCCTCTCTCTTAATCTCTGTGTACACAATAGCAAAGCAGGCTCCAGACAGTTCACAAGGACAGCTTTCTTGTCTTCTGCTCATATACCATGTTGGTATTTAGAACAATAACATAATGAATGGCAGAAGAAGGAAAGAATGATTGAATGCATAGTATTGTTGGGATCTCCAGTTACGTCAATGAAGTTTTGTTTTTCTTCGTATGATGTAGTTATGCAATCAACTCCTAAGCCAACCCATCTTATTGTTGGGTTACTAACAATTTTTTTGACCACTAATACTTCATACCTCCCTAACATTTCTGTTGAGTGTTATTAACAAATCTGAGAGTTAATTTAGTGTATTGTATAGGAGAGTGTAAGCTTAAGTTTTTAGCTAGTGCTGGCAAATTTATAGTCGTGTGGGTTAAGGACAAAATACCTTTTTAAAAGGCAAGACATTTTAATTTTGACTTTTGCCACTGATTTTTACAATGTGTGGCTTTTTAATTAGTTGTATTATTTGAGGCTAATTCTTGTGTTTTACATCTATCTGCAGAAATCATCATTGTTATATTTTTCTGGCTGTATATCCCAGAGTACTACGACTTCTTTAAAGCCACATATTTCAACGAGCTTTATTCATGACTGGTATGCTTGTTGTCAACTATGTCCCCAAGTTCCTTTTCTATGCACTCAAGATGAAATGTTTTGAACTTGTGTCATCAGTTTATAATGGGTCAGAGGTTGGTTTGCTTTTTATGATTGTATCCAAATGTCAATTTTTTTATCTCTCTTCATCCCACGTGCACATGTCCCATTTGTGGCATTAACTAAAACTATTTCACTACATAGAGCATTACACATCTTTGGTTGTGCCATTGATTCTTTGGACTACTTGTACATTAACAAGTGGGGTGGTTTTGAATTGTCGATCAGTTATCTTACAGTTTTCTTTCGTCAATTTCAACTTCATTATGAGGTGGTGAAGAGTCAAAACAAACAAAAAGCAAGTGGTCCTTGATACATGAATAGAGGAATGGATGTACTTTACCTTCCATCTATGTTACAGGGGATGCATGTTTTGAAAAGCGTAATCTTTCACTTTTGGCCATGAGAAACTTCGTACATATATTGTATTATTATTTGGTCCACAAGCACTTTTTCACCTTGAGGAGTGGTCCACGTATTACAGCATGATCCAATAACATGCCAGTTTGATGGTTGTTAGGGTTCATGCCATTGTATTGTGGGTAGTATTAGTACGTCCATTCAGATATCATTTAGCACATAACTTGGAGGTCTTTTCATTTTTTATTAGTCTTTTAATATCCAAGGGTACCATACCATATATTTCATGTTCCTTTCTCGATATTGGTGTATTTTTTATTTTACTGTTTTGAATTTGGGTGATGAGCTAATTCTATTTATTCCTCTCTCCATGTTGTGAATTTCAATTTCTACATGGTATTGGAGTAGGTGTGAATCTCCATAACTTAACCTAGGAATTCAGTCTGTGGCTCTTTTGCATCGCTTCAGCCACAATTGTGTTCCAGGTTTGTTAGGGAGTAAACCAATTTATTTTCTAAGTTCTATTGTGCCACAATGAGGATGTATAGCTACAATGACTCAAGATGGCAAAAGACTGAAGATTTTGCTAAACTTAAGCGGATCTTCTTAGATATGCGAGGAGTTGTTTTCATGTTCCTTAGAACTCTGATGTGACGTCTGAGCATGCCAATTAAAGGAGGTAGCGAGTCTTTAGGATATCTGTTTACGTATCTATTGGGTGAATCATCAAGAATTATGGAAAAGCATTTGCGTTTTTGGAATTCCTACAATATTTTGTTGGGGGACCGAGTCCTGTGTTTTACAGAAATTTATGACTTGGACAAATTTTTCTAGGTCAAAGATATGTCTTCTCCATCTGCTACTTACATAGAAATGAAATGAAATGAAATATTATTAATGTCCGCGGTGGGCCAATATAAGACGCAAGGGACTATAAGAAGGACAATAATGACTGCCAGCTAGCAGGATAAAAAGACCAACAAAGAAAAGAACTGAGATAAATACAAGATGAAACCCGACAAACGGGCCAAAGAGAAAGGGAAAATAAAAGAAAAGGGAGAGTAGAGGGGGGGAGGGCTTCAGTCCAACAGAGAGGACTGCACGCCAAGAAGATCTTAGAGAGAGGAGGGGGGAGGGAGCAGCCCAGGAGGGGCAAGCTCCGAGAACCCCCCAGAAACTAATCTCTCCTAACAGTCGAGGCCGAAGTACCGGAGCTGAAGAAGTCCATGATATGTCTCTGCCCATTGCTAGTTTGGAACCCTAACAAACTGTTGGTGCTCTGTCTAGTGACATTGCTTCTGTTTGAACTGGATGATGTGGGGCGTTTTTGATCGAAGTCACTTGGTCCGGCAGAGTTGTTGAAGTATGTTGTGATGAGTCGATGATGAGGAGGGTGAGATCCTTTTGGAGAACTTTTTTGTTGTCAAAGCTAAGTTATCTCCCTAAGAAAGAGCGCGAGACAACGTTGGTTCAGGTATTTGAAGAAGGTAGAAACAGATCGAGAGTTGTCCCTGAAAAGGTAATGAAACCTACCCCGTATCTCATAATAAATGGGACAACAAAAAATAAAGTGATGAAGGGTTTCAACTTCACGCATGGAGCAAAAAAAGCAAATCCTCTCCTCTGTCGGAAGATGGTGATCTGACTCAAACTGGAGTTGGTGAGAACACACCCTGAGTTCCCTAATAGTGATTCGAAGACTATGCATTCTGTGCTGTTGAAGGTATTGTGGAGGAACTATTCTACCCTCCTGTATCTGTAAGAAGTGCTCATGGTAGAAAGACAAATTGGGGGAAAGAGGGGCAATAGGAGAGATCCATGTGCATCTGGTGTACTGGAGACTAACATCCTTCCGAATCTCGTGGAGCATCTTCTCCTTACTAAGCCGAGAGGGGGGGAGAACCCCCAAAGAATAAGGGGGGAGCTTGTCTATCCGTATCTGAATGTTGGGCAAGAGAGCAAAAACCTGAAAATACCAGCTCCTTCGACCACCCTGAGAACTCGGAGAGAGTTCCATCGAGGAGCGAAGGGCGAGGTAAGGGTATTGCTTGCAACCCTCAGGGGTATCTCCAAAAGTACGAATCCTGTGAAAATAATCGATAATCAGGAAGATAATCTCAAGCTAGAGAGGAGAAGCTCCAAACTCTGCTAGAATAATAGAACGGGGACTCTGCCCTTACAACGAATGAATAGTCGAAGAAAGAGTGTCTGGACTCGTTCAACCCGTGACCACTCAGTCGGGCCAACACTAGGGCCCCAAACCACTGACCCATAAGTAATAGTTGGCTTGACCAAGGCATCAAAGATCCTCATCTTCATAGGTATATCCTGAAAATGTGCTTTGAAGCAATTCCTCTCTAGCAAAGACAGAGCTGCATACCCCTTACACATGCGGACCTAGGCAACGGGTTTCATACCAAAAGTGGGACCAGTGAAAAGAACCCCCAAATACACATACAAGGTGGTGATTTTGACCTCTTGACTTTGGAAAAGGAAGTGGAGATGGGATAGAGCCTCTTTGGTAGTATTGAATACCATAACCTTGGTCTTAAAAAGATTCACCGTCAACTGTCTCGTGTCACCAAAAGCAGCAAGAGTATTCAGATGACGTTGAAGCCCCTCAGGGGATGAAGCCAATGGAACATCATCAGCAAAGGGGAGAATAGAAATCAGCATATGGTGAAGAAGGCAAGCTGTTGACAATTTTGCCACATTTTGTCTAAGGGGTAAAATTTTGGGTTGCTGCTGCAATGCTTTATTTTCTGTTTTGGATTCACTTTCTCTTCTGGGCAGTTTTTCTCTGTTAAAATTTTCTCTAACGTTTTCATGGCGCAAGGGCCCAACCAGTATTTTGAGATAGTCCCCTTTCGCTCACCCTTTTTGGAGCACAAATCCATTTCAGGGCAAAACCAATGCAACAATTCAAAATCGCTAAAAAACAGGGGCCAAGAGGCAGCTTCGTGCGAAGGGATGGCTAAAAGGGAGTTTCGCCCGGAAAAAGGGCGAAAGACAACTTTTCTCAGGAACAGGAGCGAGAGCTCACCTCGTGGTTAGAGCGCATGAAAATCGGCTAAAGCATGGACAGGGTGTTTTCGCCCTTGGGGACAGCGAAGTCTAGTTTCGGCCCATGCCTAGAGCGAAAGTCAATTTCGAGCAAAAGGTGGCTAAGGCAAAGGGTCGGCATGGTCAAACTTGTTTTTCGCTTACGAAGTTGCCGAACCCCCCTTTCGGGCCCCAAATTGATTGAAACCTCCTTTCGGACTTGACTAGGGCGAAACCTCATTATGCTTTCGGCAAAAATTGGCTAAGGCAAGATCAGCGAAGTCTAGCTTCGCCCACTGCCTGAGCGAAAGCCCTTTTCGGGCCGTAGCTTGGGCGAAAGCTCAGGAGGGTTAGCGCGGTCAAAACTCCTTTCGCTCGCGAAGTTACCTAACCTCCCTTTCGGGCCACAATTCCAGCGAAAGTCCATTTCGGACTTAGAGGAAGTCATCAAGGAAAAGGCTAGGAGCACTCCCCAACCCGGCAAAAGCTTGTTTCGGGCACCAGCTCCAGCGAAGGTCCATTTCGGGCCCAGTTTGAGTGAAACCCCCTTGCCGCACCCTACCAGGAGCGCTGCACTTTTGGTTTGATTCCCAGCGAAACCTCCCCGAAGCATTTTTAGCGCCAAGGCTGCATCCGAAGGGCACGTTTCCAGAGATAGGGGACGGTAGATGAAAATTTAAGGAGCCTTCATGGCGCACGAGTTCTGGTCTCCTGCCCATCCCATCAAGACGGCGCTGTCAGGTCCAAGGAAGCCTCTGAGGGCGGACTTCACCAACCGCAGTAATGAGACAAGCAGTCCCAACGGTGAAAACCTGTCCGAAGCCACGCCTCATAACTGCTGATACGAGTGAGCCACGCTCCATAAATGCGCCGTTGCCTGACAAGGGTCAAATCTCAGCTGCCCCAGCGGTTTTAGGGTTTGACATTAATATTTCAGAGGTGAAATCCTCTATAAAAACTAGCTCAATGCAATGTAATCAGGGGGAACGTTCTGCTAGAGAATTGTTGTACTTAAGCTCTGCATCAATACTAAAGACTTTTGGCTCTAATTCTGGATTTCTTCTGTGTATGATGCCTTCTATTGCCATTTCTGTTAATTTCGTTTCTTTATGTGATTGTTGTAATTCTGTAATCTGGATTTAAGCGTCTGGTAAAGAACGAAAGCTGGAATTATTCTGAAGGATACATGTCAGAGGAATTTTAGTGTTAGTTTTTGTTTCATTCTTGGTATTGATTGCTGTTGGTTCAAGTAGAGATAAGTGATTGTGCTGCTTGTTCTTCCCCTTCGGATTCCTCTGGCTTGTGGCCATATTTCCCTATTTCTTTCAGTTATTTCCATCCCTTTCAGCAATTTCCTAATTTCTTTCCAGTTCCTTAATCTGAAGCCCCAGTTTAGTGTAGTAAGGGAGCCAACCCTCTCTGGAGATTGGCACGGAAGGCATTCCTTCCTTCCGGCCTTTCAAGGTTGGCCGGGTCTAGGGTGCGTAAACAAACCAAATCCTTTCCTAGGGCAGATTCGTGACCAACAGTTTTTTTGGCACGCCCGGTGGGACACAAGCGTTCCACGTTAAAGCAATATTAAGAAGTGATGTTCGTCTTATTGCTATCAAATCTGAACATCTGGCGACTCAGCTGAACTCAGACACCTCCAAATCTCGAAGACCAGTTTAAAAGCCCGCCTTCATGCACACGAGATTGAGAGCTAGAAATACAGAAGAAGAGATCGAGTTCTTCGAGCTTGACATCAACGCTCTGGGAGAGCATCCTAGGGTGGTCAGGCCGAATATCCCGCTGGACGAGGCATCTTCGCAGGAAGCTGTTGTTGCTGCGCGGACTCCAACTCCAGACAGCACAGCGACTAGCTTGCCCCCGAATCCTCCAAATTCTCCGGATCATCAGAATATTTCGGTTCCACCGAACGTTCAACCAAGTGCTCCGAGTGTTCCGGTTCAACCGAACCAGCCGTTGTCGTCGCCATTACAGCCAAATCCTCCGAATCCACAAGCACATATGGCGCAGCAAGCTCCGCCCAGGCAGTTCCCGGCCTGGAACCATTCAGGACCGTTGAATCTGGTGGCACAAGACCAGATCCCAGCTGCAGCGCTAAAGGCCATTCCCACCTATGATGGTACCGGGAAGACGACTTATGAACACGTCCAAGATGTCGCTTCTCTGGCTACCATCCATGGCATCACGGAAGAGAATATTATGGTGAGATTGCTAGTCCTGTCCCTTAGAGGAAAACTCCTTTACTGGTACCGATCGTTGTCGGCCGGTACCATCACCACCTGGGACCAACTGGCAGAACGGTTGATAAGAGGATTCAACGAATCGACAGACCCTTTCTCCCTGCTGCACCAGTTCACAACCATCCAGAGACACCCGCAGGAGGAAGTTGCCGATTTCAACGTCAGATTTGCTCGGACCTGGCAGAGGGTCCCCGACGGCCTTCGGCCAACCTCTGAGCAAGCAACGTTTTATTTCCTCAGAGCTTTCCATTCAGACATCAGCATGAACATCCGGTATTCTAATGTCACCACCTTTCCGGACTTGTATACGCAGGCGCAGAAGGCGGAGGCTGACTTAATTGCCATCGGCAAACTTCCACCAAAGATGACAATGCCAATCTTCCCCGATTTGCCTCAGCATCAGTACCCCAACGCGGCCGCTCAGTCCCCGCCTGCATCTTCCATGTACCCGATTCCATCATGGAACTCGAACCCTGCGCCGACCTTTTCACAATTTTCCACTCCTTCCGCCCCGCAGCTTCCTCCACCTCCACAATATCCGACATTACCTCCACCCATGGCGCCATTGCCATTACCAGCGCCTGCGAGCGCTGACCCGCAAGCAAAGATTTTGCAAGAGGTGCAGTCTATCAATTCCGCCATGAGGACGATGTCAAATGAGATTGTTGTCATCAAAAGGAAGCAGGCTGAACGTGAATTCCAGCCAAGGAGATTTCCTCCTCCGACGATCACAAGAGACCAAGCAGCTCCGACTGTTAGGCCCCCCGGGAGGAACGCAGTTGTTTTAAACTGTGAAGAGGCGAGCACATCAGACCAAGTGTACTGGTGCTCCACTTGCAACGACCCACATGGAGAGGACACTTGCATGGTCCACCTGAACTACGTCCAAACGTTGGCAGGCAACGCCCCAATGAGCAAGTTAATATGATCAGAGAGGCGGACCGTAACCTCATGATCCCTGTTGATGAACAGGTCTCAGTTCTTACCAGAACTGGGAAGAAACCCATTGAGGTGGACGCGACTCAGATGGAGCCCCTGAAGGTGTATGCTTGCCGTGAAAAAGAGCAACCACCAGCGAAAGCTCCAGACAAAGATTCCTTACCCCCGTTGGTGAAAGAAAGAACACTGCTGGAAAAAGTGCCAGTACCGCAGTCTCAAGGCAAAACTAAAGAGCAAGCCAGGGAAAAGCTTAAGTACTCATCGCTGACCAAACGGCAAAGGGTCGAAGCCACGCAGCAGTACCACACCAAGTACGAAACTGCGAAGGAGCCAGAAGGATCCACTTCCTCGGCATATAACATAGTCAAAGAGCTGAAGAAAGCTCTTGCCAAAATGAGTCTCTATGATGCCCTACAACTCCCTGGACAAGTTGACTTATTGCAAGAATCGCTGAAATCTGCGAAGGGAGAGAAGCTGACCCAGACTGTGCTGACTCAAACTCTGACCACCTCAGCCACAGGCAAAAACAGGCCGCCTCCGTTCTACCTGTCCCTTCGGATGGAAGGATGGGTCGTGCACAATTGTATGATCGACTCTGGTGCGGCAACCACTGTCATGCCCAAAGCAGTATGTGAGGTCATGGGCATGGAATATACACGGAGCAGTCCAGGTGTTCTTCAACTTGACGGGACTCCCGTAAAGACAGTGGGGGTCATCAAGGATATCCCAATCCAGTTGCACAAGATGCCCCAGATTGTTGTAATCCAGGAGGTCGTGGTCGTCGATCTAGAACCATATTTCAGCATGTGCCTCTCGAGAGAGTTCACTGCTAAGCTGGGAGGTTACCTCTCTCTGGACTACTCACACCTGGAGGTTCCATTCAGAGGGAGGAAGATAAAAATCTACAATGAGAAACCCTCCAGCTTCCACATTGAGAAGATAGCCGATGATGAGCAGCAGAAGGAATCAGTCCATCTGATGACAGAGGAGCTGAAGGAGGTAGACCTGATGGAAGAATCCCTGGAGGAGCTTCGAACAGAGGACGAGTTCTCCCTAACTGACTTTAATGCCATGATCGAGTCAGAGATAGGGTGTTACTCCATCACCAAGCCCGAGAAAGCGAAAGAGAAGGTGCAAAAAGACGAGGACCCTGTCCCCGATGAACTATGGAAACTCTTCTTTGATGGCGCCCGATGCAAGAACGGCGTTGGGGCTGGGGTTGTCTTGATCTCTCCCTCCGAAAATCAAAAGGCCTACTCCTACAGACTCGCCTGGAGCTGTACCAACAATGCGGCGGAGTATGAAGCCCTGTGCTTAGGGTTGAAGAAGGTGGAGAAACTGGGAATCAAGCAGTTGCAGATCTTCGGAGATTCAGAGTTAGTCTGCAAACAGGTCACCAATAAGTGCGTCTCAAAGCAACACTATCTCAAGGCGTACCGCAATAGGGTATGGGACCTGCTGGAGTCTTTCGAGGCACTGAATGTCCAGGCTATCTCACGGGAAAGAAATAAACACGCAGATGTCTTAGCATCTATTGGAGCCAGATACTCCCCGGCTGATAACATGATGCAGAAGCCGAAGATGGTAAGAACCATTTACAGGCCCTTCTGTGCCTGATAAAGACACCCACTGGCAGGTGTTTGATAGTGACGAGCAGATCGTCAATTTTTTGATCCATGAAGCAAGCACAATTGAAGGTAGAGACCCTGATGACGAGGAATATGAGGGGTTGATACAACTGAAAAATAACCATGTCCCGAAAGGGCTAATTACTTTAGAGAGTCTGTTTGATCAGAATGATAGAGCAATCGCTCACAGGATCAAAGTAGACGAGAAGCAATACAAAGAGCTCGAGTTGGAGCCTGGAAAGGTCATCAAAATCGGAGCAGACTACACTCCTGAAGAGCTGGAACAGATCCGGGCCCTGTGCAGAGAATATCCAGACATTGTTGCCTGGTGCTACCAAGATCTGAAGGGGTACGACAGGGAGGTCATACAACACACCATTGAACTGCAGGAAGGTGTCAAACCTTGCAGGCAGAAGCAAAGGCCTGTTAACCCAAGGATCGAAGTTCTGATGAGGGTCGAGCTCCTGAAGATGCTCGAAGCGAAAATCATCTATCCAATCAAGCATTCATCCTGGGTCGCCAATCTGGTTCCTGTTCGGAAGAAGAATGGAGATATCCGCTTGTGCGTTGATTTTCGAAATCTGAACCAGGCCTCGCTGAAAGACCACTACCCGCTCCCTCAGATCGACCAGATTCTCCACGTGGTGGCAGGAGCACAACGCTTCTCCCTCCTGGATGGTTTCTCTGGGTACAACCAGATTTGGGTAAAAGACGAAGACCAACATAAGACAGCGTTCACCACCAAATGGGGGACGTTCGCTTATCAGCGCATGCCCTTCGGCCTCTCAAACGCAGGGGCCACCTTCCAGAGAGCCATGGACCTGGCGTTCGGCGAATTGCTGAACCGGATCATTGTCATCTATCTGGATGACATGACCATTTTTTCGCACAAGAGAGAGGAGCATGCCTCGCACCTGCGGCAAGTGTTTGAGAGATGTCGAGAATTCGGTATATCCATAAACCCGAAGAAGTCCATCTTCGCGGTGAAAGAGGGAAAACTCCTGGGCCACGTCATTTCAGAGAAAGGACTCGCTGTTGACCCTGACAGAGCAGAGGCCCTCTTCAAACTCCCGCTGTCGGCAAACAAGAAGGGCCTGCAATCTTTCTTTGGCCAGATCAACTTTGTGAGGAAGTTCGTGCCCGATTTCGCCCAGGTTGTCAAGCCGATGACCGAACTCCTGAAGAAAGATGCCGAGTTCAGGTGGACAGAAGAGAGGAAGAAGGCGTTTGAAGAGATCAAGGCCCGAATCGCCCAAGCCCCTGTGTTGGTGAACCCTGACTACTCTAAGGACTTTATCCTTTACGCAGTCGGAGAACCTGAAAGCTACGCAACAGTCCTCACACAGAAGGGAGAAGACGACGATGAGCGCCCAATAGCATTCCTGAGCCAGGTGATCCAACCGCACGAAGAATGGTACAACTTTATTGAAAGACAAGTACACGCGGTCATGAGGTCCCTGAAAAAATTCCGACACTTCGTCTCCCAGAGCAAGACAACAGTGTATGTTGTGCATCCAGACGTAAGGAATTTTATCATCCAGGGAGAAATGGGCAACAAGAGGGCTGGCTGGGTTTCTAAAATCCAGGAGTTCGACATTGAAATCCGACCCACCAAGCTGATCCGCGGTCGGGCATTATGCCAGGAACTCGCAAGGAGCGCCGCCTCAGAAGTGACAGCTTGCCAGTGGGAAGACCCAGTGCTAGAAGGCAACTTCGCCAACCAATCTGCGGATGACAGTGACTGGACAGAGGACTTGATCCAGTACTTTAACACCGGGAGATGCCCATCCCACCTCGATGCATCACAGAGGAGAAGGTTCAGGCTCAAAGCCTGCAGGTACGTATTGCGCCCTGATGGGCTGTTTTTCAGAAATATTGATGAGGTTCTCCTAAGATGTGTCAGGGGAGCAGAAAAAGAGAAAATCCTCGACGAGTTCCATTCCGGAATGTCGGGGGGTCACTTTGCAGGAAGGCCTATGGCCTTGAAAATAATCAGAGCGGGCTATTATTGGCCCACCATTTTTGTTGATGCTTTCTCAGTCAGCCGGAGGTGCGACAAATGCCAAAGATATGTCGGCCGGAGCAGAAATGCCCCTTTGCCCCTGCACCCAATTCAAGTCGAAGCACCTTTCCAACAATGGGGCTTAGACTTCATCGAGGTAATATCACCAAACTCTTCGGCAGGGCACAAATATATACTAACTGCCACGGACTACTTCACCCGGTGGGTTGAAGCAGTGCCAACCAAGCATGCTGACCAGGAAGTAGTTATTACCTTCTTGGAAAAATTGATAACTCGCTTCGGGATTCCAGACGCGATTGTGACAGATAATGGCCCTTCTTTCATAGGCGCCAAAATCAGCGAGTTTGCTAGCAAGTATGGAATCTACCTAAAGGCCTCTTCTAACTACTACCCGCAGGGGAATGGCTTGGCGGAGTCTACAAATAAGAACTTGCTAAAAATCCTGAAGAGGACCCTGGAGAGCAACAAGCGAACATGGCATCTGCTCCTGGACCAGGCACTCTGGGCCGACCGCACCTCCATTAAGAAATCCATCAAAACGACACCGTATTCGTTGGTATACGGGAAAGAGGCAGTTCTGCCTACACATATCGAGATGCCTGCACTCTGGATGCTGGACGACGAAAGAGAGGACCTTGACCCCATGGATGCCAGACTGGCCCAGTTGCTGCAGCTAGAGGAAGAAAGGGAGAAAGCTTATGAAGCTTTCATGAAGCATACTGAGACCACCAGGAACTGGTTCAAAAAGAAAGCCACCACCCGTGCCTTCCAGGTTGGAGATTTGGTGCTGAAATGGAACGCATGGAAAGCAAAACCGGGAAATCATGATAAATTCGATGCCTTCTGGGAAGGCCCATTTCAGATTTCCCGCGTTAATCAGGTGAACTCTTTCATTCTACAGGACATGGAGGGCCGTACTCTGCCCATACCCGTCAACGGCCTTCACCTGAAGGTTTACCACCAGTAAGGAGCATCAAAGGTTTCAAAACTGTGTACATAAGTTTTATTTTTATTTTATTTTCGTTTTCGTATGTATATATGTTTCTGCTTTCAGCGAGCGATTGCGCTCCATAATGGAGCATTTTTGTTTGCCTTTCACTCTTCTCTTTCTCGCGTCTCCAGGCGGTCCATCTTGGACCTAGATACAATTGAGGCTCAAGCCGAGGCGTTGGGAAAGGCGTCAAGTTTTTGCCTCCAGAAGAGCGTGTTTTGGCAAAGTTTTTTTAAGCAGAAGATGGTTTCGCTCATTTTTTGGAGCGAAGCTAGGTTTCGCCCTTCCCAGGAGCGAAACCCTCCCCAAAAGCAAGAAAAGGGCCCCCTTCGCCTTCAACAAAAGAGTCTATCTTTCAGGCATCGAAAACTAAGTTTCGCTTTACCCTCGGCCGAAAAAGAGGTTTCGCTTGGGCATTGCTCCGAAGATGAGTTTCGCTCGTCCTAGGAGCGAAAGGGAGGTTTCGCTCATTTTCAAAGGCAAATTGGTGTTTCGCTCGTTCCCAGAGCGAAAGCTGGTTTTGGACATGTTTTAGAGCGAAGAAGGGATTCGCCCGTACTGAGAGCGAAAGGCAGGCATTGAAGGGTCCCAATTGCGGCACGTTTCGTTAACTCCGAGAGGGAGCGCGAAAGCCCATTTCGGGCGCCTTGGTGATCGAAAGGAGGTTTCGCTCAAGGTTTGGGCGAAAACCCTCCCCTATGGGCCTTTGAAGATAGCAAGCATTGGAGCAAGTGAAGGAAGGCGGCGCTCCCTTAAGGCCCCAGGCACGCGTTTCGAAGTGGAAGTGACAATGCGCATCCCAAAGTGGGTCGTTAGAATGAAAGATAGCGCCTTGGAGAGCGGAAAACGATGAATTGGGATTTCCAAGGAAGATTGCAGCCCACGGAAGCTTCTAACCTCGGGAGAAGCACGCGGTCACCAATGAGGAAGCGCTGGTTTCCACCCACTCCCCTTCTGGGCATTTACTCCCTGCGTGCGCCATTAATGAGGTGGTTCAAGCCCACGTCTATAAGAAGACCAGCGCTCCAAAGTAGAAAATCACTTGGTCTTCTGAGAATCGCCCCTTGTTGTGCTAGAGCCCTGAGCGAAAGTAACTACCAGTAATTGCCAGTACGCCTGTGCATTTCCACTATTCATAATGGGCAAGAAAGGTGCTGAGAAGAAGGCGAAAGCGCCCAAGGATGGAGGCTCGGAGAAACCGGAGAGCGCTAAGAAGCAGAAAAAGGAGGAAGCAGAAGATGAAATCCCTCCGCCCATTGACAAATTGGGAAAGATGAGAGATGGTGTCCTCACCAACAAGAGCGTTGAACAGTTGCACCAAACTATCGACGCAATGTTGGCGAAAGTTTCTCCCAAAATTAAGAGGACTGTTGCATACTACTCCCACTTGTACTGGTATTTATGCACTCTTGTGCATAACTGCCTGGAACTAGTGAGTGCTATCGCCAGGTTCTATAACGCTCAGACCAGAACAGTTTGGGATGCCGGAGGAAAGAAATTATTTTCAATTTACGTCGACAACGTCCAGGACGCCTTTGCTCTTGGGGAAATGCCGCCCAAATATTACACCATCGGAACGATCAACACCAATGAGCAGAACAATAGGTTGGTGCCGCACAGATGCGGCAGTTCATGGAGGCCCAGCTGAGGAAGAAACTAGCGCCTGATCAATGGCCAGAGATGCCCATGTCCTTGAAGCATTTCAAATACCCCGATATCTACTCAATATTGGCATGGGTGATGGGGCTCTCCACTGACGCAACGGTGTACCCGTGGCAGGTCGCCCTCGCAGAGTGCATTTCACACGGGGAGTTCTACTCTCCCGCCGCCATGGGGCCAGGGACAAAGCCCGTGTTCTTTGACTGGGCAGATTGGGTGGCTCGTATTTTGCATACCCGGTTAACCGACCTGCAGAAAGGAAGAGATTTGTCTTTCAGGTCCTGTTCCTTCCTGGCATGGCTTTTCTTTTATCACATGCACAACAAGTTCACTTTCATCGCCACCAACCGCACCAATCAGGAGGGAAAGAGGTTGCCAGTATACCAGTGGACTCAGGTTTTGTCAAAGAGAGAGTCTTACTACAATTTCAACCAAGCGTTCCTTGGCCCTACCTTGGAACTTATCTGTGGCGCTTGCCACCGCGTTCCCAGGGCAATGAGAGATGGTGTGGTGCGAGGCAAGTTGGGTGATGTTTTCCAACTCACGCAGGGTTTAGTGATCAGAATCTTTGGGTTCATTGGCAACCCCTTTTTGTTGCCATATTACACTACCGAATATCTGTTCGCTCTAGAGGTCGCTCGGCAGAGCGACTTCACGGATGACACCTATGGCCATGGGAGGAGATGGCCGCACACGTGTGCCTTCCCTTTTAAGTGGGGCGACATTGAGGTCTTTGTCACCGGGCAGAACGAATTCCTCGCGGCAACACTGAAGGACTTTGGCTTGATTGAGCTCCCCCAGCGCTGGAAGTATGACCCCCTGGACTCTTTCAGAAAATTCATCGGGGCAAAAACCTTCCACAGCTGCCCTCGCCCAGAGATTGTAAAGCAGCGCAATAACCCATCAGGGCGCGATCTCGAGTGGCACATAGAAAGGATGCAGTCGCTCCCACCATGGCATGATTTCTACACCATGGAGGCAGAGTACAACCCGTCGCAAAACCCGACGCATGACCCTAATCCTGATTTCTTCAAGAAGATGGAGAACAAGTTGCAGGGTTGGTCTGAAGAAAAGATTGCAAACTGGTGGGTCATGAGGGTCCACAACAAGAAGGAAGCATCTGAAGGGTCCCTCGTGATTGACACCCAATTCTCCAAAATCTATGATGCGAACTGCAACACTTACCAGCCAGTCCTATTCGCAAACATTGTGCCTCGGAGCACTCAGAGCCCCGGGAGAATAGAGGACGTATTCGAGCAACAGGAGCAACCGGCTGGGCAAGGTGCAGAATCTAGCCATGCTGCTAAGAAGAGCGTGCAACCGCCCACTAAGGAGCAGGATAAGCCGATGAAGAGGCCAGCTTGCGCAACGCAGACGCTGCCCCCGAAGGCGAAAAAGCCTCGGACCGGATCAGCCCGCCCATCCGGCGAAAACCCTCCTGAAGTTCCTGCTACCGCAGACGCAAGCGCAATTGCACCCTCCATTACACTACAGAAGGAAATAGAAATTATCGATGTGGAGGCGAATACACCAGATGCGGAGGAAGGGAGGACAAGCCAGAGCCCTAGTACGCAACACTTTACCACAACAGCTCTCACAATGGAGCACGCAGGTACGCACTCTCTCTCCCCTCCCCCTCCTCTGAGCCTCTGGCTGCAGTATCTTCGGGTGATGAAACCATAGTATCCGCCCTGCCTTTGGGCAGCGAACCCATGTCAGCTATTCCCCTCTTGGTCTCCCAGCCATTGGTAGAAGAGACCCTACTCCCCACGTCTTCCCAGCTTGTCCATCAAGCTTTCGGTTCCTACGCTTCTGTTACCAATGCATTTGCAGCCTCTGCATCATTCAAAGCAGGCGCCGTCCATCATCGCCCCCTAATCCTCCGTCTGTCGCAGAGGCCTTGGGCGATGTCTCACTTCCAAACCCTAACATCCCGCCCACGACTGTCCAAACCCCTGCACCCCCAAGAGTCACTGAAGTCCCTATCTCCGCTATCCCTGACCTGTCTGTCGAAGCCCTCCCTCAACGAGCCTTGTTTCTTTTCTCGCCTATCTTTGGAGAACTGGAGCCTTTGGAGACAGAGCTAGAGGTGCTAGAGGAGCGCCCAATAGCAGAGAGCCTGCACCAGGCACGACAAAGCTCATCCAAATGGCTCAAGGACATCAAAAGGAAGAGGAGTTGAAAAATGCGCTGTGTTTAATCCTCAGAAGATGGAGCTTCACAAAGTGAAAAAGGTGCCTAAGGTTCAGAAGCCCTTGCAAGAGATGACGCCCTCAGACTACTCCTATCACCATACTGTCAAAGACCTGAAGACAATCGACGTAGCGGGAGAGATGGGAACCATCCAGGTTAAGATGGGCTCAATCTACTTGCATGGGGAACATATTAAGGAGCGTTGCTTCGCGGTAGAAACCGAAAACATGAAGCTGGACGAAACCCTGGCGCGAACCAGGGCCCAACTGGAGGACGCGCAGGCTGAATCAGAGCAACTTCGGCAGCGTGTGGCCCCCTTGGAGCAGGAGGTGAGCGAGCACAAGAGCGCAGCTGAGCGCCACCTCAAAGCGCATCAAGAAGCAGAAGACAGGGTAAAGAAGTTGGATGCCCAAGTCCGAGAATTGCAGGAACAGTTCACAAAGAGAGAGTTGCAGATGGAGGTCTTCACAAAAGACCGGGTTAAGGAGATTCGCTCTCATTTGTTGGAGAATTTCCGACCTAGAGCGTCGAAAGCCTTGGCTGTCCTCATGTTCATTTGGGAAGCCAAGCAAGCAGCTTCCCAGGGCAGACCTGTTGTGGAGGAGGTCGAGCGTGACGTAGAGCGCTGGCTCAATCTGGCGATAGAAGTGCAAACTTTTGAGCGCATGGATCTCGAGGTTCCTTCGATGAGCCGAACTGCTCGGGAATGGGCCATTGCAAGGTCGACTCTTCGAGCTTTCTTTGCTAAGCTGAAAAGAGTCAGGAAGGCCAGGAGATTGTTAGACGCCTTCGAGCAAGAAAAGCGCTTCTCCCTAGCATATTTCCAAACCCTCACACAGCTCGGCTTCCCCAGCTTCACGGATGATGACGGAAACCTTCTACCCAGGGACGAGCTGAAGCCAGCATGGGTTGCTTTCGAGGAAGATACTACCGAAATCGACAGTTGGGTAGACCCTATCATGGAAGCACAAGTGATACAATTGATAACCAGGTTCTGTCAGATTGAAGCTTGCTTGGTCAATCTTAGCCAGAGGGCTAACTATGCTGATATAAACCAGATCGAAAGCTTCAAATATCTGGTGAAAGAGCTCCATGACCGTGCGCCTTTCCAAGAAGAGGCCTGGACCCAGGTTCAAACCACCTATGAGCGCATCCGGGAACGCCTCGCTCCCCCGAAGCAAGATCAAGAGCCTGATAATGAAGAAGGGGACGGAGACCAAGAGCATAATGAAGAAGAAGAAGAGGAAGGAGAGAGGTTGGAAGAAGAGCCCTTAGTCAGTAGCAAACAGTCAGAGGAGGAGACCGATGATGACTCCGAGCCCAACGGATAAGGCCTGGGGTCCTTGCATTGAGGCGAGCTCAATACCCCGCGAGCCGCCAGGAATGTTGACAATTTTGCCACATTTTGTCTAAGAAATATCACCAGGTATAAAATTTTGAGTTGCTGCTGCTGCAATGCTTTATTTTATGTTTTGGATTCACTTTCTCTTCTAGACAGTTTTCTCTGTTACTCTTCTCTGACGTTTCCATGGCGCAAGGGCCCAACCAGTCTTTTGAGATAGTCCCCTTTCGCTCACCCTTTTTGGAGCACAAATCCATTTTAGGGCAAAACCAATGCAACAGTTCAAAATCACTAAAAAACAGAGGCAGCTTTGTGCGGAGGGATGGCTAAAAGGGAGTTTCGCATGGAAAAAGGGCGAAAGGCAGCTTCGCTCAGGTGCAGGAGCGAGAGCTCACCTCATGCTTGAAAAGCATCAAAATCGGCTAAGGCATGGACAGGGCGTTTTCGCCCTTGGGGACAGCGAAGTCTAGTTTCGGACCCTGCCAAGAGCGAAAGCACATTTCGGGCAAAAAGGTGGCTAAGGCAAAAGTCAGCACGGTCAAAACTCCTTTTTCGCCCATGAAGTTGCCGAACCCCCTTTCGGGCCCCAAATTGAGCGAAAGTCCATTTCGGACTTAACTCGGGCGAAACCTCATTCTGAGGCGCTGCTTTCGGCAAAAATTGGCTAAGGCAAAGTCAGCGAAGTCTAGCTTCGCCCACTGCCTAAGCGAAAGCCCTTTTCGGGCCGTAGCTTGGGCGAAAGCTCAGGAAGGTCAGCGCGGTCAAAACTCCTTTCGCTCACGAGCTACGAACCTCCTTTCGGGCCTCAGCTCCAGCGAAAGTCCATTTCGGACTTAGAGGAAGTCATCAAGGTAAAGGCCAGGAGCACTCACCAACCTGGCGAAAGCTTATTTCGGGCGCCAGCTCCAGCGAAAGTCCATTTCGGGCTCAGTTTGAGCGAAACCCCCTGTCGCGCCCTACCAAGAGCGAAAGTCCATTTTGGGACTCATGGGCTGCATTTTTGGTCCGATTTCCAGCGAAACCTCCTCGAAGCATTTTTAGCGCCAAGGCTGCATCCGAAGGGCGCGTTTCCAGAGATAGGGGACGGTAGATGAAAATTTAAGGCGCCTTCATGGCGCACGAGTTCTGGTCTCCTGCCCATCCCATCAAGACGACGCTGTCAGGTCCAAGGAAGCCTCTGAGGGCGGACTTCACCAACCGCAGTAATGAGACAAGCAGTCCCAGCGGTAAAACCTGTCCGAAGCCACGCCTCATAACTGCTGATACGAGTGAGCCACGTTCCATAAATGCGCTGTTGCCTGACAAGGGTCAAATCTCAGCTGCCCCAGCGATTTTAGGGTTTGACATTAATATTACAGAGGCGAAATCCTCTATAAAAACTAGCTCAATGCAATGTAATAAGGGGGAACGTTCTGCTAGAGAACTGTTGTACTTAAGCTCTGCATCAATACTAAAGGCTTTTGGCTCTAATTCTGGATTTCTTCTGTGTATGATGCCTTCTATTGCCATTTCTGTTAATTTCGTTTCTTTATGTGATTGTTGTAATTCTGTAATCTGGATTTAAGCGCTTGGTAAAGAACGAAACCTGGAATTATTCTGAAGGATACATGTCAGAGAAATTTTAGTGTTAGTTTTTGTTTCATTCTTGGTATTGATTGCTGCTGGTTCAAGTAGAGATAAGTGATTGTGCTGCCTGTTCTTCCCCTTTGGACTCCTCTGGCCTGTGGCCATATTTCCCATCCCTTTCAGTTATTTCCATCCCTTTCAGCAATTTCCCAATTTCTTTCCAGTTCCTTAATCTGAAACCCCAGTTTAGTGTAGTAAGGGAGCCAGCCCTCTCTGGAGATTGGCACGGAAGGCATTCCTTCCTTCCGGCCTTTCAAGGTTGGCCGGGTCTAGGGCGCGTAAACAAACCAAATCCTTTCCTAGGGCAGATTCGTGACCAACAACAACCATCCTCAGGGTGAGCGTTCTCCCTAATATAAGTCTCAAGCTCATCTATAAAGATCCCAAAAAGTGTCGGGGAAAGAGGGCATCCTTGTTTCACTCCTATGGTGCTAATAATACTAGCTGAAAGCCCTTGAGGGGAGCGAAAATAACCTTTCACAGTGTCATATAATCGTGTAACCGTTGTCAAAAGCTACCCAAAGATGCTAACTTACCGAACCCTCTCAAGAAATAAATGCCGAGGCACCGTGTCGAAAGCTTTCCTGAAGTGTACAAAGCAACAATAAACCTTCGAGGACTTGGAACACACCTTCTCAATAATAGCTCTGAGGACTAGAATGTGATCTGTTGTCTAGTGATCTTGCCGAAAACTAGCTTGGCCAAGAGCCTTGAAAGCCTCCTCCAACCTTTGGGGGAGAATGATATGCCAATGCTGTGATCCAATGCTGTGGCATAGAGCTTGGCAAAGATATGCCCAATCATGATAGTCCTGTAGTTACTGGGTTCATTGGGATCATTTGCCTTATGAATGGGGTGAATGATATGCTGAGTCCAGGAATCAGGTTACCCAAAATAGACAGCGAGATTAAAGACATCAGTGAGGGGCCCAACAAGAGGGTCAATACCATGATTCATAATCTCCTCCTGTAATCCATCCAAATCTGTTGCTTTGCTTGTACAGAGTTTCCAGATAGCCTGCCTGACAAGACCAGTAGAAAAGAGGTGGCTCGAAGAGGGGGGGAGGGAACAATAATAGGAGGCTGATTTGGGATGGTAAAGAGGGAAGAGGCATGAATGGTTCAAGAGGAAATATCGATCCCATGAGTAATCCGATCATGGGGGATGATAAGGCGTTAGAAGGATTTAAGAGACTGCTAAAGGGAGTGGATAAGATCAAGTTGATGTCGAGAGAGGAGGAGACACTTCTTCTTTCGTAGAAGCATCCTGTAGTCTTTGTGAGAAATGGCATAGGGTTGGGAAGGATTTCGAATGGCATATTTCAACCTTCGGTGTGTAAACTTACATTCCTCGTCATACCAGATGTTCATTGGGCAATGACCAGGGTGACGAGGATGAGGGGGAGGATGAATAGTGTGGGGGTATGAGTCCAAAGCAGCCTTCCAAATAGTTTGGACCAAGCGAGTAGAACGATTGGAAATATCGGGAAGAGAAGACACCTTGGAGAGAACATGACGCAACCGGTCTATGTAGGTAAAGGAATAATAATAGTCAAAGTCTATAATGACTCGAGGGGCTGAAGGGGAGGAAGGGGAGGAGAAACAGGAAGGGAAATAGTGGATAATGTAAGAGAAAGAATTGAATGATCGGTAAGGGGGGGAGGGTGATCAGAGACGTTGAATCAGGAAATTAATGGAATGAGGGTGGTAGAGGAAATAGCATAGTCGACGATACTGGCTCCACCACTATGAGGAAAGTAAGTAAACCCACTAGAATCCGAAAAACTAGATATACCATTGAGAAGAACTAGCCTGTTGGATTCACCCAAGTCAATAGGATGCTTACCGTTAGCAGTCACCTATGTGTCGTTGGAGGTTCGAGCAAAACCAAGGTCCTCAAGATCCAATTCCTGAGTCTGCATCTCATTGGTTGTGAGGTCATGAAGAGAAACCTTCATAGGTCTGGTCCAAGCATTGAAATCTCCTAGTAGAAGTATCTTCCCTGAAGCCGAGTATCTAGTAATGTCCTCATAGAGATATTGGAAAGGGTCCCCGTCCATGTGAATAGCAAAATTGGACATGGTGGGGGGAAAGTAACAAGTGGCAATGTAGATATCCCAAAGAGGTGGGTGACGATGGATTTTTAATCCATAAAAACCTGGAGTGGGGGTTGGTTGAAACCAGGGAAACCGAACCTTGGAGCCTATCCCTAATAAGAGTAGCAACACCTCTTGATCCTTGAACCCCCCAGAGTGCCGAGTGAGTTGCCGACAACTAGACCACCAAAAGTAACCAAAGATAACTGGAAGGGCCCGCTCAGGACTCTCGTGCGTCTCACAAATAAGAAGGATGTCATGTCTGCCAATCATATCAAGAAGGGACCCTGGGGCAGACCACATTATACCATTGCAGTTCCAGCAAGCTATAGCTAGCTTATTTGCCACCCCTCTTCCGTGCCGATGGAGTCATTTGTTAGGCAAGGGTTTGGACCACCCAGGAGGGGGAGAGTCCCTAATCACTGCACACAAATTACGAATAACTGCCCATTTGTTGGCTTTCCTGGTTGCGGCTACTTGTTCTATGGCTTTCTTCAATTCTTCAACCTGGAGTCGCGTAAGGTCCTCATCAATGTAGATCTTGTCCTGAACAGTAAATAATTTCCGTTTGGCCCTCAATGTCTTAATACACTTCCACAATTCTGAAGCGTATGACCAATGTGGAGTCAGGAGAGAACCATGCTCTCTCGAGAGTAACATCTGTTAACTCGAGTGTTGTGAATGAAGGCATTTTCATCTTGAAGCGTATCAGTAGGTTTGGGCACCCCACAAACCCTGAGATTGAGCGCTTTCCTATTACGGATCCTTTCTTCTTCAAATTTAGCTTGGACAGCCAACTCAACTATGGTGGGGTTCTTCTTTCTTTCTGGTTACAACGTGAACCCAAGATTGTTGGTCGGCTAGTTTTTGGCTTTGTGGAGTTGATGCTTCCTTGAGACGTTACTGCTCAGCAAGAAGAACAACCTGTTCATCTCAAATTCTTAAAATTTTAGTGTAAATTCGCAGAATTTTGAGGAGGTGGTTCGGTATGTGTAGTCTGCAATTGAGTAATGATGGCTTGATGATTTTGAAGTTGAATTGGAGATCCCTGATAATTGTTAGAGTTAAAGTGCACTATGCCTCTGTTTTGACACTTGTCAGTTTATACTGACACTTGTCAGTTTATCATATAGGCCTTCTGCCTATATATGTAACTCATTTTATGAATAATATCAATCCCTTCAGTTTTCCCTCCTAACATTTGGTATCAGAGCAGGCTTTCCCTGCCCTGTGAAAACCCTTGAGGGGGGATTTCCCTCCCCCTCATCCTTTCCTCTATTTTTCCATTTTTCATTTTCCCCCATTTTTTTCAAAATAGGGAGTATGCTCTTCATCCTTGATGGATGAATCAGAAACCAGATTTTTGAAAATTAATGGCTGCCCCCAAATATTTTTTTTTAGATGATTCTGTGATTGTGATGGTAACAATGATGATGAAGGCTGTTGTGTTTGCTGAGGTTGAATAGTATTGGATTGAAGAGATTGTTGCGACTGATTTCGCTGCTGCTGGAAATTTAGAACATTTACCGAAGGTTTTTTGTTGTTGAAGCATAGATGACTGTTGTTGCATGGCAATTTGTTGCGATTGTTGGTACCTGATAGCAAACTGCTGATGTTGCTGTAGCTGTTGTGGCTACTGCATCTGACCCTGTTGTGGCTGCTGCTGCAGTTGCTGTTGTGGCTGCTGCTGCATCTGAACCTGTTGCAATTGCTGCCGCTGCTGTTGCTGCTTTATCTGTGATAGTTGCTGTTCTTGTTGCGGCTGAGGTGAGCTCTGCTCATGAAGCTGTGGCTGACTCTCCTCTGGATGTTTCATCGGGCTTTCCTCAAACTGTTCCTGCTGATTTGAATATTCTCCGGCTGGTGTTGGTGTTGATGCTGCTGCCATCCCTGCATTAACTGTTGTTGCTGCTGATGCATCGCAATATCCCCTTGCTGCTCAAAATTAATATGCTGCAAATGAATTCCAGACGAATTTGATTGTGTAAACTTTGGCATCTTTCGTTAAATTAGGCCAACAGACCGAGATGTATACACAGTGAATCTAGCATTATTCACAGTTGGAGAGCCAAGCGCAAAGAGCAGGAGCCTAGACCAAATCAGCAATAAGAGAGGATGATAGGTTGTTTTAGAGAAGTCAACATTAAGGGGGAATGTTACCTAATGTTGACTTGTTTTTTTCTTTAGTTAGGATAGTGCACTTTAAGGGGGAATGTTAGAGTTAAAGTGCACTATGCCTCTGTTTTGACACTTGTCAGTTTATCATATAGGCCTTCTGCCTATATATGTAACTCATTTTATGAATAATATCAATCCCTTCTAGTTTTCCCTCCTAACAATAATGTGCCTGCCGTCTTTCACTTGGTCTTGCAAGGAGAGTATAATACTAGCTTGCGTGTCTAGCTGTTTCTGGGGAGAATTAATCTGTTTAGACAAACGTTGGTATGAAACTGTTGTGTGAAGGTGTTGGACAGATTTAAGAGGAGAAGCCCGTGTCTCCTCCATTCCTCCTTCATCAAGTATCCCCATAACACCAAGAACACCGGGCTGCTAAATGATTCGCAATGAGGACAACTGGGACATGCTAGGGCACGATCGGGGCTGAGCTAGGGCACAAGCATAAATCCACCTTGAGCGCAACAGAAATCCATCTCGAGCGTAGTATAAATCCACCTCAACACAATAGAAATTCACTCGAGCGCAGCAGAAATCCACCTCAACACAACATAAATCCACCTCCAACGTAGCATAAATCTACCTCAGCGCAGCAGAAATCCCCCTCAACGCAGCAGAATTCCACCTCGAGTAGAAATCCACCTCATATAAAAATATTATAGAGGTGGTAGGGAGTCAAATCCTTATTCATTATTGACATGGCTTTGTCTCCTATATTTGGGTATTTTTTTTTAAATTTTAAATGTCAATATGTTTGAAGGGGCAACATAAGAATATTTTGACTAAGATGGATTATTTTGTCTTATTGGCCGAATGCTATTCCTCCCCGTAGTTTTGCTTTTAAAAAGGGGTTTGCATTCTACGACCACACCCTTGTTTGAAGACACGGGTGTGGAAAACCCCATTAAGGGGGGAACCTGCTCTCCCTCTTGATGAGCAAGGGTAGTCAGGTTAGCTAAGCTAGATCAAGTCTCTAACTTTGAAGAGGGTATGAGTTCAAACCTTGACACCAACCTTGGGTTACGCACTGCTTTTTTGGGGAAGGGAACTGATGGGTGACTTTTTCAAGTCCTCTCAAAGATGGTGGGTGCAACAGGCCTAGCTTGCCTAGCTAGCATGGGGTATGTGAACCCATGTGGTCAAGGGTTCAAACCATGCCTAAAATTATATGTCTAAATAGGCTTGTTTAACGATCCATAATATAATTTAGGATTTCATATACAAAGGTATACGACTTATAAAAGGGAATTGTCAAATTTACTAGTAATGGAATAGTCTCATACAAAGGAAAAACAAAACTAAGGCAGATTATTTTTATATAGAAATGTGTTGAAAGACCATTTTTTTCAATATACAGTAATTATGGAAGAATGGTTGTTTGTTATATACAAAATGATTAACTTTGGTGGTAGGAGAGATTAAAATTATACGTATTAATCTTGACATTATAATATTTGACATTCATTAAAAAGATTGGACCATCATTGAATTTTGGTTTGATGGTTACAAGTTGTAGGCGAATGAGTTGGTTCATGAATGTATGAGCATTTACTTAGCATGAGTGTAGATGTAATCATGAATGCAGCAAGCACATTGAATGAGAAGTGTTTTGTCATATGCGTGTGTTGTCATAGTTTGTTGTTGTGGATGGGCCAATCTAAGTATTCGATGTTTCATATATGGGTAGTTTGGTTGGAGTTGGGAAGTTGCCAATCACCTACCACTTCTCGTAATACCTCACACCTTCTACCTTGGTTGAAGTGTCATGATGTTGGTTGAAGTATGTTCGTCATTTGTGGTTCAATTAGACCATGATGCATTGTAGATGATTGGAAGATGTATATTTGTAAGTTCTTCCTATTGTGTGACTATTTAGTTATATATAATGTACTTTTATTATAGTGTGTTGCATTATATTTTTTTGTGCATAATTGGAATAGTCCCACGGGCTACATTTGATGCCCTTGCCTAAAACAGGTTAGTGATGCTACATTTTGTCATTGTTCTTGTATGAAGTTGGCTCAAAGTTGGTAGCATGAAGTTGTGATCAACATCTTGCTCAGGAAGTTAAACAATGATGGCACATGGAAGATCTGAGTGTGGTTGATGAGTATAGTAGTCCAAGATGGATGTGATTGAAGAAGGTTGCGCATTTGATGGTGCATAGGATAGGTGTTTGGCACCAGGGCAATTGCATGATGGTGCATCTATCTTTGTGTGTGATTGGAATAGTCCCACTGGCTACATTTAATGCCCTTTCCTAAACCGGGTTAGTGATGCTACATTTTGACATTGTTTCTTGTATGGACTTGGCTCAAAGTTGGTGGCATGGAGTTGCGATGAGCATCGTTACTCAAGAAGATAAACAATGATGACACATGGAATATTTGAGTGTGGTTGATGAGCATAGTAGTCCAAGATGGATGTGATTGAAGTGGGTTGCACATTTGATGGTGCATATGATAGGTGTTTGGAACCAAAGCAATTGCATGATTATGCATCTAAGAGTGGATAAGACTAGAGTGGCATTAGAGAAACTTCAAGTTCACACAAATGATGGTGTGCAAGATGGGAGTTTGACACTGTGCCAATCACAAGTTATTGCTTTCGACAATGCATGCAATGAGAATTTGGCATGGCATGATTACAATGCGGTGTCTATCGGTTTGCATGACAAAAGTCTAGCATGGGAGTGGTTGTTGCCTATGCCTAATCAACTGAATCAACTGGGCAGGGTGATGACCAATATTTGCTTGACGTGCAAGGGTCCAACATTTAATGGAAACATAATAGTGGACCCAATTAGAGGTATTACGATTTGGAAGGCTAATGGGCAGATGAATGAGCAGACTGGAGAAGGTTACTCGTTGGAACATTGGGGAATTGTAGTGGATTGGTACATGAAACTAATATAGGGCAAGTATCAGATCTGCGAGGAGTAGTAAAAAGCTTTTAAGAAGGACTTCAAGTTGTTAGAAATCTACAAAATAGAGCAAAGTAACACATAGTTTGTTTGGTCCTACAATTGGATGTTGAAGGTGTTGGTCAACCAATTATAGGGGGCATAATGTGTTGATCAACCAATTAGAAATAGATCAAAGAGTAAGACATTACCCTTGGATTTAGATGTAATGACTAAATGTTGGGTTGTATCTTGTTTTGTCATTGGGGGGTGTTGTTAGGATAAAAGTTGTACTAAGACAACTAGGCAACTGTTGATATAGTATAGTTTATTTTTAGTATAGGATATAGTCTAGATAGACTATCATCTATTTTTAGGATAAGGATCAAAATAGTGATCTGAGCAAAGCAGAGGTTGTGCAAGGTCCCAAGGATGATGATGGCAAAGCACTTTCAGCTTGTAGGCCTGTTGGTTACGAATCTGCCATGAGGAAAGGATTTTGGGTTAATGCGCCCAGATTCGCCCACCAAAGATGAAAGGCCGGAAGGAAGAGATGCCTTCCGAGCCAATCTCCGGAGAAGGCCGGCTCCTTTTGGGGGTTTTCTGATTTAAGCTAAGAGTACAGGAAAGAGATAAATGAACAGAAAGGAATTTACAAATATACGTGGAGGTTGGTGGGGGGAACTAACAGTACGGGAACACACCAATTACCGCTACTTACTGCATTATAAACACAAAGCATGACTAAGAACTGCAAAATCTATGTGTACTTCCGATACCTAAGCAGTGTATGCACAGCTTCAATGATCCCCTAGCAAACATTCCCTACAAGGAACTAACAACACGGCAATGCATCAATCACCAGATACATACACTAACATAGGTAGAAAGCAAACCTAGAGATATCAGAGCCAGGTATATGTGTGACGTAGAGAATTTAACCGCACAGCTTCAATGGCTCCCTAACAGACATTCCCTACAAGGAACTAACAGTACGGGAGCGCATCAATCACCAGATACGGACCAGCAACGTAACACATAACTGATGGAACTGCTACCACATCTATTCTATGTATCCTTTAAACTATTAAGTACAGAAAATGCTCAGACAAGCGATGCTAAAGGCACCTGATCACCAAATGCTGAAATGAATCAACGAGCCGTGACACAGGTTAGCCTTAGGCATGAATATAAAGAAAGGCAACATAAAAAATAGAGACAGCAGAACAGAACCAGGCATACAGATTATATTTATAAGCAGAAGCACGGTTACAATAGGCACAGTGGTTCCCTAACAGACATTCCCCTTCCACCCTTTACAATGAATTCATGGTGGGTTTTTATAGCCCGAGTCCCTCCCGTTACATTAATGGGCACAAGGTCCCACTCAAACATAAGCTGACAAAAGCGGCGAAAGAGCTGCAAATGCTGACCTTTTGTCGGACCGGACTGTACCCGCAGCATGGTCTTCCTGGAAGCTGGACAGCTTCGTGGCGGTGTGTTGGTCTGAACTTTACTCTGGCAGTGATGCGGGTAGCTGGAGCAGGTAGAACCTCCAATCGGCTTTAAATGAGGTCACTGGCATAGGCAGTGCAGCCCACGCTCGTCCTTTTGCTCGGCACGTTTCGGCCCAAATCCCGGAGCTGGACACTTGTCAGGTGATGGATGATGCTGTGTGACACGTGTCTGCCTTGGAAGGCAGTTCGTCCAACTTCGCTTGGGATCAGAGCGTCTCGGGTTGCGCGGGCAGAGAACAGTGCAGTCGGGAAGGCCTTCATGCCTTGGTCAAATTCTGAGTTTGTCTCCCCACTGCGCACCTGTCAAGGGCGCACTCCGACTTCGCTGCGAAGTCGGACTGCGCACAGGTGAAAACTGGTGTCTGCCGCCGTACGGACTTGCTCCAGCACTTATCATTCTTCTGTCAGCCTGCCAGTTGCAAGGTGCGCCCAGAAAAGAGGGCGAAGTCAGACTTCGCAACAGAACTGGGCGAAGTGCGTACTTCGCACCAAAACTGGGCGAAGTGCGTACTTCGCACCAGATCGGGCGAAGTGCGAACTTCGCACCAACACTTAGCCATTTTTCGGTAACTTGCTGGAAAGTTTGAAAATCAACTGAGGGGCTCCGAGAAAGGGGGGAAAGAAAGAGAATGCGGGAAAGAAAGAGGAAGGGAGAGAAGAAGGAAGGAAAATAGAGGAAGAGGGGAAAAGAAGAGCAGCACTGTTACAAACTTGAAAACATTGCACCCCGTGCAAAATGTGACAACATTTCTGGCGGCTCGCGGGGTGTCGAGCTCGCCTCGGCGCAAAGAATCCATGCCTTCATCCTTTGGGTGCAGAGGAACTTGCCTCCCCTGCCTTTTGCTGCTCTAGCTGTTCTCCTTGCGGCAACTGTTCTTCAGATTCATCTTTGTCAGTTGCCTCCTCAGAATCACCTTCCGAAAGCTCTCCATCTCTTGCTTCTGCCTCGCAGATGCGAGTGTATGCGGCCTGGGCTTGGCGCCAGGCTTCTGCCTCGAATGGCCGGCGGTCAGCTACATCTTCTAATGCTGCGTGGAAAGCAGCGACCGCGTGCAGGTCGATGGTGAGGTATCTTTTCTCTAACTCCTGGAAGTAGGAGCTGATCTTGCAATATTTGGACACCATCTGAGTGACCTGATTGTCTTGAATTGGCTCAGTCCAGCTATCAATTTCAGCTGTATCTGCTTCGAAGGACTGCCAATTCCTTTTCACCTGATCTAGGGTGAGAAGCTCGCCATTCTCAACAAAACCTGGGCACCCTAGTTCAGAAAGAGCGCGAAAGGGGGCCAAACAAATGTCTCTTTCATGTACAAATGCGTCTAGCATTCGTCTGGCCACTCTCACCTCTTCAACTTTTTTGAAATATTTGTGCAAGGTCACCCTTGCACCTGCCCATTCTGCAGCGAATGAGGACACGGGAGAAAATTGGAGGCCGTTGCGCTCGCGCTCCTGAAGATTTACCGCCAGGTCCAGCCATTGCTTCGCCTGACGTTCGGCCTCCTCTACCACAGGCTTTCCCTGGGCAGAAACTTCTTGGATTCTGGATGCGAAATCCAGAACTGCCATCGCCTTGTAGGTGTGGGGCTTGCATTCCCGCAGCAAACCAGCCCGCATCTCCTTAACTTTCTTCTTTGAAAAGACCGTCGCTTGAGATGTTCTCTCTGCAAGTTGCGATCGCGCTTGCTTCAAAGACTCTTGGAGCTGAGAAATCTGCTCCAAGGCTGCTTGCTTTTCGGTTGCGGCCTGTTGCTGGGAAGCGGCCAGCTGGGCTTTGAGTTCATCTATTTCTTGCCGCGCCGCTTCCAGCTGCTCAGTGGACCTGGACAGGTCCTCTTCAAGCTGCCTTGTTTTGTCTTGCAACCCGAAAAGCTCTTCCCCGCTCCTCCGTACTTTTGACAAAGAGATTATCGCCTTTGCGCATGATCGACTGAATCTCGTATTGCTTGTTGATGTCGTCAAAGCTCTTCTCCTTTGTCTGGAGCTCGTAGTCCCCCCTGGTCATTTCCCGGAGAGGCTTCTTCACTTTTGGGATTATCTTCTCTGTTGTAAGCACTCTCCTCTCGAAATTGTACTTGGCGCGCTTTACCGGGGCGGCTATCTCTTCAGGTCTCCTCCGTTTCAGGTTCTGGAGGAAAGAGACAGAATATTCTACAGCTCTCGTTGCCAAGGGCAAGTCGTCTGTATTCTGGAGGTCGTCCATAAAATCTGGTTCCCCCAGCCTAGGGTTCTGCTGAGACGTCTCTCCTGCGGGAATGGGATCAGGAGGAACCGGATGGACACTGGAAGGTTCGGCCGCTTCTGGGGGCGACCGGGAAATGGAGATGGGGGCGGCTGATACTGCAAGGGTTTGAAGCGGCTGAGATGGAGGATGTGACAGTGAATGGACGGCCTCAGCGCTAACTTCGGGCGAAGGGTTTGGAGTTGTGCTCAGAGATAGGGAAACGTTAGGGTTCTGAGCAAACTGATCAAAAGAATGGGGGCCGCTAGAAGGACGTGGAGACGGGGAGGATGATGCGGCCATAGCTTGCTCGGATTGAGCGGGAGACGGAGTGGGGGTAGGACTGGATGAGACCAAAGAGACGGGGGCAGCAAACGTACCTGCGGGCTCCGCCTGAGCCGATGCCGGGGGAATGTCCGCGCTTTGGTTCCGGCGGCGAGCTTGGGACCGCCTAGAGAAACTGTCCCCGCGGCGGCAGGACGCGGCCGCGGCTCGCGATCGGTCGCCGCACTATCAGGCTAGGGTCGCCTGATTTTTTCAACTCTCTTCCTTTTCTTTTCCTCTGGAACAATGGTTGGATCCGGGGAAGGAGATGAAGCAGGTGCAGCAGGTGCTGATGCTCCCACGGTAAACTTGTACCGGGGTTTGACTTGCAGAGGGTCTGCCGCAACCGGTCTGCTCTGTGGCGGCGCTGGCGCCTTTTGTGCCTGAGGGATTGCCTCGGGCGTTGCCTTGACTAACTCTTTCGCCCTCTCGTGTGCCACCTTGGAAGCCACGGGCTGCATTGGTTCGACTCGGATGTCCGCCGGGCCCACGCCGGCAGCTTGCCGAAGTGTACAATCGTTGGGAAGGAGACCCTCCTTTATAGTCCTCAAAGGGGCCTCGGGGAACGTAACCTTGATATGCGAACGGCCGCCAACCGTCATGATGCTGGTCATAGAGAACCGAAAAGTCGTCATCTACAGCCAGATTCCTTCTTGTGGATTTGTCGTGCCGCGTGCGGCATCTCATCTTCCAAAGATTCAAGAATCTTTTCTTTAGACCAGTTAAGGCCTGCTATCTTGGATAAAAACTTTTTAAACCCTGGAGATGTGAACTGGTGGTCCGGGTTTCGCTTGGGGTCATATGTCACCTCCTCGCAATAAAAATCCTGCCAGGGAGGAGAAGCTTCCATCAATTCAATTTCCCAGTCAAGGTCCACATGGACCACATCGCACTTATCCTCGGTTATATCTGCCCGGGGGCAGAGATGTGTGAACTTTCCCCTTATCCCATATGGGTCATACTTCCAACGCTGCGGCAACAGAACCAGGCCAATCCGGGAAAACTCCTGCTCAAGGTAGACATGCTGTCCTACCTCAGTAATCTCAACGTTTGCCCAGGAAAGAGGATATTGAAAAATCTGTCCTCTCTTCTTTCCTAGACCAAACTCCTCCTCAACATAATCCATCTGCCGGGCAACCTCCATCCCGAACAGATGCTCTGTACACCAGTAGGGCAGCAAATGGGGTTTGCCCTTGAATCCGTAGATTCTGACCACAATTCCCTGCGTCGCTCGAAAACGTCCCCGAGCTTCTGATTTAGCAAAGCGCTCGTCATTTCTCTCGGGGGACGGGGAATTTCGCTTTCACTGAAGACTGACATGACGAATCCCAGAAAGTTGAAGTTGAACTTGTAGTAGGACCCTTTCCGGTATAAGTCATCCGTCCAGTTGTAGACGGGCTGTGGCTCTCCCCTCTCGTTGACCTTCTTTAGGTTCAGGATCGGCATCAGGGGGTGCAAATGGTACAAACAAAGCCAGGCTAGAACAGAACTGAAACGAAAATCGGTAGACTGCCTCTTCTGGATCTTCACCAGGCTGGAATGAATGGCGTAAGCCAGCCAGTCTGCCCAGTCAAAAAATATGGGGCGCTTTCCACTTCTCTGCGCCGCTGGTTCGTAAGATTCTCCACACAGGAGGCATTCTGCCAGCGCTAGCTGGTACGGCTGTACCAGCTCATCGGAGTCGCAGCCGAGAATCCATGCCAGTATGGTATATAGATACTTGCTCTGGAATTTCGCCAAGGGCATGGGGCCGGTTGGCCACTGTCCAACTGCAAGCGGGGCGTTCAGCTCTGAATTGAGGAAATCCCTCATCCGTTTGGTATTCGCGAAGCGTCCCGCTTGCTCGCCCAAATTTATCTTTCTGAGGATTGTGCTGGAGTCGTACTCCAACCCTGGGGCGAAAGCTGGCTGGACAGTCTCCCTGCGCAGTGTGAACAAGGGTTTACCGCTGGAGCTGCAAATTTGCCGGGTAACTGGTCTGTAGTGTCTGACAATTAGGTCTACCAGTTCCGGGCATTGGTGGACAGGAGGGCACAAGAATCTGAAGAGGTTGGACTTGTACGCCGCTCCGAAATGGTGGGAGGGCGAAACTTTGTCAGCCCAGCTCTCCACATTTGACCGCAGCTTCGTCAGGCTCATAGAAAAAGAGCCGTCCACGTATCCCGCCAAGTAATTTACCGGAGGTGGTGGGGCTTGCCCACGCTGTACTTTTTTAGGCCGGGATTTTGACTTTCTCTCCGGCGGTGTTTCACTTCTGAAAACGCCCGGCCGCGGTAAATCCTTGGGTTCGCCACTTTCGCTGGATGGCGCTGACACTGGCATCTTTCCTCTGTCCATCTCTCCGAATCAGCAATAATTACAAGTTCAGGGCGTCTACAGCAGATTTCGCTGTCACAGGAATAATTTGCACCGTTTAAGGAATAATCTGTGCAATCTGGAATGTTTGAATACATCTGACCCCCTTTTCTAGATAAAGACAGCGCCATTAATGCCGCGCAGGAGGGGGTAGGTCGGCTGAGTTATGCTTCTTTGGTGGCTGCGCAGGAGAATGTTTGGAAAAAGGTGCCCCGGCAGACGTGCCATGTTCTTTTGCTTGCACTTTTCGTTGAGGAACGTGCAATCATTAATTTTGTCTTGGACGCTGCGCCATGGCTGACGTCACTGCCGCAATCCGGGCACACTGCTCAAGAAAGAACCTTTGGTGCGGAAACCCACCTTGAAACGGTCGCAACGCGCCTTGGGCCCAGCTTAGAACTTTTTGAATATTTTATTCATTTTTTGAAATTTTGCCCAAACTGGCCCAGAAAGCGAGGCGTAGTCGGACTTCGCCCAAAGTTGGGCGCGGTCCGACTTCGCCCGAATTTCGGGCGAAGTTCGAACTTCGCGCGAAGTGCGCGTTGAACTGTTCCTTCTTCTTTTCTTTGCCGCGCTCAAGGATTGAGCGCAGTCTGGTTTCTTTGCAACCTTCGGACTTTGGCCAACACTTAACGTTTTTCTGCTCCCTGAACTGGATGAGCTGCGCAGTGCGAACGCTGAGGCGGGTTCGGACTTCGGCCGAAGTTCGGGCGAAGTACGAACTTCGCGCGAAGTTCGCACTTCGCGCGGAAGTTGTGCGCAGCGCGTACTTCGCGCGGAAGCCGGCCGAAGTCGGACTTCGCGCGCGAAGTCAGTCTTCGCTCAAAGCTGAGCGGAGCCTGTCCTTTGTGTGCCTTTGCGGTCTTCCCTTCGTTCGAGCTTCGCACTTTGGCTGGCCCGAAGTCCGACTTCGCTGCGAAGTCGGGCTTCGGCCAACACTTAGTCATTTTTTAGCCTTTTTTCCTTTTTCTTTCTTTGCTTCTTCCTTTTGCACAGCCCGAACTTCGCCCCTCCTGAGGGGCGACGACAGACTTCGCTGCGAAGTCTGTCTTTCTCTCCCATGTCACAGTTAAGCTCAAAAAGAATGAAAAATAACAATTTAAAAGCTGAAAGCTGGAAACTATACATGCTGGGAAATGAAAATGCATAAGGGAAATTTTTACAAGGAAGGGCCACTCGGGCACCTTCAGCAGCGGTAAATTTTTAAATGGAACCCGTTGACAGGGATAGGCAGGAGCTGACCCTCCATATCCCGAAGTACATAGGCATTAAACTGGTTCACCCGGGCAATCTGATAAGGGCCCTCCTGCAGAGCATCAAACTTCCCGTGATTACCTGGCTTTGCTTTATATGAGTCCCACTTCAGCACTAGGTCCCCGATTTCGAAAACTCGGGCAGTGGTGCCTTTGGCAAACCAGCCTTGAGTGGCTGCAATGTGATCAGTGAAGGCCTGGTATGCACTTTCTCTGTCTTCTTCCAACTGCAGGAGTTGGCACAGCCTGTCGTCCACCGGGTCTCCGCTGCTCCTGTCTTCGTCCAACATCCACAGGGGTGGATCTCGATGTGTGATGGCATGACAGCCTTCTTTACCATAGACGAGCGCATAGGGGGACGTTCTGAGGGATTTCTTGAACGCAACTCGTCCGCCCAAGCGCCCGGTTCAGGAGCAAGTGCCAAGTCCGCTTGTTTCTGTCAATGGTCCTCCGGATGATTTTCAGGAGGTTCTTGTTAGTAGACTCGGCAAGGCCATTCCCCTGCGGGTAGTAATTAGAAGACATCTTGTGATAGATGCCAAGTCTCGCGGTGTACTCCGTGAGTACAGCGCCTGCGAATCCCGGACCGTTGTCTGTCACAATTGATTCTGGAACCCCGAAGCGGGTAATCATGCTCTCAATGAACCTGATGACCGTTTCTTGGTCCGCGTTCTTGGTCGGGATCGCCTCTGCCCACCGTGTAAAATAGTCAGTAGCTGTAAGAATAAACTTGTGGCCGGCAGAGGAGTTAGGAGAAATCACCCCAATGAAGTCTAGACCCCATTGCTGGAACGGAGTCTCGGCTTGAATCGGCTGAAGGGGCAAGGGTGCTTTTCTGCTTCGGCCAGCAAACCTCTGGCATTGATCACATTTAGAGCAGATCGCATGAGCGTCTGCGAATAGAGTGGGCCAATAGTACCCAGCTCTTATTATTTTTAAGGCCGTTGGCCTTGAAGAATGGTGACCCCTAGGCATCCCGGAATGAAATTCTCCGAGGACCCTAGGCTGGTCAGATTTAATGACGCACCGCAACAGGATGCCGTCGATGTTTTTGAAGTAAAGCCCCTCGGGGCGAAGAGTGTACTTGAGTGCACCCAGCCGAAATCTCCTTCGTTGTGAGGCGTTCAGGTGATCGGGACATCTTCCGGTGCAGAAGTATCTCACCAGTTCATCTGTCCAATCACTCCCCTCCGATAAGGAGTTGGCTAGGTAGATGCGTGTCGCCGTGTCCTCCCACTTACAGCGGAGATGCCGGCTACGCGCTTCGGGCCAATTCCTGACACAAGGCTCGGCCTCTGATAAGCTTGGTGGGCCGCACTTCGATGTCGAACTCCTGGATTTTTGCAATCCATCCTGCTCTCTTGTGACCCGGTTCTCCTTGTAAGATGAAGCTACGAACATCCGGGTGAATCACAAAGACAGTAGTCTTGCTCTGGGAGACAAAGTGCCTGAACTTTCGAAGGGATTTCATAACAGCGTGAACCTGCCGCTCTATAAAATTGTACTTTTCTTCATGCGGCAGAATCACTTGGCTCAGGAACGCTATGGGGCGCTCCTCGCCATCGCTTCCCTTCTGAGTTAGGACTGCAGCGTAGCTTTCGGGCTCTCCCACCGCATACAGGATGAAGTCCTTGGAGTAGTCCGGGTTTGTCAACACCGGAGCTTGTGCAATTCGGGCCTTGATCTCCTCGAAGGCTTGCTCTCTCTCATCAGTCCATTCGTAATGTGTATCTTTCTTAAGCAGTTCGGCCATAGGCTTGATCACCTGTGCGAAGTCCGGGATGAACTTCCGCACAAAGTTAATCTGACCGAAGAAGGACTGCAGCCCTTTTTTGTCGATGGGGGCTGGCAAGCGAACGAGGGCTTCTGCTCTGTCAGGGTCAATGGCGAGGCCTTCCTCGGAGATGACATGTCCCAGCAGCTTTCCTTCCTTCACCGCGAAGACAGACTTCTTCGGGTTTATAGAAATGCCGAATTCTCGACAACTCTCAAATATTTGCCGTAGGTGCGAAACATGATCTCCTCGTTGGTGAGAGAAAACAGTCATGTCATCAAGGTAGATGACAATAATCTTATTGAGCAGCTCTCCGAAGGCCAGGTCCATGGCCCTTTGGAATGTGGCACCAGCATTAGATAAGCCAAACGGCATGCGCTGATAGGCGAACGTCCCCCACTTGGTGGTAAACGCCGTCTTATGCTGGTCCTCATTTTTGACCCAAATCTGGTTGTAGCCGGAAAATCCATCTAAAAGTGAAAATCTCTGGGCTCCAACAACGATATGTAGGATCTGGTCGATTTGGGGAAGCGGATAGTGGTCCCGGAGGGAAGCCTGGTTTAGGTTTCTGAAGTCGACACATAGACGAATGTCGCCATTCTTTTTCCTCACGGGCACCAAATTCGCGACCCAGGATGAATGTTTGATGGGGTAGATGATCTTGGCCTCCAGGATCTTCAAGAGCTCGGTCTTCATCATGGCCTCAATCTTCGGATTCACGGCCCTCTGCTTCTGTCGGAATGGCTTGGCGCCATCCTCTAGCTCAATAGTATGCTGGATGACAGTTTTGTCATACCCCCTCAAATCTTCGTAGCACCAGGCCACGATGTCGGGGAATTCTTGGCATAGTGATCTGATTTGCTCCAGTTCCTCCGACGTGCAGTCTGTTCCGACCTTGATAGTTTTACCAGGTTCAAGTTCCAGGTCAGCATACTGCCTCGGGTCTACTTTGATTCTGTGGGATATTGCTCTGTCATTCTGATCAAAGAGACTTTCTAATGTAATCAGTCCTTTTGGGACGTGATTATTCCGTAACTGTATCAACCCCTCATATTGCTCGTCATCATGGTCTCTACCTTCGATTACACACACTTCGTTAACCAGGAATGTGACGATCTCCTCGTCACAACTGAACACCCGCCGCTGGTGTCCTTATCGTGCACGTAAGGCCCGTAGATAGTACGAACCGGCTTCGGTTTCCGGACAACGTCTTCACCGGAACGCACTGGCTCCAACGGACGCCGTAATATCAACGTGCTTGTTTTTCTCACGCGATATTGCCTTAACATTCAATGAGTCGAATGACTCCATCAGGTCCCACACCCGATTGCGGTACGCTCTAAGATAGTGTCGTTTGGATGCGCACTTCTCCGTAACTTGGTGACACACCAGCTCTGAATCTCCAAAAATCTGCAGGTGTTTGATTCCGAGCCTCTCCGCCTTTCGCAAACCCAGGCATAGGGCTTCGTATTCCGCCGAATTGTTAGTGCAGCTCCAGGCCAACCTGTAGGTATAGTCCTTCTGGATTCCGGTTGGAGAAACCGGAGTACCCCTGCACCGGCGCCATTCTTGCATCGCGCGCCGTCAAAGAAAAGCTTCCACAGCTCATCGGGTGCAGGTCCTACCTCCTTCGCAGCTGACATGTCAAGCCTCTCGGGCTGTACAATGGAGTAACAGCCTTGCTCTGTCCCGATTACGGCATTGAAGTCCCGCAACGAGAACTCGTCTTCGAGCTGCAGCACTTCGAGGGCTTGCTCACTCACTCCACCGTCACCGCCTCTTCCTCTCGACAACCGGACCATGCAGCCCATCTCTCCTCCGGGTATCTTGTCTACTAGGAAGGGGGAAGGCTTCTCATTAAAAATTTTCAGCCTCCTTCCTTTGAAGGGCACTTCCATGTGTGAGTAGTCTAGAGACAGTACCCGCCCAACTTCGCAGTGAACTCCCGAGAGAGACACATGCCGAAGTAAGGTTCCAAGTCAACAACCACGACCTCTTGGATGACTACGATGTCGAGAGCCTTGTGCAACCGGATAGGGATGTCCTTTATGACACCAACTGTCTTGACAGGGGTGCCGTCTAATTGCAGCACGCCTTGGCTGCTCCGTGTGTATTCCATCCCGATCTCATCGCGACGGCCTTCGGCATCACAACCGAGGAAGCACCAGAATCCACCATGCAGTTAGGAACTATGTGCCCTTGCATCCGTAAAGACAGATAAAAGGGTGGCGGTCTGTTCTTCCCAGTGGCGGAGACTGTCAAAGGTTGAACCAGGACAGCAGGCTGAATCTGCTTGCCGCTCTTCATGTTCTTCAGTGATTCTTGCAGCAGATCCACCTGGCCTGGGAGCAGAAGAGCATCATACATGCTGATTCTCGCGGGCGTTCTTTTCAACTCGTCTACAATGCTGTAGCCCGAGGTACTAGCTCCCTCTGCTTGTTTAGCCGGCTCATACTTCGTCCGGTATTGCTGGGTGGCCTCAACTCGCTGTCTCTTGGTCGAGACGGTACCTCGCCTTCTCCCGGGCTTGTTCTTTGGTTTCACTCGGAGGCTGAAGTACAGGAGCTTTAGCCGGGGTTGGGGCCCTCGCTGGAGGTTTGGCTGGAACAAGGGCAGCCTTTGCTGGAGAAGGCTTGACTGGAGCTTTATCTTTGGATGCCTTCTCTTGGGCTGTGTAGGGCCACAGCCGCTTGTATGGTGGCAGCCCGCCGGGCTGCGGTTTCTCTCTTCTTGCGTAGACTTGCAAAGGCTTGGCCGCATCCGCAGCTTTCTTTTCTTCCTTGGCAGGCGGCACTAGATTCTCTTCTGGGAGGGCGAAGTTGGCTTCGCCGTCCAGGATCATGTACAGTTCATCATCCTCTATAGCGCTGCCGGCCAAGGTCTGGATGTAGTGCTGGTGCAAAGTGCGTCTTCCTCCGAATGCGGGTCATTGCACGTAGTGCACCAGTTAACCTGGTCGGGAGGACCAGGCGGGTCTTCTATAGCAGCATTTCTTGGAGGCGGACGCCTCTGCGGCTGATGTTCCGGGGACTTGTCTTTCGTTAGCGCCGGGGGCGCATATGGCCTCCTAGGAGCAAGGTCCATCTGGGCCTGCTTTTTCTTCATAGCGGTCATGTCGTTGGACATGGCATGGTATCCGGAGGCCAAAGCCCGCACTTCCTGTAGAATCGTGTTCTGGATGCTGCTGTCAGGTGGCGGCAACTGTGCCGGTGGAGGCAATGCGGCTAATGGAGGAGGGTTAGAATAAGGGGCGTACTGCGGGGGAGCAGGAAGTGCTGGAAAGTGCGGAGCGGGAGGAGGCGGGTGAGGATAATGCAATTGAGGTGGGCCGTAAGGAGTTACGACCGGCGCAGGATTCCACTGCTGCTGGGGCTGCTGTCCTGATGTGGACGGCGCACCGCCGGAGCGTGGAGGATACCGGGATCCGGGGAAGTCGGGATGAATGGGTTCCCGCACCTCGGACGGAAGTCTCGCCGATGGAGATAATGTCGCCTTCAGCTTGCCGGGCAGCCTCGTACAGCCGCAGAAACTCGTCAATTCCGGCAATCTTCAGCAAGCAGTGCATATGTCCGAGTTGAAGGATCTCGGATAGTAGTGAGCAGCCATGCCGGCCGAAGGCCGAAGTTCGCGAGGTACCCGTTTCCAGGATCTCGCAAACCCGATGTTAAAATCGTACACCTCCTCTTGAGGATGTCTCTCGGATAGCTTGGAACCGATGCAAGAGAGAAGTAGGGTCAGCGGACTCGTTGCATCCTTTTACGAGCCTCCCGGCAAGTCGGGCCACCCCGTGATGGATCCCTCTCGCGCGCGATCTCCACCAAGAGAGAAGCTTTCCCCTCATGGAAAGGGCCAGCAGACGGGTCTTCACACTCTCATCGGTAATAGTATGCAGTGCGGCCAGGGCAAGGATGTCCTGGATGTGCTCGTACGCCGTCTTGCCGTAGCCGTCGTATGTGGGAATAGACTTTAAAGCAGCCAGGGGCACAGCTTGCTGTCCGACCAGGGCCAAGGGCCCCGTAGAGTCCACCGCCGGGAAGAGATCATCGTCATTCGGCTGTTGGGCAGCCATTTCTTCCTCTTCTTCTCCGCCGTCGGTACTTTCCGAGGATGCAGGATCTTCTTCTTCCTCGGCCTCTTCTATTTCGTACTCAGCTCCTCCGACTTCGGCTTCGGCCTCTTCTTGGATTTCAGCCTCGGCTTCGTCGAAACGAGCTCGCAGATCAGCCAGCCAGGGAACTTCGCCTCGAGCGTTGATGTCCAGTTCGTAGAACTCAGGCGGGCTTCTCGGATCCCTTGCTCGCCACCTTCTTGTGTGCATGAAGGTGCTGGGACCGGTCTGTCGGACTCAGAGGATTTGTTCGTGCAGAGTCGCCAGGTGTTCAGATTTGGAACAGCAATGAAGCGAACACCGGTGCTTCAATTCTGTCTGGGGTGAGAAACTTCCTTGTCTCACCGAGAGCTCAGGATCCACTGTCAGCGCCAGGTGGAGACTGATCAGAAAATCTCTCTTCAAACGTGGGACCAGGGTCCCACCGGGCGTGCCAGAGAAACTGTTGGTTACGAATCTGCCATGAGGAAAGGATTTTGGGTTAATGCGCCCAGATTCGCCCACCAGAGATGAAAGGCCGGAAGGAAGAGATGCCTTCCGAGCCAATCTCCTGAGAAGGCCGGCTCCTTTTGGGGGTTTTCTCGATTTAAGCTAAGAGTACAGAAAGAGATAAATGAATAGAAAGGAATTTACAAATATACGTGGAGGTTGGTGGGGGAACTAACAAGACGGGAACACACCAATCACCGCTACTTACTGCATATAAACACAAAGCATGACAAAGAACTGCAAAATCTATGTGTACTTCCGATACCTAAGCAATGTATGCACAGCTTCAATGATCCCCTAGCAAACATTCCCTACAAGGAACTAACAACACGGCAATGCATCAATCACCAGATACATACACTAACATGGGTAGAAAGCAAACCTAGAGATATCAGAGCCAGGTATATGTGTGACGTAGAGAATTTAACCGCACAGCTTCAATGGCTCCCTAATGTACATTCCCTACAAGGAACTAACAAAGACGGGAGCGCATCAATCACCAGATACGGACCAGCAACGTAACACATAACTGATGGAACTGCTACCACATCTATTCTATGTATCCTTTAAACTATTAAGTACAGAAAATGCTCAGACAAGCGATGCTAAAGGCACCTGATCACCAAATGCTGAAATGAATCAACGAGCCGTGACACAGGTTAGCCTTAGGCATGAATATAAAGAAAGGCAAGCATAAAAAATAGAGACAAGCAGTAATGCAACCAGTGCATACAGATTATATTTATAAGCGTAAGCACGGTTACAATGGGCACAGTGGTTCCCTAACGTACATTCCCCTTCCACCCTTTACAATGAATTCATGGTGGGCTTTTATAGCCCGAGTCCCTCCCGTTACATTAATGGGCACAAGGTCCCAGTCAAACATAAGCTGACAAAAGCGGCGAAAGAGCTGCAAATGCTGACCTTTTGTCGGACCGGACTGTACCCGCAGCATGGTCTTCCTGGAAGCTGGACAGCTTCGTGGCGGTGTGTTGGTCTGAACTTTACTCTGGCAGTGATGCGGGTAGCTGGAGCAGGTAGAACCTCCAATCGGCTTTAAATGAGGTCACTGGCATAGGCAGTGCAGCCCACGCTCGTCCTTTTGCTCGGCACGTTTCGGCCCAAATCCCGGAGCTGGACACTTGTCGTGTGATGGATGATGTCGTGTGACACGTGTCCGCCTTGGAAGGCGCTCGTCCAACTTCGCTTGGGATCATAGCGTCTCGGGTTGCGCGGGCAGAACAATGCAGCGCCGGGAAGGCCTTCATGCCTTGGTCAAATTCTGAGTTTGTCTCCCCACTGCGCACTCGTCAAGGGCGCACTCCGACTTCGCCGCGAAGTCGGATCGCGCACAGGTGAAAACTGGTGTCTGCCGCCGTACGGACTTGCTCCAACACTTATCATTCTTCTGTCAGCCTGCCAGTTGCAAGGTGCGCCCAGAAAAGAGGGCGAAGTCAGACTTCGCACCAAAACTGGGCGAAGTGCGAACTTCGCACCAAAACTGGGCGAAGTGCGTACTTCGCACCAAAACTGGGCGAAGTGCGAACTTCGCACCCAGACTTAGCCATTTTTCAGGTAACTTGCTGGAAAGTTTGAAAATCAACTGAGGGGCTCCGAGAAAGGGGGGAAAGAAAGAGAATGCGGGAAAGAAAGAGGAGGGGAGAGCAGAAGAAAGGAAAATAGAGGAAGAGGGAAAAAGAAGAGCAGCACTGTTACAAACTTGAAAACATTGCACCCCGTGCAAAATGTGACAACAAGGCCTTGGTGCCTTTTTGGACTCTTTGTTGGATAGACAAATGCCATTCCTTTTTGTGGAGTTAGAATTCCTCATGGCTCCAACCTGACTTGTGGTGTCATGACAACAATGACACCATCCCTAGTGGTGCCAATGCCCATAGAGAGACAAACCTACAACTTCAACTTCATGTGTTGGCACGAAGTGTTAGAAGTATAGAGTAAATTCTTCTAGCACTAGGTGTCAAGGACACATCTACACACGTCCAGTCTTGCCACTTGGCATCCCATCAAATTGCAACGACTGCAGAGGAAGTAGAACAAATAATTTTATAATTTGTTCATAAAATTACTTCTTGATCAATTTGAAGTTGAATTGTTTCACCTTTCAAATACTTGTAACTTTTGTAGATTTTGTATAAAACTTGAGTAGAGGCTTCTTCTACTTTTTTGGTTCTATTCCCTTCTTTTTCTCCTTCTCACCCTACAGATTTAGACTGTTCTTTTAGTGCCTAAGCTTTTGTTCTACTACTTCTCTCAAAGCATTGGAATGGAGTGCCTTGCACCCTACAACAACATGCATTTCATGTCCTAAGCCTATTTATTGTTGTTAACATGGCTACATAAAGCTTATACTCTGTAGTGTATTTACATTTGCATTATTTGTAAATAAAATTTCATGCTTATGTCAAGGAATTCTGTTGTGCCCTATTGTTTGTTACGCGACTATGATTTAATGTTTTGGTGCCACAAGCTGGTTAAGGGAGTTCTCCTTCGGAGCACCACATCATGGACCCCGCAGTGCAAATTAAGTGGTATCAAGGTAGGTTATGATCATTTGATTTCTTTCATCTCACCCTATATTATTTGTAGTTATTCTTGTTGAGGACATAGCCTCCAATGCGTTTCATTGCTCGATGTTCACTTGTACACATTTGTGGTACAAGAATAAAAGCGTCATAGTAGGTTCAATATTTGAGTACCTTGAAGAACATACATTTATAGAGAAATGTCAGAGATGGAAAAGTCATCAACGCAGGGGAACAAGACACAAGACATCAAGAAGCTCATTTGAGACGCCTTGGGAAAATAGAGGAATGCATTCTTTGTGTAGTTTTTTGATCTCTTGATCAATATGGGAGCTTCGTCCTCAGCTGCCAACCCTTCACTTTCTAGAGCCATAGCCCTCTCAAAGTGCATATCAACATCGACATTCCTGTCTTCTCAGTTGAGATCAATGCCAAAGAGTTGGACGCATGTCTTCAACAACTTAAAGTCTTTTTTGTTACCAATCGGTTCTTTGAAATAGATAGGATAACTATTATGACCTTGAAGATGTTGAAATTGGTTGCTTGTTGGTGGTAGGCCACTAATAGAAGATGAGGGGATTGCCATCATGAATCAGACCACGTTCATGAAGCTGGCGTAGGACAAATTATACCCATTACGTCAATATGAGGACAAATACATGCATTGCCAGTGTCTGTGTCAGTGCAATGATAAATATATCAAGCAGTATATTATCAAGTTCAATGAACTTCTCAGACAGTTGGGCATTGACATTGACAATAGGCACCCGGTCTTGAAGTGCGTTATTGGCTCCAATACGACCTCTATTTGATGATGGAGTTCCTTCCAATGGACTCCTTGGCGCAAGCATTCTGCTTCACATCAAAACAAGAAGAAAGGTTGCGAGCACAATAGAAAATTTTGACATTAGCTTCATATGGGATGCTGCTAGCATCGAAAGCCAAGGCGCTAATTTTATGACCACCTATAATGCCAATGCCCAAGGGTCTCTCATTGTCGTCTACGCCCAAATGTCCAATAGTGCAGGACAAAGCCAAACAAAAGGTGTATGGGAAGTGGTGCAACCACCATATAATTCTCACTTACAGTGATGGTGTGTCTAGTTCAGCAAAAATTTGTGGTTCAAGTTTTCCTTTTGAAGGTGAAGAGGAGGTAGACACTGCATGTTTGAGCACCAAAAGTTAACAGGTTGATAATGCGTCAAACTTGAACATCTCTGGAAAACAAGAGCGCCTCTTTCACACTTGATGTTGGGTAAATGGTAAGCCTATCCACATTATTGTTGACAAAGGAAGCCAAAAGAGCATCATCAAGCAAGATACTGTCAAGCGCATGGATTTCTAGACAATAACATCCCCACAACCTTACTAGGTTGATTTCATTTGGGTAAAGGTATAAAAGTTTGGTGCTAGTGTACTCTCGAGTGTAGTACAACAATGGTGTTCCATGTTTGAAGGAACATAGAAGAGTAAATGACAAAAGACATCAGTAGTAAACATCATCAACATATTATGAGAAAAAGATATTCAGACTTGAAATGGAACAGAACTGCACATTGTCATTTGTATTATTTATGAACAACAATACGCATTCATGTACAACAACAATATTCTTCACTATAGATGCTCACAAACACATGTAAATGCTATATTTGCATACACATATATGCTCCTAGATACAAATAGATAGATGGATGCATCCGGAAAATGTAAGGAGTCTATTTATGTTACTGTTGGGGAGGGGAGGCAGTTGCCAACTTCTTCAACTTCCTCGTACCTATCCTTAACTACCCTTATATGACATTGCATATCACATGACATCCGAAGTACATGCACACTAATAATGTCTAATAATCATTGGTGACAAACATTTAGTGTGCAAAATACAAAATGACAACTTTATAGACAATCAAAATTGTATTTGCAAACTTGTCTTTGTACGCTCTTGTTCATACTCGAAGTGGCGCTTGAGGTGGCACCATGTCAGAATTGATGGCTACTTCTCCCCCCCCCCCTAGATTGGTTGACATCCTCGTTGATGATTGTTGGTACCCCTGAGGGCTTTAGCTCTGTTGCGACAGGGGAGGAAATTGTATCTAAACGGGTGCAATCCCAATTCTTGTACTTGCATATTTAAGGCATCATTTTTCCGCTTCAAGCGCTTGGCATAGGCTTTGTACTGGGCCTATTGACAACCATAGTGCTACGACTTCTGTTCAATTTCTGTGAGCCTAGCATGCAACTCCGCTTCCTATTCTTTGAGTCCACAAGTAGCTGATCTGTTTTTGCTATCATTCGATCATATGACTTCGTGAACTTTGGTTTCAATAGCCTGTTCTTTCATTGCACATTCCGACTTCATCAACCCAATCAATTGATTTTGTTCCTCCCGGTCCTCAAGCTGATCCACTTCCTACTACAATCTCACCAATCCTGCTTTGGCTTCTTGCTTCACCTGCCGGAGCGGTACTTATGCTTCCGTCAACTGGATGGACTGCTATTCCCTCTGCAACTTTAGACTGTTTGCCATCTCATGGAACGTCTCCAATCCAGCTGCTCACCACTGTATCAAATTGGCCAAAGAGTTCATCCTAGCGTATGCAGATTCCAACTTTGGTGCTAGTTTGACTTTCTTAGATTCAGGATAGTTATCAAATCTATGCTTGTTGATATATACTCGGGGTGTGTGCTTGTAAAAAATCATTGTTCCCTTTGGAAACTCTATTACACCAATCATCGTTTGCGTAATGCTACCCCCACCAAGCTCCCATGGCTGAACTCGATTAATTTTGCGTCTTTCCCCTTGTCAGGTTTGCCTTTCTCTTGCATCTGTGGCTCGACTGGGTATTTGCTTCAACCATAACATCGTCTTCCATTGTCGCTTGACTACTCTGGCCCTTTTGCGACAACACATGCTCTGGTATAAGGTACTTTCCTTTTTTTGGGGACACTAAAGGAGTTTGTGTTGTCATTGTGGTTGTAAATGCAATCTCGTTGGGCTCCTCATCATCCAAAAAAGGGGAATCGCATCGTTCTCCCTCCTTAGAAAATTGCCGTATTGGAGTGGTGGGAAAACTCTCCTATTGGAAAGTTGATGTGTCCACCGAAACTTCTCTGTACAATTCAGTTATCTCTAGATCATGTCCTTGCGGCCTTTCGAAGTCAACTGGAGGTGAATTATTCATTGCCTTAAAAGCAACATTTACATCCTCATCTAACTCAATTGGCTCTAGCTATGCCACTTCTTATGCAACGTCCTCTCTACTTTGCTGCGCCATCTGTTTTATTGCCTTTGCCTCCTTTGCAGATTCTGGTCAATCTGGTTGTTCTTCTCATGCAGCCTCTTGTGAAGCCTCACTCTTGGTACCAACAATAGTACTTGCGATGCCTCCTTGCGCAAATTGGCTCCTCGAATGTGGAGGAGTGGGCTATGAATTGCCTCAAGTAACTCTATGTGTACTAGTCTGCATCACAATATAGGTCTGCTCATGAATGTGATAATGTTGGCCTTGTATAATACATGCAACGCTGCCACTTTGATTGCCAATTGTATGAACTACCACTGTCTTAGACGGTCCCTTGGGAGGTATAATCCTTACCATTTGTCTCTGTGGTTGGGATTGAGGTTCCATATACTACCAATACTAGTCTAGCTACTTTTGCCTCTTCTCTTCCCTCTCCTACTCTTCTACAATTCGTAGTCGTTCCTCACTCCCCCTCAGTCTCAGACAACTCATCTTCTTCTTCGAGCAACGCTTTTGTGTCATATCCTTTATCTTCCTCTTCGAATTACTCCATTGATTTCACTGTTGGTGCCTTTCTTTTCTTTGTTGACATGGTCTTCTTTTATCCTCTTGAGGCATGCGTTGATTTTCCTGCTGATTCAGTTTTTGAAACTGGGGCCATATGAATCCAATGAAAAATCGTAGATTCTCCTTCTAGCACACGCTGAGGCAGTTCCAACTCCTGGCTGTTGCGTCTAGAAGCAATGTGATGGCATGGAAAGCCAATACCAATATAGAAAATTATGGGTGCGGTCTAAAAGGAATGTTGCCCAATCAATATCACCCCGCACATGATTCCCTCCACGTATGGTACGAGCCAAGTGGGCATATCCAAGGCTTACTATTCAACCGGCAACCAAGACATCACCATGTTCATAAACGCGGCTAGTTTGGCTTCAAGTGCAATATCTTCAACCTATAGCTATCGTGCTTCATCAACTTACCAACCTCTCTCGAATGCAAGTTGGTGAATTTATCCACGAATATCTACAAATTGTACATCTATCCCCTTCTTCACCAGTTTGTTGTTCATGACAAGTTGTCCAAACACTCGTCTGAAATTATTGGGGGAGTAAAAGACCCATACATCCTTCTCTTCGACTTGGATTTTGCTTCTCTTCTTCTTTGGGTCATACTTCTCCAACATTTGCAACATATATGACTTGAAGAACTCTTTATCAAAATTGGCGACTTGCATGATGAAGTGGACACCCACATTCCGAAAGGATGATTTCAACGGGTGGTCTACAAGATTCTCGTTCCACCAAGTTTTGCAGAACTCTCCTCCAGTTGTTGTCCACGTGATCTCGTCAAGGGGTGTCTGCATCTTCTCCTTCCTTTCGCTTTCGACTATTGTCAAGATGTTGTTGACTCCTTTCCCTTTCCCTTTTGATCATCATTTGGAGTTCTCGTTCTTAATGGCAACCTTGAGCCATCTCCTTCTCTGCCTTCTTTGTGGTGTTGGACACTTCCCCGCTTTGCTTCCATTTCGTGATCCTCTTGCTCCCAGTGGTGTGGGTGGTCCAAGTGACACCTATAAAAGCTTGTGATCATGTTTCCTCCTCGAGTTCAGGTCCTTGCTGCAATGCAGGGTTAGGCACAACACTCGTAGGGTTCCTTCTTAGCTCTTGTTCTCCTTTTGGTTCTACTACTTGTGGTCTTTGCTACATTCCACATGTACTCAAATCTATAGGCTTTTGAATTTGAACTCCTTTGGCGACAGTTAATTCCAATTGCCCCAATTGTCTTTCAATCGGTGTGGCACTCTTGCGCAGCTCCATGTGGTGCACCTCCTATGTTTCGTGTCACTCTCTTCCTTGGTGAACGTTCCTAATCGATTTTCGTCCTATTGCAAGCCTAGATAGTTTGCCTCCAGTTCTAGACAGCTCGCTTCCGACTCTAAATGGATCACACCTTGCCTTAGATGATCTAGACGGTTCGTACGAGTTTCTTGGTTTCTAAACGACCCAACCAAGTTGCCTAATGACCTTGCCCTATTAGACAATCTTCTCCAGTCAAGTGACTTGTTCCAACCTCTACATTCAGATGACCCGTCCCACTCATCAAACGATCCTACTGGATTTTTCCTTCTTTACGTTGCAGCTCCTTAGCCAGACGACCCACTTCTATTGTCGAACGACCCTCTCCTCGGCTTAGACGACCTTCCCCTTGCCTCCAACTGCGTGGTGCTTCTCCCAGACGACCTTCCCCTCTCTTTGGATGATGTTCCTTATGACCTGAACGACTTACTTTAGTGTTCAGATGGCCTATCCTAGTCTTGGACGGTTCGTTTCTACAATGTGCATGAGGTTCTCCTTTACCAAGCACTTCCTTCTTGCCACTTGGCTTTTGTTTGGACGTCCTTCGCCTCATTGCTTTGTGTTTCCATCATTGGTGAAATGGTTTCTCCCTTAGACACTCAAACTTCTTTGAAACCCACGCTGGTTTTCTCGGCAAGGGATTGAAATTTGTCCTTCCTTCACGGCTGCTTTCCCTTGTTGCAAGCGCTTTAGCTGCACCTAATTTGGATTTTTTTGAACAATTCGTGTTCATGTGTCCTTGCATTTTGAACACCAAATGTCATTTTTCTCCCTCTTCTCAGTTTTCACATCATTAATCATCCTCTGTAGGTCCTTTGGCATTGCTTGGATAATTGCGTTGAGATAGTCCCTATCATTGTTTGAGTCATCATGTCAATCATGACTCATACTTCTGTCCCTGTTGCTTTCCTCTTCATTTTGCTTTCCATGTCCAATGCACGGTCGAATGCTCCTAGTAGGTTGTTCATGGAACAACCTAAATCTTCTTATAACGAGGCAATAGCCTGTCTAAAAACCATTGCTTCTACAACCTGTTGGCTTGTTTCACCTCCATTTTCCTTATCAGTTTCTTCAAAGGATGGTTTCAAGACTTTATGTTTTCGTCCTTCCTGTGCTTTGTGGAATATCTCTTCGATAATCTTCGATGTTCCTATCATCCTAAAGTAATTTGAACTACTTGTTGAATTCTTCTTTGAAATTTCCCTAGTTAGTGAAGGGTTCTTCTCTCTTCAGGTGCCAATGAATCACCAGTTCACACAATGTTGTTAGAAACAATTGCAACCATGTGTTTACATTTGTGATGCCATTTGCTTTCCATATTGTTTTGAACATTCTAATATGGTGTTTGGGATCCTTGTCTTCTCTGGTGAATTTCGAGCATTTTTGCTTGCTCGTTGTTGTTGCTGGTGGTTGTTTTTTTGGATTCCCCACCACTCGATGAACCTTCTTTTGTCGACAATTCCTTTGCAAATAATCATCGGTCGCTTCCTACTTTGCTTGCACTTTGCGATCTCGTTCATGAATACACAAGCATCGGTTTTGGTCTTGTGGTTGCCTTTGCGCTCAACTCCTATCCTCTACACCTTTAGGTACTCTCCCCCATACTCGTGTTGGACTTACCAGTTGCTTTGTCTTGTCTTGTGCATGCTTCACGTTGGCGCCCTTTTCGCCACTTGTGCCAACATTGTCCTCGATCCAATTCTGGTTTGCTTGTTGCGCATCCACTTGCTTGTTTTCCTTTGTTGTCAAAAATAATGTCTACCATCGTTCAACTTGCTTTTCTTTGACTCGAGACAGTTGACGGTGAATCTTTCTAAGACCAAGGTTATGGTATTCAATACTACCAAAGAGGCTCTATCCCATCTCCACTTCCTTTTCCAGGGCCAGGAGGTCGAAATCACCACCTCTTATGTGTATTTGGGGGTTCTTTTCACTGGTCCCACTTTTGGTATGAAACCTGCCACCTAGGTCCGGGTGTGTAAGGGGTATGCAACTTTGTCTTTGCTAGAGAGGAATTGCTTCAAAGCACATTTTTAGGATATACTTGTGAAGATGAGGATCTTTGACGCTCTGGTCAAGCCAACTATTACTTATGGGTCAGTGGTTTGGGGCCCTAGTCTTGGCCCGACTGAGTGGTCATGGGTTGAACGAGTGCAGACACTTTCTTTGACGATTCATTCGTTGCAAGGGAACAATCCCTCGTTCTATTATTCTGGCAGAGTTTGGGGCTTCTCCTCTCTAGCTTGAGATTATCTTCCTGATTATCGGTTATCTTCATAGGATCCGTACTTTCGGAGATACCCCTGAGGGTTGCAGGCGGTACCCTTACCTCGCCCTTCGCTCCTCGATGGAACTCTCTCCGAGTTCTTGGGGAGGCCGAAGGAGCTGGTATTTTCAGGTTTCTACTCTCCTGGCCAGCATTCAGATACAGATAGACAGGCTGCCCCCTTATTCTTTGGGGTTCTCCCCCCCTCTCGGCTTACGAAGGAGAAGATGCTCCACGAGATTTGGAAGGATGTGAGTGTCCAGTACACCAGATGCACATGGATCTCTCCTGTTGCCCCTCTTTCCCCCAAGTTGTCTTTCTACCATGAGCACTTCTTACAGATACAAGAGGGCAGAATAGTTCCTCCACAATACCTTCAACGACACACAATGCATAGTCTTCGGATCACTATTGGGCAACTCAGGGTGTGTCCTCACCAACTCCGGATTGAGTCAGATCACCATCTTTCGATGGAGGAGCGGATTTGCTTGTTTTGCTCCTTGGGTGAAGTTGAGACCCTGCATCACTTCATTTTTTGTTGTCCCATTTATTATGAGATCCGGGGTAGGTTCCATTGTCTTTTCAGGGACAACTATCGATGTGTTTCTACCTTCTTCAGATACCCGGACCAACGTTGTCTCGTACTCTTTCTTAGGGAGATAACTTAGCTTCGACGACATAAAAGTTCTCCAAATGGATCTCACCCTCCTCAACATCGGCTCATCACAACGTACTTCACCAACTCCGACGGACTAGGTGACTTCGATCGGAAATGTCCCACACCATCCAGTTTGAACAGAAGCAGGGTCACTAAACAACGCACCAACAGTTTGTCAGGGTTCCAAACTAGCAATGGGCAGAGATAGATCATGGACTTCTTCAGCTCCGATAATTCGGCCTCGACTGTTATTTTTTTTTTTGAAAAAATTGAAAATCTTGAATTAAAACAACGAGCATATACAAGAGGGAGCCAGAACATCCCTAACAGGAACCCAAAGACAAGAAACCTCAGCAAAGAGCGAGAGGGGAGCACAACCCAACCCAAAGCACAAGAAGAAGGCAAGGCGCGAAATCGCGACATGTCGCGAAATCGCGGCAGTCAAGCCGACCGAGGCCATAACCGCGCCACAGGTCGCGAAATCGCGACGTGTCGCGAAATCGCGACGGACGAAGCCAGCAGCCCCCAACCGCAAAAGATGTCGCGATATCGCGACGAAAACCTTACAGAGCAGACAGTCCATAAAATTGTCACGAAATCGCGACACAAAATCCAATAGCCACCATTGCGCCAGAAGTGTCGCGATTTCGTGACATGTCGCGATTTCGCGACATGTCGCGAAATCGCGACAACCAAATCCAGCGGCCCCCAACCACAAAAGATGTCGCGATATCGCGACGAAAACATCTCAAAGCAGTCAGTCCTCATAATTGTCGCGATATCGCGACGCATCCTCCAATTGTCACCTTTACGCCAAAAGTGTCGCGATTTGGCGACATGTCGCGATTTCGCGACATGTCGCAAAATCGCGACAACCAAAGCCAACAACCACCGACCACAAAAAAAGTCGCGATATCGCGACAAAAACCTCACAAAGCGGTCAGCCCTCAGAATTGTCGCGATATCGCGACGCATTTGCCACTTGCCACCATTGGGCCATAAGTGTCGCGAAATCGCGACAAAAAGACCTTTCTGCATCAAAACATCCCAAGTGTCGCGAAAACTCGACAAGTTGACCACTTGATGACCAGTCTTCAAAAAAGTCTCAAAATCACTACTGTTGTCCTCTCGTGATGCCCCCACGCACCAAAATGACGCGAAAATGTAGCAATTTCGAGCCAAAGGTCCCAGCGACATAACATATCGCAAAAAATAGACATCTTCCAACCGTTAGTTGCAACCACAAAACCGGTCGCGATATCGCGACAAAGAACTAGCCAAAGAGCGCATCGGCTCGAGATGTCGCGATATCGCGACAGGAAGTCTCCAAAGGCTGTGGCGACGGAACCTGTCGCGATATCGCGACAGGTTGCCACCAAGGGTCGCGACATCACAGAAGGTCGCGAAAACGCGACGAAAAACTCCCTTAACACAGAAGTGTCTCATTTTCTCAAAAAGTTAGCAAGCCCTTGTCGAATCACCGGATCTTCCACAGGCATATTACTGTGTAGCTGAACTCCAACCTCCTTCTCCGCACCCATCTTGGCGAGGAAATCAGCCGCCGAATTTGAGTCCCGATTCACATGGATAGGGATCACATCCTCTAATTCCCTCCAAAGGACTTTGATTTGAGAGACTAAGATCTGAATCTTCCACGCTTTCAGAGCAAAATTTCTCAAACAATCAAGCGCACCAACCAGAATTTGAGAATCGGTCTCCAAGATAATCTTTCTATATCCCTGAGTGACAGCCCATAAGGAAGCAACTTTGATGGCAAAAGCTTCGGCTTCATTATTGGTGGCTCTTCCTAGGCCCTGCAACTCCCAAGAAAGCTACGGTCCCAGGTGTGATCATGACACACAACACCGATTCCAGCCATTTCTCGGATTTCCCTTTGCAGCTCCGTCCGTGTTAATTTTAATCCAGCCAACCGGAGGGGGTTTCCAACTAGCCACTTTTTCTCTACCTTGAGCCACAACTCTCTCTTCCTGAGGATCCAGCTCACCCATAATATCTTCTGAAGCATGTAATGCAACCGTCTCAGTGACTTTGCTCCGTATAACCTGCCAAACACCATCAAGGGAGGAGAAGGTCTCTCGGAAGAGACGGGCGTTTCTTTCCAACCACACTTGCCACCAGATGAAGAGAAGACCAAGCTCCCACCCCAATCGGAGGGCTTTTGATTTAAATCTAGCTTTCTTCCATCTTTGCCAAATATTATTTCGAGTCAGAGCACCATTACTCTTAAGTTTGAAATGAGAAAACCAACGATGCCAAATCCGACCTCGTGAAAGAACACTCGAACATTAAATGGTCAGCAGCCTCTTCATGCTTAAGACACAAAATACACCGAGAAGGACCATTAATTCCTCTGATTTTGAGATTATCATAGGTGAGAATGCCATTATGCATAAGCTGCCAGGCAAAGAAGTTCACTTTCGGCCAGCACTTGGAATGCCAGATTTTCTTCCAGTCTTGAACCGAAAAAAATGTGGAGGAGGTTCTGGGAGAATCTGATCATAACCATCCTTCACATAATAAACTCCAAGATTCCCATGACCCCAAGCTAATTCGTCCTCTTCGTCTCTGCCCATGAGAAATCTAGCAGTCAAGATGGTGGAGAGAATGGTTGCCAGCTCCGGAGGGATAGTGACAAGCCACTCCTCAAGACGCTTAAATTTCTTGAATTTGAACTCCCCCAATTGACTAGTGAGGAAATAGTTCTCAATAGTAACCCAACCCTTGGATTCTATGGCAGTTTTAATTGGAAGCAGCTCAGGATGCTCAACAATGATGGGTGGAAACTGGTCCCAAGAGTCAGTCCAGAAACGAGCTTTGTCCCCTCTCCCCACTTTCCAGAACAATTGGTCTTTAATAATTTGAGAACCCAACTTAAGAGCTTGCCAAACAAGGGAACCGTTGCCATCCGTAGGGGAAACGGCTAACTTCGAGAGGGATGGACTCTACCCAAATATTTGCTGGTCAAGATTCTATCGAATAAAGAAGATGGCCGAGAGATCCATCTCCAATACAATTTACCCACTAAGGCTCGTTGTTGAGTTTAGAGCTTCTCGCACCCAGCTCCTCCTTTTTCTTTAGGCCGAGTGACTTTATTCCAGCCAACCAAGGCCCATTTCCTACCACCTTTTGCTCCTTCCCATAAGAATCGTCTAGCCAGTTTGTCCAACTCTTTCCAAATAGAAAGTGGGGCAGCCAAGATTGAAAATTTATAGATAGGCATGGCCTGAATTACTGATTGTAAGAAAGTTAAACGGCCACCGTAGCTTAACCATTTGTGAGACCAATGGTTCATTCTATCTTTGATGCCATCCAAAAGATCTTTCCAAATATCCTTTTTCAATTTCTTGTAGTGCAAAGGAACTCCCAAGTAGACTATAGGAAGAGAAGCTCTAGTGAAACCCAAAATCTCTAAAATTCTGTCCAGCAACCTTTGGTCGAGGTTGAAAAAGACCACTTTAGATTTTTTGTCATTAATAACTTGATTAGAGGCCCTAAGGTAAACAGAAAGAGAGTCTCTGATTCCCCTGGCTTCCCTGAGACTAGCCACTCCAACCAAGCCAGTGTCATCCACAAATTGTAAATGAGTCAAGACTTCTTCACCAACCTTGATACCTGATATCATGCCTTGAAGTCTTCTTCGCACGAAGAGCTGACCTAATCCCTCGCCTAAGATAAGGAATAGATAAGGCGAGCAAGGGTCCCCTTGTCGGAGACCACGAGAGGCTCCAAAGGGGGGGGAGGGAATCCCCTTGATGAGAACCGAGTAAGAAGGCATGGAAACACAACTCATAATCCAGTCTATCCATTCCTGGGAAAATCCAAAGGCAGCCAGCATCCTTGACAGGAAACCCCATTCCACTCGATCATAAGCCTTAGACATATCCAGTTTGATGAACATTCCTTTGTTACCAGAAGTTTGCATTGAGTGAATAGCCTCCTGAGCAAGAACCACTCCATCCAAAATCTGTCTACCCTCAACAAAACCCCCCTGTTCTGAGGAAATGATGTTGTGGAGGAGAGGTTTAAGACGTTCAGCTATAATTTTTGTGATAATTTTATAAATCACATTGCATAAGGCAATGGGCCTGAAGTCAAAAATGTGAACTCCTTCCTTCCCCTTTGGAATTAACGTGATGAAGGTGTGATTTAGAGCCTTGAGCATTCTCTTATTAGATCTGGATTCCTCAGTAACAGCCAAAACATCTTCCTCCAAGATATCCCAGAAGGCCTGAAAAAATCAATAGGAAAACCATCTGGACCTGGAGATTTGCCTGTGCTCATTCCAAAGACCACATTTTTCAATTCATCCCGGTCAATAGGTCCGAGGAGAGCCTGATTTTCAGCTGGAGTGATAATAGAGGGAATAACAAAGAAGAACTTCATTTTGAGCCCCCACATCTTGGTCCCTATTTTCTGCAAAAAGCTTGGAGAAGTAATCCACTGAATGGGAGTGCATGCCTGGAAGAGTATCAAAGGAGTGCCCATTTTCATCTTTTAAAACTGCCATATTATTCATCTGTCTTCTAGCACATGCTGAACGATGAAAAAATTTAGTGTTTCTGTCTCCTTCCAATAGCCAAGAATTTCTAGCCCGCTGCCTCTAGAAAATTTCCTCTTGGTTATCAATGGCCTCTACAGCTTTACGCAGGTCATCATCTTCAGTTTTGAGCCGTTCAAAAATTAAACCTTCCCTAAATTGTTTCTGCACCTCCTCCCAGGCGGCCAACAAGGGAGCTCTTTGCACCTGGAAATCCGATTTATTGGCATGCCTCCACTGTTTTAGTTTAATTTTGACAAAAAGAAGCTGTTTGTGAAATTTAAACATCGCAGTCCCAAAAGGAGGACGACCTTCTTCCCACCATTGCGGAAATAACTCGTGAAGGTCCTCCTTCTGGAGCCAGAAGTTCTCAAATCTAAAAGGTTTGTGGAACTGCCCTGTCCGAGTCCCACCCATCAGCATGATGGGAGAGTGATCGGAAATAGGGCCGTCCAAAATCTGTAATTGCACATTCCATTTAACAAAAGCCTCCTCTGAGACTAGGAAGCGATCCAATTTTACCTTGCAACAAAGTGTGGATCCCTCCGTTTATTAGTCCAAGTAAAAAAGGATCCAGGCCCTTGAACATCAACTAGGTGAAAAGCCTGCACCTGGGCAATCGAAGCCGATCCCCCGGGTCCAAAACAGGGGAGCCACCCTCCTGCTCCCGAGCAGATAATTTGGCGTTAAAATCTCCAAGGAATGATCCAGTCAAAAGCTTGTCTTGAGGACCTCATGTTGTGAATTGCTTTCCATTGTAGCCTCTGGCCATCAAGGCTTTGAGCCCCATAAAAATTTGTAATTAAAACTTGCTCAGCTGTGATATTATTCCTAAAAAGAGATGTGAGAACACCCCTCCAAGCTATGTGTTCTAGAGCAGACCATTCCAAGTGGTTCCAAAAAGTAACAATTCCTCCTCGAGGCACCTTGAGCTGCCACATCCATATATCCAGCTCCCCTCCAAATTTTACTAGCTGTTCTACACATCAGATCTAAAGACATTTTTGTCTCTTGAAGGAGCAAAAAGTCTATTTTACCCTTCCCTATGAGTCTTTGAACAGCAGATTGATGGGTTCTCATTGTTTAAACCCCTAACATTCCAAGATTGAATAATCATTGGAAACCTTGAGAGCAATATGAATCTATTGTTCTCACTGATCCATCAGTGACCAACTTGTCTCCTTGCGTTGCTATTAGGTCCCTGTTAGACTTCCTACCCGCTCCTTGAGAATTGTTATTCTTGGACCGTTTTTCCACCTCGCGTAATCCCTGTGGCTGGCCTTTCTCTAATCTTTTTCGTATTTCCCATGATGACATCCTTAGTAGCCGATCGGGTTGAGGAATGAATTACCAATGCCCCCGGGTTCTCTCGTCCGCAAACTCTCAGAGGGTTCAAACACCGCTCGAGGACAGGAGTTGAGGAGGGGGAAGCGTGAGAGTGGATGTTAATAGCCTCAGTATTCCCATCCACGCCTTCCATGGTTTGATCTTCCTGATCCACAAGGGATTTAAAGATTTCATACCGGTTAGTTGTCTTGGGAGGAGCTTGGTCCTTGCCATTTCTCTTTTTGTTTCTCCTTCGTTTTTGCTGTTCAAAGCCATCTTTCTGGCCTTCAGAACCTTGGGGGTGTTTTGTGATTCTTTGACCGGGGTAAACTTACCCTCTCTGGGGCTATTTGAGGTTCCAAGCGGGGCCTCCACTTTTGTGCTCAAGGTATTCGGACAAAACCTAGCCAAATGACCATGCTTATGGCAGACCCCCGCATCTAAAGGGAAGAGCTTCGTAGTCTAACCGCCGTATCCAAGATTGTCCCGCTAACTCCGGCCCACCTCACCTGGTAGTGGCCGGCCGATGTCCATTTCAACACAAATTCTGGCAAAGACAAGCAGTGTTTCCCTCTATGGTATCTTTGGAAACTCCCAAAAATCTACCTAGAGAATTACCAATCATCTCAAGAATCTGCTCGCCCCAAAACTCCATCGGGAGAGCATATAGCCGTATCCACACTGGAATGCAGCCGTGGGCTCAATGCGAGGATCGAAACCCACTCTCCACGGTTGGACAAATAACCCTGCCGGGCCGTGGGTCCTCTTCTCATATTCAAAAGCTCTGTTTCTATCTACTAAAGAAGAGAAACTAATAATGAAATACCCATTGCTTATAGGCCATAAGGAATACTCACCGATAGGTTCCCAGTTCTGTCTAACCCAGGTGTGCAGAAAGTGCAACGTGGGTCAGATACCCATGAATTTGCAGATCAAGTCATGGTTAGCACGGTAGGTGATCGTGTCCTCAACCATCTTTGGTTCTATGACTATCTTAGGTCTGGATGCAGATTGCGGGAGACATCCATTAACTCGTTTGCGTAAGAACCCTTGCCAACATTCTTGAGAAGCGCATGGTAGGCACCCCGCTGGGCTTCATCGAAAGAAGGCGCAAAGTTCTCCTTTAGAATCTCAAGCATAAGAGCTCTTCTTCCCGTCTAAAGAACCCGGAGGAGACCCCATAGGGCCCTCCCGGGGCAACGAATAAGCCAACGAGAGGGGAACAGTAATCAAACCAACCGAGACACTGGTAGGAGCCGTCTACCAGAACCCTAGAGCTTCGGCCTCCGATAGTTCAGAAGGTTTCCCGCCAAATCGCCAGAGCTCGAACGCAAGTTTCCCTATAAAATTCTCCCGGCCTCGACTGTTATTAGAGATTAGTTTTTGAGGGATTCTCGAAGCTTACCCCTCCTGGGCTGCTCCCTCCCCCCTCCTCTCTCTCCGTTCTTCTTGGCATGCACTTCTCTCTGTTGGACTGCAGCCCTCCCCCCCTTTGCTCTCCCTTTTCTTTTCTTTTCCCTTTCTCTTTGGCCCTATTGTCGGGTTTGATCTTGTATTTTTCTTAGTTCTTTTCTTTGTTGGGCTTTTTAGCTTGCTAGCTGGCAGTCATTATTGTACTTTTTTTTTTTGGTAGGTAAAAATTATATTAAAAGTGGGTTTTGAAAGGACCCCAAAACCTTTTTACAACAGGTCAACCGACCAAACCAAAGGTCAAGAACAATCAATTTGAAGAATCCTGCCCAGCGGAAAATAGACAGTTTGAAAAAACCCACCCAGCGGGGAAAGACAATTCTGAAAAATCCCGCCTAACGGGAAACCACGAGTTCTGAAAAATCCCGCCTAGTGGGAAACCAATTTTGAAAAATCTCGCCCAACGGGAAACCACGAGTTCTGAAAAATCTTGCCCAACAGGAAGCAATCGAAAACCACCAGGTTGGAAATCCCGCCCAGTGGGAAAACCAGTAGATTGGAAAATCCCGCCCAGCGGGAAACCACCAATTTTGAAAAATCCCGCCCAGCGGGAAACCACCAGTTTTGAAAAATCCCGCCTAATGGAAAAACATGCAGGATGATGAATTTGAAAATCCCGCCCAGCGGGAAAACCCGAATATTTGAAAATCCTGCCCAGCGGGAAATCCCGTCCCGTCCAGCAGGAAAACCAGCAAAAAAACGGGATTGAAAAATCCCGCCTAGCGGGATTGGAAATTCCCGCCTAGCAAGAAAACCAGAAGAACTGAAAATCCCGCCCAGCGGGAAAACCAACAAAAAAACGAGATTGAAAAATACCGCCCAGCGGGAAAACCAACAGGAATGGAAAATCCTGCCCAACAGGAGAACTAGCAGAAGAATGGGTTTGGGAAACTGCAACACTGGAATCCCGCCAACATGAGTACGAGGAAGCCGAAAGGATCCAGGGAAAACAAACACAGGCACAAAGAAAGGATCTCGAAAGCCACAAAGGGACAAGGGACCCACCATCCTTGCTCACGAACAGTTCCAGGGAAAACCTTCGACGAGATTCGAACACAGTCATTATTGTACTTATTATAGTCCCTTGGGTCTTATTTTGGCCCATCGTGGACATTAATAATATTTCATTTCATTTCCCTCTCGAGGGTTCCACATGTGCTCCACTTTTGGTGATTAGACTCCAACTCTATCTTTGTCTTCTGTGCTTATTTCCTCACTAGCAAGTTCTCTTAACTCTTCGATAGTTTGCATGTCGCCAAGTTTGCCATCATGTAACTTCTTGCTGCCTTGCAACTCGATGTAACTCCTTGCCGTCACGTAACTCCTTGCTACGGGTTATACTTCTAGGAATTTTTCATCCTTGTTGTTGCACAATCTTCTGACTTCTTCTCGTAGGTTCTTTGCTCGTTATTGTAGTCGCCCTTCCGTGTCCATGACTTCCATGTCTTCGTGTCGGGTTATTTGTGATTCAGTTTTTATCCTTTTCAAATATCTCCATAGTACAACAATGGTATTCCATGTTTGAAGGAACATAGAAGCATACATGATAGAAAATATTAGCAGTAAACAACATTCAACATATTACGATACGTTCTTCACTACAAATGGTCATAGACACATGCAAATGCTATACTTGCACACACACACATATGCTCCCAGATACTAATAAATGGATGCATTCAAAAAATGTAAGAGGTTTATTTATACTAATAGAAAGGGGAAGCAATTGCCAACTTTCGCAACTTTAACTTACATGACACCTCATATTACAAGACATTCAAATTACATGACATCCGAATTACATGATATTCTAATTACTTGCACACTAATAATGTTTGATAATCATTTTGACAAACATTTAGCATGCAAACTACAAAATGACAACTTTTTATACAATCAAAATTGTATTTGCATACTTGTTTGTGCGCTCTCGTTCATATTCGAGGTGGCACTTGAGGTGGTGCCATGTCAGAATTGGCTACTACATTGAGTATGGCATCACACCAATGCATGACTCAACCACTTGTGTCATGGCGCCATTAGACCTATGGGATGTTTTGTTGGGAAATCCATACCTCTTTGATCACCAAGGAACCTACTAATCAAAGGGATGACATGCCACATACGAGAGTGTTTGCCTTAGAAGAAGGTGATGCTGGTATTAGTAAAGCAATGTAAGAAGCTAATTTTGCATGCATAGAAGTTCGTTTTGCTGATGGTTTGACTTGGAAACCATGGTGCCAAGAAGTTCAGCCTTGCTGCGCTAGCTATAACCTATTCTGCACAATCTCAGCAAAGGGATGGCCTTCATCCATACTTTGGTGTTTTCTAGGATCCTCAAGGAGTTCCACCATGCTACTCAATGAAACATTAGACATAATTCTATATTGCAGATCAATTTACGAGTACAATGAGATCAAGCGATAGATTCAAGAGTTTATTGATCAAGGGAAGATCCAACCAAGCTTGTAACCATGAAGTGGTCTCATATTGCTTGTGCCATGGAGGATGGGGCTTGGCACCCTTGCTTTGACACATTGCTATGAATTGATGACCTGGTGGACTAGCTCTAAGGGGCATGATACTTCACCAAGATTGACCTTAAGTCAAGTTATCATCGGGTTTTGTTCAACCCCATTGACATTTAGAAGATGAGCTTCAACACAAGACAGGGATTGCTTGAGTGGTTGGCTATGCCTTTTGGCTCGACCAATGCTTTGATAGTATTCATGCACCTGATAAATGATGCTTTACGACCATTCATTGGTCACTTGTCAATGTCTACTTAGACAACATTCTCATTTTCGACAAACACGGAGGAGCATCTATAGCATGTGTTTTAAGTTTTGAACACTTTGTGCCAATAGAAGATTCAAGCCAGCCTAGGCAAGTGATCCTTTGGAATAACAAAGATTTCTTATATGGGCTACAACATTGATTGCTAGGCATACCTATAGATCCAAAAAAGCACAATATCATCCGAGAATGGCCAACCCCAAAGAATTTGATTGAACTTTAGAGTTTTCTCTGGTTTCGTCTTCTTTTTTATATTAGTTATTTTCTTTGTTGGGCTTTTAACCTGCTAGCTAGCAGTCATTATTGTACTTCTTATAGTCTCTTGGGTCTTTTTTGGCCCAACATGGACATTAATAATATTTCATTTCATTTCATTTATGGTTTGCCAAATTCTACCGTATGTTCATGATGGGATTCTCACATGTCTTATGGCCTCTCAATCAGGTCATGTGTGTGAAGGTGAAGTTTCGTTGGATGTCACAATAGCAACAAGGGTTTGAGGTCAAGCAACGCCTTTGCTCAGCGCTAGTGCTTACTATGCTAGATATCATTCAACCATTTGACGTAGAGACCAATGCTTTAGTCTATGCACTTGGTACCATCCTAGTCTAGATTGTGTACTTGGTGGCATACCCTTTCGAGACACTTTCAAACATAACTCGATGCAAGTCAACATATAAGGAGTTGTACATCATTGTTCAACTGTTTGACAGTGGCGCCACTACATTATGGGTAAGAAAAACATCATTCTTAGGCCTCTATAATTTTTGCACTCGGAAAGTAAGATACAAAATGCATGCCACATGAATTGGATGGCTTACATGCAACAATTTCAACTTGCGATCAAACATTGCAAGCGAAAGAACTAGAAAAAAAAGTATATAATTCATCCACTGGTACAGACACTGTTGACTATTCTTGATGCTAGAGGGCATGGTGCCAATGATTGGCAAGCATTGTACCTTGATGATGCCAAATTTGGTGATATTCACAAACAATTGATACAAGGCAAATCTACGCAAGACCATAACCTTCAGGTCGGGTTGTTGTATCGTCTTGGGAAGCTATGTGTGTCGTTTAGTACATTGCATGAGCTAGTCACCTTGGGTGTCCACTATTCCAAGGTGATTGGACACTTTAGCATCAACAAAATGCTTGCAATGCTATAATAGTACTTTTACTGGCCTCACATGTGCTAGGAAGTGGAGCTCTATGTTTGGTCTTGTGCATCGTGCAACATTGCAAAGCTGATCGACAAGGAGCTGGGGCTCTACAACCCGCTATTAACTCCTTCCAAGCCTTAGGAATCCATCAACATGGATTATCACGCAGGGTGGCTACTTTATGGTTGTGGATAGGTTCAACAAGATGGCGATCATGGTACCTTGCAAGGAAAACATTAATGTAGTTGAGACCATCTGTTTGTTATTTCAATGGGTTTGGATCCATTTAGGTCTGCCAAAGCTTGAATTGTATTAAATAGTGGTTCCAAATTTATCAACAACTTCTGGTGCCATCTTTGGAGCCAATTGGACACAAGGCTCCAACATTCCGTTACCTTCCATTTGTAGAAAGATGGATAGATTGAGGTTTTTAATAGAATACTATTGCATCTACTCCGGATGTACAACCATTAGTGTCCTCAGATGTGGGATGAAAGTCTTCGTTACATCCAACATTCCTACAATAGGGCTTTTCACACCTCCACAAGTCATAACCCATTTCAGGCATGTTTTGGATTTCAGCCTAGTACCTGTTGGTTACGAATCTGCCATGAGGAAAGGATTTGGTATAATGCGCCCAGATTCGCCCACTAGATTGAAAGGCCGGAAGGAAGGAATGCCTTCCGTGCCAATCTCCGGAGAAGGCCGGCTTCCTGTGGGGGTTTTAGTGTTTTAGGATAAGAGTGCAGGGAAAGAGATAAAAGTGCGGAAAGAGAATCAAAATGTGATTGGAGTTGGGTGGGGGGAATAAGCAGCATGACAACGATCAATCACCACTACTAACAACATTCATATACAGAACATACATTGAAACTATAGCTATCATTCATCCTATGTATCCTCTATCTATGCATTCCAGGAATACTTGATCATCAAATACCGTAGTCCGTAGTTCAAGACAACAAGTAAGCAATGATACAAGAAACATGAGGCAGAAATGACAAGGAGAGGCAACATACAAGATAAAAGACAGTAAGCAGAGCCAAGTATATGCTTTGTATTAGAGGCAAACGCACAGCAACAATGGTTCCCTAGCAGTATATTCCCCTTTTTCTTTTACAATGCATTGCATGGCTATTTATAGCCTCAAGTTCCCCCTGATTACATTTACGGGCGCAAAGTCCCGGGCCAGACAATAGCTGACAAAAGCGGCCAGGGAGCTGTTGATGCTGACTTCTGTCGGGTAGGACTGTACTTGCGGCATGGCCTCCCTGAAAGTTGTACAGCTACGTGGCGGTGTGTCGGGTCAAACCATTGGTCAGCAGGAGTGCGGGTAAATGTGGCAGATGGCACATTATATCAGCTTTAATGGTGGCAGTTGGAGTAGATAGGGCGGTCCATGCTTGTCCTTGTTCTCGAATCCCGAAGTTGGACACTTGTCAGATGCTGATGAGTGACACATGGCTGCCTTGAAAGGCAGTTTATCCAAATTCGCCCAGGATTCGAGCGTTGTCGGGTCGTGTAGATGGAAAGCAGCGCAGTTGGGGAGGCCTCCGTGCCTTAGTCAATTTCTGGGCTCGCTTACCCAATTGCGCATCGGTCAGAGGGCGCACCCCGACTTCGCTGCGAAGTCGGGTTGCGCACCGACACTTTCTTGTTTTTACTGTCATTCGGACTGCGCACCAAAAAGGGGGCGCACCCCGACTTCGGGCGAAGTCGGGTTGCGCCCCAACACTTAGCTGATTTTTAGCCATACTACTTCCCAAGTGCGCCCAGGAAAAAGGGCGCACCTCGACTTCGCCCCGAGTCGGGTTGCGCCCTGACACTTAGTCATTTTCAGGGAAACTTGCTGGAAACTTACCGGGGAAAGTTCAAGGGGAAGAGGGAGGAATTAAACTGCGAGGAAGAGGGAGAAAGGGAGAAATGAAGAAAGGGAAAGAGAGGAATGAAAAGAGCAGGTCACAAAAACTGAAAACATGGCACCCCGTGCTAAATGTGGCAACATTCCTGGCGGCTCGCGAAAGAACCATGCCTTTATCCATTGGGTTCAGATGAACTTCCCTCCCTTGCTTTCTGCTGCTCTGACCGCTTCATTCGGGCAACTGTTCTTCTTCAGGATCGCTTCTGGCAGCTGCCTCCTCAGTTTCTCCTTCTGAATCTGAATGCTCTCCACTGTCAGCCTCCCACTCACTGATGCGTTGGTATGCAGCCTTGGCTTGGTCCCAGACTGCTGCTTGGAAGGGCCCGAGGTTGCTGACCTCTTTCAGCGCTGCGTGGAATGCAGCAACTGCGTGCAGGTCGATGGTATTATATCTTCTTCCCAATTCCTTTAGGGAGGAGTTGATTTTACAGTACTTCGACACCATCTAGGTGACCTAAGCTTCTTGAATCGGCTCTGCCCAACTATCAATCTCCGTTGTGTCTGCCTCAAAAGACAACCAATTCTGCTTGACCTGGTCCAGGGTCAAAAATTTGCCATCCTTGACGAAGCTCGGGCACCCGTGCTCGGACAGAGTGTGAAAGGGGGCCAGGAGAATGTTCCTTTCATGTTCTAGGGCGTCCAACATTCTCCTAACCGTTCTGATTTTCTCTGTCTTATCAAAATAAATATGCAAGGTTACCCTTGCATCTGCCCACTCTGAGGCAAGTTGGAACATAGGGGCAAATTGGAGGCCTTTGCGCTCAAACTGCTCAAGTTTCATAGTCAGGTCTAGCCATTGCCTCGCCTGGTGTTCGGCCTCCTCTACCACAGGCTTTCCCTGGGCAGATACTTCTTCAATCCTGGACGCGAAGTCCAGAACTGACAAGGACTTAACAAGGTTGGGCTTGCAACCTTGTAGCAGACTAGCCCGCATCTCCTTGGCTTTGCTCTTTGAAAAGACCGCCGCTTGTGATGCTTTCTCTGCAAGCTGCGACTGCGCCTGTTTCAGCGAATCTTGAAGCTGCAAAACCTGCTCCAGCGCAACTCTTTTCTCTTCTGACAGCAGCTCGGCTGTCTGTCTCTGTGCTGCGGCCTCCTGCTGAGAGGCGGCCAGCTGAGCCTTAAGCTCATCTATCTCCTGTTGTGCTGACCCTAGTTGCGCGGTGGCCCTCTCTAGGTCCTCCTCCAGCTGCCTTGTGTTATTCTGCATCTGGAACAGCGTTTCCTGGGTCTCAAGATGCTTGACAAGGAGGTTGTCTGTCCTACGATGAATACCATGAATTTCGTATTCTTCGTTGATGTCATCAAAGCTTTTCTCCTTCCTCCGATGCTCGTAGTCCGCCTCAGTCATCTCCCGGAGAGGCTTCTTTACTTTCAGGATCAATTTCTCGGTTGTCAGCACTCTCCTGTCTAGGTCACTCTCCTGAGGCGCTTACTGCCAAAGGTAGGTCATCAGCGCTCTGTAGTTCGCCCATGAAGTCTAGATCCTCCAGCATTGGATTTTGCCGCGGCATTTTTCCTGCAAACAGTGACGCTGGAGGTATTCCAGAAGAAATAGTCGCTTTTGAGGGCGATCGGGTCCTACGGGAAACGAACGGCTGAGTGGATGGTGCTGGTAGGGTTTTGGACGGCTGGGGTGAGGAGCGCCACGGTGAAGGAGCAGCTTCAGCGCTGGCTGCGGGTGAGGGTTCTAGGGTTTGACTCAGTGATTGGAAGGCGTTAGGATCCTGAGCAAACTGGTCAAAGGAATGTGAGCCACTAGAGGGCTGAGTAGCTTGGGAAGAGGAAGACGCGGCTATGGCTTGCCCTGATGAAATGGGAGAGGGAGCTTTGGCAGGGCTGACTGGGACTTGGGAAAGAAGTGCCGTGCACGTACCTGCGGGCTCCGCCTGAGCCGCTGTTGGATGGGCGCTTGCAGCTCGAGTGTATGTGTCTAATTCGGGGCTGTCCAAAGAGACAACTTCTGGCACCGCTGCTTCTGTTTGTGCCGCGGTTGTCTGCTGTACCGGCTCCTTAGGCCGTTTGGTCCTTTCAACTCTCTTCCTCTTCTTTTCTTCTGGCGCTGTGGCTGGTCCAGAGGAAGGGGATAAGGACGGGGCAGCAGGTGCTGACGTTCCCACGGTAAACTTGTACCTGGATCTGGCTGGAAGGATGCCTGTCGCACTCGGTCTGCTAGCTGGTAGCGTGGGCACTTTTTCTGTTTGAGGGGCCACCTCTTGGGTTGACTTTTCTGAATCTTGCGCCTTTTCGGGCACTCGTCTCGAAGATACAGGCGCATCGGGCCCACTTGACTGCTCACCGGAGTCGCGCTGGAAGTTGCCGGAGTAGATGATTGTTGGGACGGGGGCCTTCTTATATACCTTTTCTTAGCGCCTTGGGGAACGCAATTTCGAAATTCGAAGGGCCGCCACGTGGCAGCGTGCTGGTCATATAGGGCCGAAAATTCGTCATCCACGGCCAGATTCCTCCGGTTGGATTTATCGTGCTGTGTGCGACACCTCATCTTCCAGCATTCAATAATTTTGTCTTTATGCCAGTTGAGGGGTGCCACCTTGGCGAGGAATTGTCGGAAGCCCGTAGACTCCAACTGGTGATCCGGGTTTCGCTCTGGATCGTACGCTACCTCTTCGTAGTAGAACTCATGCCATGGAGGCCATGATTGCATCTGCTCGATATGCCATTCCAGGTTTGCACCTGTCCTGTTCCTTCTCTTCTGCATGATCTCAGCTTGGGGACAGATGTTTCCTCTGACCCCAATTGGGTCGTATTTCCAGCGCTACGACTCCATTATTAGACCCATATCAATGAGTTCCCACTCGAGGTAGACATGCTGTCCGATCTCATACACTTGGGTATTCGCCCAGGTAATGGGATACTGAAATATATGGCCCTTCTTTTTACCTTGTCCGAACTCATCCTCAACATAGTCCATCTGCCGCGCGATTTCCATCCCGAACTGGTGGTCAGTGCAGAAGTAGGGCAGCAGGAACGGCTGCCCCTCGAACCCGTAGATTCTGACTATGATGCCTTGAGTCAGCCGGAAGGTGTCCCTGCACTCATTCTTCCACAGGTATTTTTTCATGACCTGGCACATAAATTTAAGATTAAACTCGTAGAACGAGCCTTTTCTATACAGAATCTCGGTCCATTCGTTCACGGGCAGCGGTTCTCCTTTTTTGTTTATTTTCTTCAAGTCAGGAATGTTCATCCGGTAATGCATGTGATACAGGCACAGCCATGCGAGGAAAGAGCAGAACCAGAAATCCGTTGACTGCTTCTGCTGTAGCCTAACTAGGCTTGAATGTATTGCATATGCCAGCCAGTCCGCCTAATCGAAGAAAATAAGGCGCTTTCCACTCCTCTGCGCTGTAGAGTCGTAGAATTCTCCGTGCAGGAGACATTCTGCCAGTGCCAGCTGGTACGGCTGTATCACTTTGTCAGAGTCGCAGCCGAGGACTCACGCCAGGATGATGTAGATGTATCTATTTTCAAATCTGTCCAGGGGTATGGGGCCAGTTGGCCACTGTCCAGCTGTCAGTGGAGTCTTCAGCTCCGAATCAAGAAATTCTCTCATCCGCCTTGTCTGCGTAAATCTGTCGGTCTGCTCATCCAGATTTACCCTTCTGACAATTGCGTCAGGCTCGTACTGAAGCCTTGGGGCAAACGCCGGCTAGACGCTTTCCCGGAAGGGTGTGAAGAACACTTTTCCCTTGTTGTCGCAGACTTGCCGGGCAGCTGGTTTGTAATATTCTGCAATTGCTTCAACCAGCTCCGGGCACTGGTGAGTAGGAGGGCACAAGAACCAGTATAGGTTCGATTTATACGCAGCGCCGACATGATGTGAGGGCGAAACCTTGTCTACCAACTTTGCAATATTTAGCCTCAGCTTGGTGAGGCTGATGGAGAAAGAGCCGTCTTTGTACCCGGCCAGGTGATTAACTGGTGCTGGCGGAGTTCGCCCAGCTACGCGCCTCTTTGTCCGGGTCTTCTTTTCTGGGCTGGCGGCGCTTCGCTCTCATGGGCGCTTGACTCTGGTGATTCGTCAACTTCGCGCCGCTCTTCACTAGATTGCGCCTGTACGGGCGCTTTTCCCTTGTCCATCCTTTCTGAAACAGCAGAGGCGGGAATTACGGCTTCTAAATTGTCAGTTCTGCGCTTTACAGTTAGGAGGGCAGCTCGGACGATTTGAATTTTCTAAGTGCGCTAGGGCCCTTTTTCTAGACAACGTCTGTGACATTAATGGCGTGAGGGAGGGAGTTAGGGTGGTTACTCGGAGTTGGTGGAGGTGTTATGATATTTTTTTTCGCGGCTGTGCATGAGTTTATTTTTGAAAAGCGCACCCTAATAGCCGTTGGTCCAAACGCACCTTGCCCTTTTAATGCATCATTCTTGAAAGATGTGCAATTATTAAACCTCCTTGTGCGCCGTGCCATTGCTGACGTCATCCCCACCATCTGGGCACACTTTACAAGGAAGAATTTCTGGCCCATGAAGTCCAACTTTGAACCGTGCCGTACTGCGCCCTGGGCCCACACTTAGAATTTTTTTACATTTTTCGTGGTGGGTTATTCGGGTGGCGCCCACAATTCAGGGCGCACTCAGATTTCGCTCGAAAAAAGGGCGCAATCCGACTTGACACTTAGCTGTTTTCAGCTTCCCGCGCCGGATCACCTAGGGTGCGCTCGAGAATGGGAGCGCACTCAGACTTCGCTCGAAAAATGGGCGCAATCCAATTTCGCCCAGTTTTGCCTGTGCAATCTGACACTTAGCCATTTTCCTGCTGCCTGTTTTCCAACTGCGCTTTCCAGATGGTGCGCAGCCCGACTTCGCCCCGAAGTCGGGTTGTGCACCCAGACTTGTCATTTTTGCTCCTCTTTTCAGCTGCCTTCTTCCGAACTTCGCATTGTTCAAGGAGCGCTACCCGAATTCACTGCGAAGTCGGGTTTTGCCTCACCTTTACTTGGGCTTTTTCTAAAAAATAAAAAAGTGAATGCTGAAATATATACATTCTGAAAATTAAAAATAAAGCAGAAGGAAAATCTGTACAAGGGCCCATTGGGCACCTTCAGTGGCGGTAAATTTTTAAGTGGAACCCATTGACGGGAATGGGGAGAAGCCGTCCCTCCATGTCCCGGAGCACAAATGCGTTGAACTGGTTCACTCGGGCAATCTGATAAGGGCCCTCCCAGAGAGCGTCAAATTTGCCGTGACTGCCCGGCTTTGCCTTCAACGAGTCCCATTTCAGCACCAGGTCCCCGATTTTGAAAACTCGAGCGGTGGCTCCTTTTTCAAACCAGCCTTGGGTTATTTTAGCATGTTTGGTGAAGGCCTGGTATGCTTTTTCTTTGTCTTCCTCTAACTGCAACAGCTGGCACAGTCTGTCATCCACCGGATCCCCGTTGCCTCTCTCTTCGTCCAACATCTAGAGAGCGGGAATTTCGATGTGGGTCGGCAGGACTGCTTCTTTGCCGTAAACGAGCGCATAGGGGGATGTCTTGATTGATTTCTTGAAGGATATTCTGTCCGCCCACATTGCCCGATCAAGGAGTAGGTGCCAAGTCCTCTTGTTGTTCTCTACTGTTTTTGTGATGATCTTCAGTAGGTTCTTGTTGGTGGACTCGGCAAGGCCGTTCCCCTGTGGGTAGTCATTGGAAGACATTTTGTGATAAATGCCGTATTTGTCGGTGTACTCAGTGAGGACAGCGCCTGCGAACCCCGGACCATTGTCCGTCACTATTGACTCGGGGACCCCGAAGCAGGTAATGAGGCTCTCGAGGAACCTGATGACCGTCTCCTGGTCCGCGTTCTTAGTGGGGATTGCCTCTGCCCACCGCGTGAAGTAGTCGGTGGCGGTAAGGATAAACTTGTGCCCCGCTGCAGAGTTCGGCGTAATCACCCCGATAAAGTCCAGACCCCATTGCTAAAACGGAGTCTTGGCTTGGATCGGTTGAAGGGGCAGGGGTGCTTTTCTATTTCTGCCAGCAAATCTCTGGCATTGATCACATTTTGTACAGACCGCATGCGCGTCTGTAAAGAGAGTGGGCCAATAGTACCCAGCTCTTATTATTTTCAAGGCCGTTGGCCTTGCAGGATGGTGACCCCCTGGCATACCAGAGTGAAATTCTCCGAGGACCCTGGGCTGGTCGGTTTTCTTGACGCACTGCAATAGGATGCCGTCAATATTTTTGAAGTAAAGCCCCTCGGGGGGAAGAGTGTATTTCAGTGCACCTAGCCGAAACCTCCTGCTTTGTGAGGCATTCAGGTGGTCTGGACATCTCTCGGTGCAGAAATACTTCACGAGGTCATCTGTCCAGTCACTCTCCTCGGGTAAGGAGTTGGCTAGGTTGGTGGTCGTTGCTGGATCCTCCCACTTACAGGCGTATATCTGGGCTGCCGCGCTTCGGGCCAGCTCCCGGCACAAGGCTTGGCCTCCGATAAGCTTGGTTGGCCGCACTTCGATGTCGAACTCCCGGATTTTAGCAATCCATCCTACTCTCTTGTGACCTGGCTCTCCTTGTATGATGAAGCTTCGGACGTCCGGTGTATCACAAAAACGGTTGTCCGGCTCTGGGAGACAAAGTGCCTGAACTTTCGGAGAGACTTCATGACCGCGTGAACTTGCCGCTCTATAAAGTTGTAGTTTTCTTCATGCGGCTGAATCACTTGGCTCAAGAACGCTATGGGGTGTTCTTCGCCATCGTCTCCCTTCTGCGTCAGGACTGCAACGTAACTCTCGGGTTCTCCCACCGCGTATAGGATGAAGTCCTTGGAGTAGTCTGGGTTTATCAACACCGGAGCTTGCACAATGCGGGTCTTGATTTCCTCGAAGGCCTGCCTCCTCTCATCAGTCCATAAGAATTCAACATTCTTTTTCAGCAATTCGACCATGGGCTTGATTGATTACCTGTGCGAAGTCCGGTATGAACCTCCGCACGAAGTTGATTTGGCCGAAGAAGGACTACAGCCCCTTCTTGTCAACTGGAGCAGGCAAACGGAGGAGGGCTTCTGCTCTATCAGGGTCCACGGCTAGGCCTTTCTCGGAGATGACATGCCCTAGAAGCTTACCTTCTTTTACCGCGAAGACAAATTTCTTCGAGTTTATGGAGATGCCGAATTCACGACACCTTTCAAATATTTGCCGCAAGTGGGGGACATGGTCCTCTCTCCTGTGAGAGAATACAGTCATGTCATCCAAGTAGATGACAATAACTTTGTTGAGCAGCTCTCGGAAGGCCAGGTCCATGGCTCTCTGGAATGTGGCGCCAGCATTGGATAAGCCGGAAGGCATGCGCTGATAGGCGAACGTTCCCCATTTGGTGGTGAACGCCGTCTTATGCTAGTCCTCGTCCTTAACCCAGATCTGGTTGTAGCCAGAAAAGCCATCTAGGAGGGAAAATCTTTGTGCTCTAGCAACTATATGGAGGATCTGATCGATTTGGAGAAGCGGATAATGGTCCTTGAGGGAGGCCTGATTCAGATTTCTGAAGTCCACACAGAGACGAATGTGTCCGTTCTTTCTTCCTCACGGGAACCAAGTTCGCAACCCAGGACGAATGCTTGATGGGGTAGATGATTTTGGCCTCCAGCATCTTCAGGAGCTCGACCTTCATCATGGCCTTGATGTTTGGATTCACAGCCCTCTGCTTCTGCCGGAATGGCTTGGCGCCATCTTCTAGCTCAATGGTATGTTGGATTATATTTCTGTCATACCCCTTTAAGTCCTAGTAGCACCAGGCTACTATGTCAGGGAACTCTTGGCACAATGTTCTGATTTACTCAAGTTCCTCTGTGGTGCAGTCTGTCCCGACCTTGATTGTTTTTCCAGGTTCAAGCTCCAGGTCGGAGTACTGCTTCGGGTCTACTTTGATCCGGTGCGATATGGCTCTGTCGTTCTGATCAAATAGACTCTCAAGTGTAATCAGTCCTTTTGGGACATGATTATTTTTCAGCTGTATCAACCCCTCATATTGCTCGTCATTAGGGTCTCTACCTTCGATTGAACACGCTTCGTTAACCAAAAATGTGACGATTTCCTCGTCACAGTCAAACACCTGCTGTGGTGTCCTTATCGTGCACGAAGGCCTCGTAAATGGTACGGACTGGCTTCGGCTTCTCGACAGTGTCATCAGCCGGAACGTACTGGCTCCAACAGACGCCGTAATGTCAGCATGTTTGTTTTTCTCACGTGATATAGCCTTGACATTCAATGAGTCGAATGACTCCATCAGGTCCCACACCCGATTACGGTACGCCTTGAGATAGTGCTTCTTGGAGGCGCACTTGTTCGTAATCTGGTTGCACACCAGCTCCGAATCGCCGAAGATCTGCAGATGCTTAATCCCCAGTCTCTCTGATTTTCGCAAACCCAAGCACAGGGCTTTGTACTCCGCCGTGTTGTTGGTGCAGCTCCAGGCCAGCCTGTAGGTGTAGTCCTTCTGTATCCCGGTTGGGGAAACCAAAAGTACACCAGCACCAGCGCCATTTTTGCATCGTGCGCCGTCAAAGAAAAGCTTCCATAGCTTTTCTGGTGCAGGTCCTACTTCTCTTTTGGCCGACTTGTCAAACCTCTCAGGCTGGACGACGGTGTAGCAGCCTTGCTCAGTTTTGATCACGGCGTTGAAGTCCCGCAAGGAGAATTCGTCTTCCACTTGCAGCAGCTCAAGAGCTTGCTCCGTCATATCCACCACCACCAGTTCTTCCTCCGTCAGCTGAATCATGCAGTCTTGCGACTCCTTTCCGGGTATCTTCTCTACTAGGAAGGTGGAAGGCTTCTCGTTGTAGATCTTTAGTCTCCTTCCTTTGAAGGGCACTTCCATGTGTGAGTAGTCTAGAGATAGATACCCTCTCCTGGTAATCAGCCAGCCTGACACGCTCGCCTGGAGCGTTAATGTCGATTTCGTAAAAGTGAGGCGGGTTTCCCGGATTCCTTGCTCGCCACATTCTTGTCTGCATGAAGGCGTCAGGACCAGTCTTTAAAGACTCAGAGATTATTCAGCTATTTGCAGAGTCGCCAGGTGCTCTGATTTTTAACAGCAATGAAGCAAGCACTCGTGCTTCGATTCTGTTTGGGGGTGGGAAACTACCATGTCCCATCGGGCGTGCCAGAGAAACTGTTGGTTACGAATCTGCCATGAGGAAAGGATTTGGTATAATGCGCCCCAGATTCGCCCACCAGATTGAAAGGCCGGAAGGAAGGAATGCCTTCCGTGCCAATCTCCGGAGAAGGCCGGCTTCCTGTGGGGGTTTTAGTGTTTTAGGATAAGAGTGCAGGGAAAGAGATAAAAGTGCAGAAAGAGAATCAAAATGTGATTGGAGTTGGGTGGAGGGAATAAGCAGCACGACAACGATCAATAACCACTACTAACAACATTCATATACAGAACATACATTGAAACTACAACTATCTTTCATCCTATGTATCCTCTATCTATGCATTCCAGGAATACTTGATCATCAAATACCAGAGTCCAGAGTTCAATACAACAGTAAGCAATGATACAAGAAACATGAGGCAAAAATGACAAGGAGAGGCAGCATACAAGATAAAAGACAGTAAGCAGAGCCAAGTATATGCTTTGTATTAGAGGCAAACGCACAGCTACAATGGTTCCCTAGCAGTATATTCCCCTTTTTCTTTTACAATGCATTGCATGGCTATTTATAGCCTTAAGTTCCCCCCGATTTACGGGCACAAAGTCCCGGGCCAGACAATAGCTGACAAAAGGTGCCAAGGAGCTGCTGATGCTGACTTCTGTCGGGTAGGACTGTACTTGCGGCATGGCCTCCCCGAAAGCCGTACAGCCTACGTGGCGGTGTGTCGGGTCAAACCATTGGTCAGCGGGAGTGCGGGTAGTCGTGGCAGATGGTACATTATATCAGCTTTAATGGTGGCAGTTGGAGTAGATAGGGCGGTCCATGCTTGTCCTTGTTCTCGAATCCCGAAGTTGGACACTTGTCAGATGCTGATGAGTGACACATGGCTGCCTTGAAAGGCAGTTTATCCAAATTCGCCCAGGATTCGAGCGTTGTCGGGTCGTGTAGATGGAAAGCAGCGCAGTTGGGGAGGCCTCCGTGCCTTAGTCAATTTCTGGGCTCGCTTACCCAATTGCGCATCGGTAAGAGGGCGCACCCCGACTTCGCTGCGAAGTCGGGTTGCGCACCGACACTATCCTGTTTTTACTGTCATTCGGACTGCGCACCAAAAAGGGGGCGCACCCCGACTTCGGGCGAAGTCGGGTTGCGCCCCAACACTTAGCTGATTTTTAGCCATACTACTTCCCAAGTGCGCCCAGGAAAAAGGGCGCACCTCGACTTCGCCCCGAATTCGGGTTGCGCCCTGACACTTAGTCATTTTCAGGGAAACTTGCTGGAAACTTACTGGGGAAAGTTCAAGGGGAAGAGGAAGGAATTAAACTGCGAGGAAGAGGGAGAAAGGGAGAAATGAAGAAAGGGAAAGAGAGGAAGGAAGGAAAAGAGCAGGTCACTTACAAAAACTAAAAACATGGCACCCCGTGCTAAATGTGGCAATAGTACCCCCATGAATGTCGCCTTCCACATTCTGATTGGCTCCATGACGCCAACACAAATCAAGGAGATCTTGTAGCGCCAACAACAAAAGTTTAAAGAGCACCATGATGAACATAAGTCTCCACATTAGTTTGAGGTTTGAGATAAGTTTTGACTTCATCTAAAGAAGGAACAGTTCTTTGGCTGACACCTAAAGATCAAACCCTTGAGCTATGTCCATACACCATGCAACTCATGATAGGCGAGAACACTTTTGTTCTTGATGTACCATGTGGGGATGCATCTATTGTTGCATGCAAAACTCCTTTAAGTCATATCATCCTCGTCTGCTAAAGCGTGTGGAAGTAAAAACATCCAACGGATCTGGACTTGCCTTAGTTGGAACTAGTTGTTGCAGATCAACTAATTGACATCATTAGCATGTCTACTCGCTAGGGCACAACCTTTTTAGGGTTTCTAAGCAAGGTCTATTTCCATCCCAATCTAAGAGGTACACGTTGGACCAACTCAAGTGTTTTTTCCATTATTGGAGGTTGATGGTGTTAGAATTTCACAATAATAAATATGCAAAGCATTACACAAACGATAAAGAGAAGAGTGGAACTGATTGATTTATTCCAAGGATCAACTCTGTATAAATAGCAGAGTTGATCATTGAGAGTCGTTGGATTACAACAACTCATCAGACCTGATGAAGATATCACTGAGAGTTCTCCTGACACATGGAGGAGTGGAAACTCAAGTGTCTATCCTAGTGGAACTTAAGAGAATATTCTCTTATTCTAACACTCCCCTTAAGTGATACTTGGGGTGAATTTTACAAATGAGTCCTGGCAACAAGGCCTGATGAGGTACTCATGTATAATGACTTCTTTTGAAGAGATTGTAAAACCCAATGGGAAAAAGCCATCAATCAAAAAGAAGTTAGAGGCTTGTCTTCGTATGGATTGTCCTCCTAATACAATAGATAGTTGGTAAAAAAACCCTATGGGGAAAAACCAACTATGAGAAGAAGAAAGGCATGTCTTCGTATGGCGAAGATTGTCCTCTTTAACAAGAAAGAAAGATGAGTCCCGACAACTTGGCCTGATTAGGTACTCATTTACATATTATTGTTGGAGAAAAAATCCCTGTGGGGAAAAACCAACAATGTGAGGTTTGTCTTCGTATGGCAAAGATTGTCCTCCTAATATAATAGATAGTTGGTAAAAAACCCCTGTGGGGAAAAACCAACTATGAGAAGAAGAGAGACATGTCTTCGTATGGCGAAGATTGTCCTCTTTAACAAGAAAGAAAGATGAGTCCCGACAACTTGGCCTGATTAGGTACTCATTTACATAATATTATTTGTGAAAAAACCCCTGGGGGAAAAACCAACAATGTGAGGCTTGTCTTCGTATGGCGAAGATTGTTCTCTTTATACAAGAAACAAAGATGAGGCCCGACAACTAGGCCTGATTAGTTACTTATATACAATAAATAGTTGGTGAAAAAACCCTTGTGGGGAAAAACCAACTATTAGAAGAAGATTGTCGTCATAATTCCAATCAATGCAGCTGTATAACTCCAAGCTTATCTCGCAACTGAAGGTAACGTGGAGAAGGAAATGACTTGGTGAAGATATCTGCAATTTGTGCCTCAGTTAGAATATATTCCAAGTGTATGTCCCCGCTCTGAATATGCTGCCTTATGAAGTGCATGTGTATCTCAATGTGCTTGGTTCGCTTATGTTCAACTTGATTGCGTGCAATATGAATTGTGCTCTAATTGTCACACCAAAGAGTTATAGGATGTTCATGGGTGAAACCAAATTCTCTCAGAATTTGATGAAGCCAAAGAGCTTCCTGACTAGCCAAAACTGCTGCCCTGTATTCTGCCTCTGTAGAAGATAGGGCTACTGCTTGTTGTTTCTTGCATAACCAGGCTATTGGTGAGGAATCAAGGCGAAAGACAATCTGAGGTGGAACATCTATCTTCTACTGAACCTGCCCAATCTGAATCTGTATAGCCAATTATATCAATGGATTATCCCTTGTAGAAGAACCCAAAGTGAGTAGTGCCCTGCAAGTAACGGAGGATTCTTTTTGCTGCTTGCCAATGATTGAAGTGAGGCTGATGAGAGAATCTGGATATGAGGCCAACAACATATGAGATGTTTGGGCGAGTATGAGTAAGGTATAGCAAACTTCCTACAAGCTGATGGTATAGAGTGGCATCACAAAGAGGGGATGAACAGGAAGTACTAAGATGAATGCCATATTGAAAGGGGGTAGGAGAGGGTTTGCAATCTGTCATTTTGAATCTTTGTAGAAGATTTGGAGTGTACTTTTGTTGGAACAAAGAAATACCTTCATCTGTTTGACTTATTTGGATCCCAAGGGAGTAATGAGCTTTACCTATGTCAGCCATTTCAAATTTTTCAGAGATGGAGTCTTTTATAGTCTGAATGTGAGTCAAGTTACTACCAGTGAGGTCATCAACATATAGGACAAGAATGGTGATTTTGCCTTCATTTCTCCAAATGTAAACTGTGTTATCAGACTCACAATGAGAAAAACCTGCTAAAAGAAGGAAGGAGTCCATATTTTCATACCAAGCTCTAGGGGCTTGTTTGAGGCCATAGAGAGACTTTTTAAGCCTACAAACAAGAGAGGAGTCTTGAGTGAAATCAGCAGGTTGTTCCATAAATATCTCTTCCTTTAAATCTCCATGTGAGAAAACACTTTTTACATCCATTTGATAGACTGGCCATTTATGGGAAGCAGCCAGAGCAAGAACCAATCTAACAGAATCCATTTTAGCAACTGGGGCAAAGGTTTCTGCATAATCAAAACGTTTAATTTGAGAAAAACCTTTCGCTACAAGACGAGCCTTGTGTTTGTCTATTTCTCCATTAGGCCCATATTTAGTTTTTAAGATCCATTTACAACGAACTAATTTCCTTCCTTTAGGTAAGGGAAATAAATCCCAAGTCTTGTTTTTGATCAAGGAAGAAAATTCGTTTTCCGTGGCATCATCCCATTCCTTAATACCCGAGGCTTCTTTGAAGGATTGAGGATCAGAGGAAATAGATTGACATACAAGACCAGTGCCTATGCGGTTGGATGATCTAGTTGAAGGAAGATTTTGGATGTAAGAAGTAGCTTCTTTAACAATGGTGCAGGCCCATTTTGGCATAGAGGAAGGAGTTGAAGGAGTTGAAGTTACAGGTTCTTCATCTTGATTATTAATGACCAAGTTAACTTCAAGAGTTGGCTCTTCATAATATTGAGGTTCTATTATAGGAGAAAGCTCAATGGAGGAAGAGGGCTTTTGAGGATGTTTTTGAGGGAAAGTTCATCAAATTGGACATTCCTATGAAAGAAAACCTCATGAGTTGAGGGATCAAGAAGCATGTATGCTTTCAATTCTTCACAATAACTGACAAAGATGAGCTTGTTGCTTTTCTTATCAAGAGCCTTCCTTTTCTTCTTTGGGATGTAAGCCCAAGCAATACACCCAAAGATCTTGAAGTAGGAAAGATCTGGTTTTGAGCTAGACCATGCTTCTTCAGGAGTTAAATGGTTAAGAGCTTTATGAGGTGTGTGATTTTGAATATAATTTGCACAGTTAATAGCTTCTGCCCAATTTTTTTTGGAAGATCTCTTGAATGGAGCATACAATTTGCCATCTCTTTTAGGGTTCGGTTTTTCCTTTCTGCAATGCCATTTTGTTGAGGATTATGGGAGACAAAATGTTGATGAATGATACCATGACTTGAAAGAAATATGGAGAACTCATTACTGCAGTATTCCCCCCATTATCATTGCGATTCTTCTTGATTTTTCAAGATGCCTGATTTTCAACTAAGACTTTAAAATTTTTAAAGTGGGATAAAACATCACTTTTATATTTTAGAAAGTAGAACCAGGACCTTCTAGAAAAATCATCAATAAAGGTTAGAGCATACTTTGCTCCTTTGAAAGATGGCTCAGGAAAGGTCATTAAGTTACTATGGATTAAATCTAGAGGGGATGAGGTTTTTGGAGAACTACTTGGGTGGAAAGGATCTTGATGTTGCTTTCCAAGAGCACATCCAAGACAAACTCCATTACTAGAAGAGACTTGGGGTAAACCTGTTACCATGTCCTGGGTGCTCAAATCCTTTAGGTAGTTGTAACTAAGATGACCATACCTTTCATGCCAAATTTGACTTTCAAGATCTCCATGAGCCACAAAACGGTAGGCTCCTTCTGGATTTTGGAAGCCTTTGAAGTGAAATAAACGAGAGTTATAATCAATATTCCCTTTGGCTATAAGAGAATGGGGATTTTGAGCATCTCTTATCTTAACTCCTGTTGGGGAGAAGAGAACAGTTTTCCCATTTCCAGATGTACAAATCTGATAGACGGATAGGAGATTGGTGGCAATGTCTGGAACATAGAGAACATTGTGTATGGAGCCACCATCAATGGTTATATCCCCTTTTCCTTAACAGGGATGAAGGAAGAGTCACCTACTTCTATGCTACAAGTAGAGCTAGAGGAGATAGAAGAGAATGACTTATATGAAGCAATCATGTGATGAGTAGCTCTAGAATCTAGGACCCATAAATTAGAGGAAGAATTGGAGGTTTTTCCTTGAACATTAGGGGCTTTTCCTATTTGCTTTTTATTTTCTGTCTTTTGATCCTTCATAGCTGCCTCTAGTTGCTGTAATCTTTTCCAGCATTTGTTAGCAGAGTGACCATTCTTTTTACAGTGAGTACGAGTGTAATAACCCTCCCTATCTAGTTCTCTAGGGGTTTGCCAATTCTTAACCTTTTCGTGAATTTTTGATATACAAAATCACAAACACAGAGCAATCCAGAATTCTCGAAAATATTGCTTTATTCTTATATTAAAACTAGGGCACAAATTACAATTCAAATACCTCAAATACTGATGAAACCCTAGCTGCTCCGTACTCTATAAATGATGATGAAGGCTCAGCCCTTCTGATGTGAATATTGTGTGGTGTCCCAACTCCAAATATTCCCTGTATAATCTTTGAATGACCCTGTGTGGTAACCCAACTCCAGAAGTCTTTAAAACTGAAGTCCAACTGCAATCCCTATGTGGAAATGTCTAGATTGACCCGAGGGTAATCTTGCAACCCCGAAGCCAATGTCCCCGTAAGAGGTTGTCGTCTGTCACAAGCTCCGGAATCTCTCGTAAATGGCTCTGCGAGAGTCCTCCAAAAACCAGAGAGAAAAATAATAATCTTCGCATATCTCCAAATGAACTCAAAACCTCCTTTTATCTCCTCCATAGGTCGACCTAGGGTTAGGTCACTTTTAGGGTAAGCAAATATAATTTTATCAATTTTTAATTCCACCTTATTTGTCCTTAATTTATTCACCCCCTTATGCCTAGGCTTAACGACTTTTTAAGTCGTCACTTAAAATGGCCCCTTTTAAGTATAAAATGATTTTATAATAAAATAAAGTCATTGACTTTACAAAATTAAATTAAATAATCACTTTATTAATTTTATCTTCGACCATTAAAATTTCCAACCTCTGCCCATCCGAATTGAAATCCGCGAATGGTTTTGGACACCCATTTCATTGAAGAATATCACTGCACTTTCTGTTGTCCACCGAAACCCTAAAAACGGACATGGCTAAAAATAATAACTTTGATCAAACAAATCTCCGAATGAGCCCAAACGACCATCAATCAATAGCTCTCTAGGTACTGACAAAGATTTTGATATCTCCAATGGCTCCCCTCCATCCGACTTAGCCTATGGGAGCTCGTGTATAGGCTAATCTGCTCTGCACCTGACTGCATAGAAAAGGGGACATTACATACAGGTTATGGGAGTCTTTTCCTTCTTTTTGAATTTTTCTTTAGAAGAGGTGGAGGCCACTAAGGCTTTTGAAAAAGAGGAAGAAGAAGAGAGTTCATATCTAGCAAGTTTGGTTTCTTCCCTAGTTAATCTATCACAAAATTCTTCTAAGGAAGTCATTTTAAAGGTTGCACCAAGAGCATCTTTGGTAGATATAAAGGTGGTAGCAAAAATTTGAAAAACACCATTTAGCTTAGAAAGGATTAGATAAGTGCATTCTTCTTCAGTCTTAGTCTTCCCACTATCTTTGCATTGGGTGAGGACTTCTTTGAACTTGGTGAGGAAGTCAACAATACTGCTAAAATATTCAGGAGACAAAGATGTTAGTTCAGCTTCTAGTTGCATTGATCTCATCTGATCTACTTTCCCAAACAAGGTCTTTAGCTTCTCCCAACTTTCATGAGTAGTTGTGCAATCTGTAATGTAAAACCACAAACTTTCATGAACATTAGAACTAATAATACCCATAGCTTCATGCATTTTTCCTTTATGAACAAAAATTTCATATTCTTTCTCAAATTCTGGTTGCTTTTCTTCTAGTAGATGAGTAAGACCTTTTTGAGAGATAAGATTTAAAATTTTAGGTTTCCAAGTGTGAAAGTTGTGAGGGGTGAGAGGTTCAATTGAATTCATCATTTTAACACGAGAAGAATTGAAGTTATACCCAAAAATATCCCTCCTTAGAACTCAATTTAAGATTAATGCAATTGATTTAAGGAAGAAATATGAAGCTGTTCAATATCTTTAAACTCAAGATACCCGCCCTAACGAGAGGGAAACTAGAAGTATAATGAGGTTATTAATATTGTTTGCTTTTGGAAATGCCAAATCCTTTTAGTTCGTCACAATACCCGCCTTTACTTGAGGGAAACTGTAAGTATCGTGAAGAATTTGTCAAGGCTATTGGCTTGATGTGTAGTTAATTGAACCCGATTTTAATTTGGCTTTCTCAAAACTTGCCCTTACGAGAGGGAGACTATAAGTGAGATAGAATGCCAAATAAAATGGATTAATGAAAAAATATATGCCTGGCCTTTATACCAATTGCCTCTAAAAACCTGCCCTTACGTGAGGGAAACTATTATTGGTTTTGATACATGGAACATAGGCAAAATATTTTGAGAAATAAAGGATATTGAATTTTAATTTTAACACATATATTAGAGGTGTTGATATAAGAGTTCAAAAAAGAAGATAATTAAAAGAAAGGATATATTTTAGAACACTAACTATAAAAAACACTTAATGTAGAAGATATTATTTTCTTTAAAAGGTGCTCTTTAAATAATTAGAACATAAAAAGAAGAGGATAAAATTTATAACTATTTAATTGAAGAAGATTATAGTTTTAATTATAATTTTATATCAATTAAAAGTTTTCTTTGACTTGCAACAGATTTAATTATTTAGAGAAATCACTCATATTAAGATAGAATTTGAACTATATTATTGAAGAAGATTTAGAATAAGAACTTTTGAAGTTTATAATTATGCTGAATTAAAAGTATGTATCTTTAACTAACAAACAAATTTTATTATTTAGAGAAAGATTGCCTAAGAGAAGGAGAAAATGCTTTTAAGTGAATTTGACAACCCCCCTCTAGAGACGCAAAAGTGCAAAATTTGCACACAGACTCCCCCAAATTTTTTTTTATTAAGAGATTTACAATATGACCCTTTTTCAAAAGATCCTTTTTGAGACAATTAAAAGGATTTTTGAAATTTGAGTCACAAATTAAAACTTCGAAAATGAAGTTTAAGAACCTTATAAAGGAGGGAAAATAAAGAATAATAACAATGCTTACGACCCCTAAGAGAATACAGGCGACACGAGAAAACCAGAGAAGACGCTGCGTTCAATTTAAAGGAGACGCTGCGATCAGACGGTGACAAAGATGCAGTAAAAGGTGTCCTTTTCCTGTAGTGTGACATCGAGGACCTTGAGGACTCGATTTTGAGGACGCCGAGAATCCAAACCGTCACCAAATAAAGATTGAGGCCTTCAAGGACTTTAAGGAATGCACCTGTGAAGAAAGAAAAGGACCCATAAACAATAAACGTTATAAAATAAAAAACGTTTTTCTTTGTTACCTATCTAGACGAGAGCTCGGAAGTGTGCTCAGAGAGAGCAGAAAATGTTTTACTCCTCAGACGTCTAAAAACGAAGATCGAGGAACCAGGAACCACCTGCGTTGAAAACGTTTCCTTGGATAACGTATGGAGAGCTCTTATCACGTATGGATGACGTATCACCAGGTTAAGAAAATGTTCTTCGAGCAGATGGTGGGCGCCAATGTCTCGAAAGCTGCACGAAATTAATCTCTCCTGCAAAAGAAGACTTAGAAAAAGATCTATAATTTACCCTGCAAAAGAAGACTAAGAAAAAGTGCTATAAATCTAAGACGAATCAAAAAGCTTGAACCAGAGATGAAAGCAACAACAAAGAGTGTGTGATATTTCCACCAGGCGTGCAGTATATAAGGAGCGACGAACAATGAGTGCCGTTCGAGATACACCCAGTTGGTAGGATTCGTCGGAAGCCAGCAAGGTCCACGTTTCGGGTGGCGCGCCAAGCCCAACGAATCAAAGAACCACACTAGAAGTTGTATTAAATCACGAATATTTGGTTAAAGGAAAAAGGTTTCGAAAAGATTTAAATATTCCCTATTTAATATATGTGGGCCTAAAAATAGAAGGGGCCACGTCGTTGAGGCAATGCCAAAACGATTTGGGGCCTCTAAACAAGGACGTAGCGCCAAAAACAAATTATGGGCTACGAATTTCCCCCTTTTTTTTATAAAAAAAGACGTAGCTATAAAATAAATGGGCCACGAAAGAAATAAGAGGTATTGAATCAAAATCGAGGGATTAGAGAATTTTTGTAAAAAAAATTATCTCAGCATGAAACAATATCTAAAAAATCAATTCTTATATAATAAACAATGAAGATTTTGCTGAAAAAAAAAAATGGATAAAGCTGACTATTGCATAAAATGAAGCAAGTTAGTCAAAATAAAATCCAAATCAAATGAACCAGATCCTAGAACCTTCAAGAGAGAATGCTAGCAAAATCTATCTTGCTCTGGTACCATGTTAGAATTTCACAATAATAGATATGCAAAGCATTACACAAAAGATGAAGAGAAGAGTGGAATTGATTGATTTATTCCAAGGATCAACTCTGTATAAATAGCAGAGTTGATCATTGGGAGCCGTTGGATTACAACAACTCATCAAACCTGATGAAGACACCACTGAGAGGTCTCCTAACACATGGAGGAGTGGAAACTCAAGTGTCTATCCTAGTGGAACTTAAGAGAATATTCTCTTATTCTAACAGATGGGATGGATACCATCACTTCCCAAGGGAGGATGAATGATTTGATTAGAGTAGGGGTTGCTCAAGGTCCCAAGGATGATGATGCCAAAGCACTTTTAGCTTGCAGGTCATGGCGCCTTTTTGGACTCTTAACCAAATAGACAAACATCATTCTTTCTTGTGGCATAAGACTTTGTCATGGCACCAATCCGACTTGTGGTGTCATGGTGCCAACCCTAGTGGCACCAATGCTTGAAGTCAAATAGACCTATTACACCAACTCCACATGTCACTACCATGCGCCAAAAAGTGTAGAGGGGATCCTTTTAGCGCTATGTGTTAGGGACACATTTATGCATGTCAAATCATAGAGCAATTTCAGAAAATAATGAGATTGGACTCTCAATCCTAGAACTCATCAATAAAGAGAAGAACCATCCAAGCTTTTCTCCATGTGGTAGTCCAATTGTTCTTATGCCAAAGAAGGATGGTACTTGGCAACTTTGCATATTCTATCTGATGCAGACAAGATAAGGGAGTCTAGTGAAAGATGACCTTCTCAAGCAGCAAATTATCCAAACTACCTATGACCACAAGATGCATGGTAGTTACACATGCAATCGACAAACTTTTAATATGACCAAGCAAATCCTAAGCCTTCTATAAGACGACACTCCTTCGTGATGGCACTCTTGCAATATTTGTATGACAACTTATTATGATAATGGTCCACTTGTACAATTATGCAATTTACTTGAATGTCTTCTCCTTTTAACAATAACGTTCAATTGTATGGCAATATCCTCCTTATTGTACGACCACATTTATGACCACCTTTATTGTTTGGTCACCTTCACTGTATGGTCACATTCTTTGTATGACCACACTCATTGAACGACCACGTGCATTGTACATCAATTTGAACGAATGTTCAATTGGTTCCATTTTACGGTGAGGGTTCTCCTATCAACCATCACGACAGTCTAAATGCCTTCCACTTCGAATGACATGATAAGAAGACGGTGGCTCATCTTTCCTTTGAACGACAAGGTCCGATTTCTTTGCATGAACGGTAATTCATACGTTCATTACTTGAAGACTTCGATGCCCACCCTTTCTTTTGAACGATGCTATCTTGTACATTCTCTTCTCAAAGGTGCCATATTCTTATTCGAATGACAAGGTTTTCTTCCACTTGAATGACTCCTACGTTCTGATTCGACAACGACCACACCCTCACTTGAACGATTCTCTGCATGCTGGAGCAATGCCTCTATATGGGCTACAACCATTCTCTGTTTCACTTGCAACACTATACATGCTAATTTATACAATGCAATTCAGAGAATTCAGGGCATTCACCAATTTAACATGTGCACAGATAAAATTGGGATATGATATTGCCAAAATGCCTATTGGATGTACATTCAGCATATTGCATCCGTTTTGGATGCTCCTACCTGCACTCAGGTAAATAACTAGATGTTCTCCCTAGCCAACCCTCCCCCTCTTTTTTCCTTCTTCCTATATTCCTCGATGCTTGTTGGCATCCCCTCCTGTCCTGTTGGTTCCTCTTCTTCCTCCCTTCCTCGTTTTCCTTTTCTCTTCCTCATGCTGTTCTCTCTTCCTCTCATTTTCCCCCATGCGTACCATTTCCCTTTCTTTTTCCTTTCATTTCCTCATCCTTGCCTCTTCGTTTCTTCTTCCTTGCTTCTGTTGATTCCTCTCCTCCTCCCCATGTGTTGCGTTTCCTTTTTAGGCAATAAAAGTTCCCTTTGTACAGGTGGCAGGCAAGTACAAGACAAGTGGCGAACCTTGCCTGTTACGATCTGGATGCTTCCGCATCATACTCTCCGGGTAAGAGGAAATGTTTCATGAGCTCCAACTTATGAACATGAATTGTTCTTCCAAGCTATTACCATTTTAGCTTGGCTGTGTTTACAAGGCCACCTTTGCTTTCCCTCCCTTGCCTTCATCGGAGAGCAAAACCTCCTCTTGTAGAATGCGGTCATCATTCGTTTCACCTTGTCCCACTCCATCGCATCCATCCAACTGCAACCCACACATATTTTGTTGACTACTTTCTATTGGAGTGGTTATATCCTCCAAAATCTCAGAAGGATGCAGGTTCTAACACCTTTGTTGCTACATGTCCAAATCTTCCACGCTGATTGAAATAACCCATCCTCGAACTTTCATCCCCTGCATTGCTCTCTCTTCTCACAAATTTGGTCTTACTGCTTCCTGCTTGACCTGTATATCCAAAGCCTTCATTGTTTGGCCTTATTTGTGTCATTATGGGCATTTGCACACCTTGCCCATACCTTCCCAGTACTTTACCATTGTACCCCATTTTTCTCATTAACTTGGAGCCAATGCCTTTGGTGTGCCTTTCAAAGCACCCAATTTCTTCATCACCACTTTGATCTCTGTCATCATTATTTAGATACCTCACGCTATCACAATGTTCTTCACCACACTTCGAAGTACCATTGTTACTATCAACTCTAGCAATATGGCCTTTGTCATGGCCAACACAACAATCAATGTTATCATGACATTCATCTTCTTCTTGTATCTCTTTGTTCTTCTTTTTCTCTTTATTTGTAGCAGGAATCACCAAACGATCGTTGTCATTGTCACTACTACTAGTGATTTGGGTCAACTGCTTCTTTCCTATGCTTATTCTTTTGCTTGTTTCTGCCTTTACCTCCACTTGCTTAACAAATTCTCTCAACATTGCCTTTTCTTTCTTCAACTAGGTCTCATAACCCTTCAAGAATTGTTTATTTGTATTCAGGCACACTAGAGGACTGCTGTGCACTTTTTCTTCTTTTTCCTTTAATGGACTTCATGTATACTCCTTGCCATATTTCTCAATAGTGTAGGTGTTCACCCTACCATCATGCGCTGATTTTCTATCAAACTGCCATGGCCTTCCCAACAAAGCATGACAAGCATAATATCACATAATATCTCATCCTTGTAAGAACCAATTTGGAAGTCTACCATACATTGTTCATTCACCAAAATTTGATGTCCCTTTTGCAACCATGATACCTTATACAGATTTGGGTGTTCAATCCTCTTCAACCCAAGCTTTTCTACCATCTTTGTAGACACTAAATTATCTATACTCCCACTATCCACAATGACCTTACAACACTTGCCTCGTAATTTGCATATGGTTTTAAAAAGACTTCTTCTTTGCATTGGTTCATACACCTTCTTAGCTGGTTTTAACAAGATCCTTTTCATCATAAGTGACTCTCCTTGTTCTAGTTCCTCCATGTGCTTCGGTGAAGCAATACTCTCTTCATCTACTTGTGCAATTTGGTTACGGGCTTCCTTTCCATGCCCGCTAGTCTGCTGTGCTTGAGGATACTCATATGCTCTATGTCCTTTTTCCAAGCACCTATAACACTTGCCAATAAAAACCATGTCCTCTTCCTCTACCAAATCCACCTTGTCCTCTTAACGATTCACCCTTTTCTCGGGTACTTTGGTTGAAATCACTTTGAGAAGTACTAATTTCTCCTTCTTGCATATGCTGCCCTCTACCACTATTTGATTGTTCTCTTCCTCTAGAGAACTATTCTCTTCCTTTGGAATTGTTTTGTTGCTTGTGAGTCAACTTTTCTTCCGCCTTGAGTGCATATTGATATGCCTCTTCAACCATCCTAATTCGAAGCATACCAATTTTGTCTTGTATGGACAACCTTAGTCCATTTATATATCTTGCCACCACCTCCTCATCATCTTCAGATTGACCAATTCTTATGGTCAATTTATAGAATTGTCTTGTATATTCTTTCACTCCCAACTCCTTTTGCTTGAGGTTTTGGAGTCTTCTAAACAATCCAATCTAATAATCAATAGATAAAAATTTAGATTTTAACTTGGACACAAACTTGTCCCAAGTTCAGATTTTATCCTTCCCCTTTTGTTGTCTCTTTGTTTGGACATGATCCCACCAAATTGAAGCATGTCCCTTCAACCGCATACATGCAAATTTGACCCATTTTGGATCCTCCATAGATTCATAATCAAAGAATCTCTCCATGTCCGTTATCCAATCAATCAACTCTTTTGGGTTTAAACTTCCATTAAAATTGGGAGTATCCATCTTTGGTTTACGTCCCATGTTTGAGATTGCCCGAATTAATCGTTGCTCCGGTTCTTCTCCTTGCTTTTCATCTTGAGCTTTCGTGTGACTAGTTTCGTCCTCTTCACTATCACTAATCTCCTCAAGATGACCGCCTATCCTTTGGGTAGTCTCGATCGCATCTAGCCTGGCGATGATTCCTCTTAGCATTTTTGCTATATCCGTGGGTCGGGGTCCCAGACCATGGAGCCTTCCTCTTTCTCGTTGTGCCATTTCTTTGAAAACTTTTAATTTGCTCTAATACCAAATGATGTAGATGAGAGAAGGGAGTCTAGTGAAAAACGACCTTCTCAAGCAACATATTATCCAATCTACCAATGACTACAAGATGCATGGTAGTCATGCATGCAATTAGCAAACTTTCAACTTGGCCAAGCAAATCCTAAGCCTTCTATAAGATGACACTCCTTTGTGATGACATTCTTGCAATCTTTGTAAGACAACTTATTATGATGATGGTCTACTTGTACGGTGATTCAATTTACTTGAACATCCTCTCCTTTGAACGACAATATCGTCCTTATTGTACGACTACATTCATTGTACAACCACTTTTATTGTTCGGTCACGTTCAGTGTATGGTCATGTTGGTTACGAATCTGCCATGAGGAAATGATTTGTTGTTATTGCGCCCAGATTCGCCCACCAGATTGAAAGGCCGGAAGGAAGGAATGCCTTCCGTGCCAATCTCCGGAGAAGGCCGGCTCCTATGGGGGGTTTGTTAAGATAAGAGTGCAGGGAAAGAGATAAAAATGCGGAAAGAGATAAAAGTGCAGAAAGAGATTCCAAATATGATTGGAGTTGGGTGGGGGGAATAAGCAGCACGACAACGAATCAATCACCACTACTAACAACATTCATCTACAAACATACGTTGAAACTACAGCTATCAGCGATCTCATGTATCCTCTATCTATGCATTCCAGGAATACCTGGCCATCAAATGCTGGAGTCCAGAGTTCAGTACAACAGCAAGCAATGACACAAGAAACATGAGGCAGAAATGACAAGGAGAGGCAGCATGCAAGATAAAAGACAGTAAGCAGAGCCAAGTATATGTCTGTATTTGAGGCAAACGCACAGCTACAATTGTTCCCTAGCAATATATTCCCCTTCCACCACTTACAATCAAAACGTGGTGGGTATTTATAGCCCAATTTCCCCCCATTACATTCATGGGCACAAAGTCCCAGACAAGACAGCAACTGACATGAGCGGCTGAAGAGCTGCTGATGCTGACTTCTGTCGGGCCGGACTGTCCTTGCAGCATGGTATCCCTGAAGGCGGTACAACTACGTGGCATCAAGTCTTTGGTCAACAGGAATGCGGGTAGGTGCGGCAGATGGCACTTCACATTGGCTTAAATGATGACAGATGGTGCCGGTAGTGTTGCCCATGCTTTGTCCTTGCGCGGTCAAGTCCTGGATCGGATCCCGAAGATGGACACTTGTCAGATGTCGAGGTGTGACATGTGTCTGCCTTGGAAGGCAGTTTATCCAACTTTGCCAGGAGTCCGGGCGCTATCAGGTTGCGCAGGATGAAAACAGCGCAGTTGGGAGGCCTTCTTGCCTTAGCAAATTTTTGGGTTGACTTTACCCAATTGCGCACCGGTCAAAGGGCGCACTCCGACTTCGCTGCGAAGTCGGGTTGCGCACCGGTGCTTGGCTGTCTTCATCCTCTGTTCAAACTGTGAACTGGAAAAGGGGCGCACTCCGACTTCGATGCGAAGTCGGGTGTCGCCCCAGCAGTTAGCCGTTTTTTTGATGAGTGATTCCCCTAGTGCGCCCAGGAAGAAGGGCGCACCCCGACTTCGTTGCGAAGTCGGGTTGCGCCCCTGACACTTAGTCAGATTTTGCGCACTTCGGGTTCCCTATTGCGCTCCAGCTGAGGGGCGCACTCCGACTTCGCTGCGAAGTCGGGTTGCGCCTTGACGATTAGTCAAATTTTGCGCACTTCGGGTCTCCTACCGCGCTCCAGCTGAGGGGCGCAAGTCGGGTGTCGCCCCTACACTTAGAAACTTTTCAAGGTGTACCTGCTGAAGTTTTACTGGGGGAAGAAACGGGGAAAGAAGAAGAGGGAATGAAGCTGTGATGGAGAGGATGAAAGGGAGAGAAGGAGAAGGGAAAAATGAGGAGGAGGGAAGGAAAAGAGCAGCTCTTTTGCAGAAACCAAAAACATGGCACCCTTGTGCAAAATGTGGCAACAGGTCACATTTGTTTTAGGACTACACTCATTGAACGACCACATGCATTGTACATCAATTTGGACGAACATTCAATTGTATGGTTGGTTCCATTCTATGGTGATGGTTCTCTCATTAACCATCACAGGAGTTTGGATACCTTCCACTTCAAACGACACGATAAGAAGATGGTAGCTCCTGTTTCCTTTGAACGATAGGGTCCGTTTTCTTTGCATGAACAATAATTTACATGTTCATTACTTGAAGACTTTGATGCCCACTATTTCTTTTGATTGATGCTTGCTTGTACGTTCTCTTCTTAACGGTGCCATATTCTTATTCGAATGACAAGATTTTCTTCCACTTGAACGACTCCTACGTTCTCATTTGACAATGACCATGCCCTCACTTGAACGGTTCTCTGCACGTTGGAGCAATGCCTATGCGGGCTATAGCCATTCTTTGTTTCACCTACAAACCTGCAACACTATACATGCTATTCTATACAATGCAGTTCGGACAACTCAGGGCATTCACCAATTAACATGTGCACAAATAAAATTGGGATATGGTATTGCCAAAATGCCTAATTGGCTGTACATTCAACATATTGCATCCGTTTCGGATGCTCATACTTGCCCTTAGGTAAACAATTGGATGTTCTCCCTAGCTAGCCCTCCCACTCTTTTCTCCTTCTTTGTATATTCCTTGGCGCTTGTTGGTATCCCCTCTTGTCCTACTGGTTGCTCTTCTTCCTCCCTTTGTCGTCTTCCTTTTCTCTTCCTGATGCCATTCTCTTTTCCTCTCATTTTCCCCCATGTGTACCATTTCCCTTTCTTTTCCTCTTCCCTACCTCTTTGTTTCCTCTTCCTTGTTTCCGTCGATTCCTCTCCTCTTCCTCGTGTGCTAAGTCTCCTTCCAGGCAATAAAAGTTCCCTCTGTATAGGTGGCAAGCAGTAACAAGATGGGTTACGGTTACCTTGCCTCTAACCGTTTGGATGCTCCCGCATCACTACCCTTTTCTTACCAAGATCATTGTGAAGAATTGGTATTTGCTACGACACATAGATGACCTGGTGGACTAACTCCAAGGAATCCAATATGTCACTAAGATCGACCTCAAGTCAACTTACCATCAAGGACTCCTCAAACCCGATGATATTTGGAAAACAACTCTCAAAACTAACGAGGGATTCTATAAGCAGTTATGTATTTTGGTCCGACAAATGCGGCTGCAATTGTCATGCCCTTGGTGAACTATATTATGCAACTCTTTAGAGTCCCTTTGTCATTGTTTACTTAGATGATATCCTTACCTGTAGTGAGTCATGGAAGGAAGATGTGAAGCATGCAAAACATATCTTAGATACACTACACTAGCACAAGTTGCAAACCAGCTCGAGGAACTTAGGATTTAGAAAGACATTTTTGACTGATAACATCCTTTCAATGATTATTGGAGATGCTTCCTCTAGCTTTGTAAGTCATAGGGTCTCTTGTCTTTAGTGACCTCTTTTGCTTCCCACATGATGGGATTGCAGAGGTTGTTGATTATGCCCTGGCTAGTATGCCTTTGGTTGATGATATTCATCATGTTCATGTTTCTAGATAGCCTCTATAAGCTGACCACACAATGCTCTTGTGTACTCATGCTACTTCCTTGTTAGTCTCTTCTCACACATATTAAAGTCCCATAACCAATCGTACAATTGTACGCTTTGACGTTGTGTATGATGACAGTTATGCTGCATCTATTCTATATTAAGGGTATCATTCCATTTCTATAGCCCTTATTGCAGCCAAATATGAATTTCTCTTGCATCCTTTATGGATGTCTTCTCTTTATTCTTTTTTTCACACTGTCTAGTGCTGAAAAGACATCTTGTACTTCTAGATCTTGTCCTATGATTTGCTGATATGAAGAAGATTGTAAAATAATGCAGATGAGGGCTTCTTTTGTCTTAGCTTATGGACTTGTTGCCATCCGCCTCATCCATAGAGAGTATCATCGTTCCTTTAGATCTAGTTTCTTGCCTGTAGGAGAAGCAAACTCCTTGATTTTGTGTGCAACTTCCTTAAGACTATCATGGCTTACAAGCCAATCCCACATCCCACCCCTACTTTTGACGAGGGTATATCAAAAGAGCCACTTGGAAGTTATGCACCAGGAAAGTTGTTAATTGTTAAATGATCCAGATTGATTATTCAAATATTGTGTGGAGTCCCTAGTTTATCCCATTGCACTACTGTTCAATGAGGTCATTTATTGTGGTTTTTCTCCTTGGTCTTAGCATATTATTCATCCAGTATTCCTGATGTGCAACCTTTGGTTGAGTGATCTGCTTGGAATCGACAGGAATACCATAAAGTGAGGATTGCTATAGCTAATATGCAGTATTATTGCACCATACCATTCGATGTGGCAGAAGGCTTATATTGGGAGGCAATGGTGAATGTGTTCACAATCGCTGGTAATGGGTTCAATGTACCAGCCCCTCATGATTTTGTTGGGCCTTTGCTAAAGGAAGCTGTTAGAAATATGCAGGGCATATTATATGAATAAAAGAGAATTTGGATTTGAAAAAGGCTGCAATACTTTGCCCAATGGGTGAATGGATGATAGGAATCAAGCATTGATAAACTCTCATGTTGATTCTAGTGGCTTATTGGTGTTTCTGAAGTACATTGAAGCCTTGTGCAAAACAAAGACTGTAGAAAATAAATGTAATTTGTAAGAGGTTGTGCTAGAAGTAGGTGTGAAGAATGTAGTCCAAGCGTTGATAGACAATGCAACAACTTATGTATCTGCAAGAATACTTAGTGAGGAGAGACATCCTACCAATGTTTTTGGAGCATATGCACAACCCATTACATCTCTCTCATTTTTGAGGACATTAGCAAAATTGGTTAGGTGAAGAATGCAGGTAAAATGCAAAGAATATCGCCCATTTTATGTGCAAAGACATTTGGGTGCTTAGCTTGATGAGGGAACACACTAATGGGAAGGAGCTTGTTTGACCAGGAGTCACCAGATTGGCCACAAACTTCATTTAATTCCAGAGCATTGCCACTGTGCAAGCATCTCTTAAGAGGATGATTGTGTGCAAATGATGGATGGAGTCTTTATTTTGTAGTAGGGTGGAAGGAGAAATGGTAATCAAGACTGTTTTTGACAACATATTTTGCAAGAGATCCTTAAGGTAACTTATTGAATTACAAAATTACAAAGTAATAAACTTTTTTACTTTCTAAGTTAGTAATATTTACAGTTTTTAATTTTTTTGGCTTCCTTAATTTTAGGATGAAATGATCCTACCAGTATTACATCATATGTCCACATAGTGGTATTACAGTGACTTGGCAGTTATGTATGTACTACTTGGTAAGAGCCGAATCTGAGTCTTCTCGTTGAAAGTTAATAAATTTAACCAATTGAGCTCATACCATTTGATCCTTGATTTTACTTTTTAATTCACATTTCTAATTAATTTGAATTTTCAAGAATTTTTATTTTTAAGTGTTAGAACCTTTAGTCAAGGTTCTAGATCTGGTTGATGGCGATAAGATGCCAATGGGTTATTTCTCTTATGCTATGGATAGGGCCAAGGAAGACACCAAGCATTATTATGTGGGCAATCTAAAAAATACTGAGTTACTATATCCGGTAATATTCCTACTTAGATACCTGTATCCAAGTATCAGATATAGATACTGATACAATACTTCTCAGATGCCATGTCCAAACTATCCGAATACATTGGTATCATATCCAAACATATCCGAATACATGCCCCTATTTTGTTCATATCTAATACATTTGGATATGGCCTATGCACATCTAGAGTTCTACCCATGACATGAGATTAAAAGAAGATTACATAATTTTTAAAACACAAATTTAACATTTAAAAAGATGATGACAATTTTCTTTTTAAGTAATAAAAATATCTTATATAAACTTATATTTGTGTAAACATTTCTATGTTATATGTTTTTTCTTTTAATATATAAAAAATATATGCTTTTTATAATGTTGTATCCAGCCGTATTCATATTAGGGGGTCTTCAAAATTTTCCATATCCATGTCCAATACTACACTGAATATGTTTCCTTGCAACTTGGACAAAATATGAACCCATTTGGCATATTATCGATTAGAGATGGAATATCAACTACTATATGTAGGGGGGTACTACCCTAAAATGCTTTTATGTGGATTCAGTTGTGGATATGATGATTTTATGGCGAACCTCACTGCATGCATAGAGAAGATGAGAGGTAAACAAATTCTTAAGAGTTAAAATCATGGATGACTCATCTTAAAATGTTGTCAAGGGGGGGCTGTTATCTTCATCTATGTGCATTCAAATGAGGATGACTTGACAGCCAGGTAAAACAACTTGAATGGTTTAATTGTAGACTTATTTATTAATTATAAATGTTGTATGTAGATTTGTAGTTGAAAAATTGCGGTGCTGGAACACCAAATCCGTAGAAGCTAGCTATTTGTATTTTGTTCCACCTTGGACTGTTTTCGAGTGTGAGTGCAATTAGATTTTGTTTCAGACCTTACACGCTAGGATGCACAACAGGTTGAGCCAACAGCACCTTAATCGTCATGTTTTGTGCAATACCTCTATGACTTGGCATCAAATAGGTGGAGGGGAAGGACCCTCATGATACAATTGGCTTGGATGACACGATCCACTTTTTGACTAGTTTGCCGAGGATGTGGAAGCCATGTTTACCAAGGAAGACATCGCAAGAATTGGAAAGAGAAGCAATGAAAGCAGTGAGAGTTGACATACTTGACTATGCTATAGCTTCGAATTTGAGGTCAATGAGGAAAGGGAAGCAGAGGCTATAAAACATTTGAGGATTTTGTAATTTTGTTAGTTGCGTAATCATATGATGTGATTTGTACTTTTTAAAATCAAAATCTAATTGAAAATTGACTGTTAAGATCTCAAAATTCACTTTTATGCTTTTAGAAGCATTTTACTTGCTATTTAGTTTATTTTATGAATACATACATGTATGCATATATTTTGTCATTAATTTATTGAGTTTTTGTTGTGTATAAATCCAAGTCAAAATTCTGGGTATTCTTATCAACTCTCGAGTTTTTGAATTCATGCTTCAAATAATTTTCTTTCGAATATGATTTGTTGCAAGCATATAGTTCCTTAGTACATTGTACAATCTGAGCTTGTTGTCCATCTATTTTATCTTGAGAGAATCTTCGAACTCATTGTCTATATCCATCGACTGCGATGCATAGGTCATCATGTCCCATGTTGAGAGAGATACCCATTTTTAGCCTTCTGCTTTGCAAAGGGAGTTGCCTCTATAAATCTTCCTTGTTGGAGGAGAGGCTGGCACCTAGAGACTAGCTCACTTCTCTGATCCATTGACATTTCAATAGATTTTCTCCCCTCTCTTTTCAATATTTATTTGATACTCCTCATCACTGTCTATAGAAAGTGACAATTCATAATTATGTTAGCGAGGGTGTTTATCTGAAATACACTTGGTCCAAAATGGCCTTCTATGCTAAGTGCTTTCTACATTGTTCTGATGGCGTTAGAGTTATTTTCAAGTGGGTGAAATTACATATGCATCATCTTAGGATTGGTGTTGAACATCACATTTTGGGGGGTAGGATTTGTCTCCTTTGATCCTGTTGTCACATTTTGCACGGGGTGCAATGTCTTCAGTGTTGTAACAGTGCTGCTCTTCTTTTCCCTCTTCCTCCATTTTCCTTCCTTCTTCTCTCCCTTTCCTTTTCTTTCCCGCATTCTCTTTCTTTCCCCCCTTTCTTGGAGTCCCCCAGTTGATTTTTCAACTTTCCAGCAAGTCCCCTGAAAAATGGCTAAGTCTGGGTGCGAAGTGCGCACTTCGCCCAGTTTTGGTGCGAAGTGCGCACTTCGCCCCTCTTCTGGGCGCACCTTGTAACTGGCAGACTGGCAGGCTGACAAAAGAAAAATCAAGTGCTGGAGCAAGTCCGTACGACGGCAGACATCAGGTTTCGCCTGTGCGCATTCCGACTTCACACCGAAGTCGGAGTGCGCCCTTGACAGGTGTGCAGTGGGAACAAACCCGGAATTTGACCAAGGCATGAAGGCCTTCCCTACTGCACTGCGTTCTGCCCGCGCATCCCGAGGTGCTCCGATCCCAAGCGAAGATGGACAGACTGCCCTCCAAGGCAGACACGTGTCAAACAGCATCATCCATCATCTGACAAGTGTCCAGCTTCGGGATTAGAGCCGAAACGTGCCAAGCAAAAGGACGAGCATGGGCTGCACTGCCTGTGCCAGTAGCCTCATTCAAAGCTGATCTGAGGTTCTACCTGCTCCAGCTACCCGCATCACTGCCAGATTGAAGTTCTGCCCAGCGCACCGCCATGTAGCTGTCCAGCTTCCAGGAGGACCATGCTGCGGGTACAGTCCGGTCCGAAAAAAGGTCAGCATTTGCAGCTCTTTCGCCGCTTTTGTCAGCTTATGTTTGACTGGGACCTTGTGCCCATTAATGTAACGGGAGGGACTCGGGCTATAAAAGCCCACCATGAATTCATTGTAAAGGGGTGGAAGGGGAATGTCTGTTAGGGAACTACTGTGCCCATTGTAACCGTGCTTCTGCTTATGAATATAATCTGTATGCCTGGTTCTGTTCTGCTGCTTCTGTTTTTTATGCTGCCTTTCTATTCATGCCTTAGGCTAACCTGTCACGGCTTGCTGATTCATTTCAGCATTTGGTGAGCAGGTGCCTCTAGCATTGCTTGTTTAAAGCACCCCCTGTACTTCATTAGTTAAAAGGATACATAGAATGGATGTAGTAGCAGTTCCATCAGTTATGTGTTTTGTTGCTGGCCCGTATCTGGTGACTGATGCGATCCCGTACTGTTAGTTCCTTGTAGGGAATGTCTGTTAGGGAGCCATTGGAGCTGTGCGGTTAAATTCTCTACATAAACACATATACCTGGTTCTGATATCTCTAGTTTGCTTTCTACTCTTGTTAGTGTACGTATCTGGTGATTGATGCATTGCCATGCTGTTAGTTCCTTGTAGGGAATGTTTGCTAGGGGATCATTGAAGCTGTGCATACACTGCCTGAGTATCGGAAGTACACATAGTTTTTGCAGTTCCTGGTCATGCTTTGTGTTTATAATGCAGTAAGTAGCGGTAATTAGTGTGTTCCCGTACTGTTAGTTCCCCCCACCAACCTCTGGACATATTTGTATTCTCTTTCTGTACATTTGTCCCTTTCTGTACATTTATCTCTTTCCTGTAATCTTAGCTTAAACAAAACCCCCCAAAAGGAGCCAGCCTTCTCCGGAGATTGGCTCGGGAGGCATCTCTTCCTTCCGGCCTTTCATGCTGGTGGGCGAATCTGGGCGCATTAACCCAAAATCCTTTCCTCATGGCAGATTCGTAACCAACAGATCCTTTTAGGTTGTAGTGGCAATGAAACACTTAATCTTCAACTGCTTCATGTATTTTGATACCAGGAGGTACTATTGCCTATAAAGAGATTTACGGAGGTCATTTTCTATTTTCTTTCTATATTTTGACCAAAGAGACAAATTCGACCCATTCCATGTCAAAGTTCGTATTGTCCACTCTTCCCATCGTCTGTGGTCTTGTATTTGTTGGAGCGCTATTGGTAGTTCCCCAGTTGGAGCATTATAACGGAGTTTAATATTCCATTAATGTGTTTTGGCCACCCTTTAGCATCAACAAACTTTCTTTTTTCTTTTTCTTTGTTCTTGAGTACAAGGTTATGTGATATGCCTTGCCTTGTGGTTAAAAAATCCTTGGAGAACAACAACTTTATTGTTTTTTGATTGTTAGAAAGTTGTGTTGATGGATGCTTTCTACCTTTATATGGCTTGCTCTTGGTTTATGGCTTGGTGTTGTGGTTTTTTATTGGTATTTAAGTTACATTTTTTGGCCTTAGCAATGCAGGTGAGAAAGCATTAATATAGTCCTGTTTTTAGTTCATCAGTGCAATTTTGTTTAGCTAGCAAACCGTACAATTCCGTAGAATTGGAGCCAGTGATTTTTTTAGAAGAGACATTTTAAATACTTGGTGTAGAACTTTTAAACTTTATGAAGCCCATTTTGTGTCTGTATTTTATATTAACCTAACTTCTAGTTGCCATGGTGGATAAATTTCACACTTCTCATAGAATATATTTTTGTAATCATGAAGATATTGGCATCTTTGGATTTGTACAAATTGATTTCACCAAGTAATATGGTTGTTATTTTTCAATTAGAATCATGAGATTTTTCAATTCTTCCCTATAGCTTTGGACAACTTTGAATTATATATATATATATATGTTTTAATGGGTTATATGGGACTGAAATGGGTCCCACCCATATTACATCATGACCACATAGTGGTATTACAACAGCTTAGCAATTATGCATGTATCATTTGGCAAGATTCAAACCTTGGTCTCCTCCTTGAAAGTCGAGGAATTTAACCAATTGAGCTATGCCATGTGATTTTGAATATAAATATTTAATTTATGGTATTTGCTAAATTTTATTTTGGAAAGTAAAATTCAATATTTGTCTCTTGTTTGTTTGTGTGCATGTGCTCGCATACTGCCCAGTGTTTTTTGTAATACTGGCTGTATTTAAACTGAATCCAATTTTTTATTTTTCCAATTCTACTTGGAATTCATTTATTTGTGTTATCTTCTCTATCAGTTAACATAGTTAACTTGTCATTTTTTTTCTTCTTTATATTGTATTTGCAGGTGGTTTGGGATACAACTAAACCCCCAATTCCTGGGCATTGACCTCAAGTATGTACCTCCCATTTCAATGCATTTAACCGGTAGATGTTTTTATATCCTCATTTGTTTTGGAAAATTTGTTCTGACAAACATCCTAATAAACTTGTTGAGAGCTGCTACACATCGATATGCTGTAAAAAGTAAAACATATTTGTTTGTCAGAAAAATCATGAAGATAACCTGTAATTTTAGGATTTAAGATGTATCTGGTTCAAGTTTTACCGTCTGAATGTAGTGGTTAATCAATTCATATGACTATCTGTTGTACAAAGGTGTTAGGATATGTCAGCTTGCCCTATGTCAATTTTTACGGCCTTGATTAAGTGCATAGTTTGTAGCCAGAGTCATCAAATTTGTAGTGTGCTTATGAGGTCATCCACAGAATTTCTCCTGCAACTTTCCTTTACTGGTCTTTGTGTCTATTGAGCTTTCACATTGAGCTACTTTGATATTTTGCAAACAAGACAAGTAGCATTTTGATAATCAACATGACTGCAATCAAGTAGTAATAATCCTGAGGTCATAAGTGGCAATTTGTATTTTGTTGATAGCATGTTTCAATGACATCAAAGAAATGAATAATTCTTCTCCAAGTAGAACATCTATGATTGTGAAACACCTACAAGGCAATATAGGGGCATCACATAATTAAAAAAAAATAAAGAAGAGAAAAAGGAGAGGAAGTTTTATTGACAACAGCATTACAAAAAGAACTAGAACGTATTTATAATGGCAAACATATATGTAGGAAGTGAATGTCAACATTAAATGATGATGGATGGAGGTTTTTGCAAACTCTTAAGCATATACTGTACATTTATCTTACAAAATCATGTCTTGTTCAAATCTAAGAAGGATTATTGATTTAGTTGGAATTCTAAAGCATGTCAAGCTGTGGAAATGGTGTGGTTATTGTTTCATATTTAATACTTTATACATTTGGAGTGATCTTATTGGAGGAATGTATACTTTGCATCAAGCAATGGATCATGTGGGGGAATGTGCCAAGCCACCTTATACATTTTAATTGGTATTTAATACTTGATCCAAATGGAGCGACTTATTGGAGCATGTTGTTTTGCAATAAGCAATGGATCACCTGGGGCAATGTGCCATGCCACCACATACATTTTATATGGTATTTCATTTACACTGTGACAGTGGAATGTGCTTTGGGATGTAGATTAGTGGGAAAAAGATGCAATTGTAATGGGATGTAGATTAGTGGGAAAAAGATGCAATGTATACAAAGTATGTCAAACTTTCTACCATATTTATTTCCTATTTACTGACTATCCGTTTTAAATATGCAGGACACTGGTTTCTTCAAGCCATTAACTTTTAGGTTGTAAATAGTGTGACGTGGGATTAGTGTGTGTATTAAATTATAACTAATTACATGGCTGTTGCATAATATGAATGACTATAATGAACTTTGCATTATCCTTAAATGCAATTAAAGCCAGATGTTGACAATTCTGTGTTCAACACAAAACTCAACAAGAGATTACAATGCTGAATAGCATTATTGTTTACTCAGTTGTTAGGATGTAGAATATAATAGAAAGTTTTTAGCATCCATGAGGCCTAAGGCGGCTTATGGGACAACGACTTTACAAAGAACCATGGCTTCCAACCATAAAATCTGCCCCGATCATTTTTCTTTCTGTAATGTTGATTTTTTGCTATTGATTTTGATGATAAATTCTCCTACTTTCTCCCCTTCAAAAAAATCCATGTTTTCTTTCTTTTATTCAAATCTTTGATTACAACCATAGGCCATCTCTTTGCATCCATCTGTTTCTTTTTTTCCAGATATCTTAGAACACGAAGGATAGCAGCTGCCTCTAGAGGGAAATTAACTGTTTCTGTAAGAAGAATCTCATCTGGAACTGAAGTTTTTATTATGATTTTGTTTGTAATCAGATGGTTCTAATCCTCTCTATTTGTCTCCATTTTAATTCTAATTTTCTGCTAGCCCCCACTTCACATCCATATAGCATCATTGGTACCACTAATAGGCTGAATGAAACCTGCATAATTTTCCAATCCCATAATTCAGCCTCTCTACTTCTAGTTTGCTATGCAAAAAATGCTTTCCATTCTCCCAAAGCTGTCTTCATTTTACGTGTTTCCTATATGAGCTTATCATTGAAGTCTATTTCTAAGATATTTGTACTCCGTTACTTCTTCCATGAGACCCCTTTCAAAATGAAAATTTAACTGATTCTTTTTCTTTTGGTTGGAGAAGATCAAGATCTGGGTTTTGCTAGTATTTATGTGTATTCCTACCTCCTGGTAAAATTGTTCTAAGGCCTTTAAGTGCTCTCTCAACCCCTATGCTGGCCTTGCAATCAAAATGAGATTGTTTGCATAGAAAAGAAGCCTCACCACATATTGTCCCTATTGAAAACCATCCCCTCCTCTCAAATTTAGCCATTCTTCTACTTTGTCAATATTTAAACCAAATAAGGTAGGGGGCAGTGGGCATCCTTGTTTAACCTCTATGTCACTCTAGAGCATTCCGAAAGGCCTGCTTTAATTCTGATTTTAGCTTGGACCTCCTCATGAAGTCTATGTACTGCTGCTCTATATTTTTATAGTATGCCTAGGGCCTCTATTCTACTACATGGTTCATGTTGGCAATTTTGCCACACTAATTTTTTGATAAACTTTGGCCTAAGTATGGAGCTTTAGAGCGGCAAAGAGCATGCGAAGGTGTTCTGGTTTTCGCGGGCCATAAACGGGGGCGATAAAATGGATGAAATAAGCTTTGGATATTTTATCATTGCAGATCTTTTCGCTAGCTTTCCGACGATATATTATAATAGGCGATCGGGTCAGCGGATCAAAAGTTATGGCCCCCGGAAGCAGGACTAAGAAGCTCAATTTCGGGCCAGAAAGCGGATCAAAAGTTATGGCCCCGGGAAGCAGGACTAAGAAGATCAATTTCGGGCCAAAAAATTGACTAAGTGTCGGGCCCCGCCCGACTGCGCTCATACAAAGGCCCAAAATTTTCTAAGTGTTAGTGTTGCCACAACCCGACTTCGCAGCGAAGTCGGGTTGCGCCATTAATTTTGTGCACACTTGGGTAGCTGACGTGCAGAGAGCTGAGCCCAAAATTTGACTAAGTATTGAGCGAACCCCGACTTCGCAGCGAAGTCGGGCTTCGCTCACTGACCTGTACGCACTGGGGCAAAGAACGTTGAAACCTGCCCAGAAATTTTCCAGCGAAGTCGGGGTTCGCTCACTGACCTGTGCACACTCGGGTAAAGAACGTTGAAACCTGCCCAGAAATTTTCTAAGGCACGGAGGCCTTCTCGACTGTGCTCATCCGCCCGACTGCGCTCATCAATTTGTGCGCAATAGGGCAAAAAGGCAGGAAGAAGCAACCAAAATATTCTGAGTGTTGGGTGGGATAAAAATACAAAGGCTGAGCTTCTAAGCTCGATTCTTCCCCCCTCCATCAGATGCTGACAGGTGTCCGGTCTTGGGATCAGAGTCAAGATGTGACGGAAGGTGTGCCGCCAGGGTATCGAACAGATGAGCGTGAACTGACAGATTGTACCGCATCTGCCCCCTTTCAAACTGACTCAACTTCCCACCACCAGATTTCCACGAGCTGCCACGTTTCGGGAGGACCTTGTTGCAAGTACATTCTTTACCCGCAGAGGTCAACATCAGCCGCTTTTGTCGCCTTTTGCAGCTTTTGTCAGGTCTGGGATTCTGTGCCCAAAATGTAATCGGGGGGAAAATTGCGCTATAAATAGCAGCCTCATTTCATTGTACAAGGGTGGATGGGGGGAACATATTGCTAGAGGACTCTGCTGTGACGGATCACCTTCTAATTAATTCAAAGCATCCTTGGCTCTGCTTCTTGTCTCTGTCTTTTTATGCTGCCTTCTGCTAGTATTTTTGCTTCATGTCCATTTATATTTCTGTCTGTTTGAATTCTGAATCCTGGATTTGAGCATTGGTGATTATTTGGATATGGAATACAAAATAGAAGGATACATAGGATAGAATCTTTGTTGCAATTTCTGTTACATGCTTTGTTTTAATTGTTGTTGGTTCGGATGCAAATTTGCGATCGTGCTGCTTGTTCTCTCCCCACATGAAACGCATGATATTTACATCTCTTTCCTGTTCCCTTATCTTTTTCAATCTCTTTTCAGTTCCCTTTACTCCTTTTTTAATCTCTTTCCTGCACCCTTATCTAAAACCCCCAAGTAGGTTAGGAAAGGAGCTGGCCTTCTCCGGAGATTGGCACGGGGGGCATCCCTTCCTCCCGGCCTTTTAATGTTGGTCTGTGGGTCTAGGGCGCATTGACACTCCAAGTCCTTCCCAGGTGGCGGATCCGTGGCCAACAGTTCACTTCTTGGCACTGTGCCAAAAACTTACTTCAAGTCGATAAAACAATAGTAGTTGTCTTTTTTCATTCTATATTTTTCAATTATGTCTCAAAGTGATGCTATAGTCTATTGTTTAGTGTTTTAGATTTAAATCTGCTTGTCCTTTTTCCCTCTTTCCTTGTTTTTCTACCCACTTGTTGATTCTACACTCAACCATGCTTCCAAACAACTTTGGTAATTTGAAAGATTTTTTACGTCTCGACTCTTGAAGAGAGGTATTCCTAAACTTGTTGTCCAATCCCTTGAAAAGCCAAATTGGGTGATATTGTTGAATATCCTCCTAATATGTGGGGTTAAGTCCTCTACTCCCCATTTTAAGTATTCCACCTATAGTCCATCTATTTGCAAGCCTTTCTGTTCCTAGCTTCATAATAACCCCCTTAACCTCCCTTACGGTGAATAAGCTTGCTTTTGTGTTAACTTTGGGAGGGGCCTCTTCTTCTTGCTCACATTCGCACAACTGCTTTGCATATTCCAGCCATTGGATTGCCATAATTTTTTTGTCTTTTTTTTTGGGAGGGGCACTTCTTGCTCATGCTCATACAATTACTAGCCATTGGATTGCTGTAATTTTTTTTTTTTTCAATTTTGCTGCTGAAGTTCTTTCTAGAATAGCTTTTGATTATTATTCCGTAAATAGTCTTGTTGTCACATTTTGCACAAGGGTGCCATGCTTTTAGCTTCTGCATATGTGCTGCTCCTTTCCCTTCCTTCACCTCATCTTCCCTATTCTTCTGTCTCCCTTTCTTCCCCTTCCTTACAACTTCACTCCCCCTTCTTCTTTTTCCCTTTTCTTCCCCCCAAAGAAAAACTTCAGCAAGTGTGCCTTGAAAAGTTTCTAAGTGTTGGGGCGACACCCGACTTTGCAGCGAAGTCGGAGTGCGCCCCTCAGTTGGAGCGCAGTAGGACAGGAAATAATTGAAAAATTGGCTAAGTGTCAAGGGCGACACCCGAATTCGCAGCGAAGTCGGAGTGTGCCCTTCTTCCTGGGCGCACTAGGGAAATGGTCTGTCAGAAATTCAGCTAAGTGCTGAGGGCGACACCCGACTTCGCAGCGAAGTTGGAGTGCGCCCCTTTTCCACTGCGCAGTCCGAACAGTAGATGAAGACAGCCAAACACCGGTGCACAACCCGACTTCGCAGCAAAGTCGGAGTGCACTCTTTGACCGGTGCGCAGTTGGGTAAAGTCAACCCAGAAATTTGCAAGGGCAGGAAGGCCTTCCAACTGTGCTGTTTTCCTCCTGCGCAACCCGATAGCGCCCGGATTCCTGGCGGAGTTGGATAAACTGCCTTTCAAGGCAGACACGTGTCACACCTCGACATCCGACAAGTGTCCATCTTCGGGATCCGAGCCAGGACTTGACCGCGCAAGGACAAAGCATGGGCAACACTATCGGCACCATCTGTCATCATTTAAGCCGATGTGAAGTGCTAGGTGCCTCACCTGCCCGCATTCCTGTTGACCGGAGACTTGACCCAACGCGCTGCCACGTAGCTGTACCGCCTTCAGGGACACCATGCTGCAAGAACAGTCCGGCCCGATAGAAGTCAGCATCAGCAGCTCCTCAGCCGCTCGTGTCAGCTACTGTCTTGTCTGGGACTTCATGCCCATGAATGTAATCGGGGGGAATTTTGGGCTATAAATACCCACCACGTTTTGATTGTAAGTGGTGGAAGGGGAATATATTGCTAGGGAACAATTGTAGCTGTGCGTTTGCCTCAAATACAGATATATACTTGGCTCTGCTTACTGTCTTTTATCTTGCATGCTGCCTCTCCTTGTCATTTCTGCCTCATGTTTCTTGTGTCATTGCTTGCTGTTGTACTGAACTCTGGACTCCAACATTTGATGGCCAGGTATTCCTGGAATGCATAGATAGAGGATACATGAGATCGCTGATAGTTGTAGTTTCAATGTATGTTTGTAGATGAATGCTGTTAGTAGTGGCGATTGATTCGTTGCCGTGCTGCTTATTCTCCCCACCCAACTCCAATCACATTTGGAATCCCTTTCTGCACTTTTATCTCTTTCTGCATTTTTATCTCTTTCCCCGCACTCTTATCTAAACAAAACCCCACAGGAAGCCGGCCTTCTCCGGAGATTGGCACGGAAGGCATTCCTTCCTTCCGGCCTTTCAATCTGGTGGGCGAATTTGGGCGCAATAACAACAAATCCTTTCCTCATGGCAGATTCGTAACCAACAAGTCCTTCCTGTCTTGCACTCACATACTCTTTTTTTGCTTTCACCATCTGTTTGTACAAATTTTTGTTTTCCTTCTCTTTACCAGGTTCTTTTAGAGAGCTCCTTTCTTCTTTACATTCATCATCGTACGATGCATTTTCCAAAAAACTGCCTATTTCTTCTTCAAACTTTAGGCTTTTTGCACTCTTTCAATGCCTCTTGAATTATGTTTGTTAACTCACGAGTCTTGATTTCTTGCTCTCTTGTTGTTTTTCTCCTCCCTTTGCATTCTTTGTTTTATTGCTTCCCTGAAGATTAAACAATTCTCTTGGGTCATGAAGACACTTCCCTTTACTGAAGACTGTTGATTCGGCTGCACCTTTTCTGGGCTGGTTTCTTTCATGCCATTATAGTTTTGTTCACACTGGGATGTGATCTGATTTGGATTTTGTTGAAAAGTCTTCAATCTCTACTTTGATTATCTTCTTTATCAGGGTTTGTGAGCAAATGACATAGTCGACAACACTTGCCCCATTGTAATTTTTGCATGTATACTTCCCAGCTTTCTTCCACATACTCGTACCATTGCAGATAATCAGTCCATATATGCTACACATGGCCTATAATTCTTCACCAAAATGATTAATGACCCCTTTGTCCTCTTAACATCTTGTCCATTGCTTGTTTTCCAATTTTGCAAGCTATAATGATTGTTATTTAGATCATTCTTGCTACTTATTGTGATCGTTTTCTCGCTTGCTGTCCTTACGTTGAAATCCTCTACTAGAAGTATCTCTTTGAGTTGAGAGTACGATGAGATGTGTTTCTTTACAGCTACATATGGATCCTCACAATCTATCCCACAATTGGTTTGTAGGCTTTTGATGTTTGTAGGGCAAAATAGCAAGCCACGATTCTAATAGTTCTTATCTTTCCATTATTTTAATCCAAATATATTGTTTATTTGGGTCTTCTTTCTCCAACTAAATATTTCTGTCCCAAGTTTTTTATTGTTTCATTCCATATTGCAATCTTCCTATATCCTTTAAAGGTTGGGGTCCTGCACCCATCATGCTCATGTGCTTTTGTGAGACAAATTATGTCTCTTCCTTCTGCACGGGCCCTAACCCAGGTCCTCTCCTCCAAGGGGTAGCCTCTCCAATTCCAACATACCAGATTTAATTGCTCCTGGGGGCCCATTCTCCTATTTATTTTGAAACATTTGATTGGAGATGCAAGCCTTTCCTTTTTTCACCCATGCCCATTTACTCTCATTTGTCATTGTCCTTCCATTTTCTAACTCCCCCTTCTTCCTTCTTGTTGTATTGGTGTGTCTTGGGGATCTTAACTAGTGATGTAAGCCTTTCTGTTTTTAAACTATGCCTGTTTACCTTCATTCCTTGTTGTTCTTCCCTTTTCTGATTTCCCCCTTCACTCCTCTTCTTGAATTGGAGTTAAGTCTTTATCTAGGGAAATTTGTGAACATTTCAAAAGACTCCTATTTCTTTAAATTTGTTTCTTGTCCTTTGTTTTTATGATGGTAACTTTGATAGGCCTAAGTCTTCCTTCTCTTCTTATTTTTCCAAGCCTTCTTGCTTGGCATTTGTGCTTTCCATTGTAGTTTGTCTTTGAGGAAGTCTCTTGTAAGACTGATTGTGTCTTCAACTTCTCCATAGTCTCTTAGCCTTTTATAATTATATTTGCTCATCTATCATATATTTCTTTGTTTTCCCTTGCTTTAATTCCAATTTGTTTCTCAGCCACCTATTTATTGATTATTTTAGTGCTTGTGCCCATGTCTTGGCTTCTCTGGTTTCTCATATTGCTCTCTTTTACTTTCACATCTGTTATTTTTGTTTGTTGTGTGTTTCTTTCTTTGTGCTTTCTACACCTTTCTACACATCTGTTATTGAATTAGTTAGTGATGTACTGATGCTGTGGTGCATTGTCTCAGTCATTGTGTACCTTCATAAAGTAATTGTAACATGACATTACATCATCTCTAAAACAATGTGAGTTGTTGATGTCCAAGTATACAAAAACCTCTGGGTTAAGTTATTTTCTGCAACATTTAGCAACGTTGCAAGCAGTCGGTAAAAGGAATTTGAATCTGGCCTGTTTACAATTTTGAGAAACCTCCAAAGAATAATGTAAGAAGGAACTTAGTCCCATAAAGGCTGATAGCAAGACCGTGGATGTCATATACAACTCAAATTTGAATTGATTCATAAATGTGATGGAGACAAAAGCTGTTGATGATCTTAAGAGGAAGTAGATTCTTGATGGCTTGTTATCCAAGTCTTATCAAAGTACTGTTGGTTACGAATCTGCCATGAGGAAAGGATTTTGGGTTAATGCGCCCAGATTCGCCCACCAGCATGAAAGGCCGGAAGGAAGAGATGCCTTCCGAGCCAATCTCCGGAGAAGGCCGGCTCCTTTCGGGGGGTTTTGTTTAAGCTAAGATTACAGGAAAGAGATAAATGTACAGAAAGAGAATACAAACATGTCCAGAGGTTGGTGGGGGGAACTAACAGTACGGGAACACACTAATTACCGCTACTTACTGCATTATAAACACAAAGCATGACCAGGAACTGCAAAAACTATGTGTACTTCCGATACTCAAGCAGCGTATGCACAGCTTCAATGATCCCCTAACAGACATTCCCTACAAGGAACTAACAGTACGGCAATGCATCAATCACCAGAATACGTACACTGACATGAGTAGAAAGCAAACTTAGAGATATCGAGGACCGGTATATGTGTTTATGTAGAGAATTTAACCGCACAACTCAATGGCTCCCTAACAGACATTCCCTACAAGGAACTAACAGTACGGGATCGCATCAGTCACCAGATACGGGCCAACAACAAAACACATAACTGATGGAACCGCTACTACATCCATTCTATGTATCCTTTTAACTAATGAAGTACAGGGGTGCTTTAAACAAGCAATGCTAGAGGCACCTGCTCACCAAATGCTGAAATGAATCAGACAAGCCGTGACAGGTTAGCCTAAGGCATGAATAGAAAGGCGACATAAAAAACGAAGCGAGAACAGAACCAGGCATACAGATTATATTCATAAGCAGAAGCATGGTTACAATGGGCACAGTAGTTCCCTAACAGACATTCCCCTTCCACCCTTTACAATGAATTCATGGTGGGATTTTATAGCCCGAGTCCCTCCCGTTACATTAATGGGCACAAGGTCCCAGTCAAACATAAGCTGACAGAAGCGGCGAAAGAGCTGCAAATGCTGACCTTTTGTCGGACCGGGCCGTAGCCGCAAACATGGTCTTCCTGGAAGCTGGACAGCTACATGGCGGTGCGCTGGGCAGAACTTCAATCTGGCAGTGATGCGGGTAGCTGGAGCAGGTAGAACCTCAGATCAGCTTTGAATGAGGCTACTGGCACAGGCAGTGCAGCCCATGCTCGTCCTTTTGCTTGGCACGTTTCGGCTCTAATCCCGAAGCTGGACACTTGTCAGATGATGGATGATGCTGTTTGACACGTGTCTGCCTTGGAGGGCAGTCTGTCCATCTTCGCTTGGGATCGGAGCACCTCGGGATGCGCGGGCAGAACGCAGTGCAGTCGGGAAGGCCTTCATGCCTTGGTCAAATTCCGGGTTTGTTCCCTAATCGCTCACTGTCAAGGCGCACTCCGACTCGGTGTGAAGTCGGAATGCGCACGGCGAAACCGATGTCTGCCGCCGTACGGACTTGCTCCAGCACTTGATTTTTCTTTTGTCGACCGCTGCCGATCGCGATTACAAGGTGCGCCCAGAAGAGGGGCGAAGTCAGACTTCGCACCCAGACTGGGCGAAGTGCGAACTTCGCACCCAGACTGGGCAAAGTGCGCACTTCGCACCAAAACTGGGCGAAGTGCGAACTTCGCACCCAGACTTAGCCATTTTTCAGGTGACTTGCTGGAAAGTTGAAAAATCAACTGGGGGACTCCAAGAAAGGGGGGAAAGAAAGAGAATGCGGGAAAGAAAAGGAAAGGGAGAGAAGAAGGAAGGAAAATAGAGGAAGAGGGAAAAGAAGAGTAGCACTGTTACAACACTGAAGACATTGCACCCCGTGCAAAATGTGACAACAAGTACTACCATGTACGAAGAGTTAGTGAATACAACCATAAGCTTGACCGCTCCAGGTGAACTAGAACATAAGAATTTAGAAACAGAGATTATGAGGAGTCAGGACCAATCAACTATTGAAACCGTCTGAGGCCATTGCCGAAATAATGGAAGGATTGTGGAAGTGGAGATATCTTAGTTTTGTCACACCTGCAAAGTTTTTTTATAGCGTTAAATCAAAATGCAATTAAAATAGCCAAAACCTGTGTTGTCTGCTTCGAATTTATCAAAAAATAAAATTCATAAAAATTTGCCACTAGGAAAATTGGCCATAAAGTTCACCATTTAAAATCTAGCTTTCGAATTTTTTGTAAAACTTTTCTTATCTATAAATAATAGAACTTCAATATATATATATATACAAAAAAATTATACTACAACATATATTTAGAAATTCGACTTATATTATAGTTGATCTTTGTTTATATAAATACATATTTGATTTTTAAAATATACTTTAGATAACAATTTTGTTGTTTAAGTTTCTAATTTTATTATCAATATTTTTAGAATAAGCAATATACTTTAAACAATATTATATGAAAAATTAAAGAAAGTTTTAATTTAAAAATGTTTTAATAGAATGCATAAACAAATAAGTAATTAGCAGACAGAAAACAAAATAAAACACTACACGTCAATGACTTTAATCTATTTCTAAACCTTAATATAGACCTACCTCGTTACAAGTGCATAAGCTTTATAATTCATATGGGATATGCAATGTAAATGGAGGCATCTATGAATGGAGAACGTTGCAGGGCACAAAATCTTGATAGAAGAGCACAATGTTCTTTTGTTTTCTTTTTCTGTTCAAGTAGAAGGTATCCATTTTTTTGAGCACCAGTGGCCTCTATGAATTAGCCAAAAGAATTCACCTTTCATAGAGCAGCAGGTACTGTTCAATGACCACAACAGGCAGCATATGGAAAGGGCACTCAATGCACACAATAAATTGCATACAGGTGAAAAGAAGAGTGCAAGCCAGAATGGTGAACTGAAAAAAATCATCTTTGATAAATTTTAGTCCATTTTTTTTAACTATATTGTTCATCATTTAATTCAATACATTTTTTTGTTTGTTGCAAATTCAATACAAATGTCAGTCACAAACAGAAATGAACTTCTTCCAAACTTGGAATTCATCAAATTGATTAAATCTGGAATGTTATAACTTACACCACCATTAAACTAACTTTAAAAGTGAAATTTACATATAGAGGGAAATGATATATAAAAAGGACATAAGAAACATGATTAGAATACCTCTCAAAACATAGAACTTGGACTCGATAAGAGTGAAGCAGGATATATGAGGATATCCTGTTCTACAACTGCAAATTTTATAAGCCAGTAGGTTTCAGCAAGGACGTTCAAGAACAGGAAAAGAATGGAACAACTATGTGAGTGCTGTGGGATCGGAAACCATGATAATCACAAATGTCTGCAGCTTACACCAGTTAAATCAATTACTAACAAACACAATAAATTTCCAACTTGGACAATTAACCAGAGCAAGAGAGTTGGAAAGATAGAAAAGAGTGAAGCAAGTAAAAATGATATTTAGGAAATGAAAGGAAAATATTTCAAGTTAGGTATTATCCAAGAGCAATCATTGTTGTGTAAATTTCTAGATCATAGTATTTAGACTCATTGTGAGTCCCAACACCTTACTCGGCGAGTCATGGGGAAATAGATGGTTCCCTCCAAAACTCAAAAAAAAAAAAAGAAACAGAAATTTTTGAACATGAAAATATTATTTAAAAAAAAAATTCTTATGTCTTATGTTATACAAAACAAATTGTGCAAAAACTAGAGTCTCTTCTTTGAGTCCAACCCTGTTTCATTTCTAAGTTATCCTATGTTATATTAAACATGTCTAGGGCTCCAGGGGCTGTTTGAGAGACGCATCTTGACATCCTTAAAAGTCGTCCCAGTGTTTTGAAAGCCCCTCATGTCCCATGTCTTCCCATAAGTTCTTTTTTGCCATATTAGAGTCATTTTCTTTTTTTAATAAGCTATGTGTGGCTCCTATTGGGGGCCACTCCCATTACGAAAACAAAACATTACATTGCTGTCATTACATTTATAACAAGTTAATTAAAGCATAACCAACTTTGTCTTTCTATCAGAGATATTCTTCATTTGCCCTTCTATCAAAGATATTTTTCATCTTCCTCAAACTGCTAAGTTTCCACAAAACTCCTTTTATATCAAATACCTTCAAAAATTTAAATTCTGTCAAGATGAAATTCAGCACCGTGAATGGCTAAAATATTTGCCACCCAGCTTCTATATCTAAAAATTTCTTGTCTATAACAACCTCACAATTTCTTAATACCTTTACTTAGGGTTCTTATTCATTCTCCTAATATTCCAAGATATTATTTTCATTGTTATTTTATTTTATTTTATTTGTGGGTTTAGCCCCACTTCTTGTTAACACTTGTGATATTTGGTTCTGTTGTCCCATATCAATATGCCTTTGTGTTTCTTTTTCGCTTTGTTTTTTCTTCTTGGGTCTTCCTCTCATTTTTTCATCCCCAAAAATACTTTCATCTTCAGAAATCTCTTCAACTTCTTACACTGCTCATAGTAAGACTTATCATCTTTAGATTTGCCTTGTTCTGAAGGATCTGAAGTGCAAGAACCTCAAAAGCACAATTTTCTTTATGTTGCCTTGCAAACCCTAAAGTGCAAGGATACTCTTATGTAGCAATTACCTTCTTATTCTGCCCTAAAAACCCTAAATTGTTATGGGTTTCCTCCAACCTCATTTCTTTATTATTTTTCTCTTGAAATCTTAAAGTGCAAGGGATAACATCTTCACCACTTTCACTTTTATTACCTGAAGAGGATTCTATACTACTTGAAGAAAATAAAGATGATTTACCTAGAATAAACTTGATCTCTTTTGTTGTCTTTGTTTTAGGATTTATCTCTACATCTTCTTTTGCGCCTTTAATTCCTTTTGACCTTGCCAAATGATATTGTAGATAGGCTTTCTTTGCCTATTCTTTTGGAGCGGAATATCCTTCATCTGATCTAGCTTCTATTTTTGTATGATTCGCTTTGTCTTGAAGTTTATCTTATGGCTAGAATATTTTGTCTTTTTCTTCATAGTTTTCACTTTGCAAACTCTTGCCATGTGTCCAATCTCATGACAATTGTGACAATGAAATGCAATATTTTCATAATCTACCTGTTGATCCCATTTTCTTTATTTAGATTTAATATTAATGGATTGTGGCGAAGGTTTTGAAATATCTATAGCAACACATATTTGAGTATATATACCATGCTTTCACTCCTTAGAAGTTGGTCCTTCCTTGATATTAATCCTTCAATATTCTTCAAAACATCCTTATTTATAAGCTGATAAGGAAGTCCAAAAAGCCTAACCCACAGTGGAAGCTTCTTAATAGTTTCTGTCTCAACAGAAAAATTTTCATTCCATGATCTCAAATAAAGTGCATCTCTTCCCCTCAACTATGGGCCACTAACCATTATATTATCCCTAATTCCTGAATTGGAAAAGATGACGAGGAGAATACCTTTAGGAAGAAACGTTAGAGAATAATTTGAATTCAATTCCCACTTCCACTTGATCCAATTTTGAATCTCCAAAAACCTTGGCCATGATCTATGGAACTTACATATTAACCCTCTACTTTTAAGAACCATTATATCATGCTCAATCATCTCATCCCTGATACTTACTTTTGGTGTAACATCTGCTACCTGGATCGAACTTGCCATGTATTCGCTCTTCTGCTTATTTCCAACTTGGGCCTCTATACTTCCAACTAGGGCATCCTGACTTCTAGTTAGGGCATTTTGATGTCCCATTAGGGCTTTCAAAAATGACTTCCTTCCACAATAGCTAATGGGACTTGCTCTTGGCTTGCACTCCCTCTTGTTTCGTACTCTCTCTCAGCTCACACTCCCTCCCGACTTGCACTCTATCCTGCCTCACACTAGCTACTGACTTGCACTCCCTCTTGGCTCACAATTGCCCGTATCTCTTCTTTTTCTCGGCGTATCTTTGCTTCAGCAATTTTTTGGAAACATGAAATAGACCAAATACAAATATACCAAAACGCAGGAAAATAACAAACAGACAACAGATCTGAACTCTGATTTTTTATTTATTTTCTTCAACCAAACCCTTATTACAACCTACAACAGATAAACAATAGGAAAAGGAGATATTTCAAACACAAATGCACCTCAAAACACCTTCAGCTGGCAAATCAGGTCTTCCCAAGGGCTGACGTCAGACTGAGATGTCCAAAACTGTCCCAAACACTTCTGATCTGCAATTTATCCTCTTCCAAACTGGACGTCTGGCTGTGGGAGGCTGAATCTCAGACTTGATGCACCAGAATGATCTCCAAACCCTCAAAAACATCAAATTAGCCCTCCTAGGGCTGGACGTTGCCTCTCCTAGGCTGATAAGGTCCACGAAATGCTCCAAAACTGCCCTCCTAGGGCTGACGTCACACTCTGAGGGAGAGATTAGGGTGAAACCCTACTCAGAATGTTCTCCAATTTGCCCTCAATGGCTGATCTTCACTTCAGCTCCAGTTCTCTCACAAATCAAGCACAAACCACAAACCCTGAGATGGATTTGTCAGATCTATTGGGTAGATAGCTAGCTGGTCTAGCCTCCAATGGATGAATCCAATGGGAACCCCAAATCTCCAAGAGATACTTCCAACAACCTCTAAGAGCCCAAGAATACGGCAGTATTCTCCAATCCTTCAATCACAATTCCCACATCCTCCAAATGAAACCCTAATGCTCTTTTATAATCACACCCTAATGTGAGAATGAATCTCAGCCTTAGATATGGCCATGGATGGCTGAGATTAGATCTCATTCACTTAAGATCTAAGGGCTGTGATATAATCTTACGTTGAGATCACTTAAGTGATGTTGGGGTCCACACAATGAAGGAAAAGACTCTCTCAACACTTAGACATATTTCAAAAACGTATACCAAGCTAAAGGCATTAAATAATGTCTTTTTTCTATCCCAAAACTTTCCCAAATACTTAAATAACTCCCTCAACACATATGTCAACCATAAGACTTGTCAAAACACACTTATTAACCCATATAACTCCCATTTTAACAACAAAATATAACAAAACACCCTAAATGACACCTAAACACATACAAAACACAAAAAGACAATATTTACAATGCTGGATAATTTTGGAGACATTACAAGTCCGCCCCTCCAGAATTGCTTGTCCCCAAGCAATTTATCAAGGCTGGATGTTTGAGAATTTCTGGCCCTTCCCATGTAGCATCATCTTCAGGCAAATCTTGCCATTTGATCAGATATTCGTTGAGGGTTTTATTTCTCAACCTCTTCTCTCTCATTCCAAGGATCCTTTCTGGAACCAATTCCAACTTTCCCTCTTCATCAAGGGGTGGCAAAATCTGTGAAGGCACAACACGTTGTCCCAAAGCCTTCTTCAAGCAGGATACATGGAATACATTATGAATTCTGCTGCTTGGGGGTAGCTCCAGCTCATATGCTACCTCTCCAACTCTTCTTACCACCCTATAAGGCCCATAAAAACGTGGCTGCAACTTTTCTGCACCACTCTTCTTCAATGTGGTTTGCCGGTAGGGCTGCAATCGCAAGTAAACCATGTCATCAACTTCAAAACTGCGTTCTGTCCGGTTCTGATCAGCGTATTTCTTCTGCTGATTTTGGGCCTGCTGCAAATTTTCTCTCAAGGATTTCAGTATATCTTGATGTTGTTGTATAAAATCAGCAGCTGTAGGTACTTTACTATCCTCCAAAAGTAAATCAGTAAATTTTGGAGGTTCATATCCATACAATGCCATAAAAGGTGACATTTTTATGGACATGTGATAAGAACTATTGTAACAGAATTCTCCAACATACAACCATTTAACCCAAGCTTGCTGCTGCCCCAAAACATAGTTCCGCAAATACCCCTCAACCCATTTGTTTACAATTTCTGTCTGTCCGTCTGTTTGAGGATGATAACTAGTGCTAGGAGTTAATTCCGTACCACACAATCTGAAAAACTCCTGCCAAAATATGCTCATAAACTTGCTGTCTCTATCATGCACAATGGTTTTGGGCAAACCATGTAATCTGAAGACCTCCTTAAAGAATAAATCAGCAAGTTGTGCTGCTGTTATAGACACTGTTATAGCAAAGAAATGTGCAAACTTTGTTAATCTATCCACTACAACAAAGATGCAATCTTTACCTTGGGCCTTAGGTAACCCCGTGATGAAATCCATGGATATGTCTTCCCATTTTTGGTGTGGAATAGGCAAGGGCTGAAGTAGACCAGCAGGATGTGTGTTTTCATGCTTGTTTTGTTGGCATGTAGCACACTCCCTAACATGTCTCAAGACATCTTCCTTCAATCCCTTCCAAGAAAATCTCTCTTTCACCACCCTATATGACTTGTAAAAACCCGGATGGCCTGCTAAAGGTGCATCATGTAAAGCTGCCAACAATTTCTCTTTTATTTTTGATTCCGGAACTAAGAAAATTCTGTTTTTATACAAAATCAACCCATCCCTGATTTTATATCTGTCATCTACAACCTGCCCATTCAAGATATCTGATGCAAATCTGTCCTTAGTGTATTCAGCCATAATTTTTGCCTTCCAATCTGCATTTACAGCAGTTACAGCATGAAAGGAAGGGTTCCTGGAAAGTGCATCAGCTGCTGTATTAGCTTTTCCCTTCACAAACTGAATCTCGAAGTCATAGGCCTGCAATTTAGTGACCCACTTCTGCTGCCTGTCACTTAATTCTCTCTGTCCAAGGAAATGTCTAAGACTGTTATGATCAGTCTTGACTATAAATTTGCTACAAACCAAGTATTGTCTGAATTTAGACAATGCATGCATCACTGCCAACATTTCCTGCTCATAGATGGAGAAAGTTCTCTCAGTATGACTCAATTTTCTGCTCTCGAATGCTATGGGCCTGCCTTTTTGCATTAAAACAGCTCCAATACCATACCCAGAAGCGTCACACTCAACCACAAATGGCTGAGAAAAATCTGGAATAGCTAACATGGGACATTTCATCATTACTGTTTTCAATTTCAGAAATGCATTCTCTGCTGTAATACCCCATTGGAAAGCTCCTTTCTTAGTTAAATCAGTCAAAGGGGCTGCCAATTGAGAAAACCCCTTAATGAACCTCCTGTAGTAGCTACATAGGCCCAAGAAACCCCTTAATTCTGTCAATGAGGTGGGTGTAGGCCAATTTTTGATAGCAGAAATTTTCTGTTCATCTACTTGAACTCCCTTACTGCTGATTATGTGCCCAAGATATAAAATTTCAGAAAGTCCAAACTCACACTTGGACATTTTGGCAAAGAACTGCTGCTGTTCTAAAATTGCCAAAACTGTATCTAGATGCTGCAAATGAGATTCCCATGTACTGCTGAAAATCAGAATGTCATCAAAGAAAACAAGTACATACTTCCTGAGTTGATCCCTAAAGATGTGGTTCATTGCGGATTGGAAAGTAGCAGGTGCATTGGTTAGGCCAAAGGGCATGACTAAAAACTCAAAGTGTCCAAAATGGCATCTAAAGGCAGTCTTGGGTACATCCTCATCCCTAACTTTTATTTGGTGATACCCGGACCTCAAATCAATTTTGGAAAAATAGGTAGCTCCATGCAACTCATCAATCAGCTCATCTACCCTAGGAATGGGATACCTATTCTTGATTGTTTTCTTATTCAAGGCCCTATAATCAATGCACATTCGCAAGGTTCCATCCTTTTTCTTCACAAGTACAACAAAAGAAGCAAAAGGACTAGAACTAGGTCTAATGTGGCCCATTACAAGTAACTCCTTGATTGTTTTCTCAATCTCATCCTTATAGACTCTAGGATGTCTATATGGAGTAATCATCACAGGTTTGGAATCAGGCTCTAACTCAATGACATGCTCAAAACCCCTATCAGGTGGTAGACCACTAGGCAAGTCACCAAAAACCACGCTATGCCTATCTAGAATAGATTGTATTTCAGGATGAAATTTAATGTCTACCCTAGGTGGAGTGGGCATACCTTTCAACATGAAGAGTGTGGCTCCCCATTCTATGTCTCTCTTCTTGAGAATCTTCTCCATTTTGTTGGCTGTAACATGTTGGGGATGATGGTCCTTCATTCCCTTCAAAGTGACCACTTGTCCATTAGCTTTGAACTTCATTACCAATGACTTGTAGTTGATGTATATACCTCCCAAAGAATGCAGCCATTGCACTCCCAAAACAGCGTGGGGAATGCCTCCCATAGGGAAAACGTAAAAGTCCTCAACAATGTCATGCTTCCCAAACTGAACCCTCACTTGTCTACACACTTGTGTACATATGGAAATCTGTCCATTGGCATTTTTTACACCAAAACCAGCAAAACTTTCTGATTTCAACCTTTTCTCAGCCACAAACTTCCCATCAATGAAATTGTGGGTTGCCCCACCATCAACTAGTACAATAACAGCATGCTCATCAATCTTTCCAGCCACTTTTAAAGTTGTATATTTTGACTCACCGGAAATGCAAGCTAGAACGCTGTTCTCCACATCCAACGTTTGAGTTGGTGGCTCACCCATTTCCAACTCAGCATACTCAGCATCCTCATAGTCACTTTCTGATCCTTCTTTTTCCATTTCTCTCTCCATCTCATCATCATCAGGTACATAAAACTCAACTAGGTAATTCTGCCCCTTACCTAAGCATTTATGGCCTGGTCCCCAAGGTTTATGACAAGAAAAACATAAACCTTTGCGCTGAAGTTCCCTCCTAGTTGCCTCATCTAGTTTTGGCTTCTGCTGATTTTGCATTTTTGGAGGCTGGGCCCCTTTGTTTTGGGTCTGATTTACTTTATTCCATGGCTGTCCACTTGGTTGTGATGGTTTAAATGCTCCAAATTTGGACTGCTGTCCAAACTTATTTCTGCTGCTATTTGTTGAAGATTCAAGGTCTAGGGCTGTAGAGACTGCCTCATCAAGGGTTTTGGGCTTGAAGGCCTTTGCCAAACCCCTTAATGGTTCAGATAAACCTTTCAGGAAAAGATGGACAATCCTATCTTCTGATACATCAGTCACCATAACAGAAATTTGTTGAAACTCCTCCACATAACTAGCAACTGAACCCTTTTGAGTGATGGTAGCTAGTTCACTAAAAAACTCATTTTCATCCTGTCTTTCAAATCTGTCCAAGAGTTTTGTAGCAAACACATCAAAGGAATCAATGGATCCATGGCCTTGAGTGTGTAAGCCATGATGCCACCATTGATATGCAACACCTTCAAGATGAAGGGCTGCATATTGTACCGCCTCTTTTTCTGTCATGGTGGGCTTAAGGGAAAAATAACTCTGTAATTTCTGCAACCAAGCCCTAGCTGAAATTTTATCGCTGCCATCAAAAAATGGGAGCGTCAACTTACCCAATTTATACTGCAGATCTCCCCCTTTGTCACCTCCACGGGGTTTTCTTCCCGATCTTCTATCTTGCAGGTTCACATATGCATCAAACCCTACCCTTTCCTGAAAATCTTCAGGCATAGCACACAATTTTTCCCAAAGTGCTTCCATCTCATGACCCGTGCCTTCTGGCTCCTCTTCCTCAACTTGGGGCTGACGAAACATGGGTGTGGGAGGTTTCCAAAGCCGTGATGCCCTAGTAGCATTCCCACCTGAAACGTGTTGTCTTGGAGTTTCTCTAACTCCCCCTTGAGCTGAATTCTCACCATCAACATGTGTATTAATCCCTCGATTTTCTGGTTGATGTAAGTCCCTGTTATTGACATCCCTTTCCTGGAGGGATCTCTCTACACGAAGCAACACGTTTAGCATAGTGTGCATAGTTCGCTGAAATGTGGCCATGGGATCTTCTCTGCGTGCCTCATCCCTTGTTGTCTCCTCTCTTCTTTCCTCATGACCAGCCATGTGTGATGATTCTGAAGGATTTGTACCTTTACTCCGGGTGTTATAAGGATGGACCATCAACTAACCCTCAGGCTGGCAGGAAACACCAGCTCTGATACCACTTGAAATAGACCAAATACAAATATACCAAAACGCAGGAAAATAACAAACAGACAACAGATCTGAACTCTGATTTTTTATTTATTTTCTTCAACCAAACCCTTATTACAACCTACAACAGATAAACAATAGGAAAAGGAGATATTTCAAACACAAATGCACCTCAAAACACCTTCAGCTGGCAAATCAGGTCTTCCCAAGGGCTGACGTCAGACTGAGATGTCCAAAACTGTCCCAAACACTTCTGATCTGCAATTTATCCTCTTCCAAACTGGACGTCTGGCTGTGGGAGGCTGAATCTCAGACTTGATGCACCAGAATGATCTCCAAACCCTCAAAAACATCAAATTAGCCCTCCTAGGGCTGGACGTTGCCTCTCCTAGGCTGATAAGGTCCACGAAATGCTCCAAAACTGCCCTCCTAGGGCTGACGTCACACTCTGAGGGAGAGATTAGGGTGAAACCCTACTCAGAATGTTCTCCAATTTGCCCTCAATGGCTGATCTTCACTTCAGCTCCAGTTCTCTCACAAATCAAGCACAAACCACAAACCCTGAGATGGATTTGTCAGATCTATTGGGTAGATAGCTAGCTGGTCTAGCCTCCAATGGATGAATCCAATGGGAACCCCAAATCTCCAAGAGATACTTCCAGCAACCTCTAAGAGCCCAAGAATACGGCAGTATTCTCCAATCCTTCAATCACAATTCCCACATCCTCCAAATGAAACCCTAATGCTCTTTTATAATCACACCCTAATGTGAGAATGAATCTCAGCCTTAGATATGGCCATGGATGGCTGAGATTAGATCTCATTCACTTAAGATCTAAGGGTTGCTAAGGGCTGTGATATAATCTTACGTTGAGATCACTTAAGTGATGCTGGGGTCCACACAATGAAGGAAAAGACTCTCTCAACACTTAGACATATTTCAAAAACGTATACCAAGCTAAAGGCATTAAATAATGTCTTTTTTCTATCCCAAAACTTTCCCAAATACTTAAATAACTCCCTCAACACATATGTCAACCATAAGACTTGTCAAAACACACTTATTAACCCATATAACTCCCATTTTAACAACAAAATATAACAAAACACCCTAAATGACACCTAAACACATACAAAACACAAAAAGACAATATTTACAATGCTGGATAATTTTGGGGACATTACAAAACAATATTCCATGCATTCGTGATAAGGGCTTGAAGCTGTAATGTCCCCTTCTAATCAGCTAGTGGGAGCACATAGAGACTAGCCTATACATGGGTTCCCGTAGTCTATGTCATATGGATGAGAGCCTTTGGAGATATTTGAGACAACTTTCGGATTCTTAGAGCTCAGTTTTGGTGGTCGTTCGGGGTCAAACGGAGCTAGGATGTTAGAATTGTTATTTTTAGCAGTGTCGGGTTTTAGGGTTTCTTGCTGAGCGGATAGGGGGATGTTGTTCTACAACGAAATGGGTATCCGGAGTAGGTTTCAATTGGTCATTCGGAGTTTCATAAGGCAGAGTTTTTAAAGCGCAAAGCTTGGCTTTATTAAGTGAATTATTAAATTCATTTTATAAAGTTAAAACCTTATATTATAATTAAAGGGAAAGAAATATGTTTATCCCACATTGAGCGCGCAAAAAAGAGTTTGCCAAGGAGGAGCCCATTTATTCGGTGGCTTGGTATCGTTTTAGACATTCTGGTTTATGTTATTTCTTCTCTTGGAGATTAAGGCCGAAGGCTGATATTTCTTCATCGAAAGGGATGGAAACCCCAATTGATAACCCGACGGACGAAACCCTGAAGGACAGATCGGTTCCATTTCAGGGATCGACAGTGTGCAGATTGTTGAAGTTCTGAGGACAGAAACCCTCAGTATTGAAGAAGGGAGCTGGACGAAAACCCAGTTCTTGGCTGGTGAATTCACTTAGGATTCACGCATATGTGATTCAATCAAAGATTCGGAGGTTTATAGTCCATCGGTTGGAGATAATAGCAAATTGGTATGTTTATAATGATATTCTGAAGACATTTATCCACCTGGAATTTCTAAACATTGTTGTTAATTTGCTGATATGAATTAATAAGCTATTTTTATTATGGGTTTTGCATAAAAACTGATTATTCAGTGTTAAATCCATTTGGGTATCATTGCATGCTGCTGTTATTGGCTTCTTTCATTTGGGTATTATTGCATGTTCAAATTAATCCGTATTTATTGCAAAAACACCAAACACCGAACAGGGCAGCTCATTACAGAGGCATTGATGCACTCCGGATGAACCTGTTGCTCTTTTGCCATGACTGAATCCTGGCTTGCACTTCCTCTTAGTTTGCACTCTCTCTTGGCTTGCACTGGCTCCTGGCTTGCACTCTCTCTACCTTGCACTCGCTCATGTCTTGCACTCGCTTGTGGCTTGCACTCTCTCTGCCTTCACACTCTCTCTTGGCTTGCACTCCCTCTCGGCTCACAATTGCCCTTGTCTCTTCTTTTTCTCGACGTTTCTTTGCTTCAACAATTTTTTGGAAACAATGTTCCATGCATTTGTGGTAAGGGTTTGAAGCATTGATGCACTTTGGATGAACCTGTCGCTTTTTCGCCATGACTGAATCTGGGCCGACACTCTCTCTCGGATCACATTTACTGCCGGCTTGCACTCTCTTGGATTTCTGCACTCATTCACACTCACTTCCAATTGCACTTACATTCGCTTCCGCTGCAGTCACTCCCAACTCGTGCTCGCTCACTGCTGCACTCATTCCCACTCGCTTCTAATTGCACTTACTCACACTCTCTTTCGGTTGCACTCACTCCCGGCTTGCGCTCGCGCTCGCTCTCGTTGCTACACTCACTCCCATCTTGGCTTGCACTCGTGCTCGCTGCTGCACTCACCCCAGCCTTGTTCTCATATTAGAGTCATCTTTAATATAAGGATGCTCTTTGTTTCTTCTAAGATTATTTATTTTTTTATTTTTTTGAAATAGAGGATCATGTGTGTTGCATGTAGTTCTCGATGTCCCTCTAAAATCCCAAATTCAGAGTCATCTTTGCTTCAAATGCTAGGAAAACATGAGGAAACGCCCATGTGTATATTGAGAAATGCTATTGGAAATTGGGAAAGTTTAGATGACAAGTTTTCAGGAGTTTTTGAGGAGTTTCAATTTCGGAAATGTTTCTTAAATGAGGAAATGGGTACATCCTAGGAGATTCCTATAACATAGTTAAAGGTCATGCATGGTGCATGTAGGTCTCATGTAAGCCACATACAACCTTGCTAAAACCCTAAAGTTAGATTTTGCTTTATTCAAAATGGAAAGAAACTTTCAGAAATGTCAATAGAGATGTTCTAAAATGCTCCATTTTTTTATTCAATTGGTTATATGGGATTGAAACGGGCCTCACCCATATTACATCATGACCACATAGTGGTGTTACAACAGTTTGGCAATTATGCATGTATTGCTTGGCAAGATTCGAACTTGGGTCTCCTCCTTGAAAGTTGAAGAATATAACTGGTTGAGCTAATGCCATTTGATCTAAAATGTTTAGTTTTAGATGACAAGTTTCTGCAAGTTTCCAAGAATTTGCATTTTGGAAATGTTTACGAAATGGGGAAACAAGGGCATCCTAGGAGTTTCTTGCAACATGGCATACAATCTGTTTCAAGGAAGCAAACATCCTGATGAGAGGGGTGTAGAATTTGGATTGTCTAATAGTGGTCCTAGAAGCTTTATATAAAGAATCAAATGGTTTAAAGTTTTAAACATTATGCAAACTATATGGTGGAGGGCTAGAGAAATCAGTTTTAAATGTTAGAAGACCTAGAAATGCAAAGACAACTTTCTATGGATGTTGCAAACAACCAAGAAGAAAAGTGTAGAGAACATTGGAGTAATATAAAGGACAGTGAAAATGTTAAGAGAAATATTGAAAGTCTCATGTTAGACGAAGCTAGGTAAAGGTAAAAATGACCTAAGTAAATGGATCGGTAACTTCATGTGATTGATTGTTGGAGACCTAGAGTGTATGGATGACATCATGATAGATAGGTGATGAGATGTGTGGATGATCTAAAGGTAGATACTATGAATAAGCATATGGATTACCTCATGATGGTAGGTGATATGATGTGGGGATCGATTAAATACAAGCAGTGTAACAGGGTTTGCGCACCCTGTTGGTTGGGTGCGCGCACCCGCACCTGCACCTGGTGCACGGGTTCACAAACATGTACGACTAAGCCGAACCCCATCTGAACCTTGTCTGACAGGGTTCAGCTTGGGCCAAACCTTGTTAGTCAAGGTTCTTCTAAGCTGAACCTTGTGGCCAGTTAGGGTTTAGCCAACCGAACCCAACCCAATTTAGGCATTAACATAGAAAAAAACTGTTTTTTTTTTAGGTGGGCCCAACCACACCCAACCCATACGGGCTAAAAAAAATTATAAAAAAAAAATTAATTTTTTTTTTTTATAAATTATAATTTAAAGTTTAGTGAGTATATGCTAAACACTTTTTTTTTTATTAAAAAATTATCTCAGCAAGAGGCCTGTAAACTTTAAGCAAGCATCATGTGGTGTGGTGAGATCCAAAGTAAATAGACTAGATGGACTATTGATAATTTTAAACAAAGTAGAGACATGCAAGCCTAATCCAAGACCAAGAAGCCGGAATCACTTTCCCATTGTGAATGACAAAAGTTGGGTGTCAATGATCACATGCTCCTATAGGATTAGAAGTACTAATCTTTGATGCTTATACACAGTACAACATACATAGAAAATCCTGTAGAAAGCAAATTTAAAGTCCTTAGTTGAAGGAGTTTTCAAAACTTCTAATCCCGTTTCATCCCTATAGAGCATACAAATAGAACATAATTAGACTTGCTGCTAGAGGGCCTAGAAGATGATGATGAGGAATATGACGAATGAGAGTCAAATATCAGATATTTGATGTTATCTTTGTACATGTCCACTACTATATAGCATATACTTATAGTATATTGTTATCTCTTGACTCTTTATGACTTGACATCCTGTCATTTTTTTACATGAATATCATATATCAATATGCTTTTATGATGCCATATTTAAATATTTTGCAATGTGTATGAATGATTTATTTTATTTCACAATGTGTATGATTTATCATTTATTTAATTATTTTGCAATGTGCATAATTTATTCTATTTTTTAATTTTTTTTGATATATATATATATATATATATATATTTTTAAATTAAAAATTAGTCGTACCCGTTATCGATGAATCCTATTTTTGGCGGGGGCCACAATCGCACCCGCACCCACGATTCCCGCTGCACCCGCACCCCCGCACCTGGTAACCTTGAATACAAGTAAGTTTGAAATTGTGTCAGTTAGTTGATAGAGAGAAAGAGCTTGTTAGATAGTTTGGATAGAGAGACATTATTCTTTAAATTGGTTGAATGGGTTTGAAATGGGCTTCACCCATATTAGATCGTGACCATGTTACTACAGTATTTCAACAAATATTCATATTGTCTAGTAAGATTTGAACTTCAGTATTTGCCTTGAAAGTCCATGTTTTTAACCACTTGAGCTCATGCCATTTGATAATATGTTATGGTTCACCCATAAGATTTGAACCTTGGCTTAATGTGTGAAACTCCTTGTTCTCTACTGCTTCCTTATACAGTATGGGCCAAATGTAAAGGTTCACCTATAGGATTGGAACCTTGGTTTTGGATGTGAATTTTCTTACTTCCCACCACTTGCTCCAAACCCAGTGAGCTAAATGTTAAGTTTCACTCATGGGATTGGAAACTTGCCGTATGGTGTGAAACTCCTTGCTCCCTTTTCTTGTCGAAAACCTATTGGGTGGATAGAGGGAGGCATATTACCTCTATGGAGGTGGGAGATAACTTGAGATGAGAAGATAGAAGGCCTGCATCTGATGGTATGTTAGAAGATAGCAGAGGAATTCCACCTTACATGGTCAAGATGAAGATTTCTGTCATAACCCTGCCAAGATCATTCATCTCGAATTGTTTGGAGATAAAAGGATCTTTTCCCTGAGAGAGAAAATGGGGCATTTTGAAAGTCTAAAACTCAAAGGAAATCCACAGACGTTTGCAAGGCGTTGTCTCAAATCCTGCCAATGGAGCTGTTGGTTATGAATCTGCCATGAGGAAAGGATTTTGGGTTAATGCGCCTAGATTCGCCCACCAGCATGAAAGGCCGGAAGGAAGAGATGCCTTCCGTGCCAATCTCCGGAGAAGGCCGGCTCCTTTTGGGGGGTTTTTATGTTCAAGCTAAGAGTGCAGGAAAGAGATAAATGAACAAAAAGAATTTACAAATGTACTTGGAGTTGGTGGGGGGGAACTAACAGTATGACAACCAATAATCACCAATACTTACTGCATTATAAATACAAAGCATGATCGAGAACCGCAAAATCTAAGTGTACTTTCTGTACTAAGCAATATACGCACAGCTACAATGGTCCCCTAGCAAACATTCTCCCTACAAGGAGAACTAACAGCACGACAATGCATCAATCACCACTACGTACGGAAACTCAAAACAGAAAGTAACTAAGAGATGTCAGAACCAGGTATATGTGTCATGCAGAGATTTTAACCGCACAGCTACAATGGCCCCCTAGCAAACATTCTCCCTACAAGGAGAACTAACAGCACGACAACGCATCAATCACCACTACGGACAACAACGTAACACACAACTGATGGAACTGCTACCACATCTAGTCTATGAAGTTCAGAAGTGTTTGACCATCAAATGCTAAAATTAACAAGCCATGGCACAAACAATGCTAAAGGCGCCTGATCATCAAATGCTGAAACGAATCAACGAGCCATGACACAGGGAAGCGTAAAGCATAAGCATAAAGAAATAAAAGCAGCAGAACAGAGCCAGGCATACAAATTATATTTATAAGCAGAAGCACGGTTACATTGGTTCCCTAACAGACATTCCCCTTCCACACTTTACAATGAATTCATGGTGGGTTTTTATAGCCCGAGTCCCTCCCGTTACATTAATGGGCACAAAGTCCCGATCAAACATTAGCTGACAAAAGCGGCGAAGGAGCTGCAAATGCTAACCTTTGTCGGACCGGACTGTACCCGCAAGCATGGTCTTCCCGGAAGCCGGACAGCCTACGTGGCGGTGTCTTGGGCGGGAACTTCTCCTTGGCGAGGAATGCGGGTAGCTGGAGCAGGTAGAACCTCCAATCGGCTTTAAATGAGGTCATTGGCACAGGTAATGCAGCCCATGCTCGTCCTTTTGCTCGGCACGTCTTGGCTCAAATCCCAGAGCTGGACACTTGTCAGATGATGGATGATGTTGTTTGACACGTGTCAGCCTTGAAAGGCGGTTGTCCAACTTCGCTTGGGATCAGAGCGTCTCGGGTTGCGCGGGCAGAAAACAACGCAGTCGGGAAGGCCTTCATGCCTTAGGTGTATTTCCGAGTTTGTTTCCCTACTGCGCACCTGTCAAGGGCGCACTCCGGCTTCGCTGCGAAGTCGGACTGCGCACAGGTGAAAACTGGTATCTACCGCCGTACGGACTTTGCCCCAGCACTTATCACTCTTTTGTCAGCCTGCCAGCCTGTCAGTTACAAGGTGCGCCCAGAAGAGGGGCGAAGTACGCACTTCGCACCAAAACTGGGCGAAGTGCGAACTTCGCACCAACACTTAGCCATTTTTCAGGTAACTTGCTGGAAAGTTTAAAATTCAACTGAGGGGCTCCAAGAAAGGGGGGAAGAAAGAGAATGTGGGAAAGAAAGAGGAAGGGAGAGCAGAAGAAAGGAAAATAGAGGAAGAGGGAAAAAGAAGAGCAGCACTGTTACAAAATTGAAAACATTGCACCCCGTGCAAAATGTGACAACAGGAACCACTAGATTCAATTTTATCAGAAGTGTTTACCTCAATAGAAGAACAAGGTTGAAATTGGCAAAAGATGGAAGTAATTAATCTTGTGGCCCTGGAAATTCCATAGAACTAAATATCTGAGACTGAAAGTAACTGCTTGCTAGAGGTTAAACAACAAACACTTCTGATTTTGAAAATGGGATGAATAAACAAGGGATCATCGTGACTTAAATTCTATCTCCCTCGGACCTTGTAATAGAGCAGTACAAAGAACCCCTGTAAATGAAGTGCTTCTATCTCTCCACCTCTTGGAGAAAGCAAAAATATAGTATTTTACAGTCCCACAGAATACAATTATAAATTTGTTATTTGGGAGACCATACTGTTAGCTGATAAATGCCAATTCCAAACATCAATAACAGCCCGAACAACTGTGTCATCATTAAGCAGACTCTAGTAGGACCATATTTTATTTTGTCGTTGAAGCTTCAAAGATAATCTTGTAGAAGAACTCTATTAAGTGTAGTTGCTGCAGTTAATTGGCCTTTTAGTTTTCCTAGCATTGTTATATGTAGCAGACAGACATATTTCACATACATGAGGCATTCTATAGTTTGCCCAAAAAATCTGATCTCAGGTTTGGAAAATGTCCCTTTTGGTTTTAACATAATTTTTTCACTAACTTGGAATGTGCATTCACTTTTATTGAGATCATCATTTCCATTACTGATAATATTAATAAATGTTTTCATCATATCCAGGAATTTATTCTATATAATATCTTATTGTGGGAGAGTGGAACCTTTATCTATTGTATGTTTATGCATAGATTCTTTGATAGACCTTTTGATGCTATTTGTGCCTAGATTTAGTTATCCTACCTTCTATATTTATTGTATGTCATGATTCTTACATAGACCTTTATTTAATAGTTGCACCTACATTTACCTTTCCGTCCCTTTTTTATGATACCTGTGCAGATTCTTTTTGATTCGTGGTGGCATGATTGGGTGGTTAGTCATCAATCTGTCTGTTGCAGCCAAAAATTTCGAAGAGAATGCATCATTGAGTGTTTCAATGATTCTTTATCAGAGCTTTTGTTTGGTATATACCCTTCATCTATCTTCTATGTGTATTGATTTTTCATGTGTAAGGAATGTTTTAGGGTATACATAGCATGAAATAGATTATCTCAGCCATTTGACATATAGCATGCTCTTGCAGTTGTATGTGCTGGATTATTTCTGGTTTGAAGAGTACATGACATCAACGTAAGTGAATGATGATTTTTCCTTCTCTCTTGGAACAAACAAATTGTTATTTTTCACATAGACATTTTAAGAACATGGTCAATTTAGGAGCCTGTCTAAGTCTTACTGGATTAATTTGATTCTATAGTTGAAAACATGGAGAGGACATCATAGGTACAACTAATTTTAGAAAATGGCGAGTCTAGTTGGACAGACATGCAAGTCACTACTTTATTATGTTGCTAATTTGGAACTGGAGTGTAATAATTGTAGATGTAATTAATCTGCATGAGTTTTTTTAAAAAGGGGTTGAGAGGTATTCTTAAGGGAGAAAGGGAGAGAGAAGAGAACGAAAGAATGATGTATGGTTGTTCAATGAAAAGTAAATGTTTTTTTTTTCCTTCACTTTAGAATAAAATCTATTATCTTAGTTCAATCTCTACTTTGATGACTTCGATTTATATGCACTCAACCTTAAGTCAAGCTTCTTAAAGCACTTCAGGGTATTATTTCATCATGCTTTCAATATGAAAGCACCCTTCTAGTTTATGGCTGGGGCTATCTCTTGTAGCTATTCTATTTTAGTAATTTAAGTTTTTTTAGTTTATAACAAAAGATGTTTGGATGTTAAATAAAAAGTATTTTGTTTTGGAATTCAAAACATGTTGGTTCTCCTCGTCTGCTGAAGTTATCCTTAAATGTCTTTTAATTTTTGTTAGCTTGCATGTACTGAACATATGGTCATGGGGCCAATATGTGATATATATATTAAACTTCTTTTTTCGTATAAGGCCTATGGGCCAATTGCTAACTTGTATAGATCATTGTATTATATAATGACCTAACGAGTTGTCAGTTTCTGGCATCCTTGGGTTCCCTGTTATGTATTGTAAAGAACATAAATATCTCTGCTCACAATCAAGTGAAAGGTTGCTTTGAATGGGAAGAAGCCATGGAGGCTGAATAAACTTCACACATGAAGAACAATACATGGGAGCTTGTGCCTAAGTCAAAGGATAAAAACACGGTTGGATATAAGTGGGTTTATAAGACCAGGTATGGGGTTGATGGGCAAGCAGAGAAGTACAAAGCTCGCCTTGTTTCGAGTGATTCTCCCATAAAGGCTGTGTTGACTACAAGGAGACATTTGCTTGTGTTGCCTGCATAGAGTCCATCCATATGATCCTGTCCTTTGTAGATTTCTTCAAGTGAAAGGTTCATGAAATGGATGCAAAGAGGACTTTTCTTCATGGGGATTTGAAGAGGAAATCTATATGCATTGACCCTTAGGCTTTGATGAGGATGGGCTTACACCATTGGTTTGCAAACTCAGGAAATCCTTGTATGATCTTTTTTCATGGAGATTTGCAGGAGGAAACCTATATGCAACAACCATTAGCCTTTGATTAGGATGGGCCCACACCATTGTAGTACAAACTCAAAAAATGCTTGCATGGTTTAAACTTTCTCCCCAAACTTGTTATGAGAAGATTCATATATACATCAAGTGTCATAATAACCAAATATTAATTATTATGTTGAATGGTGATGAAATGACCATTACTAGGATCTGTAATTCCTTGATTCAAGATATGAATCTATGACTTCAAAAGACTTTTGAGATGATGGATATGGGTTTTTGCTCTATTTTCTTGGCACACAATTTATTCAATACTCTACAGGTGTTTCCTTTTGTCAACCATAGCATGTTTTGGATAGTCTACAACATTTTGGTATGGAGGCTTGTAAGCAAGCTTGCATTCTGTTAGAATTTGTAGTGAAGCTTGAGCTTAAATGTTCCTCCCAGTTGTTTGATGCCTGCATTTTCTAGGTGTTTGGTGGGTACCTCTCATTGCTTGACTTGCACCAGACCAAATATCATATTTATTGTTAGTCTTGTGTCCAAATCAATGTAGGAATGTATCAGAACAGTTGTACTTCCAAATTGAAGGTACGAGAAAAGTGTAAACAACAAGAACCATTAACAACAGTAATCCATAAACAGGCATATAAAGGAATCTTAGAGATACATAAAGTTATGAACAATAGTTTACTTCCATTGATGTCTGTATAATTCAGTACAACACACGTACATGAAATGTAAACAATACACAAACACTGACTGTCAAGATACTCAACTATATCTAATATATATCAACAATGAATATAGGGGGTCTACAAATAACAAAACTAGATAAGGGAGGTAGTTGTGTAACTACACAATTGTCCTTGTATCTGTCCGCTAACACTTGCCCCATACATAGTAAATATTTTATTGTGCGCATAATACCAAACACTTCGCACATAGAAGAATGCCAAACATATTATATACAACTCATGTAATATGATTATTTACAAACACATAGAATGGAATTGTATACAATTAAAGTACGTGTGTACTTGTCACTTATACACATCCAATCATGCATGAGGTGGCACTTGTGGCGGTGCCACATTGGAACTGCCACCTATATTTGCTCTCCTCTCTAAATTTGTTGGTGTCCTCATCGACTGCTGCATCTACCTACCCTAGGAACTATCCTGCTATACCATAGAAGGCTGCTAAACACGAGGAGACATGGGAACTTGGACAGGTTCCACACCCCTCCTTTGGAGCTGCTTTTTCAATGAAATACTGCAGGCGTAGTTCACATATTGTGCCCACATAATACCATGATGATGAACTTGTCCACTAAGCTCCTGGTTCCTCCACTCAAGTGTTGAAATCTTCCCTTGGGCTTCAGCCAGCTGAGCCTTCAATGCTGCAATCTGCTGATCCCTTGGTACTCCTTGCTGTTCCAACTGTTGCACATGTCCATCTTTTCTTTGGATTGTGCTTTAATCTGCTGATGTTCTGCCCCTACCTCTCTTACCTGGGCTGCTTGTTGCTTCACCATCATGTTTGAACTCTTTGCTATGTCATGAGAAGTCTGTAGACCTGGGGTTTGATTTGTAGTGCTAATTTGTATGTCTTCACGTTTGGAGGGGTTGGATATGAATTACACTTATACTCCGAAACATAGATCTGAGGAAGATGTCGATATAGAACTTGTGTACCCTCCGGGAGCTCCTTCATTCCAATCATGGTTTGGATGCTATTCTCTCTCATCTCCCATGGTTGGATCTATGCAAACTGGGGTAGCTCTGTTATCCTTGTCTCATCTCGAGCCCAATTTGTTAGTTTATCAACCTCATTCTCCTTCCCGATGAGCCAGATCCTCCACCGTCCAATGGCACTAGACTCAAACTCCCTACACATCCTATTAATTGCTCTAGTCGTATGACTGTAAAATTTCTGCTGTTGTTGATCTATCAATTCACCCTCCATAGGTATTCTGCTCAACTTTGGATATCCGAGTATATGATGCTTGCTGTTATCACTTTCCCATTCAGCCTCCTTATTGTCATCTTCTTTTGAAGCCTCCTCATTATTCTCATCTTTCGTGTCTTCTGTAGGTTCTTTTCCCGCTCTCCTCTTCCTGCAAAGCAACTCTTCTGTCCCATACTACTCTTATCTATTTCCATTGCCCTTGGTGTTGACTCCACCCGGGCAAGAATAGGAACCACACCCTCTTGTTCAGTTTGCAGGGGCACATACACTATTACCTCCCCTAGTGGAGGGGAAAATGTAAGCTGTGCTGCCTCATCTCCATATTCATGCTAAGGAGTTTCGAAACCCTCCAAACAAATAAGTTGTGTTACCATCCCCACCTCAGCTCCTATACTTATCATAACATCCTGCCTTATCTACATCTGAACCCAGGGATTAAATGCTCCTCCCAAACCTGGTGACCCCAAGTCAAAGTCAGTTGGGCCTGTCTCTTCCAAGGCTTCTAAGGCAACATCTTCCTCCACTGTCTCATGTGCCACAGCATCAACCATTTCTTCTTGCAACTATGCTGTTCCACTCTCTACGCAACTTGTTTACTATCTTCCTTTTCCAGTGGTTGCACCTTCTTTGCAGTCCCTTCCTTTTGTCACTTCTCCACTTGCTCTTTCTGTTGGGAAACGATCCTAGTTTGTGCCATAGTGTCCTTCTTCCTAACTTCTTTGCAACCTCCCTTGCAGTTACTAATGCTACAGGCACTACTATGAACATTTACTTCTTCTGCATAGATGGAGTTCTCTGCAACTACAGATTTTGCTTCTGCAACTATGCAGGTGTTCCTTTTTGCTGTGCATGACCTCCTTGTGCAGACTGTTGTGGTGGTGTGATCTTAACTGCTTGCTTCTGAAGCTGAGGTTGCTCCCTTGTTGCCTTCTACTTTGCCTTACTATCTACACTATCTAACTCATTGCCAGTGCATTTGTGTTAAGTTCATCCTCCTCTTCTAAATATTCCATGGTTTCCTCGTTCGTTGCTGCTGTTGCCATCTTTCTTATCTTCATGGCCACAGTTCCAAGCGTTGGAAGTTGTAATCTTACAGGCCAAGGCTGACGTTATATGGTGTAATCTTGTGTAAGCCGCTAGGTAATCATTATGCAATGCAATTATTTATTTTTTATATAAAACATACAAGCCCACTTTTAACCCTGTTATGGTTAAATTCTAACTTGTAATGAACCTAAAGCCTTTATGTTATATCGTCTTAGGTTAATTTATTATGTAATTATTATCGGTGGGGTCTAAGGTATTGGTATTAATACGCCCAACCACCCGATCCATCGTATCAGATTGTTGTGATTGTTATGTACGAATATTATAGTGGTTATCGATGCCCAAGGGCACCGTTCAATTTGTATCTGTTGCTCTTTCTCTTCCATTCTTTTCCTTTCTTTATAAGATTTGAGTAATTGGGTTTCCTTTGTATGTTTTTGGAAATTGGTGTGAAATCCAACATGGTATTAGAGAGGGTATAGAGGGTTGTTACTTGGTCATACATAAGGTTTATTTCGAACCTCCATTTTTTCTTATGATCACTAGATTGAATTACATCTTGAAGCTTCATAAGCGCTTTTGGCATAAGGGGCAAAGGGAAGATCTTACTCCATATTTTATCATTAGTTATTGTGAATTTTTTGGAGAGATATTTTGACCTTCTCCATTTGTTTTAGGACATATCTGATCTAGAATTCACAGATTTGGACCAATCGAAATGGAGGCAAGGTTTTTTTATCCTCTCTACGAAGAAAGAAATGCGTGGATATCTTCAAGGAGAGTTGTATGGTTCCTCCTCACTTGTGCACCATGGCGATGTGGATAAAGGAATGGGTGGAAGGCTTTGTTGTTTCTTGTGGCGTAAATTTAGATCTTTCACATTGTATCTTTCTTAAATTGTGGAGCATTTTTTTATTTATCATTGCACGTGACAACCCTCTTCAAGGGAAGGGCGCAATTCCGACGCTTGGTGGCTAGACGAGCATGGTGTAGGACTTTTTAAGCTCATGGTTGCAGAATCAAGGTCAAGTAGGTTTGTTTTTCTTCTCACATGACGTGGAAAAAGACAATGGGTAAGTGGCATATTCCTCACCTTTGTTCCAGTGTGAAGGCATGGAAGATTGGTTAGATGAGCGTTGGTTTAACTTATGTCGAAGGGAGATCTCGAGTTCAATCCCTGTGCGCTTCATTTTTGCTAGATCACACATGGCTAGGTCAAACTGGATGGCGTTATCTACAAGGTGTCGAATTTTTTTTTGGCTATGTTGAGTGTGTAGAGGTGTTGGTGGACGACGTGTCTCATGTTCAAATGTTGTGCCCCCCATGGTACAAGCTTTTCCCCGTGTACTTTGCTTGGGAGTTGTGGCGTTCTGTTCATCTTTGGTGAGATGACTTAGACGCCTCAACAACCGTGCTGGCACCTTTGTTAGCCCAAGATGCCTTGTATACAAAGACCCAGGTTCAAATCCCTATAATGTGTTTGGTACATTGGGAATCATATGGTGGAAGCTTGGCCAACGTGGCATCCTAGTGTGTCACAAAAATAAAAAATTTCTATATATACCCCTCCTTGGTGTAGGAGCTAGTTCTGACCAGCTGAAGAAATATTGTACATAGTAGTAGGAATAAGTGTGAAGTGAACACACATAATATGTAAATGTAAAAAAAAATGAAATGAAATGCAAGTGTAATGTAATTTTGTAGTGGACGTCAAGGGTGATGACATCATTGTTTGTTTAATTGCAAATATAATGTAAGTGCGACTAATGTATGGATGCACATGGGAATGGGGAAGTAGTTACAGGTGAGGTGTCCCGGGCGGAAGTTGACGGAAGTTGATGGCAATTGCCAAGCCCTAAGATAAATAGGACCCCCCATTCATTTGTGCAGTACGATAGACCATATGTGGAGTACATTGATACCAAGAGAGTGCGAGAGAGCATCTAGGCTTGTATAGTCTATGTATCCATTGTAAGGTAGATGTTTTGTAATATATATGCCGTACAAGCCGAGTAATACAATGATGATTCATCCTTCATTTGTGTGATATTGTTGCTGTTGGTAGTTTGGTAGATTGTATGTATATCAAATCTGTGTGCAGGTGGTGGAAGAGTTGCAGCTAGATCATTGTACGAGGAAGTTGTAGTTCAAAATGTCATATTAGTGGAGCCATGGGAGTGCCATACAAGTGGATTGCTTTTTGTCGTTCAAGTGAGTGAACCGCTGTACAAGTAAAGACCAAATTTGCCGTACAAGTGCTTGTTACTTGACTGCAGTACAAGTACATGTCATTTGATTGTCGTTCAAGTGGAAATGAGTCAGTGTGAAAGTGCATTTATGGGTGAGGTGTCCCGGGCGGTAGTTGATGGCAACTGCCAGGCCCTAAAGTTAAATAGGACCCCCCATTATTTTGTGCAGTACGATAGACCATATGTGTAGTACATTGATACCAAGAGAGTGCGAGAGAGCATCTACTTGTATAGTCTATGTATCCATTGTAAGGTAGATGTTTTGTAATATATATGCCGTACAGGCTGAGTAATACAATGATGATTCTTCCTTCGTTTGTGTGATAATGTTGCTGCTGGTAGTTTGGTAGATTGTGTGTATATCAAGTTCTATGTGCAGGTGTGGAAGAGTTGTAGCTAGATCATTGTACGAGGAAGTTGTTGTCCAGAATGTCGTATGAGTGGAGCCATGGGAGTGCCATACAAGTGGGTTGCATTGTTTTCTACCTGCGCAACCCGACAGCGCTCTGATCCTGGGCGAAGTTGGATAAACTGCCTTTCAAGGCAAGCACGTGTCAAGCAGCATCATCCGACAAGTGTCCAACTTTGGGATCTGAGCCAAGACGTGCCGAGCAAAAGGACAAGCATGGGCTGCACTACTTATGCCAGCTGCCTCATTTAAAGCTGATTGGAGGTTCTACCTGCTTCAGCTACCCGCATTCCTGCCGATGAGAAGTTCTACCTAACGCGCTGCCACGTATCTGTACAGCCTCCAGGGAGACCATGTTGCAGGTACAGTCCTGTCCGACAAGCTCCATGGCCGCTTTTGTCAGCTAATGTTTGACTGGGACTTTGTGCCCATTAATGTAATCGGGAGGGACTCGGGCTATAAATAGCCACCACATTTTCATTGTAAGGTGGTGGAAGGGGAATGTCTGTTAGGGAACCATTGTAGCTGTGCTTCTGCTTCTTAATATAAAGTATATACCTGGCTCTGTTCTACTACTTTTATTTTTTATGCTGCCTCTCTTTTGTCATATTTCTTGTGTCATTGCTCGCTGTTGTGCTGAACTCTGAACTCCAACATTTGATGGCCAAGTACTCCCGGACTTCATAGATCAGAGGATACATAGAATAAATTAGGTAGCAGTTCCTTCAGTTGTGTGTTATGTTTATGTTGCTGTCCGTAGTGGTGATTGATGCGTTGCCGTACTGTTAGTTCCTTGGAGGGAATGTCTCGTTAGGGGACCATTGTAGTCGTGCGTACACTTCTCTGCATAACACATATACTTGGATCTGACATTTCTTGGTTACGTTTTGTATTTATGTTGTTGTCCGTAGTGGTGATTGATGCGTTGCCGTCATGTTAGTTCCTTGGAGGGAATGTCTGTTAGGGAACCATTGTAGCTGTGCGTACACTTCTTTATATAAAAAGTATACTTAGATTTGGCAGTTTCTGGTTATGCTTTGTATTTATGTTGCGAGTAGGTAGTGGTGATTGATGTGTTGCCGTACCGTTAGTTCCCCCCACCCAACTCCAATCACATCTGTAAATTCTTTCCGCATTTTTATCTCTTTCCTGCACTCTCATCTTAAACCATAAAACCCCACAGGAAGCCGGCCTTCTCCGGAGATTGGCACGGAAGGCATTCCTTCCTTCCGGCCTTTCACTCTGGTGGGCGAATCTGGGCGCGTTAACACAAAATCCTTTCCTCATGGCAGATTCGTAACCAACAGTTTCTCTGGCACGCCTGGTGGGACAAGGAAGTTTCCCACCCCCAAACAGAATCGAAGCACCGGTGTTCGCTTCATTGTTGTTCAAAATCAGAACACCTGGCGACTCTGCACGAACATATCCTCTGAGTCCGAAAGACCGGTCCCAGCACCTTCATGCAAACGAGAAGGTGGCGAGCAAGGGATCCGAGAAACCCGCCTGCCTTTTACGAACTAGACATCAACGCTCGAGGCGAAATTGTCAGGCTGGCTGATCAACAAGCTCGTGTCGACGAAGCCGAGGCTGAAATCCAAGAAGAAGCCGAAGCCGAGGTCGAAGGAGCCGAGAACGAAATAGAAGAGGCCGAGGAAGAAGAGGAATCTACATCCTCGGAAGGTACCGACACTGAGTATACAACCGACGGAGGAGAAGAAGAAGAAATGGCTGCCCAGCAGCAGAATGATGATGATCTCTTCCCGGCGGTGGACTCTACGGGGCCCTTGGCCCTGGTCGGACAGCAAGCTGTGCCCCCTGCTGCCTTAAAGTCCATCCCTACGTACGACGGCTACGGCAAGACGGCGTACGAGCACATCCAGGACATCCTTGCCCTGGCCGCATTGCACTCCATTACTGACGAGAGTGTGAAGACCCGTCTGCTGGCCCTTTCCCTAAGGGGAAAGCTTCTCTACTGGTGGAGATCGCTGCCAGAGGGATCTATCACAGGGTGGCCCTAGCTCGCCAGAAGGCTCGTGAAAGGATGCAACGAGTCTGCTGACCCCACTTCTTTGCTGCATCAGTTCCAAAGTATCCAGAGACACCCCCAAGAGGAGGTGTCTGACTTTAACATCGGGTTTGCGAGATCCCGGAAACGGGTACCTCGTGAACTTCGGCCTTCAGCTGGCATGGCTGCTCACTACTACCTGAGATCCTTCAACTCAGACATATGCCTGCTGCTGAAGATTGCCAGAATAGACTCGTTTCCTGCTCTGTACGATGCTGCCCAACAAGCTGAAGCGGATATCATTTCCATCGGCAGACTCCCGTCCAGGGTGCAGGAACCCATTCATCCCGACTTCCCCAGATCCCAGTATCCGTCAGCTTCTGGTGGTGCGCCGTCCACATCAGGGCAGCAACCCCAGCAGCAATGGAATCCGGCGCCGGTCGTAACTCCTTACGGCCCGCCGCAAATGCATTATCCTCACCCGCCTCCTCCTCCGCATTTTCCAGCACTCCCTGCTCCCCCGCAGTACGCACCTTATTCCAATCCTCCTCCATTAGCCGCATTGCCTCCACCGGCACAATTGCCGCCTCCTGACAATAACATTCATAATACAATCCTCCAGGAGGTACGGGCTTTGGCCTCAGGTTATCATGCCATGTCCAATGACATGACCGCTCTGAAGAAGAAGCAGGCCCAGATGGACCTCGCTCCTAGGAGGCCATATCCGCCCCCGACGCTGACAAAAGACAGACCTCCAGAACAACAACTGCAGAGGCGTCCGCCTCCGAGAAATGCTGCTATAGAAGACCAACCTGGTCCTTCTGACCAGGTTAACTGGTGCACTACGTGCAATGACCCGCATTCGGAGGATGACTGCACACTGCACCAGCACTACATCCAGACTTTGGCCGGCAGCGCCATAGAGGACGATGAACTCTACATGATCCTGGACGGCGAAGCCAACTTTGCCCTCCCAGAGGAGAATCTAGTGCCGCCCGCCAAGGAAGAAAAGAAAACTGCAGATGCTGCCAAGCCCTTGCAGGTGTATGCCAGAAGAGAAAAGGCGCAGCCCGGTGGGCTGCCACCATACAAGCGGCTGTGGCCCTACACAGCCCAGGAGAAGGCATCCAAAGACAAAGCTCCAGCCAAGCCTCCTCCGGTAAAGGCAACCCCTATTCCAGCCAAGCCCCCCATAGCTAGGGCGGCTCCTGCTCTAGTTCCGGCTAAAGCTCCCGTACCTCAGCCTCCAGCTGAAACCAAAGAACAAGCACAGGAGAAGCTGAAGTACCCGTCTCTGACCAAGAGACAGAGAGTTGAGGCCACCCAGCAGTACCGGACGAAGTATGAGCCGACAAAAGAAGCAGAAGGAGCTAGCACCTCGGGCTACAGCATAGTAGACGAGTTGAAAAGAACACCCGCTAGAATCAGCATGTACGATGCTCTTCTGCTCCCAGGCCAGGTGGATCTGCTGCAAGAATCTCTGAAAAACATGAAGAACGGCAAGCAGATATAGCCCGCTGTCCTGGTTCAACCTCTGACAGTCTCAGCCACTGGGAAGAACAGACCGCCTCCCTTCTATCTGTCTTTACGGATGCAAGGGCACATAGTACACAACTGTATGGTGGACTCTGGCGCTTCCACGACCGTTATGCCGAAAGCCGTCTGCGACGAGATCGGGATGGAGTACACAAGGAGCAGCCAAGGCGTGCTGCATGCACAGAAGCTTGGTGTCATAAAGGACATCCCTATTCGGCCGCATAAGGCTCTCGACATCGTGGTCATTCAAGAAGTCGTGGTTGTTGACTTGGCTCCCTACTTCGGCATGTGTCTCTCCTGGGAGTTCATCTGCGAAGCTGGCGGGTACCTGTCTCTAGACTACTCACACATGGAAGTGCCCTTCAAAGGAAGGAGACTAAAAATCTTCAATGAGAAGCCTTCCACCTTCCTAGTAGAGAAGATACCCGGAGAAGAGTCGGACTGCATGGTCCAGCTGACGGAGGAAGAACTGGTGACGGTAGAGCTGACGGAGCAAGCCCTCGAAGTGCTACAGCTTGAAGATGAGTTCTCTTTGCGGGATTTCAATGCCGTAATTGAGACAGAGCAGGGCTGTTACACCGTTGTACAGCCCGAGAGGCTTGACAAGTCAGCTGAAAAGGAAGTGGGACCTGCACCTGAGAAGCTGTGGAAGCTTTTCTTTGACGGCGCGCGATGCAAAAATGGCGCCGGTGCGTGGGTGCTTCCGGTTTCTCCGACCGGGATCCGGAAGGACTATACCTACAAGGTTGGCCTCGGAGTTGCACTAACAACTCGGCGGAGTACGAAGCCCCGTGCTTGGGTTTGCGAAAGGCGGAGAGGCTGGGGATTAAACACCTGCAGATCTTTGGAGATTCAGAGCCGGTGTGTCACCAGGTTACGAACAAGTGCGCCTCCAAAAAGCACTATCTCAAGGCGTACCGCAACCGGGTGTGGGACCTGATGGAGTCGTTTGACTCGTTGAATGTCAAGGCGATATCACGTGAGAAAAACAAACACGCTGACATTCTGGCGTCTGTTGGAGCCAGGTACGTTCCGGCTGACGACGTTGTCCAGAAACCGAAGCCGGTTCGCACTATTTACAGGCCTTCTGTGCCTGATAAGGACACCCACTGGCAGGTGTTCGATTGTGACGAGGAGATCGTCACATTTTTGGTAAATGAAGCATGTTCAATCGAGAGTAGAGACCCTGATGACGAGCAATATGAGGGGTTGATACAGTTGAAAAATAATCATGTCCCAAAAGGACTGATTACATTGGAGAGTCTATTTGATCATAATGACAGAGCTATATCTCATAGGATCAAAGTAGACCCGAAGCAGTATGCCGACCTGGAACTCGAACCTGGTAAAACCATCAAGGTCGGGACATACTGCACTTCGGAGGAACTTGAGCAGATCAGATCACTGTGCCGAGAGTTCCCCGACATCGTGGCTTGGTGCTACGAGGGGGGGGGGGGGGGGGGGGGGATATAATCCAAAGATACCATTGAGCTAGAGGATGGCGCCAAGCCATCCGACAAGCGGAGGGCCGTAAATCCGAAAATTGAGGCCATGATGAAAGCCGAGCTCTTGAAGATGTCGGAGGCCAAAATCATCTACCCCATCAAACATTCATATTGGGTTGCGAATTTGGTGCCTGTGAGGAAGAAGAATGGCGACATCCGTCTCTGTGTCGATTTTAGAAACTTGAATCAGGCCTCCCTCAAGGACCACTATCCGCTTCCCCAAATTGATCAAATTCTACACATCGTTGCTGGAGCCCAGAGATTCTCACTTCTAGATGGATTTTCCGGCTACAACCAGATTTGGGTCAGGGATGAGGACCAGCATAAAACGGCGTTCACCACCAAATGGGGGACGTTCGCCTATCACCGCATGCCTTTCGGCTTATCCAATGTCGGTGCCACATTCCAAAGGGCCATGGACCTGGCCTTCCCAGAGCTGCTCAACAAGATCATTGTCATCTACCTTGATGACATGACTGTTTTCTCTCACCAAAGAGGGGATCATGTTTCCCACCTGCGGCAAATATTTGAGAGGTGTCGAGAATTCGGCATTTCTATAAACCCGAAGAAGTCTGTCTTCGCGGTAAAAGAGGGTAAGCTGCTGGGACATGTCATCTCCGAGAGAGGCCTCGCCATTGACCCTGACAGAGCAGAAGCCCTCCTTCGCTTGCCAGCCCCAATTGATAAAAAAGGGCTGCAGTCCTTCTTCGGCCATATTAACTTCGTGCGGAAGTTCATCCCGGACTTCGCACAGGTGATCAAGCCTATGGCCGAACTGCTGAAAAAAGATACAACTTACGAATGGACCGATGAGAGAGAGCAAGCCTTCGAGGAAATCAAGGCTCGAATTGCGCAAGCTCCGGTGTTGATAAACCCGGACTACTCCAAGGACTTCATCCTCTACGCGGTGGGAGAACCGGAAAGTTACGCCGCAGTCCTAACTCGTAAGGGAGACGATGGCGAGGAGCGCCCCATAGCGTTCCTGAGCCAAGTGATTCAGCCGCATGAAGAAAAGTACAACTTTATAGAGCGGCAAGTTCACGCGGTCATGAAATCCCTCCGAAAGTTCAGGCATTTTGTCTCCCAGAGCAAAACAACCGTCTTTGTGATTCACCCGGACGTTCGAAGCTTCATCATACAAGGAGAGCCGGGTCACAAGAGAGCAGGATGGATTGCAAAAATCCAGGAGTTCGACATCGAAGTGCGGCCCACCAAGCTTATCAGAGGCCGAGCCTTGTGTCAGGAGCTGGCCCGAAGCGCTGTAGCCGGCATCTCCGCCTGTAAGTGGGAGGACACAACAACAAGCATCAACCTAGCCAACTCCTTATCGGAGGGGAGTGACTGGACAGATGAACTGGTGAGATATTTCTGCACCGGAAGATGTCCAGATCACCTGAACGCCTCACAACGAAGGAGATTTCGGCTAGGTGCACTCAAGTACACTCTTCGCCCCGAGGGGCTTTACTTCAAAAATATTGACGGCATCCCCGTTGCGGTGCGTCATGAAATCGGACCGATCCAGTGGTCCTCGGAGATTTTCATTCCGGGATGCCCGGAGGTCATCATTCCGCAAGGCCTACGGCCTTGAAAATAATTAGAGCCGGGTACTATTGGCCCACTCTATTTACGTACGCTCATGCGGTCCTGTTCCAAGTGTGATCAATGCCAGAGGTTTGCTGGCGAAACAGAAAAGCACCCCCGCCCCTTCAACCGATTCAGGCCGAGACTCCGTTCCAGCAATGGGGTCTAGACTTCATTGGGGTGATTTCGCCTAATTCCTCTGCCGGACACAAGTTTATTCTTACGACCACCGATTACTTCACACGGTGGGCAGAGGCGATCCCAACCAAAAACGCGGACCAAGAAACGGTCATCGGGTTCCTTGAAAGCCTGATTACCCGCTTCGGGGTTCCAGAGTCAATTGTAACGGACAATGGTCCGGGGTTCACAGGCGCTGTACTCACGGAGTACACTGGCAAACTTGGCATTTATCACAAAATGTCTTCTAATTACTACCCGCAGGGGAATGGCCTTGCTGAGTCTACTAACAAGAACCTCCTGAAGATCATCAGAAGGACCATTGAAAGGAACAAGCGGACTTGGCATTCACTCCTGAACCGGGCGCTGTGGGCGGACAGAGTTTCATTCAAGAAATCCATCAGAACGTCCCCTTATGCGCTCGTCTATGGTAAAGAGGTTGTCATGCCAGCCCACATCGAAATCCCTGCCCTATGGATGTTGGACGAAGACAGGAGCAGTGGAGACCCGGTGGATGACAGACTGTGCCAACTTCTGCAGTTGGAGGAAGACAGAGAGAAAGCATACCAGGCCTTCACCAAGCATGTTGAAGCCACTCAAGGCTGGTTTGCGAAAGGCACCACTGCCCGAGTTTTTGAAATCGGGGACCTGGTGCTGAAGTGGGACTCATTGAAGGCGAAGCCGGGCAACCACGGGAAGTTCGATGCCCTCTGGGAGGGCCCTTATCAGATTGCCCGGGTGAACCAACTCAACGCTTACATACTTCGGGATATGGAGGGTCAGCTCCTACCTATCCCCGTTAACGGGTTCCACTTGAAAATTTACCACTGTTGAAGGTGCCCAATGGGCCCTTCCTTGTACAAATTTCCCTTATGCATTTTACTTTTCAGCATGTACAGTTTTCCAGCTTTCAATTTTTCCATTTGTTAAGAGCCCAAGTAGGAAAAAGGAGAAGACACAGACTTCGCAGCGAAGTCTGGTGTCGCCCCTCAGAAAGAGCGAGGTTCGTAGAAGGGAGCGCCAGAAAGCAGGGGAAATCGGCTGTGGGCGCAACCCGACTTCGCAGAGTCGGGCCCGCGCCACCCAAGGGCGGTTGGAAGAGGAAAGAAGGAGCTAAGAGTCCGATTGCGCCCGTTTCTGGCGCTTGGATGGTTTATAAAAATAAAAATTAATACTCCAAGTGTGGGCCCAGGCGCATTGCGGTGAAGGTTGGGTTTCCGAACCAAAAGGGTTTTTCCTTGAGCAGTGTGCCCAGATTGTGGCAGTGACGTCAGCCATGGCGCAACAATCAAAGTCAAATTTAATGATTGCGCAACCTTCAAGGAAAACGCAATCAAGGAAGCATGGCGCGGTAACCAGGGTACATCTTTCAAGACGTTCTCCTGTGCGGCCACCAAAAAACATAACGTCTTCACTAGCCGGCCGACCTACCCCCTCCTGCGCACCATTAATGACGCTGTCATTATCTAGAAAAGGAGGTCTGGTGCACCCAGACATGCCAAATCGTGCAGATTATTCCTGTGACTGCGAAATCTTGTGCAGACGTCCAGAGGTCATAATTATTGCTGTTTCGAAGGAATGGACAAAGGAAAGTTGCCAATGCCAGCGCAATCCAGCGAAGGGCGCGAACTGGGAGATTTACCGCAGTCAAGTGCTTTCAGGGGTGAGACGCCGCAGGATCAAAAGTCAAAATCCCGGCCAAAGAAAGTACAACGTGGGCAAGCTCCACCACCACCCGTTAATCACTTATCCGGGTACAAGGACGGCTCGTTCTCTGTCAGTCTTACTAAACTGCGGCCAAGCATAGAAAGTTGGGCTGATAAGGTTTCACCCTCACACCATTTCGGAGCGGCGTACAAGTCGAACCTTTATCGGTTCTTGTGCCCTCCTGTCCATCAATGCCCGGAGCTGGTCGACCTAATTGTCAGACATTACAGACCAGCTACCCGGCAAGTCTGTGACTGCAGCGGAAAGCCCTTGTTCACACTTCGCAAAGAGACCGTCCAGCCGGCCTTCGCCCCAGGGTTGCAGTATGACTCCAGCACGATTGTTAGAAAGATAAATCTTGGCGAGCAAGCGGGGCGCTTTACGCAATCAAAAAGGATGAGGGATTTCCTCAACTCAGAGCTGAACGCCCCGCTCGCAGCTGGACAATGGCCAACCGGCCCCATACCCCTGGAAAGGTTTCAAAGTAAATACATATACACCATCCTGGCGTGGGTCCTCGGCTGCGACTCTGACGAGCTGGTACGGCCGTACCAGCTAGCGCTGGCAGAATGTCTCCTATGCGGAGAATCTTATGAACCAGCAGCGCAGAAAAGTGGGAAGCGCCCTATCTTCTTTGACTGGGCGGACTGGCTTGCATACGCCATTCACTCCAGCCTGGTGAAGCTACAAAAAAAGTAGTCAACTGAATTTCGATTCAATTTCCTTCTTGGCTTGGCTATGTTTGTATCACTTGCACTCCCGTATGCCGATCCCTAACCTGAAGAAGGTAAATGAGAAGGGAGAGCCACAACCCGTCTATGAATGGACGGATGACCTATACCGGAAAGGGTCTTATTACAAGTTCAACTTCAACTTTCTTGGGCTTGGTCATGTCAGTCTTCAGCGATGGTGAGATCCCTCGCCCCCGCAGGAAATGACAAACTATTTGTTGAATCACAAGCTCGGGGACGTTTTTAGACTGACGCGGGGATCGTGGTCAGAATCTACGGATTCAAGGGCAAGCCTCATCTGCTGCCCTACTGGTGCACGGATCATCAGTTTGGGATGGAGGTTGCGCGGCAGATGGATTACGTTGAAGAGGAGTTCGGCCAGGGAAAGAAAAAGGGCCATATCTTTCAATATCCTCTTTCCTGGGCGAACGTCGAAATATCAGAGATAGGACAACATGTCTATCTCGAGCGGGAGCTCTTTGACATTGGCCTGATTCTGCTGCCGCAACGCTGGAAGTACGACCCATACGGGATAAGGGGAAAGTTTGCACATATCTGCCCCCGGGCGGATATAATCGAAGACATATGCGATGTGGTCCATGTTGACCTCGACTGGGAGATTGACTCGATGGAAGCATGGCCTCCGTGGCAGGAGTTTTACTGCGAGGAGGTAGCATATGACCCCGAGCGAAACCCGGACCACAAGTTCACTTCTCCGGGATTTAAGAAACTCATCACCAAGCTGGCAGGCCTTAACTGGCCAAAAGAAAAAGTTGTTGAATGCTGGAAGATGAGGTGCCGCACGCAGCACGATAAATCCATCAGAAGGAATCTGGCCGTTGATGATGATTTTTCAGCTCTATATGACCAGCACATTGACAGCTGGCGGCCTTTCGCATTCCGAGATTACGTTCCCCGAGGTCCCTTCGAGGGTTATAAGGGGGGATCTTCCTCCCAGCAGTTGTACACTTTTGCAACTACCAGTGCGGGCCCAGCAGATATCCAAGTGGACCCAATGCAGCCTGTTGCTTCCAAGGTGGCGCCCGAAAAGGCGAAAAAATCAGTCAAGTCAACGCCCGAGGTGGCTCCTCAGGCACAAAAGACGCCAGCGCCGCCAGCGAGCGGACCGGCCGCGGCAGGTCTTCTGCAAGTCAAACCCCGGTACAAGTTTACCGTGGGAACATCGGCGCCACTGCACCTACTTCATCTCCTTCTTCCGAACCAGCCATTGCTCCAGAAAAGAAAAGAAGGAAGAGAGTTGAGAGGGTCAGGCGACCTAGCCTGACGGTGCAGCGATCGATCGCAGAGCCGCAGCCGCGTCCGACCGCTCCGGAGGTTGTTTCTCCGGATAGTCCCGAGCCGACCGCCGGAACCGTAACCGCAGACATTCATCCAAAGATCGGCTCAGGCGGAGCCCGCAGGTACGTCCGCTGCCCCGCTCCCTCGGATCTCATCTGGCCCTACTCCGACTCCATCTCCCGCTCAATCCGAGCAAGCCATGGCCGCATCTTCCTCCCCATCTCCACAGCCTTCTAGCGGCCACCATTCTTTCGACCAGTTTGCTCAGGACCCCAACGCCTTCCTATCCCCGAGTCAAACCCCAAACCCTTCACCCGTGGTTAGTGCCGAAGCTGCGCGTTCACCGCCGCATCCATCGCCTCGCCCGCTTGAAACCCTTCCAGCATCAACCGCTCCGCTCTCCGCTCCCCGGCCCCCCTCAAAAGCGGCCGCTCCTTCCGAAGTCCTTCCGGTTTCTCCTATTTCCTTGTTCGCAGGAGAGATGTCATAGCAGAACCCTAGGCTGGGGGAACCGGACTTCATGGACGATCTCCAGAACACGGACGATTTGCCTCTGGCAACAAGAGCCGTAGAATATCCTATCTCTTTCCTCCAAAACTTGAAGCGGAGGAGACCTGAAGAGATAGCCGCCCCGGTAAAGCGCACCAAGTTTGACTTCGAGAGGAGAGTGCTCACGACAGAAAAGATAACTCCAAAAGTGAAGAAGCCTCTCCGGGAAATGACCAGGGCGGACTACGAGCTTCAGAGAAAGGAGAAGAGCTTTGACGATATCCACCAGCAATACGAGATTCATGGAATCCTTCGTAAAGCGGATAATCTCCTTGTCAAAAATCTGGAGGAACAGGAAGAGCTTTTCCGGTTGCAGGACAAAACAAGACAGCTTGAAGAGGACCTGTCTAGGTCCACTGAGCAGCTGGAATCGGCGCAGCGAGAAATAGATGAATTAAAAGCCCAGCTGGCCGCTTCTCAGCAAGAAGCCGCAACGGAAAAGCAGGCAGCCCTGGAGCAGATTTCTCAGCTCCAGGAGTCTTTGAAGCAGGCGCAGTCGCAATCTGCAGAGAAAGCATCTCAAGCGACGGTCTTTTCAAAGAGCAAAGTTAAGGAGATGCGGGCTGATCTGCTGCGGGGATGCAAGCCCCACATGTGTAAAGCCATGTCGGTCCTGGATTTCGCATCCAGGATCCAAGAAGTTTCTGCCCAGGGAAAGCCTGTGGTAGAGGAGGCCGAACGCCAAGCGAAGCAATGGCTGGACCTGGCGATAAAACTTCAAGAACACGAGCGCGATGGCCTCCAATTCTCCCCCATGTCCTCATTCGCTGCAGAATGGGCAGATGCAAGGGTAACCTTGCATAAATATTTTAAGAAAACAGAAGAGGTGAGAGTTGCCAGACGAATGCTGGATGCATTCGAACATGAAAGAGACATTTGTACGGCTCCCCTTCACGCTCTCTCTGAACTAGGGTGCCCGGGCTATGTTGAGAATGGTGAGTTTCTCACCCATGAGCAGGTGAAAAAGAATTGGCTGTCCTTTGAGGCGGATACGACTGAAATCGATAGCTGGACCGAGCCAATTCAAGAAAGTCGAGTCACCCAGATGGTGTCCAAGTGCTGCAAGATCAGCTCCTACTTCCAGGAGCTGGGAAAGAGATACCTCACCATCGACTTGCACGCGGTCGCTGCATTCCACGCAGCATTAGAAGAAGTTGCTGACCGCCGACCCTTCGAAGCAGAAGCCTGGGGCCAAGCCCAGGCCGCATACAAGCGCATCTGCGAGGCAGAAGCCAGCGCTGGAGAGCATTCGGAAGGCGAATCCGAGGAGGCAACTGCCGGAAGTGGATCTGAAGAACAGTTGCCGCAAGGGGAACGGCTAGAGCAGCAGAAGGCAGGGGAAGTAAGTTCCTCTGCACCCAATGGATGAAGGCATGGATTCTTTGCGCCGAGGCGAGCTCGACACCCCGCGAGCCGCCAGAAATGTTGCCACATTTTGCACGGGGTGCAATGTTTTCAATTTTTGTAAGAGAGCTGCTCTTCCCTTTCCCTCTTCCTCTCTTTCCCCTTCCTCTTCTCCCCCTTTCTCTCTCTTCCCTACATTCTCATTCTTCCCTCTTTCTCTTGAGCCCCTCAGTCAAATCTCAAAAATGACAGAAGTTGCCCTGAAAAATGGCTAAGTGTCAGGGCGCAATCCGACTTCGCAGCGAAGTCGGAGTGCGCCCTCCAGTTGGAGCGCAGCAAGAGTGCAAAGTGCGCAATGCGACAGAATCAACCAGAAGAACAAGTGTTCTGGGCGCAACCCGACTTCGCAGCGAAGTCGGAGTGCGCCCTGCTTTCTGGGCGCACTTGGTAGCAGGCTGGCAGGAAAAATGACTAAGTGCTGGGGCGCAACCCGACTTCGCAGCGAAGTCGGAGTGCGCCCCCTTTCCAGGGCGAAGTCCGTACGGCGGCAGAAATCAGCTTTCACCTGTGCGCAACCCGACTTCGCAGCGAAGTCGGAGTGCGCCCTTTGACAAGTGCACAATAGGGGAATAAACTCAGAAATGCACCCAAGGCATGAAGGCCTTCCCGACTGCGCTGTTTTCTACCTGCGCAACCCGACGGCGCTCTGATCCTGGGCGAAGTTGGATAAACTGCCTTTCAAGGCAAGCACGTGTCAAGCAGCATCATCCGACAAGTGTCCAACTTTGGGATCCGAGCCAAGACGTGCCGAGCAAAAGGACAAGCATGGGCTGCACTACTTATGCCAGCTGCCTCATTTAAAGCTGATTGGAGGCTACCTACATTCCTGCCGATGAGAAGTTCTACCTAACGCGCTGCCACGTATCTGTACAACCTCCAGGGAGACCATGCTGCAGGTACGGTCCTGTCCGACAAAGGTCAGCATCAACAGCTCCATGGCCGCTTTTGTCAGCTAATGTTTGACTGGGACTTTGTGCCCATTAATGTAATCGGGAGGGACTCGGGCTATAAATAGCCACCACGTTTTCATTGTAAGGTGGTGGAAGGGGAATGTCTGTTAGGGAACCATTGTAGCTGTGCTTCTGCTTCTTAATATAAAGTATATACTGGCTCTGTTCTACTACTTTTATTTTTTATGCTGCCTCTCTTTTGTCATATTTCTTGTGTCATTGCTCGCTGTTGTGTTGAACTCTGAACTCCAGCATTTGATGGCCAAGTACTCCTGGACTTCATAGATCAGAGGATACATAGAATAAATTAGGTAGCAGTTCCTTCAATTGTGTGTTATGTTTATGTTGCTGTCCGTAGTGGTGATTGATGCGTTGCCGTACTGTTAGTTCCTTGGAGGGAATGTCTGTTAGGGGACCATTGTAGCTGTGCGTACACTTCTCTGCATAACACATATACTTGGATCTGACATTTCTTGGTTACGTTTTGTATTTATGTTGCTGTCCGTAGTGGTGATTGATGCGTTGCCGTACTGTTAGTTCCTTGGAGGGAATGTCTGTTAGGGAACCATTGTAGCTGTGCGTACACTTCTTTATATAAAAAGTATACTTAGATTTGGCAGTTTCTGGTTATGCTTTGTATTTATGTTGCAGTAAGTAGTGGTGATTGATGTGTTGCCGTACTGTTAGTTCCCCCCCACCCAACTCCAATCACATTTGTAAATTCTTTCCGCATTTTTATCTCTTTCCCCGCACTCTCATCTTAAACCATAAAACCCCCACGAGAAGCCGGCCTTCTCCGGAGATTGGCACGGAAGGCATTCCTTCCTTCCGGCGAATCTGGGCGCGTTAACACAAAATCCTTTCCTCATGGTAGATTCGTAACCAACAGTATCTAAGCTTTAAATATAACCATGATTTTTTGTACACAAGGGAAGAATTTGAAGTTGAATTTTTAAGCAAATTAGGATTGGAGAAAAGATGAAAAGATAGCTAGTCTCCAGGATGAGCAAAACAAATTAAAAAGAGAGTTGGAAAATTTAAAGAAATTGACAGAAGGAAAAGATAGGCAAAACAATGTTCAAAAAGGTTTGTTTGAATATACAAATTTTATTTTGCAAGTTCATGGTTGCAGTGATCAAGGGAAAACCAGGAAACAGTTGTAAAACAAATAGAAGAACTTGAGACAAAATCTGAGGAGGTAGTATCAGAAATCAAGGAAGAAGCAAAAGTAAGGGAAGAATCAAAAGAGGGGCGCATGGTAGAAAAGCACAAAATAGAGGAGCAAAGTATGGAAGAGTCAAAGAAAGTAAAACAGGTTAAGGTTGTAGCATATTGCCATTGACACCATCATGAGAGGCTACAATCATGGAGACAGGGCATAGAGCAACTGAAGGACTACAATGGACATACATGGAGCTATAGAACAAAAACCATATGCATTCAAATGACACAAGGGAAGCTTGGCATCATCGTAGATTACCACCAATCAAGATTTCACTTGGATGGAGGGATAATCAAGATTGGTACTAGTTGTCAACATCACTTAGAAGATCATATTATTTAGTTTCTTCCTATGCTAAGGAGGAAGAATGTTAGGTACCTAGGGATAGGAATGTGGAGAAATAATATTGTATATGGGTATTATGGCATGGGTCACACATAATATTATAATAATATATAGCATAGTACCATATTTTAATATTATGCACTTTGTAACTCATAGAAGGTGAATCACCACATGGGTGGCCTTCTAACTCATTGAAGGTGAACCATCACATTCTTGTATAAAGAGAGATGTACCCTCAATTGTAAAAACAAGTCATATGAAGTATTCTTTGTAATAGTCTTGGCTCGTGGAGTGGAGATGTTGTGGAGTGATTCCTTCTTTGAGTATTTTTGGTGGTGTCCTACCTCAAGGGTATTATCTGCCTTTATTTTATTTTGTGGATTGTTATTGTGGATGCATGTTTCATATTTTTGTACATTGGTGAATGATTTATTATTAATGAGAATAGAGATTCATAACAAGTTACACGTACATACAAAGCACTCCATCTCCTGGAGTGAGGATAGATCCCAACATCCAGCCTTAGCTTAACTTGAGAGGAAGAGAAAAAAATTGGAGAAGGATTTGCAAACCATCCTCCCTTAATGAGGACTTTCTTCATATCAACACAGCTGAAGAACAATGAATCAAAAGTGGGTGAAAAGTAGAAGCAAGGTATGGTATATGAAGCTGAAGTACTTGACATAGTCACTTCATTAGTGCAAAAGCCTTGAACCAACTGAATCACTTTCATCAAAAAAGGTGCTAAAAGTGCTTCCAAATAAAAAGGCAAGTATAAAACACCATATAAAACTGCATGATCTAAGTGACAAAGTTGCTAAAATAAAGTAGAGGGGTACCAAGTCTCCAAGATCAGTCCAACAAGAACAAGAAAACTGGTGCGGGGACATTAGGTTGCAGGTGATGCCCAAAACAAGTACATACAAACTACGAGGGTCATGGACACCAAAACATGCTTACAAAAGCATCAATAAATGAACAAAATCACCAATCAAAGTGGTGTTAATCAGTTGCCCAGAGTTGATCATCCAACCATATGATGAAGGAATAACAACTTACTACAATGCATGAGAAAATGGGGAAAGTTCCTTTTGAGAAGACGAAGGAGATGGAGGAGGACAGATCTTGATTTTGTTTAGTTTCACTGCTGCTCGAAAGCTTCCATATTCTTCTAATAACAATTTTTTGCATGTCTATATTTGCCACAAAATTTTCAATAAAGAGTCTTCTTAGACATGTTACCTTTTTCCTTTTGATGCTTAGGTTGTGCTTTGCAACTGATGCTTTGTTTGTGGAACCTGTTGTAGAAAGAACATCAACATGTAGGACCTTATCTTGCTCACATATTAATTGCTCATAAAAAACATCAAAAGTTGGAGCTATATAAGCATCACCTAAATCATCTTCAGTGGAGTAATTGGTAGAAACAAATACAAGAAAACATCCTCTTCATTTGGAGAGAATAAGAAAGATTAAGTGCTTATTTGTCCTGGTGATTGCACATTGAATAAGCTGAAGTTGCATTGCTTTACTTTGGAGATGTAATCGTCAATGCAGAAAAATCACTTGGATCATGGTTCATGAGCTGAATATCCAACTGATGTGCATGGATTATGTTTTGTTTCCCAAAGAGATCTTCAAACTTCTTCCATGCTTCATGTGGAGCAAAGATTCCCTCAATATGAAATTTGAGGTCATCTGAGATGGAAATGCCATTTAGACCTCATGCTTCATCTGATTTATTGAGCTGCTTTGACTTCTTTTCATCCCCCTGTTCGGTTTCGGTACCTATAGTGATTCTGTACAGCCCTTTACTTCATTGCAGATCTTCCATATAGGCTCTCCAAAAGAAGTAACTGTTGGTTACGAATCTGCCATGAGGAAAGGATTTGGTATAATGCGCCCCAGATTCGCCCACCAGATTGAAAGGCCGGAAGGAAGGAATGCCTTCCGTGCCAATCTCCGGAGAAGGCCGGCTTCCTGTGGGTTTTTTAGTGTTTTAGCTAAGGGTACAGGAAAGAGATAAAGTGCGGAAAGAGATCCAAATGTGATTGGAGTTGGGTGGGGGGAATAAGCAGCACGACAACGATCAATCACCACTACTAACAACAATTAAATACAAAACACACCATAGAAACTACAGCTATCATGCATCCTATGTATCCTCTATCTATGCATTCCGAGAATACTTAATCATCAAATACTGGAATCCGAGTTCGATATAACAGTAAGCAATGAAATAAGAAACATGAGGCAGAAATGACAAGGAAAGGCAGCATAAAAGATGATGACAGTAAGCAGAGCCAAGTATGTGTCTTGCATTCAGAAGCAAACGTATAGCTACAATGGTTCCCTAGCAGTATATTCCCCTTCCACCCTTTTACAATGAAATGGTGTGGCTATTTATAGCCCAAGTTCCCCCGATTACAATTACGGGCACAAAGTCCCGGACCGGACAATAGGCGACAAAAGCGGCAGAAGAGGCTGCTGATGCTGACTCTGTCGGCGAGGACTATACTTGCAGCAAGGTCTCCCTGAAAGTTGTACAGCTACGTGGCAGTGCGTCGGGTGAAACTTCTAGTCAGCAGGAATGCGGGTAGCTGTGGTAGATGGAACTTTGCATCAGCTTAAATGGAGGCAGTTGGCGTAGGTAATGCGGTCCATGCTTGTCCTTTTTCCCATCACATCTCGGCTCGAATCCCGAGGCTGGACACTTGTCGAATTCTGATGAGTGACACATGTCTGCCTTGAAAGGCAGTTTGTCCAACTTCGCCTGGGATCAGAGCGCCATCGGGTAGCGCAGGTGGGGAACAGCGCAGTTGGGGAGGCCTCCGTGCCTTAGCCAATTTTTGGGCTGCTTGATGGATCTTGCCCAACTGCGCACCGGTCAGAGGGCGCAGCCCGACTTCGCTGCGAAGTCGGGTTGCGCACTTCAGCACTTGGTTGTTTCGGCCGTTGTTCGGACTGCGCACAAAAGGGGGAGCGCACCCCGACTTCGCTGCGAAGTCGGGTTGCGCTCCGGCACTTAGCTGAATTTTGCAAACACTGTTTCCCAAGTGCGCACAGGAAGAAGAGCGCACCCCGACTTCGCTGCGAAGTCGGGTTGCGCTCTGACACTTAGCCAAATTCTGCTCCTTTTCAGCCTGTTTCCGCACTTCGCATTCCCTAGTGCGCTCCAACTTGAGGGCGCACCCCGACTTCGCTGCGAAGTCGGGTTGCGCCCTGACACTTAGAAATTTTCAGGGAATACTTGCTCTGTTTTGGGAATTTGACTGGGGGAGGTACAAGGGAAAAAGGGAGGAATGAAACTGAAGGAAAGGGAGAAAGGGAAAAGTGGAGAAAGGGAAAAGGAGGAGGAGGGAAGGAAGAGCAGCATACTTACAAAATTTGAAAACATGGCACCCCGTGCAAAATGTGGCAACATTCCTGGCGGCTCGCGGGGTGTCGAGCTCGCCTCGACGCAAAGAACCAGGCCTTCATCCTTTGGGCGCAGAGGAACTCCCTTCCCCTGCTTTCCGCTGCTCTGACGGCTTCTTCCCGGGCAACTGTTCTTCTTCAGGTTCACTTTCGGCAGTTGCCTCTTCTGTTTCTCCTCCTGAACCTGAATGGTCTTCGCTGTCGGCCTCCCGCTCGCGGATGCGATCGTATGCAGCCTTGGCTTGGTCCCAGACTGCTGCTTGGAAGGGCCCTAGGTCGCTGACCTCTTTCAGCGCTGCGCTGAATGCAGCAACCGCATGCAGGTCGATGGTGTCGTATCTTTCTCCCAACTCTTTTAGGGAGGTGTTGATTTTGCAGTACCTTGACACCATCTGGGTGACCTGAGCTTCCTGGATTGGCTCAGCCCAACTATCAATTTCTGCTGTGTCTGCCTCGAAGGACAGCCAATTCAGCTTCACCTGCTCAAGGGTCAGAAACTCGCCATCCTTGACGAAGCTCGGGCACCCGTGTTCAGACAGAGTGTTGAAGGGGGCCAGGCAAATGCTCATTTCGTGGTCTAATGAGTCCAGCATCTTCCTGGCGGCCCTTATCTTCTCTGTTTTATCAAAATAAATGTGCAAGGTTACCCTTGCATCTGCCCACTCTGAGGCAAGTCGGGACATTGGGGGAAATCGGAGGCCTTTGCGCTCATACTCCTCAAGTTTCATAGCCAAGTCTAGCCATTGCCTCGCTTGGTGTTCGGCCTCCTCTACCACAGGCTTTCCCTGGGCAGATACTTCTTGGATCCTGGATGCGAAATCCAGGACCGATATAGATCTGACAACGTTGGGCCTGCATCCCTGCAGCAGACCAGCCCGCATCTCCTTGACCTTATTCTTTGAAAAGGCCGCCGTCTGTGATGTTTTCTCCTCAAGCTGTGACAGAGCCTGTTTCAATGAATCCTGGAGCTGAGAGACCTGCTCCAGTGCTGCCTTTTTCTCCTCTGACAGCTGTTCGGCTGTCTGTTTTTGCGCTGCGGCCTCCTGCTGAGAGGCGGCCAGCTGGGCTTTCAGTTCATCGATCTCCTGCTGTGCAGACCCCAGCTGCGCGGTGGCCCTAGCCAGATCTTCCTCCAGCTGCCTTGAAGTATTCTGCAGCTGAAACAGCGCCTCCTGATTCTCAAGTCGCTTGACAAGGAGATTATGTGTTCTACGACGAATGCCGTTGATTTCGTATTCCTCGTTGATGTCATCAAAGCTCTTCTCCTTGACTTGATGCTCATAGTCTGCCTCGGTCATCTCCCGGAGAGGCTTCTTCACTTTTGGAACCAACTTTTCAGTTCTGAGCACTCTTCTGTCCAAGTCGTACTTGGTGCGCTTCACCGGGGCAGCTATTTCCTCGGCCCTTCTGCGTTTGACGCCCTGAAGGAAAGAGGCGGAACACCCTGCGGCTCTTGCTGCCAGAGGCTGGTCATCTGCGATCTGCATGAAGTCGAGGTCTTCCAGCATCTGATCTTGCTGCGGCATTTTCCCTGCAAACAGCGAAGCAGGAGGTATTCCAAGGAGTGGCCGCTTTTAAGGGCGACCGGGTCCTAGGGGAAGCGAGCGGCTGAGTGGACGGCGTTGGCGGGGTTTTGAACAGGTGAGGTGAGCGGCGCGGCGATGTATGTGTAGCTTCGACACTGGCCGCAGGCGAGGGTTCCAGGGTTTGGCTGAGGGACTGGAAGGCGTTAGGGTCCTGGGCGAACTGGTCGAAGGAATGGGGGCTGTGGGATGTTTGGACAGTCTGGGAAGATGAGGATGCAACTACGGCTTGCCCTGATGTAATGGGGGATGGCGTTATGGCAGGGCCGACTGGGACTTGGGGGAGCGGAGAAGTGGACGTACCTGCGGGCTCCACCTGAGCCGTTGTTTGGAGGACGTCTGCAGCCCAAGTGTCTGCTTCTGCTTCAGGGCTGTCTAGTGAGACGATTTCTGGCGCGGCTGTCCCTGTCTGCGCTGCGGCCGGCTGCTGTACAGATTCCTTAGGCCGCTTGGCCTTTTCACTCCTCTTCCTCTTCTTTTCTTCTGGCGCTGTAGCTGGTTCAAAGGACGGAGAGGATGTTGGGGCTGCAGGCAGCGATGTCCCCACGGTAAACTTGTACCTGGGTCTAACTGGGAGGATGCCTGCCGCGGCCGGTCTGATAGCTGGCTGTTCTGGCGCTTTTTCCGCTTGGGGGGCCACCTCAGGAGTTGACTTCTCTGACCCTTGCGCCCTTTCGGGTAATGCTTCAGGAGCTGGAGGCTGCATTGGGCCCACTTGACTGCTTGCTAGCGTTGCGCTGGAAGTTCCGGGAGTAGACGATTGTTGGGACGAGGACCTCCTTGTATACCTTTTCCTAGCGCCTCGGGGAACGCAATCTCGAAATGCGAAAGGCCGCCACGTGTCAGCGTATTGATCATATAGGGCCGAAAACTCATCATCAACGGCCAGCGTTTTTCGGTTGGATTTGTCGTGCTGCGTGCGGCATCTCATCTTCCAGCATTCAGCGATTTTGTCCTTTTGCCAGTTGAGGGGCGCCACCTTGGAGAGGAATTTCTTGAAGCCCGCAGAATCCAACCGGTGATCCGGGTTTCGCTCTGGGTCATACGCCACCTCTTCGCAGTAAAAATCATGCCATGGAGGCCATGATTGCATCTGCTCAATGTGCCATTCAAGGTCTGCACCTGTTCTGTTGCCCCTTTCCTGCATGATCTCTGCTCGCGGGCAGATGTGTGCAAATTTACCCCTGACCCCAATTGGGTCGTACTTCCAGCGCTGCGGCAGCATTATTAGGCCCATGTCGATGAGTTCCCGCTCGAGGTAGACGTGCTGTCCAATCTCGCGCACTCGGATATTCGCCCAGGTAATAGGGTATTGGAAAATATGGCCCTTTTTTTTTCCCTGGCCGAACTCTTCCTCGACATAGTCCATTTGACGTGCAATCTCCATCCCAAACTGGTGGTCAGTGCAGAAGTAGGGCAGCAGGAACGGCTTCCCCTTGAATCCGTAGATTCTGACCACAATGCCCTGCGTCAGCCGGAAGGTGTCCCCGTACTTGTGCTTCCTCAGATAGCTTGTCATGACCTCTGGCGGGCGGGATGCCTCACCATTGAACAGCCCCAGGACCATGCACAGAAATTTAAAATTAAACTCATAGAATGACCCTTTTCTATACAGGATCTCGGTCCATTCGTACACGGGCAGCGACTCTCCTTTTTCGTTTACCTTCTTCAAGTCAGGAACTCTGATCCGGTAGTGCATGTGGTACAGGCACAGCCATGTGAGGAAGGAGCAAAGCCGAAATTCTGTCGTCTGCTTTTGCTGCAATTTGACTAGGTTGGAATGAATGGCGTATGCCAGCCAGTCTGCCCAGTCGAAGAAAATAGGGCGCTTCCCACTCCTTTGCGCCGTGGAGTCGTAAAACTCCCCATGCAGGATACATTACGCCAGCGCCAGCTGAGTACGGGCGTACCACTTTGTCAGAATCGCAGCCGAGTACCCATGCCAGGATGATGTATATGTATTTGTTCTCGAACCTGTCCAGGGGTATGGGGCCTGTCGGCCACTGTCCGGCTGCCAGCGGAGTCTTCAGCTCCGAGTCGAGGAATTCTCTCATCCTCTTTGTCTGCGTGAATCTGCCCGTCTGTTCATCCAGATTAATCCTCCTGACAATCGCGTCGGGGTCGTACTGAAGCCCTGGGGCGAACGCTGGCTGGACGCTCTCCCTGAAGAGTGTGAACAACACTCTTCCCTTGTTGTCGCAGACTTGCCGGGCAGCTGGTTTGTAATATGCTACGATTGATTCAATCAGCTCCGGGCATTGGTGGACAGGAGGGCATAAGAACCAGTATAGGTTCGATTTATACGCAGCCCCGACATGGTGTGAGGGCGAAACCTTGTCAGCCCACTTCGCAATATTCGGCCGCAGCTTGGTGAGGCTGATAGAAAATTCGCCATCCTTGTACCCGGCCAGGTGGTTGATGGGCGGCGGAATTTGCCCTCGACTTCTCTTCGTCCGGGTTTTCCTTTTCTGCTCTTGCGGCGCTTCGCTCTCATGAGCGCTGGATTCCGTCTGCTCCTCAGCTTCAGGTTCTGCGTCACTGGACTGCGCCGGCATTGGCGCTTTCCCCTTGTCCATTTTCTCTGTTCGAATTGGCAGAGACGGAAATTTGCTCGGACTTGGAGACAATTTGGATTTTTTGAGTACGCCAGGGCCCTTTTTCTAGGCAAGGATTTCAGCATTAATGGCGCCAGGGAGGGGGTTAAGGTGGTTAACTTGAAGTTGGTGGGAGCGTTATGATACTTTGGCGGTTGTGCATGGGTTTAACCTTGAAAAGCGTACCCTAGTTGCAGTTGGTCCTAATGCGCCTTGCTTTCTTAATGACATCGTTTTTGAAAGTCGCGCAATCATTAAAACTTCTTCGGACTTCGTGCCTTTGATGACGTCATAGCCGCCGCCTGGGCACACCTTTTGAGGGAGAATTTTTGGCCCAGGACCCAACTTCGCACTGTGCCGTACTGCGCTGTCTGGGCCCACACTTAGAATTTTTCATGTTTCCTGTGATAGGTCATTCAGGGTGCGCCCAAAACTGAGGGCGCACTCGGACTTCGCCCAGAAAATGAGCGCACTCCGACTTCGCCCAGATTTGCTTGCGCAGTCGGACTTCGCCCGAAAAACGGGCACGGATGCTCAAGACGGTGCGCACCCCGACTTCGCTGCGAAGTCGGGGTTCGCACCCAGCACTTAGTCAAATTTTTGCCTTTTTTGCCAGCTCTCTTCTCTCAAACTTCGCACGATCCAAGGAGCGATGCCCGACTTCGTTGCGAAGTCGGGGTTTGCTTTAAGTTTTTCTTGGGCTCTTGAAAACTAACAACTGAAATGCTGAAATAAATATATACATTCTGAAAAACTAAAATGCAGAAAAGAAAACTGTACAAAGGACCCATTGGGTGCCTTCAGCGGTGATAAATTTTGAGGTGGAACCCGTTGACGGGAATGGGGAGAAGTTGTCCCTCCATGTCCCGGAGCACGAATGCATTATACTGGTTCACCCGAGCTATCTGATAGGGACCCTCCCAGAGGGCGTCAAATTTGCCGTGATTGCCCGGCTTTGCCTTCAGTGAGTCCCACTTCAGCACCAGGTCCCCGATTTTGAAAACTCGGGCGGTGGTGCCTTTTGCAAACCAGCCTTGGGTCGCTTCAGCATGCTTGGTGAAGGCCTGGTATGCTTTTTCTCTTTCTTCTTCTAACTGCAGCAGCTGGCACAGTCTGGCGTCCACTGGATCCCCGCTGACTCTCTCTTCATCCAACATCCAGAGTGCGGGAATTTCTATGTGGGTTGGCAGGACTGCCTCCTTGCCATACACGAGCGCGTAGGGGGATGTCTTGATAGACTTCTTGAAGGATATTCGATCCGCCCACAGCGCCCGATTCAGGAGTAGGTGCCAAGTCCTCTTGTTCCTCTCTACTGTCCTTCTGACAATTTTCAGTAGATTCTTGTTGGTGGACTCGGCCAGGCCGTTCCCCTGCGGGTAGTAGTTAGAAGACATCTTGTGATAGATGCCGTACTTGCTGGTGTACTCCGTGAGTACAGCGCCTGCGAACCCCGGACCGTTGTCCGTCACTATTGACTCTGGGACCCCGAAACGGGTGATGAGGCTCTCGAGGAACCCAATGACCGTTTCTTGGTCCGCATTCTTCGTGGGGATCGCCTCTGCCCACCTAGTGAAGTAATCGGTGGCGGTAAGAATAAACTTGTGCCCCGCTGCAGAGTTAGGCGTAATGACCCCGATGAAGTCCAGACCCCATTGCTGAAACGGAGTCTCGGCCTGAATTGGTTGGAGGGGCAGGGGTGCTTTTCTGTTTCTGCCAGCAAATCTCTGGCATTTATCACATTTTACACAGACCGCATGTGCGTCTGTGAAGAGAGTGGGCCAATAGTACCCAGCTCTGATGATTTTCAAGGCCGTAGGCCTTCCAGAATGGTGTCCTCCAGGCATCCCGGAGTGAAATTCTCCAAGGACCCTGGGTTGGTCGGTTTTCTTGACGCACCGCAACAGGATGCCGTCAATGTTCTTGAAGTAAAGCCCCTCGGGGCGAAGAGTGTATCTCAAGGCATTTAGCCGAAACCTCCTTCTTTGTGAGGCATTGAAGTGATCTGGACATCTCCCGGTGCAGAAATACCTCACCAGGTCATCTGTCCAGTCACTTTCCTCTGATAAGGAGTTGGCTAGGTTGGTGGTTGTTGTCGGATCTTCCCACTTACAGGCAGATATCTCGGCTGCAGCGCTTCGGGCCAGCTCCTGGCACAAGGCTCGGCCTCTGATCAGCTTTGTTGGCCGTACCTCGATGTCGAACTCCTGGATTTTGGCAATCCATCCTGCTCTCTTGTGACCCGGCTCCCCTTGTATGATGAAGTTCCGGACGTCCGGGTGTATCACGAAGACAGTTGTCCGGCTCTGGGAGACGAAGTGCCTGAACTTTCGGAGAGACTTCATGACTGCGTGAACCTGCCGCTCAATAAAATTGTACTTTTCCTCGTGCGGCTGAATCACCTGGCTTAAGAACGCTATGGGGCGCTCTTCGCCATCGTCTCCCTTCTGAGTCAGGACTGCGGCGTAACTCTCGGGTTCTCCCACCGCGTACAGGATGAAGTCCTTGGAATAATCCGGGTTTATCAACACCGGAGCTTGTGCAATTCTGGCCTTGATCTCCTCGAAGGCCTGCCTCCTCTCGTCAGTCCACAGGAATTCGGCATTCTTTTTCAGCAGTTCGGCCATGGGTTTGATCACTTGTGCGAAGTCCGGTATGAACTTCCTTACGAAGTTGATCTGGCCGAAGAAGGACTGTAGCCCCTTCTTGTCGACTGGGGCGGGCAAGCGGAGGAGGGCTTCGGCTCTGTCAGGATCCACTGCAAGGCCTTTCTCGGAGATGACATGTCCCAGCAGCTTACCTTCTCTTACCGCGAAGACTGATTTCTTCGGGTTAATGGAAATGCCGAATTCACGACATCTCTCAAATATCTGCCGTAGGTGGGAAGCATGGTCCTCTCTTCTGTGAGAGAATACAGTCATGTCATCCAAGTAGATGACAATGATCTTGTTAAGCAGCTCTCGGAAGGCCAGGTCCATGGTTTTTGGGGGGGGGGGGGGGGGGGGGGGGGGGGGGGGGGGGGGGGGGGGGGGGGTGGGGGGGGGTTGTTTTTTTTTTTTTTTCCCCTTTTTTTGCCGGGGGTTGGGTTGCCCGGAAAATCCGCTCTAAGAGGGAGGATCGCTCCAACAACTATGTGGAGGATCTGATCGATTTGGGGAAGCGGGTAATGGTCCTTTAGTGAGGCCTGATTTAGATTTCTGAAATCTACGCAGAGACGAATGTCTCCGTTTTTCTTCCTCACGGGAACCAGATTCGCAACCCAGGATGAATGCTTGATGGGGTAGATTATCTTGGCTTCCAGCATTTTCAGGAGCTCGGCTTTCATCATGGCTTCAATCTTCGGGTTTACAGCCCTCTGCTTCTGCCGGAATGGTTTCGCACCATCTTCTAGCTCAATGGTATGCTGGATTATCTGTCTGTCATACCCCTTCAAGTCCTGGTAGCACCAGGCTACTATATCGGGGAACTCTCCGCACAATGATCTGATCTGTTCGAGTTCCTCTTCGGTGCAGTCCGTTCCGACCTTGATTGTCTTTCCAGGTTCAAGCTCCAGGTCGACGTACTGCTTGGGGTCTACTTTGATCCTGTGTGATATCGCTCTGTCATTCTGATCAAAGAGACTTTCTAGTGTAATCAGTCCTTTCGGGACATGATTATTCTTTAACTGTATCAACCCCTCATATTGCTCGTCATCAGGGTCTCTACCTTCGATTGTACATGCTTCGGTAACCAAAAAAGTGACGATCTCCTCGTCACAGTCAAACACCTGCCAGTGGGTGTCTTTATCAGGCACAGAAGGCCTGTAGATGGTACGAACCGGCTTCGGCTTCTGGACAGTGTCATCAGCCGGAACGTACCTGGCTCCAACAGACGCCAGAATGTCAGCGTGCTTGTTTTTCTCACGTGATATGGCTTTGACATTCAATGAGTCGAATGACTCCATCAGGTCCCAGACCCGATTACGGTACGCCTTGAGGTAGTGCTTCTTGGAGGCGCACTTGTTCGTAATCTGGTTGCACACCAGCTCTGAGTCGCCAAAGATCTGCAGATGCTTTATCCCCAGTCTCTCCGCTTTTCTCAAACCCAAGCACAGGGCTTCGTACTCTGCCGCGTTGTTGGTACAGCTCCAAGCCAGCCTGTAGGTGTAGTCCTTCTGGATCCCGGTCGGGGAAACCAAGAGTACGCCTGCACCGACGCCATTTTTGCATCGGGCGCCATCAAAGAAGAGCTGCCATAGCTTTTCTGGTGCAGGTCCTACTTCTTTCTTGGCTGACTGGTCAAGCCTCTCAGGCTGAATGACGGTGTAGCAGCCTTGCTCAGTCTCGATCATGGCGTTGAAATCCAGCAAGGAGAACTCATCCTCCACTTGCAACAGCTCAAGAGCTTGCTCTGTCATGTCTACCACCACCAGTTCTTCCGCTGTCAGCTGAACCATGCAGTCCTGCGACTCTTCTCCGGGTATCTTCTCCACTAGAAATGTGGAAGGCTTCTCGTTGTAGATCTTCAGTCTCCTTCCTTTGAAGGGCACTTCCATATGCGAGTAATCCAGAGACAGATACCCACCCAGCTTCGCAGTGAACTCCCTGGAGAGACACATGCCGAAGTAGGGTTCCAAGTCGACAACCACGACTTCTTGAATGACCACTATGTCAAGAGCTTTGTGCAGCCGGATCGGGATATCTTTAATGACACCGACTGTCTTGACAGGGGTGTCGTCTAGTTGCAGCACACCTTGGCTGCTCCTTGTATATTCCATCCCGATTTCGTCGCAGACGGCTCTTGGCATAACAGTCGTGGAGGCACCAGAATCCACCATACAGTTGTGTACGATATACCCTTGCATCCGTAATGACAGATAGAAGGGAGGTGGTCTGTTCTTCCCGGTGGCGGAGACTGTCAGGGGTTGAACCAGAACAACAGGTTGTATCTGCTTGCCATATTTCATGCTCTTCAAAGACTCCTGCAGTAGATCAACTTGCCCTGGGAGCAGAAGAGCGTCATACATGCTTATCCTTGCGGGAGTCCTCTTTAGCTCATCCACTATCTTGTAGCCTGAAGTGCTAGCTCCCTCCGTTTCTTTCGCAGGCTCATACTTGGTCCGGTATTGCTGCGTGGCCTCGACTCTCTGTCTCTTTGTCAGAGACGGATATCTCAGCTTCTCCTGGGCTTGTTCTTTGGTCTCAGCTGGAGGCTGAGCTGCGGGAGCTTTCGCTGCGGGAGGCTTGGCTGCAGGCAATTTTTCCTTGGCCGTGTAAGGCCACAGCCTCTTGTCAGGTGGCAGCCCAACAGGTTGCGCCTTTTCTCTCCTGGCGTATACCTTCAATGGCTTTGCAGCAGCTTCAACAGGCTTTCTGTCTTCTTTGGCAGGGGGCAACGCCAGATCTTCCTCTGGGACGGCAAAGTTGCCTTCATCGTCCAGGATCATGTAAAGTTCTTCATCTTCTATGGCGCTGCCCGCCAGAGTCTGGAGGTAATGCTGGTGCAGTGTGCAATCTTCTTCTGAATGCGGGTCGTTGCACGTGGAGCACCAGTTAACCTGGTCAGAAGTGCCAGGTTGGTCCTCGATGGCAGCATTTCTTGCAGGGGGGCGCCTCTGAACTTGCCGTTCTGCGGCTTGATCTTTTGTCAGTGCCGGAGGAGGATATGGCCTCCTTGGAACAGATTCCATCTGGGCCTGCTTCTTCTTTAGTATAGTCATGTCATTTGACATGGTATGATATCCAGAGGCCAGAGCCCGTACCTCTTGGAGGATTTTGTTCTGAATATCATTGTCTGGAGGCGGCAACTGAGCTGGCGGAGGTAATGCAGCCAATGGAGGAGGTGCAGAATACTGCGCATACTGAGGGGGAGCTGGGAGTGCTGGATAATGCGGAGGAGGAGGCGGCGGGTTAGGATAATGAATTTGTGGCGAGCCGTAGGGATTTACGACCGGCGCCGGATTCCATTGCTGCTGGGGTTGCTGTCCTGAAGATGACGGCATCACACCAGAGGCCGATGGGTACTGGGATTGAGGAAAGTCGGGGGTAAATGGGTGGTTGTACCCTATGCGGGAGTCTGCCTATGGAGATTATGTCCATTTCAGCTTGTTGGGCAGCTTCGTACAGGGCAGGGAATGAGTCGACTCGGGCTATCTTCAGCAGCAGGCAGATGTCTGAGTTGAAAGACCTCAGGTAGTAGTGCGCAGCCTGACCCGCTGAAGGTCGCAGTTCGCGAGGTACTCGTTTCCAAGACCTCGCAAACCGGATGTTGAAGTCCGACACCTCCTCTTGGGGGTGTCGTTGGATGCTTTGGAACTGATGCAACAAAGAAGAGGGATCAGCAGACTCGTTGCATCCTTTTACGAGCTTGCCAGCCAGCTGGCGCCACCCCGTGATAGATCCCTCTGGCAGAGATCTCCACCAGTAGAGAAGCTTTCCCCTTAGGGAAAGGGCCAGTAGACGGGTCTTGACACTCTCGTCTGTAATGGAATGTAGCGCAGCCAGGGCCAGAATGTCCTGGATGTGTTCGTACGCCGTCTTGTCGTAGCCATCATAGGTAGGGATGGACTTTAAGGCAGCGGGGGGCACAACTTGCTGTCCGACTAGGGCCAAGGGCCCCGTGGAGTCTACCGCCGGGAAGAGATCATCGTCATTCTGCTGAGCAGCCATTTCTTCTTCTCCTCCGGTAGTGTACTCGGTATCGGTACAGAAAGCATTGAGTGCACCTATCTAAGTGTCATGGCCTTTATGACCATATCAAGCCCCAATCTCAATTTTTCCATTTCTTTGTTAATTTTTATGTTCTTTTAGATAATGCTTTACTGACTTGTACAAATGATTAGGTATTTTTTTCATAAAATGTAATTGGTGTTTTGACTTTTGAGATCCCAGCCTATCCAACATGTCTTATTGAATCATGAAACCCCCATTTAAATCACAACTTACAGTTCTTACTTTATCTTTTATATATCGTTCAAATGTTTACTTCTTTAGGGATTTGATCGTTTGATAAAGTGCATGTTGTTTCCATACATTTTTCGAATCTCATGTTTTGGCTGTAATTTTGGTTCAGCATACTTCAGGAGAAATTATCCTTGATGGTCTCCAGTCAAATATTATATTATACCAAGTCATGACTTAAATCTCTATCTAAATTTGTTGCATTGCCACTTGCCATTATCCTGTTTAGAGATACAAGTTCTTAATCATTTTTTACTAAATTAAGTGTTAGAACTATTTTCTGCTTGAAGAAAAGATATTAGTTTGACATTGGACAAATCTCTGAATTTTAGTCAAAGGGAATTATGTTCTCGTTTTCTGCAGAAAACTGGTTTGACATATTGTAATGGAATGAATGATTTCAGTTGCACTGTGTTTCACATGTTGTAATTGATTTATATGCTTGTTTTTCAATTCACTATGCCTAAGAGGTTAAATATAAATTGAGTTTGTTTATATGTCTCAATATTTGTTCAGTTTAAAGCAAACACTCAGTAACCATGTTCTTTTTGTTTGTAACACATAGTTGGGACATAATTGCAGAGAAGCTGGGCTTCATGTTGGTTTTTGGAGACTTGGTTTGGGTTCCATTCACTTTCAGTATTCAGGTATGAAGAACATCAACTTGTATTTGAAGTTTAATATTGACTTTTAGTGTCACTGAAAAATCATGTAATGCAAACAAATAAGCAGTCAAGCTTTTAGTGGTTGCTAAAACATTTATCCTTGATTCTATAAAGATACCTGCTATCCAAATCCACATTGATGAATGCAATTTGTGAATAAAAAAATTTGTTTTCATGTCCACATAAGCTGGCAACATGACCTGGTTTCTTTCTCAAATTGTGAATTAGAGTATTATTTTCACTGGCAATTCTGCTTGAGGAAATAATCTCCTTGTTTTAATATTAATTGGTTTTATCACATGCATAATCCTTTTAGAATGGTTTCTATGCCCCAAAACATTTTGTGATTAATTGCTAATTTCACCAATACGAAGGAGACATTTCATACCAAGAATGATCAATGCTTTTGCTCTTTTTTTTTTCCTAGCAATTTGAACAAACACAGACGGTGATGTTGAGGAAATTTTATATTTGTGTGCATTAGTTTTGCTTAGGTTTCTTTCCTGTCCATAACTTTTCTTTTCTTTTAGTCTCCATAGTGCTAATTAAGTTTACCTAGGTACATTTAGACTTATAAGACTCTTCTTGTTCGAAAGTTACAATGATTTGTAACCTGGTATTGACTTTGCTTCAATATAGAAATGAATTTACATGCTAAAGTGCTTTTCTTTAATAAGTAAAATATAAAAAAAACACGAAGTGGATAAGATGTGGAATTGTTCGAAAGTTAGAACCATTTTTAACCTGGTCTTGACTTTGCTTAAGTATAGAAATGGGTTTACATGCTAAAGTGCTTTTCTTGTTTTTTTTTTAAAAAAAAAAGGTACATAATCTCCTTGTTTTAATATTAATTGGTTTTAGCACATGCATAATCCTTTTAGAATGGTTTCTACGCCCCAAAACATTTTGTGATTAATTGCTAATTTCACCAATACGAAGAAGACATTTCATACCAAGAATGATCAATGCTTTTGCTCTTTTTTTTTTCCTAGCAATTTGAACAAACACAGATGGTTATGTTGAGGAAATTTTATATTTATGTGCATTAGTTTTGCTTAGGTTTCTTTCCTGTCCATAACTTTTCTTTCTTTTAGTCTCCATAGTGCTAGTTAAGTTTACCTAGGTACATTTAGACTTATAAGACTCTTCTTGTTCGAAAGTTACTACGATTTGTAACCTGGTAGTGACTCTGCTTCAATAAAGAAATGAATTTACATGCTAAAGTGCTTTTCTTTAATAAGTAAAATACAAAAAAAACACAAAGTGGATAAGATGTGGAATTGTTCGAAAGTTAGAACCATTTTTAACCTGGTCTTGACTTTGCTTAAGTATAGAAATGGATTTACATGCTAAAGTGCTTTTCTTGTTTTTTAAAAAAAAAAAAAGGTACAAAGTGGATAAGATACGGAATTTGAATTTTTGTGAGTTCCTTAGCATTTGCTCTCTTTTGAATTGAGGGTCATTATGAGCTAACACAATGGTGTTGGTCACAAAGAGAAAGTCAAAATAACGTTTCTCATATCAGTTTAGTGTTGCATCTCATTAATTTCTATTTTATTACCTATGTTAGTTTTTCTATTGATTCAAGTTATATACAAGTTGGACCTTTAGTGCAGTTGCATTTACATCTTCTTAATTACATTGTGCTATATGGTGAAGAGTTGAAGTTTTGTAGAACCATAAAATGATTCTTTCTTGTTTTCTCTTCTGCTTAGTAGGTTAATCCTGCCCTCCACTTTGAGGAGCTTAGTGTTGCAAGAATGGAAATACAAAATTGTTATAATCGAAGCAGAAACTAAAACAACTGGGATATGCATTCTAAAATCATGGAATTATAGGATAGTAATGGATAAGCATTTATTTATGATTTAGTTAAAATACAGAAATTATTAGCACAATCTAGTAGGTCCTTAGTTGTTTAGGAACAAATTCTCACCAACAAGGAAATTCATGAGAGGCCCCCCTAGAATACCTGGCTCTTACATTTTGAATTTCCCATCTTTAGGATGGATGTCAGCCAATGATTTCTCAATCAAGCATAAGAACTCTCAAATTAACCATTCCCAACTGATGGTTGACCCTGCCATTGACTTCATTTCTCTTCAGACATTGCTTTCTCTTGCTCATAATCATTCTCTGACATTCCCTCATGCTGGGTTCACTAACACTGACACAAGGATTCTAGAGCTGATTCATTATAGGATCTTAGCTCACCAGATGGAAATACAGATTTTTTAAAAAGAAGTGATTTAAGATATGGTGTTTCAATTTAGTGACTGTAGAGGTCATGGTTAAAATATTCAGTTTATCATCACTTAAGGATTATTCTATACTGTCTATTCTTCATTTTTTCTCAAACAGTTTATTATTAGGATACTTCTAGTTTGTAGGTATGCTTTGCATTTACTGAATTTCAATGCTTGTTAACTAAATAGAACTTTATATTTTCTTCAATCTCTTTGACCTTGAAATTGCTTTTAGCTTGAACTGAATAACATTCCTTACTTGTATGATGTAGGGTTGGTGGCTTCTAACACACAAAGCTGATATTACAAAAGCTGCTGCCATCCTTAATGTTGTAGTCTTTATAATCGGGTATGCTATTATGATCTCCTATTTTGTGGTCATTAAATCATTGACCATGGTTCACAAGCATACCTTATAAATTTGCAATTTAGTTGCAGATTCTTGCATCGAATATGTTTGAGATGAAACTTGGGTGATGTTCAGTGTTTTATTTTCCTTTTACTCTGTAATATGTTGCAGGTATCGAGTTTTTAGAGGCTCAAATAAGCAGAAGCATATTTTCAAAAAGAATCCAACAGCTCATATCTGGGGTGAGCCTCCAAAAGTTATTGGAGGAAAGTTATTGGCTTCAGGTTATTGGTATGCTCTCTCATGCATCTTGAAGGATACAGTCAAATCTTAATTGCTTATTAATAAATATTAGAGTTACCTTATATGACGCCCCCCTACCCAAATACGAATGCATATAAAACATTTCCTGGATTCCTTATCAAAACTTATCCGACTACACTATTTTTGTATTTTGACGTATCTGAATGCATGCACATGCCTACATACGATCCATATTTTATACATGCGAATATCATCTGGGCATAACTAGAGCATTATCCACAACTTGAGATTAAAAGAACATTCAAGTTTAAAAAAATAACTTATAAATTAAAAAAATAAACTTCTCTTTTAGATTAATAAAAGTGTTCTATATATCAAAGGCATTAGCTCAACCGGTTAGATTCCTCAACATTTAAGGAGGAGACCTAGGTTCAAATCTTGCCAAGCGATATATGGATAATATCCAAGCTTTGTTGTAATACCACTACGTGGTGATGATGTAATACGGGTGGGGCCTGTTTCAATCCCATATAACCAATTGAAAAAAAATAAAGACGTTCTATATAAAATTTATAGTCACGTAAACATTTTTATCTATGTTTATTCTTAACATATGAAATACATATGTTTTTCATAATTATGTATTCAACTGTACCCATATTAGGGATTCTTGAGAATTTGTTATATCGGTATGCAATATTAGTTTCCATGCAACATTGGAAAATATACAAACCACCTGATGATGTTTGCAATATCTTATGCAACTTCAAGGATACATTGGAAGCTTATTAATAGTTATGCAAAGCACCATCCCACAATGTTGTTACATCTTCTTTAGCAATGGTATTTAATGCTGACGAGATTGTTATTTGACAATTTTATTGTGAGGACCTTATGTACCAACTCTTTTATTAATTTGATTGTAATAGTGTAGTTAGTAATAGGATTGGGTACTGCTTTTGAGTGTAAGGTGACCCTTGATCATTAGGGTTAGATAGCTAATTTTGGCTAATCTTAGAGCATTGGGGTTAAAGTTAAATTATTATATATTGCATTCTAAGAAAGAAAGAATCATCTTGAAGAATTATGTTGTATTGAGCATTGCTCTTGAAGGAGGTTGTCTCCTTGAAGCGGTCTGCGATATAGTGTAATCTTTTCAAAGTTATCAATAAAGCTTTGTTCATTTATTATGTTCCATTCAGCATTACGTGTTCTTTTTGTTCTGGAATATTGTGTTTTGTGTTTCAAATAATTGTTGTAGACATAATTCTTACATCTAGTATTAGAGCACTTTCCAAGAAAGGTTTGGTTGTAGCAACCACTTTTTTCCTTCTGAAGTTTTTGTCCGTAGAAGCCGCAGTTGTCCGGTATATTTCTTGTTCCATAGTTTCTTTGCATTTTTCTTATCCGCCATATTGTTTTTGTAATTTATATGTAGTAGTATTGGTCTCCTACCACTTACAACATAAATTTTCCTCTAGATAGTTTTAAGATAGAAACCTTGTGTTGATGACTTTAAAACATCGTAGAGTTGGCATTACTAGCTAAGCTAGATTGCCCATAAAGCATCTAATGAAGTGAAGGGTGATCATACTCCAATACCTAGGCCTTAAACAACATTTGACCATGGCCTTGAGCTCCCATGTACCTTTGAGTATATTAAGAGATCCAATAGGGTTAGGAGAAGCTTTCATCTGTAGGGAGTCATCAAACGTCTGTGACTTGTGGTGCACAGGCAACCGGTTAGCCTTGGGAAGTTACTCACATTGTACCTTGGAGATGAGGTAGTGCCTAAAATATTGGGTCGAACACTATTTATGAACAAGATTAGTTTATCTACAAGCCCACAAACCAAACAAATGCCAACCTCGTACATCCAAAATAACCCTAGCAATTGTTAGAAATTTAAGTGTGGAAACAATTCCTCAATTAACCTTAGAGAGATACAAGCATAAACGAATTGCTGGAAATAAATTCGAATGACTGAAAAATAACTCGTTAGAAATTTAAGTGTGGAAACAATTCCTCAATTAATGTTAGAGAAATATAAGCATAAACGAATTGCTGGAATTAAATTCGAATGACTGAAAAACAACTTGTAGTGAATTAAAAAACTCAGCCAACTCACAACACGAGATTTTTACAGGGAAACCCAATGTGGGAAAAACCCCCGGAGGTAAAGCCTCCAACAAAAATATACTTATTACAAAATATCTTTTACAAGCTTTCACCTTTCAACAAATACACATTTCAGTATTTCTCAAACCTTGTTCCTCTTTCAGCTGTCAAAGTCTTTTTTTCTTTCAGCTGTCAAAGAAGTACCTGTACCAAACTCTGCTACAAAAGACAGCCTGTAATTTTTATATATGTTACCTTCAACTGCTGCGCTACTATGATTATATAGAGTGAGTATGGTTCTTGTTGGTTACGAATCTGCCACTAGGAAAGGTTTTAGGTCTTTGTGCCCTAGATTCGCCCAACAGATTGAAAGGCCGGAAGGAAGGGATGCCTTCCGCACCAATCTCCGGAGAAGGCCGGCTTCCTATGGTTTTTAGTTTAGTTTAGGGTACTGAAAGAGATTTAAAAGTGCAGAAAGAGATGTAAATGTGATGTACTTCGGGTGAAGGAGATAAGCAACACAGTTACTAACCAGATGCTTTTACCAACAACAATCAAAACAATGTATACCTAGAAACATTAGCGCTTTCCTACCCTATCTATCCTTTCTATCTTATTCCAAATACACTTAATTGCAAATGCTGAGATCCAGATATGTAGAATGACAGCAATCAGAAAAATAAGCAACATGAAGCAAAAATATTAAAGAAAGGCAGCATACAAGATAGACGCAACTAATGAGCCAAGTATACTTTTGTATTAAGAGCCGATGTACAACTTAGAGAAGTTTCTTAGCAAACAATGAGACGCACTTGCTATTTATAGCATTTTTCCCTCCCAATTACAATGAGAAGCGCAGATCCCCAAACCTGCCAAAAGCTGCAAAAGCTGCAAAAAGGGGAGAGATTTGATCTTGGTCGGCCATCCCTGTACTTGCAGCATGCTCTCACTTGATCTTGTACAACTTCTGACAGTCTTGGTCGCTGAAAAAGGGACTATCGTCTAGCTTTGGTAGATGGGGTACAATTATCTCTCAATGCCCAGCTACTCTTCCTCAAAGTCTAATCAGCGCGAACTCCAAAATCTGACCTGGAGAAGGGGGAAAAAACGTACCAAACACTCTCTTTGACTGCAGCCGAAAATCGCTGAAAAGGCAAGATGCGCCCAGAATCGCTAAAGAGTGAAGGCGATCTTGGGAATGACGATTCAAGGCAATCCTTGGCCTGAGCTCGAAAGCGCTCACAAAATGAGTGATTTCGGGCTTTCCTGCTTGGCGCCGGCGATTTTGAGCTCGGGGAAACCTCTTTGCTGGATGTCGCTAGGAAAGCCGAGCAATTTCGGGCTCAAAGCTTTAGCAGCCTTGCAAGCTCGAAAGCGCTGGAAAATCTTGCGCGCTAGGCAATTTTTCTCTTCGCGATAGCGATCTCGAGTCCGCCTACTCCTTTCTGATGCCCCTTTTCGCTCGAAATGTGCCATAGCGACGGGCGGATAGTGCGCGCGGTAGCGACTTCGGGTTCAAAGGATTTAGGCAAATCTGCCGTTTTGAAACACGACCCTTAGTCGCTCAAAAACCCACCTTCGCCAGAAATCGCGCAACAAAAACAGCGATATTGGGAAAGGGGGAACACTTGGTAAAATTTTACAATTTTTATGCCGATGATGGCATTAGATCTGATGGAAGCTGGGGACCGAAAACAGAACACCTTGCAGAAGCACCAAGGAAAATCACCATAACATATGAGGAAAGAACGGAGAAGAAGGAGAGTGGCAACAACCTGATAAAATTTACACCCCTATCAAAAATAGGGCAATAGTTCTAAATCTGGAGTTGATTTCCTATATTAAAAATAGAACAACAGCTATCTATTTATTAACTCTGGCGTGAACAATAAATAGATCTTCTAACTGCTAAATATATCTCCAGTCTTGGCACCACTATCTGCCAAATATAGACCTTCAGCATGCATGAATTCTGGCACCACCTTAACAGCTAATAATAGCTTCAAATATATAAATATTCAAAAAAGCTAAAATACAGCAGTCAACACAAAGCCAAAAATAGCACCCAGCGCCTCATCAAGTTCTGTCCTAAATATAGAACTAAACTAAACATAGACTTTGCATGTTTACCTCCAAACTGGCGCTGCAAAATACTTCTAAATTTAGCTAGCAGTAGTCCTAAATTTAGCATGATGTTACAAACTTACAACAATTGGACAAAGCTAAAATTAGCTTTCATATCACAGTCCTAAAAATATCTTGGAACTTCCTCAATCTGCCCTAGTGCCAAGGACAAATAACAGTCCTATTTTTAGCTCCACATGCTCCATATGATCTGCTTTTCTACAAGTAAATGTTCATAGGAAAATTATATAATATGAGACACCTTTTCCTAACATTCTCCCACTTGTCGAATATCATATACATGCTCCCATTGTTTTTAATAAACCATGCTAAGTGCTTATGAGAAAATCACATCTATACCATCACTGTTAAGACTTCTAACAGAAATCAGATTTCGGGCCAGCCCCGGAATATGCAAAACATTCTTCAAAGGCTTAGTCATACCATTAGAGAGTTGTAGAAAAACCCTCCCTTTTCCAGCCACCTTGAGAGACAAATTATCCCCCAAGTAAGCATTCTCATTACCTCTTGATAGGTACTCTGAAGAATATGATCTATGTGGATTCATATGAAACGAAGCTCCTGAATCAATGAACCATAAATCATCATGCATGTGAGTAGAGAAAGCTGCCACAAATGCATCACCTGAATCCAGAGAAGACTTGGAGTCTGAGTCATCTTTCGCCTCTTTCTTCCCCTTCTTCTTCTCCTTGCAATCCTTCTTCACATGCCCTTTCTTCCCGCAGCCCCAACATTTCACTTTGGATAGACCAGGAGTTTTAGATCTCCCCTTACCTTTGGATTTGGACCGACCAACATCCTTCTTCCCTTTACTGCTTCTCTCTTTGGATCTTCCGCAAACCATAAGTGCATCCTTTGCACTTTTTGTGGTCTTCCTCTGCATCTCTTCAGAAAGAAGTGTGGAAACTAACTCATCCATGCGTAGTTTCCCCATGGTAGAACTTATGGCCATTACAATGTTATCCCATGAATCCGGGAGTGAACATAATAAAGCCATACACTGATCTTCCTCCTCTAGCTTCACTTCAATAGACCTTAGCTGACTGGTAATCACATTTAACTAATTTAAGTGTTCGACAACTGAATCTGCATCGCTCATCCTTAAGGAGTAGAGCTTCCTCAAGAAAAGCTTGTTCACCAAGGACTTGGCCTGATAAAGCGAGGCCAATCTATACCATAGTATTTTTGCCGTGGAGTATTCACTGATATTCAACAGCACTGAATCCACCAAACAAAACCGAAGAGTACTCCTTGCCTTCCTCTCCATCACAGCCAAAGTATCTAGTTTCATATTCTTTTTCTCATCCTCTGTAGCGGATATTGCAGCCCATAAATCACGTTCAATTAGCAAGTCTTCCATTTTCAATTTCCATAGCTCAAAATTTGAGCCATTAAACTTCTTAATTTCCATCCGTCCAATATTTGAAGAAGACATGATTTCTTCTTCCCTGCCTGTATCCACTTAACACAAGATTAATCCAACACCCAAGAACCTATGTCCTAAATCTACCCGGCCGGAGTAGAGCTTAGGAAGATTGGCTCTGATACCACTTGTTAGAAATTTAAGTGCGGAAACAATTCCTCAATTAACCTTAGAGAGATATAAGCATAAACCAAGGTTCCACAAGCCTGGGGGACGGGGGGACGGGGGGGACGGCGGGGGACGGCGGGTCGATTTTAGGGGACGGCTGGGGGACGGCTGGTATAATACTATAAAAAATGAAATTTTTTAGAAATTTAGAATAATCTACACATTCAAAATTCTACACCCAACAAAAATGATATTTCATATTACTAATCAATTATGTAAGTGCAGCCATTCATATTCAGATTAGTTACTAACACATAAGTGCAGCCATAATTGAGTCATTTAACATTTTCATGTTCATATTAGTTACTAATTTGCAGCCATTTAATTGTTTCAAGTTCAACAACTATAACTTGAAGGTTCAGCCAAGGATATCAAGTGCAAACAATGTTCAAACAGTCATCATTTTAAGTAATAACAGTCATCATTTTTTCAGCCACCAATGTTCAAACAAAGACTGTCATGTTTAAAAATTTTCAGTCACTAACTGTTCAAATATGACAGCAATAAGAAATTTGAAATAGTCATAGTATCAATGCTCATTTGCAACAAAAAGACTCAAAACTAAAATAGTAAAGGAGTATAGTTATACAATGTAATAGAACTCCTATGGAACTTCCGTTGGGCTATCACTATCAAAATCTGTATCACTATTTGATGAGATGCCCTCATCATCTAAGTGAAGATCCTCCAATGAAACTCCAACCAACCCCTCATGACTGTCATCCTCATCAATCTGTCCTGCATCCTCCGGATCAACATCCCATCGTGTAGCCGGAGATTGCTTGTACTCGGCTTAACTCTCTCACGAAGACGAAGAGAGCTATGCACCGCAACTAGCTTCTCCGCTCCGCGAGAGGTAAGCCTATTCCTCCTCACATTGTGGATAAAGTTGTATGTAGACCAATTCCTCTCAGCAGCAGAGGAACTAGCAACCTGTGAAAGAACCCTAATTGCAAAATATTTCAAGTTAGGTGTGCTGTCCCCATATAGCTGCCACCATCCAATGGGATTTTTTTGGGCAATGGTAGCCCTATCCTCCCTACACTCTGGGTGGCTGAAGCGAGGGCCCTCGAGATTAGCAAAATTGAGCCACTCATTTCTAATATTTGAGCTCTCCTCCTTCGCATATATCTTTCTAATGGCCTCCAAAAACCCTTCTCTCACCTCTGGATCCTCATGGGGAGGCACTCTCCCGTGCCTAAGCTCATACCACTTTGGGTTTACCGCATATGCTGCCATATGAAGGGGGGTGTTCATCCTATCCCACCTCCTCTGTATAATAGGCCTGATGTAGGCCTCATAGAATAACAGGGATGGATCTCTAGCATAAATGACTTTTTTAATCTCCCCCAACATGCCGTCAAAAGTCTCATATATTTCTCCTAGACTAGGAGCATCTCGTGTCAAGATATCCGATGACAAGGAACAATAGGGGCAACAAAAGACACAATATACCTACAAGAAATCAAAAACAAAATTTAGAAACTTATATGTCACATTGTCATATGAGCACTCCAATTTGAAACAAACAATGAAAATTGAAAAATCATAAATTAAAATAACATTTTGGTTTCTTACTTGGCTTGAGACCACCAACTATCATCCAATGTTTTGTCTCTAATTTTTTTGCCCTCCTCTCGTCCTTGATTCTAGCCACCTCTTCCACTCCGTGCATACTACCATGGATTGTAGAGCATCTTGCACCTCAATCATCCTCTCCAATAAAATGAAGTAGGTGGCGTATCTAGTGTCTCCCGGTTTGATGAACTCCTTCTTTGAGAAGGACCGAAAGAGGGCTAACGAAGTGTGATGGTTGCAAATGAACATTTGCATATCTCTGGCTTGTGCAACCATCTCCTTCACCCAATCTATCCTCCCAATGTCTTTCAATGCATTGTTCAATGCATGAACACAACACGGGGTCCAAAAAATATGTTTATATTCTTGTTCTATCATTTTGCCTGCACGTTGGCAAACATGGGCTGCATCTGTAACTACCTGTAGTGTACAAAGAAAAATTAAAATGGTCTCATTTAAGTTTTTAACAGCCATTTAGAATCTAGATTTGTAATTTTAAAATTTAAAGATTTTAATTTTCTTAAAAAAATCTGAAAAAATTAAAACTTAAAACTTAAAGTAAAACAGAAATTATCGAATTGATTACCCGTACAACATTGGAGGCTCCAACCTCCTCAATAGCCTCCTTCAACTGAAGGAACTGGAACTCAAGCATCCTTTTTTTTTCCCGTGCAATCAATGGCTTTGAGAAAATAGGGACCTGCTTTACATGTGACGATGATATTGATGAGTGGACGTTGACGAATGTCAGTCCACCCATCCATGATGATAGAACATCCATGAGTCAACCATGTGTTCCTCATCTGCTCCATAACCACACCGCATTTGGAATAGTGTTTGTCTAAAAGAGAGGTACGCAGCCTATTTTCTCCAGAGCGGTAGATATGAAGTCCCCGCCTTGGTTATTTCTCTCATCTGCGTCCTTGAAGTAGGGGGAGCGTGCAATATGAAAAGGAAGCCCATGTGCAAAAAAATAATTTTGCTATAGCATCATCTGCTGATTCTCTTCCTTGCACATTAAACATTTCACTTACAGTTCCCCTTTTCTTTGAGGGCAGCGGTGGCATACTGGATGTTTGGGTTAATTCTTGTGGCTGTTCTAAGGAGGCCCCAACGTCCTCTCTAAATGATGGGCTGCCTGTAGATGAAGACAAACCAAAATTTTTAAATCTAGACTCTTGCACAATCTTATGGATTTCATTAACTTGTGCCCGGGTCATTTTTTGGCAAGCCCTAACCCCTGTTCCTCGCCTTATCTGTGAGATGAGACTCAACCCTAGTATAGCTGCCCTTAAATGTAGTTTTGCAAATATTACACAGCCATGTTCTTGAGCCCCCAAAATTTTTTTTCCCTTGGTCACAGTTAGTTACAAATTGCAGCAGTGGTTTTTTTATATTAAATGGACCCCTGGCATATTCTTTAAGTAACAAAGATGGGCAGCCAAAACTAGGTTGAGAAGCAGTGCTATCCCCTTTGGAAGTTTGGGGTTGGATGTTAGAGGATGAATCCCTAACAGCAGCAGTATTCATGTTTATGTTTGGATTTTCAGTTTGGTTTTCCTCCTCCAAATCAACCTCAAAAGACCCTGATGCACTGCTGGCCATGTTTTGTGTTGAAATTAAAATATAAAATTTCAATTTGAAAACTTCAAAACCCTAACAGCTTGGAAGAGGTAAAAAAAATTTAAAAACCTAGTGCTGTTGCTGTTGTTTGCTGCCTTCTGCTGTTGTTTGCTGCCTTCTGCTGTTGCTTGCTGCCTACTGCTGCTGCCCTTGCTTGCTGCCCTTGCCTTCTGCTGTTGCTTGCTGCCCTTGCTGCCCTTGCTGCCCTTGCTGCCTACTGCTGCTGCTATGCTGCCCTTGCTGCCTTTGCTGCCTACTGCTGCTGCTATGCTGCCCTTGCTACTGCTGCTTTTTCCTTTTGCTCTCCAGCTCTCTTTTTCTACTCTTGAAAAATGAAAGATGAGTGTAAGTAGTTTTTACTTTTTTGTTTTCACTTTATATAACTTAGTTTTAGGTTTAGGGTTTTGGAGGGGGGGGTGAGACTCAAAATGGGTCCCACCCCATCCCTTTTTAAAAAGTTAAAAAGTTAAATTTTTTTTTTTTTTTCCCCTTGGTGGGGACGCCCAGCCGTCCCGGGACGGCCTGGGCGTCCCCCATGGGGCCCAGCCGTCCCCGGGGACGCCCCAAAAAGGGGGACGTCCCGGGGACGGGAGGCCACAGGCCTCAGCCGTCCCCGGGACGTTTCCCAGCCGTCCCCCAAAAAGGGGGACGGGGGGAAACGTCCCCCTTGCCGTCCCCCCGTCCTGGGGGACGTGGGAAACGGGGGGACGCGTCCCCCAGGGTGGGGGACGCGTCCCCGTGGAACACTGGCATAAACGAATTGCTGGAAATAAATTCGAATGACTGAAAATAACTCGTTAGAAATTTAAGTGTGGAAACAATTCCTCAATTAATGTTAGAGAGATATAAGCATAAACGAATTGCTGGAAATAAATTCGAATGACTGAAAAACAACTTGCAGTGAATTAAAAAACTCAGACAACTCACAACACGAGATTTTTACAGGGAAACCCAATGTGGGAAAAACCCCCGCAGGTAAAGCCTCCGGCAAAAATATACTTATTACAAAATATCTTTTACAAGCTTTCACCTTTCAACAAAAGGCAGCCTGTAATTTTTATATATGTTACCTTCAACTGCTGCGCTACTCTGATTATATAGAGTGAGTATGGTTCTAAATCTGGAGTTGATTTCCTATATTAAAAATAGAACAACAGCTATCTATTTATTAACTCTGGCGCCAACAATAAATAGAACTTCTAACTGCTAAATATATCTCCAGTCCTGGCACCACTATCTGCCAAATATAGACCTTCAGCATGCATGAATTCTGGTGCCACCTTAACAGCTAATAATATTCAAAAAAGCTAAAATACAGCAGTCAACACAAAGCCAAAAATAGCACCCAGCGCCTCATCAAGTTCTGTCCTAAATATAGAACTAAACTAAACATAGACTTTGCATGTTTACCTCCAAACTGGCGCTGCAAAATACTTCTAAATTTAGCTAGCAGTAGTCCTAAATTTAGCATGATGTTACAACAACTGGACAAAGCTAAAATTAGCTTTCATATCAGAGTCCTAAAAATAGCTTGGAACTTCCTCAATGTGCCCTAGTGCCAAGGGCAGATAACAGTCCTATTTTTAGGTCCACAAGTAAATGTTCATAGCAAAATTATATAATATGAGACACCTTTTCCTAACAGCAATGACTCATTTGAGCATACTGAGTGAGAGATCCATTGACCTCTTGAGGGTTGCAAAGGCTTGCAACAACACAAAAAAAGGGCAGATTGGGAAAACTTGGATTTTGTTTTCTTTTTGGTTATGTAGTTAGTCATGGATCCACGGTATTTATAGGGCAGAAAAAAAATCTTTCAGGGCCAATAAGTCACAAACCATGAGGAATTTGGAGATTCTAACAAAAGAAAACCCTAAAGAGTTAGGATCTAGAAAGCATGTGAAACCAAAAAATTCTGGGTGCTAGGAAACGTCATTTTGAGACCTAATCCATTGCGATCGTCTCATTGCAACAATCGTTTTCATATATAGCAGGAGTAACATTTTTCAGGCCTCGTCCATTACAATCCCCTTCTTGTGCCAGTCGTTTTGATATATAGTATCCATAACACTTCTGATACACTCAGGTCACCTGAAATGACAACAAGATGCACATCACATGACCTTTTCCTAAAGACGTTGGATGAAGAATTGAAGAAAATGAAGGGAAAATTTGGTCAAATTGATTGGTCGACCTTGTCTAAATTGGATAAGCTCGACAAAATTGATAATATTGAAGCCAACTTACTTGGCAACATAGTGGATAGCATGTTAGTTCCCCACAAAGCTCGACTAGACAAGGTTGTACTTTCGAACAACATTCTAAGGGCGGACAATATACTATGAGAGGTCAGCACACTTCCATGACTCCACAACATACAGCAAAATTAAATTTTCCAAAATATGATGGAAAAGACCCCACTAATTGGATATACTAAGCAGAACAATATTTTGATCTAAACCAAACTCCGAATACTCAAGGAGTGCTTTTCAACCTCAAAAAAAAAAACAATCTAGTGGTATCAGTGGTGGTACACCTACATGGGACGAATTTTGCACAAACTCTATTAGGGATTACTAGAAAGAATTTAAAAAATTGTCAAATAGGACAGAAGGTTTGACTATTGCTTTTTTAGAAGTTGTTGCATCAGTGGGTTAAAGGATGAAATCATGTCAGTAAAAATGTTTAGCCCCTAAAATATGAAGGAAGCCATTGTGTTAGCCACGTCAGTTGAGGACAAGTTTATAGCACAACGTTGAACGTATAAACCACCACATTTTAGAGATTCACAATTAGTTCTAGTGCTAACCAATTCAGGCAACAATGCAATAATGCAAGCACGTTGAGAGAAGGAAGTACGTTATAATTATGATGAAAAATACTGCTTGGGTCATGAATGCATAAATTAAAAATTCTATTTGTTGGATGTGGAGTCAACTACTATTATTGATGAGCCAAAAGCCACAGAGGACAACTCAAACGATGAAAAACCTGACGACGTTGATAAGGCAAACGAACCCACTCATAAGATGTCTTTGTAATCCTTGGTAGGAAATACCACACCTCAAAACTATGAGTGCGGGGATACTTCAAATAGTGTCCATTGACCATTCTCATTGACATAAGTAGTACACAACTTTATGGAACCCAAGGTGGCTAAACAAGCAAATTGCTACATGTATCCATGCGATAGTTTTGAAGTCATGATAGCTAATGGTGGAACTCTCACCTGTAAAGGAAAATATCGTAGTGTTAAGATTGTAACAGGGGTTTACAACTTGAAATCCAATATGTATGTGCTTCCATTAGGAGGGTGTGCCATAGCCTTAGGAGCTCAATGCTTGTGCACACTTGGACCCATCTTATGGGACTTTTCAGAAATATGGATTCAATTCACGATAAATGATCAAAAGTACACCCTTAAAGGGCTAATTGTCGGGCCAACAAAAGTAATCAGTTACAATCGCATGAAGAAATTGCTAATAAAGGGGTTACATAGAGTTATGGCTTAATTTGTTGTGCAATCTATAGAAGAATTTGAATCAAAAAAGCCCTCAGAAGTGGAAGTGCTCCTTGACAAGTATTCTTAGGTGTTTGAGGAACCACGCGGACTTCCCCCATAACGCACACATGACCATGCTATACAAGTGATTCGGGAAATCTGTTTTCAAACATTCGTCCTTACAAATACCCCTATGCACAAAAGTCGAAAATAGAAAAGTTGGTGCAAGAATTGTTGAAGGCAGGAATGATTTGACCAAGCACCACTACTTTCTCTTCATTTGGTAGGGAAAAGAGATGGATCATGGAGATTGTGTGTGGACTTCCAGGAATTGAACAAAATTATTGTTAAGGACAAATTTCCGACTCCAATAATAAAAGAGCTCTTAGATCAACTACATGGTACCCTTTTTCTCCAAGGTGGAATTGAATTCAAGGTACCACCAAATCTGTCTTAGGGATTTCGAACACATGATGGACGCTGAGTTTTTGGTAATTCCCTTTGGCTAAACAAACACCCCATCCACATTCCAAAGTTGAATGAACCAGATTTTCTAGCCTTTCCTTTGAAAATTTATTTTCGTATTGTTGGATGACATCCTCATTTACAAGAAGATTTGGGAAGAGCATTTAACTCACTTGGATCAAGCCTTGCAACTTCTTTCGGAAACTCTATGCAAAACATTTCAAGTGCTTTTTTGCTCAAATGAAGGTTGAATATATAGGGCATATTGTTTTAGACGAAGGGGTTAAGATGGATCCTAAAAAGATTGAAGACATGAAAAATTGGCGTAAACTAAAAACCCTTAAAAGCCTACGGGGATTTCTAGGTCTTACTAGCGATTATTGTATGTTTGTCAACTGTTATGGTAAAATTGCAGTTCCTTTGACAACAATGTTGAAAAAGAGATTCATATGGATTGAGGTAGTAGAAAAGGGCTTTTGTACCTCTCAAGCAGGGCATGTGCACCACTCTGTACTCACTGTTGGATTTCTCTGAACCATTTACAGTTGAAAGTGATACATTTGGGAGTGGAATTCAAGCAGTACTCCTGCAAGAAGGGACACCTTTAGCTTTCACAAGTAAAGCACTCATAGGAGAAACCATGTTAAAGTCAACATATGACAAAGAAATGATGGCAATCCTTGATGTGGTAACACATTTGTGACCATATCTTGTGGGCAAACACTTCAACATCAAGATCGGCCACCAAAGCATAAGTGATCTCTACTTTTGAACAAAGGGTCTTTTCTCTTGAACAACAAAAGTGGGTCACTAAATTGTTGCGCTATGATTATGAGATCATCTACTAAAGAGGGAAAGACAAATTTGTCGTTGATGCTCTATGGCAAATTTGATGATCAAATGATGCTTTGCATGTTGTCCCTACCAACTCCAGATTGGTTGCACGAAGCCCAAAAAGAATGGCAACAAGATACACATGCAATAGCTCATTCAACAACTACCCACACATTATAAGCATGCCAAGGTACTCATGGGATGGCCAATACTTGTGCTATAAGGGGCACATTGTGCTTGCTATGAATTCTAGTATTTGTGATAGACTAATACAGGAGATACATGCCTCACTTTCCATAGGACATTTGGGATTGTTAAAGACTCATCAACACAATGTTTGTTTAGGAATGTGACACTTGTCAACGGTATAAAGGGGAAACAATTTGGGTTCTAGGCACACTCCGACGATTACCAATTTTGACTATATTATGGATTGACATCTCCATGGATTTCATAGGGGGGTTGCCAAAGCTAGAAAGCAAATCAATTATTCTCATTGTGGGTCATCTCTTGAATTGTATCTACTTTTGTCCACTGGCCAATCCTTACACAACTTCCACTGTTGCCCAAACCTTCATTGACCAAAATTTTCTCCTCCATGGGATGCCTAAATCCATAGTCTATGACCACAACCTGAGCTTTAACAATCATTTTTGGAAGGAAGTCATCAAGCTATAGGGAACCCAACAGAAAATGGGCTTGGCATAACATCCACAAACGAATGGCCAGACATAAATCATCAACAAGTTCTTGGAGGCTTACTTGTGCTACTTCGCTTCGGAGCAACAGACTCACTAGACCAAATGGATGTCACTAGCTGAATGCAATACCACTTATCACAAGACAACCAAGATGACCCCATATGAAGCCGTCGACGACCAGCCTATGGCATCTCTAACATCATATCTTTTTCAAGGTATAGGTTGTCAATTTTGCCCTCAGCACTCTGTTGGCATTTTTGCCACATTAAATTTTGACAAATTTTTTCCTAAGTGTGAAGCCCACTTCGTCAGTGAAATCATCTTCTTGGAATTTGCCAGCAAAATCCCTTTGGAGCTTTAAATCAGCGAAACACATGCAGAGGTGTTGGCATTTTCGCAGGCCCTAAAAGAGGATGATAAATTGGATGAAATGGTCTTTAGATATCTCATTGTTGTAGATATTTTCGTAAGCTTTCCGGCGATATATTACAATAGGCGATCGGGTCAGCGGATCAAAAGTTATGGCCCCAGGAAGTTGTACCACCAAAAATCATTTTTGGGCCAGTTTTCAAGCGCAATGGTCCAAAATCCCTTTCGCTCCACCCAGGGAGTGACACTTAAAGAAAAAGCGCAAATTACCTAAGTGTAAGGTCAAGGGTGCTTTCGCTTCACTTGTGGAGTGAAAGCTGGCCAGTGACTGAGTTGAAAATTTTAAGGCAAGAGGATGCTTTCGCTCCACCTCTGGAGCGAAAGTGTTGTTGCTCCAGTTATGGAGCGAAACTCCAGGCGGGTCCCAAACACAGCGAAAGCTGCCCAAAACCGTCATCAAGTGCTCAACCAACCCCGAAGCTGCGCTACTAGCTGTCCAATCGTGGTGGATCACCGGAACCTTCTGCATTCAATGCTAAGTTATCTATAGAATCAAATTTGTACTGTTAAGTCGGTTCCGGATCAAATCTGCCTATCACCATCGCGGAAGTGGTTGGGCATTAATGTTTTAGGAGGCGGAATCCTCTATAAAAGCCAGTTTCTTTGTTGTAACTAAGATGGACAATCTCTGCTAGAAAAGCAGTTGTATACTTTGAAATCTGCTTCCGAAATACAGACTTCTGGCTCCGGTCTTGAATCTTCTATCTCTGTGTATGACTTCTATCATGTTATTTTTGTTAAGTTAGTCTCTTTATCATACAACTTGAATTCTGTTTTCTGGATTTAGCTGTCAGTAAAGGATTAATTCTGGAGTACCCCTGGAGTTTATGCGGTTCAGAAGATTTAATGTTGGTTTCTGTTAAAGGTCTATTGTTTTGATTGTTGTTGGTTCAAGTGTTAAGCTGTGTATCGTGCTTCTTGTCCATCACCCCGTATTTCAGGCTTTTAGCCTCTTTCCCATTCCTTTCAGTTATTTCCTTTCTTTCAGCATCTTCCTAACCCTTATCTCAAAAACCAATTTTACTTTTGGAACCAGCCCTACTGGAGATTGTCATGGAGGACATTCCTTTCCTTCGGACATTCAATGCTTGGCATCGGGTCTAGGGTGCTGTAGACTTAGAAAATCTATATCTAGGCCGAGGCGATCACCAACAAGCACTTGAGAAATTTTGCTTCGATCTCTAAAGACAACTTGGCAATGGCCCAAAATTGAATGAATCAGCAGATAGATCAGCTCTGATCAAAAGAAGAATTCTCTAAAGGGGACATAGTTCTTTTTCCGTTTAAAGCCTTGCAAACAAACATTCTTGAAGATAGAGGGCAGTCACAAGTTAGCACCAAAATTCTATGGCCCTAGTAAGTTTTAGAATGAATTGGAATCGTTGCATACAAGTTGGACCTACAACTTTTGTCCAAAATACAAACCGTGTCCCAATATTCTGTTTAAAGAAGGCCTTGGGTCAGCACATCTGAGCTCAATCAATGCTTCCAGAATTAGATGACGAAGGCTCAATCATCCTTGAACTTGAGGCTAGCTTGGACAGAATATCATGCCAGCTCCACAACTGCACTGTTACAGATTTTCTGGTACAATGGTGAGGACTGCACCCTGAAAATGCCACTTGGAAACTGCTCCATCAACTTCAGCAGCAGTTTCCTCACCTTTAGCTTTGAGACAGTTATTTTGGAGTGGGGGCAATGTTAGGACCACATCCTAACCCTTTTATCAGTTAGATTGTAATAGTGTAGTTAGTAATTAGATTGGGTGCCTCTTTTGAATGTAAAGTGACCATTGATCATTAGGGTTAGGGTTAGATAGATCGGATAGCTATTTTGGGCTAATTTTGGAGCACTAGAGGTAGAGTTGAATTTTTATATATTGCATTGTAAGAAGGGAAAAATCGTCGTGAAGAATTATATTGAATTGAGCATTGCTCTTGGAGGAAGTTGCCTCCTTGAAGTAACCTGCAATAGAGTGTCATCTTTTCAAGGTTATCAATAAACTTTATTCATTTATTCTGTTCCATTCAGCATATGGTGATCTTTTTGTTCTCGGATATTGTGTTTTTTGTTTCAAATAATTATTGCAGGCAGAATCCTTGCATTTATTAACTGGGCTGCAAGACTAAGAGAACTGATGGGAAAAGCAAGGCAAGGACATGGGGACAAGACAATATCTCAATGCGTCCTTCCAGTTGTTTGTTTTGTGTGTTTTAGAACCACTTTATATCTATCTATCTATATATACATTTTAATAAATTGGTTATATGGGATTGAAACAGGCCCCACTCATATGACATCATGACCACATAGTGGTATTACAATAGCTTGTTGATTATGTGTGTATCACTTGGCAAAATTTGAACCTAGGTCTCCTCCTTGAAAGTCGAGGAATTTAACCAGTCGAGTTAATACCATTTGATTGAAGCCACTTTGCCTATTCCTTAATCCATGTTTTATTTTCTTAATCTCATCCAGTTGTCTTTGTATCATCCTGCACCTTCATTTCCTACATACTGTTTTGGAGTAAATGCATTGTATGAGTTTAAATCATTAGTTGCACATATTTGGTAGAAGTCCAAATTTTCTATTTTGAGTGGAGCATTCAGAACACTTGAATAAAAGTCAAATCTCCTTTGGAGTCCATTCAACCTATGGCCAACAATGACTCACATGTGACACCATATAAAACTAGACTAGATTCAAGAACCGTTTTTTCCTTAAACAGCACCTTCTTAGTATGCCTCAATCAGTTGACAGTTTGAAACTCTGCTATGTAAAACAATAATATAACAAATTTATACAGTTAGAAGTCATGTCTACTCTTGACATTACTATGGTGCATTTTACCAAACAGGACTTACATAAATGTCTCTTAACCTTTTTAGCAAAATATAGATTTTGATATAAACTACAATAGGTTGTCTTACGCTTAACTAGTTTCCAAAGTTTTCAAGTCATTTAGGATATATTTCAAACACTTTTTTGTGACAAGGGTTCCTGTAAATTATCATTCTAAGGCAATTTAGCCCACTCCCATGTATGGGATCTGCGTATAAACAGACAAGCTCAGCATAACAAGTAGTTAGTACATGCACAAAAGAGAGTCTAGCAGGTTGTATAAGAATTGCTACAGGTGAAATGAACAAGGTTTTAGAGTATAAACACTCATTTGAATAATGTGAAGCTTCATCCCAACAAGATTACATAGCACAGTTTTTGGAGTAATAAATCACGTGATTACAAAATCAAAATTCTTTTACAGTTGATAACCAAGAAATCCTAGGAGTAACTGCCAAACAATCGATGATTGCTCTTCCAATTGTTGCTTCAATGGACATCTCTTCCTTAACAAAGTTTGGGTGGTTGTCTAAATGGACAGGTTAGCTGTCCGAATGGGCAGGTCCTTGTGTTGGCATTTTGGCGGCTACCCATGACAACACCACTAATGTCAATTTTGGTCCTTTGTGAACTTAATTGCTTGGCTGCCTCTAGCTTGCTCTCCATTCGCTTCAAGGAACTTGGGCATTGAATATCCTACCTATGTTGCCTACATTGATGCTCTTTCTCCCCAGTCTAGGAATGAATGTAGTTCACTATCCTACACACACATGACAAAGCAATCTGTCCTTAAGCAACTTTGCAAACATATTGCATAGTCTCAAGGTTATACTAGAGACTTCTTGCTTTTGCAAAAATTCTTAGATACGTAAATATTGTTCATGGACAACAATATTTGAGTGTCTCTTACTTGTTGGGGAAGGCCTAACAAGCTTGGTGAAGGAAGACCTCTATCTTGTGAGTAAGTTCTTGCACGAAAAAATACAACTTCGACCATGCAATTGGGAAATGTAGGACACTTTGAAGCTATGACCACACTGTTGGGGAAACACGCAAATGGAGAGAATCTTGTTGAGGGTAGCCTGGTTCTTTCACATAGTGACGACAAGGATGAGAGTGATGGTCATATCCCTTACACCATTTCTTCCTATAAGGGTAGAACAATGACTACTTCCATTCTCCCCTATGATGATAACTTGTCTTTGTTCTTAGTGATGATATATATCAGATACATAATGCCCAGATTAGTGATGACCCCTCCTTCACTCCCTCAATTGCCTCCTTGCAAGTGATAGCTTACCAAAAGGGGGTATGATAGCTATTGAGACGACCTGCTCTTAGGCGATTTTTCCTCCTCTCTCTACGACAGTAATCCCTACAATGGTGATAATGTTAAGGATGACTCACTCTTGTGCTTTCCCAAATTCAAATTCTCCTTTACCTTGAACATGTTTCTGACAATATTCGTTTAAGGGATGACCTTCTTGGGGATGACAATGTGAAAGTGGGTTGTCAACCAATTTTGAGAAGGGACAACAAACGTATTGCACACAATAGGGACAATATTCCAAGAGGTTATAGTATGTGTGTTTGAGACAATGCCCTGCACATGGAATTTTTCAATACGTCATTCTTAGATGACAAACAAAAAGTGGGATGACATTCAACACAACGACACCATTCTTCACACATTCCAAATAGGGAAGACATCTTCGAGAGGGGAGGCGACTACATTAAGAAGAAATTGATTAAGGCAGTCCTCTCAACCTTATACCAATGTTCTTACCATGACGATGACATTGTGAGGAATTAAAACATTTAAAGGGCAATAGTTATCTTCAAGGAGATGGCCTCTCCTTGTTTTTTAGTTTTTATTTATTCTTTATTTTTCTTAGCTGCTTCTAGTGACAACACTCTCCTTTGAACCATGCTTCTTCCTAGCACTTGACATCCTACTTTGCATACACGAGTTCTTTACCATTTTGAAGGGTGATTGCTACCATTCAAACCTTGGTTATTAAGAGAAACCTTGAAATTCGATTTATCAGGTCTCTCTAAGTGGTGTGCAATGCAAAACATTTTTTAGAATACACAAAAGGACGACATGTATGATAAGGAATCCTTTGCAAATCTCCTATTAGAAGTTTTTGGTAGTGTTTGGTAAATGAGGGACCACTTTTGTGGTTAGTTCTTAGAACACAAACAAGTGGGATGACATTTCCCATGAAAACCCCATTACACACATTTTAAGACATTCCCCATGACAATTCCACATCAGTCAAATTTGCTCTAAGACAATGTTCTGAATCGTCATTTATAGAGTCCCTAGAACTTTCATGGGATTGACTATTTTAATGTATCGCCTATTAATTTTCTCTTTACACTTTGCTCTAGATGTTGCCATATTGATTCTCATAGCTCTTCAATTATGGTTTGTCGCTACTCCCTCGATTCGTCCATTCTGTGTTGCAATTGCTCAATTTTAGTGTGTAACGTGCCCACCTAATATGTCATCAATTGCATTTAAATTTAAACTGGCATCATCAATCACCTTTACCTTATTCATGATGTGCTTTGGATCTTGCCAACATATACATCATTGTGTTTACAATTCACCTTTCTCTACAAACTATGTGTGCAAACGTAGTCTCCTTTGGCTTGGATAATCAAGCTCCAACTCCGTCTACCCGATTACCAACAAATCTATTGGCGGATTTGTTTCTTCTACTGGCATGTTGCAAACCAACGACCACAAAACATGGTCAAATTCATCATTCAACTTAGGCGTGGTGTCACTAGCATCACTTGTTGTTGATTCCACATCTTTGGAACAATTGCATTCTCTGATTTCTTTGATTGACTCCTTGAAAGTTCTCTATCGACAAATTGGACTTGCCATGTATTCCATCCAAACTCTTTAACTAGGTCAATATTGTTGACCTATGCCCTAACCTTGAAAGGCTTCAATTTGCAACCACTTGTAGGTTCAATGCACGACTTCCTCTCTAGACACTATAGTTGGTCGGATCCCTTATCCATTACCTCATCCCTTGGAAAGGATCAAGCAAAGGGGTCTTCTTGAACTTCCCCAACTTGATTTCCAACTTCTCTTTGAAGGAAGAGGTTCCCCTTTTTGAATGGCATATATTGTAGATGTTTTTTGTGCCAGTATTTCCAACATCCTACAGCCAAATGCAAAATTGGTTGCATGAATGTGGACGTGAAATTCTGTCCCAATCTAGAAACATTGGAATTGGTGCACTGATCACCTTGAACATCAGCTCCTCAAAGGCGCTTTGGTGTTCCTCTGTCGACCTAAAAGGTCACCCTTACTTTTTAGAACATCAAGGTGATGAGATAGTACCCCACACACCCCGGGAAGGACTATAATTAGAGGTTTTTGTATGTCTCCTTCGTTCAAACAATTACACCAATCTTCGTAGGATATATCTTTAGCCCAATACTACAATTGACATGCCCCAACAATTTCCCATAAGAGACTAATTACTTTTCATGCGTTCAGTGAAAGGTAACCGTTAATGCATAATTGCATACATTTTTCCAATGCCTTTGAATGCTTCTTTTGGCCGTAAAGCAACCAAATGCTTTGGAATATCTTAAACTTTGCAGTTGACATTTGTTTGAATATGTATAGAACGATTCTTCCAAATGTTATTGACACCTTGAACAACCCATAAGGCATCTGATTTGTACACATATATACCATTCTTGATGATGAATGTTGTTTTTAGCTTATTCTCTACTATATTTATCTGATGATAGCCAGTGAATTCATTCAAAAGGAAGTAGATCTCATGACTAACTCCCTCCTCCAATATATAATTAGTGAATTAAATTGAAATTGGATTCTTGATCGATACCATGCTCAAGCTTTTGAAATCCATACAAATTCGAATTTGTGCAAATTCCTTCAAATTAATAATAATTTATGCCACCAAATCGCTCATCATCTTGAAAATGATGTTTGGATTCAATATTTGCCTAATTTCTACATTGACAAATTTCACATATTTGGGATTATTGTACTACAACTTCCTTCACATTAGTTGTGCTCAAAATAGTACTATTCAGTGAACACATAGATCAAACAAAACCCCTTTTAGGTCTTTGTATGGCCACACATAGGCCTTCTTATATTGTGTGAAAATCCTAAAGACCGATGCCTTAAACATTAGATCCTAATGATCACCAATGTTGATGATCTTCTCTTTGTCTATCTTGCCAACATGCAATTGAACCATTCGAGGTCCTTTGTATTGAATAGTTTCAACTGCCTCAACTAACTTATATGTATCACATTGATGTGCTTGTTCCTTGTCTAGTTATGCATTGCTCACTATATTCAACAAAGTTAGGGGGAAAGATTGGTTGTTCTTCTTTTCTCTATTGATGCATCTGTGTCGCTTGGTTGACCTCTCACGTTTACAACATTTCTCAACCTTACGAATTCAAATGTGTCAAGGAATATTTTTTTCCCCTTTTCATGTATATTGTATTAATTTTCTAATGGAGGAGACCATAGTAGCGAAAATCTCTGATTCCCTGATATTTTCCCAATTTTATCATTTGTCGAGTCGAATCGCCATGAACCGTCGATTTCGATTTTTTCAAAAAATTGCCCCATATTTTGGAAAAAAACGGCCGCATTCTCACATGTAGAGGCTGCAGCCGATTGAGTTAAAAAGAGTTTTTTTTTTTTAATTTCTTTCATTTAACCTCTTGCAAACGAAAAAAGGAGTCTGCTTACTTGCTACCACCCCAACCCAAACACTCTAGGACATCTTAACAAAGAGTGTATTGCGGTTTGAAGGAATCTGGTAGCCAGCAACAATCACCAACGATGATGCTATACATTGTTAATTGATGAAATTCTCCATAAAAAGATGTTGGACTTTTCGTTGAATTCGGCAAAAAACAAACGAAGAAAATGCAACTTTTCATTGAATTTTTTTTTCATGCATATCACAATGAATTAACATTATGCAAATCAAATATTAATGATGTAAGACTATAAGCTTAAACTACACATGAAAGTGGCAAGTGATACATCATTGATCATACAAGGCTCAAGTTCAAAGTACACATGAAAGTGACAAAGCACATTTTGTATTAGGCACAAATTACAAAAATGTGTCAAAATGCCTCAGTAGGCCCACTATCTATTGTCTTGCAATTCCTCTGCTCTTTGCCCTAGCAGAAGGCCTAGTCTCTCTTTGTTCGAGTGCCCTTGCTGCTTCTTGTGCATGTGCCTCTTCTTGGTCCTTGGCTACTATCTCCTCTGCTAGGTCTTCAAAGTTTTGTAATTCATCCAGGGAGAAGAGAGGCTCTTCCTGTTGCTCTTGCACTGCATCTGTGATCCATTCAGATGATGGATCAATGTCACTTAGGTCAATGGGTTGAGTACTTGTTTTTTCAAAACTTCTTTGGTGGAGGCGAAGGTTGTAATCCACAAACACAAGATCATTCAACTTTTCTTGTGTAAGTTTGTTGCAGTTCTTGGAGTGTATGTGTTCAAACATTCTCCAATTGCGCTCACAACCTGATAAATGGGATTGCATACATTAGGCAACAATATTTAGTATTTACTTAAAAGGAGGAAAAAAAAAAAAACCTAAACCCAAAACCCTAGACTAGGGTTTAGGGTTTAAACTTCAAACATTGACAAAAACATTTGCAAACAGCCCTAATCTAGATTCTAAACCTTGTTTCAACTTGGAGAAAAAAAGAGTTTTCAAAATATTTTCTTACCTCGGATGAATCCTCTGGGCAATTGTTGTTGGCCGTAGGATTCCTTCAAACCGCAATCCACTCACTCTTAGGATGCCCTAGCGTGTTTGGGTTGGGGTGGTAGCAGGTAGGCAAACTCTTATTTTGTTTGGAAGAGGTTACATTGAAGAAATAAGTGAAAATGTTCACTTTTTCACTTAATTGGCCGCAGCCTCTACCCGTGTGGTTGCGGCCGTTTTTTTGTCGATTTTGTTTTCAAAAAATCGACAAAAACTCAGCAATTCGATCTGATTTGACTCGGAGAATGATTGAGTCAGGAAAGAATCACGATTTTGCCCATTTTTACTACTATGGTTTAAGGCTTTAAGTTTGTATCACTTGCCTCTTTTATGTGTAGTTTAAGCTTACAGTCTTACATCATAATATTTGATTTGCATAATGTTAATTCATTGTGATATGCATGAAATATACTTTTTTTCAAAGAAAAATTGCGTTTTCTTTGGGTTTTTTTCGGCCAATTTATTCCCTCATTTTCTTTCGATTACGATCCGATCCTGAGTTTCTCTAATATGGAGGAGACTACTATAGGAGCTACCTTCATCCTTCAAACATTCTTCCAACTCCAAGACACCGTTATCACCTTTGTCCATGTTGATTCCTCCAATCTCTCTCTTGTTACACTTAGAAAAGTCTGACTCATTTAAGGATGTGATGTCCTCACTAACCAAGTGAGTTTTCAAGTGTATAATATATGTGGAACCCTTTCTTGAACATCAACCAGTCCCTTTCCAGATTTTGATCTACGTTTGCTATCTTCAAACAATCGTGACCCAATAGGGTGTTGTAAGCCACTTCCTGCAAGGCAATCACTACAAAGTTCAAGACAAGGGTTTGTTTAGCAATGGTGACTCTTTGTACTATCAACAATCCATTTTTATGCAAATTGGTTTGCTTTCAAGAGTCTAAACCTAAGTGGCCATAGGGTTGACGAATCTAACACCCTCCATGTCCTTTGTAGGAAAACATTCGCACTTGACCCCTCGTCGATAATGATATGCTTTAGCATGTATCCCATCAACTCGATGTGTAGCAACATCAATTGTATTCCAATGTCAATCATCAACACAATTGGGTTTATATATTGGTCAACCATGTAGGCAGATGACTTACATGTATGCATGGGTGCCATGCAAAAGCATATGAGTATATGTGCAAATGTGTATGCACAAAGTGTTTATAATAAGTTGTCATATAGTGTTGTGTGTAGGTGACAAAATGTTTATAATAATGCCCATGTGGGAAAATGTTTGTAATAATCTAATGTAATTGGGTATTTTTAATGTTTAATGTAAAAGGGTAGTTTGGAGGTAGTTGGGTAGTTGCCAACCACCTACCAACCCTATTATAAGTATGCATCTATGTGAGAGATGCGAAGGGGAGAGTGATTATTGTTGTTGGCCAAAATGTGTAGTTGGCCAAGAGTTGCTTGTCGGTGGATTGTTCGTTGAAGTATGATGTATTGTAGATAGTTGTGTAGGATACATGTTGTGTGTGCAGTGTATCCATTTGTATTTGTAAGTATTCACATTGTATACTTTGTTTATATAAGTGGTAATGGAATTGCAGTGCAATGTGTTTTATTTAATTTCTACATTTTGTTGTCGTTGCTTGTTCTAAGTGGGGCCATAGTTGGTGATATACTCAAGAAGGTACACAACGACAACAATGGGATGATTAGAGTGCAATTGATGAACGACGTAGTTTCCCTCGGGAAGAGGGAAGATTGGAGGTTGCAATAGAAGAAGATGCGGAGTTGTTTGTTGATGTTGACGAAGGATCAACATGTGTAGCAGATATGCAAATCGATGCACAACCAAACATGCAAGTGGATATGCAAGTAGACATGCAAGCGAACGCACCTGAAGGAGACTCTCAATTGTTCATGTAAGAGGGAGATATGTGAGTGTTCATGCACAAAGGAGATGTACAAGTGTTCATGCATGAAGGAGATGCATAATTGTTGGCACATAAAGACTCACAAGTTATGCATCAACTTCCAAAAATTAGCAATTACCAAAAGCAATTCAATAATACATAAATAAATTTTCAGATCCAATTGCTAGAAAATCAATAAGCAATAATCAAATACCAGATTTCGATCAATGCAAATCCTTAGCCACCTGGAGAGGGTGAAGTCTTATATGCACAATAGATGCGACTTAAATCCCAATATGAAAGATAATTCCCAACTAACACAATTCTTCCTATTTATGGATTAGATCAACATTAACCCCAACCCTAATGCTTAAGGGCCAACTAACTAAACCTAGGGCCCAAGCTAATAAAAATAAAGATAGCCGACATTGCTATATTAGAAATGTTACATGGCTCCCCCCTTAGAAAGTTGTCCTCAAAGCTGGAAAAGACCGGTAAATGCTCTCAGGCTCCCACATAGCATCTTTTTCGAGGTCCTACTATTTGATGAGGAATTCCTAAATTGTTGAGATCTAAGATGACCAACTCTAGACCACAAGACTGCTTCAAGTTGAAGAGTGATTTGACCTTCTTCATTAAGTACTGGAAGCTTCGTTTGGCACTGCACCTTTTGGCCAATAACCTGTTTGAGACACGATACATGAAAGACTAGATGGATGCGGGAGGATGGTGGAAGCTTCAATTGATATGCCACTTCACCAATGTGACGAACCACCTTGTAGGGCCCATAAATTCAAGGAGCCAACTTCTAATAGACTTGGTCTTCAAGGACAATTGCTTGTAGGGTTGCAGGTGCAAAAAGACCATACCTCCTACATTGATTTGGCATTTTGTACGGTGTGAATCCTGTTGTTGCTTCATGCAGTTCTAGGAAAAGGATTTCTGATTGGAGGGGTAGCAAGAGGAGTGATCGGGGCAGCGTTATTGGGAGGAGAGGAAGAACCAGATGTGTTGGGTGGAGGCGAAGCCATGCTGTTTAAGGAAGAAAGAAGACATTGGTCAAAACTATTGATATCAGGGGAAGTGTTGTGATGCTTACCAAGATTTTTGGGTTGGCGCTTCTTTTTGTTCATACACACATCCTCTAAAAGAACAATATGTTGTAATCGACTGTTCACTCGTGCCCAACTAGTAGGGGCAGCAGGTTTAATGATGCACTACAGGAAATTGAAGAACTCAAACAAATACTTGGAATACTTCTGAAAAAAAAAAATGTTTTGAAAAATACCTCTTATTGATCAACTTGAAGAGATGACCGCAAAGCGATAGGTCTCCCACATGATGGAATCATCGAGCAAAGAACAACAAATAATATCCAATAGCACGCTTAAAAACAGTAGAATTGGTTTGCACTTGAACAATTGTGAATTGCTCACAAAAGATAGATATTACATGGAGACAAAGGCTGTATAAATAGCCTTATGCATACTTAAATAAACCTACCTAACAGGCCTGATCGACACCTACTTCATCTAGGTTGGATGGGTGCTTTTAATACAGGCTTGACTTTGCATATGTGCACATGGGAGTAAAATAGTCAACATAGATGGCTAACATGAAGTAAATACTATAATCTAATATTTTAACACCACAAGGGTCTGACGACAACCGATACTTTACTTTTTTTCTCTTTTTGAATATAATATATTATTAATTAATTTATTTATTTATATATATATTTATTTAAATTTATTAATAAAGGGAAGGGAATACATGGGGGGAAAGGAGAAGACCGAGAGGGAGGCTATGTGGATCTTAACAATATAGTGATGAGGGAGATACCTTTTTGGATGTCGTTAACATATGGTGGTGCCTAGAAAATTGGTGGGTAAGGGAAATTGAAGGCCGGACCAGCTAACCAATGGAAGTTTCTTTGCTTGAATATCTACAGCAACCCTCATTTTCTTTACTGGTTTTTTGTCCTACAAATATGAATTGCACTCACGAATGGTGGGTACAATAATGAGCCACCATATGATCAATCTATAGACATTTAAAGGATTACAAGGAGGTATCGAGAGACAACTTTAGGAATAATGCATTGAGCTCCCCAGTCTAGAAAACAATGATTAGGTTGCAAAAAGCACATAGATCTGCCTTTTATCTGAAGCGGAAAATTATACAATCGATGGAAAACTCGGTAGAGTTTGCAAGCATTACACGATCGTTTCTCAAAGGAAATCAAGATCGTTGTCTAAATATTTAGTTGGTGTAAAACGAACTTTGTCATTTGTTGTATCAAACACTTACAACCTCCATCCAAAGAGATCATGTATAGTGAAAGTAATGTCCCCACTTTAGCCAACACATCGGGTGCAGTGTGACTTGCCTATCCATGCGGTTCCGTAGGCATAGTCAGCAGGTTAGGAACCATCTGGTGACTTGGAGGAGTGGATTTACTATTTTTAGTAAATTCAGTTATTGAATTATGGCCGAGCGGACAGTGGTATCATGATCTTTGCCGATTTGGGTGTCCAGTGATATGCTCAGTTTTGAGTTTGGGGTCCGTTTGGCTCTTTAAGTGGGGGACTTACTATTTTTAGTAAGTCGGCATGTTGGTGATATGGGAAACGGAAGCTACAGTTAATTAGTTTGGCGAAATGGGTATCCGTTTCTATATTTTATTTGAGGTCTTGATCTTGGGAAGGCAATTATTTTTGATACCCGCAAGCTAAATATGTTATATTTAAATGTTATTTAAGTTTAATGTTTAAATATATATATATATATATATATATTATATATATAGAGGGGTCATTTAATGAAATAGGGGGTATAAGGTGTGATGGAAAAAAATAAATAAATAAATACAAGAAAGGTTTTTTTAATTTAATAAAGTACTTCTTTCCCACTAGAAGGGGGTCGATCACCTCATGAGAGGGAAAAGTAAGTTGTGGTTTGTTATTAATCCCACATTGAGCAAGAATTGGGACGTGGGAGTTGTGAGCTAGTTTATATTGCTCATTTGAGAGCTGCTGGAGGGGGATGAGCATTTACTATTTTTTTCTGTATGAGAGTTCTTCTTTGTGAGCAGGAGTTCGAAGCTTCAGCTTGTTGGTGACGTAGCCCACCCTCAAGGACAGTGTTGTTGTGGTTGAAAGACACCATCACAATGCTTGGATTTTCAGTTTACAGGTGAAGAAGACATTGAAGGCAGTTTTCTAATAAATGTGTGAAGTTATCTCAGATCATATGCAGAGTTATTATCAAGTTTCCAGCTTCAATCTCTATTGGGCATTTTCCCCAGCTGGCCGAACAATTTTGGAAGGGTTTTTGGTGAGTTCGAGCTGCATATCACAAGAAAGACATTGGCATTGCTTACCAGCAGTTTTGTAGACTGTAATGAGGGTTCTAAGTCAGTTTTGAGAAGCATTTTAAGAGCAGCAAATAACCTACAGGGCAGCCGTGCCTCTGCAACATTGGGCCGTACATTTGCAGCCCCACGTGGGTGTTTGGGTCCATTTCTCATCGATTGCATTGGAGATACTTAGTGGAATTTGTTAAGCAGCAAAAAGGGGTATTTGTAACTATTTTCCAATCAATGGAGAAGTCAGTATTTTATAAGTTATGAGCAAAACATGTTTTTTCGTAGCTGATGCAAATTTCCAGTTTAATATCAGACCAGAGATTTTTACGGGTAAACTTATCTTTCTACATTTTCCTTCATTGGGTTTATGTGTTATGATAAAAAGAAGTTTGTGTCAAAATTTCATTGTATTTGGTTAAGTAGTTTGAAAGTTACGATAGTATTCATTTCCAGTGTGTGTTATCATTCTCAAAAGAAAAAAAAAAACATATATTGAAAAAACTACAAAAAAAAAATTACAAAATACCAAGCATTACCAAAAACAAAGCAGAGTATCAGTTCTCTCAGATTGGGGTTAGTCACTACAGTGGTATCAGAGCACAACTCTTCTTGCCAACCTGTTGGGTTGAATGAGTGGACACCACTACTACACCAGAAGGAATAGGGGTCTTGCTGAACAGGGAAATCCCCAGCCCGAGAGTGAGGAAGAGATGGGTGAGGAAAGAGGTAACAGGCAGCCCATTGACCCAGACAGGGAAATGTTTCAGATGTTTATGCAAGGACAGCAGCAAATACAGCAGACCATGGCTCAACTCCTTGGGATTATGACACAACAGATGAACTTAAACCAGCAGAACAATAACGGAAATGGGAACAACCGGGAAAATGGAAATGGTGATGGCTCCGTGAACAACGTAGGCGGGGTTAACCGAGGCACAGAGGGACAGAACACAGAGTAATAGGCCCTTGATGCCCACATTCATTCCCAGAGCAGCGCCACAGGAGGATCCGGAACCCACAGTACAGGAGATGCAGGCGGCATTTACTGATGAATGGAACCAAGCTAGTGAGGAGTTTCGTGCCGGTATGTCTTTCAGGGACTACATTGATATGAGAATGAGACAACAATCCATGTGGAGAGGCAGGAGAAACAATGACGGGGGCAGGATCTACGAGAGGAAAGTGGGAAAACTTACCATTCCCAACTTTGATGGTTCAGGGAAAACAACAGCACGTGCATGGGTCCAGAAAATGGACACCTATCTTCAGTTGAACAGAATGGCAGAGGATGAAGCCATCAAATATGTTGCTTTACATTTGGATGGGATTGCACACGAATGGTGGCACCACGGATTGGTGACCCTTGGACATGATCAAATCACAACATATGCTGAGTTCACTAACAGGTTGATTGATCGTTTTGATAAGAGGGATGCTGAGCTAGACTTCAAAGATTTGGCACAACTTAGACAGTCCGGTTCAGTTGACAGTTACATTGCAGATTTCCAGAAGATTTCCGTTCATGTGACTGATGTTTCAGAAAGGAGATTGATAGTTCTTTTTGTTGATGGGTTGGCAGATCCATTGAGAGGGCTAGTTAAAGCTTTTGATCCCCCTTCACTACACGAGGCTATCAAGAAAGCTCGTGACATGGAGACTACTGCCTCAAGGGGCAAGTTTCAGCACAAAGGAGGGGATTATAAGAAATTTAAGGATAAGAAACCTTTTTTCAAAGGAGGGGATCAGCAAAGAGAAAATTTTAAGAGGGAGAACAGCAATAGTACAAACGAATTGAGAAAGAAAAACCTTTGTTTCAGGTGCAAGGAACCATGGAACCCCACTCACAAATGTGGTGAGAAGGCAAAAATGAAGCAAATGGAGCACTATTCTAGTGGGGATTCAGATTATGAGGACGCTGATCAGCTAAGAGCAAGTGATAGCAGCAGCTCTGAAAATGAGGAAGAGATTCATATAGAACTAGAAAATGAAGGACCAGCAGCCCAACTATACAGTTTTTAGAGAGTAGCATCTTTTAAGGTGCGGGGTGTTCTTAATGGACAACGCATAACAACTCTCATAGATACAAGGGCTACACATAATTTTATTGATGAGAGTCTTGCGGTGAAGAGAGGACTTCCTTTTGAAACTTTCGATGGTTTCCGAGTGATGGTAGCCAGTGGGACTACAATCAGTTGCACAAAGAGGATTCCTAGATTACGGATGAGGTTGGGAGAGTATGAGCTGCAGGATGATTTCTACTGTGTGAACATCGGTGATACTGATGTTGTTCTAGGGATGCATTGGATGAGCTCTTTGGGGGAGTTCAGTATGAACCTAAAAAGTTTGGAGATGAAGTTCGAAGTAGGGGGCAAGAAGATTGTACTCAGAGGAGTTTCTGATGGCAGCCTCAGAACAGTTTCCTTCAGGAGGATGGAGAGATTTTTCAGGCATGATCAAATAGAATGGGCCGCGGAATGTATGTTATTGCCTACTACAAATGAGCAGCAAGGGAAAGAACACCATCCTGACATTCGTATTCTTTTGGACAAACACCATAAGGTGTTTGAAGATATACCTCCTGGTATACCACCCGACAGAGGGGCCGAGCACATTATAGAGCTAGAGGAGGGGACCAAACCGGTCATCACTACACCATATAGGCACCCCAAGAGATTGAAAGATGAGATCGAGAAAACCATAAAGGAGCTCTTGGCGATGGGTCACATAAGACCAAGCAAAAGTCCTTTTGCATCATCAGTGGTCCTGGTAAAGAAGAAGGATGGGACAATGAGGATGTGTGTTGATTACCGGGCCCTAAACAAGAAAACTATAAAGAATAAATACCCAATTCCCAGGATCGACGAGTTGATCGATGAGCTGCATGGAGCACGATTTTTCACGAAGATTGATCTTCGTTACGGATACCATCAGATCAGGATGAGGAAAAGTGATGTGGAGAAGACGACATTTCGATGCCATTATGGTCACTTCGAGTATTTAGTGATGCCTTTTGGGCTATCTAATGCTCCTGCCACTTTTCAGTCTCTTATGAACAGGGTGTTCAGAAGTCAACTACGTAGATATGTCCTTGTGTTCTTTGATGATATTTTGATTTACGAGCAGGACTTGGGAGAAGCACCTACAACACATTGATGAGATTACGGGAATCCTTGAGCGTGAGTCATTATACGCAAAGGAAACCAAATGCGACTTTGGCATGACAGAGTTGACATATTTGGGACATATAATCAGCGCAAGGAGAGGTTCACATGGATCTGGAAAAGGTTAAGGCAATCATGGAGTGGCCTACCCCCACAAACCTATCCCAGCTTAAGGGATTTTTTGGACTATGCGGTTTCTACAGGAGGTTTGTTAAGGGTTTTTCGCAAGTAGCGGCACCGCTTACGGACCTAACGAAGAAAGGGGCGTTTGTGCGGTCGGATGCAGCACGGGGGTGTTTTGACGAGGTTTAAACAGTTGGTATGTTCTAGTCCTGTTTTGGCCATTCCAGATTTCAGTAGACCATTTGAGCTCGAATGTGATGCTTCGGGAGAAGGCATTGGGGCGGTTTTGATGCGGGATAAACACCCCATAGTTTTTGAGAGTAGAAAATTGAGGGGGCAGAGAGAACTTATCCCATTTATGACAAGGAGATGCTAGCTATCATGCATGCCCTTGTTAAATTTTGTCAGTACTTGGCAGGAAGCAAATTCATTGTAAAAATAGATCACAACAGCTTGAAGTATTTTATGAACCAGAAAGATCTTAATGAAAGACAGCAAAAATGGGTGAGCAAACTTCAAGCGTTTGACTTTGATATAGTGTATGTGAAAGGGAAGAAAAATATAGTAGTTGACGCTCTGTCTAGAAGACCACATCTGTGTTCAGTGGGTATTATTTCTGAGGATTGGAAAGAGTTGATTCAGGCAGATTATGCCAAGGATGAGTGGGCAACTAATATCATTGGGGGATCTATACAGGATGACAGGTACACAGTTGTAAATGGGCTGATTATGTACAAAAATAGGGTCTATCTGGTACCTAATTCTCAGTTTAGGGGAACAGTGTTGCGAGCTCTACATGACTCACCGTTAGTAGGGCACCCGGGGTTTTTTAAAACTTACAGACAGGTGAGGGAGCGATTCACATAGAAAGGACTCAAATATGATGTTCTCAAACATGTAAAGGAATGTGGGGTATGCCAGCGAGAATAAGGATGAACACACTAGCCCGGCGGGACTCCTACGGCCATTGCCCATTCCAGACGGGAAATGGGAAAGCATATCTATGGACTTCATAACTGGGTTACCTACGAGTCCGGGGAGAGATTGCATTTATGTGGTGGTAGATAGGTTGACTAAGTTTGCACATTTCTATGCCATTGCATCTACTTACTCAGCAGTTCAGGTGGCCGAATTGTTTTTTCGAGAGGTGTTCAGGTTACATGGCTTGCCAAAATTCATTGTCAGTGACAGGGATAGCCGCTTCATGAGCCATTTCTGGCAGGAATTGTTCAGACTAAGCGGGACTCAACTTACTCCGAGCACTAGCTATCACCCACAGACTGACGGACAGACGGAAATTGTCAACAAGTGGGTCGAGGGCTACTTGCGTAACTACATTTTTGTGCAGCAGAAGGCTTGGATCAAGTGGTTGCATTTGTGCGAATATTGTTACAACACCACTCACCACATGTCTATCAGGATGACCCCCTTTATGGCTTTGTATGGGTATGATGCAACTGCGTTTATCGATTTACTTATTCAGGATTGCAGGGTACCCAAAGCACAGGAGATGCTACAGGACAGCCAGGATATTTTGAGGATTTTGAAGGATAACATACAGCAAGCACAAAACCAACAGAAACAGTATGTTGATAAGCATAGAACAGAGCGCAGTTTTGCAGTTGGTGATTTGGTATACTTGCGTTTGCAGCCTTACAGGCAGTCCACTCTCAAGAAGAGTGGGAAGGAGAAGCTGAAGCCTCGTTTTTATGGGCCTTTCAGGATCACCAAGAAGATAGGAGAGGTAGCTTATGAACTTGAGTTGCTTGCAGACATCAGAGTACACAATGTGTTTCATGTGTCTCGCCTCAAGAAGGCGATTGGACAAAATGTTACTCCTTCTGTTGAGCTTCCTCCGCTTGATGATGATGGGTGGCTTATTTTGACTCCCGAAGCTATTATGGATACCAGGGAGAGAAGACCGAGGAGCAGGATTATTACAGAATATCTAGTTAAGTGGCAAGGGTTGCCTGTGGAGGATGCAACTTGGGAAGATGAGCACATTTTACAGCATCCAGCACTCCAATTGCTTGAGGACAAGCAATTTTGGGGAGGGAGGACTGTAATGTCCCCACCTTAGCCAACACATCGGGTGCAGTGTGACTTGCCTATCCATGCGGTTCCGTAGGCATAGTCAGTAGGTTAGGAACCATCTGGTGACTTGGAGGAGTGGATTTACTATTTTTAGTAAATTCAGTTATTGAATTATGGCCGAGCGGACAGTGGTATCATGATCTTTGCCGATTTGGGTGTCCAGGTGATATGCTCGGTTTTGAGTTTGGGGTCCGTTTGGCTCTTTAAGTGGGGGACTTACTATTTTTAGTAAGTCGGCATGTTGGTGATATGGGAAACGGAAGCTACAGTTAATTAGTTTGGCGAAATGGGTATCCGTTTCTATATTTTATTTGAGGTCTTGATCTTGGGAAGGCAATTATTTTTGATACCCGCAAGCTAAATATGTTATATTTAAATGTTATTTAAGTTTAATGTTTAAATATATATATATATATATATATAGAGGGGTCATTTAATGAAATAGGGGGGTATAAGGTGTGATGGAAAAAAATAAATAAATAAATACAAGAAAGGTTTTTTTAATTTAATAAAGTACTTCTTTCCCACTAGAAGGGGGTCGATCACCTCATGAGAGGGAAAAGTAAGTTGTGGTTTGTTATTAATCCCACATTGAGCAAGAATTGGGACGTGGGAGTTGTGAGCTAGTTTATATTGCTCATTTGAGAGCTACTGGAGGGGGATGAGCATTTACTATTTTTTTTTGTATGAGAGTTCTTGCTGTGAGCAGGAGTTCGAAGCTTCAGCTTGTTGGTGACGTAGCCCACCCTCAAGGACAGTGTTGTTGTGGTTGAAAGACACCATCACAATGCTTGGATTTTTAGTTTACAGGTGAAGAAGACATTGAAGGCAGTTTTCTAATAAATGTGTGAAGTTATCTCAGATCATATGCAGAGTTATTATCAAGTTTCCAGCTTCAATCTCTATTGGGCATTTTCCCCAGCTGGCCGAACAATTTTGGAAGGGTTTTGGTGAGTTCGAGCTGCATATCACAAGAAAGACATTGGCATTGCTTACCAGCAGTTTTGTAGACTGTAATGAGGGTTCTAAGTCAGTTTTGAGAAGCATTTTAAGAGCAGCAAATAACCTACAGGGCAGCCGTGCCTCTGCAACATTGGGCCGTACATTTGCAGCCCCACGTGGGTGTTTGGGTCCATTTCTCATCGATTGCACTGGAGATACTTAGTGGAATTTGTTAAGCAGCAAAAAGGGGTATTTGTAACTATTTTCCAATCAATGGAGAAGTCAGTATTTTATAAGTTATGAGCAAAACATGTTTTTCTGTAGCTGATGCAAATTTCCAGTTTAATATCAGACCAGAGATTTTTATGGGTAAACTTATCTTTCTACATTTTCCTTCATTGGGTTTATGTATTATGATAAAAAGAAGTTTGTGTCAAAATTTCATTGTATTTGGTTAAGTAGTTTGAAAGTTACGATAGTATTCATTTCCAGCTGTGTGTTATCATTCTCAAAAGAAAAAAAAAAATATATATATTGAAAAAACTACAAAAAAAAAATTACAAAATACCAAGCATTACCAAAAACAAAGCAGAGTATCAGTTCTCTCAGATTGGGGTTAGTCACTACAGAAAGCTTCGAAAAATATCTTCACAATGTGTTGAGAAAGCCTAAAATCCCTAAATTGATATTCCACAATGGTGAAATTTTGAAATTTGCGAATGAAACAACAAAATTATAAGGTGGAAACTGATCATGCTAGGCCCTGATACCACATGTTACACAACAACTTCCAGAAGTTAGCAATTACTAGAAACAAACCAATAATGCGTAAATAAATATTCAAATCCAATTACTAGAAAATCAATGAATAATAATCAAATCCCAAATTCCGATCAATGCAAATCCTTAACCACTTGGAGAGGGAGAAGTCTCATATGTGCAACAGATGGGATTTAAATCCTAATATGAAAGATAATTTCCTAACTAACACAATTCCTCCTATTTATAGATTAAATCAACATTAACCGTTACCCTAATGCTCAAGGGCCGACTAACTAAACCTAGGGCCCAAGCTAATAAAAATGAAGATAGCCGACATGGCTATATTGAAACTGTTACACAAGTGTTCACTCATGAAGGTGATGTGTGAGTGTTCGTGCAAGATCATTGGAAGTGTGCAAACACTATTAGAGAAGAGCCCTTGGTTGACCAAACAGGAGGGGGGCCATTGAAGAGGGTTAGTCCATTTGGTAAGAAGTGGCATGATAGTTGATTGTCTGCAAGCGAACAAGGGTTTTGGGGGACTGCCCTTGGCCTTACAAGACTTTTATAAAGCCTTCCAAGGCTGAAGGGAAATTGTCTGATGGCAACCAATTGCCCAAAGAGCAACATTGGCCGTTTGAGGTATGCACTTTGCTGTCCAATGACAAGGGGTTTTGTGGTTGAGAGAAGTGGTTGCCCCTAGGTTGGGTGACGTGGGCACCACCATCTAAACACAAGACTAAGCCATGTGAGAAGGGAAAACAACTATCCGAGTGAAGAAGTAAGTCGTCTATATTGTCTGGGAAGAAAACCTAGCTACCAAAGAGAAAGTGTGAGCCATCAGGAGAGGGATGTGTCGATTCTTGGTTGTCTAGAGGTTGAATTGACGATAGGAGGCCATTTGGAAAATGTGTCATCAAATATGGCAAGGGTACCATCTTAAAAGGTCATTGGGTTGTCTAAGGCAACATTGCCATCTGAGAGGAGTGGATAGTTGAAAAGTGCAAGGAGGTTGTCTAAGGGAACGTGAACATTTAGAAAGTGTCAGTCTTTGTCTAGAGTGGAAAGGTGGTTGTCTGCTAGACAGGTAGTTGGGTCGTTTGAAGTTGGGGCCACCCAACCAACGGAGCTAGGCATCGAGAAGTGGTCGACGGATCCATCCGTCAAAGCCATTTGGGAGCAGTCGACAAAGCTAACCATTTGGGACCAACCGTTTAGAGCAGGCTGTTAGGGCCAACCATCAAGGATAGTCCGACGAGAACAACCACTAGGAGAGATCATTAGGGCGTAACTGCTTGGTGTTGGTTGATAAGATCATATGGACTAGTTGTCTAGGGCTTGTTGACAGGGTCCACAGTCAAGGGTTGGCCATCTGACCCAACCGTTCAGAGTTGATCAACAAGGGCCATCTTCTAGAGTTGTATGAAGCATGCCACATGAGGGAACTGTATAGGGAGTGTTGTTGGGGCTGTATGGCAGCAATAGACGATTTGAGTAGCACACAAATACAAAAAGTGGGTAGAGTGGAGGCCACCAAAATGCAGATGATGGGAAAAATTCATCTCAGATAGTAAAGGTTACAATGGTTCAACCCTTGACCCCATAAGGAGTGTTTCCCCATGTCCTTGCAAAGGGGCTCCCACCCCTTTGATCCCCAACACAAGTAGCAATGGGTGTTGCCCGTCATGTTGGTGATGCGGCCGATTGCATGAAGTGGAGCAAGCAATTGAAAGCGAAGGTTTTGTTGTCAATAGTCTGAAGTGAAGCCAATTGTAGAAGATGCATGGAATAGACAAAAGCCAAAGGAGTGTGATAAGAGATCAAGTATTGCATTCAGTGCTTCTATCCCCAATGTTCACTTCATGTTTCAATGAGGATGCTGACAAGTTTAGTGGAGGGGATAGATGTAGGCAGATGATTTGACATGTTTGCATGGGTGATGTGCAAGAGCATAGGAATATGTAGACAAGAATTGTCATATGTGTGTGTTTGCAATGTAGTGTTGTGTATGTGGCAAATGTTTGTAATAGTATAATTCAATGGAATGGGGTATTTTGAAATGTTTTATGTATATGGGCAGTTGGTGGTAGTTGCCAATCACCTATTGGTCCCATAATACCTATAAGTATGCATCTATGTGAGAGATGCTTGGTGTGCTTGTTGGTAGTGTTGTTCTTCGAGATATTGTGTTTGGATCATGATGATGTATTGCAAATAGTTGTGCAGGATACATGCTTTGTCCATAGTGTATCCATTTGTACCTTAAGTTATTTCCATTGTATACTTTTGTTTATAGAAGTTGTAATGGAACCATATTGTAGTGTGTTGTATTCCATTTCTACAGTGATGAAAATACCTATCATGTTGGGACACTCTCCTCGCTTGTCTTGTCATGTTTTTGTTCCAACAGAACGGGCAGATACCTATCTCTGTAAAAATAAATAGAAGTGCCCCATATCATATTTTTATCATACATTATCACAAACATATGTTGTCATTGTACTCAATGCGACAACACCTATGTGACAACAACAGATATGCAGGACAAAACACATGACAAATTTATGTACACAACATGCAGCTTAATCTAACTGCTGGCTGTATTGGTTCTTGAGGTGGTGCCCCAAGAAGAGCTACACTTTGTACCTGGCACCTCTTTCAAGGATGAAATCAATTTCTTTTGAAGGTTTTAAATGCTACTATTCTAATCTCTCCAGTGGAATGTCCTCGTCTAGCAATTTTATGACTCATATAGAGCATGATTAAGATTGCATAAATGAGGATCTCTAATGATTTACTTAGTCTTTATATCCGCTAATTATAACTCATTCCAATTCATTAATCATTTCTGGCATGTGACATAATGTATATATCATATTCATTCTATCTAGGCAGCCTTTGTGGGCCTTGAGAGTAATCCTGTTGCTTGCAAGCTTATTTAAGTAGTTTCTATGGCTTCTACTGTGGTTCTTTAATCCAATGGTTCTTTGTGACTGTAACCAATTGAATCATCTGATAAGTATCATGTCTTTGGTGCGTTCTATACTTGTTTTTATATGGTTTTCAACTTTTCTATGGTCAAAACTTCCCTTTGAATGCAATTTTTCAGATCTAATTATACGAAGTGCTCTGAGTTGCAAAGTTATTGTTTGTTTGCAGGGGCATAGCCAGACACTGCAATTATCTTGGGGACATACTTTTAGCTTTCTCTTTTAGTTTGCCCTGTGGGGCAAGGTATGGATTTCTGATACCTTCTTCTATATTTACTTATCTGACATCAAACTTACTTTCCACGGGTACATTGTATTTCTCTAACAATATTTTTGAATATCTTTGCAGCTCTCCAGTTCCTTACTTTTACCCTGTTTATCTGCTAATCCTTCTTATTTGGAGAGAAAGAAGAGACGAAGCAAGATGTCGTGAAAAGTACAAAGAAGATTGGGTTAACTACTGCAGAGTTGTACCATGGAGAATATTGCCATATGTGTACTAGTTTAATTTCAGCCTTTTGTCTTTATTGCCAATTATTTTTGACTGGTATTATGTTGCAACGTGGGAAAAACCCACTTGCTCGTGCGTATGAATTTTGACAAATATTATTTGATCTGGGTTTTTCCATTTTATTGCAAGGTAATCAACATATGCCATATGCACTTGTTTGTGGAGTAGCTAATTTGATGCGTATTATAGGTGTGTTAAAACCTGCTGTATAGGGACAAACCATTTATTTGGAGTTAGAATACTTTCAGGATTGTTGATTGTTATTTGCCCCTTGCCAATAAAAATATAGAAGGTGTGGTGATCATGATGCTCCTTGCAATATCCACGAAAGGTTAGGATGTCAGAGCAAATGGAAAGTCTAAAAAAGCTTAACAAATGAAGCAAAATTATTTTTCCAGAAGTCCATTCCTTGTTAACAGTGGTTTTATTTTTGTTGTGTGCTTTTTTTTATACAGTTATGCTTGCACAGGTGAGATAAAATAGAATTTAGATTGTTTCCTCTTTGTTAGTGCAAATATTCCTTCTTTCCACTATGAAGAGCTGACATAAGGCCAAGTGAATCTTATATCCGTTTATTGTCAAATATGTATCTAAGATAGAAACTTATTACGTACATGAAAGTTGAGGATATGATCTTATTTCCATATTTTTTGGATCATTGCTTGTTTCATGACTGTATCAGTATCTATAAATGATTGTAATTTCAACATGTTCTATACCATCATATAAGTATATAATAATCTGGGCATGGATGTGATTGAAACTAATGTGAAAAGTATGAGTTAATGGTAATCATGCTAAATGTTTAGCCTCCTGGATTGATTAATCTCTACATACGAAAGCATTAATAAGATCTAGATTAGAGCATTGATAGATGAGGTAATCGTTGTGGACTGTGGTATATATGGGATTAAAACAAGCCCCATTCGTATTACATCATGATCATGTTAATAGAGTATTGTAACGACATCACATGACTTATGACAAGATTCAAACCTGGGTCTTCATATTTTTTATTTTTTTTTTAAAGCGAAAAACCCCTTGTGGGGCTGCCTTGGTCTAAGAGACCACGAACAGGGGGTTCTACACCGTCAAATTCACCCGGGGGTCGCACCCAGCCCTGCCCGCACCAACATTATCAATTGGATTTTGGGTACCCAATTCAGCTTTTTGGTAGGGTGGAGATTCGAACTTGGGACCTCCCTTGGAGGATTGCCCTCTCCTCTCCAACTCACCTACAACACCTGGCTTCTAATTTATAGTGGAACACCCCTTTCGAGGTGCCACTTTCAACAGGTTGGGCATAGGAGGAATGGAGCCTTGTCGGCCTCTACCAGCACATAGGACATTCCTAACTATACCATATATCTGCAGGATGGAGACAAGGGGAATGGAACCTGGGTCGGCCTCTACTAGCACCCAGGGCATTTACCACTACACCACAACAAGCGGATCTTGGGTCTTCATATTAGGAGCCCACATTTTTAACCAATTGAGCTCGTCACTTTATAAATGTTAGGTTTCATCCATGTGATTGAAACCTTGGCTTATGGTGTGTAACTCTTGGTTCCCCGCCACTTGTTTCAAACCCATTGGCAATTGTAGACTATACCTAAATAGAGGAACAACCTTTATGTTGGCTGGCATACAATTTAATTGTCAGCTTTTTTTCTTGACGGACACAACCTTAATCAGCTTAGACCATTTGAAGGATTTTAAGCAAGAACTGACCATGCTGGTGAAAGCTCAATTAGTTTGGATGAATAACACACATTTTGCCCTTCAAGGGCTTACGTGCTTTCTTTTCTTGCTTCTAGATGAATAAATTTTCTTTATAACCATGTTGAGCAATTAGTGTTAAGTAGTTTTTGTTCATTGAAGTCAATCCAACCTTTTTTCAATATTAAATAAAATAACATTATTAATTTTTTTTGTTCAAGGTGGTTGATAAGGAATCCTTCCAGTTGTTCGAAATTATATGGTGAATTTTATCATTGAAACCATATTTTTATTTATGATGAATAAATTCAACAAGAAGATGCACTCGAGTATTTGATATAAATCACATGTTATTTTAATTGGCATTTACAATGCTAGCAAGGGAAAACAAAGTCTTTATATAGTATATTTTTCTACATACATTCAAACTTTCATGTATGCATTTACATCCTTTAAGAAGGCTAGAAACAAGATTGCCCTACAGATTTCATATACCTTTCTTGATGGTGAACTTAAAGAAAGCCCTTTAGTAATTGATAAGAGAGATGAACTTATTTCTAACCAAATATAGCCATTAGACATGAACTTACCATAGACTTTTTCTTTTTCTTTTTTAAGTGCAATGAGTGGATTCCATGATTGATTAGGCACTTTACTCAATTTGAAATTTATGCGAGTCTTTCCTGCTATCATACAAATATTACTAGTAATAGGTTTTATGGTAATTCAATTCATTTATCTTTTCAAGTTTGTGGATATCAATAACCTTATGACATGATCACAATTTTAAAATTTATGCTTATGGCTATGTACCAGAGTTCATAATCAACAATGTAGAAAAAGGTGTAAAATGTTCTTTGAAAATGGGAACCATACATTAGATTCATTTATTGATCTTCGTTGCTTACTGGTTCGCATTCCCTCCAATACCCCTCACGAACGATCGAATCCCGGAGTAAGCCGCAAAAACTCTATTCATCTTTTCCAAGGGGGCTCTTATATAAGGGCCGGTCCGGGTCCATAATTTCCGACATGACATCAGCCTCTCTATTTTAAGGCAGCAGAGATTCAAAAACACTGCCCGTCATATTCGAGGGAGTAGCTTCGAAGCGTCAGACAAATCCCACCCCTTGCCCTTGCCCTTTGAAATATGGGGGGGGAGAGCTCAAAAGGGCCATATTACATAAAGAGAAAGAATCATAGCCGCCCCCCTCTCTGTTTTAAAAAGGGCCCGGGGCTTTGCCATTCAATTCAAAGGGCTCTTGTTTTAAAAAGGGGAGGGGCCTTGCCTTGCCTTTAAAATGGAGGGGCCGAGGGGAGGGGAGAGGAGAGCATCTTTTTCTTTTCAAAACGCCCTCTCTCCCTATCTTAAGGAAAAGGGATCTACGGCCTCTCGACCCTCTCTATATAAAGGTTCGGGTTTGGTTGGGAAAGATTAAACCGCTCTTTCCGAAACGTTTTCTGTTAAGGAAGAGGATGATGAACCGGGGCCCGAGCTACCTATGATAAAGAATAAAAGGTATATAAAACGTCGCCTTATTCACTTGTTCGAATAGAAGAGAAATATGGGATACTTGACAGGGGTCAAGCCCTAAGCTTATCTCTTTCCGATATCATAATGTTTGTTTCAAAATATATTCCTATCCCCGCTTTCAGCCCGCGATACGACATAAATAATGCTGCCGCCCCAAACTTCAACTTAATATATGTCTGGGTATAAAGCGCTCCCCTTTTTAAATAGAGAGGCCCCCCATGTTTTAAAAAGGCCCTTTTAAATTAAATGGTGGGGGAGAGGGTTTCGTTCCGTTTCGTTTCTAAAGCTCCCCCTTTTTTAATAGAAGAGAGGTTGGCTTTCAACCCTTTAGAATAAAAGGCTCCGTCCCTCTCTTCTAAAAGGCGTCGAAAAGGTTCTAGGAATCTTTAAAAGCTATCACGGCTCTTCTCTATTCCCCTTTCTCTCCAGTCCGCTTTAGCCCCTAATTCCCCCTACCTCTCGGCGCAGAAGAAAGGGTATTGAGAAACAGCAGGAAGAGGGAACGATGAGACAAAGGAGTTGGGTACCTTAATAGGGAGAGGGGCTTCCCTTCCTTCTAGTTTCGGTAGAGGGGGCCATTCAAGCCTTCTTGAATTCATGTTGCTATTTGGTGTTCATTAAGCATTAAGATTTATGAGTGCTATGAATGTTGTAACCTAGATGGGGAAAGACCAAAAAAACAAAATTTAGCATGAAATTTTTTCAGCTATTTAGTTATTTTTTTGATATTATTGTTACATAAAGTTGACAAAAGGGTCAAGTACCCCAATGTTAATAAGGGCTAGCTAAAATCCTTTATTGATTAAGGTAATATAGTTGACAAGTAAGCAACTATGTGTATGCCAACTAATTGCATTCTTTGTGGTTATTTTTCCTTAAAACAATGCTTCCAACCTCTAGAAATGCATGATATGTTGAGGAATCCTATTAAGATAAGGACCTTTACATATAACTTATCCCTAGGTAAGAGAATGTGAAACACTTCAAAATAAAATGATGGTGAGATGTAATAGTTATTGCATATAGCACTCGTATACCTCTTAAGATTGACTTGGGTACAAATCATAATGTTCCACCTACCAAAATTTAAATTTACTTGTTAGCCTTATTGTTTCACTTTTTAATTTTATTTTATAGGTCAAGGATATATTTTGATAATATATTATTATTATTTTGTTATTTGTAGTTGAAGCATTTTTCACATTAATCTTACCAGACCGTGCCCATTTAAAGCCACTTCACTTGTTTGTTGCAATTGTTTTATTGTACGTTTTAGTAATTGGAGTCATTCCATTTGGATTTCTCTAAATCTCTCTCTTTTATTTGGATGTCTTGTACTTTAAAATAAATACAATGGCAGCCTATAAATCTATTCTCTATGTGGTAACCCTTGTATTTAAAAACAAACTAATAACATGTTGACATGTGATATTATTGGATCTATGCAAGTCTATTGTAAAGAGTATAAATATCATTATTCATAAATCAATTAATCATTATTTATATTTTTTCTCTTACAAAATTATTTTGTTATTCAAGAACACTTTCAAATTTTGTATTTTATTTGTTGTTACATTGTGATTTTTCTCTTTATTGTGTTGATTACATTTTATTCTCTCTTTTCATGATTATCAATTTCCTCATGAAATTAAAGCGAGTGAGAACCTCCATTACTGTTGAATTGCATGAATGAATGTGCTTGCAAAGTTGCACTTCAACAATTGAAAGAAAGGAAATTAACTCTTTCAACCTGCAAATTCAAGTTGAGTAAAGTAAGATTAATAAAATGCTAGTAAAGTAAATCTAATGGAAAAGGGGGTGCAAGAAATAAAACAAATACAAGTAGTGGCCATAGTGATATTAGTGTTGATCAAATAGTAGCATTTAGAAGTGATTGAATAACACCAGTGTGATTGAATATGTACATAACTTACAATAATAAAAGGAATAACATAAAGTGGATGGGTAGAGCCACAACTAGTGTGCATCCATAAATCAAGAGATCAAAGAACACAATTGATCCATTAATGTCATGTGCAATCTTTTCATTAATAGAAGTTTGATGTCAAAATGTACAATTTATATCACAAAGTGTAACTCTACTATTCACAAATGACCAAACTATCCTTACAATAGAGCCCTTAGCTCCTATTAATAATAAAATTTTCACCTAAAAGTTATTTGAAACAAAACATTTCTACTCTTAGTAATGTTGGAATTAACACCTATTTTCATAAACAAACAAAAGCTATCCATTCACTCAAATCTTATACAGAAAGTGAGATATAATTAATGAATGCCCTTAGGCACCATAAACAATTTTGTATTATCCATGGATAAATATTACAACACTTCAATTCAATTGATGGAGTGGTGTGTTATGAATATTTGATGTCAATTGAAAGTTATTTAAGAGGTAGTTGTAACCAATACGACCACTAATGACAAATGACCTCTCTTGTATATATTCTATTACATTAATGAATAAAGACATGTAACTGATTTTCTACAACATATGGTGTCAAAGAAATTATTGTTCTATAGATGAGAAGAAGGTATGTGATAATGCTACATATGGATTGTTATGCTAGATTGTTTTAACAATAATGTGTCTTTTGTTTGTGCGAAGAGGACATTATGTTGATTAGATTGAAGAAGAATTGTTTTTTCTTGTTTGTATTTGTGTTTGCATATTTGCAAGCATTCCTTTTTATCTTCGAAAGGATCTGTCAACACTTGAAGTTAGAGTCGTCCGAGTGTTTGTGTTAGAGCAATTGTAGTTACGATATTATTGTTGTTGTCTTGTGCAAAATTTGTGTTGTCTAAAGTCATGTGGCAAATGATTTGAACATGTTTTCATCCTTAGCATATCGTGATGCATCCATGTTGGATTTGCAAGTTTCAAATGAAGAAGGGTCATGTGATGACTAGGTCATCTAGATGATTGCTTTGTTCTTGCCATCTAGAAACTTTCACAATTTGAAGATATATAGGGTCTTTGCGAATGTGGCATTTAAGAGGTTGTTGTGACAAATATGCAATTCACAACTTTGGAGAACTTGCTTGATGCATTGAGTGAAGGTCATTAAGAGAAACGGGTAGATAGGCACTTTGAGCTTGAGATAGCTAGGATTTTTTGCTTGCATTAAAGAATTGTGTCAATCCAAATGTGTTTTTGCATCAACATGAGATGAGAGAAGAGGGAGTGTTGTTCAAAGACTTGTTGCACATGGAGACATGGAGTTCACACACTAAGATGTTGATTTAAGAAATGAAGACAATTTTTAAAGGAGGTGAATTTTATTATGCATGGAGTTGTATTGAACATGAGCTGCTAACTATTCGTGCACAGAAGTTTTGAAGTGGTTTGATCCTATTGTATGCAAAGAAACAACATCATCCTATGAGAAAAGAGATGCTAAACCACACTTAAGCAGATCATTGAAATTATAGTAGTTATACACAATCTAAGATTGACCCTGCAAATTTCAAGCTTGATTGGAACCATAGCATGAACACAGGCACTTAATCTATGTGAGTACAAATCATTGTCAATCGTGTTGTCCATTTTGTGTTGTGTCATTCGAATGCATACCATCCAAGTTTGTGGATAGAATTCTATGCACCAACTTGTATGTGCATAATTTAGAGGATGTTGTGTTGAAGATCATGGTGCAATTGTGTTCTTGTTGATGCGTCATTCAAAAAATGTATAACTTATTGTCTGCCTAACACATAAATCCTAACTTGTCATCTGATAGCATTATCAGAGGCGAAGATTTGTTTTGCATACAAATTGAGATTGTTGAATTTAAGATTGATGATGAGGATTTTATGATCAACCACACATTGATTGTCATTATCATCCAACTAGGATTGTACGTAAGTGTGCTGTGTTGAATGGATAAAAGCTTGCTTTTTATCCCACATTCATTGGTGGAATGACCTTACATCATTTAAATATTCATTGTCACAAACATTTTAAAAGGAGTTGAACAAGGAAGCTTCCAATTGACAACATTTAAAAAGCATTACTATCAAGAAGAAAATGATGACAAAACATTTTCCCACTTGAAGCACGTTTGAATTTAGTTGGTTGTTGGCTAATATGATAGTTGGTGTAATTGATCCTTATGTTAGACAGTTCAAATATGTGAATTCAAAAGAATTTTTGTTCCTAATGTTTGTTGACTGTAGGTGACAAGATAGTGGTTTCATTATTTTATTACTTTGGAACATTGAAGGAATATTCTTAGGATAATTCAAGACGGAGGGAAAGGACTTCAATCCCCCACGCCTGATTTTTTTCCCTGTGATACCTTGTTGATATCTCACATTTTGAGGCATTAAACGTTGAGTGTAGGTGTATATACTCATTAGAAAGTTCTTCTGAAATTGCTAACCTATTTTGATTAAGGAGGGAGAAGCATTTGAAGCACATATGGAAAAAAACATATATTATTGAGAAGTTTGAAGGCTAAGACTTTCATACATGGCAAGTGAAGCTCCAATTAGTGGTAACAAAAAACAAATTTGTAGGATGTCATTGATTTGCCAAGTTCGATGGATATTGATGAATAAACTAAATGAACTACAAAATATCATAAAGCAATGACTCTCATTAGACTCTATATACATCACATAAACCTCTCAAAGACTAAAAATAAGTTTGGTATGGATTCAATGCTCTATTTGGATCACATGCATCAAGTGTAAAAGTGGTTCTTAAGTAGAATTGTTTGGATTGAAGATGATAGAAGGGGAAAATTTTGACAATCACATAAGCAAATTCCTTTCTCTTTTGAATCAACATGCAAGAATTAATGCTACAATGTGCAATGATTATGCCAAGGTTATTTTATCGAACAACATGCCTGCTAGTATGGTATTCACATTGAATAAGATTAATGTCAGACTAGAAGATATAATTTCTTCATTAATTGATGAAGAAAATTGAATCAAGAAACAAGACGCACTTATAGAAGAAATTGTATTATTGATGAAGAACAAGCTTAATGTTACCTCTAGAGCTAGTCAGTCATCCTCAAAGGCAAATAAAATTTCGAAGAATATATTCATATGTTTTGATTGTAAGCAAAGAGGTCATGTTATAATGAATTATGTTCAACGAGCAAAGGATCTTATAGAAAATAAGTTAAACAAAGGCAAGGAAACAATGGTCACTAATGACAATGAAAGTGATGATGATGAATGTAGTTGTGACACATATTAAAGATCCTTATTTTAAGGACAAAGAGGGAGAATATGTTTTTTGAATTAAAACAAAGAATGTACTTATGAATAGTTGTGTCCCTATTCACAAGATGAAGATGTATTTGTGATTGGTTGAGTGTGTCCATAATCACAGAGGTGTTGTAGATGGTTGTGTTTGTCCCTATCTACAACCTTGATGATTGATAGTGTGTGTACCCCTATCCATATTTGATGTAAAACCATGGATAATTGTGTTTGTCCTTATCCTTGGTCATATGGTGAACAATTGAGTGTGTCCTAGTTCAATCATGGATAATGTGTCCTAATCCATGAATTTTGGAGTGTTGGATGAACTTTTGTGTGTGTCCAAGTTCATCATCTAGTTCTTTAAATTGTTGTCTACTTCTATATTGATGTAATAAGGGGGGAATGTTATGAAATTTTAATGTCAGGTAATAGGTAGACATAGGTAGTTGTAACCAATATGGTTATAGTTATTAATAGAAAATGCCCTCTCTTGTATATATTCTATTGCATCAATGAATAAATCCATGTAGTCGATTTTATACAACATGGTGGAGGGTATATATACCAATAACAAAATCTCAATTACATAAACAAGTTAAGCTAAACTAACATAACAATAAGGCTTTAGGTTAATTACAAGTTATAAGGTGGGTTTAACCATAACAAGGTTAATTGCAACTCATAGGACTTACATAATTAAATAATACATAGTAAATTAAACATATTTGTATAATAATTTTCCATAGGAAAATATAGGATTGCATCATACAATGTCGGCCTCAACCATAACTCAAATTAAACTTCCAATGCCTCATAATTTGAACTAAAGGGCCAAGAAGATAAGGCATTAGTGATAGTAAATGTCATGCATAAGCTTTTCATTATTAGTAGTGTGATGTCAAAATGTAAAATGTAATATCACAAAGTGCATCTCTATTATTCACAAATGATCAAAATATCCTTACAATAGATCCCTTAGATCCTATTTATATTCACCTAAAAGTTACTTGAAATAAAATATTTCTACTCCTAGTAATGAGGAATTCACGTCTATTTCTAGAAACAAATAAATGCAATCCATCCACTCAAATATTATATAGAAAGTAAAAGACACAATATTAAGGGGTGTCCTTAGGCACCATAATCGTTGTATCATTCGTGGATAAGGATCACAACACTTCAATTCAATGGATAGATTGGTGGGGATATTGATACGAGTAATAAATCCTCGTTACATAAACAAGTAGACCTAACTTGACAAGAAGGATTTAGGTTAAGTACAAGTTATAATGTGGGTTTTACCATAACAATGTTAATTGGTGTCCATAGGGATTACATAACTAAATAACATACCTTAAATTAAATATATCTAATACAATGATTGCTTATAGGCCTATACAATATTGTATCACACAATGTCAGCCTTAGCGATAAGTTAGATTACATTTTTAAAACCCCCACATAATTTAAATAGAGGGGCCAAAGAGAGAAGATATTAGTGACAATGAATTCTCTGTCCACCCCCACAATGGATTCTCTATTGGGTCGCTATACTTGAGGAAGTCTTAATCGAACCCCCTCATCTTCTAGAATTTTAATTATGTGAAGATACATCTACACAAGAATCTCCTCAGGCTGGATAGTAGTCACCATTGCCCATGTAAGATACTCTCATACGTATACAAGGAAAACCTCCTCTTTAAATCCATATGAGGAAGATAGACCAAGAATACCCTCTCAAAAACTGCCCCAATATTCTATAGATGCATAAGGCAAGACTTGAAAGCATAACCTTCCCTTTTAAAGCAAATTCACCTTTTAAAAACATTGTCTTGCCCTTGGCCCATCTACTTTTGTTGCCAAAAGAGTCTTTGCATGAACCTATTTATGAGAAGATCCATTACAAAAATTTAAGAATACTTGTACAAATAATAAAAGAAATAAAAGATCATGAAGGGTTAGATCTTCATGGATAAATGAATCAATAGCCCAAGTGTCTAATGGGAAGAGAAAGCCTTGACTAGAGCATATTTTGAATCCTTTTTTTGTGTACCTGTAAAATACTCAATAACTACTGGAAATGCCACAAATTCAACTCTCCCATAATTATGAACCAAATATTATGAATGCATAACATACGATAAATTTTTCTTTTTGAAAAAAGCAATAAGTTTTGAGAACCATTATGCACAATTCAATCCCCAACATTGTAATAGGTGATTAAACTAATGTCACCAATGTGAAGAGGGTGAAAATCATGCAATTTAAAAAAAAGGGTTCGATATGCAAAAGTTATGGCCTTCAAAATATGTACCCTAATAACCCTTAAAAAGAAAAAAGTTTACTCTTTAAACCTTAAAAACATTGTGTCCAATTATAATCCACCACTTGGCATGCACTAGTTTGCTAATAAATGCCACTACTTATTGCTTCTTGTTCGTCATTGGATTGTTGGAAGCACTACAATTTTCTACACATGCACATTTCTATTTGGATGATAGGGTATAAATATGATAAAATTTTGACTTTGTCCTATTCAAGAGCTATGTCAGTTGGCATCTCAGTAGACATATGAGTGAAAAACATGCATGTGCATGATAATGGAGAGAAAGAATTTTACACCTTTGACCTCTACATAACAAACATCTTGAGCTGACTGGGCTAGCCAATCGTCCACAACCCTATGTTGAGAACAAAAAGGTACTTCCACATTTTAATATGAGTGAGACCCTTGTTAGGCACTACTACAACTCTTGCAACCCAAAAGGATAAATTTAAACTTAACACCTTTCTATCAACAAACTTAGCCAAAGTTTGGATAACACTCTACCAGTCCTTGGATGCAACAGTGAGATGAATGCCTCCTTGAAGGAATCCATCATGGAGTAGAACCTAGAAAAAGAAGTCTCACTTGCCCGCAATAGAGTAATAAAAGGAAAAAAAAGGAGTTGAACCCCTGACCTGTACCAACTAAGCCTTACACATATTTGGTCTTTCCTACCTAGCACATATTGTTGGCTAGAAAAAGGGAGATGTCTCACCTTGATTCAATTGTATTTCATAACCCAAACAAAGTACACAAGTTGTTGCTCAAAGCCCTAGAATTATAGTGCCAAAAATCTCACCAAGTATCCAGGAAGGACTTGATCATTTTGCTATCATCCACATGATGGATGCATTTCTTGATTCCATGGAACCAATAAAATTTAAAGCACTAAGCAAATTTAAACACTTTTGTAGCCCACCCTAGCCTTGTTCTATTACAATTAAAATTACAAAATGGAGAGAAAAAGAGTTATGTCACCTCTTTTTGAAAATTAAAAAATTTCCCTCCATAATAGCACTCAAAAAATATAATTGACACAATATTTTTTCTACAATTTCTTATTATGTAATACCTAACGTATGAATATTTGGAGGATAAATTGTCCTTGAGATCAAAAGAAGGATCGAAGGCTCTAAAAAAACCTTTTATTTGACCAAAAAATATTGCTTCATACCTGCTTTGATACCATGTTAGAATTCACGCATATTTCCAAAAATGAATAGAAGCAATCCATCCACTCAAATCTTATACAGAAAGTGCAAAAGGAAAAAAAGGAAAAAAAGAGATAAATAATTAATAAGTGCCCTTAGGAACCATTAATAATCCCTATATTATATTTGGATAAAGATTACAACACCTTAATTCAATGGATGGAGTGGTATGGGTATTTATATTGATACCAAAACCCCAATTACATAAACAAGTTAACCTAAGCAAGTATAACAAGAGGGATTTAGGTTAAGTACAAGTTATAAGGTGAGTTTAACCATAACAAGGTTAATTGTGACCCATAGGGCTTATATAATTAGATAATATACAATAAGTAAATGCATTTGTACAATGATTGCACGTAGGCCTATTCAAGATTACATCATTCAATGTTGGCCTTAGCCATAATTCATATTACACTTTTAACAAGTAAATCCTTTAACTTAGTAGTATATTTAGCAAAGTTGATGCTTTACTAAGTTTGATTTCTTCTAAATTGAATCCACATAAACTTAGCAGCTTTTTGCTCTCCATTAACACCACTTGAGAATAAAATATCACTTTCTAGGTTGTTACCTCAAATTTTGTACAACATTTTTCAACTTAATGCCTTAGGGAGTGATTCGCTTTATGAGATGGCGTTTTTCTCTTCTATTTAAAAATGATTTGTTCTTTGAGTATGTGAGTGAATCATCCATTTTTAATGGGTCATACTACTTGCCACTTAAACCAAAACTTTGGAATCCTACCAACATCTTCCAATGTTGCATTGCTCTCAAGATTACAAAATTCAATTATTATTCTACTCATATAGCCACTTCCTTGCTAGAGTGTAATAATAGTAGCATAGATACTATATTTTTGATGATTTCTAGGGATGCCAAGCTTGATTTGAAAGAGATCCCATGTCCTATATTTATCCTTAGGTAAGGAGTCTCAAAAATTGGAATCAATTGGTAAAGAAATTGTAAGATTATGGGACATTCTCCTCTTAAATTTATGGAAACTTGTTTGATAATTCTTGTCAATCTACATCCAAATTTATATATACAGCATTTGCCATCACAAAATTTGATGTTGGTTCCTCATGTTGATCCTTTGGAATATTCCTCCCCTTGATTTGCTATGTTCTTTACTTTCTCTAGTAGACCTTCCAATTCGATGATCTTCTTTGATAGGTTAGGTGTGACACCATTTGATATCAAATCCACTTTGGCATTTTCTTCATCAATGGTCTTTGCTACCTATTATGCAGCAAGGAGCTTGATCAAAGAATAATTTAGGCAATCACTCATTCAACATTTGTTTCATCTCCTTTTGCACTTTTCAATAAATATCTTGAGAGCATCATAGGTAGTCTTACATCCCAGAAGACTTCTTTTTTTGTTCAATATATTCTTCATTTGCATAGTTATTTTTCTCTTTTTTGTTATACCCAGTTGTTTTACCTATTCATTAGACATTTTATATAGTCGTAGGAGCACTTTGGTATATCTTGCTCTAAAAGCTAACTCATATTCCACCTCTTAGATTGTCATTAAGGTTTGTTCAACCAGGGTCCCACACTTATTGATATATGCATAGCATTAGTGCATGCAATATTAGCATTTTTTTATCCCTGGAGGCATTTGAAATGGTCCATCATTGAGATTTTGATCTCCATACTCTGCATTTTCTTTCCCAACTCCTCATTTGCTTTCTTTATCTTGAAGATCTATTCATCCTTGCTTTGCATCATGATTTTTAGTTAAACAAGTTGAAGTTGTATTTATTTTATTTCCTTCTCAAAATACTACTTCAATTGATCTTTTTTCTTATGCCAAGTATTTTTTAAATCAATTATTTTTCTCCATCGTCTCTTTCTTCATTGCCTACTCCTTGAGATTGCTATTTTAATTCAACACCTTAGGGTGTTGTTGCAATAAAATCACTTGAGTCTACTTGTACTTTACCAGTGTTTTAATGTGTATGCATCATCTTGGGATTTTTCCTACACATTTATGTTTCACTAGTTGCTTGTACACATCTTGTAGCCATGGTCTATTATAAGTGCTTTGTTATTTGCATAGTTTGGAAGGGATCAACCTATAACGAATCTAGGGTGGATATTTGGCAATATAATCACATGAAGCAATGGATGACCTATTGGAGTCCATTTGAAGTGCTTTAGTAGTCATTAGTTTATTTTCCCTTTCTATCAGCCAGGATTGGAGAATCATAGATGTTTAGATGTTGTAACTCTTATGTTGGCAATGTCCTATTGAAGTTGCTTTTCTTCCTTTTGCATGACACATGATATAACATTTATACTCCTCTTCCCATGGTTTTTTATCATTTGCTAAGGGATGATTGACTAGCATCCAAGGTGTGTTGCCTCTTAGGAATGATGGAGATAGCTTTAATTGTTGGAAGTATTACATTATTTGGTACCTTGCAAGAATATTGCAAGTACCTTGTAATTAGTTTATAAATATTTGAGTCTAAAGTTTGTAACTAGTTTGTAAATATGTGGTGTGAAAAGAGTCATGTAAATGTTTATATTTTAGTGTGTGTAATCATTATAGGTTTGTCATTATTAGGAGTCAATAAAATATATTTCTCCTATGAGAAATATAAAGAGTTAGATCTCCCATGAGTTTGAGGAGATGAAATTTTGGTGAAAGTAGAAAGGTCAAGATTTTTGTGAATGTGAGTATTCACTTGTCCAAGTTGTATTTATTGAAAAAAAAGCATTGTAATGGAGTGTGTGAGAACAAGCCTTGCAATACATTGTATTTGCATTGCCTGAGCTAATACATTCATCAATAATATTATTTAGTAAGTTTGTTATTTTTTTTCTGGATAGCAAGGGGTTGTACTTGGGTCCCCCACCCTTGATAAATCACAACTCTCTCCTTTAGAGCTTGAGAGTTTAAAAATTGATTCAATTCTCATCTCAATTGAGTTTCTATAGCTATATACCTACAACATTTTCGTAAAAAGTTTGAGTTCTTGATTTCATTTTCTGGTCCTTCTTCAATTTTCTTTGTGAATACAAATATTCTAAAATTTAGCATCCTTCTTGATATTTCTTGTAGTAGCCTTTACAATACGAAAACTCCACTTCTATTATCTATGCTTCATCTTAGTAGGCTAATATTTTCAAAACTTTGTGCCATCATAGTTCACTTTACCATATCTGGATTGATAGTTTCCTTCCTTAAGCATAAGTGCAACCACAAGAAATGTAATAAATAGTTTCTATAAAAACACATTAATGTTATAAAATAGAGCAAATATTATCAATGGGAAAAATTAAAAGGAAAAAGAGAAGATTAAGGGCAAGAGGAGATTTGCCAAAGAGAAGATTATCAAAATAGAAGATTACTGACAAGATTACAAGCAAAGAGAAGCAAATTGAATATTATCAACAAAGAGAAGCAATTTGAGTTTCAACTGCAATATCTTGTTTACTGAAAAATATATTTTTAGCATTGTCATCACCACCATCGAGAAGAATCGTTCCACCATTGAAGTCATCCACACTTCTTTGCAACAACAACAACAACCTACACAATATTTTTGAATCCTTTGGAGGTGAAGCTTGGTAATGTACTAATGTAAAGTTGTCATAGACAGTTGCATTCCTTTTTCATATCAATTATTTTGCATTTCAATTTTTCTATCACTAATAGCAAGGATTAGAGGAGATTAATTTTTTTTCAAAACCTTAGTTTTTTTCAAAACCGTAGCTTTTTTTGGATTTTTTTGGGTTGATCATGGAGTTACCAATTTTCATTGGAAATGATGACATTGATGCTCGATAATGGGGGATGACGTTCAAATCTCTATATTATAGTAATATTTTTTGGACTTGCAAATTTTTCTATGTTTTAAAAGAGGAAGTTCATGATTGTTGGGCAAGTATTGTTAAGGAAAGGAAACATAGTTTCACTTGGAATGAAATGGAGCATGCATTCTTGTCCAAGTGGACCCATATAAAAATATAGCTAGTTTGAATATCACCATCAAAGTATATGAAGAAATATAAAGGCTTCAGAGGGAATTAAAAGAAATGAATAAAGATAATATAATAGAAGGAAAAAATATAGATGACAATGTGCAAGTTCATGGTCACATTTAGAAGAAAAATATTAAGAAGCAAGGATCCAAGGAGAAGCAAGAAGTAATTATGACAAGGGAACAAGTTGAAGAACCATTAGAAAACTCAAAATATGAATTTATAGTAGCAACAACAATAGGGTCGAAGAAGCAGCAACAAAGTCCAAGGAAGACTTATCTGAAGCACATAAGGATGCACCCAAAAAAAGGTATAAGATAGAATATTGTGAAGAATTTAAAATAAAAAAAATAAATTCTTGAAGAATCAAAGGAAACTGAATGTCAGGTTAAGGTTGCAGCATATCAACACCCACACCACCCTAAGTGAACAATCTTGGAGGTATGGCTTAAGGTATCAATATTTTAGATCTACATGGAGCTAGAAAGGCATCAAGAATGGAAGTGTTTGGATGAAAAAGCATAATGTTTTTGGATTTCAAAAGGGTGTAGTAGCATTCTGGAACAATAGGACCAAACATTCGAAATATCAGAGCAAAGCAGTAGAAATATGGATCCAACAAAGCAGTTATGGATATTCAAATGACACAATGATAACTTGGCATCATCAAATACCATCACTAGTAAATATTTCAATTGGATGGATGGATGAACAAGATTGGAAATTGTCAAGAAAAACCATGTTGAATATTTATATTTACAAAAAAATTGAAGATCCAAAAAATGAATATAAAAAATTTAGACTTTTTGTGAAAAAAGATGTAGGTATCTAGTTATAACATCTCAATTGAGATGAGAATTGAATATGTTTGTAAAATCTCAGGCTTTACAAAAGAGAGTTTTATGATTTATTAAGGGTAGGGACCTAAGTACGACCCCTTTTCTCAAGCAAAAAGGAAAATATTAAAGTAAATCTTAATCATTATTTGATTCAAGCAGTCAACATTTTCTTTTTAGCTTCAACTAAACTTACTACTTCCTCTAACCATGGAAAAGAGAATTTAACTTCACAATCATCAATTAAAACCCCTCTATTGGCTAGCCTATCTTCACATTTGTTTCCTTCCCTTAACGTATGTGTAAACCTAATTTCTTAAAACTTTGTAGTAAGGTCTTGTATTTCCACAATGATCTCTTGTATGTTCCATGGAGCCTTTACTTTCCTCAAAATTGTATTTATTACTATTAGTAAATCACCTTTCATCCATACTCTATTCTATTTAATTTGTCTACATAATTTTAAGCCTTCAAAAATTGCCGAAGCTTCATCTTCATTATTTGTCTTAAATCCGCTATTGAAAGCGTAGTGAGACAAAATATCTCCCCTCCTATTTATAATTATTCCTCCTTTTACTAGTATTGGATTCCCTTTAGATGCTCCATTAAAATTCAATTTGACCAACTCCATTCTAGTGGTTTCCAATTTATATTCTTTACCTTCTTTTTGTTTCTTCTATGTCCAAGATCATAATTCCATTTGATGACTTGACTCCATCTATCAAGGCTTTTTGCTTCAGATATTAGAGATTGAGTGAGTTGATAGTATTCGTTTAGCCTCCTCTATGGCTAAACATATATTTTTTATTACCTCTAAATTGCTTTTCTTTCCTTTAAATGTTAGTCTATTAATTTCCATACATACATTCCAAAGTATTGTATCTTTTGATATATTCTAGATTGTCTATAAAGCCTCACTTTTAAAATTTCTTTACCATTGCTTTAATTATTCTTTAATTTTTCCATTCATCACCATGAATTTATCAAACATATTAATAATTAATTACCATAGTTTCCAAACTATTGAGCAATGTCCCAAGATATGGTCTATACTCCCTTCTTCCTTTTATATAGAACACAATGTGAGGGGCTATGAAAACCCATTTTCATAAGGTTATATTAGGATATAATTATTCTATGACATACTAGCCAAACAAACATTTTGACTTTAAGAATGCACGCGCTATCCCAAATATCTCTTCATATTCTTGCGATATTCCTATTTTATTGGCGCGTTATATTACATCCACTTCTTGTTGTGTATTCTCCTGAGCTATTCAACTCCAAAATTAGCGTATCCTTGGATCCCATTGGAATAATCATTGTTGTTCTATTTCTGCTCAACTACCTCCTAACTTTAATGTCTTGTATAATTGTAAAAAACTTTCCATTTGTATCTTCCTTCTTGGTCCTTGTACGTAATGTTTGAAACACTATCACCATATTTTTAAAATTGGATCTAGATTGAGTGGATTTTTATCATACCAAGTATCCATACAAATAAAAAAATATCCAATTCCCACTACCCATCCTAGATCTTTAGTCACTAAATCAATTAATTTTTTTAAACCGTTCCATAGTGCAGAACCATATGGTAGTGGGAATTTAGTAAATATTAAGCTTGGGTCAATGGGCTCAATGTGCTTAGAAGAATTCTTGCCGTTGTCTTTAACTCTCTTTGTATAATATCCAAATTACTTTTCCCCCAAGAGTTAAGTTTTCATCTGTAAGAAATCTTAAACTAAGACCTACCTTAGTTTTATCATCACACACCTTGCTCCATTTCACTAAAGAAAATTTTCTTTTATGATGTATTCTTGACCACAAAAATGACAACATGATATATGTTAAACTTTTTTCTATCAATTTACACATAGTATACAAGAACATATAATATGTTGGAATGGCCTGTAAGATTAATTTAATTAGTTGCACTCTTTCTACTAATGATAACCACATTCCTTGCCATGCCAGTAGTTTATAATAAAATTAACATATAATTGAATTTCACAATTCCATTATCATTCTCCCCTCAAATAAGAGCATGACTAGATAAATTGTTGGTAAATTTGCCTCCTCCATTTGAAGTAACCTGCATATACCTACTTTGATTCTAGTTGGAGTGTTTAGGAAGTAAATTTTAGATTTTATCCTATTAACTTTCTGCTCTTAGGCTCTTTCATAATCCTTTAATAAGGTATTCAAATCTATGGCCTTGTTTAACCTTGCCCTCCCAAAAGGGTTGTATCATCTACAAACTATTGATAGGTGATGTTCTCAATGTTATTACTAGCCTTAAGTACCTTCATCTAGCCAATGATTAGTGATATGCATTTGTCTATTTTTTTTGCTATCAAGTTTTGGCCTATCTTATTATTGGCCATGTATAGTTGTCATATTTAAACTCAACCTCCCTTAGAATATTGTTTTAAATAAAAGTTGAGAAATCTCTCATACTTTGGGTAATTCTCCTAATTCCCCAAAATTTTCATCCAACTTGGTTATGAAATTAAATATCTATGATCATGCATTGGGTTTCTTGGTCTTTACTTCTCATAAAGGCTTCAATCCTACTCCATACTAATAATCTACCTTACTGAATTGTAAGTCCATAGACATTGATAAGGACAAAATGAATGGTTTCACACGAGATTCTAACAAGGTTCTTGTAGACATGAAAATGCACCATGCAATGAAAATAAGCAAAGACAATATGTATTACCAATGAACAATTTTGAATATAATGTGACCCTTTAGAGGTTGTTTTTACACACGTTATGGTTCAATAACAAAGAAGGATGACCCCTTTTACATCAATGACTTTTGGTGCAATATTTCTTTTCATGCCACAATCAAGTTGTGGGTAGGCTTTCTTGAGCTCTTTGGACCACCCTAGTGCTTTGTCGGTTGTGTAGTACCTGCACATATGCTCACAAGATGGAGTTAACAATATTTTATAAGTCTTCCTTAGATGAGTCCCTAGCCAAAGTAACCAAAATAAAGCTTTACAAAACTCATGAAAACGATTACAAAACCTTAACAAAATATCATGAAACCTAAAAATATAATATTTTATAATTCCATTTACCTACTTATATTTTGGAATGCTCTATTTGTTCTTCTTTGAGTAACTGCCAACGACGGTTGATTCTGAGGTATCCGCAAGCAATGATTAAGAATTTGTAACCACCAATGATGATTGGGCTGGTATGATAGATGGGACCAAGTGCTCTTGTTGGAGGGTTATGGAGGGCACTTGTTCTTTGGTGTGAGTGCGGCAATAGAATTTTTATTGGTCTAGGTGCAGTTATGGGTCAAATATTTTTTGACTCCCTCATGTAGACTCCTTGGTTGCAATGGCTAAGCTCCTCAAGGTGAATGGCAAAAGAAACAAGTATCTCCAAGGGCATCAAGGCAATCTTGTGGAATTTTAGTAGCATAATAGTAGCTTCACTCATGTTCATGCAAATGAGAAAAATGGAGGGGGATTTATAGAAAATTGGTGAGGGAAATGGGAGATGACAAGGAACTGATATGGAAATGAGGTGGGGTTGATTTGGAGCCAAGTGGGTGGTGGTAAATCCAAGGTAAATCTAGGGAGGACACATGGAATAATGTGCACCCTCTCCATTTGATAGCCTTAGGTGGGATGAATCCTCACCCACCTAAGGGCTATAAAATTGGCCTAGGGTGTGATGATATTTACATGGGGACAAGTGTGCCTTGGGAGTTGCCCATGGAATTTAAAATTCTAAAAAAGGTGACATGGAGGTTGAGAAGGACCAAACCATTAAACATGCTAATTTAATTCCTTTTGACTTGGGGCTTTTCATTGTATTTTTAAATCATCCAAATTTGGAGGGAAAGTGGATGGGGAGACAAGGTGGATTAAATGAAGGAATTTAGGTGGGGATTTTGGGCAAGCCTAGGGATTTGATTAGGATTTTTAAATTAGAGTGCAAATCTCCTAGGGATTTGGATGAGGGATTAAAATGGGGTTAGGGGCTAATGAGAGACTTGATTAGGGGAATTAGATGAATAAGGAGGATTATAAGAAAATTTAGGGTAAAGGGAGGAATAAATTAGAGGGATTAAGTAGAAATTAGGATATTAGAGAGGGTAAGATATAATTAGAAGAATTAAATGGAGTAGGAGGAATATTAGAGAGAATTATAGGGATTTAAAAATTAGGGAAAAGGAGATATTAGAAGACTTTGGGAGACCTTATGAGTACTTAGGAAAATTAAGATAAATTTAGGAAATTAAGATAGAATTAGAAGGCTTAAAGGGGAGTTAGAAAAATTTAGGGAAATTAAGATTTAGAGGGAAATTGAGTCGACTAGAGGGGAAACAAGATAGATTAGAGGAATTTAGGAGGAATTGGAAGAACTTGAGAGGGAGTTGGAAGGAATTGCTATAAAATAGGGGAATTACGAGGAATTTGATGAAATTGAGAAATTAGAAGGAAAACAAGAGAATTAAGAAAATTTATACAAATTAGAAAGGAACTTGGAGATTTGGAGGAATTTGAGCGCATTGAAGAATATTTTGAGGGATTAACGAGGCTTTTGTGATAAATTAGGGTTTTGGTGAATTTGTAAGGATTTGAAGGGTATTTTGAGGATTTTGATGGATTGGTTGTGCGAATGACTAAAATTTGGTGTCTATAGATGCCCATTTTTGTACAATGTTGCATGAAAACACAATGTGGTGCAAAAACAAGAGACACCTAGTTCATTGGATGAAATATTTTATTTGTTGCCCCAAAAAAATGAATCGAATGAATTCAAAATTTTTGGTTTGTCTACCCCCTCAAGCGACGAGTGGATGGAGGATGAAATAGATGACAAAGGTGATTCAATTGACCAAAAAGGTAGATTGGACCATGAGAATGGTTTTGTAAAGTGGAGAAATATGCAAGAAAATAAGGGAGGGTGGGTAAGACTAAACACCATCGACGGTTCACAACCACCAATAGTGATTGGAAGCAATCATCACCAACAGTTATATGGATGCCAATGATGTTTAGGAGTGACTACCACTGGCGGTTGGAGGCATATTAGGGTTCAAGCTCCTATAAAAGGACTTTAGGGTCGCTAATTATATTTGTGCTTGTCATTTGTACTTGGTGATTAAAGAGAAAAAAGGAGTCACACTGATCGAGATGGCAGATGTGAGCTTGACGACGGGAATTGGAGGGTGTGTGAGGAAGATAAGTAGCATGAAACATTTTGTTTAGGTAGTGTTACAAAATATATTTAAGTGCATGTATTTGTTTCTATATTTTTTTAATATTAGATGGTAAATCAAGCATAGAAGGCTCTTAGGTGAATGAGTTAATGGGATAAAGATATTAAAATCCCTTGAGATTAGTGAGCTTGTAGGTTTCTATCCCAAAAAATTCTTGAACAATAAATGAACCAATCCAGTTGGATACAAACTTGTCACAAAGATGTGGGGGAATATGGGAATTTTATTAATTCTCTTTGAGGACAAGATCACCTACTCGAAATTCATGTGGATGAAATTTAAGATTATAGGCATGTTGGACATGGTCTTGGTAGACATGAATATGCTCTATGACATTTATTCATCATCATCAAGGAGAGTCAATTGATCAATTCATGCTAGTCGAGTTGTGTCATCGTCCATGAACTCTTGTAAAGAAATACACAAGGGATCTTGAGCTCAAGAGGCATGATCACCTCGATATCATAAACTAAATATAAGTAAGTTATCCTAGTAGGTGTATGAATTATAGTTCGATAAGCCCATAGTGCTAGGGAAATTTGAAGGTGCCAATATTTATGATTTTCTTGAACAATTTTCTTTAGAATGACAACAATAGTCTTGTTGGTGGCCTCAGCTTGTTCATTGCTCTAGGGGTAGTAAGGTGTTGAGAAACTGTGTTGGATGTGATATTTGTTACAAAGTGCTCAAACATCCTTATTTTTGAAGGAAGGACCATTTTTTGAAATGATCTTTGATGGGATACCAAAATGATAGATGGTGTGATGGAGTGTAAACTCCAATATTCGAGGTCCCATCATGCTGGAAGAGGAATTGCTTCAACCCATTTAGTAAAATATTTGGTGGTAGTGATGATAAATGTATGTCACCCCAAGGAAGGAGGTGGATTGTTTTTTATAAGGTCGAAGCCCCATTGGGACAAGGGCCAAAGGGTATGAATTGGTTACAATGCTTGCGAAGGTAGATGGGTGCAATTGGCATGATGTTAGTATTTTATCAGAGACCAACTAAAAGGTCATCTACAGGAAGTGTGGAAGGAGCTCTAGATAAAATCCTCGCTTCGAAGCAATCAACACTTGTTGGAACAAAGTATGGAGGACAAATGGAGTAAGGTCTATGTTTTTAAATTTTAGGTAAAATCCATGGAAGTTAGGTGAATGTGGATGGCTCCATGACGTGTGTCTCGAAAGGAGCTTTTTGACACTTTTTGAATCACTCAAAACAGACAATCGAGGCCAAAGTTATGGCCAAATTACTGAACTCCGAAGTCCTAGAATGTATGGGTGCTTCGATGTTGCTCAAAATTGCTTACAAGGGTATCTTTAAAAGGTCATAACTTCTTTGTTACTAGGCCAAATTGGATGAAACTAGTACCATTAGAAAGCTAGTTTCGAGGAGCATATTTCTAGATTGGTTTCTCAGAAAATGGAGGTCAACATAAAAAGTTATGGTAGTCAAAAAAGGGCTATTCAGAATGATAGAAAATTGGTTGTAACTTCCAGAATTCAAGTGCTCTAGTGCTCCAAGTGGTACCATTGGATAGGTAATTCAAATATGCTTCCAACAAGCATAGGTAGAGGTCAATCAGAGTAGTGTAGTAAAATTTATGCCCAAAATACACCTACAAGTATGTTACATACGAGTTTGCAAGTGAGTGAACAATAAATACCAACACTCATTTAAGAAAAGGGGTTGGTTATAAATACCAACACTCATTTAAGAAAAGGGGTTGGTTATAAATACCAACACTCATTTAAGAAAAGGGATAGTTATAAATACCAACACTCATTTAATAAAAGGGGATGGTTATAAATACCAACACTCATTTAAGAAAAGGGGCTAGTTATAAATACCAACACATTGTGAGGGGTTTTAGACAACACATTATGAGGGTTTGATTGCTACATCTGCATTGGGAGAACCGAGAGGTAGAGGAGGAAAAGGCAAGAGTAGATATTGGGGAGAACAAGCTAAAGAATACAACCAATTGAATATCAGTAAGGATTTGTATCAGTTTTGAATCCTAATAACAATCTATCCAATTTATTTGGGTCATGGTTTTACCCATTTTGGGGTTTCCACATAAAAATATTGTGTCCTCTTGCAATTTGTGATTGTGTGTGATTTCATTTCTGCAATATCTGAGTTTTAATTCCAATTTGATAAGTAGATCAGATATCTGAAATATACAATCTAAAGCATAAAATCTAAGCATGGATACATTTAATTAACCTAAGTTGAGGGATTAAGCATGATATCTGATCTATTTGAGGAAAGAGTCAAGATTTGGCTCTTTACGGATCAAGTTTGGTATCAGAGCAGATTTTCTTGAAGAACTGTGTATGCAAGGTAGAAGATCTCAAGGAAAGGACTTAGCCCCATACAACCCAGATATTGGGAGAAGAAGGATCAGATCTATGAAAATGGTAGATCAATCAGAACCTAACTCTCCAACAATGTCTAGTAAGGAATTCTAGAGAAGATTTCTTGAAATGGAAGACACTCTCCAAAGCTTGATGGAGATGATGCTTTTTAAAGAAGAAAGGAAATCAAGGAAGGGAAGGAAGAAATTAGATTCATAATTTGAAATTGAGTCTAGTGCTTCCAATGGTGAGAAAGAAAAGGAGGTTGAAGGATCCCACTCCAAATAACCTGAGAATGTCTCATCACAACCCTTGATAGTAGATTCCTTTTAAAATGGAGGTCAAAATTGATATTCCAGCCTATGAAGGGGAGTTAGATCCTAAAAAATTAGATGGGTGGTTAAAGAAATTGGAGGTTTACTTCAGTACTAAGTCTTATACAAAGGTATAATAGATCAACTTTGCTAGATTGAAATTGGGTGGCCATGCTCTCACATGGTGGGAGGCATACTCAATTGGATTGGCAAGAAATCAACAACTAGTTGTAGAAACATGGGTAAAATTTGTGAAGGCTATAAGAGCTCAATTTTATCCTATTGGCTATCAAGAGAATATGGAGGAGAGATGGTTATTTTTGAGATAGAGGTAGGGCCAAATAGTCCAAGAATACACCACGAAATTTAGAAAACAAGTCATGTTAATGGGCATTAATCTTCGAGATCCTCAAATTTTTAAGAAATATAAGTGTGGCTTGTCTTATCAGATCATGATAGAACTAACATTATTTGATGCCAAGGATATTGATGAGGTATGCATTAAAGCCACATATCTAGAAATGAGGGCCAAAAAGCCAATAAAGGATAATAAGGCATCAACTTCATCTAAACCCTCCAAGCCTATAGAGAAAACCAAGGGTTCCAATAGTAAAGGCAAGAAGAAATCAGGGGCTACAACCACCAAATCATAAAAGGGTGAAAAGCATTGCAAGGAATGTAATGTTGACACTCATTCAAGTGAGGACTATTGGAAGCTACACCCTGAAAAGAGGCCAAAATGGTGGAACAAGGGAAAGAAGAAATCTGCTAATTCTACCAAAAAGGTTGAGCAGGAGGAAGAAGGGTGTTTTGAGGAAGAGGATGAAGGAAAGGTAGTGTGTGCTACCAGAATTAAGCCTTTAAGGTAGGAGCATACCTCTAAGAAGGAGGAACAAGCTTCAGAGGCCAAGAAAGAGGAATTATTTTGGGTCTACATACAAGTGTAGAGGATGAAAGTTACAACATTGTTTGATAATGGATCCCAAAGGAATTTAATTTTTGAGGATCTAGTGAAGCAACTGGGATTGAAGACTATGGATCATCCACAACCATACCCATTGGGATGGGTGCAGAAGGATGTGGAGCTACAGGTAACCAAGCAATGTACTTTGCAATTTTTTGTCAAAAATAAATTCCATGATGTAATTACTTGTGATGTAGTACCTCTTGATATTTGCCAAGTAATTTTTGGTAGCCCATATTTATGGGAAAGAGATGCTTTGTTTAAGTGGAGGTGCAATGTTTGGGAGTTGAAGAAAGGTGGAATCACATATGTGATTAATCCCAATGGGTTGGAAAAGAAATTCCAGCTTGTGATAATGCAATAGGCCAAGCATTTGGTGAATGTAAGCAAGAGATTCATGCTATTGATGATAAGGGGTACAAATAGTAATGTGCAGTTTAGTAAGGAGGTGGAAGCAACCAACTGTACTCCCCAACAAAAGAAGGAATTGGAGGGATTGCTGCAAACATTTAGCCAACTGATGCAAGAACCAAAAGGCTTACCACCAAAGAGAGAAGTGGAGCATGAAATTCAACTCTTACCTGATTCACCTCTGCCTAATATTGGATTGTATAGGTAGTCTGTAATTGAGTCATATGAGGTGAAAAATGGAGTGCAGGGAAAATCCAATGAGGATTTTCATTTGGAAAATGACTTGTTATTCAAAGGGGAAAATTATGTGTGCCCGCACAAAATAGTAGCTAACCTACAATGATATGTCTACTGGCCCAATATGCAGAATGATGTGTCTAACTATATTCGTGGATGTGCAAATTGCAGCACAAGCAAACCCAACAACCATAAATTGGGACTGTACACACCTTTACCAGTTCCTAATCGACCATGGGAGAGCATTTCAATGGACTTCTTGGGTGGATTGCCAACCACTCGGAGAGGTAATGATTATCTGTTTGTTATAGTGGATAGATTTAGTAAAATGGCAATTGTTGTGCCTTGTAAGAAAACTATTACAATAGAAGGTACAACCAAACTATTTTTTGAACATATTTTTGTTCATTTTGGATTGCCTAAGAGTATCATTTTAGATAGAGATACTCACTTTCTCAATAAATTTTGGCTTGCATTATGGGGAATGTTGGACACTAAGTTGAAGAGATCAACAACATTTCATCCACAAATGGATGGACAAATAGAGGTGGTCAATAGGACAATTGTGCACTTGCTGAGGGGCTATAATCAATGGAATCCAAAGACATGGGATGATAGTCTAGCATATGTCAAATATTGCTACAACTAGGAAATACATTCATCTACGAGATTATCACCATTTGAGGTGTGTTATGGGTTTCTACCTCATTCACCTTTTGATGGAGCCTTTGAGAGTGGGCAAGATCCAAGTAGCTCAAAGCTAGAAGGAGAGAAAGCATTGAAGTTCATTCAACGTATTCAGTTGATACAACAAAAAATAGAGGAGAAATTGAAGCAAACTCAGTAGCACTATAAGGAATGCCATGACAAACATAGGGTAGCTCATGATTTCCAAGTGGGAGATCTTGTATGGTTGCATTTAAGCAAGGAATGACTGAAGGGAGAAGGTAAGAAATTGAAGCCTATCAGATATGGGCCATTTAAAATTTTAGGCCAGGTTGGGCCAAATGCCTTCCAACTCGAACTGCCAAGTTATATGCAAATGTACTATGTTGTCAATGTGGAAAATTTGAAGTTGTTTGAGCCCTCTTTGTTGGATGAGAGAGAAGATGCTCCAATATTGCCTAAGTTGGATGATTTAGTCTCAGTTGAGTTTGAGGAGGCAGTAGAAGATTTAATTCTGGATAGGAAAATGTGGACAACATGCCAAGGATAGGAAGAATTATGGTTGGTATGTCCTAAGGGAAAAATGCTAAGCAAGGCAAAGTGGATCTCCAAGAAGCAAGCGGAGAAACAATATCCCCATTTGAATAAAGATGATTTTGAGGGACCAAAATCCTCCAATGGGGGAGGTCTTGATCAGGAGACCAACTAAAAGGTCATCTACAGGAAGTGTGGAAGGAGCTTCGGGTAAAATCCTTACTTTGAAGCAATCAACACTTGTTGGAATAGAGTATGGAGGATAAATGGAGTAAGGTATGTATTTTTTAAATTCTAGGTAAAATCCATGGAAGTTAGGTGAATGTGGATGGCTCCATGATATGCATCTTAGAAAGATATTTTTGACACTTTTTGAATTACTCAAAATGGACAACTGAGGCCAAAGTTATGGCCAAATTATTGAACTTTGAAGTCCTAGAATGTATGGGTGCTTTGATGTTGCTCAAAACTACTTATAAGGGCATCTTTAAAAGGTCATAACTTCTTTGTTACTAGGTCAAATTGGATGAAACTAGTACCATTAGAAATATGGTTTTGAGAAGCATATTTCTAGATTGGTTTCTAAAAAATGGAGGTCAACATAGAAAGTTATGGTAGTCAAAAAAGGGTTGTTTAGAATGATAGAAAATTGGTTGTAACTTCTAAAATTCAAGTGCTCTAGTGCTCCAAGTGGTACTATTGGATAGGTAATTCAAATATGCTTCCAATGAGCATAGGTAGAGGTTAATTGGAGCAATTTAGTGAAGTTTATGTCTAAAATACACCTACATGTATGTTACATATGAGTTTGCAAGTGAGTGAACAGTAAATACCAAACTCATTTAAGAAAATAGGTTTAAATACCAACACTCATTTAAGAAAAGAGGTTGGTTTTAAATACCAACACTTATTTAAGAAAATGGGTTGGTTTTAAATACCAACACTCATTTAAGAAAATGGGTTGGTTATAAATACCAACACTCATTTAAGAAAAGGGGTTAGTTATAAATACCAAAACTCATTTAAGAAAAGGATTTGGTTATAAATAACAACACATTGTGAGGGTTTGATTGCTACATCTACATTGGGAGAACCGAGAGGTAGAGGAGGAAAAGGCAAGAGTAGAGATTGGGGAGAACAAGCTGAAGAATACAGCCAACTGAATATCAGTAAGGATTTGTATCAGTTTTGAATCCTAATAACAATCTGTCCAATTTATTTGGGCCATGGTTTTACCCATTTTGGGGTTTCCACGTAAAAATATTGTGTCCTCTTGCAATTTGTGATTGTGTGTGTGATTTCATTTTTGCAATATCTGAGTTTTAATTCCAATTTAATAAGTAGATCAAATATCTAGAAACATACAATCTAAAGCATAAAATCTAAGCATGGATACATTTAATTAACCTAAGTTGAGGGATTAAGCATGATCTCTGATCTGTTTGAGGAAAGAGTCAAGATTTGGCTCTTTACGAATCAAAATTTGGGACACTTCTTTACATATGTGCAACAATCATGTTCCATGGTGGGCCAATAATAACCCATATGCAAGATGTGCTTTGTAATGGCCATTCCATTGAAATGATTACCACATGTGCCATCGTGGGCTTGAGTAATCACCCAATTTGCTTCCTTCAGGTCAATACATTTAATAAGAACACCATCTTAGACACGATGATAAAGCACATCCACCAAGAGAGTATATTGAGCTACTTTTTGTTTAAAATTTTGTTTAGTAGATGCTAATAATTCTGTGAGAAGGGACCTAAATTTGAGAAATTTCCTCACCTAAAAAAACCAATTGTTGTATGATTTTGCTTGAACAAAATGGATATCTCATTCATCCTTGGAAGAATAAAAAGAAATGGACAATTGAGAGAGCCTAGTGATATGGATGTGAGTTACGTTATCAAAGCTATTATACATAATAAGGGACCTAAGAGAGGCCATGGTGTCTACAAAATGATTGGTTGATCTTAGCAAAGCATTGATGTCACACCATTCAAAATTAGTGAGTAGCTTGTCGACTAGTTCCTTGTAATACTAGGACCAAGCATTTGCATAGGAAAATCCCTTTAACTTGATTAAAAACAAGTTTGGAGTCATCGATTATTCGAATTTATTTAATGCATATAGCCACCACGATTTGAAGTTCAAGAACTAGGACCTCATACTCTATGTTGTTAATACTGGGGAAGTCAAGTTTGAAAGAAAAGGATATGGGAGCCCCTTACAATGTGAAGACAAATTTATCACCTCTTCCTTTTTTACACCTAGAACCATAAAATAAAAGGGTAAATTCAACTTCATCCTTAATATCAATGTGTTCTCTTGCTCAGTAATACTAAATACGAAGTCATCAGGTAGATTGACTATAAACGGTTTGTTTTTTGGAAGAGGAGCTTCAACAAGCTGATCAACAATGACCTAACCCTTTATGGGTTTTTGAATAATAAATTCAAGATAAAAATCTATTAAGAGAATTATCCATTTTGTGGTTTTGTTGGTGTTATATGTGCAACTCATCATATAGCGCAAAGGATTTTCCCAAGCAATGACATAAGTTGTATGGTTGAGCATGCAGTGGTGAAGCTTTTTTGTTGCAAAGACCACAAGGTAAAGATTCTCCATGTATGTGTACTTTGCTTCATATCTCACCAAGGTGCGACTGATATAATATATGACCTGATCTAAGTTATTTTCATTCTTTTGGGCTAGCATGGTCCCTAGGGTAAAACTAGTGGTAGAAATGTACAAGTGAAAAAGAACACCTGGGTGAGGCAGTGACAATATAGGCAGTGATGCTAAATAGCATTTAATGACATAAAAGGCTTGTTGTTATTCTTGGGTCAATTTAAAATATATCCCCTTTTGTAAAATATTATTGAATGGCTTGCATTTGTTTGAAAGTTATGTGATAAAGTGATGAATCACTTGGATCTTCCCTTCAAAGTTGTACAATTATTTGAGATGTTTAGTAGATATTTTAAAAATGGCCTTGACCTTGTTGGAGTCCACTTCAATACCTTGCTTGGAGGCTATAAACCCTAAGATTCTAGCAGAAGTGACATCGAAGACACACTTCTTAGAATTAAGTCTCATGTTGTGCTCGAGGAGCCTATTAAAAAATGTATGTGGTACATCGAGGTGCCCAAGATGAGTTTTATATTTAGCCAGAAGATCATCCACATAGTCCTCAAAAATATTATACATGTAATCATGGAATATGTAGGTCATGGCATGTTGATAAGTAGCTCCCACATTTTTAAGGTTGAATGACATGACTTTGTAGCAAAACATCCCCTAAGGCATTGTAAATGATGTTTTGTGTTGGTCTACAGGATTGACATGAATTTGATTATATCCTGAGAAACCATCCATGAGGGAGAGCATTTCGTGTCCAACAATGAAGTCTACAAGTGTATCAATTTTGGGCAAAGGAAAGTCATATTTGGGATATGCTTTGTTCAAATTATGGAAATTAGTGCATACACAAATCCCCCCATTGGGTTTACTAATAGGTACGATGTTTGAAATCCACTTCGGGTAATCTATGGGTTGTATGAAACATATGTCTAAAATATTTTGTAGTTCTTCCTTGACCATGAGGGCTATGGTGGGGTGAGGTTTTCATAATTTTTTCTTAATTGGCTTAGCGTTAGGATGTAAGCTTAGATTGTAAACAACTAAATTTGAATCCAGGCCAAGCATGTCCTTATAATACTAGGCAAAGACTTACTTTTATTTAGTCAAAAGGGTAATAAATTTCTTATTTTTTTTAGATGAAAGAACTTTTTTCAAGTTTAATTATCTGGAGGTTTTTAGTATTAGTGCTAAGGTCTACATAAATAGTATCCTCAAGTAGCATATGGTAACCCTATTCTAATTGATGAAGAGTGGGAATAAGATGGATGTTTTCAGTGGTGTTCGTTGGGATCAAATATTTTGTGTCAGTGAGGTCAGTTTGATATATAGGAGAAGAAGGGAGGTAAATTTTGGCATCGCATAGAAGTAATTGGTTAGAAGGAAGGAAATCAAAGGGGGGAGGGGAAGAGGAAATATGTTAGAAATCAATGATATTAGGATTTATATGAATGGGGTTAGAAGGACAATTTGTATCATGGAGAGGAGCAAACAGGTCAATAGAGATCATGTTGATTTGAGGGAGTAGGTAAGGGGATGGATTAGATTTTAGGTTCCCATGCTCTCGAGTAAGGATTTGAGCTAGAATGGGAGGATGAGGATTGATTTGTACTAAAAATGGTTGCAAAGGATGGTAGATGGGAGGAAAGACATGCTTTGAAGGGAGGAGAATAGGAATGATGGGTTGGAAAATAGGAAAGAGATGTAGGTAAAAACTATCATTTTACATAGGGCCTATGATGGGAAAGATAGAGGATGAGTCCTATTTAGAGCTACAAGAAGCAATCAAAAGTTTCTCAAATATATTGTCAAGTTCATCTCCCAAGAGGTTGGATTGGAAGGCGTCAATGGTGACCACTTGGATAGGATCATCTGACAAATGGTGTGTGGATTTTGGATTGATGCCATCATCATTGCTATCCTCCTCAAGACCAAGAGTGATACATTGGACCTCATATTCAAGAAGGAAATATGAAGGAGGAGTGTCATACCCTAGACTAGATCTATCATTAGCTAATTGGTAATGGGGCTCAAGAATGTTGCGAGTGCCTTGTTCGTAGTGGTTGTTAGAAATAGATCATATTACATTATTTGGGTCATGTAAATGTATCTACCAAGATACATACTTAGGACATTAGATTACTTTAGGGGGAAGTTACTTAGTTTCTTCATGCAATGTAATAAATGCACAAGTGTCAATGTGCAAGTTGTACATGTGCAAGTTATCCCTTGCACATCTAGATAGAGTGTTGGCCAAGGAACCTATCTTCCTATATAATGGCCTTATTGTCATAGTCATAGATATAGAGTGTAGACATAGAGAACACATACAATATAGTGTCGTAGGGCTTAGATAAAGTCACCCATAGAGATATGGGTGCAATGTAGTCCAGTAAGCATTATTCATGGAGTGTTCATTTCCTCCACAACTACATTGTATTCATTTTCATCATTTCTATTTATAGTATATTTTTAGTCATCTCGTAGATTTACTTTCTTTCATATTATTATTTTTGCATCTTGTGATTGCTATCTCCCATTGCATATAGCATCAAAATCTAATAGTGGTATCAGATCTACGGTAGATCTAGCCATAGGAAAGCCACCATTATCAATGAGCCTGAGTTTTTTTGTCAACCTGATGCACCTTTGGACCAGTCATTGTCAAAAACTCTCAGAAGAGTCTAGGTGGTAGAAACAAGGAGAGCCACAAGTGAGGACTGAAAGAAATCTCAGTTTCAAAAATACTGAGATTATTTTTGGCTAGTCTTTCCACAGAGTTGCAGAAAAACTCGTGAAGACTAGGACTCAGCATTCAATCCACTAGATTGACAAATCAACTAGTGAAGTCAGGATATCTGGAATCTCTTAACTATTGACCCATAGTTTCTTTTTGTTGCAGAAATATAATTCTTAGAAGATTGGGATTCCTCCTACAATAGAAATCTAGGAGACTTCAACTTCATTGCCCGAAGGTCGGTGTATCTTCATAGTGTAGAGGTTAGTTTCTTGTCCAAGAAAATATATTGTGGAAGAAGACTTTTGGAAAAGAGTTGTGGTGAAGTTAGGAGACAGGAGATATCCATTACTGAATTGAAAACTTCACACAAGAAGAAAAGGCTATAGGAGCCTTGATCCAGAAGAAAATGCCATAGAAGCCTAAATCTAGAAGAAAAAGGCCACAGGAGCCTTGATACTAAAATTAGGCCATAGTAGCCTTGATCCTGAAGAAGAATCCAGAAGAGAGTATCTGATTCAAAAGGAGATTAAGATTTTAGTACTAATACTTTGTTGCAGGAAAGGAGATTCAGTGAGTCGGGAAAACTTCCTACAAGAAAGCTAGGAAGAGTATCTTCTTCAGAATCAATCCAACACCTATAGGCAAAGAAATCAAGAGAAGAACTTCCAGTCTTAGAAGAAGAAGGACTAGGAGAGTCCTGCTCGAATCCATAAGTAGAAAAAGTAAATATCCAGAGGAAGATCTCACCACCAACACTTCCAGGAGTAGAAGGTTGAAGAAAATGTCTCAAGGAAGACCAGAAGCAACTACGAGATCAAATACCTTGGAGAGGTCTCAACGAGCATCCAATAAAAGGCTTGGAGAGCCTTACTGAAGAAATCATCAAAGAAGAACTCATTGGAGAAATCCACTACCAAGGAGAAGCCCTTGATAGTGAAGGACTTGGGACAATTGTCGCCATCCGACAACAAGCCCAAGAGGAGAAGAATTTGGCAAGGAGTGCCAAATCCCAGAAGCAAAATCCAGTGAAGACCTCAAGACACTCAAAATCTTGAGAAGAAGATCTTGTTTGAAGTCAGAATTTGACAAGAAGCTTGAAGGAAGATTCAGATAGAAGAAGCTTACCAAATCCAGGAGATTTGGAGATTACCTCTCACAGCAAAAGGCACCACTTCAGAAAAGAAGATCTCTTCAAATCTATAGCAAAAGGAGGAGACTACAAGAGGAGAACAAGCCACCAAAAATCCTAGGCTCGTGAAAGAAAGTTTGAGACCATATTTTGGTGAAGACGAAGTTGTTCAAGGCAGCCTACAAAGAGCTGCAACATCCTACACAAGGCAGCAACTTGGTGATCCTAAACACCAAGATCTACATCCTCTACAGAAGCGGCAAAAGAGCTTTCAAAAAAGGTATGCAACTATTGGTGCAAGTAGATTCATTAATTGGATTACTTATCAGATTTATTTAAGCACCTTAATTTGAATTGAAGTTGCAAATAGGAGAATAGAATTAAAGTCTTCAAAAGTGCAAAAATAGAAAGGTTCCTTTTAGGTTCATTTGCACTTTAGGAGTTGATTAGATTTAGAATTTCAACTATCTATCAACTACCTATCATCTACTTTGGAAAGCAAAAAGAAGACTAGCTCCTACTACCTTTGCTTATAACAAAATTGCAGAATAAGTCTTGAAGATTCATTCTAGATTATTCTTGATTAGTTGTAGTAAATTGATTAAGTGCATTCTTGAGAGTAAATTGGAGTGATAAGGTGTAATTTGTTAGTGCATTGAAAAGTGAAATTTGTTAAAATTCATTTGCACTATTATTACTCTCAAAAGAAATTAGTTTTTGTACTTTGAAAAAGGTTACAAAATCTAGTTTATATCAAGTGTCTAAAGACACTCTTGAAAGCACAAAACCTGCAACTCAAAGTGGCCAATAGAAGCCACCAAAATTGGTTAGTACATGCAAAAAGGAAACTAACCAAAAAGAAGCTTCAAAGGTTGAGATTTGGTGAATCTCAAATCCAGAGCACTCAGGGGTTAGTGCAATTAAAAGAAAGCTTCATTTTACAGCATTTACAAGGCTTGGATTCATCATCAATCATCCAAGCAAAAAGGGTAAGGAGTCTAGCCAAAGAGACATCCTTAAAACCCTCATTTTGCACTCACTAATCTGCTACAAAAATCAGAAACTCAGACCTGCAAAAGAGTGCAAGAAAAGGTGCAATAAAAGGATTCTATATACATGTAAAGGTTACATGGTATTGCACTTCTACAATACATCAAACACAGGGAAAGGAGCAGATTTAAAGGTGCCACAATAGGCACAATAGGTACAGGAAAAAGGTAGCCAAAAGAAGGGCCAAAGATCAAGCATTCTCCAACAACGAAAGGGCATTCTCTCCAAGAACGGATCTGCAAGACAAAGGAATATTTTACGTAAATTACAGCAAGCATACCAAGGTTATTTACGTAAGCCAAAGGAAGTCTATCAAAATAATTTACGTAAATCATAGCAAGTTCATCATCGACATTTGCAAAGACAAGGAAGAAGCTATTTACGTAAAAAAAAGGATAGAGCACATCCAGCGAACAGGTGACTCAAAGCTTCACTTCTATCAATGTGAACAGGGAGCACATTGAAGGCATAAGCACCAAGAGAAGGATAGATGCTACATTGGGAATAACATCAACAGAGGAAAGCAAAAGAGCTATCCCATCCTCGTTCGAAGCTCCAAGATGGCTCATGAATTGCTTGCAGAGAAAAACATATTGCTTGCTACCCAAGAAAGCATAGCAAGCTAAGGAGAAGAATAGCGAAGGAGTTACAATCTCCTTCTTGAAGGTGTTACGTCAAAAGCTGCATGCATGAAGTCCATATGCCACTTGGCATAATATTCCCTAATGCCTATCATATTTCATAATGCTCAAGAGACCAACATTGAGGAGTTACAAAGTGCTCAAAGCAAGCTTACATACGTTACAAAGGAGTAACATTCGGTGTAGCAACATTACAAGAAAGAAGTGGCAGCGCTCTCAAGAAATGTAGGTGCCACTTGTCCATCATTGACCATCATTAAATGCAGCAAAGAGAGAGCGAAAGGAAGAGCAGAATTTACATCTGAAGTCTGCAATCACAGGGTGCAACGATAGCGTGGAAGCAAGGTGTGGAAGAGCCTTCAATGCTCTGAAGACTGAAGGTCAAGAGCAGACGTAAGCGGTGACACATTTGGAACGTCCAAAGTTCCAAGAAAATCATTGATGGAAGGGCCACATTTGGAACGTATATTTACCACCAAAGTTCCAAGCAAATCGTTGATGGAAGGGCCACATTTGGAACGTATATTTGCCACCAAGGTTCCAATCATATCATTGCAAGGAAAGCCACATAATCAAACGTCCATAGCGCATGCACAACAAATACAACGTCGAATATTGAATGATATAAGGTAAGCTTCATTCCACCATAATATGCTTTCTTTTATTTGGGAGTTATAAGGTTGAAATTAAAATAATTCAACTACATTGAAAGCAAGTGGAATAATATATCATATCAATAAAATATTTGCAATATTAACATAGGAGCAATAAGGACTTCTACTAGAATTTATTTAAAATATTTGCAAATATTATTGTGATCTAATTTTCCAACATTTGGGAGTTATAAGGGTTACTACTTCAAATTAAATTATTGGAAATTAGATACACTTCAATCAAAACATAAGGGATATTTAAAAAGGAGGTTATCAAAAGCTTTAGGCTAAGGTTGGAAACTTATATATATATATATATATATATATATATATATACTTGTCTCAAACACATCAAAAAGGGACAAAAGAAATCCAACATTAAAACCTCTACATATTGAGAAAAAGTGCTTAGTTCAATAGGAGCAATAAGGAATAGATAAAAGTTGATTTTTGATATTTTCAAAGCCTTACAAAATCAACCAAAAATTGAACTATCTTTTCAAAAGCACTATATTATATCCCTAGGAAGACAAAAGAATTGATATTAGGAAAATGGCATCAAACAAATTCTTCCTTGTAGAATCTCAATTACTCAAAGGTCCTAATTATTTCTCTTGGAAGAATAAAGTGAAAGCAATCTTGGTCTATGAAAAACTTTGGGACATTGTTAAAGGAAACTCACAGAGACCTACCTCAAGTGATATTGAAATCCTAAAGTTTGAGGAAAATGATTCAAAATCTCTAATGATAATAACCTTTGCTATCATTGATGAGATACAACCCTATATCAGTTCAGCAAAATCATCCTCAGATGCATGGACAAGCCTAGAGAAAATATTTGAAGGGAAGAATAAGGCAACCATTCTACATCTTCAGACTCAACTTCACTCATTAAAAATGAATAGTGGAGAAGGAATAGAACTATTTCTAAGAAAGGTAGCAGATATTAAAGGAAAACTATTAACCTTGGGAGAAACAGTTAAGGATGAACTTCTTACTCAAGTAACCATGAGAGCACTTCCAGAAAGCTACAAGCATTTGGTAACATCTTTACAAGTTCTGAGTAAAGATACTTCTTTTGATGACCTAGTCAATATTTTACAAGAATATGAGGTGGAAAATACAATCAAATATGAAATGACTAACACTGCATTGTCATCTAAAGATAATCCACAGGGAAATATTATCTCATCATCATCAAAAGGACAAAAACCATGGTACAATAGGTATTGTCAGATATGCAGAAAGAAAGGTCACAATACCAGCTATTGTAGATTCAATCCCAAAAATCAGAATCAAGAAAATCAGATGAACAATGGGAATCAATCTCAGCCACGATAATATCAGAATCCTCATCAACAACATTTTCAGCGTCCAACCAATTATCCCCAATTGGAGTATCATAGAAGAAATAAAAAAGGACATCTAGCTTAGAGGATAGAAGGAATCGAAGAACTAGAAGGATCCACAAATGATTATGAAGTCAAAGCTCTTTCAGCAAGAATGACAGGTTATGAAGACACTAACTACTTGCTTGAACAGGTTACAGAAAATAGAGAAGAAGAATCTGAAGTTCAAGATCATTCATTGGAGGAAGATCCACATTGAAGACTAAAAGTCTTCAATACCCAAATATTGTAATACAAGGGGTGTTAGAAATAGATCATATTACATTATTTGGGTCATGTAAATGTATCTACCAAGATACATACTTAGGACATTAGATTACTTTAGGGGGAAGTTACTTAGTTTCTTCATGCAATGTAATAAATGCACAAGTGTCAATGTGCAAGTTGTACATGTGCAAGTTGTCCCTTGCACATCTAGATAGAGTGTTGGCCAAGGAACCTATCTTCCTATATAATGGCCTTATTGTCATAGTCATAGATATAGAGTGTAGACATAGAGAACACATACAACATAGTGTCATAGGGCTTAGATAAAGTCACCCATAGAGAGATGGGTGCAATGTAGTCTAGTAAGCATTATTCATGGAGTGTTCATTTCCTCCACAGCTACATTGTATTCATTTCCGTCATTTCTATTTATAGTATATTTTTAGTCATCTCATAGATTTACTTTCTTTCATATTATTATTTCTGCATCTTGTGATTGCTATCTCCCATTGCATATAGCATCAAAATCTAACAACAACCAAGATCATATCATTTCCAATTGAAGTGTTGAAAGTATCGCATGGTGAAGGATATGTTAGAAAAAAAGTATGTATTACTGTAGAATGAGGGTTTGGGCTCCTTATCAAGAGGTTTATCAATGGTAGTTTCCATGCCCCCATATACAAAATTAATACGATTTGGGGAAGAGCCCATAGTATAGACCACACCTATGGATATGGGAGGATCTCGTGGCAAACCATAATTCCTAACTAAATCTATAAGTGGTGATGTAAAAGTGATGTTTTAAATGAAGTACTTGCCTATATCAAGATTGGTATGTGTATTGCGATGTCAGTGGGTTGTAACATAGATGAATAAGAAGATGTCCTATCATTCGTAACATGGAGAAATGGCTCATATGAAGGAGAGGGAAAATAAGTGTGCATGACATGGGTAGTTTCAAGGATGGGGATATATGCGTGAGAGGAATTTGGAGGAGGGGGTGGTTCAGGTTGAGTCAAGAGGAAAATGGTTTGGGATACCACAATGGAGGATGAGGTGGTACAAGTTAAGGGGATAAATGTGGTAACTTGTTCAATTATGGATGATGAAGGGGTATTTGATTGTGCAATAGGAGAAATGGATTCAAATGTGATCGTCACAAAAGGAGTGGCAGAGGAATCTAAGGATGAAATGGGGGCTTGTGTATCGATATGTGATAGGGTCACAAAGGCTACGGTGGTGGGTTTAGGATGACGAATGATTGAGATAGTAGATCTACGATGGAAAGGAGCAAGGATAGTGGAAGGATGCAATGGAGGGTAAATATGTATGGGCAAAAAGGAGCATAGGTGATGAAGGTCGAATTACAGTGATGAATGCAAAGGAAGCATAAGAATGGGAAGGGTGGACATGAGGAGAGGATGGTTAAGCCACATAAGAATGTTAACTAGAGTGAAGAGGCTGAGTAGGAGGATGATGATTTTGGTAATATGATGGGGTTAAAAAAGGAGAAGCATGGATGAAAAGTGAAGAAGAAGCATGAGAAGGAGATCAAGTGGTGAAAGGTGTTTGATGCGCAAAGGATGAGGAAGCATGATGTAGATCAAGTGGGATGGGGTTATGAGCTTGTGATGGAGTGGATTGAGTGGTATGAGAATATAATGAGGTGGTTGGGGTAGCATGGTGGGGTATTTTTTTAGAGGTCACAGGGGTGATAAACAAGTGGATAGAAGGGAGGGGAGGCTCATATGAATTGGAGACTATGTTGGAATACTTTAATGGTTCATCATCAACAAGGATGTAATGGATATGACTCTCACAAATATATTATAGACAATGGTGCAAGGTAGAGGGGATGCATAACATATCCCTAATCCATGGTTTTCCAAGAAGCACATTGTATTGCATCTCTCATTCAAGAATGTGACAGTGTATGATAGTTTTTGCATTGACTAGTATGGGTAGAACAACCATTCCAAGTATTGAGTATAGAGCATCATTAAAGGACCATAGAGTGAAGGTGGAAGCATCGACAGGGGAGGATGGAAGAATAAGGTGTTGGAGAGCCATAAAAGTGATGATATTGATGGAGGAGTTGATGTTGACTAGCACACTTTTGAAAGGCTTTTGATCAATATGTACTATAATGTGCAAAGGTAGATCAGGTAACTTTATTAGTATTTTTTTGACCTCATAATCATAAAATAAAATTGATGGCTTCATGCAAGTTTGAATATTTCCCATAAAATTAGCAAAGGCATTTGGATCATATGTTTGAACGTCAATGGACTTTAGAATGTCCATCAATGCCTCATGATGTGGGGGAGACTTATGAATGAGTTTATATATCAAAAGCTTAGCAGATGTCAATTTGAGGTTGTGAGTGAGACGGATCCTTAGAGAAAGTATTTTTCATAGAGGAGGAGCCATGAGGTGAATTGGGAGAGGCGGTATCAGTTGCACTAGCAAATGTGGCATGGGTTGTACTGGTGGATGTGGCAATATGGAAGGCATATTAGGAGGACCACATGGTTGTTGTGGTTGGTCAAAATATCATTTGTTTTGAGTGACCACAAGGATCATTCTAACAAAACCTTGATAATATAGGATATTATTAACATGATTCACTTGATTTCGAAGAGTAGTCGAGGTTGAAACCATGCTAGTTGGTTGTGATATCCCATGTTGAGGTAAAGGATTTTGATAAAATCCAAGTTTTATATAAGGTTAGTGAGAGTATTGTCGAATTAAATAGTCCCCTTGTCGATTATATATTGTACCAATTGCTTGAATTGGATGCAATCATTGATGTCATGACCCCTATGAAAATGAAAGACACAATGGTGATACAACTTGTATTATTTTAATTTAGGCTTGTTAGAATCCTCTCGCTTAATTTGTGGTAAGGAGATTGCTTGTGCCTCATAGATTCTTTGAAAAATTATAGAAAACAACTCAATTATAAGGTCTATTTCTAGAGCAATTTGCATGATTGTTAGCCTAGGAGGCATTTTGAGTTTAGGGTATAGGTTGTGTGGATTGGTATGTTGGTTTGGGTGGTGGATAAGAAGGTTGTTGAGGAGGGTACTAGAGTGGAGGTGGTTGATATTGAGGTTGAGGTTGTTGATGTTGTGGGGTTGGTGTACTTGATACCACTTGATTGATTTAAGTAAGCTTGGATTGATTATTAAAATTACCTTTAGAATTCTTGTTAGGCCACTCTTTATTTTTTAGATTGATCTCCGTCTTGGATTTTAACGTCTTCAATAAATTTGGCCTGATTTAAAGCCTCCTCAAGTGTGAAATATTGTTGGAGTTGCAATAATAAAGATATGGTCTTTGAACAACTCCTTTTGAATATTCAAGTGAGCTCAGACATGGGCAAGGTGAATGGAAAATTGGTTATCACCAATCTCCATCAAGAGTCATAATCCAATACAATCTCATCTTCAAATTAGCAAAGATTGTAAAGATCAATCAATGTAGTTTTATTTTTAAAATTGAGAGAGAATCACTTTAAGAAGAGATTGGCCAATTGCTCAGAAGTGAATATGCTATGATTAGTAAAATTATTATACCAATCCAATGCATTGGTCCCAAGGGTTTAGGGAAATATTTAAAGCATAAGCGGGTCATTGTCTTGGATCATAAAACAAGCATTAATAAAGGTACTCACATGCTCTTGAGGGTCCTCTTCCCTTTTGAATTTGTCAATCTTGGGTAACTCAAAATTAGGAGGCTATGGTTGTCAAGGTATTAAGGGATGAATTTGGTGGTTGATGAGTTGGAAGAGAGTGGGCTTTTGATACCCACTGCTGATTTTTTATAAATATAAACTGATGATCTGATTAGCGAATAATTGGAACACATCCGATGAGGATTGAGAGCCTGGATAGGGTGGTAGGGGATATGAAAGTTACGCATGTGATTGCACATGTGGGGGTTGATTTTGATATGTACTTTAAATTTAATGGGAATATGGATAGGTGTTAGACAAGGGTTGGTAAGATGTAGGTTGTTGGTAGATAGGGGGTTTGGTATTGCCCATGAGGAGGTTGTTGATGAAGAGGTGGTTGGGATTGGTACTTATAATGGGTCACATACATATCGATTGGAGGATTTTGGTATGGGATAGAGTGATATTTTGGATAAGTGTGTGGATATTGATCGTAGTCCTTGTATTTAGGAGGTGGTTGCATGGAGGTGGAAGGGGCTTGATAATGATTAATTTGGGACTAATACTGACTAGGATGTGGTTATTAGTGATTGGGATGTGGTTATTGATAATGTGTTGGAGGTATATTTTGAGATTGCATCGATGGCATTTGATAAGAATTTTGGAAATGGGGTATTGGTGTCTAAACTATGGGTGGATGACAGGCCCATGATAAATCTTGGGTGAAGAAAGTGTTTTGAGTTTATGCAGGAGGAGGAGGAGAATTGATTTCCTATGATGGTTGTTAAGATATGTGAGTGTTGCGTAAAGGATAAGAATATTGGTGAGCAACACTGGAAAGCACTTGCGACATAGAAGACTAGCCTCAAGATAGAGGGTATCGAGACTATAATTAGTCAAAATTGAAGAGGTAAAAGGGGGATTAGAAGAATAGGATGTAGAAGGATGTGAAACATGTGAAATAGTGATGTGAATGGTGGTATATGGGGGATAAGTTGCAAGAGAAATGAGGTGGGGATGTGAGAGGTGATATTGACTTGAGCAAAGTAAGATCGATTAGGATCAATATTTATGTAAGATGAAGATGTTGATGCATGGTGAGTTTAAAACAAATGAGCTTGATTGGATTAATAAGGATTATTGGTATCAATGGCCACCAATTTGTTGTGAGTGTCATGTTTGGTGGAATAATGTTATTTCCTTAAAAATAAATGAAATAATATGGCATCCCAAGAACTAGCACATTAGAAGTGGGGTTAGGTTTGGTAGATGACATGGATAGAGGGGGACTATGATGAGATGTTAGCCAAGAGGCCTCAATGGAAGTGACTTGAGTCTTAAAATGTGTGGTTACGGATGATGTGGGAGGCTAGTAAGATGTATGTGAATAGGTTTGTTCTTGATGGAGGGGGACCAATACGGTTTGAAATTTGGAGAGGAGGAAAAGATGGTCATGATGAGTTAGGTGGGGGAAAGGAACCAGTATAAAAGGTGTGTAAGGCATTAGTGTCATTGGTCATGATAAGGGGATCCATAGGGAACAAAGGCATCTCAATACCATGGGATTTAAGGACAGTGGCATGAATGGCACGGTGCATCATACCTAGATAATATATGATATGTTGCCCCTAAGGTAGGTATGGAGTGTGGCAAGGAGGCTCATTGGACAAGTTACCATGATAGGCTTGTGATGTATCCTATTGATGAGTTAGAGGAATGGTAGGGGTATGGGATGTTTAGAAAGGATGGTCCATGGAGGCTTGGGATTAAGCTTGGGATTGACTATGAGTTAGAACCATGGGCCAGTGAAAATGGTAGGGGGATGTGGCAATGATAGGCTTTTAGAATAGGAGTTAGTGGGTCATCTTTGGCAAGTTTTGCAAAATAAATGTACTATCTACATTAAAGTCGATAAATGATCAAAAAAATGAAACAAACAAGCAGTTTTGGTTTTTTTTGAGGTTTTCAAAAGGGTTTTGGGAAAATTTAGGGCAAATGTAAGATAGTTTTACTCTTGTTTTGTTTTTTTTTTTGAAAATTTTGTGTGTTTTATGTCCCTATACCTAGAAACTACAAAAGGTGGGTGATGACATGGAATCTAAAAATTTGTGTTTGGACCCACCCCTCTTTTGAGGAATGAGGCGTTAATAGGTAATGTGGCTAGCTAGGATGGAGGGTTGGTGATGGATAGTCTAAAGGGATAAAATGCACCTCCTAGAGGAGGCCACACTATCTAACTCTTTCTAATAGCCTACCTAGGCTTTTTATTCACCCTTGGTTAGTCTTGGACAAAAATGATAGCTACAAATCCACTAATTATTAAGCCTTGTGGTCAAAGGATGTCTAACCTCAAAATTACCTCTAGCTAGTCCCAAGGGTAACCAATTTCTCAGTGATGAATTTCAAGAAACTATATGTACTAAGGTGGTAATAAGGGCTCGATAGATGGTTAGGGATGAAGTCCAACTCACCAGGAGGTTTTCCTCACACAATATATCTATGTGAAAAATGATAACATGCAAACATGTGTGCAACAATAAAGGTTAATTGTGTTTGATGTTTTATTTGATATTTTTGAGTTTTTTAAAGACTAAGAGCAAGAAAACTAAATGCAAGCTAGAGGAAGATAGGATATATCTATAATGATTTTACACTAAAATGTAAATAAATTAGGATGTGAGCTATAAAATACTTTAAAATTCATTTCTAGAGGGGATGGAAATGACTTACCCTAATGATGATGAGCCTAGGACTCTGGTGTAGGGTAGGGTGTAGGTGACAGGTAGGACAGAGGCTACTATTTTGGGGTAGAATGCAAAAGTGTCCAAAGGAGCCGCAATATGGATCTGAATCATAGGTCCAATCGTAGATGGAAACTATTTGACTACCAGTGATGGTTGCTTAACTATAGATGATGACCTCTAGCTACCTATGGCAGTTGAATTTGTGTCCCAGATGCAATCTACAAATAGAAGGGAAAATTTTCCCAAATAAACTACAAAAAAGGGATAAGAATCACATATCCAACCATAATTAGTGGTTGTCTTATTGTCAATGATAGTTGCACAGTCTGCCTAACCATCGATGGTAATTTTTGGCTTCCAGTGGTGGTTACACCTATGTCCCAGATATAATCTATGGACAGAATGTAGTCCTTCAAAAATGTATCTAATTTCTTAAAGAGATGGAATTCAACTATCCTAAGGCAAATGAAACTAGCCTATCCTAAGGATGCCAAAATGCAACTATTCTACAAGATAATGCATTGTGCCTATGATGCAAAGTGATTATTCTATAAAAATGACAACAAACTAAATTTAAAAATAGAAAATGGATTAATCTAAGGAAATGAAATTAAATCGAGTCATTGAACGAAGAGAAAACTAGTCTACACTAAGCTATTGAGCCAATGAGTCAAATACAATGAAAATAACAACTATACTAATGAGTCATTAAATCCTATGTGCAAAAACAAGAAAATAACATCTAATCTAATGAGCCAAGTGCAAGTAAGACAAACCCAAGAATATGATCCATTTTGTGCCTTTTGAGTCAAATGCAAATTAATAAAATCCTAATCTAATGAGCCAATGAGTCTTTTCAAATTAAATTAAACAAACAATTAATCTAATGAGCCATGTTGAGTCCAATACAAGTAAAAGTAACTACCCTAATGAGTCCTTTGAGTCTTTTTGAGCCAAAATAAAGAAAAATTTCTATCCTAATGAGCCAATGAGTCTTTGAATCTTGTGCAAATAGAAAAACCTAATATAATGAGCCATTTTTAATCTCGAGGCATGTGCAAGCATGCAAGCCTACACTAATGAGCCACTTGGAGCCCAATACAAGTAACAAACAAATAATCTAATGAGTCCTTTTGAGACTTGTGTGAATAAAGAAATCTAACCTAATGTACCTTATTTTTTCTTTTGAATCTACATCTCTATTGAACCATAGAGGAAGACCTATAAGAAGTAGGGGGATTTACCACTATCCTAGAGAGGAAGGTTTCATCTAAACTAAAAAGGAAATAAGACTTTCAGTTATGTTAAAATCTAGGAGAGAATCAAATATTGAAATAAAATAAACTATATTTATCAGGTTTGGGGTACTTACCTATGAACCATGAACTTCTGGAGTGACCTTTGTGTATGTCTGAGAATAGCCAATGATAGTTGTTGATTTCTAGCAATAGTTACTTATGTTGGATCGCCAGTGATAAATGCTAATTATCAGTGGCAGTTGTGTAGGACTATAAATTGAATGCTAAGTCCTTAATGTGGTTGTAATTTGAGACTAACAAAGATCTATGACCAAAATAGAGAGTAGATCATCAATGAAGGTAGTTAAATGGGGGAACAAAACAACAATAAACCCTCAAAATATAACACATTAGGCACATAATATTAAGAACAACACTATATTTATGCTCTAGTTATATAAAAATGAACAATTCCTAATGAGTGAAGGGTGAGAGTCCCATCGGTTATGCCATTTTGTAGACATGAAAATGCACCATGCAATAGAAATAAGCAAATACAATATGTATTGCCAATGAATAGTTTTGAATACAATGTAACCCTTTAGAGGGTGTTTTTACATATGTTATGGTTCAAGAACAAAGGGGTATGACCCCTTTTACATCAATGAACTTTGGTGCAATCTCTCTTTTCATGCTACAATTAAGTTGTGGGTGGATTTCCTTGAGCTCTTTGGACCACCCTAGTGATTTTTCGACTATGTAGTACCTGCACACATGCTCACAAGATGGAGTTAGCAATAATATTTGATGGGCCTTCCTTAGATGAGGCCCTAGCCAAAGTAACCAAAAAAAAGCTTTACAAAAATCATGAAAATGATTACAAAATCTTTAAAAAAGATCATAAGATTTTAAAAAACAATATTTTATGCTTCCATTTACCTGTCTTTTGTATGGAATGCTCTATATGTTCTTATTTGAGTAATCACCAACGACGGTTGATTTTGAGTAGCCACAGGTAACGATTGAGACTATGTAACCATCGATGATGGTTGGGTTGGTATGGTAGATGGGGCCAAGTGCTCTTGTTAGAGGTTTTTGAAGGGCACTAGTGTTCTCTGGTGTGAGCACAAAAACATAATGTTGACTAGCCTAAGTGCAGTTATGGGTCAAAGCTTCTTTGACTCCCTCATGTAGACTCCATGGTTGCAATGGCTAGGCTCCTCAAGATGAATGGCAAAAGCAATAGGGATATCCAAGGGCATCAAGGCAATCTGGTGGAATTTTGGTAGCATAATAGTAGCTTCACTCATGTTCATGCAAAATAAGGAAAATGGAGGAGGATTTATAGGAACTTTATTGTTAGATTTTGATGCTATATATTCAAGGAAATGCAACCACAAGGACTAAAATTAGCATGCAATATTAAATATATGATAATAGAAATATACTAAGTAGGAAAAACTCATAAGAAAATTTTGCAATAACTCATAAAACTACCATTAATGAAAGCTCATGAAAATAGGATCTTCATACAAAATGTGGAGATCTTAAATGCTCCATGCTTCATACAAGTTCTACATTATGTCTAACTTGTATTCTACTCTACTCTCACTTATGCTTTCTTTCCTCTCTATCAAAGGCCTATATATAATGATATGTGTCTCTTGGGCTTTCACCTACCTATGATTCTTCATCTTCCTATTCTATGACTCATGTACACATGGACTACATGCACATTTATATCATCAAGTACTTTGCACATTCTAACACTTGTGCATTAATTACAATGCATAAAGTAAATACTCAAATCTGAATCTAAATATGTACCCATGATGGTACATTAGCATATACCAAATAATGTAATATATTCCAACACCTCCCTATATTAAATTAATTGGTTATTGAATACTTTAGTCTTCAATGTCATATTTGTCTTATCTTCAATTTACTTTGCATTGTATGCCTCCTTGGTCAGGTTCCTCTTCTTCTTCTTTATATTCATCAGTAGAGTTAGTCTTTGTGCCTCATAATATGTCATGCTATCATCGGATTCCTACAAAAATATTTTCTCTTTGTCTTTTTCCTTCTTATCACAAGTCTTCTTTAGTATACAATATTCTAAGCAATCACTTAAAGCATCATGATAAGATCTTGAGTTAGAAGAACTTGAAGTATCAATACTGCATGAAGAATGAAATATCTTCTCTAAGAAGGATTCATCTATTTTTGTTTTCTCTTTAAGTGATTCAATCAATTCATTTTGCTCAATGTTTTCTTCTTTGTAATATTTGAATGTAAGTAATGTCATATATAATATGCTAGTAATATTTAGAGGAATCATGACGCTATCTTTATCATTGTCAATTGCTTCATACATTCTCGCATGCAAATAATATTCTAATGTTTCAAAACTTTCTTCTAAATCTTCCTTATAGATGAAACTTGAAACTAAGTCTAACTTTCCTTTAGACTTTTCAATCAAATTTTTTATTCCAAATTTTATAACTTTTACTCTTTCTTTTCTAATTTCATTTTCCATTTCATTATTCAATGAACCTTTTGGAGTAGACATCCTTTTTGCTCCCTAGTATTAGATATTGAGAATAGTTTTGATAGAATCTCTTAACTTTAAAAAACATTGAGGTTGACTACCTTATGACTCCCTAATTTAGTGATCAAATTCAATGTACTCTTTTCAATTCTCAAATTTGTAGGATACCTTGAAATTTCTAATATTCAATCAATGGTTTTGACAAGGTTTTAATTTTTCAAATTTCTAGGTAGAATTCCTTTTAACTCCCTAGTATTTTGAGTATAAGATCAAATTTGATGAGATCTTTCCAATTTTTTAGGTTTTGTAGAATATCTTGTATCTATCAAGTGTTTTGTATATGGCTTTGATAAAATGCTTTCTAAGATTTCCTTTGAGTTGAATTCCTTTTGTCTCCCTAATTTTCAACTTCTATTCTTCACCTTATTTCTCCCTATTAATGAATAGAAAGCTAAAGATATTTTTGATGCACTTTCAATTGATAAAAATTTATATCTTCAAGACTTTAGAGTTGGATTCCTTATGTCTCATTAATTTTAGAAAAAGACTAATTTCCAATGTAGTTTTCCAAATTTCTAATAGCTTTATGTTTTGTTGCTTGTATCTTTCAATTCTCAATATTATAGTTTCTAAAGAATAATCTATGTTGGTGTTGAACTCCTTGTAACTCCTTAACTAGAAATTTAGAAAATATGGATATTTGCAAATTTAATGTTTCAATTTCTATGTAGAATTCCTTATTCCTCCAAATTAAGTTATTTGCAAATATTTCTTATGCTTGAATAAAGTAATTTCAAATGCTTTCCAATTAAATCTTTCTTGCTTCAAAATGCTTTCAAATATTTCAATAAAACATCTAAGGTTATAATATATCAATGCAATTCCTTATACCTCCATTTATTTAATTAATCTCAAGCATAAAATATTAATAAATTTTAACCTTAGCATTAATATTCCTTATTTATCCTTTACCTTTATAAAAATGCAAGTTAATTTAAATGCTTTTAATACCTTCTTGATTATGGCATGTTGTGTATGAGGTCTGCTTCTCCTTGACTTCTCTATTCTACAACTTACACTCTGATTAAGGTGTTGTCCACTTCACTATATTCAATGCAATATGACACCTTTCTTACAACATTTAATGCTCCTCCTTTTAGCGCCTTCTAAGACATTGACTATCCTCCTAATGTTGGCTGGTTTCACTGACCTTCAACTATGTTGTGTGCTCTATTCACTTGCCTTACATTCTTATTTCATGAATGGCTTGTATGACTTGTCTCTCATGCAAAGAAACTGTTTCATTTCCCTTGGAGTTACTTTCTACAATGTGACACTTGGCTAAGTATCTCTTTACTCCTCTTGTATTTTATCCTTCCAAGTGGCACTTCTCTTCTACATAACCTTTATTCTCTTCCTTGGTAAGGCTTATTTATGTTCTTCCAGGTGGTGGCGCCTCTCTTATATATAATATTTGTCTATTCCCTTGCTTGATAATGCTCATTTTTTCCTATATAGTGTTTTACCTTGCTTGATAATTCTCCTTCTACGTAGCGCTTTCCCTTGCTTGATAACTCTCCTTGCTTAGTAATGTTCTCTTCTCCTTTACACTTGGCACCAAATACTCCTAATATTCGTAAAACAAATGGCATTAGGCTTTCTAGAAATCACTCCTTATTTGTTGTGTTCTCTAATCCTTTGTAACGTTGTTTTCTTTTGGCTTTGGTGGCTTCTTGATTTTGGTGCTCAAATTCTACTCTCCAACATTACAACTTTCCTTGAGTAACACTTTCTTCTATGGTGCTCTATCTTCCTCTTTATCCAAATATGGTGGCTCTTCTCCATAATGGTGGCTCCTCCTTCAAGATGGTGGTGCTTCCTCTTGAGCTTGGTGGTTCTTCTATGCTTGGCTACTGGTCCATTCACCTTCCAATGTTGGGGTGCTCGGCTTCACTTTTGTATCTTCATTTTTTGCTTTCCTTCAAGTGACTCTTTGATGGTGCAAATGCAAACAACTATTTGGATCCTCCAAATGATGCATAATTTCTACATTCTCCAAAACTCCTTTGTAGAAACACTTCCTCTTAACCTTGGTGGCTCCTCCTTGAACTTGATGGCTCTTCCTTGAGCAACACTCCTCCTAGTAGCTTCAACCTTTTCTTCAACAATATTTGGGCTCCCTTCTTCATGACTAGTTTGCTTTCACTTTGTTGCACTTCCTTTCAAACTTTCTTGGCTCTATGCTTGGTGGTTTCTTCTTTGGTGACTCCAAGATTTTAATTTGTGCCAAAACATTTACCTTTTGGATAGTATATTGTATTCAATTTTTGCTATATAATATTGGCTTTTTTACTATCAAAAAATAGTGAGGAGTTGATATTTTATCTTTTCTAACTTCTCCTTTCTTTTCTATAGGTTCTAATCCCTTGTGAATGCTATCTTCTCTGATATTTGAAGATATAAACTTGAGACCTTTCCTTTTTCTACTTTAAAACTCAAATATGGTGTTTTCAAAAAACTTAAATAATACTTGGATAAAAAAATTTAATAACACCAATTTTCAAACCTTATTTTGGCCTCCTTTGTAGTAAGCTTTCTTGGTGATTTGGTTCACCTATTTTCTGCCTCGGATTTGTAAACTTTGTAGCTCTTCTTTCTACTTAATTGTTGCCTCAAACTTGTCAATTTTGCAACTCTAATTTCTGCCCAAATTTTTTCCTTTTTAGCCTTTAATTTGTTGTCCAAAAATATGATTTTTGTGGCTCCAATTCTCCTCCAAATTTGTTCTCTTTGACTCTAAAATTTGTAGCTATTAGTGCTACCCAAAATGCTGCCCTCTTGTTGTCCTAAACTCTGTAATTTTTAGCTTCTAATGCAACCAATTCCTCCTTTATTTTGTTATCCTTAACTCTCTCGAATCTGTTGAGAAACTCCTATTTATGGCTATAATATCGCTTCTAATGCTGTCCAATTTTCTTAATTTTTTGCCTTATTTTTATGCTAAATCATCCTTCAATTTTTTGTTCAAGGGTACTTCAAAATCTACCCAAGTCTTATCCAAAATATAGCTTTATGTCACCTTCAATTTGTTGTCCTGTGACTCTTCAACTTTTGCTATGAAAATCAGTGATCTTCTCCTTCGCAAATCAACCTTCAAGACTTTAATGGCAATATTCAAATTTATTTAATTAGTGGTCTCTTCTACATTATTTATCCTCATATCTTTTTGAATTCTAATTTAAAATTTGGCCTATTTAGTTGGCCTCTTTCTCAAGAATCTGAATGTCTTGAGATCTTCAAAAAACCTTTCCAAAATTTGGCAAACTTCTTGCCAAATTTCTTCTTCCTTTTGGGCTTGTTGTCGGATGGTGACAATTGTCCCAAATTATTCTTTATTAGGATCTTCTTATTTTTTAAATCTTCTCCCTTGAGATTTCTTCAAATATTATCCAATGGCCACTTCAAATTTCTATAATAGGGCTTTTCTAGCCTTCTTCTTCTTTCTCCTTTCAAGTTTCTTTGAGACCTCTTTTCTTGGGTCTTCAAATTTTACAACCTATCAAATATTCAATAGGACTTTTATTAGACCTTCTCTATCTTCAATATTCAATATTCTATCTTAAAACTTTGGAAGTTCTTCATTGGAAACTCTTTCTTGGGTCTCCTCCTTCTAGATCTGCTTTCTACTTTATTCAATCTACAATATTTAATCTTCTATGAGGACTTCTTATTCAATATGGAGTCTTCAATATTAAAGCTTTAATGGAGACCTTCTTCTTGGGTCTCTTTAATATTCTACCTCCAGTATCCAATGGGGATCTTTTCCTTGAGTCTCCTCTTTCTTCAATATTCAATAGGACTCCTTTGTCCTCTTTCTCTCTTCTCAATATTCAATCTTCAATATTCAATGAGGAATTCTTCTCTTGAGTATCTTGTTTCTTCAATGTCTATTTTTTTGTAACAAAGAACTAATCCCTACATGAGAAAAAAACATATACTTTCAGGAAATCGAAGATGAAATTCTTCTCTATCTATTGTAGGAAGAATCTCAACTTTTGAGAATTAATTTTTTGCAACAAAAAAATTATATAGTAGCAAGTATGTAAATATATAGATATCTATAAATCAATAAACATCACTAATTATCTTCAATCTAGTGGAAATATATCTATGTTGAGTTCTAGTCTTCATGAGTTTTCCTACAACCCTATAGAAAGATTTGTTGGGATCTAAATTGACATCAAGGTAATATCCAAATTGTGAATATTATATACAATGATCTGGTAAGGTGTGCACCCGCTAATCACAGTCCAAACCCCAATATTGGATGAGTTAAAGACTTCTTTAACCCAACCTCTAGAGTAGGTTGGTATACCTTGTCAACTAATTTGGGTGTTGACTCATTTAAGCTCGGTTAAATATTTAAAATATAGGGATAGAAATTGATTTAGGGTTAGAAAAGTAATGGTTTAACAATGTGTAGATAAAGCTAACAACATATGCATCTATAGGAAAACCCTCCACAAATTGATTTCCAGTGACCCACACTTAATATTAACAACACTCAAAATAAGTAATCTTCATCAATTAAAGAACGAGAGATATGCTTCAAGAAATTATTTCAAAAATCCAGAGTATTGATAATCCAAATAGAAAAATTATATCAATACCCAGACTAACAGAAAAAGAAATTTTTTTTGAGCATATATTCAGACATAAAATATTTCAATGTGCTTTAAGTTAGCAATCCAATATCAGCATAATAGACTAACCATAGCAACAGTAGTAGAAATGCATTCACAGATAAAATATCCATAAAATATAGAAGACACCAACCTAAGGTAAACATACAAGTAATGTTCCTTCTATTGATTTGCATAAAATATTACACACTAGGGCAAGAAAACACTCTAGAGCCAATCCTAAAAAATGAGGGTTTGACCTCTATTTATAGTTTTACATGTTAAAGTTTTGAAGGAATTAGAACATTATAAGGAATTTGGAGTACCAGATCAGCAAGATTCTGAGGTGGTAGTCTCTTGTTTATTTTGGAGGAATAAGGGACCATGTGATCTTTTGCTCCTTTAAAACTCGGCTTCTACAAGTCACTCAAATTTCATGGCCTTCTACCCTAGACTAAGTCAAACTAGGATCAAAATTGTCCATCGTTCTTGTTGGTGCTATCTCACCATGGATCTACAACTAAACTCGCTTATGGTTCTTGATTATGTCACTTTATATTTCTACTCATTTTAGCTTCAAATACTTGTTAGTCAAAAAGTGACTAACTACAGAAAAATAGTTGATGCACCTTTTTGCATATTTTCCAAGAAGACCGAAGTGGCCCATATGCTAAAGATCAAATAAAAAGCAAAATACCACAAGGAGGCAAAAGTGTCGCGATATCGCGACATGTTGCATTTTTGTGGCTAAGAGCAACAAAAGGGAGCAAGGAGGCAAAAGTGTCGTGATATCATGACATGTATTTTCGTGGCTAAGAGCAACAAAAGGGAACAAGGAGGCAAAAGTGTCGCGATATCACGACATGTTGCATTTTTGCGGCTAAGAGCAACAAAATGGAGCAAGGTGGAAAAAGTGTCACGATATTGCGACATGTTGCATTTTCGCGGCTAAGAGCAACAAAAAAGAACAAATAGGCAAAAGTGTCACGATATCGCGACATGTTGCATTTTCATGGTCCAAAGCAAAGATAAATAGCAAGGAGGAAAAAATGTCACGATTTCGTGACATGTCTCATTTTTGCGGTCAAGAGCAACAAAAGGGAGCAAGGAGGCATAAGAATGTCATGATTTCGCGACATGTCTCATTTTCACGGTTGGAGGAGGCAAAAGAGCAAAGCAAGGAAAGAATGTCATGATTTCACGACACGCCAGTTGTAAAGGAATAAAGTATATTTTTGGCAACTTGGGACATGCACTGACATCGGTGCTGATTTCTGAAGAATGGTCCGTTGATTATAACCTGGCAGGTCCACTGGATGATTGCAGAATAACAAGCTCATCTAAAATTAGCCAGAAGGAAATCTATCCAATCTACGGGAAATCCGTTGTATATTATTAGAAACTGTAGACAATTACTTGTAATTGATTGAAGAAATTAAATGTACGTAGTAGAAGATACTCTTTTTAGGGTATAAATAGGAGTGAGTCGACCATGAAAAAAGGTCGGCTCTTGGACGTTTACAAGCTTGATGTACATGTACTGGATTACAAGCAATAAAATATTTCTTCTTCTAGCTTCCGAAACTTCTGTGTGCAAGTGTATGTATCTGGTGTTTTAACTTTTATTCACTCTAAGTTTTATAATGTATCTATTCTGAAATCTGGACTGTGCACGTATAAATCTTGTTTCTAGAGTTGAACATTAAAATATAGTTACATGCTTTTAGACGAACATCTAAAAGTCACACTCAAGAATTCATGTTTTCTATAAAGAAGATATAAAGAAAACTCTAAAAGTAGTAATCTGCATCATCAATGTTTGTTGTTGTCCAATCTGTACCATGAGAAAAGTTTCTAGCTTAGGCTATATTTCCCTTATCTCTTGTTCCCCTTTTCTCTAAAAAACTCAAAGGAACCAGCCTTCTCTAGAGACTAGACAGATGATCTCAAGCAAGATCTGTCTATTCAATGTTGGCAAAGTCTAAGGCGCAACACTATTAACCGAAGGCAGATTTTGTTCCAATAGTTTTTGGCACGCCCGATGGGACCAGCAATCCCATAGTATTGTATAAGTTTTGGTGTTTTACCTTAAGAGCCTTTTTGTTTGAAAAATCTCAAGAAAAACCACCTGGCGACTCCGTTGCAATTTAGACCATAAAAGAAAGACCTTGTCTAGAAACCTTCTGGTTATATAGCCATATGATAACCAGATCCCGAGCTAGAAACTCTGAAGAACCTATCGAGTTCTTTGAACTACATCTCGAAAGCCTAAAAGCACACCCTGTGCTAGCCGCACGATCAAATCCACCCGACACCATTAGCACCTCTTTAACACCCATTGTAGGAGCATCTGCAAGCAATCCCATAGTGGTTGTAACTCCTTTAGCAATCATGGTAGCCGCCCCTGCCCTAACGCATCTTGTATGGAATCAAACTGGCCCTTTGAACTTGGGAACACACCACCAAATTCCACAAGCTGCACTAAAAGCATTACCGACCTTTGACGAAACAGGAAAAATAGTAGATGAGCACTGTTTAGATGTATCAGCGCTAGCATCTGTTTACAACATCACTCAGGAAGATGTAATGGTCATATTGTTGATTATATCTTTGAAAGGAAAGATGCTCTATTGGTACAGAGCGCTTCCCACTGGATCCATTACTTCTTGGGCAATATCGGTCGATCGTCCGGTCGATGAATTTAATATACATGCGGATCCTTTCACATTGCTGAATCAATTCACTATCATTGAGAGGCATCCACAAGAAGAAATCCAAGATTTCAACATCAGATTTAACAGAACTCGTGATAGAGTACCGCAAGGCCTAAAGCCCATGGAAGAACAAGCTATATGCTATTATTTAAGGGCTTTTGATTCAGATCTCAGTATGATAATAAGGCAATCCCGTGTAACCACTTTTCCTGGGATCTATGTAGAGGCAACAAAGGGCGAAGCTGATCTCATCGCTACAAAAAGATATCCATCAAAAAGTCTATTGCCAATTTTACCAGAGCTTTCCCAAGCATCAATTTCTAAACTGCCTGTACTCCCATCAACGCATGCCCTCCCAGCTATAGCTACACCTCCTACATTCCTTGCATTACCAGCCACACCCCTTGCATCAGCTCCCCCCAATGATCAATACACGACCATAATTGATACAATGAAGACATTGTCAAATGAAATGGCATCCATGAAAAAGAGAGAGGCTGAACGAAATATCCAAGCAAGAAGATTTCCATAGATACAAAAGGAAGGTGCTTCGACAAGCAATAGGGGACAAGAGAGACCGAGCACGGTATATACAAATGAGACAGTGGAGGCCGAAGAGCCTCCCACTGATTCTAACTTTTGGTGTACTACATGTAACGATCCACATGGGGAAAGTTCGTGTATGATACACCAACATTATGTACAAAGTATAGAAGTTGAAAAGAGTAAAGAAAGAATGAAAGGCCATGTAAATATAATTAGAGAGAAGGACCACAACTTCATGATGCCTACAGTAGAACAGGTTTCAGTTTTGACAAGATCAGGTAAGAAACCACTGCAAGTAGACCCTAAAGAGCTTCAGCCATTAAATGTTTCCCCTGCTCCCAAGGAAGTTCCCAAAGAAACTCCTAAGGGAAGTCTCCCTCAGGAAAGAAAATATCAGTTTCCAGCCAAAATTCAAGGGCAAGAAACACACAAAGAATTTATTCCTCGGGGGAAAATGAAACCCAAGAACAGGCTAGGGAAAGGTTGAGATTCCCCTCGCTGACAAAAAGGCAAAGAACTGAAGCTACCCAGGGATACAAAAATAAATATGAAACTTTTGCCAAAGAAAGAGAAAGAATAGTTGATTCACCTACATTCAAGTATAGTAGAGGAAATGAAAAAGACTCCTTCTAAGGCAAGTATGTATGATGCTCTTCAAATCCCAGGTCAAATCGATCTCCTACAGGAATCCCTAAGAACAGTGGAAAATGGAGGTGGGACTGCATCATCTTCAAAAATGGTTCTAACGAACTTGACGTCTGCCACTGGTAAGAACAGGCCACCACCCTTTTATTTGTCCCTTCAAATGGAAGGATGGGTTGTCCACAACTGCATGATAGATTCAGGCGCTGCTACCACTGTGATACCCAAAGCAGTATGTGATATTATGGGAATGGAGTACACTAGGAGCAGCGCAGGCGTCCTATAGTTAGATGGTACTCCAATAAAAACTATAGGAGTGATAAAGGATATTCCCATACGGCTGCATAAAATGCCTCAGATGACAGTCATACAAGAGGTAGTAGTCGTAGACTTGGAGCCCTATTTTGGTATGTGTCTATCCAGAGAGTTCACAAGCAAATATGGGAGGATACTTATCCTTAGATTATTCTCATTTGGAGATACCTTTCAAAGGTAGAAGGGTCAAGATTTTTAATGAGAAACCATCTACGTTTCATGTAGAAAATATTGGTGAAACCGACCGTGTAAATATGATGACTGAAGAAACAATAGAAGAAGATCTAATGGAAGAAACATTAGAAGAGCTCCAAGCTGAGGACGAGTTTTCTCTACAGAATTTTAATGCCATGATAGAAACAAAAATAGGAAACTATTCTATTGAGAAACCAAAATGAAAATTGATACCCTCCCTAGAAAAGGATGGTTCTGTGAATCAATTGTGGAAGCTTTTCTTTGATGGGGCTAGGTGCAAGAATGGAGTTGGTGCCGGAATAGTTTTGATTTCTCCCACCGGAGAGGAAAAGGTTTTCTCTTACAGGTTGACTTGGAGTTGCTCCAATAACGCAGCAGAATATGAGGCCCTGTGCTTAGGGTTAAGAAGGGCTGAGAAATTGGGAATCAAACAGTTACTCATCTATGGAGATTCAAAACTTATTGTGAATCAAGTCACCAAAAAATGTATAAGTAAACAACATTATTTGAATGCTTACAGGAACAAAGTGTGGGATCTCTTAGAGGCCTTTGAGGCCCTAAATATAAAGTTTATCCCTAGAGAACAGAATACCCACGTAGATTTGTTAGCTTCAGTGGGAGCTAATTTTTGTCCTGTAAGTAATGTTATTCAGAAGTCTAAAACTGTTAGACTTATATACAGGCCTTCAGTGCCTGATAAAAATATTTTCTGGCAAGTTTTTGAAAATGATGAACAGATACTGGATTTCTTAATCCATGAAATGAATTGCTCAGCCAACCGGGATCTGCAGGATGAAGAGGAAGAGGACATTATTCAGTTAAAAAACAATCATATTCCTAAGGGTCTCATCACCCTTGAAAGCCTGTTTGATAACAATGATAGAGCAGTTGGCCAAAAAATCAAGGTCGATAAACGAAGATACAAAGATGTAGAGTTGGAGCCAGGAAAAATGATTAAGGTTGGAATCAGTTGTACAGAAGAGGAAGTGAACCAGATCAGAGAATTGTGTAAAAAATTCCCTGACATCATAGCTTGGGTGTATAGTGATCTAAAAGTGTACAATAAAGATGTTATTCAACATACCATAGAATCAGAAGAAGGAGCTAAGCCTTTTAGGCAAAAGCAAAGACCAGTGAATCCGAAGGTAGAATCTTTGATGAAACAAGAACTGCTAAAAATCCTTCAAGCTAAAATAGTATACCCTGTTAAACACTCCACCTGGGTGGCAAACTTGGTACCAGTCAGGAAGAAAAATGGAGATATCATATTGTGTGTAGATTTCAGAAATCTGAACAGAGCATCACTCAAAGATCATTACTCGCTACCTCAGATTGACCAAATTCTACACACAGTTGCAGGAGCAATGCAACTCTTACAGTTAGAAGAACAAAGAGAGCAATCATACAATCACAATCAGAAGCATATGGCGGATACTGAAGGATGGTTCAACAAAAAGACAACCGCAAAAAAATTTAGAGTGGGAGACTTGGTTTTGAAATGGAATGTAAAGAAAGCTAAGCCAGGTAACCATGATAAATTCGATGCTTTCTGGGAGGGACCATTTGAAATTGTTTCAGAGAAACAGTTCAATGCTTTTGAGTTGAAAGATCAAGATGGATTGGTTCTTCCCATCACGGTGAATGCATTTCACCTAAAGTTATATTTTTGTTGAGAAAGCAGAAAAGGAATTATATGTACAGTATAATATAAGTATATTCAGACAATATTTGTAAATATTACCATTTTTTCGGCCTTAACAAAAAATTTCAGTCATAGCCAATCAGAAGTCGACATTTTTTTTTAATAGAGATACTAAGGTATAGAGGGAGTTTTGACGAGGTAATGTTCACTTTTTATCTAAGTGCATTTTCCTGTTTTCTTTGTCTTTCTCTGAAAGATTCTTTTTACAACTGCGTTGTTGACTCCGTTTCCCAATGGATAAAGGCCTGGTTCAAAATTTTTGCAAGCAAAAAATTCCCCGGAAGGCGCCAAGAATGTTAGTCAAAAAGTGACTAACTACAGAAAAATAGTTGATGCACCTTTTTGCATATTTTCCAAGAAGACCGAAGTGGCCCATATGCTAAAGATCAAAGAAAAAGCAAAACACCGCAAGGAGGCAAAAGTGTCGCGATATCGCGACATGTTGCATTTTCACGGCTAAGAGCAACAAAAGGGAGCAAGGAGGCAAAAGTGTCACGATATCGCGACATGTTGCATTTTCGCGGCTAAGAGCAAGAAAAGGGAGCAAGGAGGAAAAAGTGTCGCGATATCGCGACATGTTGCATTTTCGCGGCTAAGAGCAAAAAAAGAGAGCAAAGAGGAAAAAGTGTCGCGATATCACGACATGTTGCATTTTCACGGCTAAGAGCAACAAAAGAGAACAAAGAGGAAAAAGTGTCGCGATATCGCGACATGTTGCATTTTCGTGGCTAAGAGCAAAAAAAGAGAACAAAGAGGAAAAAGTGTCACGATATCGCGACATGTTGCATTTTCGCGGTCCAAAGCAAAGAGAAAGAGCAAGGAGGAAAAAGTGTCACGATATCGTGACATGTTGCATTTTCACGGTCAAGAGCAAAGAGAAAGAGCAAGGAGGAAAAAGTGTCACGATATCGCGACATGTTGCATTTTTGCGGTTGAAGAGCAAAAGAGTCCAAGCAGGAAAGAATGTCACGATTTCGTGACATGTCGCATTTTCGTGGCTGAAGGCGGCAAAAGAGTCCAAGCGGGAAAGAATGTCGTGATTTCATGACATGTCACATTTTCACGGCTGAAGGCGAAAAAGAGTCCAAGCGGGAAAGAATGTCACGATTTCGCGACATGTCGCATTTTCGCGGCTGAAGGTGACAAAAGAGTCCAAGTGGGAAAGAATGTCACGATTTCATGACATGTCACATTTTCGGTTGAAGGTAGCAAAAGAGCAACGCGAAGGAGGAGTGTCACGATTTCGCGACATGTCACATTTTCGCGACCATCCGAAAGGAAATAAAGGAAAGACATAGGAATGTCACGATTTCGTGACATGTCTTATTTTCGCTAGAAAATAGCAAGAGGAGACTGAGAAGGTAAGGAATGTCGTGATTTCGTGACATGTCGCATTTTCGCGATCGCCCAGAAGAAATGAAGGAAAAGACATAAGAATGTCATGATTTCGTGACATGTCTCATTTTTGCAGCTGGAAGCGAAGAAAAGCAAAGCAAGGAAAGAATGTCACGATTTCGTGACATGTCTCATTTTTGTGGCTGGAAGCGATAGAAGAGCAAAGCAAGGAAAGAATGTCGCGATTTCATGACATGTCTCATTTTCATGGCTAGAGGCGGCAAAAGAGCAAAGCAAGGAAAGAATGTCATGATTTCGTGACACGCCAGCTGTAAAGGAATAAAGTATATTTTTGGCAACTGGGGACATGCACTGACATCAGGTGCTGATTTTTGAAGAATGGTCTATTGATTATAACCTGGCAGGTCCGCTGGATGATTGCAGAATAACAAGCTCATCTAAAATTAGCCAGAAGGAAATCTATCCAATCTACGAGAAATCCATTGTATATTATTAGAAACTACAGACAATTACTTGTAATTGATTGAAGAAATTAAATGTACGTAGTAGAAGATACTCTTTTTAGGGTATAAATAGGAGTGAGTCGACCATGAAAAAGGTCGGCTCTTGGACGTTTACAAGCTTGATGTACATGTACTGGATTACAAGCAATAAAAGATTTCTTCTTCTGGCTTCCAAAACTTCTGTGTGCAAGTGTATGTATCTGGTGTTTTAACTTTTATTCACTCTAAGTTTTATAATGTATCTGTTCTGAAATCTGGATTGTGCACGTATAAATCTTGTTTCTAGAGTTGAACATTAAAAGATAGTTACATGCTTTTAGACGAACATCTAAAAGTCACACTCAAGAATTCATGTTTTCTATAAAGAAGATATAAAGAAAACTTCGAAAGTAGTAATCTGCATCATCAATGTTTGTTGTTGTCCAATCTGTACCGTGAGAAAAGTTTCTAGCTTAGGCTATATTTCCCTTATCTCTTGTTCCCCTTTTCTCTAAAAAACTCAAAGGAACCAGCCTTCTCTGGAGACTAGACAGATGATCTCAAGCAAGATCTGTCTATTCAATGTTGGCAAAGTCTAAGGCGCAACACTATTAACCGAAGGCAGATTTTGTTCCAACAAGACCTTCATAAAATGATCATATTCCTTTTATACATGGTTCAAAGCACAAAATATATGACCCATCGATCCCTTGCTAAATAGTTGAGATTGATGCATTAGAAGCTTTGCGTACCCATCATCGATATACAAAACTCATGGTATAGAATCGATGTCATATCTTTTTCTTCAACTCTTCAATAGCGTAGAACCATGTTCCAGTCCTCTCTTTGAAGATATTACTTAAAAATATTGACCCGTTGATCGTGAAAGGGAGCAAAGGAAGATTTGTTACACTTTATGCAAAATATGTTCTGAGCCACACGAGATAGAATGATGTCCTGACCTACTCTCTTACCATAAAAATATTCTCCTTGCTATTTCATGTTGTGACGTAGAACCATACCTCAAAATATGGCATAGCCCGCGATTTGAAATTACAACTTGTAAAGTTGACCAATGTTGATCACAGTGTAGAAAATGTGTTGAATCGTGTGGTGGAGAATATGTATTATGAGCCACAACTCAGATGGTAAACTTGTAGTATTTGACTATGGTGATCGTGGGATAGAACCCTATTTTGGATTGCATAGGGTAGAAACTTATCGCAAGCCACTGAATCTCCCTTGTGCTCTGAGCCATGATTTTGAACACACTAAGTGCAAGTCTGATTGAGTTTATTATGGTGTAGAACATGATCTATTGTTTCATTTCCATAGTTTAGAGCACTTCTTTTAGGACTTAGAAAAATTTACAAAAAATTTCTAAGTATGTGGTCATTTTGGGCCTACATTCTGATGCCTTTTGGGGGATTTACTCATAAATCCTGAGAACTTAAAACTTTATCCATTGGGTATCAGAATTCAAAATGATATGGGAAATGATAGAGGAGTAATATGAATGAATGAAGGTAGATTTTGAAAGAAAATGTGAATTAATGGGATGTAAGGGAGAAAATATATGTAGTGAAAGGGGTGAAGGGATGAAGGGAAAGGGTAGACTCCAGCCATATGCAAAGCTATGATTCATAAAATAACTTCTAAATGACCATCACTCTCTCAATCATTTGTGAAGATACTTAGAGAGTAATGGTTCATATAGAAATTATTTAGGAATCAATGAGTAGATCATAGAAAATAATGCTCCATAAGAATAACCTTCTTATGGTAGCCATAATCTCATACATTTATGAAATTACTTAGATCATAACTGTTCACAAGGAAATCATGCAAGAATCAAATAATTTTGTAACTCTTTTCATAAGCTTAATCTTGCTCTAGTTACAACAAGATGTGCCTCTTTTATACACTCAGTCTGATCATGACTCTTTCTTGCAACTCAACACCTTGACTTCTTCGTATTTTCCCTAGGTTTCATGCTTTAGGCTTGCATTTTGACATTGGTAGGATCAAAACAGCCTTCAAAACATATCATATGGCCCTTCTACCAGCTTATGATATATACAAAAATAGTTTAGCCTATTTTGGGATAAAACTTATTCGTTCCTACACCTTCTTTTGTTGATCCTTCTTCTCAAGCTCTTCATCCTGTACCTTCTTAGTATCTTCTATATTCTATTCATTTTGGTCCTTTTCTTCTTGGTGCATTCCTTCTTCATTTCTTTCCTATTTATCACTTCCATTATCATCATCCTTGTCCTCTTCGCCCTCTTCTTCTTCTTCAACTTTTGCTTCTACTCCAAATAGTTGAATCATCTGATTTAGTGTCTCTAATTATTTGCTCTAGGCTGATTGTGTGGGATTAGTCATTTCCTTAAGTTGCTTATGAGCATATTCAAGTTTGGAAATCTCTTCATATGACATAGAATTACCCTTGTTCACCAAGTCTTCCATTAAATATTTGAGCCTGGTTAAGTCTTTTATTAGTTGGGAGACTTGATCCTAATCAATTGGGTCTTCCCATGCATCTATTTCAGATGCATCCTATATTATTGATCCTATGATGGTTTGGAGGTATTCCTCAGATAAAAGGATCTCATTTTCATTCCAAAATATTCCAAAACCATACTACATCATTTCTATGTTGATATCCACAATCTCCTACAACTTACCTTCAATTCTATCAAATATCAACCACCCTTTCTAGAGTAGCTTATTTTTATTGATCATAATCTTGGCCACCAATATGGTAGTATTCCATGCCTTGTTTGGGATAGGTTTGGTAGCATCACTAAATCTACTCTTAGACGGCTTATACATATGCTCTACTTGTATCATCATGGGTTGTAGCTCTTTATTAAATTTGTCTAGGTCTTCCTTGGTTGCTTGTAACAAATGACTTACCTCATCCATGTAATCAATTATAGGTTATATTTTTGAACATTTATCTAGGATCTTAGACTATATTTGCTTCTTGTTTGTTTGACATTGTCTTTAGAAACACCTATATCTCTAGCCTTTTCAATCTGAAGTTGATTCTTCAAGTCTTCTATTTTCTTGGCTTGGACCTCATTCTTCTTCTTAATCTCTTCAACTTAATATTTAAACTTGATGGCATCTTGGTATTTATTTTGCTAGCTCTTAACCTCATTTCTCACAACCTTCTCTACCTTCTTCTGGGTTTTTATTTTTTTCTCCAACTTCTCAACATTTTCCTCAAGTTTTTCATATTGCTCCTTACAAATGTCAGTCTTGACATAAATGGTTTCAAGGTGGACCTTACCTATGATGAATTTGTCCTCCAAATTCAATTTATTGATATCTTCAGTATGCTCTTCCAGCTTATATTCTTCCACATTCATATCCTCCTTTGGTTTACTAACAAGGGGAGTTATGGAGATAGTCATTCTTTGTCTAGATACTGGATCAACGATCATGGTTTTTCTTCATCTAGAAGTCTATTTCAAAAGCTGAGATAATTTCTTGATCCAAAATTTTTAAACTTTATGTGAAATGTTCTTCACTTTTGCAAAGAGGCTACTGTAGTATGATTTGCAAAGGTGGATGCAGTTATGAGTGAAGGGTAAAATGTGTCTGGCATAGATGGAAGAGGAGTGGTTGTAAGGATGGTGGAATCTATGCTTAATGCAGGGGTTGTAGTTGGTGCATAAAAGGTAACATATGTTAGAACCATGGAATGAGGTAGGGAAGATGGAAGTGATTGCCCCTCTATAATTACCATTGGTGATGATTTTGAGGATGAAGTTGGGTGAGTAGGTGATTATGTTACTAGGATTTTTTATTAATGTAGAGGAGATGGATTATTTTGGGGCTTTGTAATGACTGGTGAAGAGGGTGGTGAACTATGAGGTGGAGGTGATGCCTTTTGTTCCATTTATTCTTGAGAATGGGAGGAAGACTCTTTTGGGAAGGAGAAGGAGAAGAATAAGGGATAGAAAATATACCTTCACCTACCGAAGTAGTTTACTAGAAAATGTTATCCATACCTTGGTGTTGTGTTTACTGAACTAGTTGTTCTATATCTAGCATAGGAGTTTGTTTAACTACTTACATTTGATTTATTTTTTGCTTCTTACTGACCTCATTTTAGTCTCACATACTAAATATTTTGTCTTTCTCTTAAACACAATAGGTAATGTAGGCTTATATTTCTTAGTACCACCTTCATATTGTGTTTCTTACAATACAAATTCTAAAACTAGGGATAGCTTTACTAGGGTTATAGTGGTGAATTTCATAGGATCAAAAACAAAGCTATCCTCTACTTCTTTTCCCACTAGCTCTTGTAAAGAAGTTTCTCCACCCACGACTATATGTTTCAGCCTTTTACTTTCTTGGATATTTTCTACATTTCTTGTTTCATCCTTACCCAAAATACCACTAGAATAATACATCTTCTTCATAATTTGAGCACCCACGGAGTATTACTACAATTGCTCTTGTGAAGGATCAAAAGGGGTCTAGGTTCCTTTAGTTACTGATGGAGCATTCATCATAATTTCTTATACCTCTTTATGTGAAGGTGGAGAAGGGGAATCTGATGGTACTTTATATTTATTTTACTCCTTTGATCATATTTTCTTTTAACTCAACACCAAATTCCTACCATTCTTGGCTTTCCACATCTTAATATGTTCATCATACAACTCAAAAAACTTTGTATCTGATTGATGTCCGAATCTAGCCCTTGCGGTATCCATATCTACTCTCATATGCCACTATTCCACACATTTACCATTATCTCATTTATATTTTTCTTCTAATTACTTAATTTTGGATGGCTTCAACTGGTGGGCTTTGTTGTTTTCAAGCTCATAATCAACTATTTTCTTGTAAAAATATCTCCAACGCAGAAGCTGCTCCATCCTATTAACATTCCATTCTAGTGGAGCATTTTCCTTTTTTTTTTATACCCTTCTCAAAGTGAGGCCTCAAAGTTCTTTCAAATTTAAGGGTCTTCTCAACATTTAGGGCTATGTTTCTCTCTATGAACTTGTTGTCTGGATCATACCTCCACCTTTGTGGAATATACATAAGACCAAACCTCTCCAAATATTGAGCAATTTGTTCATGTTGATCCTTTTTTGTTATGGTTATATCATCCATATTATGAGAGTAAACCCGTGTTCCATTTCCTTACCGATGTCGAAGTTGACGTTGATGAAATCAACATGTCTCAGATATTCCAAATCTAACAGCCTACTGGTGACAAAGTGAGGTAGTAGAAATGGTTTACCTATAAATCCATAGAGTATGACAGTTATTCCTTTAGTGATGATAAACCAATATCCTTCCTTGGCTTGCTCTACACATAATAAATATTTATCCAGAGGTGGAATTCTAGGGCATTAGGCATACATAATCTTTAGGGTTGGCCCCAAAAATTCCATGTTGAATATGTAATAAGACTCGGTGATTCTCAAATGGTCCATTGGTAAACTGGTAGAGGGTCCCCATTATTTTTTTTATCTATTATTGGAATCCATGGCATCATTTGTCTTACAATGCTAAGGAACATCCATATCAAGTTCAAATAATTCTAGAAAGAAGGGGCCTCTGAATATTTCTTCATGCTTACTAGTTGTTCAAGCATCCTCTTAGAGAGATAATTCAGCCAATCGAAGTAAATTTGTTTGATACTCTCATCTCTAAAGGATGCTTTGTATATTTTCTCATTAGATATGCAATAAATAGTATCTATTTTCCAATTCCTTACATATCTATAAAAATATAGACCCTCTAGGTATGCTAGCATGGTGAAGAGCTTTGGGTGAGCAAAATGTTCGGTAGCAATTGGGGTTTTAGATAGGGTGCTCCTAGATTTTATAGTTTTAAACTAACTATATACCCATTTACTAAGAGGCTCACCATTGTGAGGACGCCCTTGCAATGAATAATATTTTGTTTGGGCTTGTGGATCAAAACTCTTAGGACTCACAGGAGGGTCGACACCCATAGCAAAAAGATCTCAGCAAGCTTGAGTGGTTATACTGAAGAGGGTTTTACCTTTAGCTATTTTTACTACTTTTGACCTAGGGTTATAAAATTTTACTATTGTGGATATCAATTCAGGGTAATGGTGCATTGAATTGCAAATATAAAATTACAAGAAGGAATTTACAGTAATAATACCTTGGAATGAAATTGGCAACCCTTTAAAGTAGTTGTAGTCAATTTCTCTCCTATACTTGGTCCTCCTTTTCCATATTATTTTTGTATCTGCTATTGCCTCTACTTTATCTAGATAGATATCTAGCTCATCACTCTCTTGTTGAACTATTTTCTCTCCCAATTTTGGTGCCATATCTAAAAAAATTGTCTAATATTTGCTCTTCTCATCACTTGGTAGCTTCGTCTCACCACTTCGTTAGCACTCTCTGGTAAATAAAAATTGTTTGTGAAATGAGCGATAGCCAAATTTTAAGCTTTAAATATCTCACATGCATACTTTTTGCCATTCATGCAATAGATGATCCACTTCACATTGCACGCTTTACAATTCAAAATATGACTGAACTAGCGGTGGTTCTTATTGCTTCGTTCATTGATTGGTTGTGGCATAGGACATGTCATGGCCCGCAACTCATCTTTGTATTATTCTTCTTGGGTGTGGTGTATAACACAATGTGGTAGAGCATTTTTTAGCTTTGACTCTCTTGAATTCCAACTAGGGACGTGTTGTGATCCGTTGCATTACTTTTTTTTATCTGTATAGAAAACTAAAAGAAAGAAAGTATGATACAAGTGTGTACATATGTTACATGAAAATAAACTTTTACTCAAAGTAAATTTTTAGATGGTATCCATTAACTGAAATCGGTTGCATGTTTCCTTCTAGATCTTAAGGCTAGAAAGAATTATTCTCCTTGACCTCTACCACTTTGAATGGACCATCCCAGAAGGAATCAAAATTTTGGTGGTTGCCTGGTTTATATCTCTCTACATTCCACCTTAGTGCTAAGTCACCCACTTTGAATTTTATGAATTTAGCTTTCTTTTCAAACCATCCTTTAGTGTCCACTAAGTGTTTCTAAAAATCATCATATGATTGAGTTATTTTCCTCTAACTGTAGGAGATGCATCAATCTGGTTTCTATTGGATTCTGATCTGATTCTTCCTCTTGGTTTGCCAACCTTAAAGCTGGTATTTCTAGATAAGTAGGCAGGACAACTTTTTTTCCATACATGAATGCATAAGAGGATGTATTGATAGATTTATTAATAGTGATCATGTCTACCCATAGATCTTGCTCTAAAAGAAGATGCCAACTCCTTTTGTTATCTTCTAGTGTTCTCTTTATAATTCTAAGCATATTTTTGTTAGTGAACTCAGCTAATCCATTCCCTTGAGGGTAGTAATTAGAAGAGTTCTTTAAACTTATGCTTTATTTACTTGTAAACTCAATGTACTTAGATCCTATAAAATTTGAACCATTATCACTTACTATGGCTTTGGGAATGTGAAACCTTGAGATCAAACTTTCCATGAATTCAATTACCACTTCCTGATATGATTTCTTGGTGGTAATGGCTTCAACCCATTTGGTAAGGTAATATATAGCAGTCAAGATGTATTTATATTCTACTGATGAATTGGAGTTTATCACTCTAATGAATTCCAGTCCCCATTATTGGAAAGCCTCTTCCACTTGAATGGATTTAAGAGAAAATATAGCATTTTTGGTCCTTCCCACATATCTCTGGTATTTTTCGCATGCCCTCATTACCCTGAAGGTGTCAGCAAATATAGTAGGCCAATAATAGCCTGCCCTCATAATTTTCATAGCTATGACCTTCCCTAAAAATGTCCTTCAAACAATACTTCATGAAATTCTTCAATTAATTTATGTCTCTAGTCATCTTTTAAACATCTTAGGACTTCATCAAGATTTTTTATATTTAATCCCTCTAGTAACAGGATGTATTTCAAGGCTTTAAGTATATACCTCCTCCTTTGTGAAGGATTAAGGTCTTGAGGAGAGACCCCTATTTTAAAATAGCTTGTCATTTGATTAATCCAGTCTGAACCCTCTGAGGAAAGATCTTAGCTTTGCTCTTATGCTAATGGTTGATAGGCTAACATTTTTTTTTGCAATTACATTTTTAGTCATCCCATGGCATAATTCTCTACCTCTAACTAATTTTGTGGGATGGATTTCCATATCATATTCTTCTATTTTTGTAATCTAACTAGCTCTTTTGTCTCCCAGTTCTCCTTGTAATATGAAACTCCTGACATCTAGGTGTACCACATAAAAGGGGTTTTACTTTGAGCCAAGTATTACCTAGACTTATTTAATGACTTTATAACCACAAACACTTGTCTCTCAATAAATTTGTATTTGACTTGGTACTCATGAATATTTTAGCTCCAAAACAATATGGGATGTTCTTCTCCATAATCATTTCTTTGTGTTATTACAACTACATAGCTCTCTTCCACTCCATAGGTATACAAAATAAAATCCTTACTAAAATTAGGATTCACCAATACTGGGGTGGTGGCAATACCTTGTTTAATTACTTTATAAGCTTATTTCCTTACTTTTGTCCACTTGAAATCCACATTCTTTTTTAGTAGCTCTAAGATAGGTTTAACCACTTGAGCAAAGTTTGAGATGAACTTTCTCATGAATTTGATCTGACCAAAGAAATATTGCAAGACTTCTTAATCATAGGTAAGGGAAGGGCTAGAATTTATTTTACCCTATCTAGTTCAATAGACATAACTTCCTTAGAAATAACATGTCTTAATAGCTTTCCCTCATGGATCGTAAAATAGGATTTTTTTTTGTTCAAGGAGATACCAAATTCTCTGCACTTTTTAAACACTTGTTCTAGTTACTCAGATGAGCTTGTTTCTTATGAGAGAACATAGTCATATCATATATATAGATGAGTATGAATTTATTAATTAACTCTCCAAAAGCATAATCCATGGCTCTTTGAAATGTGGCCCCCATGTTGGATAAATCAACAGGTATCCTTTGATAAGCAAACATCCCCTACTTAGTAGTAAATGTTGTCTTGAGTTGATCCTCATCCTTTACCCAAATCTGGTTATACCCATAGAAACTGTCAGGAGTAGAAACTAAAGGGATATTTTTTATTGATAAATGGTTACAATATATAGGCATAAGCCTATATGATGAACATGACACTTGTCAATGAAACTGACAAGTGTCAAACTGGCATAGTGCACATTACATTAACTCTAACATTCCCCTTAATGTGCACTATCCTAACTAAAGAAAAAAACAAGTCAACATTAGGTAATACCAAATGTCAGGAGTAGAAACTAAAGGGATATTTTTTATTGATAAATGGTTACAATATATAGGCATAAGCCTATATGATAAACATGACACTTGTCAATGAAACTGACAAGTGTCAAACTGGCATAGTGCACATTACATTAACTCTAACAGAAACCATCTAATAATGAGAATATCTCATCTCCTACAATAATCTACAAAATTTGATCAATCTGGGGGAGAGGGTAGTGATATTTTAGTGATGCTTGGTTTAGGTTCCTGAAATCTACACATAAATGGATATCCCCATTCTTCTTTCTAATAGGAACCAGATTAGCCACCCAAATAGAATGCTTGATTGGGTAAATAACTTTAGCTTTCAATAGTTTGAATAGTTCTTCTCTCATTATGGACTCAATCCTAGGATTTATAGGTCTCTGCTTCTATCTGAAGGGTTTTGCATTAGGCTCTAGCTCAATAGTATGTTGGATCACTTTTTATCATATACCTTTAGATTTTCATATGACCAGGCTATAATGTCTTGGTATTTGAAGCATAGAGCTTTGATTTCCTCTACCTCCTGTGGAGAACATCGGATACCAAATTTGAGATTCTTATTCTTTGCAACTTCGATCTCCTTATAGATTTATTTATTGATCTCCATAGCTCTAGCTTTCCTCTCATATTCATTATAAAATAGGCTTTCCAGGGTGATCAAGCCCTTAGGGATATGATTTTTCTTAAATTGAAGAATATCTTGTTGATCTATCTCATGAGGTATCTCCTCCTTAACACTAGATAAGTGAGCTTCCCTTACCATAAAATCAATAATATGATCATTGCTCTCAAAAACTTGCCAAAAAATCTACCTATCTCATACTGTAGGTCTAAAAACTAATTTTTCTCTTTTATCTTTTGTTGATCCCATATCTAAATAAGGGTTGAAATTTGAACCCTTAACGGCTAAATAATCAGCTAACATATTTTGTTTCCTAGGAATAGACTAGATATTAGGGGCATCAAAAGACTCCATTAGGTCCCATACCCTGTTTTTGTATATTTTTAGGTAATGGTGCTTGCTACTGCACTTCTCTCTAACTTGGTTAACTATCAACTTAGAGTCACCATATATGTCCAACATTTTAGTTCCCATACTCTCTGCTTGCATTAGTCCCAAGCATAAAGCTTCATATTATGTGGCATTGTTGGTACAAGACCATGTCAATCTATATGGAAATTTTTTTACACCTTTTGAGGAAGACTTCAAAACTACACCTGCACCTGCTTCATTTCTGTATCTTGAACCATAAAAATGTGTAGTCTAGATTTCTATATCTTTTAGGAATTGATTGGATATGGTAGGGGTTATTTTATCTTTTTTTTAAGAAATATTGTAAGTGCCCATACATGTTTCGAACTAGTTGTAATCCTCCCTGAATAGAAATTCATCCTCCACCTCTAACTCTTCAAGTATTTCTACTATTTTGACTTCATTTAGAGTTGTGAGATTGCACATATCTTCTTCTATCTTTTCAATGTGATAGGATATAATATTTTTAGATGTTATCCTTATCCTCTTTTATTTGAAAGGAATCATCATGTCGGAGTAATCCAAACACATATAGCCTCCTAACTTAGCAGTAAACTCTCTAGAAAGACGTAGGTTGGAATAAGGTTCTAGGTCTACCACCATAATTTCTTGCATAATGGTAATTTTTAGAGCCCTATGCATTCTCATTAGTACATCCTTTACTACTCCAATAGTTTTAATTGGTGTACCATCCAATCGTAAAACTCTAGGATAGGATCAGGTATACTCCATACCCATCTCATCACAGACTGCTTTGGGCATGACTATGGTAGAAGCCCTTGAATCAATCATACAGTTGTGGACTATCCAACCTTCCATTCTAAAGAAAACATAAAATGGAGGAGATTTGTTCTTTAGAGCAATAGGAGTCATTTTCTCCTTACTAGAGGGTATACTAAGAATTGTAGTGGTCTGCTTTTCTTGAGAATTTTTACTTAAAGAAGCCTTGAGTAGGTCTATCTAACCAGGAATAAAAAAGGTATCATAAAGACTTGCTTTGGAGGTAATTATCTTCATCTCCTCTAAAATGTTATATTTTGATTTTTTGGAAGGGAGCTTCTCATACCTCTTCTCTAGCTCTCCATATTTTCTCTTATACTGTTGTGTAGCTTCAATCCTTTACCTCTTAGTGATGGAAGGAAATCTCATCTTTTCTTGTGCTTCATATTTAGAGCTTATTCTTTCTTTATCACTTTCCTTCTCATACCTCTTGGTAAAATTGATCCCCCTTTCTTGGCTCTTAGGAGCTGCTTCTCTCTCCTCAGTTGCTTGAGGTACTAGAAATTTATTGTTACTTTGTAGAGGTGTGTCTTTATTTTTTTGAGAAGTTACTTGGAATTTATCCATCTTCTGTCGATCAACCTACAGTGTATTTTTCCCTGACCTAGTCATGATATAAATGGTTTCTTCTTCATAAAGATCTTGTCCAACCATAATTTACTCTGGATGCCACAACATGTTGACCCTGCCCTTATTATTCCTTTTAGCTTTCTCCATGGCCTATTGCACATGATAATGGTACATAACGTAAGAATCCAAATCATGTGGATCATTATATACAAGGCACTATACATTCACAAGATTGGTCTCAGGGGGGTATTCTTGATCTTCCTAATTGCGTTAACCCTAGCCCCTGCACTATTACTAGTACCAAGCATATGATATCTATTGATGTATGGATACCTTCTCTACTGAGACCTCTCCATATATCTTTTTTCCATCACATATACCTTGTTATTAGTTGTTTTCAAGGTGTTTTTAATATCAAGCAATAGGGTGGACTCTTAAGGTACTTGATATGGGAGTGGTGGGAAGGAAACTGAGGTAGATGATGCTTTGGGGAATGGAATTGGATTCACTTGAGGGAGTGGAGATGACAAAGGAGGTGGGTCTATATAGGAAGATGTGGCTGCCTTAGCTTGGATATGGGGAAGATCAGAATAGTAGGGCATAACTATTTTTGGAGGTAGTCTTCCTATATTAATATGAATATTTTCTACCTATATGACTATGTTATACACTTAGGGTAAGGCATATACTCCTAACTATTGAGTCGGTATCCCAAGTTTTGACTCAAGAGATCTGATATAGTACATGAAAGCAAGGGTTCAACTGGTCTAGCTTCAAGTGTTATCCTTTTCCATGTTCTTTTGAATCTTAGATTAAAATCTGAAACCAACTCTTGCTAATATTTTTGCATAGATCTAAATTGGTTTAGAAGAGAGAAGGGATCAGTGGATTCATTAAATTATTCTACAAAGGGTTTATCTAATGCAGCCCATGAAGTGATGCTATTGTATTCTAATATCTTTAACCAATGCAAGATCTTACCTCTAAAGGACAAGGTTAGAATCCTTATAATCACATATTCATTTCTAATGTTGTGTATGGTTGCTAAATTTAGTATATCTTGGTAGTTCTCATAAGTGGTCTTACCCAAACCATAATATGTGGGTATGGATTTGGATACATCTTGGGAAATATCATGCATTTGGGTAAGGTTTAAAGGACCAGTGGTATCCCAATTAGGGTATTTCTACATAAACTAATTTGGATTTACATTTTGTTGTGTAGCCATGTTTACTAGTGGTGTTCTTTATGGAAGCGATCTTGGAGGTATTTTAGGGGCTAACTCAACTGGAACCTCCTCTGACTATGAGTCTGAAAATAAATTTTTGATAATATTGGACCCTCTTAATGGGCGCTCATAAAATGTAATAGGATCTTGGTTATTTTTAACAGAAGACCTAGTATTCATGAAAAATATGAGCTACTAGGAAAGGCCTCTTAGGTTCTTGATCTCATGGAGTCACCAAGTGAATTTTATTCCACTACTTGATGAAGTCATGATAATCTGCTAAATCTTGATTCCTTCAAGAAGAGTGTAAATGAAAACTTGTGAGTGAACTAGTATTCTTGTAAACAGGGTCCCACCAGGTATGTCAAAACTATTAGAATCTAAATTGATATCAAAGTAATCTTGAAACTATGACTATTATTCGTAATGATCTAGTAAGGCATGTGCCCACTAATCATAGTCTAAAACCAAACATTGTATGAGTTAAAGACTACTTTAACCCAACCTCAAAAGTAGGTTGGTATACCTTATCAACTAATTTGGGTGTTGACTCATTTAAGCACAGTTAAATTTTTAAATTATAGGGATAGAAATGGGTTTAGGGTTAGAAAAGTAATGGTTTAATAGTGGTCGGATAAATCTAACAACATAGGCATCTACAGGAAACCCCTCCATAAAATTATTTCTAGTGACCCACACTTAATATTAACAACACTCAAAACAAGTAATCTTCATCGATTAAAGAATGAGAGATATGCTTCAAGAAATTATTTCAAACATCCAGAGTACTAATAATCCAAATAGGAGAATTAGATCAATACCTAGACTAATAGAAAAATAAATCCCTTTTGAGCATATATTCAGACATGAAACATTTCAAGGTGCTCTAAGTTAGCAATACAATATCAGTAGAATATACTAATCGTAGTAGTAGTATCAAAAATGCATTCAATATCAAATCTCTATAAAACATAGAAGACACCAAAATAAGGTAAACATACAATTAATGCTTCTTCTATTGATTTGCATAAAATATTACATAGTAGGGCAAGCAAACACTCTAGAGTAGACCTTGAAAAATGAGGGTTCAACCTCTATTTATAGTTTTACATGTTAAAGTTTTGGAGGAATTGGAACATTACAAGCAATTTGGAGCACCATATCAGCAAGATATCGAAGTGGTGGCCTCTTGTTTAATTTTGAGGAAGAAGGGACAATATAATCTTTCACTCTATGTAACTCAATTTCTACAATTCGCTCAACATTCATGGCCTCCACCCTAGATTTAGTCAAAATGGGATCAAAACCGTCCATCGTTCTTGTTGATGCTATCTCACTATGGATCTACAACTGAACTCGCTTGTGGTTCTTGATTTTGTCACTTCGTCTTCCTACTTATTTCAGCTTTAGAGACCTTCGAACAATGATCATATTCCCTTTATATGTGGTTCAAAGCATTAAAAACATGAGCCACCAATCCCTTGCTGAACGGTTAATATTATTGTATTAGAAGCTTGGCACACCCATCAGCGGTCTACAACATCCATGGTATAGAACTGATGCCATATCTTCTTCTTAACTCTTTAGCGACATAGAACCACATTCTAGTTCACTCTTTGAATATCTTACTTGAAAATATTGACTTGTTTTGAGGGAGTAAAGGAATATTTTTGTACTTTATGCAAAATGTGTTTTGAGTTGTAGGGGGTCTAATGATGTCCTGGACCGCTCCTTTTACCATTAAGATCTTCTTCTTGCTATTTTGAGCTACGATGTAGAACCATACATCAAAATATGTCATAGCCCATGATTTGAAATTACAACTTGCAAAGTTGACCAATGCTGACCGTGGTGTAGAACCTTACGTTGAACCACACAGTGGAGAACATGTGTTGTGAACTGTGACTCAGATGGTAAACTTATAGTATTTGACTATGTTGACTACGGGATAGAACCCTGTTCTAGGTCACGTAGGGTAGAAATATATTGCAAGTCGTTGAATATCCCTTGTCCTCTTGGCAATGATTTTGAATACACTAAGTGCAAGTCTTACCAAGTTGATCGCGGCATAGTACATGATGCACTGTGTCATTGTTGTGGTTTAGAGCACTTCTTTTAGGACTTAGAAAAATTTACAAAAAATATATAATTATGTGGATATTTTGGGCCTACAAGACTATCCAAAAAAGCAATTCTAAAAATTATATCTCCTATCAACCTCTCTTGTGGCTCTCTCTATATCCTATCAATCTACCTTGTGCTTTGATACCACTGTTATCTTTTGATGTTATATATTTAAGGAAATGCAAACTAAAATGAGCATGCAATATTAAATATATGATAATGGCAATATACTAAGCAAGAAAAACTCATAAGAAATTTATGTAATAACTCATAAAATTGCCAATCATGAAAATAGGATCTTCATATAAAATGTGGAGATCTCAAATGCTCCATGCTTCATACAAGTTCTACATTGTGTCTAACTTGTATTCTACTCTACTCTCACTTATGTTTTATTTCCTCTCCATAAAATGCCTATATATAATAAGATGTGTCTCTTGGCCTTTCACCTACCTATGAATCTTCATCTTCTTATTCTATGACTAATGTACACGTGGACTACATGCACATTTATATCATCAAGTCCTTTGCACATTCTAACAATTGTGCATTTATTACATTGCATAAAGTAAATACTCAAATCCTAATCTAAGACAAACTTTTAATCTAAATATGTACCCGTGATTGTACATTAGCATGTACCAAATAATGTAATATATTCCAACATTGGTGAGGGGAATGGGAGGTGACAAGGAAATGACATGGAAAAGAGGTGGAGTTTATTTGGAGCCAAGTGGATGGTGGAAAATCCAAGGTAAATTTAGGGAGGACACATGGAGGAATGTGCACCCTCTCCATTTAATAGTCTTGGGTGGGGTGAATCCTCACCCACCCAAGTGCCATAAATTGGCCTAGGGTGTGATGAGATGTGCATGGGGATAAGTGTGCCTTGGGATCTTCCCATGGAATTTAAAATTTCCAAAAAGGTGACATGGAGGCTAAGAAGGACCAAACCATTAAACATGCTAATTTAATTCCTTTTGACTTGGGGTATTTCATTATATTTTTAATTCATCCAAATTTAGAGGGAAAGTGGATGGGGAGACAAGGTGGATTAAATCAAGGAAGATAGGTGGGGATTTTAGGTAGGCCTAGGTATTTTATTAGGATTTTTAAATTAGAGTGCAAATCTTCTAAGGATTTGGAGGTATTAAAATGGGGTTAGGGGCTAATGAGTGACTTGATTAGGGGAATTAGATAAATAATGAGGATTATGAGAAATTTTAAGGGAGAGAGAGGAAATTAGAAGACTTTGGGAGACCTTAGGATCACCTAGGAAAATCAGAAAAAATTAAGATAGAATTAGAAGGCTTAGAGGGGAGTTAGAAGAATTTAGGGAAATTAGGAGGAGTTAGAGGAAAATTGAGTCTACTAGAGGGGAAATAAGATAGATTAGAAGAATTTAGGAGGAATTGGAAGAACTTGAGAGGGAGTTAGAAGGAATTGGAAGAACTTGAGAGGGAGTTAGAAGGAATTGCTATAAAATAGGGGAATTGAGAGGAATCTAACAAAATTGAGAAATTAGAAGAAAAATGAGAGAATTAAGGAAAATTAGATGGCTTAGAACTTGGATATTTGGAATAATTTGAGCGCATTGACGAAGAATTTGAGATTGATGAGGGTTTTATGGAAAATTAGGGTTTTGGTGAATTTGTAAGGATTTGAAGGATATTTTGAGGATTTTGATGGATTGTTTGTGTGAATGGTTAAAATTTGGTGTCCAAAATTAAAATATGTTAGAATTCCCTTTGCTGCTCCTTTAGAATCCATAGCATTCCATTCACATCATGCCTATACTCCTTTTATAGTCTAGAAACTTCATCCTTTGTCATTTTAGTTTCTTGGATACAAATAATATTAGGCTTATACCTCTACTTTGAGGGGGCATTAGCACCCCTTATATTCCATTATATGCTAGTCATGTCTCATTAGGGGCCACTATCCCCGCTTGTGAATTACCAATATCATTTTTTTGTTTGGTAAAGAGAAGTTCAACCAACTTAGATTATGTTCCTTTCTCTATGTTTGCTCTTACTTCCTTAGCTCCCACTTCATAATTTGAGGGTTTTCTTCTTTTTTCCTTACCTATATAAAGGATAGGTATTATTATTCTATTCCTCAATATTCTTTCACAACTTCACTTTTCATTAGATTTATCCTCTCTCGACTCTACTATAGAAGCTTTTGATTTGTCCTACTCATTTTTTGGTATTTCCTTATTGCTCATTTTTTGGTATTTTCTTATTACTGGTATAGGTATTAACATCAAACAATATCTTTTACCTACCACTTTTCTTATCCTAAATGGTGCATGGTACTTCAAGAGAGTCTTTAAAATTTGATGAGTAACATTCCTTAGGTTCAACATGAATTTTTATCCATAAATTATGATCATTCCTTTTTAATGTTTTGATCCTATTGTATCGTGTCCTCTAACCTCTAGTCTAATTTTTCTTCATAGGCTAAAGCCTCAAAAGAATTGGTATTTCTTCCACTATACTTCATTGCTGGTTCCCAATATTTATTTACTTTCATCTGCTTGGACCTATTTTTTAGAAGTTGAAAACCATCATCATTCATATTCATTTGTAAGTTTCTCTTATGGTTTTCTACATATGTTTCTATTGGACTCTTCTTAGGGAATGATCTCTCAATATGCCTCACCTTATGACATCTTCTACATCTAAAAGCTATATTTTCATAACCTATGGTTTGGATCCACAACTCACCCCCATAATTAAGAATGATTGACTCTGGTAAAGGTTTACTTATATTAATCATGACCAATATCTGATCATAAATAACTAAGAAATCATCTTTTGTAGTTTATGAAATCTCAATGAATTTTCCTAGAGTGTTGCCTATTGCCTTGAAGGTATCCATACCTATAATTCAATGGAAAACCCAGACATCCTAACCCTGAAAATTACTAGGGATATATTTATGTCTTTATGTGCAAAGCCTTTATACCAATGGGTAAGGAAGAGTCTTTCTCTTCCCATAAACCAAGGACCCATTTTACGATTCTACCTCTTTCCTTATTGGAATAAAAAATGGCTAGGAAGAAAACTTTAGGTAGAAAGGATAGACTTACTCCTAGAGACTTCCAACTCCTATAAATCCATTTTCTCAAGGCCAAAGACCTCGTCTAAGACCTATTAAATTTACTAAAAATTACCCTATCTTTTAGAAACAATGATTGATTCTCTATTAGGTCCTCACTAACCTCTACTACCAGGGATGATTCTAAGGATTTATCTATAAATCAATCATAAGAAAACTATAACTCAAAATCTATTAAAATTTACTAGTATATCCTATAGCAATTATATTATTTGAAATAAACCTATAATAATTTGCATCCAAAACTTCTAAGATAATGAAGGAAAAAAAAAATAGCTAAAAATTATATGCCTAGACAGAATGTCCTACCTCACTGATGCTTTATCCCTTCATTGCTTCTCCCATCATCTGAAACCTAGCTGACAGATATCTGCAATTTTATTTTTTACAACTTGAAAAATTCACTACCCTTGTTTTGAATGGTTGACTTCACAAGGTCATCAGTAAGTTTATCATTGAATGTATGTAATCGTGTGAATTTTATATTGTTATATTCTATGAGAATAGGGTTGAATTGCTAACTGTGGTATTAGAGCCACTATTGTGCAAATCCATTATTATAGAGAGAGGACATTGAGGAGACACTATAGAAAAGTGCCAAGAAAGGAGACGTTAAGGAGTTTTTGAAGCAAAGGGTCAAGAGAGGCAATGTTGAAAGGTTTGAATAAAGGCATCTAAAACTGTGAGCTTAAGGAACACATGAAAGAGTCGAGTAGAGATGTCAGACATTACTAGAGGAAGCAAATGTGTGAATGAGAAAAGAGGAGATAAAAAATGCATTAAATATAAAATTTACAAGTGGACCAAAGGAAGCAAACATGTGCAAGGGATATTGAGTTTAAAATGTATACTATAAGAGGATAGTGTAGACCAACAAATGGAGTGAGTAGAAGGAAAGTGAAACATCAACTATAGAAATAAAGTAGCACTTTTAAAGGTGAGCACCATTGGAGAAGGGAGGAATCACACACAAATTTGGTGAATTTATGATTAATAAAGGTACAAATTATTAACCTTTGCATTTTTTGATGGAAGTTTATTTTAGAAGAAATATTAAAGAAGAAAATAAGAAAGTATTGTATTGAAATGGAAATGGATATGTTATGAGGAGAAAAATATTACTATAGCAAATTTGGAGGAATTAAAAATAAAAGGAAGAAAAGTTGATTTGCAGAATAAAATTGGAAGTAAGAAGAGAAAATTGAAGGAAATATTTAAAAAGAAGTCAAAATATTGTTTGAAGAAAGAAATTAATTATCAAAGAAAGGAGAATTATTTGAAGGAAAATTGAAAGGGAAATAAATTGAGAAGAAATTGAATTTGAAATATATTAAAGGAATATTGTCCAAAGAGACAAAAATTAAATTTGAAGAAAGAAATTAATTTGAAGAAGAAGAAATATTATTTGAAAGAAGATATAGTTTATTGAGAAAGCAAATATTAAGAAGAAATTGAAGATTGAAGAAAAGAATAAAATAATTGAAGGAAGAAGAAATTTTAAATATTGAATTCAGGAGTAAAAATATTTTTGCTACAAAGGAAATTAATTATTTTGAAGGAAAAATATTTTTTTTTTAAGTTGAAGACATATTTAAACAAAATTGAATTAACTACTGAAAGTGTTGAATTATTAAGGAAAAGAATTATTGATTTATCATTTTTAAGAAGGAAAAATTATTCAAGGGCCTATTTTATTTATTTTGAAGAGAAGACATATCATTGAAAATATTTCAAAGACAAGACCAAATTATTGATGATTATTTCAAGACATAGAACATGGCAATTGAGACAAGAAAACAAACATTTAGTATGCATCACCAAAGGATAGTATAGCTAAAGAAAAGCAAGCTGAAAATATTTTACAATCCATCTCTCAAGAAGTTGTTGAAGATGAAAAATATGTATCAACAAAATTAATGTGGCATTTACAATCTATTCTCAAAGAAGTTAAAAATAGATATTTTTCAATACTTCAACACTACATAAATTATATTCTCAATGAAGCTAATGACTGATATAAAATTTTTATTATAATACATGTTAGTGTATGGAAAATAATATATATATATATATATATATATATATATATATATATATATATATATATATATATATATATATTCAAGGAAAAAAGATAAGAAAATTTTAAAAATTTGAAGAACAAATCTATGATGAAAGATGTTTGTTGTGACACAAATGATTTGAGGCCTATGATAACAAGTATATGTTGTGATACTAGTGACCTATTTCAAAAGACAAATGTAAGTTGTGATACCATTGATTTAAGACCCATGATGATAGATGTGTGTTGTGATTTTAAGTGATCTTATACATAAATCATATATAGCCTATGACACTAGTAACTTGAGCATTGTTTGTGAAGACAAAGAATGTGTAAAAAATGTATGTGTTGGTCATGATAAAGGTTAAATTGATAGAGTAGATACCCAGATGTTGTAGGTGAGTTGGAGAGGAGAGGGCAATCCTCCAAGGGAGGTCCCAGGTTCAAATCTCCACCCTACCAAAAATCTGAATTGGGTATTTAAAATCCAATTGATAATGTTGGTGCGGGCAGGGTTGGGTGCAACCCCCGAGTGACTTTGACGGTGTAGAACCCCCTGTTCGTGGTCTCTTAGACCAAGGCGGCTCCGAAAGGGGTTTTTCGCTTTAAAAAAAAAAAATTGATAGAGTAGATGAAAGTAACAAAGATAGTAATACTCCTAGATATGATAAAGGGAAATGTAATCATATCAATGACAATAACATGGATAGTAATGCTCTAATTTTTGTTGACCAGTGTAATGAGTTTGAAAAATATACTAAATATATTGGTATATAATTATTGACAGGATACAAGCCAAAATATGAAATCCTTAGATAGATAGATAACAGTGAACTTAGATGTAGACACTAGCAGGTATGGACATACACCAAATAAATGTTGGGACCTTCATAATTGTGAAATTTGTGGAGGAAATAACCATTCTCAAAGATATTTTTTATTATAAAAAAAAATTAAAATGAATTGTGGATGGACAAACTTGACAAAATGGAATAAGATAAAATAAATGTAGTTATTTTTATAAAAGGAAAGGAAGTTTGAAAAATGATTTACCTATGAGAAAATCAAAATGAATTTGTTAAAGAAAATGATAGGGACAATAATTATGGGTTATATTATTATGATGACTTGCTCAAACGTATGACAAGTATAGGTAACAACTACTATCAATATTGGGATAGAAACATGTACATATTGAATAAAGACAAAGATAAAGATCCAAAAATATCCAAGAAACATAACCATGAAGAAGAACAAAAAGTAATCAAGAAAACCAAAGCAAATGAAGATAATAGATCTTATACCAAATAATGTAATGTGGGGGTGTATTGGAAGTATTACATTATTTGGTACCTTGCAATGAAGAACACAAGCATATACTGAGAGGTGGGGTAACCAGTATAAGATCAACTTTCACTTTTCTTTCCCAAACAATATTATCCAATATTATCAATGGAAATATCAATAGCAGTAATCAAAGCAATGCACAAATCATCACACACAATAGAGACACCAATTTAACATGGTTCACCCAATGTGGGCTACTCCACGAAGAAAATATTTCTACTAAATTTTCTCAATAAATCTTCTTGGGAATCAATTCCCTATTACAATGTTTATGGACCTCTATCCAAAGGAGACACCAATCCCCTATGCTCTGATTTGTGGATCTCTCTCCACAGGAGAACTCTATCCCCTTTTCTCTAGTTCATGGAACTTGATCTAGGAGACCTCTATCTCCTCAAATGGTTCATGGATCTCTCTCCACAAAAGAACTCTATCTTCCCATATATTTTGTGGATCACAGTCCATAGGATAACTCTTTCCCCTTTCTCTAGTTCATGGATCTCTATCCACATGAGAACTCTTTCTCCTTGCTTTAGCTGATGATCTTCTAGAAGACTTCTACCCCCACTGCTCTGGCTTGTGGATCTCTCTCCATAGAAGACCTCTGTCCTCACTACCCTGACTAATGGATCTCTATCCACTGGAGACTAATGTCCTCTGTACTCTATCACCTCCAAATCTTACTTTCAACTCTATCTCAAATCTACACCAAACTTTGTCCCAAGTCTAGTACAAACCTACTCTATCTTTGCTCTTAAATCTGCACTAACTTATGTCTCAAATATTGCCTCAAGATTTAATACAAAGTTTGATCAAATCACCAATCAACTCTAGTTAGATCTAACCCAAGCCTTAAAAAAAATCTTAAACAAATAAATCAATCAACTCTGCTTAGATCTTTCCCAAGCCTTAACATAAAGCTTGAAAAAATCAATCAATCAACTCTACTCAGATCTACCTCAAGCCTTAACACAAAGCTTGAACAAATCAACTCTGCTTAGATCTGCCTTCAAGTCCTCTCAAGAACTTAATCTGCTCTCAAGCCTTCACAAAGACTTGCTCAAATATACCTTCAAGTCCTCTCAAGAACTTTCTCAATCTGCTCTCAAGCCTTCACCAAGACTTGCTCAACTTTGATCTAACACATGCCTTCACCAGCACATGCTCAACCTGCTCTAACACATGCTCAAAACAACTCACAAAATATACTCAATCAATCTCAAATCTTCCTCACAATGCTATCAAATACTTTGTCTAATCTTCAAAGTAATTTCTTTAACTTGAAGCAGTTTAGACATATTCTATCCAAAAAAAATTTAACCTCTAGAACATATAGAGAATGATGTACTCTATCAAAACTCAATATGTTCTACTCAATCATTAAGTTTGTTGCTTTCACATGTCTTACTTTTATTTCTCTTTTAAATATAGATTCAATCTAGCACATGACACCTATCTTTCTGATCTACACTTCAAACTTTCACAAATCTATTTTCTAATGTTTGCACATTCACTTTTAATATCACTCAAAACCAATGCTCAAGAAGTTTCACTCAATCATTCAACCAATGAAACACAACTTGCTCACAAACCCTAAACAAGTGTTTTCATACTTCTTCAAACAAAGAGCACAATGTGGGTCTCAAACCCTAACTCAAATAATTCTCAATCTCTATCTCAAATGTTCTCTAAACATTCACCAATGAAGCATATAAAAACTCACTCAAATATTTCCAACAATGCTTATCAAACAATCCTTTTCACTCCACCTTATATTTCACAACATTCAATTCAACAAACACTTCAAACAAAGGATGATGTGCCCATACCTCTTTGCTTTGATGGAGATATGTCTTCAAAACCTGTTTTACTTACAAGAAATACAATAAAATGTCAAGTCACAAATACACCTTATCACTCCTTTAAAAGCATAAAATCATATTATACCCCTTTTAAATAAATGCACATATAAAAATGAAATTTTCACTTTGTACACCTTATTACTCCTTCACTTTCAAAATAATATTCAACACGCATCAAAAATAAAGTTCCTTGTTTACACCTTATAATCTCCAATACTTGATTTATTTCCTAAGAACCCAAAATAAAATATCTAATTAATGCACCTTATGACTCCCTAAAGAATTCCACACTTGGCCCTTTCAATATTACGTAGCCTCAAAACAATTTTCGTTTTCCAAAACCTTTGATATATTTAACTCAAAAATTGCATACCTTAATAATTGGCCCACGTCATAAAAATGTTTGCACGAACATCAACAACCACTACTAAAATCAAAACCATGACCTTAGCCACCACAACACCCTAGCCAAAGCTAGGCTACCGCCTATGCTATGTGCCCACACGAGAACCAAAGTACACTCTCTCCCATACAATGTCTACTTCTCACAAGGTTCACCGAAAATGAAAAGCTCTTTCCTCCTTGGCAAAAATAAACTGTGTGGGATTCGAAATCGAGACCAACCTCCATGAATTCCTTAGCCAAGCCTCAACTATCGTCTACGCTAGCCAGCACTTTGGAACTATTTTTGCACTCTCCATGATTTTCAATGAAATCCTCCTCCTAGAAGAATTCGCTTGACTTCTTCTTCTCTATCATGATTCGATCGATGAACAGGGTGAATGATATATCGATTATGGAACACACTTTTCCACCTTAGTCTTTGCATTATTAATATGCCTTTGAAGGCATTCACCTCCAACGTCGGCACATTTAAAATCAAACTTTGGCTTTTGATTTATATTATATTTTAATTATAATAATTTAAATTCAATGAATTTAAATATTATAATTTAAATATCAAAATTATTTTTGGGTCTTTTCTTAAGGATAACCTTTTGCCACCATTTAATGAATATTTTAACCTTTGTCCCATATATTATAATGCAAATCATTATAATATTATTTCTTTTAAACTTGCTTTCTTTTCCTTTTGAAAAGCCCTGTTGGTCGGATATTATAATATTAAAATATTATAATATTATTCTTTTTCACTTGCTCTCTTTTTGCACATAGTCTCAAACTTGGCCTTCAAACTTTTCCTTGTCGTGCTTTCATAGCCCATGCCATTTTGACATCAATGAAAACCTAATATGCTCAAATTTCCAACAATCTCCCCCTTTTTCATTGATGGCAACCACTTTCCAAAACACTTGATTTCAAATCTTCTCCCCTTGAGAAACTGCTCCCCTTGACTGAATGCTCTCCCCCTAACTCAAATGTCTCCCCCTTTGTCATCAATGGCAAAGGGACTCATTTGGGACTAAAGATAAGACTCTTAGCTTAGCCCCCTCCCCACCTCCTCTCCTTGAGGTGATTAATTTTGGGGTGGGAGTAAAATTACTCCCATAATACAATGCTCTTTTCCTTTGTCAACTTGCTTTCTCAACATACCCTTATGATCCCTTTGAGTATCCTTGTTCTTTCTTGTCTTTGGAAGCTCTGGAAACTCTGTTCTGCACCACTTGGCCATATGCCCAACATTAGTGCACTTATAACACGTAATGTTGTGGTTCCTTGAAGGTGCAAATATATTGAAGTTCCTCCTGGTGAAGCCATACCTATTTTTGTCATGAACCCTGCAGTGAATTGCTTTATGACCAAAATGATTACAAGAGTAGCAATACCCTTGGAAGAGATGTCCATTTTTGAAATTTCTCTTAGTCATACCATACTCCTTCTTTCCATGAGTCCTGCAATGCATAGCCTTGTGACCAAAATTGTTACATGAGAAGCAATGTCCTTTGAAGAAATATTTCCTTGGACCCATTGGTCTCTTAGTCCTTTCTTCCCTATGATGTTCCATGTTCCTTGTTTGTGCATTTTTTCCTTTCTTGGTGAAACTTCTATTCACATAAGTCTCACTTTCTCCTTTACTCTCTTCTTCTGAAGCTTCTTCCTCTTTGGATCTTGAGCTTGACCCTTCTTCTTGTTTCTCTTGTCTTTCTTCAAAACCAAGTCCTATTTTGTTAGATGAAGGTCTTTGTGCATTGATAATTTTATCCACAGTATTTGAACTTTTCCAAAACCTATGTAGCTTGTCCTTAGACTCTTCCATTTCCTTCCTTAGAGAAACTACCTCTTGTTCTAATCTCTCACATTCTAATACTTTTGCTTCTAAATTTTCTTTAAATATCCTTGTCTTAGCTATTGAGTTTGTCAGATATTGTATAAGATTTCCTTTCTCTTCATCACATTCTTGAAATTGAGCCTTGAATCTTGAGTTCTGCTTTTTAACTTTTTTCAATTCTTTTAGAGCAAAAATAATTTCAGCTTCTAGATCTACTACTCCTTCCTCTTCATTTTCTAATTCTTTCTCTACTTCTTTGTCTTCAAGAGCATCTTCATACTTTTTAGATTTATCTTCACTAGGAACACTTCCTTCTTCCTCTATTTCCAAGAAGAGAATTTTTCTTCTTCACTATCTGAGGATCTTTCATCACTATCACTTGAAACCTTGCTTGTCTTGTCCGTATAAAAACTCTTCTTATGCCTCTGAAAAAACTTCTTTTCATGCTTGTTTTTTCCATACCTATTTTTCTTTTCATACCTGGATTTTCTTGCTTCCTTTCTCTTATGATCTTGTTTCTCTTCACTGCTACTACTTCTAGCTTCTGGACAATTAGATGCATAATGACCATATTTACCACAATTGAAACACTTAACTATTTTTGTACCTTTGTGCTTTCTTGAGTCCTTATTCCTTCTACCATAGTTTGCTTCTTCATCACTGGATGACTCATCACTTGAATCTGGATTCTTATCTTTCATTTTATTTGCTACTTTGAAGGATACCTCTTTCTTGGGAATAGGATCATTTCTTATTCTCATCTCATAAGTTGTGAGTTCCATGTAACTCATCCATAGTCAAAGTTTCAATATCTCTTGTTTCTTATATGGCTGAAACCTTTTCATTATACCTCATAGGGAGTGACCTTAAAATATTTTTAGCAACATAGGATTCTTCTATTTTAAATCCAAGTTCTCGCATGGTGTTAACAACCTCATCCACACGAAGTAAGTATGTAGCAATGTCTTCCTATTCTTTCATCTTCAAGTCTTCAAATGTCTTTTTGTGATTTTGCAATTTTGCCATTTTGACCTTTTTGTCTCCCTCATATGTTTGCTTCAGTTTATCCCAAATTTTCTTTGTTGATTCACAATGCATAACTTTTACAAACTCTGCTTCACATAAACCACTTAAGATTGCATTCATTGCCTTTGCATTATACAAATGTATGATATTACCATCTTTATCTGTAGGAGGACTAGCTAGAGGTGTGTATCCATCCTCTATCCACTAGACTATTGTCCTCTATACTTTGTCACCTCCAAAGCTTCCTTTCAACTCTATCTCAAATCTGCACCAAACTCTATCCCAAGTCTAGTATAAACCTGCTCTATATCTGCTCACAAATATGTACTAAATTTTATCTCAAGTCTATCCTCAACCATTAATATAAAGCTTGATCAAATCACCAATCAACTCTACTCAGACCTACCCCAAGCCTTAGAATAAAGCTTGAACAAAGCAATCAACAACTCTGCTCAGATCTACCCCAAGCCTTAACACAAAGCTTGAACAAATAAATCAATCAACTCTACTCAGATCTACCCTAATACTTAACACAAAGCTTGAACAAATAAACTCTTATTAGATCTACCTTCAAGACGTCTCAAAAAATTACTCAATCTGCTCTCAAGCCTTCACCAAGACTTGATCAAATCTATTTTCAAGTCCTCTCAATAGCTTGCTCAATATGCTCTCAGGCCTTCACCAAGACTTGCTCAAACTGGTCTAACACATACTCAAAACAACTCACAAAATATGCTCAATAAATCTCAAATATTCCTCATAATGCTATCAAATGCTTTGTCTAATCTTCAAAGTAATTTCTTTAACTTGAAGCAATTCAGATATATTCTATCTAAAATTTGTTTAACCTTCGAAAAATATAGAGAATTATGTACTCTATCATAACTCAATATGTTCTACTCAATAATTAAGTCTGTTGCTTCCATGTGTCTTAATTTTATTCCTCTTTTAAAGATAGATTCAATCTAGCACATGATACCTATCTTTCTGATCTACATTCAGCTTTCTCAAATTTGTTTTCTAATGTTTGCACAGTCACTTTTAATATCACTCAAAACCAATGCTCAAGAAGTTTCACTCAATCATTCAACCAATGAAACACAACTTTCTCAAAAACCCTAAACAAGTGCTTTCATACTTCTTCAAAAAAAGAGCACAATGCGGGTCTCAAACCCTAACTCAAATAATTCTCAATCTCTATATCAAATGTTCTCTAAATATTCACCAATGAAGCATATAAAAACTCACTCAAATATTTCCAGCAATACTTATCAAACAATCCTTTTCACTCCACCTTATGTTTCACAACATTCAATTCAAAAAAAATTCAAAGAAAGTATGATGTTCCCATACCTCTTTGCTTTGATGGAGATATGTCTTTAAAATCTATTTTACTTACAACCAAATCCTTTTGCCAATTCTAGGTTAGGTAGCAACAGTCTATTTCAAAATCTCCACAAGAATATTCACCTCGACAAATATTTCACCATACAATAAATACAATAAAATGTCATGTCACAAATACACCTTATATTATACCCCTTTTAAATTAATGCACATATAAAAAGGAATTTTTCACTTTGTACACCTTATTACTCCTTCACTTCCAAAATAATATTCAACACACATCAAAAATAAAGTTCCTTGTTTACACCTTATAATATCCAATACTTGTTTTTTTTCCTAAGAACCCAAAATAAAATATTTAATTAATGCACCTTATGACTCCCTAAAAAATTCCACACTTGTCCCTTTCAATATTACTTAGCCTCAAAACAATTTTCGTTTTCCAAAACCTTTGACAAATTTTAACTCAAAAATTTCATACCTTAATAATTGGCCCATAGCATAATAAGTTTGCACGAGCATTAAAAACCACTGCCAAAATAAAAATCGTGACCTTAGCCACCACAACACCCTAGCCAAATCTAGGCTACCACCTGTGCTATGCGCCCACATGACAACAAAAGTACACTCTCCCCCATATAATGTCTAATTCTCACAAGGTTCACTGAAAACAAAAAGCTCTTTCCTCCTTCGTAAAAACAACCTGTGTGGGATTCGAAACTGAGACCAACATCTATGAATGCCTTAGCCAAGCCTCAACTACCATCTGTGCTAGCCAACACTTTGGAACTATTTTCACACTCTCCATGATTTTCAACGAAATCCTCCTCCTAGAATAATTCGCTTGACTTCTTTTTTGTCACGATTCGATCGACGAATAGGGCGAATGATATATCGATTATGGAACACACTTTTCCACCTTAGTCTTTGCATTATTAATATATTTTTTAAGGCATTCACCTCCAACGTCGACACATTTAAAATCAAACTTTGGCTTTTGATTTATATTATATTTTAATTATAATAATTTAAATTCAATGAATTTAAATATTATAATTTAAATATCAAAATTCTTTTTGGGTATTTTATTAAGGATAACCTTTTGCCACCATTGAATGAATATTTTAGCCTTTGTCCCATATATTATAATGAAAATCATTATAATATTATTTCTTTTAAACTTGCTTTCTTTTCCTTTTGAAAGGCCCTATTGGCCAGATATTATAATATTAAAATATTATGATATTGTTCTTTTTCACTTGCTCTCCTTTTGCACATAGTCTCAAACTTGGCCTTCAAAATTTTCCTTGTCATGATTTCATAGCCCATGACATTTTGACATCAATGACAACCTAATATGCTCAAATTTCCAACATGCAATAATATTGGAAGTATCTTGTAACTAGTTTGTAAATAATTGAGTCTAAATTTTGTAACTAGTTTGTAAATATATGGTGTGAAAAGATTCATGTAAATGTTTATCTTTTAGTATGTGTAATAATTATAGTTTTTTCATTATTAGGAGTCAATAAAGTAGATTTCTTCTCAGAGAAATATGAAGAGTTAGATCTCTCATGAGTTTGAGGAGATGAAGAGTTGGTGAAAGTAGAAAGGTCAAGAGTTTTGTGAATGTGAAGAGTCTCTTGTCCAAGTTGTATATATTGAAGATAAATCATTGTAATGGAGTGTATGATAACAAGCCTTGCAATACATTATATTTGTATTTCTTAAGTAGATGTATCATCAATAATATTATTCAATAAGTTTGTTATTGAAAATATGTAATTGTGTGAATTTTATATTGTTAGATTCTATGAGAATAGGGTTGAATTGCTAACATTAATCACTTATGGTGATAGTGGGGAAGAGAGTGGCATGGCACATGTAATGACTTATGGACCAATGAAGGTGATACACCAATTTTTCATAGTGTCATGTATGGTGATGGATGAAATATGGGTAAGGACAAGGATATATAAGATGACACAACAATGCTTATGGTATAAGGGACTAACAAAAGGGTGGATGTCATTATAATAGTTCATGTTGGTGATGTGAGTGATGGTAGGATAAACTAAGACAAAATATTTTATGTTGGTTATGGTATACATAATAGCCTTAAAATTGGAGTACATGAAATTTTTGGTGATCTTTGGACCAAGGTTGTTCTTATTTTGGATGAAGCGGTCACAATAAAAGTAGGGGGAATATGAGAAGTGGGATGATAATAAGTAGGAGAATAAGAGAGTATGACAAGAGGAGGGGATGGATGAGATATGATACAAGTAAGGGGAGAGGCTATAGAAGAAATTTGTGCCTTCAAAGTAGCAACTGTTATTTTTATTGCTTCATCCTCGATGGATGAACCCACTTATTTTCTAATTCCTTCCTTGACTACATTACCTTATATAGATTTTTTCCCTTGAAATTTCAAGGATCCTACAACATCTTTTTGTGTTTCCTTCTCCAAAAATAACCCATTTTTAACAAATCTAGTGTTGGATGTTGCTTTTGACACTATACTATACTGTAATGTCAATATTATTGAGGTCATAACATTGATCACACTACAACAATGGGGAGATGTTTCTACTTAGGCTCTCTTTATCTTATTTTATTGGATCCTATGCCATTGATAATTAATTATCAAATGGATCTTGTGATACTATATATTTTGTAATGCTCATTTCATACCTCACCTTCCTCCATACCAACATCCTTTTAGGTGACCAATTTTATCATTGCAGAGCTCTATAATGTGAGAATTCACCTTGGTATCTTGTTGAATTTTTTTTTAACCCTTGCATTGACATAGAAGGTAAACCATGGAGCAAGATGAATTTTCCATTAATTAATTTTATATGAATACCCATAACAAGCACTTAGCTTGGTCATTTCTTCATCTTTGCTCAAATATTTCTCCTTTATATTGGGCCTACTCTCATAGGCTTACCTTATTTTAATTTCTTTTTCAAGTAGTGCACTTAGGAAGGCAAATTTAATATCATAACTCTAATAATCTTGTTGCAACGTCATCCACAATATCTCCAAAAAATTTCCTATTACTTAGTAGCATCCTTTTGGCAATGAGAAAATAATCATAATTTCTTCTTTTGCCTTATAGAATATAGCCTTTTCTAACCTTTAAAGAATATCTACTCTACACAAGCGATTTGTCGCATATATTCCATATTGAAGAGGTAATTAAGCATGTATGCACACAATTCATAAGACATTTCAAAAATCCTATATAACTTGAATTAAGGATTGTGTTTACCCAAATAAAAGTCTTGATTTGATATGTGTTTTGCATTCAGTTTATAGCTTGGGTACATCTCCTTTAACCCCTTGATAATGGGGTCATATATCATCTCATATAAATGATAGGCATTTGCCTTTGTATGTATAGGGTACATCTTGTATATAGGCAATGGGTTACCATGAGGTCCCACCTTATCTAGCTATAATTTTAGGAATTAGTGTTTCTTTTGGTTCCTTAAAAATCAAATACGATATAGGATAACTTAAATTGTATGATTTTTTAAATCTCCTTAGCTATGCATCAATGACATTACAAAATAGGAGACATAATATAGTAATTGGGTATGTCCTGGATAATATTCTACCACATGTAGCATAGGAATGTGTTCCTCTCTTATAATATCATCAGTTATTTCTCCCAATACTAATTTTATTCTTCATAATACCATCCAAATATCTATTTTGAATTTCTTGATCTTCAAAGATATCTCAAACCCATGTGATTCCTATGGCTTCTCTAATTATATGTCCAAAATTTTAGTCCACTTGTATTTTTTAAATTTAGTGTAGTAGTCTTAGTTGAGCTCGTGGGTTACAAGTGACACAATGTGTCAAATCATCCTCTGCATGCATCATCTTTCTTATGTTTTGTGACAAAGATGTATATTTCCTCCCATGATTGTGTGTATGGATGAGACAATAAATCTTATCATACTTAGAACCAATCTTGATGATCTTGAGGTAGTCACATACATATGATACAAGGAACATACCTTGCCCTCATTTCCAAATGTGACTTATGCTTTAGGAATCTATACATGGCCCCATTGCAAACTTCCTTATGGCTTCCTTTTTAATATCCTTGGTGTGTGCTTGAATTTTTTCTTTGTCATTTTACTATACGAGTTCTTAAACAATTTTTTTAAGAAACCTCTTTCTCTTCTTGGAATTTTTTATCCTAGAAGGTCTTTCTTATTATGTGGGTTGTTCAGTACCCAAGGGCCTTGCCTCTATTAGTGTCATGACGATCATGGTTTGAGGGCCCATTGTGTTGGAGGCACCATTAGTATCCATTTTTATTTTAGGATTTTCTTGTTAGTAACCTTGAAAATTTTCTAAGTTATGAACAATGTGATTCACTCTTTTAGTTCTCCCTTTTGGATGTGTGATTTGCTCTTCATTGCCTTAGAACAAATTTACCTTTTGTAGGGAGAATGAAAGCAATTCAATCCCTTTTGCTAGTGATTGATTCACTCTAGAAAGAGCTTAAATATTTTTTTATACCCCTTTTGGTGTTCCTTTGCTTTGTGTATTGATTCACCTAAGCGAGATAGAAAATTTCTCTACTTTTGAATTATCACTTTATGCAAATTTAATGTTCAATTCGTAGTCCTTGAGATGAGTTTCCCAATAAAGGACATAAATTTTTTTAGAAAAACATAAAAAAAAAAAACTTGATCTTATTGCTCAAGTAAATTCTTTTTCACCAACGATGAAAGGGTGCAAAACTAACATGACTTAGCCCCTACCTCCATGACACCTCAATATTTCCTTAGAGTAGCTTCTCTACTTTTGTAGTTGATTACTTTATTTGGTCACATGATTCAAAAAGTAAATTCCATTATTATGATAAAGCATTGGATGATAGGATGTGTTCAAAACTCATTTCATGCTTCCATTGCCCAAAAAACTAAAATTTACCTCAATGCAAGCAATTTTTTGATGGCTCTTACTATTGAAATGAGAGGAAAAATAAACCACGTGGGGCTAAAACCCTCTCCATGTGACATCACCTACACATTTATTTTTGTATTTATGGCATGATGGAGAGATTTACTTAATATAAGGATAGCAATTTAATCTTTTGGATAGTTACAAACTTTGCTCTTATTTTTCTTCATCGACATAAAAACAGTGATTCACTCTAATGCTTAATACCTTCAAGAGATCAATTGAATCTTTAAGACATTTGTTGCATTATTTGAAATTTTTTATGCCTATATAGTTTGAGGGGAGTGATTTTCTATTTTGGACATGAGAAAATTGTTCTTCCTTCATTTGGAAATATTTATGTCTTCTTTTTGGCTTTAGAGAGGGAATCACTCTTTACAAAAAATGAGCAAATCACTATTTAATATACTTGGATATTTTTTTCAAAAATTTCCAACTTTTGAAGCTTTCATATGTTTTTGTGCAAGAAAAGGATAAAAGAAACAAGATGTTTGAATTTCTTTTTCAAGATTTTTTTTTTTTTTTGGTAATTATTATAGTAGATTAAAAAAGGGTTTTTATAGAGGATCCCAAAACCTTATGTACAAAATCAGCCTTGCATCATGCCTCCTGGCTTTATGTATAAGCCTATTACAGAAATCGTAACCCCTAAAAAAACCGATTACATAAGCAATGGGCCTAGGGCATCAATCCCTTGAGCTGAACATCAAAGCAGAAATCCCTGCCCATGGTAACTATAAGCATGAAACAATCCCTCTCAGCGGGAAACAAACAAATAAGAAAGAAAGTAGTTTTGGAGATCCCGCCCAGCGAGGAGTAACCAAAAACCACCATCGAGAAGATCCCGCCCAGCGAGAAGCAAAGAAAAATTGTTACAATAAAATCCCGCCTCGCGGGAAGCAGTCAAAACCACCACAAACAGTCCCGCCTAGCGGGAAGCAACAAGGAAATCCCGCCATCCAGGAAACCAGTAGAAAATAAAGGATCCCGCCTCGCGGGAAAACTGGCGGATTTGGCGGATCCCGCCTTGTGGAGAAACCATCCCGCCCATCGGGAAAATATTCCGTTCAGCGAGAGCCATCCTGCAGGAAGCCGACAGCCCGGCACGAGAGAGGATCCAGCCCATCAGGAAGTGACCAGAGAGTTGCACCATAAGGAACCCGCCCCGGGAAAACAGAAGAGGATCCCAGCAGCAGAGACCAAGAATCTCGTCCAAGCACAGAGCCCGCCGAGGATTCACAAGAAAAAGGGGGAAGCTGTCCAAACCCTAAACCGTCACCTCCACCGCACCGAGAAACGCAGGGGACCAGATCCACGTGAATAACCTGCAAAAAACCCCAAGGGGAAGCCTGAGGGAAAAAGGGAAGGGATCCCCAACCAAACAGGGATCCCTGAGAAGCACCAGTCCGAAAAAACAACCAAGGAAACCCTAGCCGGCCGGGAGGGGCACAGATAGTGGAGAAGGATCTCCCCCCAGGAGATCATCTGCAAACAACTACTCCCCGGGAGGGATAACCTGGGTTGAGCCAGGGACTGGGCAGGAACCGGGAGCCATGGGAGGGGGAGCAAGGGAGGGACCAAAGCCCTCCCCTCTCTACTTTCTTCCCTCACCATCTCCCCTTACGGGGAACTATTTTCTTTAACATGAAATGAAAGATTTTAATTACGTCCGCGAGGTCTTTTTCAAGATTTTCATTGTAATGAGGAAGTGATTTTTTATTTTTTGTTTTTCATTTTATTTTATTTTATTATATTTTCTTGAAAGGAAGATAGAAAATGAGAATTTTAGAAAATATAAAGGGGTTGTAAATGACTATGTATAATTTTAAAATATCATAGGTGCCTTAGGTGTTCTAATTTGTAATATTTTCCAAAATCATTCCAGAGCATTCACCACAATCATATGTTAAAAAGTAGATGATGAAATTGAATATTACAATAATAACAGACATGAAGTAAACAAAATAAAAATGACAAGAATTAAAGGGTGGATGCCCATGGGTACCCCCAATATATCACATTGTATTCACACTTATGATACAAATGGATACTCATTGAGGGGTATTTATAGTGATAACAAAAATCCCAATGAGAGCTTAACCTAAGGCCAACATTAACCTCACAAAATAATAATAAATATCCTCACATTAACCTAAGGCTTTCTATTATAGATTTCATGATCATTGAGACCTTTTTTTGATTCATTACTGAGTGAACTACACACGAATGACGCTAAGAAGATGGCACCAAAACAATGATTTAAATTTTTAAAAATTCAAAATATAGGAAACTAAAATGATGATTCCTCCTTTTGCTAATGAGTAAAATTGTTCTAGATATCACTCTGATACGATGTTCAAATTTGCAATATTTTATAGAATCATTCCAGAATATTTATTTCACCATAATCATATGCCAAAAATAAGATGACGATATTGAATATCATAATAATAAACAACATGAAGTAAACAAAAGGGAGATGATAATAAGTAAAGGGAGGGTGAGCATGGGCAACCCAATATATCATATTTTATTCACACTTATGATACAAATGGATCCTCATTGAAGGGTATTTATAGTGATATCAAAAACCCCAATAAGAGGTTAACCTTAGGTCAACATAAACTTAACCTTGAGGTTAAACTTACAAAATAATAATAAATTACACTTTAAGTGAGGTTATCCATAGCAGTGGATTAACTAATACCACTAAGGGTGAAATATGAAAGGAACCCCTAGGCTTACATGAACATGCTCGCAGGATAACATAAATGAGGAATTCCTAGAGGATTACATAATCACATGCCCATAGGCTACATAAATGGTGCTCATAAGCACCACATTACACATTTGGTCTTGGCCTAAACAAGATCATATAACACAAATTTCAACATTAGGTGTTCCCATCTACTAAAATAGACAATGAAATTTATTCTAATGTTACAAGCATATATAAACTTATACTCTTTACATTATTAATTTGATAGGGTCTACTTCACAATGAATCAAATTTATCATGCTTGCATGGCTTAGCTTTGTCTTCATCCCATTTGAGCACAATGTCACTTTCTTTGAACTCTAAATTTGTTGTTTTTTGTCAAACCATCCTTTCATGGTTTCTTGGGGTTGTACCAATCTCATGAATGCTTTATATTTTTCTTATTCTAGAGACACTAGGGTATTTATCTATGCCTGCATCAATGATATGTCTATACCATCCAACTCTAACTATTGGATGTTTTGAGCAAAAGGAGTTCAAGATTAATCGATAACACAACTTCTTTTTCAAATACAAGTTTATATGGTGAAGTACCAATAGAAGCTTTAGGAGTCATATTAATTGTCCAAAGAGGACATTGAAATTTAGTATGATAATCTCTCTATGATTCAAACAAATTCTCATTAATATTTGGACAACATTCTTGTTCATAAATTTGGCTATGATATTTCCTTGGGGGTAAAAGTTAGAAGACATGTTTAGAATGAAACCATGCTCTAGTGCAAATTGGATCAATTTCCTTCAATTAATGTCATGGATTTGTATGTGATTACTATCTATGTAGTATCATTCCTAGTGATGATATCTTCAAGAAGTTGTATAATTGTTTCCTAACTAGAAAATTTTATTGAAATGGCTTTTGTCAATTTGGTAAAGAATTGAATTTTAGCTAGAATCCATTTATTCCCTACATTAAATAGTGGTTTGCTTTTCTCAATGAAGTCCAACCCCCATTATTGAAATGATTTTGTTACAATTATTGGTTTAGGTGGTACCAATACCCTTTTATTTATCTTGCAAACATACAATAGGTTTTACACTCTTTTACCTATTAAAAGGAATATAAGAAAATGGTAGGCTTGTAGTATGTTGCCATTAGGATTTTGTGCATTGTTGTATAGAGTGAGTTTTCATCATTATATTCATGTAATAGATATTTTAATCTTTCCTCTTCAACACATCTTAAAAGCATGTCATTATATCCTCTACAAAAATAAATCTCTCAAGTAAATTATAATTAATAGTCTCCTATCTAAAATCCATTTTGTCTTTAAGTGTCACATTTTCTAGAACACATCCTATCTCTATGTATCTTATGATTTCACCCATCCAATAAGTCTATGTATCTAGTTCAACTTCTTCTACAAACAACACCTATTCATTATTGTAAAATATTGCTAGATTTTTACTTAGGGCTTGCCCTCATACTAGCTTGATAGGTTTAATTTTTATATCAAAATCCTAGACTTTGTTAATTCACATAGTCCCTTTTTCTCCTAAATCACAAATGGAAAATTATAGTCCTAACATTAGGATGCACCACAAAGATTTTAGTTGTGTTTTAATATAAGTTCTATTTAAATTTCCTCAAGGTTTTCATCATAGAGTTTACTTGATCTTTAATGAATGTATATCTTTACTCATAATTATTTATCTCATGAAAGATATGGGGTGTTCGACATCCTTATGATCCTTTTGGGTAAGAACTATTATAGTGCTTATATTAGTGCTCAACACATATAATCTAAAATCCCTTAAGAAACACCCAAGTGTTGTAGGTGAGTTGGAGAGGAGAGGGCAATCCTCCAAGGGAGGTCCCAGGTTCGAATCTCCACCCTACCAAAAAGCTGAATTGGGTACCCAAAATCCAATTGATAATGTTGGTGCGAATAGGGCTGGGTGCGACCCCCAAATGACTTTGATGGTGCAGAACCGCCTGTTCGTGGTCTCTTAAACCAAGGCGGCCCTGTAAGGGGTTTTTCGCTGAAAAAAAAAAAATCCCTTAAGAAACCCGAGTTGATTCATACTTGGGCTATGGTAATTTCATCTTTGATACCTTGGAAATATTACTTTCCCTCTTCATTCTATATGAAACTAGCATCCTTCTTGAGCATCTTTGTGATTGATTTAACCAATTTCATATAATTAATAGACTTATCTAAATTTTTAATCTAACCTACGAAGGACCTAATTCCCTTCACTAATGATGGCAAGGGTAGTTCTTGGATAACTTTAATGTGAATAGAGATCAATTACAAGCCCTTTTTAGAGATATTATATCCTAACAATTTCTCTTCCTAGACAAATAATATGGATTTCTTAGGATTCAAAGTTATTCCATACTCTCGATACTATTTGAAAATAGCTTCCATATGTTCTATGTGCTTGTTTCTATACTTGGAAGATATGATCAAATCATCCAGATATATAGATATGATCTCATAAATTAGGCCTACAAATATGATATACATTTCTCTTTCAAAAGTGGCCATTGTGTTTGATAGACCAAAAGTCATTCTTTGATAGGCCAAGGTACCCCATTTGGTTGTATATATTGTCTTGTGTTGATCATAATGTTTAAACCAAGTTTGATTATACCCTTAAAAACCATCAAGTAATGGCAATATTTGTGACCTTGCCACCTTCTGTAATATTTTTTCTATAGATGGCAATGGGTAATGATCTTTAAGAGATGTCCTATTTAGGATTTTAAAATCGATACAGATAAATATCTCCATTCTTTTTCCACATAGGAACTATGTTTGTAACCCATGTTGTGTGCTTAATAGAAAAAATAATCTATGCTTGGAGTAGTTTAAGAAATTATTTTTCAAGACAACAATTATTTCAGGATTAGAAGGTCTTTATTTCTACCTAAATGGCCTATCCCCAACTTTAGGGTCAATTGTGTATTCAATTATGTTTCTATCATATACTTGATGTATTCACTTCCCCATGCAATGACATCATATAACTTTACAAACAATTCCATGAATAGATAATGTACACTCCTTTTCTAGTAGTAAATTTCTTCCTTTGGTAATTTTGATAGGTTGATAAGAAGAAGACTACACCTTAATGTTTAACTTTTTGGCACTATCATATAGATTAAATAAACTATTTGTGGTGATTAGGCCTCTATGCAACCAGTTGATTTTTAGTTTAATCACGTCATGTTTGATATCATCTTCATATTCATTGTGTCATTCAACATGTTGGACCTCTTGGATTAAAAATTCAATTAATTATTCATCATTATTAAACACTTGACAAGGGTTGGAGATATTTGGAATAGTCTACCTAAAAACCACTTCTAACTCCTTTGGTTTGCTCCACATATTTATAGTTAGATCAAATTTGGAATCCATAAAAGCTAACTTATCAACTCATATATTGTGTTCTCTAGCTACAACCATGATTTCATATGTGTTAAAGTTTTCAAGGAAATCCTATACCCAATGTTAATATAATTTTAATTTTTTTTTCTCAACAACATATTGACTTTAAGTGATTGACTAGAAACTCTAAATTGTTGAATATTTTTAAATTCTTGATGCCACATTTTTCTACTTTTCTTAGCCCAAGACATAATTCTTAATACTCCATAATATTATTGGTGTAGTTGAAAGGTAGTCTTCATGCATAGCCTAATTTTCCACCTTACCTACTCTATTTTTTTATCTAGCCCCATCATAGTACATCATCCACAAACTTGTAGATCCTTAATCCTATTTTGTAGTTAAGACTAGAATTTTGCTTGGCTCTCTTGGGATATTAGGTAGTTTTCTAGTTTTGTTTCTTTAAACATTTTGCCCTAATTATCTTCTTGAAAGATCCTAATGATCATGTTTCTTTCAAAAATAAGCCCATCTTCATCCAATTGTTTGTCTACAAATTGAGGTGGCTTGTTCTAGTTGACACTCTCATCTTAATCCTTATTATAGAGAAGATAATTGTAATGTGGTTCATTTTTATTTCTTATAATTTTACCATTCATGTGAACTTTCATATGAGTGTAGTCCATAGCTAGGTACCATCGCCTGGTAGCTTTCTTGTCCATTCACATGAAAATAGCATTCCAAAACATGGAGGAAGATCCACCACCATCACCTCTTGGATTACTATAAGTTTTGGATGCTTGGATATCATCATCATTACATCTTTTAGAGTCCCAATTGCATTACTCTTATCCCATCTATTTGAATTAGACCTTTTGTAGTTTTAGTAGAGGGGAGACCCATCTCTTCATATATAACTTTAGTCATGAAAATGACTATGAATCCACTTTGCAACTATGCAAGAAGTACCTTTCAATATTCAAAGCAATATAGAATGGTAATATTTTCATTGTTTTTGGTTTTGGAGCATCTAGAATATCTATCACATTCACTTGAATATTAAATGGGTCTTTAGTTATAAGGTTCTATTGTAAAATCGTATTTAGTTAAGCCAATTTCTACGTAGTTATTTTTACCTTAACTTTAGCTAAGTCTCTTTATATGTAGTTGTTTCTACCTTAGTATAGCTTCAGTCTTACTCCTTTAGATATTCTTATAGTATATCTCTTTATCTAGGTAAATATATACCTCTAACATATTTGTTTTGACTATTATTTTTCTTAGTTCATTAATAGTGTTGAATTTTGACTCAATAGTATCATATTTGCCACATGGAGAAAATTTTAAGAAGTATCTCATGGTTGGGTGTAGAAGGGACACTTTTTCCACTTTTTAACAAGTTGAAAATCCCTAATCTGATTCATTTTGTACTACAATTTTATTTTCTTGCTTCACTTCTAGGTTTGTATTATGACCAAAACTTTTAAATACTTATTTCTCAATTATATTTATTTAAATATATATATATATATATATATATATATATATTTTTTTTTTTTTTTTTGTAATGTCTTGTTTTTTTAATAGGTTATATGGCTTCTATTAGGGACCACTCCCATCAAAATATGAAAATATTAAATTTGTTGTAACATATTTTTTTTGAATTGGTTATATGGGATTGAAATAGTCTCCAACCATATTAAATCATCACCACATAGTGGTATTACAACAAAGTTTAGATATTATCCATGTATTTCTTGGAAATATTTGAACCTGGGTCTCCTCTTTAAATGTCGAGGAATCTAACTGGTTGAGATAATGCCACTTGATGCTATAACATACATTTTTTATCATAGTTTTTCATTTCTTTTTTCTCTTAAATATATTCTTCAACTTCCTCAAAGTGCTATGTTTCCACAATCAACTCCTTGACATCATTTTGATTAAGAGATAAAATCTCACTTGGCCAGTTGCCTTCTAAAATTTGAATTTCACCGAGATGAAGATCAACACCATAATTCGCTAATTTATCTGCTACTCGATTTCCTTCTCTATAAATATGCTCACACTTCCAGGAGATTGCCTCTAGTAATAGATGATGAACATCAACAATAATATTATTTTTTATCCAATCTCCACATCCATTTTTGTTAATAGCATTGATGATAATTTGTGAGTCCCCCTCAATTGAAATATATTTCCATCCTTTTTCTACTACAATTTTAATCCTTGTAAGAAGTGCCCTAGCCTCTCCATAGTTGTTAGTTGAAGTTCCATATGATTCTGAATAAGTGAGGAGAATTTTGCCTTCACTATTTCTAAAAACACCACCTCCACCAACTTTTCCTAGATTTCCTTTAGAAGCACCATCAAAATTAATTTTGATAAACCCAATTTTTGGATATTTCCATTTTACCATAGATCAAAGTAGATCCTTTGTTTTAATTCCATTGTCATATATGACTCTTCCATGTATGTTCAAATCTTATAGCCAAGTTATTAGCACCTCTTTTTCTACAATTGAGACTTCCCATGATGAGCACCATATTTGTAGATATTCTTCAAGAGAGGCAATAATACGGTTCCAAACTTGGGCATGATTTTGAGATTTATTTTTAAAAATTATATTATTCCTTTCAAGCCATAAATTCCAACAAATAATGGTAAGGCCAATCCTCCAAAGAATACATAATGCTTTAGCTTTGAAATAATTAATCCAACATTTTATCAACTCTTTCAATGTTGATGGAGCTACCCAATATAATTTCATATTTTTTAAAAATAACCCCAAATGGTGTGAGCAAATGAACAATGAAGAAGTAAATGGTCTGATGTTTCTAAATCCTTCTCACACAAGGCACATCTAAAGGGTCCATAATATCCTCTTCTTTGTAGACTCTCTCCTATAAGAATCTTACTTTGAACTGCTAACCAAAGAAATGTTGAGGCCTTAGGGAGAGCCTCTAATGACCAAATATTCTTCCAAGGAAAATATTTGGGAGAAGGAAATTTTGATTGTTCTAAATCCTCATATCCCAACTTGATCGAGTATCCACCATCCTTTGATAAATTCCAAACCAACTCATCCTTTCATGTAAAAATTGACAAATAAAACTCTTGAAGCATCTTTTGAAGTTCATTTACAATTTGTTTGAGTTCCTCTCCTTCAACCAGGTTACTAAAAGAAATCCATGATCTAGAGTTTTTTCTCATAATAATATAATCTTTGACCTTTGGACCTTTACATGCTAGGCATGCTTGAGCCAATGGTTTCCATTTTGAGTCAAAGATAAGAGGATAAGGCTTCAACCAAGCATCAAACCAAAAATTTGCATAACTCCCCTCATTGATTGACCATCTAATATATTTCTTTATCAATTGCAAACTCTCTGATATGAAGTTCCATGTTGACGATCCTTTGGGTAGAGTTCTTTTCCTAAATAATTTCATTGCATCAAGAGAACCTATATATTTTTGAAGTAATATTTTTACCCAATTCTTTCCTTGATCTCTGAATAATCTCCACCCAAGCTTTGCTCCTAATGCCAAATTCATAAGTCTACAATTCCACAAGCCTGCTCCTCCAATATTCTTTCCTTTGCAAACCCTATCCCACTTACAAAGAGGAAACCTAAATTTTTCCTCACAACCTTTCCATAGAAAGTCTCTTTGAATTTTATCAATTTTTGATGCAATACCTATTGGCAGTCTTGAAAGTGACATCATATAAATAGGAATGGATTGCAATGTAGTCTTTATGAGTTGTAGCCTTCCTACCATGGTTAAGAACTTACCTTTCCAACCTACCAAGCAAGCTTTCATTCTATCCAAAAAAGAGATCCAAAGCTCCTTTTTATTTCCTTTATCAGACAAAGGAATACCCAAGTAGGTTGATGGAAATTTTTCAATTTTAAACCCTAAAATATTCACAATAATTTGTTGTAAATCTAGGGTAGTATTAATGAAAAAATCTTAGATTTTGTAGTATTTACCAACTATCTAGTAGCCTTCTCATAGCATGATAATATTGATTTAAACTCCATGGCCTCACTGATTGAGGGATGGCCCAAAAGAAAAGTATCATCAACAAATTGGAGATGAGATTCAAAGGGACCATTTTTTGCAACTTGAATACCCTTGATTTTTCCTTCCATTTTTTCCTTTGAAAAGGCTCTCCCTAATGCTTCCACTAGAATAATGAATAGATAAGGAGAAAGTGGATCACCTTGACGAAGTCCACAAGATGACTTGAAGTAACCAATAGGAGAACCATTGATCAAAATAGAAAATTTTGTAGTGCTATAACAACATTTAATCCACTCACACCAACTATAATCAAAGCCAAACTTTTTGAGAATAACATGTAGAAAATTCTAGGAAACCCTATCATATGCTTTGTTCATATCTAATTTCAAAAGCATACCTAGTTTTTTCATGGAATGAAGAGAATGTATGGCCTCTTGTGCAATAATTATACCATCAAGAATTTGTTTACCATGAACAAAGCCACCTTGTTCCTCTGAGATAAGACACCCTAGAATGCCCTTCAACCTATTTGCCATAATTTTTGAAATGATCTTATAAATCATATTACAAAGGCTTATTGGATAAAAATTATCAAAATATTTTGTGTTGCCTTTCTTGGGAACCAAGGTAATAAAAGTAGCATTGATCTCACTTATTATAGCCTTCCTTTTTTGGCCTCTTCAACCGCATCTAACATATCACTCTTCAATAAATCCCAAAAATTTTGAAAGAAAATTGTAGGAAATCCATCAAGGCTAGGTGCCTTGTTAGGATGGAAAGAGAAAATTGCTTCATGGAGCTCCTCCATAGATATCTTCTTCATCAAGCTTTCATTTTGTCCTTGAGTGATAATTGATGGAATATTTTGTAGAAGTTTTTCTTGTGCCTCCTTATCTTGCCTAGAATCTGATAAAATATTTTTGAAATAATTAATTGCTTCCTTCCTTATATCTTCTTCATCCTCAATATTTCTTCCATCTAGAGTTATAATATTTTTGATATGATGAATATAAAAAATTGTTTTTGTTGTAGCATGAATTTTTGTATTTCTATCTCCTTCCTTGAGCCATTTCTCTCTAGATTTTTGGAACCAATATGACTCCTTTTTCAATGCATTATGATAATCATAAAGTAATTATTTTTCTTTCACATAAGAATCTTGATCCATTCCATTAATTTCTACTATCTCTTGTAAATTTTTGAGCTTGGATTCAATTTCTTTCTTTTCTTTAAAAATATTACCAAAATATTTGGCATTCCATATCTTCATTTGCTCCTTTAAATATTTCAACTTTTGAACAAACTTGTACATACATGATCCTTCAAATTTTGATTCATCCCACCATAACATAACCATCTGGAAAAAATCAGGGTCTTGGAGCCACATAGACTGGAAGCGAAATGGCTTTGGATGACCATTATTAGGTAACTCACAAGTCAAAAGAATGGGTTTGTGATCTGATCCTTCTCACAATAAAATATCTGAAGAGATTGTATACTTTGTTTGCAACCATTTATTGGATAACAAGAATCTATCTAATCTTTCTGCTATATGATTTTTCCCAATGCATCTATTATCCCATGTATATTGAAAGCTTGAGGGACTAACATCCCAAAGGTCATTTGAATTGACAAATGAAGCAAAATATTGCATTGATTTAGACCATCCTAGAATGCCACCCTTCTTTTCCAAAGGAGATAGAACAATATTAAAATCACCCCCAAGAATCCATAGATCACAATGAATCATCATTGTATTTGACAAAAATATGCTAAGGTCCTTCCAACATCTTTCACGAGGAGTAACTATAGTTGGAGCATATACATTTATAACCCCAACTTTGATGTTTTCCTCTTTCCTACAAAATAATCCAACAACCCAATTACTTTTTGCTTCTAATAGTTGTCCATCCCATTTGCATTTATCCCATATTATTGCAATACCACTTGAAGCTCCTATAGAAGAAACTGCTAAACAATCACCTATCTTCCAAATCTTCTTAAAAGCATCCTTACATTCCTCATTGCTTAATTTTATTTCTTGTATTAAAATAAACTCAAGGCTATAACAACCTATTAATTCCTTAATAACTCTTTTTTAGGGGTTTTATTCATACCCCTAATATTCCATGATATCATTTTCATCATCAACACTTTTTATTTTTATTAGTGGGCTTAGCCCCACTTCTTGTTAACACCTATGATATTTTTATTTGGCTTCCCAGATCAATATCCTTTTGAGTTTCTTTTTCTCTTTGTTCCTACTTTGATGGCCTTCCTCTCCTTCTTCCATTCCCACCAACACTCTCATCTTCATCAATCTCTTCTATTTTTTCATATTGTTCAAAATGAGACTTATCTTCTAAAGATTTATGTTGCCCTAAAGAGTCGAAAGTGCAAGGAATAGCCTCATTAGCATTTTCTTCTTTATGTTGCCCTGAAAACTCTAAACTGCATAGATGATCCTCCATAGTCATCACTTTCTTATGTTGGCCTGAAAACCCTAAATTTCCTTGGATATCCTCCATAAGATTTTCTTTACTATACTGCTCTTGAAATCCTAAAGTGCAAGGAATACACTCCATACTACTTTCATTTTTATTGTAAGGAGAAGATTTTATGCTACTTGAGGATAATAAAGGTGATTTACCTAGATTAAGCTTGACCTCCTTCACCTCATTTGCTTTAAAATTCACCTCCCCATCTTCCTTTGCTTTAAAATTTGCCTTCCCCTCTTCCTTCGCACCTTTAGCTCCTTCTATATTTGAACTTGCGCATTGTACTTCCTCATCCCCCATATCATTTTTTCTTCTAATGGTTGATTCGAGTGAACTGTAATGGCCTTTGCCATCTGATGATGTAGAGGGATTTTTCTAGCCACTTTCTTAGGAGTGGAAAATCCTTGATTTGACCTAGCTTCTCCTGTGATATGATCTCCTTGTTTCAAATTGAAGCTACCCTCATGCCCAAAAATTCCATCTCTTCCTCCATCATTTTCACTTTGCAATCTCTTGCCATGTGCCCAGTTTCATGACATTTGCGACATCGGAATGCAATATTTTCATAATCCACTTGTTGATCCCATTCTCTTGATTCAGATTTAATCCTAATCGACTATGGTAAAGGTTTTGAAATATCCATGGCAACACATATTCTAGTGTATACAACATGCCTTCTCTCCTTAGTAGTTGGTCCCTCCTGGATGAATTCACCTAGAGTATTACCAATATTCTTCAAAACCTCCTTATTGATGAGTTGATAAGGAAGTCCAAAAATCCTAATCCATATCGAAATCCTTTTAATAGTTTTTGTGTCCACAGAAAAATTCTCACTCCAAGGTCTTAAATATAATGCATCTTTACCCCTAAACCATGAGCCTCCATCCATTATTTTATCCCTTATTTCTAAACTGGAGAAAATAATGAGGAAAAATCCTTTTGGAAGAAAATCATGGAGTAATTTGAATTCAATCCCCACTTCCACTTGATCCAATTTTGAATCTCAAAAAATCCTGGCCAATATCCATGAAACTTACAAATTAACCCTCTAGTTTTAAGAATCATTATATCATGCTCAATCATCTCATCCTTGATAATCACTTTTGGTGTAGAATTTGCTACCTAGACTGGGTTTGCCATAGATTATCTCTTCCTCTTATTGCTAGCTAGGGCATCCAAACTTCCAACTTGGCCATTCATACTTTCAGTAAGGACTTTCACAAATGACTTTCTTTCCATGTTACCTAGATTTTCTTCAAATGAATCGCTTAAATTATCCTAAGATCTGGAACCAGAAGTGGCACTTATTACTTGATCACACTATGCTTTATGTTTTCCTACTCATACTTCCTCTCACTTTCAGCTTGTCCTCGCACTCGCTTTTGGTTGCACTCACTCTTGGCTCATGCTCGCACTCATCTTTGGCTGCACCCACTCCCAGCTCGCGCTCGCACTTGCTATCGATTGCACCCACTCCTGGCTCACACTTGCACTCACTACCAAATGCACTCACTCCTGACTTGCACTTGCACTCTTGTTTTTGGCTACACTCACTCCTAGCTCATGCTTGCACTCGCTCCTGGTTGCACTTGCTTGTAATACAAACACACTCAAATTGCACTCGCACTCTTGTTTCTATCTACACTCACTCCCAGCTCATGCTCGCACTCACTCCCGATTGCACTTTTTTTGGTTTGTGCTCGCACTCACTCCCGACTGCACTTCTTCTTGGTTTGTGCTCGCACTCGCTTCCAGATGTGTTCACTCCTATTTGCACTCACTCCCACCGGCTTGCACTCACACTCTTTTTTAGGGCTTGTGCTCGCACTCACTCCCTTTTTATTTTTTAATGTCATGTTATATTTATGGTCTCATGCAATAAATCATAGTCCACTTGTTGAACCATTATTTTGATGATATTTAATCATTGTGGACTTTGAAAGAGTTTTTAAAATATCCATGGCAACACATAAATGTATATATACATCATGTTTTTTTATCCCTATAGTATATGCCTTGTGAATAAACTCTCCTAAAGTATTACTGCTATTCCCTCTTTATTGATAAGGTAATATAAAAATCCAAAAAAATTGACCCATATTGCAATCCTTTCAAGATATTTCATCTCTATAAAAAAAATCCATTCTAAGGTCTTAAATACAAATGAGACCTCCCCATAAACTATAATCCTCTAATCATTATTTTATATCTTATTTGATTAAGAGAAGACACTTAAAAGAAATCCTTTCAAAAGTCAATTATTTTTTATCTACTTCAAAATCTCTAGAAAACTTGACCAATATTTATTGGCTATACATTAATATTTTACTTTTCATAACCATTATATCATTCTTGATAAGCTCAATTTTGATAATCGCTTTTAATAGATTTTTGTGTTGCTTAGATAGAAATAATCGTCTATTTGTTCTTTATTTTGTTTTTATTAGCAATTTTGAATTGTCACATTCTTACTTTCAACTAGTGCTTTCTTAAATGACTCCTATTTCTTGCCACCTAGCTATTCTTTATGAAAATCCTTATTTTTTTAATTTTTCCATGGATCTAGAGTAAGAACTCTAATGTTGAACTTCATTTACTCAAAATTTATCCATGATAACAACCCATTATATGTATTGTATTCATTTTTTTAATTATGTTATAAAAATCTATTTTTGTGTTTTATTAATTTTTTTAAATGATTTTATTATATTATAAATTGATATTAAAATTATGAGTTACAAGTTTACTATAGTGGTAAGGGCTTTGATCTCTCTCCTTGAGGTTTAAGGTTCAAACCCCACTCAATCTGAGGGAACCAGGACCCCTCATAAAATCCTATGTAAACTCAATGAAAACAATTGATATTAAAATGCTAAAATATAAATAATAAAGTATCAAACAATAATAATTAAAAGTTGATCAAATTATAAATTTATTTTAAAAGTTTTAAAATATAGTCCCCAAGGGCTAAGTGGATTGGTAATTGGTCTATCTGGCCAAGCATTTACCAAGAAGAGACATAGGTTCAAACCTTGGGGACATACCTGTTGCAAAGGTAGTAGTCTAAGCTGAATCCTCTGAGTGTGCACCAAATCGATCCTTTGAATGCGCATCAGACCGATGATGAATCTTTAATGACCGTGGTCCCCTCACATCGGGTCAACAATAACGAGGTGGTATAGGCTTTTTGGGAGCAACCCCTGTGGTTTTAACATTGCACTTGGTAGTTACTAAAAATAGTGTGGATGTAACAACTCTCTTATGTGTCCAAAAAAATTCTAAAATATAAATAATAAATTATTAAACAACAATAATTTAAAAGAAAATATTTATTTACTTAATAAAAAAGTACAAAACTCTTTAATCAGAGTTCAAAGTGAACAGAGCATTCTAAAAAATAGAACATGAAGACAAAAAAGAACCTCATTATTGGAGCCTTTGTCATCCTCGCATACCACCCCTGCCCTTCTGCTTCTTGATGATTTGGCGGCAATAACCAGGGGCTATATTTATTGCCTGATTCGCTAGTGTGTCAGCCTCTTTGTTGAATTCCCGCCTTATGTGTTGATAGGATATTTTGCCAATGATCCTGCCTAGTTGTCTAATCCTGTCTTGAATAATCTTCAATTGTAAAGATCTAAAATCTTTATTTTTGGCAAGAGTTGTTATTATCAGTTTAGAATCCCCGTAAACTGTGACCTGAGTGATTCCTTGCTTTGCCACCAATTTTAAGCCGATTTCACATCCAATAGCCTCTGCCACATTGTTAGATGTTGTTCCCAAGTTGATCATGTATTTGAGTAGGATCTCACAAGGTCCTGTAAGAATCAGTCCCCTTGCCTTGCTTTACCGGGGTTGGACTTGGAGGCACCATCAAAGAAGAGTGCCAGAAAACATATGTCAGGCAAAGAATTGTTTGCTTTGCATCCTCCCTGTGTCAGGAAAGCTTGGAGATTAAGTTGGTAGATAATTCTTCTTTCTGTGGGTGACAAATATTCTTCATACTGTTGTTGACAAAAACTAGATTTGACATTTAGGACTAATTCTTCTTTTATCCTTCGTATTAGAGTTTTATTGTCCTTACCTTTTCCTTCAAAAATCCTCTGGTTTCTATCCAACCAGATGTGCCAGATGACAAAATATGGTATAGAGCTCCACAAATATTTTAGGAGGGGCTTACCTGCCAGTTTACCTTTATATTCTTTGTTCCACTTGGTAAAACATGTGTCTATGGTTAACCTTCCAGAGTAGGAAATGCCAAGAATTTTGGTTATTCCTAACCAAATTGAAATTGCCTTTGGGCATTCAAACAAAATATGGAAAATTATTTCACTGTTCTGCTTGCACCTGTAACAAACATGAGGCCCTGCTATACTCCTCTTTTGCAGATTATCACCTGTTAAGATTTTATTTTGAGAAACTAGCCAGCTGAATACTTGCAGTTTAGGTGGTGCTCTAGCTTTCCACAATATCGATAGTTTTTTGTTGGCAGGCCCAATTTGCTGATGTTGGACTCCTAGATGCACTGAGTATTCCCCATTACTGTTGATGCTACCCCAAATAAGTTTGTCTGGCATCGTGGGATGAAGAGGTCTAATGCTCACCACGTGGGACTTAAAATAATCCCAATCTCCTTGAAGTTGAGATGGAATGGGAGGGGAGATCCAGTTCAAAGTTTCTGAGGTCCAATAAAACAAGTCACTTAATTTGAGTATTCTTTGGCTTTCCAAGTGATTCTGCAATTCGATTGGAGTTCTCTCTCTTAATGGTGGATTTCCTAGGATCGGGTCCTCCCATAGATTAATTGACTTACCATCTCCCGGTAGCCAAGAAATTTTATCCTCTATTATGCTCTTTGCAACCACTATATGTTTCCAAACCAACGAGGCTCTGGGAAGTTTGTCTATATGTTTGAGCATTTGAATACCTGTTTGATTATTTACATACTTGTTGACTAGTATGCGCTGCCATGCTCGATTGTGTTTAAGCATGTTCCAGAGAAGTTTTGCTCCCAATGCTTTCGAAACTATCTCCATTTTTTTATTCCCAGTCCTCCTTGAATTTTACTTTTGGTGACCATCTCCCAATTGACCAAGTGGAACTTTTTTCTTTCTGATTGCCTACCTCCTTGCCATAGGAAGTTGCGTATGATTCCATCTACCTTTTGCAAAATAAACTTGGGAGCATGATATACTAATAGTTGGTAGACTGGAAGAGAAGCTAACACTGATTTGATCAATACTACCCTTCCTGCAAGACTGAGCCAACTATTACTGTAACTTTGTATCCTCCTAACCATCTTGTCCAATATTGGGGTCCAACAGTCTGAGGCTTTGAGGTGGAAGCTCATGGGCACTCCTAGATATCTGAAGTATTTTTTTGTGCCAGACCGAAATCCTAGGATAGTGCAAAAGAGTTTGACTCTTATTGCTGCAACATTTTGTGTATAGAACTGACTCTTTTGAGTGTTTATATGAGCCCCGGTAGCTTGTGTGAACCAATCCAGACATTGCTTGAATTGTCTAACATTTTGCTTGGTGGCTTCACCTAGAAGAATGATATCATCTGCAAATTGGGCATGTGTTACAACTTTGCATCCTGCTGCAGCCTCTATCCCTGTTATTTTTTTCTCTTCGAAGATGGTTGATTAATCTTCCAAGAGTCTCAGCTAAAATGATGTAAAGGTATGGTGATAGTGGACACCCTTGTCTAATTCCCCTTGTAGCCTGAAAGAAATTTGTTGGTTCTCCATTTATTAAGGGGGCTATCCATGGGTTTTTTATGCATGCTCCGATCCACTTGATGACCTGATGTGGGAATCCAAACTTTTGAAGGACTTGTTCTACAAATTGTATATTAACTCGATCAAAGGCGTTTGCCATATCAAGTTTTATAACAATTTGTTTCTTTTTTATTTTCTACTACTGTGGAGGGCTTCATGCATTGTTATGATATTATCATATATTTGTTTTCCAGGCATGAACCCTCCTTGCTCTTCTGATATTAGTTTGTCAAGTTTCTTCTTTATTCTATTTGCCAACAACTTGGTAATAATTTTATAGGAAGAGTTACATAGAGAAATTGGTCTGAATCTAGAGAAAGTAGTGGCATTTTTTCTTTAGGAATTAATGCTAGAAAGGTGGAGTTGATGGCTCCAAGAAGCTTACCTTTCACCCTAACATCCTCAATCATGCGTAGCAAATCTTCTCCGATGATGTGTAAGTATTGTTGGTAAAAGTTGTTTGTGAATCCATCAGGTCCAGGAGCTTTATCCTTTGGTAGAGCTGCTATAATCTCCTTAAGTTCCTCCATAGTGATTGGCTGACTGAGATCCTGTTTGTCTTCCAAACTTAATATTGTTGGTATATGTTGCAGCAGTATTTCCTGGGAATGAGGGTTACCATTTTCTCTGGAGAGCAAAGCTGAGTAATGTTGATTGGCAAGTTCCTTAATTTTCTCCCTATCTGTATAAGTGGTTCCTTCATGCTCTATCTCCTTGATTGTGTTTCTTTGGTAGCGTTGCATGGTTTTTAGATGAAAATATTTGGTGTTTCTATCCCCCTTGCTTAGCCAAACCATTCGGGATCTAAGCCTCCAATGTGTTTCTTCTTCAATGCTTAATTTATTGAGCTTCTGAATCAGGTCATTTCTTGCATCTTCTTGCCATGGTTGAGGAGGATGATCCCCAATTTTTGTTTCTAGCTGCTCTAGTTGTTGCATCAACTGCTTCTTGTCTGGTTTGACTCTCGCTTTTTCTGCCAACCATTTTTTATCATGTGCTTCAATTTTTGAATTTTGATTTTCCACTTTTCTTGGGGGTTGGTGGATTGGACCTGTTGGTTCCAAGTGCTTTCCACAAGTTCATTGAAATCTTCTTCTGCTGCCCATTCAGAGTTGTATTTAAAAGGAATTTTTTGGGGTTGTAGGCTTTGGCCGCTATCCAAGAGAATTGGCTTATGATCTGAGATAGAGTTCTGAATGATGTGACTGGAAGTGAGGGGAAAGTGTGTTAGGAGATTTTCACTGATAAAAAATCTATCCAATATTTCTGCAATATAGTTTACCCTTGCTCTTCTATTGCTCCAAGTGTACTTTCCTTTGGTCGGTCGAATGTCTTGTAAGCTTTCATCTACCATAATTTGATTGAGTATATCTCTATTTGGATCCCTTGCTAAACTTCCCCCAACCTTCTCCCAATGGTAGAGAATCATGTTGAGATCTCCTCCCAGTATTATGTTGTCAAACTTCTCATTGTCTAGCCATTGTGCTAAGTTTTGCCATGCTTCTCTTTTCTGGATAGGATGATTTGGACCATAAAAATTTATTATTGCTACACTAGTTCCATCTGGTAAGACAAATTTTGTACCTATCCAGTTATTATGCTTATGTTGTAAGCTACAAACTAATTGTTGTGGGTCCCAAGCCAAAGCTAGTCCCCCTGAAGCTCCCACAGAATCAATAGTTATCAGTTCTGATTGTGCCCATATCTTCTACCATTCTGTAATCAGTGTTGCCTCTACTATTTTTGTTTCCTGAATACAAACTATTGTTGGCTTTTGCTCTTGTATTAGAACTTTGAGATAGTTTTTTTTCAGAGGACTTCCCAGTCCCCTACAGTTCCATGACATAATCTTCATTTTTTGGATTGCTTCTTATTTTTTATGAAGCTCTCCTCAATTTTGACCTGCGTTTTGGATTGCAAGTCTTTCTGTGCTTGCTCATTTCTGAGTTGTTGGTTCGATTTTCTTCCCTTAGTTGCAGATCGTGTGGTCGACAAGCCCCTAGGAATCACTATTTCCTCCACTTGTGTTTCTTCTACCTCTTCCTCTGAGTTCCCATCAGTTTCTTCTCCAGCTGTTGTGTTCTCTGGTGTATCTCCTAAGATCTCTGGTGACTTGTCAACTTCAGTTGTAGGTATCTTCTCTTTATCTTTAGGAGCCATCACATCTAGAGAGGTGATTTCCTTTTCTCCTTCATTAAGACTTGCAAATTTATTTTTGTGCTGGAAGATTTTTTGATCCTGTGGTTGAGGTTGTCGATTCTTGCTTCTTGATCTGCGTGGTCTCCTTTTGACTTCCTGGAATCCTAGTTCTTCCTTTTTTGTTTCTTGTGCTTGTTTAATTGGGTAGTTTTGGGAGAAATGCCCATGCTCATGGCATGTTATACACTTGAATGGTATATGCTCATAGTCCAAGGGTTGGTTATGTATCCAATCAAACACCTTTATTCCAATATGCTCAAGCAAACCCTTTTTCAGATTAACTTGCACACAGATGCGTGCACATATAGCATTATTGGCCTTTGGAGGAGCCCAGTCAATGAATGTTCCAATAGCATTTCCTATTAATTCCATCGAAGGTTTGTTCCATAGGTGCAGTGGCAAAAATGGCAACCTCACCCAAACAAAAACTTCTTTAGGCTCCTCCTCTTGAGGATCAAATGTCGTGCTCCACGGGGTCATGTAAAGTGGGTTGGATCCCAGAAACCAAGGACCTCCATGAAAGATAGTGCTCTTGTCCTCCATAGAGGCAAATGTAATGACAAAGTATCCCCTACCTGTCATCATGAATTCATAAGAGGAGACTTTACTCCCCCAATGTGTGTTAATCCATTTCTGGATTGTGATTGGACTAGGCCATATTCCCACAAATTTGCATGCAAGGGCTTGGGTGGAAAGCGTGAGCAAAGGCTGCTGGATGTAAGCTGGAGGTACCTCAATCACAGGAGACTCATCTAACTTGGGCACAAAGGTACCATTGTTAGAGCGAGCAGGTGGTTTTGGATGGGGTGCTTTTCTCGCTTTAAGCACTTGACGCATATGATCCAACTTCTCCTCATCAAAGGGAAACTGTTGTGAAAACATGGAGAAGGCCTCATTGCCTGCTTGTTTGAAAAGTGAGGCTGCAGTCATCATTGGAACCAACAGACTGCCATAAATCTCTTCCCAAAGAAGAGGTCCCTATTTTTAAAGCCCTAGCCAATGAAATATTTTCAAAGCTAAAGCCAAAGAAGTACCATACCTGAACTGATACTCACGATCTCTCTAGGGTTTTTTGTCTTCCCCCAAATTCGTTCCTCCTCCAACAAATAAAATATTTCTCCAAAAAAATAAATTACTGTAACTTTGCAAACCCTAGCTTTGTTGCGTGCACTCCACGATTCTAGCCAAACAAACTTCTTCAAACTGTTGTTCAGATGCACAAAAAAATTGTAGATGGATCTTCAACTGTCACCATGGCTCAAACCATCATTCGAATTTTTTTTGAAGCAGCCAACAATAATTAAAAGTAGATCAAACGGCACTAGTTCAACCAATTACATTTCTCAACCTTTAAAACAAGAAACTTAAATTCGAACAATAAATGCATAATTGTTAAACTTTTGTAATCCGGGTGGGACTGTTTCAATTTCATATAACCAATTAAAAAATATTAAAAATATGTTGTTTTTATTACATAGGAGAGTTGGTTACAGCCACTATTTTAGTAACTGGCCAGCACAGGGTTCAAACCACAGGGACTGCTCCCAAAAAACCTATCTATCTCAGAGATGGGAACCATCAGTCGCTCGAGATTCGTACCGTCATCATCAATCTAGCGTACACTTAGAAGATTCAAAGCATACTACTACCTTTGTAAAGGGTTGGCTTCCCCCAAGGTTTGAACCTAGGTCTCTTCTTGGTAAGTGCCCAACCACACCTACACTTACCAATCCACCTAGCCCTTAAGGATCATATTAAAAATATGTTAATCAAATATCATAAACTCCACCAATTAGATATTCTACTTTTGAAGAGGGCACCCATGGTTACATTCTAATTTTTTAAAGAAGAAAACTTAAATCTTATTTAATAATATAATACCCATGTATAATCATAATGTAATGTAATATATATAATACATAGAAAAATAAATAACACCTTTGTCAAAACTTAATTCTTATTAAATAATATAGTGCCTCTAGATGATTCAAACCTTGGTGGTGTCAATTTGCAAAGGGAGTAGTCTGCTTTGAATCCTTTGAGTGCGCGTCAGACTGATGACGATAGTACGAAACCCGAGCGACCGACGGTTCCCCTCTCATGCTGGGTCAACAATTAACAAGACGAATAAGTTTGATGGTTGTAGTTCCTGTGAGCGGTATGAAACCCGAGTAACCGACGATGCTCATCTTACGTCGGGTCAACAATTAACAAAACGAATAGGTTTGATAGTTGCAGTCCATGTGATTTGAACCTTGCACTACTAATTACTAAAAATAATGGCTATAACCAACTCTTATATAACCAAACAAAATATAGTGCCTCTAGATGATCACGGTACTTATTCATATCTTTATCTACGTCACTCATCAAGCTTTGAAATTATTATAAAATAAGATTATCTAATACGATACTTTCAAACCCTAACCTTCTACGAGACAAAGTCACTTATCAAATTTATGTTTTATTATTTTATCTACGTCACTCATCAAGCTTTGGAATTATTATAAAATAAGACTATCTACATATTCATATCTTTATCTACGTCACTCATCAAGCTTTGGAATTATTATAAAATAAGATTATCTAATACAATACTTTCAAACCCTAACCTTCTACGAGACAAAGTCACTTATCAATTTGTGTTTTATTATTTTATCTACGTCACTCATCAAGCTTTGGAATTATTATAAAATAAGATTATCTAATACGATACTTTCAAACCCTAACCTTTTACGAGAACATATTTGGGTTTTGCGGACGTAATTAAAATCTTTTATTCCATTTCATTGTCAAATTTGTGTTTTATTATTTTTATATAGGGATTCCGTAACACTTTTTTTTCTAGGAGAACGTTTACAAATTACATCAATAACCACCCTCAAGGAGTTTGAACACAAGACCACTTAAAAAACAACCACCATCTTTAACCACTAGGGCAACGGCTTGTCGGCTATTCCGTAACACCTTTGCCAATGTAGGATAGATTATTTACATTGCCACTTTAAACCTAACTCCTAAGTAAAATAAAATCAACGAGACTTCAATTAAAGATTTAAAAATATATATTTTTCAACTCGTTAATATGAGATTAAAATTGATCAATAACCACATACTCGTATTACAATAATTTAGAAGATTCAAACTTAAATCTTAAAAAATTAAAATAAATAAAAATTAAACTAAAACAAAAAACGATTAAATTAATATAATTTAATAAAAATAAACAAATAATATAATAATAATAATAATATTTTTATTATTTGAAAAAAAAACACCTATTATTTATAAGTTCATAAAGTTTGAAAGGTAGATCCCATCAATTTTAACGTGCTCAACCTTATTATGATCATGGGATTGATAATGGCCTTAATCAATAAGGTAGCTAAACTGCATTTGAGATTATGTTCATGCACTTAGCTAGTGGCCATCAAATCATTTGTCTTTATGGCTTTGAATTTAAATCATTTCAACTAATAAGCTCAACCCTTCTTACGCTTATCAACCCTATCGGACAGGTCTAGCCGAAATTTAGCGTTTTAAGCAATGAAACTATGTAAACGGTAAAATGGTATTTGGTGTGATGGCAATAGTTATTATCTTTCATGTGGTTGTAAGGTCGATTTCTCTTGTGTTTATTCAAACGAACGTTGATATTTATAAATATTTGTAAACTACATATAATATAAAAAAACTATGTAAATGAACATGCCCTGTTTTCATAATTTTTGTTTTTTTTTACACTTTTTCACTCCATGTGGATTCATAAAAGGAGGATGTAAAGAATAATTAGGATATAGGGTATAATTGAAATATAATAAAAAATAATAATTAGAATATAGAGTATAATTGAAATATAAAAATAAAATAAAATAAGATTAAAGATAATATATTAATTTGGATGATCTAGGTATTGTAGGTGAGTTGGAGAGGAGAGGGCAATCCTCCAAGGGAGGTCCTAGGTTCAAATCTCCACCCTACCAAAAAGTTGAATTGGGTATCTAAAATCCAATTGATAATGTTGGTGCGCATAGGGTTGTTGGTGCGCATAGGGTCGGGTGCGACCTTCGAGTGACTTTTACGGTGTAGAACCTCCTGTTTGTGGTCTCTCAAACCAAGGCGGCTCCACAAGGGTTTTTCGCTAATATATATATATATATATATATATATATATATATATATATATATATACTTTTACGGTGTAGAACCCCCTGTTCGTGGTCTCTTAGACCAAAGCGGCTCCGCAAGGGGTTTTTCGCTAATATATATATATATATATATATATATATATATATATATATATATATATATATTAACTTGGATGTATGACAAGACTTTATAGATATTATTTGAATAGTCACACAAATTGTATAATTGTATGGATTAATGTATTTATTATTTTGGGTTTGTATTGATAAGGAATTTTATGTTGGTTGTATGGATGTTATAGATCTTATTTTAATAATATATTAAGTATATTAATTCTCAAGGGTTAAGTGGATTGGTAAGTGTTAGTTTGGTTGGGCACTTATCAAGAAGAGACTTAGGTTCAAACCTTGGGGGAAGCTTGTTACAAAGGTATTAACCCTATCTAAATCCTCTAAGTGTGTGTTTGACGATGACGATGCGAATCTCGAGCATCCGATGGTCCATTTCACGTCGAGCTATAAAACAATGAGGTGGAATAGGTTTGGTGGATGCAACCCCTGTGGTTTGAACCTTGCGCTTGCCAACTACTAAAAATAGTGTGGTTGTAACCAACTCTCCTATCAAGCAAATATATATACATAAATAAAGTATATTAATATTTATTATTAAATGATATTAGTTTAATTTTTGGACTTTTAAGGAATAATTAGGTTCAATTCTTGTTGAGAGAGACATGTATAATAGTCAAGTAGTTGTTTTTATTTTAAATAAGTTATGTGTGACTTCTATTAGGGCCACTCCCATTACAAAAACAAAACATTGCATTTCTAACAAGTTAATTAAAGCATACCCATCTTTGTCTTTCTATTAAAGATATTCTTCATCTTCCTCAAATTGCTAAGTTTTCATAATCAAATTTTTATTTTGGAAGGAACTAACAACAACAATAATCCTTACATGACACATAACTCCAATAGATAGAAGGAAAATAAACATATCAGTCATCCATCAAAGAGGAAATCAGTTTGATTATTTTTCTTTTGTAGCAGAGGTTCTTCCTCCTTTAGAGTGGTAAGATCTGAGAATGCATTTTTGCACTTCAAGCTCCTAAGGTAATATCTAGTTGTAATACATTTTGTAGGATCTTCATTTTCAAAAAATTGACCATCACTAATTGTTTCATAATTAGCTTCAAGAATACCATTTGAGGTGTTAATATTTTCCATGGAACTATTTGGATGGTCTTTAGTAACCATTTGGCTTTTATCAATGATATGATTCAAATTCTCCTTTTGGGGTTGAGTCTTATGTTGCTCACATGATTCTTGTTGGATAATTGGTGCATTTGGAGGATGAGCTTCTTTCTTTTGAATTGGTATATTTGAAGGTTTTGAATCATTCACATGTAGGGCCTTCTCCTCCACCAAGGAGGAATCAAAGCATGATCATATGATCGAGCATCTCTTCTTTAGGTGGTCATATTGCTGACAACCATAACATCTTAAGGAGAAGTTTTCATATTCAATATTTTGGATCCATTCCCCTTTACTTGAGGAGATAGTAATGGATTGAGGCCCAAGAACTAAAACATCCATCCAAACAGTCAATCTTGCTTTACTCATATTAATTTTATTGGATAAATTTTTCTTTGTTTGGGTATCCATATACTAGAATGAACCAATGACATTATCGATTTTTATGAATATCTTCTCTCCCCAAATCTCTATAAGGAGATCATAAAGATTGATTCAGATTGGAAAGTCATTAACTTCTTCTATAAAGGGATTGAAACTAGGAATCCAAGGTCTTATATAGACACCCCTTTATCCGAAAAACCAATTATATCTATAATCCATTACCTTATCTCTATCCGCTAAATTAGAAAAGGAAACAGAAAAGAAGTTTTTAGGTAGGAGAGTTACTTGGAATTCTGTAATGGTCCACAAATCTTTAATGCATCCTTTGAGCTCCTCCAGGCCTAGTATTTTGCCCTTAAGTTTACAGATTATTGTTCGGGATTCATGATCAATTAGATCCAACCCAAATTCATCTTTCAAAATCCTGGTAGAGGGTAGAGGTTCATCCACTTATGAACCCAAAGATCCTTGAAAGATATTTTTCTGACCGAAGAGGCTTTCTCACAGGCTGAAGAGACAGTCTACGAAAAACCCTCTTCATTCAATGCTTGATTGTGTCTATGGTTTGCATCCCTTTCACAAAAATTGTAGCCATATTTGTTGTTTTATTTTATCGCTTGACTACACCTAGGGTTTACACCCCTTTTGCGAAGACTATAGCCAAAATTGTCACTTTTTAGATATTCTTAATAGTCTAGTTGTTGTTATGTCACTATATAATCATAATATAATACAAGTATGTCAATTCATATCTATATATAATACTTTGATAATGTATACATTTTTTAATATATTTTTTATTTTTATCTCTTATTTTATAGTTTTTACATTTTGGTTAAGGACTTGTAAGATTATGACTTTGATTCTCTTTATGCTCATTGTTGCTACATGGATATAAGTTGAATAGTAAGCTATTTTCTTCAAGCATAAGGTTATGAGCCTGATATTTATTTTTTCCAATGAGTTTACACATATTTTTATGAGGGGTCATGGTTCCCTCATAATGAGTGGGGTTTGAAACTTGGACCTCTCAAAGAGAATCCAAAGCCCTTACTAATGTAATAAGCTTGCAGCTATATGAGATTAATATTTAGTTATATCTAAGTAGAATAGTAATTTTTTAAATAAGCTATATATGGGTTTTATTGGGGCCATTTATATTAAAATATCAAAATATTACATCATTTTTTATTAAGAGATAAAATCTCATTTAAGTAATTGTTTTTTTTAATTTAATCATAATAAAGATCAACACAACCTATTTCCTTCTCTATAGATATACTCATATTTCCAAGATATTACCTCTAACAATAGTTGACAAACATCAATAATAATATTATTTTTATTTAATCTCCACATCTATTTTTGTTGATAGTATCATTTTTTATTAAGAGATAAAATCTCATTTAAGTAATTATTTTTTAAATTTTAATTTAATCATAATAAATATCAACACAACCTACTTCATAATTTATGTAGCACCCTAAAATTGGCGCAGTTAAACCCTCAATAAAAAGTAAAAATTTGAATTTTAACCTCGAAATCGCCTGTTAATCGCTCACCTCATTTTTTGTGCCATTTTTAGAAGTTGTTTGACCGTTGGATGATATCGTCGTTGATCTGACGATATCGTCCCAAATTGGAGGAATTCGTTTGGAACAGAACGTCCAGACGATTTCATCCCAAAATCGAATTTTCATAATTAGCTTATGTTTCAACAACCTCTCCAACTCGGGCAGAAGCATGTCTGTGCGGTTGGAGATTCCTACATTGGAGATCTCCCAGATTGGGATGATCCCCAACCTCCTAACCTCCCCCTAATCCTATATAAACTTGGGATTTTTCTAGTTTATCCCCCTAATTCCCTGGCTGATCATTTCCCTGCAACTTTAGTTTTTGTTGTGTTAGAACATCCCATCCCCTATCATTTGCATTTGTGTTTTTAGGTTTTACTGTAGGATCTCACTGTGTTTCAGTCGGAGGAAGCTCGGATCGTTGCAGGCAATTCAACCACAATTTTGGACGATCCTGTCGAGATCGGCGATGATCTCGTATGATTTCAGATGATTTTGACTGCAGTTCATATTGGGGGCAATCAGAGCCCTAAGTTTGCATTCTCTATCTCTTTTCTTATTTAATTGTGCATTAGATTAGTTCACTTTTGTTCTGCATCTTGGAGTTCACCTCATTTAGCATATTTGCATGATAAAATTCAAAATAAATTATTAAAAAATTGCATCCCATTTGATTTGATATCTGGATTTATCATTTAAGCATTTATATTCTTATTTCTATCATTTTGTATCATTCTTGCAATTGTATTTTTGGTTTTTGGTGTCTGTTTTCATGATTACAGGTTTCTGACGAATTCGTCAGGTCGTTGACGATCTTGGCTGATCTCAGATGATCTCTTGTGATCTGGACGATTCTATACAATTACAGACGATCCTGTCATATTCGGGATGATCTGGACTCCTACAAGCTTCAGAATCTTCATCAGACATCAGAAATCAGGTGCAATCTACTCCATTTTTTATATTTTCTGTATTTAGGATTCATTTATGTTTGTTGTCTTCATATAAACCAAAAATTTCATATAGAATAACTTAGATTCATTTTGGCCAACATAGGAATCTGAATGATTGAACATAAAATGAACACATCAAACCCATTCTCAACCTAGGCGTGGAAACTGCCACTCAAATTTTCCTGGTGAACCCCACCATCCGTAAAAAATTCACCCTTATACCCCTCCCCTAAAATGCGCGACCTTCAAAGGGCCTCTCCGTCCGAGGTATTGTCCCATCCTTCTCGCATCCCCCTTTCGGGCATGGATCCTTTAGCCTGAAGGTAAGGGTGTGAAAAATTTGGGTGATACATTTTGGTGAACCCGACGTGAAACTAAAACACCTTTTGAAAACAATAAAAAAAAAAACACATTATTAAGAACATCTAGAATCATTAGACAACCATTAAATTTGCATATCATACTTAGATGGTAGACTATAAAAGAAGACGAGCGGTCTCCATAAATGTTGAAAATAAATTAATGACCATAGAGATTACTTCTGTGCTTAGAGTATCTCAAAAAAATAGAGCCCAACCTTTGTGGGACAAACTTGATAGGAGATTAGGTATTATTAAATCTAGATCTGCAAAACTTAGGTAAATTAAGAGGTTTGTCCTAGATAGAATCCTGGTTCCTAATCAAGTGACTTTGTACCATGAACTTCAGAGAGCTTGTCATAGGTGGTTAGCAGATAAAAGAGCACTTGTGTATTCTGAATTATACACCTTTGAGGAATACCTTGAGAACGTAGTTGTAGTGCATAAATTTCTATCTCATATAGAGGATCAAGAAGTTGTTCTTACGGATAGAAAGAGATGGAATAGAGTTCCTAGAGCTGTGTTGTATCGAGAGTATTGCCATGAACTTTATTTTTACATGTCAGGGTCTAAAATAGATCATATTACCATAGCACACTTTGTCAAGTTTTTGAAAAACAACTTCCAATTTGAAGAGGAGCATTTCATGACTCCTAATGAACTTGACCCTATCAATGATATCCATAAACTATTCATAGAAAACTAAGTCATTATTTTTACTATTGTTATTTCTTGCAACTAGCATGTTGTTTGTTATTTATATTCTCGCAAAATAATAATATAATCAAACAAAACAAAAAATAAAAAACAAAACATTTTCCTTTTAAAATATTATAGTAGGTATATAGTTAAAATATATACCTCTCAACCCTACCGCATATATATATATATATATAAGTATATATATTTTCTAAAACCTAAGTTTAGCACAATTCCTAGACTTAGGAATGGAAAACAAACCGAAGAAGATGAAGATTGGTTAGGAAGACCATTAACTGACCAAAATATCCCTCCTGAGGACCAAGTTCCAGAAGAAGAAACCCTAGACCAGCAAGAAGAAGAGCTTGTTGTAGGAAATGAACGAGAAGAAACTATTAGAGAGGAAGGATCCTCATCCCCTAAAATATCTCCTAGAGGAGCTATCACTTTTGAAAACATGGAACAATTTTGGAAGTTCATTAACACTAATATTTGTGTTTTTAATAGAGCAATCCATATGGACAAGGATCGAATTAGTGACACTCAAGAAACTCTAGAAGAAGGATTTCAAACACGCACTAATCCCTTGTCCTTTATTGATCAAGAGAGTGATCAAGCTGGACCATCCAATTTGGATATGGCAGCTATGATCCGAAACATGCAACAACAACAGGTTACCCAACCACCTAAAGTGCCTGTTCAAAAGCCTAGGGTCATTCCCGCACAAAAGAAACCATCATTTACTGCTCTATTTCGCCAAGCTCTTGATCAACATACCTCAAATCAACAAAAATCCAAAACAAAACCAAACACCAATTACCAACAATCTGGGGTACAACATAATACTATTACAAATCCCCTTCATAATACTCTTCCTACCAACACTTTGCATAATAGCAATATAGCATCTAATCCTTATGTCACACCATCATACACTCATAGATCCCATACCTATGTCCCATCGAACCAATATGGTGGACAAACTAGTATCTTGAAACCATGGTGAAACAGCTAGTTTCTCGCATGGACCAGAAAAATCCCTACCGTCTCTCGTACAACTATCGAGAGATGTGTAGTCAGCCTTTAGATCCTATAATCGTAGCACAGTCGTATCCTAAACATTTTCCTATGTCTGTTCTTCCCATATATAAAGGAACCGAAGATCCCATAGAGCATCTTGGTATGTTTAGGATAGCTTGTCATGATATATCACATGATGACTTGTTATTACTAAAAATGTTTTCAAAAATCTTGGGAGGAATGGCATTAGAGTGGTATTATCAATTACCCACTAATTCTTTGAGGAATTTCAAAGAAACTGTCGAGTCTTTTTTTCATCAATTTAGTGCCTACATCGAAAGACATGTGACCATTAAATATTTGTATAACTTAAAACAGGACAAAGATGAATGCTTTGCTGATTTCCTAGCTAGGTGGAGACAGTTGATAGGAAAATTGCACTTTGTGTTACCTTATAGGGAGATGTTGGACATCTTTATTAATAATTTGCAAGAGCAACTACCTTACGAATTATCAACTACTACCTTGACCACCTTCGATCAGGATATAGACTTAGCCCGAAGAGTGGAAGATGCTCTCATTAGGAGAGGCCAGCTTAAAAAGAGAGACGATGAGAAAACATCTAAAAATCAATATAAGAATAAAAAAATTGTGGGCGATGGAGTCACCGATAGCAGAAATATTGCTAATATTAATGCTGCAAAGATAGCAAAGAAGTTTGTACTGAAACCTCATGATAGACCTCCTCGAGAATTTACTAGGTTAAATCAACTTTTATCAACTATTCTACCATAATTACTAGAATGAGGTTTGATTCAATTACCAAATATCCGGGAACCTAATCCAACTATACCCGGATACAGAGCAGATTTACACTATGACTTCCATAGATGACCTGGACACACTACCAACTCTTGTAAAAGATTAAAACATAAAATACAAGACTTGATTGATAACAATGAGATAGAGGTTCAAGCCTTTCAACCTAAGCAAAATCCTCCTAATAATGTTCAAAAGAACACCCCACAAAACCAGAATCAGAATGCCAATCAGTCATTAGACATCTTTCAACATCCCTTACCAAAACATGGTAAGGAGGTGGCTAATCAAATTGAACATCATAATGTCCCTCCTCCCGCCCGATATGTAGGAACTATTAGTGGGCATTTACCTGCTCATGATCTGGAAATATTTGACACAACTTTATCCGTGGTTACAACCAGGCCTCTATATAATATTCAGATACCTGATCTTAGTGATATAGAATACGAGACTGAGAGTGGTATGGAAATTACATCAAATAAATTGAATAGTTCTGAAGATGAATCAAATACTATTCACCCTATCACAAGTTATATGGTTCCAGAAGAACCATTTTCAAGAAGAGTTACTACTAGAACATCGTCTCACCCATTACTTTCTAATGAGCTAGCTATAAACGCTAGACCAAGACCCATTCATCATCCATAGAATAATATTGTGGGTACCATCGGAGCTGTTACTAGACAACAAGCTCAAAATCATCAACAAGATCAAATTCAGAATGGCAGATCAACTCCATTTGTTTTGAAGGTTCCTAATAAAGGGAATCATGCACCTAATGTTCAACCTAAACCTCCTTATAATATTAATGAACAGTTATCAAATATTACAGCTATAATTTCCCTCTTGGACCTTTTAAGATCTTCTCCTACACATAGAGATGAATTAATGCTCACATTAAGCCAGATGATGGTACCACAAGACATTCAACTCGAAGCCATGGCCAATACTATAATAACTCATGAAGTTGATTGTATTGACTTTCGGGATAGAGACATACCTCAACATAGTTTACATAAAGATAACCCCTTGTATATTACTCTTTAATTGGAGATGTAGCAGTCAAACGAGTTTTGATTGATAATGGTTCATCTTTAAATATTTGTACTTTTGACTTCTACCAAATATTTGGGTTTAGAAGTGATGAAATGAAAAGAACTGATATGATCATAAAATCTTTTAATGACAAAACACAAGAAACGTGTGGAGTTATTACCATTCCATTGTAGGTTGATCCAAGAATCTTGGATACGACTGTGTTCATTGTACATTGCCCTACATCGTACAATATACTCTTGGGTCATCCTTGGATCAACGCAATGCGAGTTGTTCCCTCAACCTTACATCAATGTGTTAAGTTCAAATTTAAGAATCAGTTGGTTACCATTCATGGTGATCCAAGACCCTTTGATATGTGTGCTTTGGCAGAACCTATTGGAGTTCAATTTTGCCCTGCTCTGTCATCCACACATCCTAATTCTCATTATCCATCTAAACATGTGAAACTCACACCCACAACGTCATCTACTTCTTCTCCATTAGTTGCACCTCCACATATAGCTCAACCATCTTCTAAAAAAACCGCATTAGGACCTAAGAAAGATCCTAATCCCACAACCAATGTCTCTTGTTCTACTCCTATAACTTTCATACCTTTAATAGACCCATCTATCGACTCCTCTACACCGTCTACATCCACCAAATTTATATTTTCTGCATCAGAAGATGTAGGGAATGTTCCTTCTACCTCTTATGCTCTCACTGACGAGCTCTTACCCGATCTATCTAAAATCCTTATATCAGAAGAAACGAATGCTTCTATGCAATATTCCCTTATTTTAAATAATTTACCGCCATCTCCTCATACCTTGGGCCTCCCACAGCCTATGGGAAGTATTTACCAAGTCGGAAGCTATACCTTTATTTATAAGGGATATGACTGGGGTAGAATATTCAGAAACATCAGAACTCATTATGATGGATATGCTCGATGTTATTTTACTAATGAATATATTAAATCCAAACATATAATGCTTAAATTGGGATATAAAGGGAAAGGTTTGAGACCTTTCCAGAACAGTATGAAAGAACCTTTTGAGGTAGAAGCATGGCCCGCCCGATGTGGTGTGGGCCTATTTTCTAGTAAGGGTCAGCCATTCCCATTTGAGGATGATGACCATCTTATATGTTACCAAGATTATTTAGATGAACATAATACCTTGCGTTTAATAAATAAGGCATTCACATGTAATATGCTATCTATAGCTTATCTTGAGATGATCGTTGAATCCGACGATGAGTTGGAGGGAGATATCTTTCATGATGTCTCCGTTGAGGAATTATTACATAATGGATTTTATTTTGATGGCTCTATACCTAGTATAGCCCAGCTTGAGGCCATGACTCCTCAAGACGAATTATCCAAGCTAACCTTGGAAGAATTACAAGAATTGGGCGTTTCACCCGCCCCACCTAATTTTGAGAGAGATCTACACATGGAAGTAGAGAATGTCATAAAAATTAACATTGGAACCGAGGATAATCCCCACATAATCAACATTGGATCAGAATTGAGTCAAGAAAAATAGGATAAATACATTGCATTTCTTAAAGAATATGAAGATATCTTTGCATGGACATATGAAGATATGTCAGGTTTAGACCCTTATGTAGTTATGCATCACCTAGTAGTGCACCCGGATGCTAAACCTATTAAACAGAAACTTAGAAAAATGCATCCTAAAGTGGCCTTACTAGTCAAAGGGGAGTTAGAAAAACTCCTGAATGTTATTTTTATACAAGCCATTGATTATGTTGAATGGATATCGAATGTAGTTCCAATAACTAAGAAAGAAACTACTACGGTTAGGGTTTGCGCAGACTTTAGAGACATTAATGTTGCATGCCCTAAAGACGATTTTCCCCTTCCCAATTGGATCAGATCATTGATTTTACTTTTGGGAGTGGAATGATATCCTTAATGGATGGATTTTTTGGTTATAATCAGATCAGGATAGCTCCTGAAGATCAGGCTAAAACAGCCTTTATTACCCCTTGGGGGACTTTTTGTTGGAAAGTGATGCCATTCGGTTTGAAGAATGCAAGTGCAACCTATCAACGAGCCATGACTTATATCTTTCATGATATGATGCATGATATACTACACGATTATGTAGATGACATTATAGTTCATTCTACTGAAGAAGATGACCATTTAGATGACTTGAGAAAAGTATTTGATCGATTAAGGGAATATCTTATCTAATTGAATCCAACCAAATGTATATTCGAAGTTAAGTCTAGTAAATTATTGGGGGTTATAGTTTCTTTACATGGCATCGAAATTGACCCTCTCAAGATTACTGCTATCACTGATATGCCCGCACCTACAAATATATCTGAATTACGGAGTCTACAAGGTAAGATTCAAGTTATTCGTCGCTTCATCGATAAGTTGGTGGATAAAAATGGACCATTTCTTAAGCTTCTTAAGAAGGATGTCTCTTTCCATTGGGACAATGAATGTTAGGAATCATTTGAACTCCTCAAACAATATCTTCTTAACCCACCTGTACTTTCGCCACCTAAACCTGATCGCCCATTTATCTTGTATATTTTTGCTTCGATTTTGCTTTAGGAGCTATGTTAGCTCAACTTGATGATGAGAAAAGAGAGCGTGCTAATTATTACATTAGCAAAACATTAATTAGTTATGAAACCCGCTACACAACATTAGAGAAGTTATGTCTAGCAGTCATATTTTCTACACAGAAACTATGCCATTATATGCTTAGTCAGCAAACATACGTTATTGCTAAATCCGATCTCTTACGGTATCTCATGAGTCGACCTTATTTATCTGGTCGCACAGCAAAGTGGGTTCTTGCACTAAGCGATTTTGAACTCACATTTATAGGACAGAAGTCTGTTAAGGGTCAAATCATAGCAGATCAATTAGATGTTGCACCCTTAGAATCCACCCATCCCATCGTCATTGAGTTTCTTGATGAATGCCTTAAATTAGAGGCAAATAATTCAGAGTAATGGTCCTTATACTTTGACGGATCCCGATGCATGAGTGGGGCTGGTGCAGGTATTATTTTGATATCTCCACAGAAACATATCATACCTCTATCCTTTAAATTAACGTTTGCCTATACTAATAACACTGCTGAATATGAGGCTCTCATCCTTGGATTACGAGCAGCCTTGGCACTGAAAATTAAAAATCTATTAGTTTTCGATGATTCTCAACTTGTTATAAATCAAATTAACGATGTTTATCAGACCAGAGATGATAAATTATGCCCATATAAAGCATATGTGTTACAATTAATATCTTTATTTGATCAAATTACCTTGGAAGCTATTCCTAGAACTAGTAATCGTGCGGTTGACGCCATGGCTGCAACTGCATCTCTTTTACCCTTAGAGTTAGATGACAAATATTCTACCATCATTATTCGTCGACTCCAGGAAAATGCTTCAATTAAATCATGCTTGGAATCTTTGGACGTGTTTCTAATCAACGAAACTACTCCTGAACTTTGGTACACTTATATCCTCAATTTTCTTCAAAATGGGACCTTCCCTAAAGGTTTTAATAGAAACCAACACCGATTATTACGTAGACGAGCAAGTCGCTTCGTCATAATTGGCAATACCTTATATAAGATATATTTTGAAGGTATCCTACTGAGATGTTTGAATCTAGAAGAGTCTAGATCAGCTTTGATTGAAGCCCACGATGGATCTTGTGGGGGACACTTTAGTGGTAGCACCATTGCTAAGAACCTCCTTAGGATAGGATATTTTTGGCCTACCATGGAGAATGATGCACATGATTACGTGCGCCATTACAACAAGTGCCAGAAACACGCTGACCTTGTCCATGCACCTACACAAGAGTTGCAGGCTATTTCATCTCCTTGGTCCTTTTCAAAATGGGGCTTAGATATCATCGAAAAAATCAATCTCGTGTCATCTGATGGACACAAATTCATCATAATCGCCATCGAGTATTTTATGAAGTGGGTTGAAGCTATGCCCTTAGCTTCTTGCACTAGAACTCAAGTTTCCAAATTTATTTTTAATCAAATTATTTGTAGGTTCGAAATTCCTGCAAATCTCATCTCGGATAATAGAACTTGTTTCAAAAATAAAGATGTAAAGAAACTATGTCAAAAATATAAAATTCAACATCATTGGTCCACTCCCTATTATCCTTAGGGTAATGGCCAAGCAGAAGCATCTAATAAAACAATAATTAAAATCCTCAAAATACTGGTCAATAAATCTGGTCGTGATTGGCACATTCAATTATATCCTGCTTTGTGGGCTTCCCGAACTAGCATTCATACTCCCACGGGCACTTCACCTTTTGTTTTGGTTTATGGCGCTGAAGTTGTTTTTCCCTTTGAATTAGAAGTTCCTTCTTTGGCTCTGCTACTTCAAGATACTGAAGTAGGAGATGAATATTGTACTGGTAGATTTAGTCAACTGGAAATCCTAGATGAGAAGCGCATTAATGCTTTGGAGCATCTTCATGCCTACGGAACAAGCTCAAACGAGCATATCTCAAGAAAGTTCATAATCGATCCTTTGAGATCGACGACCTCATCTTAAAAGAAAATAAAAAAAATACTAATGCAACTAAATATCTTAAAGGTAAATTCGAGCCTAATTGGCTTGGGCCATATATTATCACTACTAAATTTGGATCGGGAGCATACATATTAGCTACCTTAGATGGTAAATATCTTAAAGAACCTATGAACATTATACATCTTAAGCACTATTATGCATAAATCTGGTAATTTTGTCACTGTATATATTATACATATTGTCTTATTTTAGTAATTCATATAAAAATTTCAAAAACAATAATATTATGTATTATCTTAATTCATAAATTAAAATCAAAATATAAAAAAAAATCAAAATCCTCAAAAACATCTTCTATTTTTGCACCTGTCAATTCTTGAAGTATTGCAGTTATATTTTCAGTTATTTTGGATAAATTAGTATTTATTTGGAATCCCTCACTTTCACACTCACAAGAATAAATATCTTGATCTTATTTGGTGTGATTATTAATCTCTCTTATATCGAAGTCCACAGTTGAATTAAATAAAGTTTTGAGCATAGAGAACTGATCTTGTTATTTACTTGAACCAAGTACACATTTTCACATTAAAATGATTTCATTGCAAATTCAAAATGATGCTACATAGTAGAAGTGGTCTCTTGAGTGAAAAGTCTCCCCTACTATCCTATCATGCACATGGTCTAGAATCTTTGAGAATTGACAAAAGGACAAGCTCACCCCTGCCCAGAATAAAAATCCCTTGCTCTACAGCCAATCCGAGAAAGTATCCCTAGTATAGAAAGAAAAAAAAGGAAAGTCAAGAAACATCATGAGAAAAAAAAGCATTGTTTTAGTATCATTTTGTACCACCTCAGCAATATTTCAACATTATCTCAGTGTCAAGCAAAAATACAAAAAAAAAAGACAATAAAATACAAAAAGTAATAAATCCTTTCCCCTACCCTTTGAAAGAAAAGAAGGGTGAATGAGTTTAAATCCCTGAAATTCTCAATTATTCAAAAATTGTGAGGTAAGCCCCATAACAGGTGGTTTGTGCCCAAGCCACTTGGCCTTGGGTAACTCCTAGCATGGTGATATGTCTGTCACATAAGCGATCTTCTTTTGTACATACTTATGTCCGCTCATGGATCATCTAGCTCTTGATGACCCAACTTACATAGTAGTCTGGTACGATTACATGCATATAAATCATGGTCAACGAACACTCATTTGGTTAATTCAAATTACTTGTATCAAATTATCTTGCTCAAAATTGGTAAATGAACAATACAATTGCACACACATTTGTGTTTGAGAGATTTTGTATCATTATGATAGATCAAGATCGACAATGAACTCACATATGCACATGGGGTTCCTTATAAATCTAAATTTTGTCTTTGAGATAATTTAAAATAATTATGCAAATCTTCTGGAATAATTTGATTTTCTTACTTGAGAATATTGGTTTAGCGTAAAAACAATTAAATAGATTTTTTTCAAAAAAATATTCATTATATATATATGCAGGGACGCACTAACAATACGTAAGTCACTAATTAGATTTTTATAACTCAAACAACGAGTGACAAAAAAAAGTTTTGAAAAACATGGTTCATCTTCAGAAGATGAGGACCTAGACAACCAAACTGACATCCTTCAGCGTCATAAGAAGTTTTAAGAAGTTTTAATAACAATTTTTTTTTGGTAGATTCAAAGGATTATTTTAATTGTAAAATCTCAAAACTAATTTGGGAAAGACAATCGATCATGTTGATTGTCACTTCGTAACACACTATCCTGTATTTGTCACTTCGTAACACACTATCCTGTATCTGTCACTAAATTGGTTATGGCATGTTGGGTCGACACTGACAAGTCTACGCCCTTCTTCGCAGGTAGGCCAGGGCGCATCACGAATATTCTTCCGACGGCGTTTGCGTTTTCCTTCGATACAAGATTATTGAATTCTAGATTTAATTTTCAAAAATCTAGAATTTCTTTCAAAGCATGTTCAAAACTCTAGCAATAAAGTCGCATTTATATATTTTTGACTTTCGCAACGATGGTATAGTTCCTAAACCTAAATTGGAATTTTATGCCTAGTGCAAGTCCTCATTTTTTTATTTTATGTTTATCTCAAAATCAAAAATCAACTATGCAATAAAGCTATTATATCATTTTTTTCTTTGGATTTTGTGATGATGGTATAAGTCTATACCTAAAATTATATGCCTAGCGCAAACCATCGTTATAATTTTATTTTCCATTTTTTTAATCCATAAAAGCATATGGCTTAAATCATTATGTTACACAATTGTGCTTTAAAAAGAATGAAAAAATTTCTATTTCATTTCATTATGTCAACATTGAGTTTTGCGATGATGGTATAATTCCTAGGCAATTGTTCAAATTTCTATCACACTTAGGAATTTTATGCCTAGAAAAAATCATATTTTTAATATTTCATGCATAATATTTTCATGGAAATCTGAAAACAAATCATCACCATCATCATTTTTCATCATCACAACACAAATTCTTAAGAAAGTCTCTTAAGCATCCTTTTACTTTTAGCAATATTTCTCTCATCTCGGGATTAGCTTGATGACCTAATGAGCGGCGACTCCATGAAATGGTCATGTAATAGCGACAATGTCCTTTGAAATTATTGTTAGAAGTCACTTTATTTTTCATCAAATCATACCACAACAACCAATTTGTTTACATCAGATTATTTCATTTAATTTTATAGCATGACATAAAATTATAATATTTTCAATGACATAATTACATGAATAGTCAAACAACAAATATTAAAGCATCATAAAACATATGCACAAGTCATATCACAAACATAACACACACACACACACACACATATATATATATATATATATATATATATATATATATACAAGAAGTCTATACATCATATCAAAACGGATTGGTATGCCACAATCTATACCCTGGCATACTCAATCCTCTCAAAAATATATGGTCTATGTACAATGAGCAGCTAGTCTCAAGAAGCCCTCGAGCTCTTAGCCTCATCTCCTCTCTTGCCCTGAGGTGGAGGAGGTGGTCCCATCGTAGCCCGTCCTATGTCCTGGGTCCTCGATGTCGATCGTGATGCTATCCTCAATGACCCCATCTTGATTGGCTATGCAATGTTGGATGGCAACGGTATCCTCTGCCCCTCTGAAACCACATGATAGTGCAACCCCTGGTAGAATGTGGTCTACGCAACAGCTCACGCTAGCTCCAGAATGCTTGCCCCTCCGCTTCAAGCCCTGAGCTATGTTGCCTCATCCTGAAGAGTCTGCACTTGAGCTCGTAGATGGGCATTCTTCACTCGAAGAACCACCATCTCGCTGTTGTCCCCCACCTTGACATCCTTGCCCTTATCAGGTGATGGTGGCATATCCCTCTACTTAGAAGGGAGTCTCTCCCTCCTCTTCGGCTGCTATGGTCTATCTGGAGCCTGTGGTACTCTTTGATGTCTCTCCTAAGGAGGTCGTCACTGATCCCTCCCTCTGTGACCCCTTGATGCATCGATGGCAGCCTGGCATCGCCTCTTCATCCATTGCACTACAACGTGCATCAGACCCTATGCCCTCGTCATCCGAGGAGGGCGAATGCCTGCATACCAGGCATCATACCCATCTACTACCCCTACATCATCCCTATCCACTAGCTGAATGGGGACATCATTAGCGTCCTGACTCCAGAATCATTGCATGTCTGGAGCCTCGCTCAATGTGGTATTATCTTGCACAGTTTGAGAGTACTCATAATCCCTAAGAGAAGGGATCCCCTGCTGTAGACCGAACTGCCTCAAAACTCGGTCATAGAGATGGAGCTCTACCTCTCCCCGCTCTGTCCTCAACCACATGACTCGCCTGATGCAAGCCAACTCCTGTCCGTCCTCTACCCACCATGGATGCTCTCTCCATGGTCTCCAGGTGATCTAATCTGGGGTGAGGTTGTCTACCAACCTTCGGGACATCGACAGATCTATCCGCTGCTGTGACCCTCTCTAGAGCCACCAATATAAAACTTGGGGTCTCCCCCCATCAACTACTATCAATGGAAGCCCTACCGACCTCTACATCACAATGTGCTCCTAGCACCAAACCTATAGCAGTGATGTCAGCACCATACATCGACCTCCCTTGTATATGACCCCATAAAGGATCCTATACAAGTGGCATAATACATAGCTACCCTAAGCAAACCTATATTCGTGGTCTCTCATGTTGCAGACCACATATAAGAGGAGCCACGATAACCTGCATCCACTCTAGTGGCATAGAAGAAGGCCACCCACCACTCCTGCCAAAACTTGGGTCAACCGAGACGCCCCAAGAATCTACCTCAAAGCCTCGATGTTCACTCCACCCTTCTTCAGGGTGAAGCTTGGGTCACTGCACAGTCTCATCATGATGTGGCCCTGATTGGCCAAAGGATTCATGAACCGCCTATGTATGGGGATACTCAAGATCCTCCATACATCCTCTAGAGTGGGATTCATCTCCCCTATCGGTAGCCAGAAGCAGGACGACTCCGGATACCATCTCTTTGCTAGGGCTGTTAGTAGCCCCATGTCTATAGAAATTTATGTCATCTCTGCCACATGCTATAGTCTAACCTCTGCTAGTCTATCTTGCTCGGCCTAATCGAGCACGGCTAAGTCATCCTTGAGACCCTCGTATTTCCACTCTCGACTCTTTAGCAATCCCCTCTGCAAAATAAACAATAAAACAACAAAAATCATTAATACATAATCATTAAAATCAATTTCATCTCATAAAAAAAATGATATCGCCCATTATTGGATGATATCGTACCAAATTTAGTTAAATCATCCTTAGTAGGACAAAATCGTCTTTGATTCTTCAATTTGGGGATCGCCCCTATTTATTCAATTTCATCCTTAGACGAAATCAATGATATAGGGACGATTTCAGCAAAATTGGGACGATTTCGTCCCGATGTCGTCGACGGCCTAAAACGGCCGCGATGCCCAAAAATAATTAAAATTCAAGTAAAAAATTAAACAAATCAAGCTAAAAACATAAGTACACTAGGTTTAGATCCTTACCCGCAACCCGCACCAGACCTATGTCAATCTGTCTGTCATTTCCACCATTTCACCTGTAGAACTCTGAAACAGCGAAAGTGAACAATAAAAATGAATTAGGGTTTTACCCGATTTTTCTTATTTTTATTTAAAAAACAACATTTTTTAATTTTTGCTTTTTCGCGCTTTTACCTCAAACGTTCGATTTGGGTAAAAACTCGGGGGGGGGGCACCATAGCAAACAGTTGTACGATTCGACCTAGAATCGTTGTCTAAAAAATGGAATAATTTTTTTGCTTTCTCGTAAAGCATAAAGAACTCGTATTTAATGTATTTTCCTCAAAAAATATGCTAAATAGGGGGAAAATGTAGAACCCTAAAATTGGCGCAGTTAAACCCTTAGTAAAAAGTAAAAATTTGAATTTTAACCCCGAAATCGCCCGTTAACCGCTCACCTCGTTTTTCATGCCATTTTTAGAAGTTGTTTGACCATTGGACGATATTCTCGCTGATCTGACAATATCGTCCCAAATTGGATGAATTCGTTTGGAACAGAACGTCCAGACGATTTCATCCCAAAACCAAATTTTCATAATTAGATTTTGTTTCAACGACCTCTCCAACTCGTGCAGAAGCGTGTCTGCACGGTTGGAGATTCCTACGTTGGAGATCTCTTAGATTGGGATGATCCCCAAACTCCTAACCTCCCCCTAATCCTATATAAACTGGGATTTTTCTAGTTTATCCCCTTGATTCCCTGACTGATCATTTCCTTGCAACTTTAGTTTTTGTTGTGTTAGAACATCCCATCCCCTATCATTTGCATTTGTGTTTTCAAGTTTTACTGCAGAATCTCATGGTGTTTCAGCTGGAGGAAGCTTGGATCGTCGCAGGTGATTCAACCATAATTTTGGATGATCCTGTCGAGATCGACGATGATCTCGTACGATTTCAAATGATTTTGACTACAATTTAGATTGGGGGCAATCAGAGCCCTGATTTTGCATTCTCTATCTCTTTTCTTATTTAATTGTGCATTAGATTAGTTCACTTATGTTCTACATCTTGGAGTTCACCTCATTTAGCATATTTGCATGATAAAATTCAAAATAAATTATTAAAATATTGCATCCCATTTGATTTGATATCTGGATTTATCATTTAAGTATTTATATTCTTATTTCTATCATTTTGTATCATTCTTGAAATTGTATTTTTGGTTTTTGGTGTCAGTTTTCATGATTGCAGGTTTCTGACGAATTCGTTAGGTCGCTGATGATCTTGGCTGATCTCAGATGATCTCTTATGATCTGGACGATTCTGTACAATTACAAATGATCCTATCATATCCGGGATGATTTGGACTCCTACAAGCTTTAGAATCTTCATCAAAAATCAGAAATTAGGTGCACTCTGCTCCATTTTTGATATTTTTTGTATAGTATTCATTTATGTTTGTTGTCTTCATATAAACCAAAAATTTCATATAGAATAGCTTAGATTCATTTTTTCCAACCTAGGAATCTGAATGATTGAACATAAAATGAACACATCAAACCCATTCTCAACCTAGACGTGGAAACTGCCACTCAAATTTTCCTGGTGAACCCCACCATCCATTGAAAATTCATCCTTATAACCCTCCCCCAAGAGGTGCGACCTTCAAAGGGCCTCTCCGTCTGAGGTATTGTCCCATCCTTCTTGCATCCCCCTTCTGGACACGGATTCTTTAGCTTGAAGGTAAGGGTACGAAAAATTTGGGTGATACAATTTCCTTCTTTATAGATATACTCATATGTCCAAGAGATTACCTCTAACAATAGTTGACAAACATCAATAATAATATTATTTTTATTTAATCTCCAAATCTATTTTTGTTGATAGTATCAATGACAATTTGTGAATCTCAATTGTAATTTTTATTCTTACAAGAAGTGTCATAGCCTTTGCATAGTTGTTAGTTGAAGTTACATATGGTTGTAAGTGAGAAGAATTTACCTTTGTTATTTAGAAAACATTACTTTCACCAATGTGTTTTTTTTAATAAGTTATATATGGCTTCTATTGGGGCCATTCCCATTAAAATATCAAAATACTATATTTGTTGTTATGTAAAAATTTTCAATGAGTTTACACAAGTTTTTATCAGGGGACATGGTCCCCTCATATTGAATGGGGTTTGATCCTTGGACCTCTTAAAGAGAGTCCAAAGCCCTTACCACTACAGTAAGCTTACAACTTCTTGTTGTTATGTCAATTAAACCATATCTAGCATACCTTTTTATCATAATTTTGTTTCATTATACATTCTTCAACTTCCTATAAGTGATATGTTTCTATAATCAACTCCTTGACATCATTTTTATTAAGAGATAAAATCTCAATTTGCTAGTTTCCTTCTAAAATTTGAATTTCACCAACATGAAAATCAACATTGTGATTAGCTAAATTATATGTTACTCAATTTATTTCTCTATAAATATGCTCACACTTCCAAGAGATTGCCTCTAGTAATAGGTGATGAACATCAATAACAATATTATTTTTTATCTAGTTTCCACATCTTTTTTTTGGTAATAGCATTGCTGATAATTTGTGAATCCCCTTCAATTGAAATGTATTTCCACTTTTTTCTATTGTAATTTTAATCCCTATAATAAGTGCCCTAGCCTCTACAAATTTGTTAGTTGAAGCCATATGATTCTAAGTGAGGATAATTTTGCCTTCACTATTTTTAAAAACATCGCCTCCACTAGCTTTTCCTAGATTTCCTTTAGAAGCACCATTGAGATTAACTTTGATAAACCCAATTTTTGGAAATTTCCAGTTTACCCTAGATCAAAGTAGATCCTTTGTTTTCATGCTCAAATTCTATAGCCAACTTATTAGCACCTCTTTTTGTTAACTTGGGACTTCCCATGATAAGCACCATATTTGTAGACATTCTACAAGAGAGACAATAATATGGTTTCAAACTTAGGCATGATTTTGATATTTATTTTTTAAAATTCTATTATTCCTTTCAAGCCATAAATTCCAACAAATAATGGCAAGACCAATCCTCCACAAAATACATAATGCTTTAGCTTTGAAATAATTAATCTAACATTTCATCAACTCTTTCAATGTTGATGGAGCTACCCAATATATTTTCATATTTTTGTAAAAGTAACCCCAAATGGTGTGAACAAAGGGACAATGAAGAAATAAATGGTTTGATGTTTCTAAATCCTTCTCACACAAGGCACATATAAAAGGTCCATAATATCCTCTTCTTTGTAAAATCTCTCCTATAAGAATCTTACTTTGAATTGCTAACCAAAGGAATGTTGAGGCCTTAGGGAGAGCCTTCATTCTTCTAAGGAAAATATTTGGAAGTATAAAATTTTGATTGCTCTAAATCGTCATATCTGAACTTCATCGAGTATCCACCATCCTTTGATAGATTCCAGACCAACTCATCCTTTCATGTAAAAATTGACAGATCAAACTTTTGAAGCATCTTCTAAATTTCATCTACAATTTGTTTTAGTTCCTCTTCTTCAACCAAATTACTAAAATAAATCCATGATCTAGAGTTTTTGCTTATAATAATATAGTCTTTGACCTTTGGACCTTTACATATTAGGCATGCTTGAGCCAATAATTATCATTTTGATTCAGCGATAAGAGGATAAGGCTTTAACCAATCATCAAACCAAAAATTTGCATAATTACCCTCATTGACTAACCATCTAATATGTGTCTTTATCAATTGCAAGCTATCTTATATGAAGCTCCATGTTGATGATTCTATGGGTAATGTTATTTTCCTAAATAATTTAATTTCATCAAGAGAACCTATATATTTTTTAAGTAATATCTTTGCCCAATTCTTTCCTTGATCTCTAAATAATCTCCACCCAAGCTTGGCCCCTAATATCAAATTCATAAGTCTACAATTTTGTAAGCCTACTTCTCCAATATTCTTTATTTTGAAAACCCTATCCCAATTACAAAGAGGAAACCTAATTTTTTCTCACAACCTTTCCATAAAAAGTCTTTTTGAATTTTATCAATATTTGAAGTTTTGGTAATCTTGAAAGTAACATCATATAATAGGGATGGATTGCAATGTAGTCTTTATGATTTATAACATTCTTGCCACGATTAATAACTTACTTTTCCAACATGCCAAACAAGCTTTAATTCTATCCAATAAAAAGACTCAAAGATCCTTTTTTATTTCCTTTATAAGGCAAAGGAATACCCAAGCAGGTTGATGGAAACTTTTCAATTTTAAACCCTAGAATATTCAAAATAATTTATTGTAAATCTAGGGTAGTACTAATAAAAAAATATTAGATTTTGTAGTATTAACCAATTGTCTAGTAGCCTTATTATAGCATGATAGTATTGATTTAAACTCCATGGCCTCACTAACTGAGGGATATCCCAAAAGAAAAGTATCATCAACAAATTGGAGATGAGATTCAAAGGGACCATTTTTTACAACTTGGATATCTTTGACTTTTTTTTCCATTTTTTCCTTTGATAAAGCTCTCCCTAATGCTTTTGTAAGAATAATGAATAGATAAGGAGATAGCGGATCACCTTGATGAAATCCACAATATAACTTATAGTAACCAACAGGTGAACCATTGATCAAAATAGAAAAGTTTGGAATGTTATAACAATATTTAATCCATTCAAACCAACTATAATCAAAGCCAAAATTTCTAAAAGTATTATGTAGAAAATTCCAAGAAACCCTATTATATGATTTATTCATATATAATTTCATAAGCATACCTGGTTTTTTCATGGAATGAAGAGAATGTATGGCCTCCTATGCAATAATTATACCATCAAGAATTTTTTTACCATAAAAAAACCACCTTGTTCCTCTAAGATAACACAACCTATAATTTCCTTCAACATTTTTGCCATAATTTTTGAAATGATCTTATAAATCATATTACAAAGGCTTATTGGATGAAATTATCAAAATATTTTGTCTTGACTTTCTTGGGAACCAACGTAATAAAAGTGGCATTGATATTACTTATTATAGCCTTCCTTTTATGGGCCTCTTATTTTAAAATATTAATATGCACTTTAACTCATTATTAGGGTTAGGGTTAGGATTTTCCTCTTTACAAACCCTAATGTCTCTTATTTTTGCTATATATATGTACTCATACTTCAATGAATATATAACATCTCTTATACTTCCAATATTTGGTATCATAGCCAGATGCTCTCCTACCTTGCCTAAACCCTTGCGGGAGAAATTGCCTTTGGCAATTATCCCCTTCTCCATTCCCGTAATGGTGCCCTTCCCTATTATTTTTTTTCTTCTAATGCAAAACTTCTAAGTATGCTTTAAACTCATGGCTTTCAACCGATCTTGTTTATCAGAATGGATATGTTTTTGCATTTTATGGGGAAACAGAGTTTGCTTGTAGATGCATTTCTTTTATGAAAAATTAGGGTTCCTCCTAATGCATTTTTTTAATGAAAAAATAGGGTTTGATACAATGGGTGGAGTTTTATGAATTTTTCTTATGGTTGTTGTGTATTTGGTCGTCTTGTGTAGTTCCCAGTATATTTTCAAGTATCCAATTATCCTATTTTATATGTATTCGATTATTGTTTGGATACTGTCCATGAGAATGGACTAGTGTTTTCAATCATATCAGTTTGGTATTTTGTGTAAAAGCTTGAGGTATTGGATTTTCTTCAGTTATGACAAGTTGTGTAATGAAAGTGTGGTGTTGGCCATAATGCCCTCGTTTCGCTTGAGATATTTTCTTGTGCCCCATGATATTATTCCCAACTCTATTCAACTTTGAATATTGTGTTTAAGTACAGCTTTTGCCAACATAGCCACCATCGTTGTTTTGTGTCATATAGGCATACCTCTCTGCCATCATTGTTTTGCTCAAATATCCTATCTCCAACAATTGATTTTTCAATAATTGTATGTTCCAAATAATTTTCTTGTCAAGCAAGGTCACACGATAGAGCTAGGAAAGATCAAGTAGGATATGATGTCATCGATCATCCCTTGCTATAATATAGAAGCACTACAAACTATATTATTGTACGATCTGGAAGCACAATAACTGCCTTTCCACATTGTGCCACTCAATCTACGATCTCACTTGCACTTCTCTACACTACCCCACAAAGACCCCCAAAGGCCCCCAATAGTCCCACAGAGGCCCCCATCAGGCCCACATAGGCCCATAAGGGCCCCCAAAAGGCCCCCAAAGGCCCTCCATAGGCCCACTAAGGTCCACAGAGACCTCCCTGGACCCCTGGAGGTCCACAAAGACCCCTTGCGACCCTCAATAGGACCATAAAGACCCAATTGTAGCCCAAAATGTACCTTCATAGAGCTTTTGCACAATGATTATATCTCAAAGATCTGAATGGTGCAATACCAACTTCTCTTGGGGAGCTCTGCTTACTCATAAGGTTGATCCTAAGTTTGTTTGCATCTCACAGATGTTTAATGACAACCAAAAACAATTTGTGGCTCATGAGGTTGTGGGCCCATTTTCTCCCCTACTACTACTACAACAACTTTGGTGTGACATGTGAAGCTCATATCCTATAGGTTGGACCTAGTTTAACATACCAATCCTTCCCAAGTGTGGAGACAATAATTTTGTAGATAGATGTGAGTCATTCAACTTGTTAGGATTTTTGCAAATCAATTTTATTAAGGGTTTCATGGAGTACATCCATAGGGAAATCAATGTAGTAGCCAACATGATTTTAATTATGTTGTGACTATTTGCACAATCGCACATTGCCCAACGGAAAACCACCATATTGATGGTTGTGATCTTCTAGGAACTACAAAATCTAGACACCCTAGACTCTATTTCAAAGAATACAAAGTTTTTCAACGCTTCAAATATCACCAACTTTTGAAGACTACAGACAAAGATAATTTAAAAGATTTTTTTTCTTGTTAGATTTATTATATCATTTGGGATGTTGACTTATTTTTGTATTTAAGAAAGAGCACATTAAGGAGGGATTTTAGAATATTAATGTGCTCTTTACCTCATGATTAGGGTTAGGGTTAGAATTTTTCTCTTTACAAACCCTAACATCTCTTCTTTTTGATATATTCTCATACTTCAATCAATATCTAAAATCTCTTATACTTCCAACATCTTCAACCATAACTAACATATTACTCTTCAATAAATCTAAAAAAATTGAAAGAAAATTGTAGGAAAGATAAAATTGCTTCAAGGAGCTCCTCCATAGATATCTTCTTCATCAAGATTTCATTTTTTCCTTGTGTGATAATTGATGGAATACTTTGCAAAATTTTATCTTGTGCCTCCTTATCTTGCCTAGTATCTGATACATTGAAATAATTAATTGCTTTATTCCTTATATCTTCTTCATCATCAATATTTCTTCCATCTGGAGTTAAAATACTTATAATATGACAAAAAGAAATTTTTATTTTCATTGTAGCATGAAATGTTTTTGTATTTCTATCTCCTTAAGTCATTTCTCTCTAGATTTTTTGAAGCAATATGACTTATTTTTCAATGCATTGTGATAATCAGAAAGTAGTTATGTTTCTTTCACACAAGAATCCTAATCCATTCCATTAATTTCTACTCTCTCGTAGATTTTTAAAGTTTGGATTCAATTTCTTTCTTTTATTTTAAAATGTTACCTAAAGATTTGGTATTCCAAATCTTCATTTGCTCCTTTAAATATTTTATCTCTTGAAAAGACCTGTACATACATGATCCTTCAAATTTTGATTCATCCCACCATAACATAACCATATAGAAAAAGGTAGGGTCTTGAAGCTGCATAGACTAGAAGTGAAATGGATTTGGATGACCATTATTAGGTAAATAACAAGTCAAAATAATGGGTTTGTGATCTGATCCTGCTCACAATATAGTATCTCAAGAGATTGTATACTTTGTTTGTAACCATTTATTGGATAACAAGAATCTATCTAATATTTTTGCTATATGAGTTTTCCCAATTCATCTATTATCACATGTATATTGAAAACTTTAAGGACTAACATCTTATTGGTCATTTAAATTGACAAATGAAGCAAAATTTTGCATTGATTTAGACCATTCTATAATACCACATTTCTTTTCCAAAAGAGATAGAACAGTGTTAAAATCACCCCCAAGAATCCATATATTACAATGAATCATCATTGTATTTGATAAAAATATGCTAAGGTCCTTCTAACATCTTTCACAAGGAGTAACTATAGTTGGAGCATATACATTTATAACATTAAATTTGATGTTTTCCTCTTTCTTGTAAAATAGTCCAACTACCCAATTACTTTTTACTTTAAAAAATCATCCTTCGTATTTGCATGTGTCCCATATAATTGCAATATCAATTGAAGCTCCTATAGAAGAAACCGACAATCATCCATCTTCCAAATATTCTTAAAAGCATCCTTACATTCCTCACTACTTAATTTTATTTCTTGTATTAAAACAAACTCAATACTATAACATCCTATTAATTCCTTAATAACTCTTTTTGTAGGGATCTCATTCATACCCCTAATATTCCATGATATCGTTTTCATCATCAACATTTATTTTCTTGGTGGGCTTAGCCCCAATTCTTGTTAACACCTATGATATTTTTATTTGGCTTCCTAGATTGATATCCTTTTAAGTTTTGTTTTCTCTTTGTTCTTGCTTTGATGGCCTTCCTCTCCATTTTCATCCCCACCAACACTCTCATCTTCATAAATCTCTTCTAGTTTTTCATATTGTTCATAACGAGACTTATCTTCTAAATATCTATGTTTCCCTAAAGAATCTAAAATACAACGAATAACCTCATTAGCACTTTTTTCTTTATGTTGCCTTGAAAACCCTAAAATATATAGATGATCCTCCAAATTCATTACTTTCTTATGTTGACCTAGAAACCCTAAATTTTCTTGGATATCCTCCATATGATTTTTTTATTGTACCACTCTTGAAATACTAAAGTGCAACAAATACACTTTTTACTACTTTCATTTTTATTGAAAGGATAATATTTTATGCTACTTGAGAAAAACTATAGATGATTTACCTAGATTAAGCTTAACCTCCTTCATCTCATTTGCTTTAAAATATGTCTCCTCATCTTCCTTTACTTTAAAATTTTCCTTCTCTTCTTCCTTTGCACCTTTAGCTCCTTCTGTATTTGAACTTGTGCATTGTACTTCCTCATACCTCATGTCATTTTTTCTTCTAATGGTTGATTTGAGTGAATTGTAATGGCCTTTTCGTAATGGCATTTTCCATATAATGATGTAGAGGGGTTTTTCATGCCACTTTATTAGGAGTGGAAAATTCTTGATTTGACCTAGCTTCTCCTATGATATAATCTCCTTTTTCATATTGAAGCTACCCTCATGTCCAAAAATTTCTATCTTTCTCCACAATGTGTTTAGCTTCATGGCATTTGCGATATTCGAATGCAATTTTTTCATAATCCACTTGTTGATCCCATTCTCTTGATTCAAATTTAATCTCGATGGATTATGTTAAATGTTTTGACATACCCATGGCAATACATTTGAGTGTATATAACATGCCTTCTCTCTTTAGTAGTTGGTTCCTATTGGATGAATTCACCTAGATTATTACGAATATTCTTCAAAACCTCCTTATTGATGAGTTGGTAAGGAAGTCCACATCAAATGTCTTTTAATAGTCTTTATCTCTGTAGGAAAATCCTCACTCCAAGGTCTTAAATATAAATCATCTTTACCTCTAAACGAAGTGTCTCCATCCATTATTTTATCCCTTATTTCTGAACTAGAGAAAATAATGAGGAAAAATCCTTTCGAAAGAAAATTCATGGAGTAATTTAAATTAAATTCCCACTTCCTCTTGATCTAATTTTGAATCTCATAAAAACTTAGCCAGTATCCATGGAAGTTACATATTAAATCTCTAGTTTTATGAACCATTATATCATGCTCAATCATCTCATCCTTCGTAATCACTTCAGGTGCAGTATGTGCTACCTGGATAGGGTTTGTAAATATATTTGATCTTCCTATTTTCACTAACCAGGTCATCCACAATTCTAAGTAAGACATCCTTACTTCCAACTAGACCATCCTTACTTTTAGTAAGCACTTTCATGACTTTCTTGCCATGTTACCTAGTGTAGACACCAAAACCTAGGCATCCACAAAGCACCATTTGCATCCCACCATACAAATTTGCATAGTAAAATATATGCCTAAGTCCAAACTTAGGCATATGAAATCCTGCACATAATTATATTTTCTAGATTTTTATTAAATCTAGAAAATCCACTTAGGATATCCTGTCTCCCCATGGGACATGTGTCCTAGTTGTCCATACCTATAACCATGCCACATCTCACACACTTTATCCCTTCACATGGGACATCCTCCACACATCACTCCACTTGCACTCACTCATTAGCCACTTCACCACAGTTGCACTCACTCATCCTCCACATTGCATTCCACTTGCACACACTCATTGGGCACATCACCCCAGTTGCACTCACTCATTGGGTACATCATCCAATTGCACTCACTCATTGGGCACATCATCTTAGTTGCATTCACTCATCAAGCCACATCATCCCAGTTGCACTCACTCATCAAGCCACATCTCCCCAGTTAAGTGAGGCACTCTAAGTGACTCACTCTAACTCCCCCTACCACATGGTAACCCTAGTCTTCCACCTATCCTTCCCTCAAAATCCTTGAAATCGCTTATAAAAGGAAAATCACCCCATAAAATAAAATAGGTTAAGAAAACACACCGCTACGCTGCCTAAACCATGCTGGGAGCTTGCATGCATCCCAAGGAGATCCAATATTTGATGCCCCAAAGTGATTTTTTGGAGAATTTTGTCGCTTGGCCTCAACTTCCTAGTCCATGGTTACATAGTCGTAACCACCCATTCCATGGTTTCCTAATATAAATATTGTGGGGATACTCAAGGTATCGCACCTTTGCCATGCTCACCAGACATAAAACATTGTGGCCAAAATGGTTTTGGTTATATCTCACTCATCCAGACTTGTATTGAGCTAAAATTTTGAGGGTAGGTTCTTAGAATCCACTAGAACAGCACCACCAATTTTTAGGCCATTTGGAGCAGTAGAGATTAGTAACTTTATAACTTGTTAGCAAGGAATTTTGGTTTTAGTTTCTATGTCTTCTACAAGCATTCATTCAAGGGTTTTTCATTTGCATTGGTTTTCAATCATTTATACAGGTGCTACTAACCCTTGTTTGATTTCTATATGTGTAGAAGATAAGTATTCAAGAAGATGTTGAAGCGGGAGTGGCCCATCATAGGATACACAAGCCCACTTACCACTTGGTTGTAGTAGAGAAGACCAAAGACACCACAGATGTTTGTATTTAGTGAAAAGGGGTAATTCTCCCTTTTTTCTTGCCATTGTAATATGAGAAACAAGCATGTTGTAATCATACCCTTGCATATTTAGGAAAAAAATATTGTAAACAGAGATCAAGGCTCCATTCAAAATCAATACAAAGAAATCATTTTCATTGCAATTGCTTGTTTTGTTATTTTGTTATTTAGTGGTCTTATTTTCTTACAAAATGGTGATCACGGTGGGACTGCTAAAGGTATCACACCTTCCCCATGCTCACCAGAGATAAAACATTGTGGGTATACTCAAGGTATCACACCTTCCCCATGATCACCAAGCATAAAATAATTTGGGAATGATTAAATTATCAACCTTTCCTCCCTCAAAAAAAAAAATTCCAAAGGAACCAAAACTCCTTTCGTCACATTTAATTCAAAAGGCTCCAAAGGACCCAAAAATCCTTTGGTCACATTCAATTCAAAAGGATCCAAAGGAACCAAAAATCCTTTGGTCACATTCAATTCAAAAGGCTCCAAAGGAACCAAAAATCCTTTGGTCACAATCAATCCAAAAGGCTCCAAAGGAACCAAAAACTCCTTTGGTCACATTCAATTCAAAATGCTCCAAAGGAACCAAACCCTTTTGGTCACATTTCAGTTCAAAAACACCTAAAAAATAAATTAATAAAACACAAAAACATTTTCATACACATTGCATTTTTAATACATCACATTCACAATCCCACTTTCATTGCATTCACACATTCCACTTTCATGGCATTTGCATAGTCGTACCATTTGTATTCATTAAATTCATGAATAATTGTTAGTACTATGTCTTGTTGCCTTCATCAGGGACACCTTTGATTTAGCATTAGTCACCAGTCCATCAGTCGTAATCATTCACAACTTTCTAAGTTGTCCTTTGATCACTAATATATTCGAAGAATAAAATCTAAGTGTTTTCAATCACTCAACCAATCCTAGTGTTTTGAGCAACCTCAATTCAAAATCAAACAATATTTAGATGCAATAAGTTGTTCTTGGTCAATCAAGTTTCCTCTTGGACCACACACATTAAAACATTGTGACTTAGCAATGACAAAGTAAAGCGTTGTTATTGCCATAAAGTGAAAGGTTTCCCCTATTCATCCAAAAATGTGCATGGTCTAGAAAACTAAGTGTTGACAAAAGGACAAGCTCCACCTTCATCCAAAAAAACAAGGAAAAAAGATCCCTTTCTCTTCTTCAAAATGAGCAAGTATCTCAAAATTATTTAAAAAAAAAGTAAAACATATCCCTTGCTCTTCCTCAAAATCAAAAAGTATCCCAAAAGCAATAAAAATTTCCTTGCTCTCTCTCAAACGATAAAGTATCCCAAAAAGCACCCCAAAGGAATAAAATTCCCTTATTCCTCCTCAAAACGAGTAAGTATCCAAAAAGCAATAAAAATCCAATTTGCTCTAGCACAAAAATGAGCAAACTCAAAAAAATCAAATCCCCAAAATCCAATGCAATAAAAGAAGGGAAAGGAGCTTGAATCCCTATAACTCTTAGTATCTCAAAAATAATGGGGTGATCCTAATTATAGTAATAGGTTGAATTAAACCCGCTTGGCAATGGGGTATCCTTACGCGTGGTGCCACATCTATCACATTAGCGACCTTATTTTGTATAGACCTATGGACGTTCACAGATGAGATAACTTATTGGCATAAGTTATAATTGATTAGTTTGACCTAGCTCATAATAGAAAATGAACAATCATTGCACACACAGTTGATCCTTGAGACATTTGAAAACACCAGGACAACCTTATCATCATGAAGATTTGAGAGATCATAAACAAGTTTGTTTGAGATCACTAGGATGTTTGATTCTTCGCAAAAAAAACTTTAGATCCTTTATCCCTAAGGCAAGCAAAGTCATAAGCAAGCTTACATTCCATACCACCATCACATAGTCATATATATCATAATCCATTTCATCCATGTGGACAAATTAGTAGTATTGTATTGGTGCCCTTGATTAAGCAATAAAGACAGTTTACTAAACAATGGTATATAAATTCTTTGAATTATAATTAATAAGGCAACACCATTCATTCATTTGCATACATCACCACCAATTTCATTCATTCATAATACATTCATTTCATCACATGCATATCAAAATTCAAAATTAAAAAAAAAAACCAAAGGAACCAAAATCCTTTGGTCACATTCAATTCAAAAGGCTCCAAAGGAATCAACATCCCTTTGGTCAATTCAATTCAAAATGCTCTAAAGGAATATAACCCCTTTGTTCAAATCATTTCAAAGGCTCCAAAGAGGACATCCCTTTGGTTAATTCAATATCATTTCAAAATGCTCCAAAGGAGAAACCCCTTTGGTCAATTCATTCAAAACACCTCAAAAGGAACCAAACCCCTTTGGTCAATTCAATCTAAAAGGCTCCAAATGGGACATCCCTTTGGTCAATTCAATCCAAAACACTCCAAAGAGGACATCCCTTTGGTCAATTCAATCAAAAATGCTCCAAAGAGGGTAGTCCCTTTGGTCAAATCTCATTTCAAAATGCTCTAAGGGGGACACCCCTTTGGCCAATTCAATCTAAAAGGCTTCAAATGGGACATCTCTTTGGTCAATTCAATCAAGAATGCCCCAAATGGGGTATCCCTTTGGTCAAATCAATTCAAAACACTCCAAAGGGGACACCCCTTTGGTTAAATCAATTAAAATGTCCCAAGGAAACCAAAACTCCTTTGGTCACATGCAATTCAAAAAGCCCTAAAGGAACAAAACACATTTGGTCACATTTCAGTTCAAAAACACCAACTAGGGGGGTTCATGTCTTACACCTTCCCCAATAATAACATCAAATAGTCAACCAACTCGAGAGATTCAATATCTCCCATGTTCCCCAGCAATCATGTCATCAACACCAACTAATGAGATTCAAAATCTCACACCTTCCCATCAATCACATCAAATAATCAATCAATAAACTTGGGGGGATTTCAAGATCTCACACCTACCCCAAAAAATACATTAAACATTCACATTCACAAACACAACACATCCAATTCCATTTAGTTTCATGCATTCATCAATTCGATTCACTAGCTTAGATTCTCAAGCAAACCTCGTATCTAGTGATCTACTCTAGACACTTGGCGATTGCAGGGACTGGTTATCCATGCAATTTGGTAGTATGAGTAGATTACCATAAGGATATTTATCATTACATCAGTTCAAAAGGCTCTAAAGGAACCAAACTCCTTTTGTCACATTCAATTCAAAAGGCTCCAAAGGAATCAAACTCCTTTGGTCACGTTCAATTTAAAAGGCTCCAAAGGAATTAATCCCTTTGGTCACATTCAATTCAAAAGGCTCCAAAGGAAACTAACCCCTTTGGTCAATCCAATTAAAAAATATTTAAAGGAACCAAACTCCTTTAGCCACATTCAATTCAAAAAGCTTCAAAGGAATCAACCCCTTTGGTCACATTCAATTCAAAAATGCTCCAAAGGGATCAAGCCCCTTTGGTCACATTCAATTCAAAAGGCTCCAAAGGAAGCAAACCCTTTGGTCACATTCAATTCAAAAAGGCTCCAAAGAAGACAAACTCCTTTGGTCACATTCAATTCAAAAGGCTTCAAAGGAACCAAACTCCTTTGGTCACATTCAATTCAAAAGGATCCAAAGGAATCAAACTCCTTTGGTCACATTCAATTCAAAAGGCTGTAAAGGAACATAACCCCTTTGTTCAATCTAATTCAAAAAGCTCTAAAGGAATCAAACTCCTTTGGTCACATTCAATTCAAAAGGTTCCAAAGGTACCAAACCCCTTTGGTCGAAAGGACCTTGAGTGAACCTTGTATCTAGTGATATACTCTAGTTCCCTAGTGGTTGCAGTGACTGGTTATCCATGCAATCTAGTAGGATGAGTAGATTACCATAAGGACACTCACCATTACATCAATTCAAAAGGCTCCAAAGGAACCAAGCTCCTTTGGTCAAAATTCAATTCAAAATGCTCCAAAGGAACCAAACTCCTTTGGTCACATTCAATTCAAAAGGCTCCAAAGGAACATAAACCCTTTGGTCAAATTTCAATTCAAAAAGCTCCAAAGGAACCTAAACCCTTTGGTCAAATTTTTTTTTAAAAGGCTCCAAAGGCACCTATACCTTTGGTCAAATTAATCCAAAAAGCTCCAAAGTTACCCAATTTCTTTGGTCAAATTCAATATCAACAAGGCTTTCGAAATAATCAAAGTGTTATAATCTCAACTCCCTAAGAAAGCCATGTGGCTGGACTGCTCCATGGGATAGATATGTACATTTCCTTCTTCCACTCAACCTTAGGTGATCCTTGTATCTAGTGATTTACTCTAGTCCCCTAGTGATTGTAGTGATTGGCTATCCATACAATCCGATAGGATGAGTAGATTACCATAAGGACAATCATTATTAACATAATTCAAAGAGCACCAAAGGCACCTACCCCTTTGGTCAAATCAATTCAAAATGTTCCAAAGGTACCCAAATTCTTTTGGTCAAAAAAGAAAAACAATCAGCAAATATAAAAACCACAAACATAATATTTAAAAACCACAAATAATATAAAACTAAAAATAAAAAGCTCCAAAGGTACCTCAATTCCTTTGGTAAAAAACAAATTCAATAGACACCTGAAACAAAAGAAGTGATTTCATCTCAACTCCCTAAGAAGGCCATGCGACTGGACTGCTCTAAGGGTTGGAGGTGTACATTTCCTTCTTCCACTTAGACTCAAGTGATCCTTGTATACAGTAACTTATCCTATACACTTTGCGGTTGCAGCGACTAATTATCCATGCAATATAGTAGGATGGGTAGGTTACCATAAGATCCTTGAACAATGATTCAACATGCGATAGAATCAAATTATTATCATCTCAATTCTCTAAGAAAGCCATACGGTTGGACTGCTCCAAGGGATAGAGGTGTACAATTATCAATAATGGTCAAAATCACAGTTGTAACAAAAACAAAACATCCATTTCATTCTAATCATTTTTACCTTTGTCATCAACTTCATCATTTCATCTCTTCTTCATCAACTCGTCACTTAAGGGGTAAACAATTTCTAAAAATTCTAGTATCAAATCAACTTAATACTCAAAACACTCAATCATGCAAATTATGTTCATCCAATAATCATTGCCAAAAACTATCATACGCCATTTTTTTTGGGGTAGATCATAAGAAAAAATATCAATAAAACAAATACTTGGTATACCTAAAGCCTAAAGCGTAGACTCAAGCTTGTCTACCCATGGATGGAAGGTTTGCCAAAATTAAGTTCATCAATTTATCAAAAGTAATGATTCAACAATGAGCATGGTTTCCATGATTAGGGTAACCCACAATGATTTTTATTTTTGACCATCTTACACAACTACCTTCAAATGCAAATGGCTTCAAACAACCCCCCTCAAATAAATACAAAGGCATTCAAATCATCATCTCACACCATCATCTCAAGTGAACCTTGTATCTAGTGATTTACTCTAGAAACCTGGCAGTTGCAGTGATTGGTTGTCCATGCAATCTAATAGGATGGGTAAATTACCATAAGGGCACTTATTCAAAATTATTTCATATCATCACATTTGAAATTAAATCAGTTTGGTCCCTCAATTTTTGAGTGACCTGCATTCAAGCAAATTTACCCAAGGTTGTCATTGACACCTACTCCATGGGGTTACAAAACACAAAAAATTTATACTTCATCATTTTGCATTAAGGAATTTTCTATAGTCACTAGGACAAGCCCCTAGGATGATTGGTTCCTTTACTTCATCATCTTGCATGTCAATAAAACCAAAAGGTAAATTTGCGACAACATAGGTCCACCCCAAACTAACTTGATCTTGATTTTAAATATTTGCATCCATCACACCCATCCTTTTTTTATCATCCACATTCGGTCAATTGGCTTGTGGGTTTCATTCTTTACCCAATCGCCAATTTAGGGGGTAAGCTACAAATCAAAATTTTCAAAATTCATTCATTCTTGTGCATTGAGCAGATTTGAGTCCATTCATCCAATAAAGACTTGTGTCTTTTATTTTTGCATCGCATTATGTTTCACGCATCGCGATACAAAAAGGAGCATTTGTAGACACCAAAACCTAGGCATCCACAAAACACCATTTGCATCCCACCACACAAATTTGCATAGTAAAATATATATGCCTAAGTCCAAACTTAGGCATATGAAATCCTGCACATAATTATATTTTCTAGATTTTTATTAAATCTAGAAAATCCACCTAGGATACATGCCTCCCCATGGGACATGTGTCCTAGTCACCACTACCCATCACCATGCCACATCTCACACACTTTATCCCTTCACATGGGACATCCTCCACACATCACTCCAATTGCACTCACTCATTAGCCACTTCACCATAGTTGCACTCACTCATTAGCCATTTCACCATAGTTGCACTCACTCATTAGCCACTTCACCACAGTTGCACTCACTCATCCTCCATATTTCATTCCACTTGCACTCACTTATCCTCCATATTGCATTCCACTTGCACTCACTCATTGGGTACATCACCCCAATTGCACTCACTCATTGGGCACATCACCCTAGTTGCACTCACTCATTGGGTGTTAGGATCTCACTATTAAAAATAAGCACACTCACATAAAATACTGAAAAATAACTCAAATACATCAAATAACTCAATAACACTATGTAGAAATCAAATGCAGAAATGGAACAATCTCACAATAACATAGAATCGTAGGCCTCTTCGAGGGGGCAACCTCCTTCAATATTTCATTAGCTTGCAAAAGGATGAATTCGTACATGGCTTCATATATTTTAAAGAAAAACTTCATGCAACCCTACCTAAAGGCTCAAGAGTTGGCTTACATGCAAAATGCCACTCGAGCTAGAATCTCCTACCTACCATCGGTTACAATCTTGATAAAAATGGTTACATGAGATGGCGCCACTTGGCTAGAAATCCTACTTGCCACATACATTACAAAGTATTACAAAATAATATCATAATGGGATCCCCCACGTTGGAAGTGGGTCATTACATAAGTAAATAAGAATTACAAAATGGTGTTAGGATAGGATCCTAACATGTCCTTCCCCTTCGAAAAGCTTTGTCCTCAAAGCTAAAAATGAGGAAACTGGTGTTGGAGCTGATGGAGAGACTCCCATGTAGCATCTTCTGGCTGGAGCCCGCGCCACTGAACAAGAACTTCTGTGATGGTGCGGTTGCGGAGAGAGCGGGTTCGATGATCCAACAATTGTTTAGGTTCGAGTAATATGGACCCTTCTTCATCTAATTTTGGTAATGTTGATTGAACCTGTACCTGTGTGCCCACAACTTTTTTGAGAGAGGAAACATGGAAAATAGGATGGAGCTTGGAGGTGGGTGGAAGAGCCAATTTGTAAGTAGTGGAACCAATCCGTTGGAGAACTTGGTAGGGTCCATAGTATTTTGTAGCAAGTTTTTGGCATCGACGGAGTTGTAGAGATGATTGTTTGTACGGCTGCAAGCGAAGGAAGACCATGTCACCCACATCAAAGCTACGCTCAGAACGATGTTGGTCAGCCTGTTGTCGCATCCGATTCTGGGCCATGTCCAAATTCTGCTTCAGCTGGCGGAGAACATCGGTATGTTGACTGAGAGTGGTGTCGACTGCCTGGACCTTGGAGCTGCCTGGGATGTATGAAGAAGGCGTGAGTGGAGGGCACCCATAAATGGCCTCAAAAGGGGTGAGTTTGGTTGTTGTATGATAGGAAGTGTTGTACCACCATTCGGCCAAAGGAAGCCACTTCGCCCATTGAGTAGGATGATCTGATGCAAAGCAACGAAGATAGGTCTCCAAACATTTGTTGACAATCTCAGTTTGACCATCCATTTGCGGATGATAGGCTGAACTCATTTTGAGTTGAGTTCCTTGCAACTTAAACAATTCTTGCCAAAAATGACTAGTGAAGGTTGGGTCTCGATCGGACACAATGGAGGTGGGCATACCATGAAGGCGAAAGATAGAATCCAAAAATATTTGGGCAATAGTGGAGGTTGTGTAAGGATGGCCAAGGGAACAAAAATGAGCATACTTCGAAAGGTGATCCACCACCACAAGAATAATAGACTTACCACCAGATTTAGGTAACCCTTCTATAAAATCCATGGAAATATCAGTCCAAACCTGATCTGGAATGGGCAAGGGTTGAAGAGTACCCGAAGAACGTACCGTTTCACCTTTCATCCATTGGTAGGTATCACAAGCTGCTACAAAATCATGGATGTCCTATTTCATACCTTTCTAGAAGAATGTGCGCTTGAGGCATTCATATGTTTTAAGAAATCTTGAATGGCCTGCAGAGGGAGCAGTATGTAGTTCCTTCATGAAAAGCTCACGAAGTGGGGACGTGCGAGGAAGAACAAGGCGTTGGCGATAACGTAGGTCATGGCCATCCCAATTGTATCCCGAAAATGAAGTAGGATCATCATGGAGCGATGCCACCAAAGCTTTCAAATCTGCATCCTGAAGTACCTCTTGTCGTAAGGAATCTATCCATTGAGGAACAGGTGAGGAAATGGCACATAACATACTGAGGGCCTCAAATTGGTGAGAGAGAGCATCAGCCACAAGATTCTCTTTGCCCTTTTTATAGGTGATATCATAATCATATCCCATGAGTTTAGAAACCCATTTTTGTTGTTCTGGGGTAGCAACCCATTGTTCCAAGAAGTATTTGAGACTCTGATGGTCTATTTTAATGGAGAAATGGCGCCCAATGAGATATGGTCGCCAATGAGTTACAACATGTAAGATGGCCAACATCTCCTTGGCATATGTAGATTTTCCCAAGTTACGATCAGAGAGTGCCTTACTAGTGAAAGCCAAGGGTCTCCCTTCCTGCATCAACACGACCCCGATGCCATGATCGGAAGCATCACTTTCAATGACAAAATGTTTGGAAAAATTTGGCATGGCTAAAACTGGTGTTGTGGTCATAGCATGCTTCAATTCGAGGAAGGCTTGGTCAACGGGCCCCATCCAAGTAAAAGAGTCCTTATTTAACATGGATGTGAGGGGGCTGCTATTTTACCATAATTACGAATAAATTTGTGGTAGTAACTTGTAAGCCCTAAGAATCCTCGAAGCCCCTTGAGAGTGCGAGGTTTTGGCCAATCCTGAACTGCCTGAATCTTCTTGGGGTCGACCTTGATGCCATATTTGGAGATAATGTGTCCTAGATACTCCACTTCATTTAGACCAAAGGAACACTTGGACCACTTAGCAAAAATTTGATGTTGTGCCAATAGTTGTAATGTCTGATCCACATGGATAAGGTGTTCTTCCCATGAGCGGCTATAAACCAAGATGTCATCAAAGAAAACTAGGATGAACTTCCATAGGAGAGGGCGAAAGATGTTGTTCATCAGGCTCTAAAATGTGGAAGGAGCATTTGTCAGACCAAATGGCATTACCAAGAACTCATAGTGACCTTCATGAGTACGAAATGCAGTTTTGGGGATATCCTCATCCTTGAGCCTGATTTGATGGTAGCCAGAATGAAGGTCTAACTTGGAGAAGTACATAGCTCCATGTAATTCATCCAACAATTCATCCACTACTGGAATGGGGAATTTATCCTTGATGGTAATTTTGTTGAGCTCACGGTAGTCTATACACAATCGCCATGAGCCATCCTTCTTGCGAACTAGTAAAACTGGAGAAGAGTAAGGGTTGGTACTCGGTCGAATGACACCAGCTTTGAGCAATTCTTGTACCATCTGCTCGATTTCAGACTTGAGGGCATGAGGATACCGATACGGTCTGATGTTGGGTGGTGCATGACCTGGTAGTAGTGGAATAGCATGGTCATGTGAGCGACGAGGTGGCAGGGTAGTAGGTTCTGAAAAAATGCCATCGTGCTTGTTTAGAACAAGTTGTAAATCTGCTGGAATTTGATCCACTATGGAAGTGCTTGGTTGAATTGAAAATATTTGTGCAATGACCCCGTGGGATGACTTTTTCAACAATTTCTCCATACGATTGGAACTGACAATTTGGGAAGGGCCTATTTTGGCACCACGGAGGGTGTGTGTTTGTCCATGTTGTGAAAACTGCATCCATAGTTCTGCAAAGTTCCAGTTGATAGTGCCCAAGGTGCTCAACCATTGGGATCCCAACACAATGTCACATCCTCCCAATTGAAGGGCAAACATGTCTTGTTTGAGTTCATAATCCCCCATATTTATTTTAACATTGCGACATTTACCTTTACAAGGTAAAGTGCCTCCATTTGCCACCATGACTTCAAAGGAATTGCATGTGTGTATATAGCAATTGGCCTGCTTAGCAACTCGAGGATCAATAAAGTTGTGTGTACTACCTGAATCAATAAGAATAGTAAGGCGTTGGCCTTTGAAAAACCCACAACTCTCATGGTTTGTGGAGTGGTAACCCCAACAAGAGCATGGATAAAAATTTTTGCTTGAGGGTCTTGGGTTTCCTCTTCCTGTTGAGTTGGTGCTTCAGTTGTGTCTTCAGCTGTGTCACTCTCCTCATCACTATGGTCACTGCTATCGGGTTCCTCTGCATCTATTAAGAACAATCTCTTATTTGCACATCTATGCCCCCTCACAAATTTTTCATCACAATTATAACATAGCCCTTGGGTGCGACGTGCATCCATCTCAGTTGTAGTCAGTCGCTTAGGAGCAGGAGGTTTATTATCAGTATTATTTTGGAACCGAGGAGGAAAGGGAGGTCGAGCTTGAGAAAATCATGGTGTCCACCATTGAGCTGAGAGTTTAGATTCGGCCAATCGGGCTAAACTGATAGCCTCCATCATGGTTTGTGGTTTAAACATCTTGACTTCAGCCTGTAGATCATCTTTCAACCCACTCATGAAACAACTCATAAAAAATCCCTCATTCAAGCCCCTTGTTTTATTGGCCAATTTCTCAAATTGTGTTTGGTAATCATGAACTGTGGTAGTTTGTTTCAGCTTTGTCAATGCTCTTGTAAAGTCTTCATAGTCATTAGGGCCAAATCGGGTGAGTATTTGGGACTCAAAGTCCTCCCAAGATAGATCAGGGGTAGTGGCTCGTAGCCATTGGAACCAATGTAAGGCTTCAGATTCTAAGTTGAAGGAAGCCATCTGAACCCGATGATATATAGGGACATTATGGAGTCTAAAGAATTGATCAACCCGACATAACCACCCATCGACATCCTTTCCACTGAACTTAGGAAAATCTAATTTAGGCATTTTGAAGGTCGGATCATGGTCATAGTGAGTGTCTTCAGTTCCCCTTCTTCGGTCTTCTGTTTCCCTTCTTCGACCTCGTTCAGAGTTTTCAGCTTGGTGTTCAGATGTGAGAGTACCTTGCAATTGTGTCTCCACCGTTGTAAGTTGTTTTTCTAAGCGGATTCTAGTGGTATCCTGATCCGTTCGGAGCTCTTGAATCTCTTCTCTTATGGTGTGGTTTGTAGTGGTCAAGTAGTCAAGGGCTTTTTGCATATCGGCCAACATTGTGGTAATTTCTAGCTCCTTTTGTCCATGGGTGCCGCTTGCCATTGTGAGCCCTCTTTTACTCAGTTACTAAAAATAGATGTGGGATTTCAGGAGTTACTATTTTTAGTAAGGGTCCAAAATTTAATTTGGGAAATGGATTGCAACACTGATTTTAGAATAGGGTCCACTTCGGTGGTTGTTTGATCTGAGCGCTCAATGAGGAGATATACTGAATTTCTTGACTTTTTGTGATCTCCTGTTGGTTGTAAGTCGATGTCAAGGTAATTTCTTCCACTTGGACTTAAAATTTCACTAGTGAGTCCTTGAGGGTCTTTGGTGCAGAATAACAAGTAGCTTCTATTCCCAAAAATTTGGATCAATTTGATTGATCGTTGAAAAGTTATGGCCTTGGCAAGAAAAATAAAAAATTGCTATTTTTGGAAAATTGGTGCAAAATTTGACCAGGGGTTGCCAAGGATAATTTTGTCTGGAATAGAGTGTAGAATTATCTGCTAAATTTTTGAGTCAATCTGAGCTTTGTGTGAAGAGATATCCCTATTTTAATAAAATTTCATTTTTTTTTTTGTTGGTGTTGTTGGTTTCTGATTTGGAGTTACAGTTCAAAATTTGGGGTCTAGGATCAATTGTATCTGACCTGTAGTCTACACCTTGACCACCCTGTCACTATCTTGTTCCTTCCTCTGTCACCTGTATTACGGTTACTGACATGGTTCCTATCACTGACCTTAGGGATTCTCTAAGATTGATAGTACTATTTCTAACACTAGAAGCCTATAATTCTGGACTATTATAGAGGGTTGTTACTATCGACCTGACTATCTCTATTATTGACCCGACTATTTCTGTCACTGTCCTGACTATTCTATTTTTGACCATGAGCTATTGTAGACACTTGCAAAATCTGTCCTGATTGTTGGTGCATGCAAGTTTGTTTTCTGTGATAAGGAATGCCTTCTCCGTATGCTCACTTTTGGGGTTGTGAATGCAGGTTAGCAGAATAGGGATGGTGTTGATTTGCAGGTGGAAGTTATGTTTTGTAGAACCAGGGTATGCTAAGTAAGGGAGTATGTAATACCCATAGGCCCTCTGTTATACCGTAGTGATGAACAATAGTGCTCGGACCAATATTTTAGGCCACTACCCAAGGAGGATTCCACACATACCCTTGAGCACACTATCTGCCTCTCTGACAGTATGGGAGGGTGATCGTCCGGGATGTTGTGTCCCATGGACTATGGATAATACAAGGCCAAAAAGCTTCCTAATGGATAAAATTTTGTTTAAACCTAGATTGTCTCTCGATACACCCGAAGATGCGTGGGAGCTCAAGTCCGTGCGCGAGTGTTGTCTAAGGCCTGGGTATTGGAGCCTGATCGCCCCTCACTTCACTAGACGCTTTATGGGCTATCTAGCTTAGCCAATAATGATAACTCCTTCACGATATTTTAAAACCCTCGACATAAGGTTTCTAACCTACACAACTACTAAAATAGAGACTGTATTTTTTTGTGTTTTCTAGATTTTTGGTCAAAAAAAAGGACTGTATTTTTTGGATTTTTTTTTAAAGGAAAAATAGAAATGAAAAAACATAGAAATTTATACCTAACAGGTGGAATGGCTGGCAAAAATCATCTCAGTTGCAGCAGAACTCGGCCCTGGAAAGCGCTCTGATACCACTTGTTAGGATCTCACTATTAAAAATAAGCACACTCACATAAAATACTGAAAAATAACTCAAATACATCAAATAACTCAATAACACTATGTAGAAATCAAATGCAAAAATGGAACAATCTCACAATAACACATAATCGTAGGCCTCTTCGAGGGGGCAACCTCCTTCAATATTTCATTAGCTTGCAAAAGGATGAATTCGTACATGGCTTCATATCTTTTAAAGAAAAACTTCATGCAACCCTACCTAAAGGCTCAAGAGTTGGCTTACATGCAAAATGCCACTCGAGCTAGAATCTCCTACCTACCATCGGTTACAATCTTGATAAAAATGGTTACATGAGATGGCGCCACTTGGCTAGAAATCCTACTTGCCACATACATTACAAAGTATTACAAAATAATATCATAATGGGATCCCCCACGTTGGAAGTGGGTCATTACATAAGTAAATAAGAATTACAAAATGGTGTTAGGATAGGATCCTAACATTTGGCACATCACCCTAGTTGCACTCACTCATCAAGCCACATCACACCAGTTGCACTCACTCATCAAGCCACATCTCCCCAATTAAGTGAGGCACTCTAAGTGACTCAATCTAACTCCCCCTGCCACATGGCAATCCTATCCTACCACATATCCTTCCCTCTAAAGCCTTGAAATTTCTTATAAAAGAAACTTTACCCCATCAAACAAAATAGGTTGAGAAAACACATCGCTACACTATCAGAACCATGCTAGGAGTGTACACGCATCTCGAGGAGATCCAAGATTCGATGCCCCAAAGTGACTTTATGGAGAATTCTGCCACTCAACCTCAACCGCCTGTTTCGTGGTTACATAGTCACAACCACCTAGTTTGTAGTTCTCTAACCTCCCTATCCGCGATTACACAGTCGAAACTGCATGTCCTGTTGCACAAAAATAGCCAAACTTGTTTTGGTCATATCTCACTCATACGGACTCGTATTGAGCTAAAATTTGGAGGGTAGGTTCCTAGAATCCACTAGAATATCTCCATAAATTTTTAAACCATTTGGAATAGAAGATATTAGTAAATTTATAACTTGTTAGTAAGGAATTTTGGTTTTAGTTTCTATAACTTTTACAAGCATTCATTCAAGAGTTTTTCATTTATATTGATTTTCAATCATTTATACAAGTGCTACTGACCCTTTTTTTATTTTCATATGTGCAGGATATAGGTATTTGAGCAGCTGCTGAATATGGAGTGGCTCATCATAGGATAAGCAAGCCCACTCACCACTTGGTTGTAGTAGAGAAGATCAAAGACACCGTCGACATTTGTATTTGGTGAAAAGGGGCATTTCCCTATTTTTTCTGCCCATTGTAATATGAGAAACAAGCATGTTGTAATCATACCCTTACGCATTCGGGAAAAAACATTTTAAATGGAGATCAAGGCTCCATTCAAAATCAATACAAAGAAATCATTACAATTGCAATTGCTTGTTTCGTTATTTCGTTATTCAGTGTTGTCTTATTTGCTTACACCTAGATTTTCTTCACATGAATCCTTTAAAGTTTCTCCTAAGATATGGAATAAAAAATTACACTTTTTCCTTGATCACACTTTACTTTCTACTTCTTGCTTCCAACTCACACTTCCTACTTGCTCCTTGATCACGCTTGTTTTTGGCTCGCACTTGTTCTTGACTCACAAAATTATTACTTTCACCAATGTTTTTTTCTTTTTTCATTGGGTTATATAAGATTGAAATGGTCCCCACCTATTTTACATCATCACCACATAGTGGTATTACAACAAATATTGGATATTATCCATGTATCATTTGGCAATATTTGAACTTGGATCTCCTCCTTGAATATTGAGAAATTTAACTAGTTGAGCTAATGCCACTTGATATAAAATTTTAATGAGTTTACATAGGTTTTTATGAGGGATCCTGGTCCCCTTATACTGAGTGGGGTTTGAACCTTAGACCTCTCAAATAAAAGCCAAAGCCCTTACTACTATAGTAAGCTTACAATTATTACTTTCACCAATGTTAAACCATTCTACATTTATTAATTAATATGTTATTAATAATTTTATTTTTTATCATATTACCTTATCTAAGTTAAAAGAAAACATATCCAAAAATATAAGGTTATTTCCCAATATCTCATTTTCAATGTCCTTATAAGCTTATAAATTTATTATAAAACATTGTAAATAATATTTAAAATATCATTTTATTGCTATAAGCAAGTTAGGGTTTCGTGGTGGAGGAAGACCATAGGGCCTCGAAAGAAGTGGGGGGGAAACAAAAGAAGTCACTCTGCACTTTGATTTTTCTCTCTCGGTTCCTCTTGTACTAGAATATTAAGGTCAAAGAATATTATTTTTGACATGGGTCTGAAGAGAATATGAGATGTTTTGGATAAAATATCAAGATCTTTGGAATATTTGTGAAATCGATTACATTTCAAGGGTTCTTGTTCCTATTTTGTATAGGGATAGGGTTTATTCATAGTATAAATAAAAATGTTAACTTCATATATATGGTTGTTTGGATAGACGGTAGACTATGTAAGATCAGGTTTCATTGTTGGAGGAAGACTACAAGACCTTGGAAGGAGTAAGTGAGGAAAAAAATAAAAGAAGTCACTAGGCATGTTGGTTTTTGTCCTTTGTTTACTCTTGCACCAGAATACTGAGGCCAAAGAATGCTATTTTTTACATGGATCTAAAGAGAATGTTAGATATTTTAGCAAAAAATATCAAGATCTTTGGAATGTTTGTAAAATCAGTTGTTTTTTAAGGATTCATATTTTTTTTTTAGGGATAGGGTTTATTCATAGCAAAAATAAAAATATTAACTTCACATATATGGTCGTTCAGATAGATGATACATTTTGCAAGTTAAGGTTTCATGTATGTTGGTTTTTGTCCTTCGATTTCTCTTGTATTGAGATATTGAGGCCAAAGAATACCATTTTTGACATGGATCTAACAACAATGTGAGATGTTTTGGCAGAAAATTTCAAGATCTTTGGAATTTTTGTAAAATTAGATGCATTTTAATGATTCTTATTTTAGTACAAGGATAGAGTTTATTCACAATATAAATAAAATTTTTAACTTCACAGATTTGGTCATTTAGTTAGATGTCAAACTATGCAAGTTGGGGTTTTGTGGTGGAGAAAGAAGGTAGGGCCTTGGAAGGAGGAAGTGGGGGGAAAAATAAAATTTGTTATGCATGTTGGTTTTTGTCCTTGCATTCCACTTACACTAGGATATTGTGGTCAAAGAATGCTATTTTTGATGTGGATCTAAAGATACTGTGAGGTGTTTTGGCAAAAAATATTAAGATATTTGGAATGTTTGTAAAATTTATTGTGTTTCAAGGATTCCTATTTTTATTTAGGGATAGGGTTTATTCATAGTATAAATTAAAATTTTTAATTCACAAATCTGGTCATTCAGATAGATGATAGACTATGCAAGTTAAGGTTTTATGGTGGAGGAAGACTATAGGGCCTTGGAAGGAGGAAGCATTGAAGAGGTTAGATTCAAGGTATTATTGGGTTGCATCGCACATGGAGATCAAGCATTCAAACTTGAAATATTGGATTAGCTTTAGAATATATGGTTTAGACAACCATTGAAGAAGAACAAGTTTATATTTTGCTGAAACTTCATAGGTTTGGTTGTTCGATGAGGCGATAGTTTGTGCAAGTTAGGGTTTCATAGAAATACAAATGGAGAACAACATTAGGAATTTGTAGGTCTTAAAGCAAAACCCAAGGATTGCTTCTAAACAGACTATAGAAGAATAGTCCATTCTAGAAGAGGGCCTTCAATAGTTTGTAATAAAATCAAACATTTTGAAATATATTTAAATTGTTGCACTTTTGCCTTTAAATATAGTGTAAGATGTTGCATTAACATGCAAATGGATATCATACGTGCCTAGGGTTTCATATTTGACAATAAAAATGGATTGATGGGATACAAGGAAGACAAGGACAAGGATAGGTTACTGCTACAATTATCTTCACACTTGTTAGATTCATCACATAGCCCTTGCTTCCAAGTTGTATAACCAACAAGATGTAGCAACTCAATAGAGGGTTTGAAGGAAATATTTATGGGGGGTTTTTGGTGAGTTTAGTTTAGAAGAGAGCAATGGGATAAAAGGAAGGAGAAGTTGAGAATAAAAAACCAGGTTTATGGCCATCAAGGATAGAGTCATCGTCGCATAACATGTATCTTAAACCTAGGATTCTAAAGAAGTGGTCCAAGAGGATGAATTTTTAAATATATTTTTTATAATACTACCACTATGTTGAGTGAAGTAGATGGTGACAATTATAGTGGGGATTTCTCTATCAAGGTTAGGGTTGCTAATGCAAATTACAATAGAGAATTCCTCGAACTTAAGGTCTTAAGGAGAATGTAGGATGACGAGAGGGAAGGAAGGTTTTGGGATTTTTTTGGAATAAGGTCCTAAAGAAGAAGTAGTGGACTATTCAAATAATCCTTATAAGGGGGTCTCCATATTTAATAGTGTAAGGAATTATGGAAGAGGGAAGTTACCTTTCAAAGAGTTCAAGAATGGCTTTGAGTTGGTGAAGATTTCATAGGAAGACATGTAGCTCTTGGATAGAGTGGTGATTGGGATATGTCATCTGTAGAACAAGATGTTCAAAATAAGCCACAAATCTTGATCATGGATGTGAGGGATAAAAAAATAATTTGGAATGGGAAAATAAAAAGAAGAATCCCTTGGAAGCACACAAAAAGGCAAGCAGGTGCATGCGAAGGAAGAGTCTTAGAGCAAAAGTAGTCATATGAGAAGATGTGAAAATGGAGGAAGTCATTGAACTCTCTAAGAAATTTCTTATTGGGAGGTTCTATGGGTGTGCAATTTCTAAAAAACCTTGGTAGACTATATGACCAGGGAATGGATGGAAGTCCTAGGGTATGTGCCTAGTTTCTTACTTTTGATAAAAGGGTGGTTGTCATCTTAGTCTAGGACTAAGGAAGATGTGACAAAGATTTTGTTAAATAAATGGTTTTTAGGGGTCAAAATTTTAAATTCTTAAATTATGGGACCCTTGTTCTAATCCTAGGAACACTCATATACCTTTTCACCCTGTATGGGTAAAGTTACTAGGGTTACCAAAAAAATTTAGGTCTAGAGATGTTTTTCAAGCCATAGGCAACTGCACAGGTTTTTTCTTAAAGGTGGATGAGAGGTATCAATCCTCATGCTTGAGGATAGTGGCTAGGATTCTTGTTGATGTGGATTGGAGAGATAATTAGTGGGGAAAATTGTGTTGAAGTATAGCAAAGAAACATATGTTCAAACCCTAAACTACATTGGTGTACCTTTTAGGTGTGCGTGTTTTCATAATTATGAGTATATTATGAGGGATTGTTCTCTTTTTTTTTAATGAAGCTTTAGCATTGTAAGGTAGAGAGTGGCCTTGAAGGGAGAGAATGAGATGCAATTTTTCCTTCAGACACATAATTCATAGAATGGTTATATTATCAAATAATGCATAAGAAATTAGGAGAAGAATGGGAGATGCAAAGGTGGAGATAAAACTTTTTGTGTTAGATCAACTGATGGATTTAGAATCATCTCAAACATTAGCAAGGCTAAGAATCTCATAGCAAAAGTTGGATGTCATGCTCCTAGACCTAGATGTAAGCTTTCAAAGCAAAACTATTTCCAAATCTCATTTCTCATATGGGATATAGGTAATTCTCCTTTGAACCCTCAAATTGACCAATGGCTAGATTTACTAGTATGTAAAACAAAGTCTCCCTTGGAAGAAGATATAGGTGGAGTTGAGGGGCAAGGAGGAACCTTAAATTCTTCTTCCTTGAAAGTAGTAGATCTAGATCTTGGTTTAGACTCAAGTAAAATTTTCAGTAATTCTTCATAGGTAAACCACTTTGAATTTGCTTTCCCACCTCTTTTTGCCTATGGTCAATAAGGTTCTATGTCCCTAGAAACCCATAGGTATCCCCTATGATCCTTGAAAGGAAAAATAGGACTAAGGAAGGAGGAATTGGGGGAGGCCTTAGTAAAAATGTGGGGGTAGGGAGACTCTCTAATGGAAGGGGTAGAAGATCTTTTATTTCATTTGCTAAGAATAAAACTCTCTGTGAAGTTCAATAAGGTAAGCAATCATCCTTAAAGGGGATCCTTAGAGGAGGGATGATATCGAACGTAGTTAATCAATGAAAGTTCTCTCCTTTAATATCTAGGGGATAAGCTTATGGATCAGAAGTTTCTAGAAGTTGATAATTTAATTTTAGGAGGTGATTTAAACTTAACTCTTTCTAGGAGTGAAGTGTGGGGTATTGTTACTAGAACTAATCCACTGGCTGATTACTTCATCCAAAAGTTTGAAGCCAAGGGGCTGGTAGACCTGGCACCTATAAAGTTGGTCCCAACTTGGAGAAACATGAGGATAGGGGTTGATAGAATTTCTAAGAGACTAGATAGATTCTTAGTAGTTGAGAGTTTGGTAAATGGTACTTATAGACTAAAGTCTTGGGTTGAAGTTGGAGGAGACTCTGATCACTCCCCCATCATGCTTCTTATAGCAAAAGAGGAGAAAAAACCACATTGTCCTTTTAAATTCAATTTTGAGTGGCTAAAAGAGGATAACTTTGTAACTCTAGTCAAATTAGAATGGGTGAAGTTTGATCCTAGTCTGAGAGAATATGCTAGTATTCAATTTGCAGCAAATCTAAAAAGGGTTAAGGCAGCAGTGGTTCAGTGGGCCTATAAAAAGAAACTGATGGATGAGCAAAAACTAAGGGAGATTGAGGAGGAGCTTGCAGTGTTTCTAGCAGATGACTTTGAAAAAGAATTGGATGAGGAAATAAGGCTTAAGTATAAAAGTTTAGAACAAGAGAAGAGAAGATTGTTGGTAGAGAGAGAAGCACGATGGAGGCTCAAAAGTAGAGCACTCTGGATTGCAAATGGGGATGAGAACACTAAATTTTTCCATAGCTTTGCAAATCATAGAAAACAACAAAATACAATTTGGGAGCTACAAGGTCAAGATGGAAGTAAAGTCTCCTCCTTTAAAGGAATAACAGACATGGGAGTAAGGCATTTTGGTCAACTATACAAGGATCCTGGTCAAGTCAATATAGTTGAAATAGTCATAATAGCTTCTCTCTTTCCCATATTTATAGATGAGGAAGCCAATGGTGAGTTGGTTAAAGAAGTCTCAAAGGAGGAGCTCAAAGTTGTTTTAACCTCCTTCCAAAAAGATAAGAGTCTAGGACCTGATGGGTGGACTATGGAATTCTTTCTTGGGCTCTATGACCTTTTGGAGTCTAACCTACTCAAGGTTGTGGAGGAGTCTAGGCAAACATGAAGGGTAAATGCAATCTTCAACTCTACCTTCATTGCTCTTATTCCAAAAAAGGACAATCCTTCTTCCTTTGATGATTTTAGGCCCATTTCTTTGTGTAACTATGTGTACAAAATCATAGCAAAATTAATTGCATCAAGAATTAAAAGGTTCCTCTCTGCTTCTATATCTATTGAGCAATTTGAGTTCCTACATGGTAGACAAATTCATGAAGCAATTGGTGCTGCTCAAGAAAGTCTTCATACCATAAAATCAAAGAAACTATCAGCAATGGTGATGAAGTTGGATCTCTCCAAGGCTTTTGATAGAGTAAACTAGCTATATTTAAGAATGATACTTACTCATATTGGGTTTTGTGTGCAGATGGTGAACTGGATTATGGGATGTCTTTGTTCTGTTTCTTTTGTAGTTTTGGTTAATGGGTCAGCCTCTCAGTTCTTCAAAGCTTCTCGGGGGATAAGACAAGGTTGCCCCTTGTCACCACTATTATTTCTTTTGGTAGTTGAGGGATTAAGTAGGTGCATTTTAGAAGCCAAGAGGGTAGGAGCAATAAAGGGAATTAGAATAGGTAGAATAATGGAAGTCACCCATCTACTTTTTGTAGATGATGTTCTCCTTTTCATAGATGGAACAGTAAGAGCTACAGAGAAGTTAAAACAATCTTTAGATCTTTTTTGCCTAGCAACAGGTATGCATATTAATGCACAAAAGTCAAGCATCTCTTTTAACCGTGTGGATCAAGATCAGACCATATTAATAGGTCAACTTTTCCCCTTTAACATATTTGATCTTCAAGAGGGGTTTAAATATTTGGGGTTCTTTTTGAAACCCAATGACTACACTAAACAAGACTGGAATTGGTTGATAAAGAAGGTGGAAGGAAGAATTAATATATGGTGCAACAAATGGCTCTCTTTGGGGGGAGATTGACTTTGGTCAAGTTTGTGTTGGAGGCAATACCAGTATATTGGCAATCTTTGGCTCATATACCAAAAGGAGTTTTGGACAAAATTAGACAGTTAAGCTATAGGTTTTTATGGATAGGGAAAAGGGAAAGGGAAGGTATTCCCTTGGTTAAATGGAAATCCTTAGCCAAGCCCAAGGAAAATGGAGGATGGGGACTTAAGAACATCTTCCTGTTTAGCAAGGCTCTAGCAACCAAGTGTGTTTGGAAGATAATATCAAAGGTAGGCTTATGGAATAAGATCATATATGAAAAGTATTTAGAGCCACTCATAGTTGAGGAGTGGATAAGGGCCCTAATGAAGCAAACCCATAATGTTTCAATATGTTGGAAGGCAATGATTCAGGCCTTTTATATTGTAGGTGATTGGCTTGCCTAGAAAATAGGGGATGGTTCAAGGATAAGACTAGGCTTAGACCCTTGGATTGGTTGTGGTGGTATGCATAGACTACCAAATAATGTAATTTAGACCCTAAGAGCTCAAGGGATTGGAACTCTCGCCCAAGCAATTGACCCAAAATCATCTACAAATTAGAGTTAGGGATGGAAGGAAGCAACAATGTTAGGGCTTCAGGGCCAAGAGGCACACCAATGGGAAGAATATGTGGGGAGACTTAAAGTTGGACATATCAAGTTGTGAGAGGAAATTGATCAATTGGTCTGGACAAAGAATGGAGCTATAGGGGAGTACACTCCAAAGTTGGGGTATAAGACTCTGTTGGAAGATAGAAATGATGATTCAACATGGTGGTGGAAGTCACTCTAGAAGCAGAAAGCCTCGTTGAAGATAAGACTATTCCTATGGCTTGCCATGAAAAATAAGGTTCTGACATGGGAGGTATTACAGAAGAGGAGTTGGAATGGTCCAAGAAGGTGCCATTTATGTAAGTCAGACAATGAAACAATTGATCATTTACTAGTAGCTTGCTCCTTTACTAGACAGGTTTGGAGGGAGGTTATAGCACAGTTAAAGCTTCCTATAGGATGGCAAGAAGATTCCCTAGGAGAGTGCTTGAAATCTTGGTTTGAAAATAGGTCATACAAAGGTTTTATAGCTCTCTCATTGTTTGTGTCATGGGGAGTATGGTTATCTAGGAACACAAGAATATTTTAGGATCAGGAGAAGCCTACTTGGCAGGTCTCCTCCCAAATCATCAAAAGTTTCAATAACTATAAGGTTTTGGCAACAACAAAGGTAATCAAACAAATCATCCCTCCAAAGATCGATAAATCAAGGGCCTGGGGCTTTTTTGATGGGGCTAGACAAGGGGTCCCTGGAGTTTGTGGAGTAGGAGGATTACTATATATTTTTGACTCTCATTATTTCAAATTCAAGGTTGGACTGGGAGAAGGTTCCAATAATTATGCTGAAATTATGGCACTCAAATTGTTGGTTCAGTTGGCAGAATCAAAAGGAATACAAAAAATCCAAATTTATGGAGACTCATAGGTGGTAATAAACTAGATGCTTGGTGTTTTTAGGATGGAAAACATGGTTCTACAACCCATCTTCTCTCAAATAAAAGAAGTTGTGGATCAAAGTGAAGCTTTTACTTTTTGGCATATTTATAGAGAACTAAATAGGAAAGTAGATGAACTCTCAAAGGAGGGGCTTCAGATTGAACCAGGTACATGCTTAGTACAGGAATTCAGTGAGGGCAATGCACTGCAACTGGTCCATATCTCTATCTAGGGGATTAATCCACTCCAATTAAAAGAAGAGCAATTAAAGCAACTTTAAAAAAAACTTAAAAGTCAATGATTTAAAGGATATTGGTTGACAATTTGAAAAGGTGTCTAAGAATAAAACCTAATAAAAAATAACTAACTATAATATATAACCTCATCTATAAAACATATGAAAAAATGAAAAAAACAAATAAAAATATATAATTTCATATTTACTTTAAAATTTAAATTTACACCTCGATGTCCTTTACCTACCCATACAACTATTTTTGATATATCAATAAAGCATCCAAACTTCAAATTTACACCTCCATATCCTTTACCATTGACACTTACCCATACAATTATTTTTTATTTATGCTCAATAAAGCATCCAATGATTTATGCTCAATAAAGCATCCAAACTTCAAATAAAAAAAAGCACATACACCAGAAATTTCTTTTTCCATATAGCACGACACCCCAGCTCAGCTCAACAACGTCACTTTTAGACTTATTCATCTAATCACACCTCTAAAGATTAGAAACAACAACTAAAGGAGTCACCTTCACCACCCTTTTAAGGTATAACCTTTATCTCAACATCACATTTAATTGTACACAATACGGCTCTAATTTAGACCATGAAATGCTTCTCTCACCCAATTTAGGTTTGATGAGCCATCTTGACTTGCAGAATATTAGAGTGTCTTCACATTAAAAATCTCTTTTAACTCATCTGGCCTGTGGTCCTCACAACTTTCATTCACCATGAATGAAGAGGAAAGACTTCATAATACCTCAAAGTACTTGAAAAATCTCTAAAAGAATAAATTTATTGCAAATGAATTTAAATTCAAATTTGATAAATTGCTTTCCATGTCTAACTTTATTAAATTTTAATATTAAATTTTGTATTCACACTTGTATAATATAACTATTAAATTCAATCAAGAGTGAGTGTCTAACTATGTTGGTACGAGGTGACCAGTTAAGGAACGTGTTCCGTATGGTGTGGATCCACATAACTCCGGTTCAAACCACATTGGTTTATCATAAACCCTTTCACCAACATCTTGTAGGTGAGTTGGAAAGGATAGGACAATCTTCCAAGAGAGGTCCTGGTTCAAACTCCACCCTGCATACGCACAATGTATGCCCAAAATTCAGTTGATCACGCTAGTGACTCCCCAGTGATTTTGATGGTGTAGAACCTCTGATCGTGGTTTCCCAAACCTCGATGATTTTGATGGTGTACAACTCCTTGGTGATTTTGATGTTGTAGAACCTCTAGTGCGGTCAGGGCCAAGTGCGACTTCCTAGTGATTTTGATGGTGTAGAACCTCTGGTCGTGGTTTCCCAAACCTCGGTGATTTTGATGGTGTACAACTCCCCGGTGATTTTGATGTTGTAGAACCTCTAGTCGTGGTTTCCCAAACTCCGGTGATTTTGATGGTGTAAAACCTCTGGTCGTGGTTTCCCAAACTCCGATGATTTTGATGGTGTATTTGGTTTTCGAAGACCAAAACATCCGTGTTAAATTAAAAAAAGCTATTAAATTCAACCTTAAACCTTAATCTTTTATAATATATTTAAAAAATCTTACCGTTATATGTAAAATAAAAAGTCAAATATGGTTGGATAAAAAATAAATGTACATAAAGAGAGTCGTGTACCACTGCACTTAGACGGTCAAACTTAATCAATACGTACAAATTTGAATCGTGTCTTGTATGTTAATGATTGGTACTTTCTATGTCTCGAAATTTCATATATTTAATCAAATTACTATTATTTTATTTTATTTTAAAAATTTATTAATTAGACATACAATGAAGTAATTAAAGGCCTTGGGAGCCTATTGGGGGAGTAGTTTTGATGGTCAAATGTTTGGTCTTTGTGTTTTTTAATTATTTGATAAAAGTGAGACGTTGGGTATTAATATTAAAGTTGATTATATAGTTTGGTTTGTTTATTTAAATAATATATTTAATATATTAAAATTTATTTATTTTTTCTCATGCGGTTAAATGATACAACCATGTGTACATACATATATTTAAAAAAAAAAATTGACCAACCCAATTTCCAAGGGTGAAAATAATTATGAACACATTAATTAAAAAAAATGATCCCTAATGTAGGGACCCCTTCTCCCCTAACGTGGAGACCGCTCCTCCCTTGTTATAGTGGACCCTTATCAATTAAAATAAAAATAATGACTTTTCTACCAAAAACCTAATTGTCAAACCTAAAAAAATAACATGATATCCTCCATGATGATTGTGAACAGTTAATTTATGCCACAATCGACTAACCAACTATAATCATGTTACCAAAAGTTCATTTGAAAGCCACGCTAGGTTTTTATTTTATTTAAAAATAAATTAAAGCACTTACGAAATCATTTTTCCCCACTCGCCTAACTCTTTATCACCAGATTTAAAAAAAAAAAAACCGCGGTCCCATTCATTCCAACTCACATCCCCTTTCCATTCAAACTAAAAATAAAAATTAAAAGTAATAAGGTGATGAGATGTACCCGCAGGCTTTAACGCTGGAGCTCAGTAAAGGAATGGCATTAATAAACAACTTTAATAAAAATTATTCTTCTGAAATATCACATGTATATAGTTTTTACCGTACTATTGAATATATCAAAATATTAATAAAATTTTGTAAACTATAACATCCATTGCATTAATTATACCATAATTTTTATTTTATTTTATTTATTTACTTGGTGAGTGTGAGAAATTTTACCATCATTAATATTGAAGGTTGGGCATTTTTACCTTAGGTTGACCTCTCACAAGGAGGAGAGCTGAACTTATCAATAGGAAATCAAGCAACTGTTTGAACTTTGGATGTTTCAAAGAAGAGCCAAAGCCAGAATAGTTGTGTTGTCCCCAAGACATTATATGATATATTTTTAACCTTTCAACCTTGAGTTTTGGTTAATTCATATATTTAAAAATAATAATAAAATAAGGTTTTGGAGGACGTTGGTATGGCTTTGGAGGGTCATTAGAAAGGTGTATGAAGGTGTCTAAAAGATATTTATATTATTTTTTAATTATTTTATATATATATATATATATATATATATATATATATATATATAAAGATTTGGTTAGTATAAGAAATGGTTTTGGAGGGTCATGAGAAAGGTTTAGGTTCAAACCACGATGTGGATAGAGTGTATGAACGTGTTTAAAAAAATATTTATATTATTTTTTAATATATATATAAGATTTGGTTAGTGTAAGAAATTTTTACAACTGACCTTCAAGGTTGGGCATCCTCATCCCACTCTCACCTCTCATAATGGGAGAGGCTTTACCAGTCACACACCTACCAAAGAAGAGCCAAAATGTCCCCAACAAATTGATAGCATAATTAATTAAAATGTATTTTTTAAGTATTAATATTGTTATTTTTTTAAATTAATTATATAAAATTGAAATGAGTTCATTTTTTTCACATCATATAATAATTTGGGTAGCATTATTAATTAAAATGTATTTTTTTAGTATTAGTATTGTTATTTTTTAAAATTGATTATATAAATTTGAAATGGGTTCATTTTTATCACATCATATAATAATTTAGGTAACCATGCATATATAGGTTGGTAAGATTTGAATATGTTTTTTTACACAAATTTGGACCAATTAAAAACTTGTTTTTATTAATTAATTTTATCATATAATTTATTAAAAAAAAATTGAAACATTAGTTTAATAAAAATGTATTTATGAAAATTTGTTTTAAAAATTCTAAAAAATATATCTAAAAATGTTTTTAAAATATTATTAATTAATTTTTTTTATACATGAGGAAGTTGGTTACATCCACATATTTTTAGTAACTGTCAAGTGCATGGTTCAAACCACACAAGTTGCCACCATCAAACTTATACCACCTAGATATTTTATAACCTGGCGTGAATTAAGGTTTGAACTAGGTCATTGCAAACAGACATGCCCTAAGGTTTAAACTTGGTCTCTTATGGGTAAGTGCCTGCCGGGACAGACAATTACCAATCAACCTAACCTTTGGAGACAAAATCTTATTAATTTTAAAAATATTAGTTATATATATATATATATATATATATATATATATATTTATTTATTTATTTATTTATTTATTTATTTAAATTAGTTATAATAAGTAATTTTTTTTAATATTAATTTTTTAAAATAGTAGCATTTATCAACTAAATTTTTTATTTAATTTTTTTTAGATGGGTTGTTTCTTTGATATATATATATATATATATATATATATATATATATATATATTTTTTTTTTTTTTTTGATGAACACACCCAACCGTCACACACTCACCCAACTTGCGGTTTGATTTTTTTTAGTAATACTTCTTATATACATCCACCATGGGGATTGAACCCGGGTCACATCACCGATAATGCAAGTGGCATCCTAAAAGTTGATTTTATTGATATTTTAAATTCATTATTGTTTTTTATTTTTATCTTTTAGGTTTCTTATGATATTTTCTTTATCATAGACATTTTTAATAAGTTATTTATTTTTAGCTGAATGGCATTTGGTGTAATGGCAGTTGCCTAGTTATTATCATCTATGTGGTTGTGAGGTCGATTCCTCTTGTGTGTGCTCGAACGAGCGCTGATATTTGTAAACAGTGTTTCATATAAAAAAAAGTTATTTATTTTTATTTATTTTTTGATACATAGAGGAATTGACATCTACCTTTTCTTTTTGAACAACTGGTCACAGGGTCAAGTCACATTGCTTCTGATCGTAGTGTCAAATCATGGTGTTACAACTATAACCCCTATCTTGCTTCGGTGAACAAGGCCTGGAGTAAGGGAGACCTCAGGTGGCATCAAGCTGGCACACACTCAGTGGATTTGTAAACAATGTTCAAAATAAAAAAAAGTTATTTATTTTTATTTATTTTTTGATACATAAAGGAATTGACATCTACCTTTCCTTTTTGAACAACTGGTCACAGGGTCAAGTCACATTGCTTCTGATCGTAGTGTCAAATCATGGTGTTACAACTATAACCCCTATCTCGCTTCGGTGAACAAGGCCTGGAGTAAGGGAGACCTAAGGTGGCATCAAGCTGGCACACACTCAGTGGATTCAAGTCAGACTACTACCTTTACCATAGATTAGGCATGCTTGCGAGGTTTGAACCTAGGTTTCCTCCTGGTAAGTGCCCAACTTCTTACCAATCCACTTAGCCCTTGCAGACTTTTATTATAAGTTATTATTATGGACTATTTTGTTGACTTATTATTAATTTTTTTTAAGTAAAAAACTTGGTGCTTCCAGATAGCAAAGGAAGTTGTCTGATCTGAATCCTCTAAATGCGCACTAGTTCGACGAGGACGGTATGAATCTAGAACGATCAGCGGTCGCCATCTCATGAAGAGTTAATGTCAACGAAACGTCGCACGGGTTATAAGGGGTAGCCCAAGATTTAGAACCCTGCTTGATAGTAGAAAATGAGTGTGGATGTAACTCATTCCCTTGTGCTACCACAAAAAAATTGAAGTAAAAATTTGAAGTAATGAGAAGTACAAGGGGTGGATTATTTTTGACTTATTATTAATTTTTTTTTGAAGTAATGAGAAGTACAAGGGGTGATACAACTGGAGCCACAATCAAGACATATTGTTCAAGTGTCCGTGAGGCTTTTAATTTTAAAATTTGCCACCAAAACAAAACATATACAATTTTAAGATTGATTTTTTTCAAACTTTAAAAAAATTGAAGTAAAAATTTGAAATAATGAGAAGTACAAGGGGTGGATTATTTTTGACTTATTATTAATTTTTTTTGAAGTAATGAGAAGTACAAGGGATGATACAACTGGAGCCACAATCAAGACATATTGTTAAAGTGTCCGTGAGGGACACTTATCAACTCTTTTTAATTTTAAAATTTGCCACCAAAACAAAACATATACAATTTTAGGATTGATTTTTTTCAAACTTAAAATGTTTTTTTTTAGAAATATTAAGAGATAGGGGTTTTGACCAGGAATCCCCCAACCTGTTACAACAACTCCACCAGGGAGACACACACCCACCCCCTCACACACTCACCCACGCCACGGTTTGAACCTTGGACCTCAGAGCCAAAGCCCAAACAGTTGCGCTGCACCCTCATGTATACCAATTTTTATTTTTGTCTAAAAACATAAAGGTTGGGGTTTGGCTCTTTTTCATAAGGTCCAAGGTTCAAACCGTGATGTGGGTTGGTTCGAGGTTTGACTTTTCTTCGGAAGGTCTATAGTTAGGATGAGGATGCTCAACCTTAAGCCTGGGTTGTAAAGGTTTCTCACACTAATCAAATAATAATAAAATACAAAACTTAAAGATCCAATTTTACTTTCATGTTTGCTTCAAAGTAAACATTTTTATAATAAAATTATTTTAAATTTATTTTTTAAAAATTAGAAATTTTTTATTCTCAAAATTGCTTGATTTTAAAAAAAATAAAATAAAATTTGTATTCCTTCTCTTTGTTTTTGTGTTTGTTTTGTTATTTTTTGTTGTGTTTGTTTGCTCGTATTTTTGTTGTTTGAAACATGCTTTTTGAATGTTTTGAAAAAGACAAACCAACCTTAGGCGATCTTGACTGAATAAATACCCTTTACCTCTTTAAAATTTACCTCAAAGTGGTCCCAATTAAAAATTTTCCACCAAAAAAAACCTTTGTATCCATTAAAAACTGAAATACTCTACTCACCACTCCATTAAAACTTTTGTGTTAAAAGAACTCTAAACACATCCTACTCACCACTCCATAGAAAAAAAAATTTGATATCATCAAATCTCTTTCCCCAACCAAAACAAATAAATTCATATTAAATTAAAACATTTATCTCATATTTAAAAAATAAATTTATAATTAAATTAAAAATATAATTAAGTTATCTCATATTTTAAAGTTCTAACCACTTATTTAAAAGAGATAGGTTAGATGGTAGCTGTTCGATGCTTTGAAAGGTGGATCGTGGTTGACTTTGTGTAACCCAATGAAATAAGGTTTATAATGATAACATCCAATAATATTCTTGATTATCTCATATATTTAAAAAACCAAAAGTTGTTTAAAGATATCATAAAAACACCTAAATATCATCCCAAGATTTGAAGGTGGATCTTCTTGAGAGTTACAGCCGCATTAACATTTAACCCTATTTGTTATTATTATCCTTTTAAGAAAAGTTAAGTTAAGGAAATAGCATTAATTGTGACAGTTATGTCGTGGCGATTTCGCGGTGAGCTGGATGTCTGGGCGGCGCCGAATTAACTTTTTACATAAAAATAAATTCCTGAAAATAAACTAATAATATGATCATTCTCAGAAATTTTCTCGCCATTTTGTTGAAGGAAACAGCGAGGAATGCTCTGAAGAAGCAGGAAATAGCGATGGACTTGAAACATTTTGTCCACAAATTCATCGCAAAGTGATCGTAGATTTTATATAAAAGCGGCGTATACGGCTTGGAAAATTTCTCTTCCGAGCTTTCGGAAGGAATTTTGTGACGTGGCTTTGGAAGGGAAGGAAGAGAAGTTTTTGGAGCGTGATTTCATGTAGAGGTGAGGTTTTCATCGTTTTAAGAGAATTAATAGGTTTTGATTGAAAATTTAGATTCTTTGGCCACATTTGGAACTGAATAGATAGGAAATGTGCTTTATTTATTGCTTATTTTTGCCTGAAGACTAATTTCAGCTCTTTTGATTCGAAAACGGAGTGATTTTAGCCAAAACTATAGCTCGAAGGTTGAACAAGTATGTTTTTGTGGATGATCACTGTTTGTTATAGTCTGAAATGCTGCTGAATTTTGGAGTTTTGAGTTCTGGTAAAATATTTCCGTATTTTGTTTGTACTAGAGAAAATTGGGCCTAAAGTGATGAACAAATGTGTTTCGTAGATGCTTATTGTTTGCTTTGGCCTACACGAGCTGGAAACTTTGGAGCTTTGAGTGCTGGGTGAATATTTGGTTTTTCTTTTTTATTCTTGGCTGATTTTGGCTAAAATTGGTATCGAAACGCCTGCAGACTGCGTATTTGGTCTCATTGCACAGTAGAAATTTTGTGGTTATGTCCGAGATTTGATGTTTGGAACAGGTACATTTGCATCAGCTTATTATGCTTCTTGAGAAGCAAATATTTTAGCTTTATTTAAGTCGGAATGACGCTCTGATCTGAAGTCTGCTTACGTGGCTGATTTAATCTGTAAAAAGCACAACAAAATTGCGGTATTTTTGTATGGAATTTTAGTGTCTCTGCGTCTTTCGAAAAGTTGATTTGCATCTTTGTTGATCCATCTTTACATGTATGAAATTAATGTTTCCGAGAGGTGATGTTTAGTTCCGTTGACAAATTTTGAATAGGTGTGTAGTTTTTGATTGGCAAGGTTCAATTTAAGACGATCTTTGTCAAAGAATTGAAATTCAATGAGGTACAGACTTTGATCAATATAAGAGTAAAGTGAAAGCTTCTCTTGTGACCACGATGGGGTCTTATATGCAGAACTAGGTGTGTTCAGACCACTTTAATCTGTTTATACTATTGACAGAAGGCCCAAATAGGAGTGATTTTGTTGGAGGAAACAATTCCGTTAGTGCTCTTCCAAATTTTGAACATGATAGAGAGAATGTTTTGGCTAGCTGTCTAAATGTTTTTGGTTTGTAAACTTGAATTGATCAAATAACTGTTAAAACCTGTTTTTAGTATATAACACTTAACAGCATGCCATGCTTGATGTAATTTGAAAAAGAGGAAACATATGCCTAATGTTAGGCTGAAAAGATCTGCATTTGGACCAAATTCTTTCGTCAGATGCACAACAGATAAACGTTTTTTTGGACAAGCTTGATTTCTGGATGGTAGAGTTTCCAACTTTGTTGTGAAGTTATAATGTAGTCTGAAAAATATACATAATATTTTGAACTAATTCAGTTGAGATTAAGGTTACATATATTAAGCATTGAGCAGTTGTTTCACTTGTTGGCATATACCGTTGAAAATCACAGGCCAGCTAGAGGAGCACAAAGCTAACAGCCCTTTGTGGGTTGAGTAATTAGTGTGGATTGACAAAATTCCCAACACCCCCTGGTTTGGTACTGATATCATGTCGAAAATTGTATATGAATTATAACAAAATATAAAATGTTATTTGGATACAATTTATCCATATTCCGACAATGGTAAATTGTAACTTGTGATGTTTTATGTGTTGGAAAAGGCAAGTTTTTTTTACCGAAAAAATTCTCTTTGATATACATTTTTAGTCAAGAAACAGTACTGTTTATTGGCAGGCCTTGATTCTCAAATGTTTTATATTGACAAAAAAAAGGAGTATTAAATACAGGGTAGATTGACAAGATGCATGCAGTGCCACATTTGAAATTGGTGTGCATGCTTCCAGCAATAGTAGATTAGATTTGAAACCATAGATATGGAAGTTTTGCAAACTGACGCTACTTTGGAAGTCATTCGTGGTTCTTGCTAGATATGTGAGCATTTTGTTCTCATGGGCTTCATATTCTCAATATGCAAACCAACTTTCAGCCAAGGTTTCACCCAGTTTCTTGGAGCGGAGGATGGGAAAAGATTATAATATTATTTGAGATATTCCACACGCAAATTAGAGGTCGGGCACAAAAAGTAATCATACTAAAAATATTAATAATGATTTATCATAATCTCTGATTCATGGACTGCAATAATTTAAAGTGGAAGTTTTGCTGGCAACACGTTGTTTTATGGGGGTGCCTTCCGGTATTAGCTTTATTATACAGGTGAAGTATGCTATTAGTATGAACTCATCTATTTTGATTCTTCGCTTTAGGATTATGCCGTTACAGATTACTCTCTATCTTGAAGGGATTTTTTTTATGTAAGTAATTAAGTTATTATCATGAAAATAAATCTCCATTTTTAACTCTTCACTCCAAATATAATAGGCTTGATTTCAGGATATGATCCTATGTCTGAGTTGTCTGGGCAGCCTTTAACTTTCAGGTTATTTTTCCCCTTTAGGCTTCTTATCAGGGACAACACATAAATATCAGCGAGTCCTTTACTAGCAACAGGATATGGCCAAGAGACCTTTGATGAATGACCAGTATTAGTGAGAAGGAAAGGTTGGACCCCTCTGTTGGCCACAAGGGATATGGTGTATGTTGTTTTCCTTGGTATGAATTTTGTTCTGTTTCTGCCACTTTTTTTTTTCAATGGGTTATATGGGATTGAAACAGGCTCCACCTGTATTACATCATCACCACATAGTGGTATTACAACAAAGCTTGGATATTATCCATGTATTATTTGACAAGATTTGAACCTTGGTCTCCTCCTTGAAATGTTGAGGAATCTAACCGGTTGAGCTAATGCCACTTGATCTGCTTTTGCCACTTACAAATGGGGTATATTTAGTTAATTTTCATTTGAGTGGCAGTTACTTGATTTCATGTAGTAATGTGCAGCATTCATGACGAGGCAAATTGGTAGCTGTGTTGAGCCTTGGATTATTTCATCTTTTGGAAATGATGCCATATAAAGTTGAATACCTGAATGGGAATTGGATGCAGTCCCAAGTAACATTACATCTCTAAAAAAGTATTTCTATCTGCTGCTTTATATACTGTACAGTAACTATAATTGAGTGGCTGAATTTTCTTTATAGACATTTAGAATCCTTCCTTCTTGATATGTAATCGGACTTCCTCACCAACCTTGAATAAGTGTGGTATGCAGTGCATGCCATGGTGGGTGTTATCCAGTTTTGTCCACTGGCCAAGTGTTTCTTCAACTTATTCCTAGACAGTTTGAATCTATGTGATAAGCATTTTCTTGCTTCTTTACTGCACAAGGAGTAGAAGGTGAACTTGAAGTGATGTATACAATATCAAGTGGTGCCTGTGGTTGAAAATGAAGGCAAGCTTTGGAAAGACTATGGTGAGCAGGTGCAGAGCAACAACCCATCCAGTCATGCCCTGGCTGCTTTTGTCATCATTATTTCAGGTATCTGGGCTATCATGTCTGCGGCCACAACTTTGGTCTGTGTTCAATTTCAAAAAGTAATTGGCTCAGAAGAAGTGATTTGATGAATTCATAAAAAAATGGGAAAGAAAATGGATATATAGATCAGGTTATGAAGTGCACACTTTTGTTGCCAGTAGCATGGCGGTTGAATTCCTAGTTGGCAATAAAAGGTCAGCCCAAATGCAATCCTAGGTGATGCTTTGGGAGGTGCATAGCATCATGTTGCAATTTCTGGCACTTTAAAGCAGCATAAAACAAGTGGCTGTGCTAGACATCTTACAACTGACAAGTTCAGAATTTTGTGGATGTCAAAATATAGGCAAAGAGGAGCTCTTTTCTGCTTGACAAGTGCAGAATTTTGTATGTGCCAAGATACAAGGTTTGAACATTGGTGGACTAAATATTAGTGTTTACCAACCAACAGAGATGAACTTTCCACTTGGCAAAAGCCTTTTGATGGTGATATTCAACCCTCATGGGTGGAAGCAAGAAAATATTACTACCACTTGACAGTGAATCATTGATCACGAAGGATCAAAAGGGCAACAATAATCATCCAAGGCTTATGCATTATAAATCTTTTGTCCAATTGACAATGTGAAGGGACCATTTTTTCTGAAAGTCAATTAAGAATTAGGTTTCATCCTGGTGGACCACAGTGTGGGAAAAACGTGTTCATTTAAATGACAGAAAATATTCTAGAATGTGTGGATTAACAAGTGAACAAACCAGCCCACAAAGTTGAAGTCCTATTGGTGAGAATGTTTGGCTCACAAGGAGCCCTTCTAGTTTCTATTCCCATGGGTGCTGTGATAATACAATTTGTCATAATACCACGATAATGTGTTTCCTTGACGACTTGACCCTTCATAGACTTTTGGCTGACAAACTCAAGATTGAATCTGCCAAGGGTGATGACACACATAGCGGTTTGTCTCAAGAGGTGAGGCTTTGACATGAGACCCGTCCATCAAAGACGACATTCCACATCCTTCAATGAAATAAATGATCATGTCAATATTGGGCAAAGGGAAGTTGTCCTTGGGATATGCCTTATTGATGTCCCAGAAATCTATGTAAAGTCTAACACTACCTGTTTTGTTGGCAATAGGAACAACATTAGAGATCTAGTCAAAATAGTCGATGGCTTTGATGAATCTAACATCAAGGAGCTTTTGGAGCTCCTCCTTGACTAGCAAAGCGACTTTTGGATGCATCTTCCATAATTTCTGCTTTATGGGTTTTGCATTAGGAGTGACGACTAGGTGGTGGACAACTAGGGAAGGATCAAGACTTGGCATATCGGCATAGGACCAAGCAAAGATGTCACTAAACTCTATCAAAAGCTTGGTGTATTCCTCATGCTCAATTAAGGTCAAGACTTTGCCTAGCTTAAGGATCTTGGGATCTTCAAGAGTCCCAATATCAATATCCATGGTTTCCTCAATCAAAATATGAGACTCATCTTCTAATTGAGGGGGAGTGGGCAACACTCTCAGGCTCTCAAGATCTATAGGATCTAGGGATGGCTGAGTGTGATCGATTGGCTATGAGATAGCGACATTCACAATTTGGGGAAAAGATCCACCAAAATAAAAGTCATTTTGGCTTAGATAGTCCAAGGGACCATCTTGAGGAGGATCGTTCGGGATGTCCTCCATCTCACAGTAATATTCATCAGCAATCAGCTTGGGATAGGCTAGGGTTAGGAGATTTACACTAGCAAATCATGTAAATCGAGAGAAGCTAGGATCTATGAGGAGCGATGACCCATTGTCATCCTCCTCATCCCAATCCAATCCGTTTAAGGAAATGGTATCATCATGGGACTTCCTATCAGGAAGGTAAGCTTCTTCATCTTCACTATCGAACGAAGAGGAAGGGGGAAGAGGTTGACTATGGCTGGGGATGTAACCTATCCCACAATGTCTCGACTAGGCTTTGGTCTGTAAGGGCTCTTTGATGCCCTGCTCATGCAGGCCTAGTCCTTTACCTTGATATCCCATGTTAGAAAGCATTTGTTTTGGAATGGAATACAAGTTTGACAAGAAGCATGAAGCATATTATCGTTCAACTGGGAAAGGGTTACTGCCATGGATTTTCTCATCGTTAACAGTACCAATGCAAACAAAGGAGCAACTTCCGATTTGCATTGTTTTACCCTTGCTACTAGAAGGCAAGCCTAAGGTTCAAGGAGATAGAGGAAGCTTAGCTAGGTCTAGAAAAGGTTGATTATTATCTTGATTATTAATATTAATGTTGGTTATATTAGAGGTTTGACCTTTAGATTCATTATTAGGTTGATTACTTAAGGTGAGAGACCTTAATGCATCAGTGATTGGAAGCAGAGAAGAAGAAGAAGATGGATCAAAAGATGAATTGAGAGAAGGGCAAAGATGAGCCTTAGGATTCTTGACCTTGATCACTTGGCAATAGGCGAAGGGCTCGGGGTTGGTTGGAATATGATAAGTCTTGCCCTTATATTTATATTTGAGGCACTAATGAAGAGTTGAAGGAATGGCCTGCATCTCATGGATCCATGGCCTCCTAAGAAGAATATTGTAGGTTAAGTCACAAGGCATGACATAGAAAAGAGTGTTGAGAATATGGGGTCTGACTTTGAGGGGTAAGACTATAGTGCCACTAGCCTCATGCTCCCCATTATCAAATGCCCTAATAACAAGATCAAATTTCTCCAAATCTTGTTTGGTTAGCCCAAAATGACTGATGAATCTTAGGCTACAAATATTAAGACCAGAGCCATTATCAACTAGGATTCGTTTGATGAACCTATCACCGATGTGGCCCATGATGTATAATGGGAGCTCTCTAACCATAGAGGGTTGAGGGATATCATCCTCATAGAATGATATAGTTGCATGATTAACCCCAATGGATCCCACCATAGAAGTGAGGTCATTTGGGTTGAGATCTTGAGGAATAACTTGTTCACTCAAAATTTTGAGTAAGATGTCCCTATGGGTTGGAGAGGTCTTGAGAAGCTCAAGAAGGGAGATTTTAGCTAGAGTACTTTCAAGTTGATGAAGCAAATTGAAAGTGCCCTTAGCCTTAGCTCTTGATTGGATGATTAATGGAGGTCCTTTAGGGGGAGAAGTTCTTTTTGCACGAAGGACCAAAGGAGGTCTTGAAGGTTGATCAAATGAAGGATCTTTGTGTTGTTGTCTGGTTACAACACAAATGTGAGAAAGATGATCAGAAGAATGGATTGCTCCCACCATCCTTTGGTTTGGAGGTGGGATGTTCCTATAGTGAATATTATTTGCTGCATTTTGATTTTGATTATGATTGGGCAGCAGATTTTGGAAGATTCCAAGGTCTTGATTAGAAGAGGGTTGAGATTTAGAGCTATTGAGAATAACTTGACCTTTATCGATTAGGTCTTGGATTAGGTTCCTAAGGCTCATGCATTTATTGGTTGCATGACCTTTAATGTGGTGGAAGGCACATTACTCATTGGGGCGAAACCAAGGAGCTTTTTTCCTTCCAGGATCTAAAGGCTTGGTAGGTGGAAGCTCCACCATTTTGGCTTTCAGGAGTTGATCTAGGATGGTTGAAGGAGGTTCGTCCAGTTGGGAGTACTTCCTCCTAGGTTTTGATTGTTGTGGCTTCCCTAAGACAAGCTTTTGAAGGTTCATCATAACACTCACGTTGTTGGTTTGGCATGAGTTTGTAACTCCATCACCTACAATGTGTTTGTTTTTGTACTACCCCTTTGGGTTAGAGGAAGACTTATCTTCCTCCTTATGGGATTTGAATTTTAATTGTCCCTGGCCATGTCGATGGCATCTTCAAAAGAAGATACATTGGTCATCTCTAAATAGAAGGCCAATTGCTCATTAAGATTACCTATAAAGATGTCTAGAAGGTCTCTTGGTGGAGGGACATATTGGAGTCTCCCTACCAGGGCTTGCCATCTTGCCAAGAAGTTAGCAAAGTTCTCATCTTTTGATTGTTTGAGTTGATATAGGTCACTAATCATGACCTTCTCCTCAATATAGATAGAGAATTGTTTGACAAACATCTCGACAAGATCCCTAAAGCTCTTAAGGGAATGCCTTGGTATTTGGTAGTACCATTCCAAGGTAGGGCCACTAAGGCTCTTGGAAAAGATTTTGAGTAGCAATGTTTCATCATAAGAAATATCGCTACAAGTGGTTCTAAACAACCTAAGATGGTTGATAGGATCTTCCTTCCCTTTGTACATTTGAAACTTAGGAGTTTCAAATTTGGGAGGGAAAGGACGACTAGCTACAAAAGGATCTAAAGGTTGGTTGCACAAGTCATCATAAGAGTACTTGTGACTAGAGGAAGACCCTTGGATTGTGGCCATTTGTTGTTTCAGCAACTCTAGTTGAGAGGTTAGAGTTTGAAGTTTAGAAGAAGTCAGATTTGATTGCACAAAAGGCATGTGTTGAGAGAAAGGAGGAAATTGATAATTGATATAGGGAGAAGATTGATGTACTTGGGCATACAATGTTGAGATTGGCATCATATGACTTGCTCCCAAGATGTTTGAAGTGAAAGGATTAGAAGATAAAGGATGAGAGATTGTGGGATTATGGTTTTGAGTGAAACCCATACTCATGCTTGTGAGATTAGAATGAAGGTTATTAACATGAGAATTAGAAATTAGAACACTTGAGGGTACATCCAAGTTAGGAATGTAACTTGTACCCACTTGTTGAGATATAAGACAACTCACATTGCCTCGTAATAGTTCTTCAAGAGGAGGCAAAGATGAGTGATATCTCTAGGAAGATGAGATGTTTTGAACCCCAACATCCATGGAAGTGGTGATGATATTAGAATCAATGAGATTAGAAGTTGATGCATTAAGGTTTGTATTTAAAGATCCAAAGGATGGATCCACTTGATTTAAAGGGTTTGAACTAGGTTGTTGGGGATGGTCCAAGAGTGAACCCTCCCCTATAGAAACACCTAGGATGTCATGACCTTCCCTAAGGAGGGATTCCACAACTTCCCTATGTTTATGCAAGAAGAAAGCCATGTGATTAGCAAATTTAAAAACCACTCTTCCTTGATCATCATGGATGGGGGTTAGGAGGATACTTATTATTGAAATGGAGACTTGGGGTGTTGGGGGGGTCCTCATCTTCTTCTTGAAGTTTGGGTTCTCAAAGGTGGGTTGATCCTTGGGACCTTCCATCAAAGGGTTAGGGTTGATGGCCAATTGATGAGCGACACTATGGGTTAGGTAGCATCTCTCGACCATGGATTGGAAGGAAAAGAAGGGTTCAATTAATTAAGCAAAAGGTTTATAGAGTTGATTATAGAAGAAAGAGAAGATGTTTTTGCAACCTTATATCCCCTTCCCTTGATATACCAAATTTGACCTATATACCTCAAGGGCCTCCCTATATATCGAAGGTCCCTATATACCTGACTCCTCTCTATATACCTATCGATATGTGAGAGAAAGCCGATACATGGGTTGCCAATGATATGTGGAAGTGATCACTTGGATACATGGCCAAGATGGTACATGAGGGGTAATAGTATGCCTCCTTATGACTCCCACTAGCCCATTGCAATATACTCCTTACTAGGCATAAGTATGTGCAAGACCCTATATGGGTGGCTAGCAGCCTAGGCTCACTATATACCCAATATAGCCTAGTAGCTTGTATGACAACTACTCAAAGGATCGTAAAGACCCTTAGTAGGACTAGCAATTGGTTATGTTCTTATTATCTAGATTTAATGTGATTTAATCTAAACAAACAAGATTAGATGGTCTTGATTAAAGTTTAGATAAATTTTAGTTTGATTAAGGCTTAGCTTGGACAAAGAGGAATCTTGGGAACCATGGTGGTGTTCACGTCGAGTTCACCAAAATGTGAGAAAGGGGAAAATATGGAAGGGGCGTCATGAAGGGCCTCCTTGTGATGTTCTCTACTCTCTTCCCTTTCTCACTTTGAGACTAGGGAATGTTGTGAGCTTAAAGTCTAGTTTGTTGGATTGATTGAAGAACACCTATGTTTCTCCTAAGAAACTTCTTTGTCTAAGCTTAACCTTAACCTAGCCCTAATGCACATACAAAATACAACATATAAGGCCTACAACTAAAATGCTCTTTTGATTTTGATGATGAAGGAAATGATGAACTTTCTTTTAAGATGGCAAGGGTATAAGAGGATGCAACAAACAAAGCCTAGAATGCAACTACATGTGTTTTTGATTAAATGCTAAAGCTTAACGATTAAGATGGTCCCCTATATGATTAAGACTAACTAGTTCTTTCTTTCCTTTTTGTCTATTTTATCAATAAATAAAAAATAGAACCTAGTCTACATAGACAACAAACAGAATCTAAATCTTAAATACTTAAATGATAGAGTTATGGGGCAAAAAAACCTATTTTTGCCATTGTGGCAAAAGCGTTGCTTGCTCGCAAAAGCTTTGTTGGCTTTATCGCCTGTTGATGGTGCTATCACTTAACCAACAAAACTAATAGAATAAGATATAGTCAGTGGTAGAGGGGCTTGTCTGAGCTGGCAAAGGATAGTTAGACTTCCCTGAACAACAATCAGGCCCTTGTTTAGATAATATCAAATGATAAAAATGACAAAATGTAAGAAATAAATGCCAGGTGGCGAAAGCACCGCTGGGTCGCAATAGCCTTGTTGATGCTTTTGCTCTGTGTAAAACTAGAGAGCGATAGCGCCACCGACCTACAATCTGGCAGTGCTTTCACTTTTGAGAGCAGAACAACAAGATTGAATGCAAGAAATGACAAGCTTAAGATGCCTATGATGAAGGGCTCTGACTTGGGAGTATAGAGGCCCTGTCTAACAACAGAAAAACGCGGATTTAATTGCTTAAAGCTTAAGATTAAATGCCTAAATGCAAGATTAGCTATATGCCAATGCAAGATGCACAACTAGTTCTAAATGCAATAAAATAAAAGCCTAAAACTACAAGGACAAGGAAGAGCCAATAAGCAAAATAAGGGGAAAGAGCACAACCCAAGGCACAAGGTTGTTTTCCCCTTGTTGGAATCTTGTTGAAAGCTTGCTAGCTTGCTTGTTGATGGCACTTGAATGCTTGAGCTTGAAGGCTTGATGCTTGATGATTGCTTGTAGACTTGATTGCTTGGAGAGAGCTTTGAGACTTGATGCTTAGATGCTTGCAAGAATGCTTGGAGAGAGCTTGCAAGGAACAAGAGCTTGAATGCTTGCAAAGGTGGCCTTCACAAGGTTGTGGCAAGATTTGGGCATAATCTTGCCATGCAAAATGCTAAAATGCCTATGATTCTAGAGAGATTTTGGCAGATTTTGGTACTTAAAGATCTTGATGAATTGGTCACCCCAAGTGTTGGTTTTATAGGCAGCCATGGCTCCTTGGGGGAAGAATTGCATTGAAGATGACATGATAGAAGAAGGTAAGAATTTGAAAAGAGGATCAAGAGGTCATTAATGAAAGATCATGAGAATGGAAAGTCTTGGATTTGGGATCTGCTGCAGGGGCTGCAGATCAAATTTTTGGGGATTTAGTTCATTAATGGTTGGGGGCTTGAAAGGGACAGAAAGTCAAAAATCTTGATTTTGGTGCATGACAGTCAAAAGCATTGAGAGACGATAGCGTCGGCGGTGCTATTGTGCTGGGGCTTTTGCCTCATGACTGTTGCAGGTAAAAAATGGGTTGGAAAAGGTCAAATTTGGAAAGTTTGCCAAAAGCGCAGCCAGTGCTACTGCTTGTGCCCCGGCACTATCGCTTTTGGAGCAATAAATGCTCCAAATTGGGGCACAAAGAAGGTTTATTCAATTTGGTTGATTAAAAGGCTGATTGATGAAGGGATTGGCAAACTTGAAGATTAACCATGTGTTCAAAATTGGGTATGTACAGAGAGAAGCTACTTGTTCAATGCCTTCTGCATGCGATGAGTTGAGGCTATGGCTCTTTAACGTCAGGTTTCAGTTTTGCCTAACCTGTCCAAGAGTTGCAAATGGATGCAGCTTACTAGCTTCTTGTCTTCTTCTGCTGGTTCCTTGTCCATGGATGTAAGGAGAGCTTTCAAGGGTAGACTCTGTCCTTCCATGCTTCTGTTCTCAGCCACTCTCCTGGGAGCATCATCAGATTCTATGTTAGCTCTTTTGGGATGGTGATGATGGCGGCTTTGCATCTACTTCACATTATATTATGGATTGAGATCCACTTGAGTTCTCTATTTCTTTATTTCTCTCCACTTATCTTGTTTCTCTCTTTTCATTTGACTGTTACATGTTTAGGGATTTAACCCATTTTAGGGTCTGCCTTCCAAGGATGTGAATCAATGCACTGTTCACTTCAGTGTAGTTTACTCTAGTTTAGTTTAGTTATTCCAGACTAATTTATTTTGTTGTATTATAGTCCATTTTAATATTTTGTTTTCAAGGAATCCCATTGGTCTACTCTGGTTATCCGTGGAATTTTTATATTATTTTATTTTGGAGGGTATATGTTTTGAGAGCAAAGTTTCCCTCACATGATTTAAATTTCATACAATTGTTTATTTGATTTCGACTTTTGAGCTGAATGATACCAAAAATACATTCCTTGTAGAAGTTGGCACTCGTTATGTAGGGAAAATAAATTCAGATGACAGAAAGCAATAGAGGCTGGAAGAAAATTAAGTCTTTTTAAAGAGAGTGAATTCTCGCCTGCTGTTGGAATATGCTTTTTAGTTTTCTATAAGTTCATTGACTTTTTGTATATTATTCTATTGCAGTAATGTTCTGAGCTTTGACATTATGACAATGGTTAGTTCTTCTTCCAAGTAACGAAAAAGGCGTACTATTCAAAGCAGGATATACATTCAAACAAAGATTTTCCAGGCCGTATGGGTGGTTTATTGAACCTTTTTGATTTTCATCATCCTCATAATGGGAGGAAGTTACTCACAGATAAGAGGCATTCAGATGGTAAATGGTCACAGAGCTTATTATCTTTTTATCAACTAAGGAGCTTTATTTGGAGTTAACACAAATATGTGTGATTTTATGATGAGGGTCCTTGCCTATACATTCACTGTGCTTATTCTTTCTATGAATTCCATTGCAGGATTGGAAGCCCCCAGAAATAGCTTGGATGTAACAATGGGGACACCTCAGACTAGTGAGATAAGAAATGAGGATATACCAGTAAGGATCTTTGAATTCACATTATGTTTTCAGATGAACCAATTTAAGAAATGAAAAAATTGAAAAGGAAAGGTTGGCTAAAAGTTTTATAGTTCATGGACTATATATCTTGTATGTAGAATAAATTTCATGTAGTCTTACGACTTTACTCTTCCATGATTTCAGATAGGAGTTAAGACACATAAGGGTTGCATATCAGAGCCTCATCTTGTTTTTCTGTCCTTCAGTTTAGTTTCATTAAAGTTTCTGGTATTGAGGTATCATACGATATGGTTCCTCATGGTTCCTAGAATGTAGCGAAAATACATTTATGCACTATTCAAATCAATAATTCTTGTTATTTTGTGCATCATGTACAAATGTAAACTGCCATTTCTTCAATCTTCAGTTTTTTGGATAGGCAAAATAAAACTATCTCACTAATATTATAGAACAAGGTATAAAACACCTCAGGGACTGTTTGCTGGAAGGATCTAAAAACCATGTCAAAGCACCATAAACAGAAAACCTGGACCTATCTTCCCCAACCTTCATTTTGTTTTATGCCTGTCATGACAATTCTTTTAGTGTCTTCTCTTTTTCTTCTTACCTTTCTTTTCCTTGTAGCCTTTCTCTTCTTTGCTTCACAGGAGAATCTTGCATGAGTTGTGGCTAGAATACTTAGGTAGCATGTAGCATGAGTTTTGCATGGATGCAAGGCAGACATGCGACAACAGTTTACTCCATTTTTTATTGTTAATGGAACTAACATAGAATTCCTTTCTTAGAACAGTGTTTGGTCTTCAGTTTCTCCTTCTGCACAATGAATTTTCCATGCCATGCTCTACTTAGGGAAAAAAGTTAAAAAAAGCACCAGAAATTCTTCATTATGTGCAGGATTATACTGATATGCACTTTTACATCTCAATGTTTATATCTTGACTGGGGGAGATGACTTAAAATGCATTTCATCAGTGCCTACAAGGTCAATATAGATGGCAGGGCTGTTTGAATTCTGGAGAATGTTTTTGGATAGTATGCATCACAAATGCGTCTCTTTATCCTGTCCCATTTTGGATAATATAAATGGTCTTTCATTTCCCTTGCCTGCATCATTTTGCAAACAGTTTTTTTTGGTTCTTCCCAGTAGGTCTTTTTCAAATATCTATTTAGATGAATATAAAATTGCTTTGCATTCTGCTGTCATCAGGTTTCAAAAGATTGGTTTAGTGTTATGCCAATAGGCCTTTGCTAGTTGTAAGTTATGAAGGCCTTCAAGCAATTACATATTTGATTTAAAAAATTTCCAGTTTAACTTAAGTAAATGCTTTGTAAAGGCCTCCAGAATTGTACTGAATACATGGTATAGTGATTGTCACTTGAAGGCAGGAAATCATAGAAGGCACCAGACAGAATTCTAAATGTGAAAGAACGCATATGTCCATCAATTCTACTCTAGAAACTTAATTGGTAGCATTTAGGAACCTGGCACTGGTACAAATTTGTTATACAGGTTTGGACAATATATGAAAGGTATTGCAAATTAAGAACACCTTGGACTAATTTTCAAACCTTCTTGTCAGAGCAAGAAAATTTTCGAAAACTAGTCGTGTAATTCCAGATCTCTATTTGCATTCCTGGAGCAACAGATGCCATAAATATGTTTTATCTTGTTAGAGAATGTATTTGGATATTTTTAATTACAACAAATGCATCCTGTTTGCATTATGTTTGCTCACTCACTCTATAACACAGGGTTTTGACAAGCAGGGATGTGGTTTGACTGTGGGCAACATCAGTCTTGGCCACAGTTTCAGTTTGTTTGGAATCATTTCAATTTCAACCCCAACATAAAATTGACTTATTAATTCATATCTATAATCAAATATAGTTTTTCATCAAATGGCATTAGCTCAACCACTTAAATTCTTCGACTTTCAAGGAGGAGACTCAGGTTCAAGTCTTACCATGCGATGCATACATAATAGCCAAGCTGCTCTAATACCGCTGTGGTCATGATGTAATACGGATGGGACCTACTTTAATTCTGTATAACCAATCAAAAAAATATATAACAACTTTTCAACTAAAAATGAAAAAATTGATGACTCTTAATGTTGAAGATCATGTCCATTCTCAAAGCGTATATGAAAAATCATGACCACACTACACAGTTTCTTGCTACCTGTGGCAACAGGTGACATCTCTCTGGAAAAACAGACTACTGGATGATACCTAGAATGATTTCAATTTTAGCAGTCTAATGTTTAATCTCTTTTGGGTTGGACTTTTGTAAGTTATATTTGTTCCTTTTTGTGTAATGTTCAGTATGCATATGAAATGAAGAAGGTTCCAACTACCAGGAAGAAAACTATTGGCATGCCAATGAAGACTCTGATAGCTCAAGAAATGTTAAAGGAGGTAGAATCAAAACGCCATACACCTAGTGTTGTAGCACGTCTGATGGGGCTAGATTCAATGCCAGCAGAGTCTATGTCAGTGCAACACATAAAAGCAGGAGAGATCCATCCACAGAAAAAGATGTTTGGGAAGTATCAACAGCAACCTAAGTCACCTCGTGATGCCAATTTTTTCCATAAGAAGTCAAAAGCTCCAAGTAAGCCTCCATCAGTACATCCTTCACCAAATCCTTACGAAGAGGCAGTAGATCGGTGTGATCAGAAGGTACCTACAGGTACTCGTTCACTTCAAGATCATCCTCAAGAACAGCAGCTGCAAGAGTTTAAGAAACAATTTGCAGTCTGGCAAGCACCAAAGTTTCAGGATCATCCAAAGCCTGAAGATCTCAGCATACAGTTATCTGAAAAACAAACAGTCATACATGAACAACTCAATGAGGCAAAGATGGCCCTGATACGTGAAAAGTTTATTGATGCTAAGCGTCTTGCGACTGATGAGAAGCTTCAACAGTCCAAAGAATTTCTGGATGCACTGGAGGTTTTGCAATCAAACAAGGAGCTATTCCTGAAATTTCTTCAGGATCCAAAATCCTTGTTTGCAAGGCATCCACAGGATATACAGTCTACATCAGAAGCTCAAGAAAAACAATTGCCAAAGCCGAGGTCATCAAGCCCAGGAAAAAGAAACATGTTCAAAGAGAAGGATCACAGCAAGGGAAAGACTTCCAAAGAAGAGAATAAAAATGAGAGACGGCTGCAGAGGCAGAAGGGCCACAAGTATTCGGTAGAAGAAGTTCCAGAAGTAAGAGACTTGTCCCCTGACACTTCAATGCCGGTGTGTACCATACATGAACATAATAAGCATTATCCTTCAGTATGTGCAGATGGTAAGAATAGTTTTTCTTCCTTACCAACAAGAATAGTTGTCTTAAAACCTGGCCCAGGAAAGCCCCAGAATTATAGGCCCAGTCCATCCCCAAGCAGCTCCCCACATTCTCAAACTAGCCTCAGAGATTCTGGAGAAAGGCAGAGAGGTACCACTCAAGAATTTCTTCGGGAAGTGAGGGAAAGGCTTAAACTGAGTTTTGTGGAAAAGAAGAAAGGTGATTCTAAGACTACTGAAGGTGGTCTTTATGATCAACCTTGTATTGGGCCTAAGGATCCAAGACACATTGCACAACAGATAGCAAGACAAGTCAGAGAAAGTGTGACCAGAGATTTGGCAACTGACTCGTCTAGGATGGGGGACGCTTCCACATTTTCTGGTTTTTATGGAAAGAAAAGTCTATCGAGCAGATCAATGAATGCTTCCAGAGACATGGACATTGACATTTGCACAGAAATTTCCAAGACAGGTACCAACTATTCATGGGATTATAGAAGCATGTCTAATCACCCAGTGTCATCTTCCCTTAACAAGCCTTCTGATGTACGTAAACATGAAAACCTTGAACCAAGGAAGACTGTGTCTGGAAGGTTCAGGACTTCAAAGTGGGAGGAAGAAGAACAGAAATTAAGGCGTCAGCAATTAAGGCAAATTTCAAATACATTGGAGACTACGTCTGGAAGGGGGAGAACAACACAATGGGAGGAAGAAGAGCAGCTACTAAGACGACAGCAATTAAGACACATTTCCAATACACTGGGCGAAATGCTTGCTTATCCGGGGAACAAGAAACATGTCTCCCAGTCAAAGAGCTATCTGCAAAATAATAGAGGCAATGCTAGTGACGATGGAACCGATGTATTGTGCTGTGATATGCATGAATCAGGTGGCAAGATTAGAAGGTCAAGTAGGGACGAAATGGATGCTGAGCGGGAAGGCTTTTTAGGTAGTGACATCATAGATGGTTATGGGGATGCTTTGCCTAGGAGTCTTTCAAGGTCCCGGTCCCTCCCACAACCTGCCACAACTTTTGAGAGGTTAAATGATGAGAAAGAAGACAAAGCATCTTGTGTGCACACCAGCAAGGAAGATGAAATTGATCCTGACAGCCAAGGTGGCAGCCTTCCTTCTGAGTGCATCAAGTCCAGGAATGAAAAATCTAGTTTCAAGGATAAAGTTTCAAATTTGAAAGGTAGCTTTTTTCTGAAAGGGCGAAGGTCAAATAGCAAGAAATCACATAGTGTACATACTATGCAACCAAACAATTATGTTGAGATTCATTTTGATAATGAGTGTGATTTACTCCATGAAGAGCCCTACAGTTCAAATAGACTTGAGAACTCAGAAGATCTGCCTGTTCCATCCCTTCAGGCAAACTGTAAGCCAGACGTGGATTGTCCTGGTGTGGCAACTGAACAACTTGCGAGTTCTTCATGCAGCCTACATGGAGCTTCTGTAGGTGATGAAGATTCTGAAGAATGTCTTAACGAAGCATCAAATTTGGTCTCTGCTTCAGCAAAGGACGAAGATAAATTGTCTGATGCTGACTCTGACCGTGTAATTGAGGTAACCTTCATTGCCCTCTTTTCTTTTGAGTAGTTTGCATTCATTTATGCACATGCTTTGTGACCAATGCTTACAAGTTTTTTTACAGCTGACGCATTTGAATGACCTTACTTTCAATATTCATTTGCAGGAAGTTGCACCTGAAGATCACCAACAAATTCTTCCATCTAGTAGTCCAACAAAGGGGCTAAATGTAAATGAATCCAGTGCTTCTGGAAACCATGAGAAAGGTGAACAACCGAGTCCAATATCAGTTTTGGAAATTCCTTTTGAAGAAGATACTTTCCAAGAAGAAACTCCCAGCCTTAAGAGGTTTGAGGAAATAAGTTCCAATCTTCAAGGTAGGCAAATGAGAATACTGCTTTTCACATTCTGGTGATTAAATTCTGATCTTCAGTTTACTGCAGTTTATATGTTTCTTTGCTATTGCTTTTGAACAGTTGGGAGTGATTATCTGATTTATATTTGTTGATTCTAATTTACACGTTTTATCTTATAGATTTGCGGACACGTCTTCACCTTCTCAAGTTTGATGGCTCTGAAAATCTCCAGCATAACTCTGAAAATGTTTTAACAGGGGAGGCTACAGTATTGGAGGACCATGATATGGAAGAATTTGGCATTTATGGTGAAAAGACATGTGATTCACCTTCCGAGGCAGCAATTTCACCTGCATCAAGATCTGCATGTCCTGAAATTGAGATTATGGATGTTGGATCTGTGATGCTAAATAGTGTTTTATGTCCACAGGAAAAATGGGCTGATTTACAGTATGTAAGGAATTCCCTTGTTGCTTCTGGATTCACTGGCAATGCTGATGCAATTTTTGCAAAATGGCACTCACCAAACCATCCAATGGATCCCCATTTATATGAGAAATTACAAGATAATGATCTGAGCACAGCAGATTCTGTTTCTGAAAGAGAGAGAATTGAGTCACAGCAGCATCTCCTTTTTGATTGCACAAATGAAGTGCTGCTGGAAATACTAGGGCCATTTTTTTACCCTTGTCCATGGGTGAAACCATCAAAAGGGAAGCTTCAGCATGTTATTCCAGTCAGTAATCGGCTTTTGGAGGAGACATGGAGAAAGCTTTCTAATCTTTACCCGCAATCAGGGATGGACTATACCTTAGAAAATATTGTGGCAAAGGACATCAACAGAGAAGGAACCTGGTTAGAGCTGCAAGATGATGTTGAAACGGTAGGAATGGAATTGGAAAAATTAGTGTTTGATGATTTGATTGAAGAGATTTGCTGTGATCTAATCAATATATAGGGAGCGTCTTATATCTAAGGCTTGTAAAGTAGAAGGGTTTTTCTTCACTTAATGAATTCAATAGATCCATTTCTTTACTGAGGTCTCTCCCCTCAGCCATTGGAAGGTGAGTGTATAGAGCTCATATTTGTATGAAGTTTCAGACGTATGCTGTCTTGTTTGCAGGGTGGGTTGTTCTAGAGAAAACGAATTGTTTGTGAATAGGTTGCAAATTGGATATTATCTTTGTACAATAATAATATGTGATAAATCATATATTACTAGTGTCTTCTTCTGTCACTTCCTCTCTGCAGGGTGCCAGATCCATCCTTTGAATCAAATGGAAAATTCTATTCATAAATCAAAATAAATGATTTTCTATGAAAGGATATCTGAATAACATCGTATGGTTGCTTTGTATATGAAGTGATTGGTTTGCCCTAGTACATGTCTAAATAATTCCAATTTCTAATTGTCAATATGGAGAATAACATCGTATGGTTGCTTTGTATATGAAGTGTTTGGTTTGCCCTAGTACATGTCTAAATAATTCCAATTTCTAATTGTCAATATGGAGTGCAGCACGCTGCAATCATTACTGAACAGTATGCAATATAGTCTCATTGTGGTCATACATTCAGAGAAGAAAGCTATAATGTGAGCACAAATGTTTCATGAACCATTGGATACTTCGTGTCTACTATTTTGCTGGCATTGAGGGGGCATACAAATTTGTAGGTGGCAGAGGAGATTCCATAAAACATCCTTAATTTTATAAGAAAGTGGATTACAAATTGTCATTAATGGAGTAATATCTTAGCTTTTATTTTTTTTAAAGTGATATTATAGGTAAAGCTTAATATAAATGTTTTATTATACTGGATTTAGAGGCATGTAAAGTTAAATCCATAAAACCTATAGCATTTTCCACATTTATATGTTTCACATATCAAATCATATATTTATAAAATGTATATACTTGGTATAATCTATAATATAATAATTGTGGCTTATATTAATAATATACCAAAATGGTATTAAGACCAATTATGTGTCAACATTTTGCCGTTCTTATATATTCTACTTGCCATACCAACTACATTTCACAATTCATAATATGATCCATAAATGAGAAGTAATGTTTAACCAACCAAAAAAAAATTAATTTTTTGAGGTCTTGCACATGGATAATTCCATCATATTATGGATGCATATCAACATATTCATCTTTCTACATAGTGCACTAGATTGGTCCTTGAAACAAAGACCACTATTACATCCTTACTATAAATTTTCAAACCCACTTTCAACTTGCTTTGTCCTTGGACTACCTATTGTCTCTTCAATGCGAAATATGCCCTCCTCGAGTTGACAATCCTATGATTGTTTGGCGTCCCCATAATGGTGTGTCATCTTCCTCATTTTTAGCAATTGACTCCTCCACGAGGGTTTTTCTTGATTACTTCCCCATTTCTTTGCGTAGTTCTTTATACTTCTTATCTAGTGAGACTAAACTTGTTTAATTGTTCAACAATAAGTCTTAATCCTCCATCAAGCCATTATATAACATTCTTTTGACAATTTCCTAATGGACATATCTTCTTTGCCAACCTCCACCACAATATTGGTAGAGTCCATTATAGTGATGAACGATAATGAGGGCCTCTATTGAAGGCATCCAATTATAGTAATGACTATTGAGATTGGAAATGTAGTCCATGCCACCCTTTAAGTCAAAAAAATTAAATTCTTCTTTTCCTATGGGCAAAATAAGGCATATCATAGTAAATATCATCCTCAAACCACCCTCATAATCCTTAAAGATGATGAAGTTATTTGTAAATGACTAGCTTACCAACCACTTATTCTCCATTAGCACCATGTCTGCAAAAGTATCTTTATCCTTGTACTTCGTTAAAATGGCTCAGGTTATAGTCACCTTCCAATCCCCATTCTTCTATTCTTTGGAGATTAAGTTCACCCCACATGAATACTCCATCAAATTTCTTAAAACTTGTCCGTCCTTGGGACACTCATCGAGGTCTCTTTGTCTTCCACCATTTTGCCAAATTTGCAACACAATTGTGCCAAAATTAATCCAAATCACCTTGGGGTTTGAGTTCACATACACCACCATTGGGTACAATGATTGCCTTAGGTGTTATGAATACACCTCTTCTTTTCACTCTAGGTCTCCATTTGTCATGTCCCTTGATTATTCTCCACATTGTTTCTTTCTTTAGACCTGCATTGTTTGCCTACGATGGTTACTCTAGACAATCCTTTTTTAGCTAGTAGGCTTCTTGTAGTAAGGCTTATCGAATGTCTACTATCATTTCCTCGTTCGTTACACCTACCATCTACCCCACACCTTGATTGTAGCATAGCTTTCTATTGTTGTTTATATAAAGTATTATTGTCTATTTAGATTTAGATATTAAATCTTTTGTACTTTAGTTTAATATGTTTTTTTTCATTGGCCATTTAGGAGTTCTATCCAATTATATTTGTCTTTAACTTAATTCGTAGTTGTCCTCGTCATCACAACATTATCCTATTGTTTTAAGCCATTATTATATTAAAATAATAAATAATAAAATTAACAAGATGTGCTTAACCTTTCCAAAAATTCTAGATGAATTGGAAGACTAGTATTGAATATGCCAAAACAAAGTTGCAACCTTATTCACAAGTTGCGTGGTCCAATTCAAGTTTGACAAACTTAAAATTTGAAAACTATAAAGTTTTGAAAGTTTTGAAGCCTATTTAATACATGCCTTAGGGTTACAAACTGGAAGATCGATACTCCCAAAGAGATTGTTTCATACAAGATATATTAAAAAATTTGCCAGCTAAATATGCATGTCCTAATCTCCTTATTACATTATTTAAGTTAGAAAATATTATGACCCCCCTTAATTTAGAGGAGTCCAGGCTCTTGCTATTAGCTCTGGTTCTTGGCTCTAGCTCTCGCTCTTGGCTTCTGGCTCTGGTTGCTTTGGCAATTGACTTTGGTTGAGTTGGCTCTTGGGGAAACACCTCTAGAGTCGCCTTTGGATCCACCTTCGGATTTGCTGCCTCTAAGTTTGTTTCCATTGGGTTACCTCTTGGTCAGTTATTGGGTTTGTCACCTCTAGGTCTGCCTTTGGGTCTATCGCCTCTAGGTCAACCAATGAGTTTGTCCCCTTTAGATCTACCATTGGGTCTATTGCCTCTGGGTCTATCACCTTTGGGTCATCCATTAGGTCTGTTAGAGTATATCTTAAGTTCCACGAGGATATTCTGTTTGGAGTTATCACTCTTGCATGAGGTTGGTAAACTCCTAGTTGTGATTAGATCAAATCTATTGGGTTGTTGTAATCCAATGACTCACAATGATCAACTTTGCTATATATGCAAAGTTGATCTTATGGAATAATCAATCAACACTTGATATTTTTGTGATGCTTTGCATGTCTAATTTCTTGGTCGTTAATATTGTCTTTCAATATTTTCAACATGGTACCAGATCAATGTTAGATTTTGCAAACATTCCATTTTTTTTCAAGATCTGGTTCAACCTGTTCATTAACGTCTTATTTGAATAAAACGTTAGTGAAACAATTTTTTTTTGGTGAATGTATTTGTTTCTACATTTTTTTTCAGCATCTACAATTCTGGCCAGATTGTTGGTTTTTTGTGGAAGACAACTTTTTATTTTCATCAAAAATACTACACACATTTTGTTCTTTTTTTTTTCAAATCTTTTGCACTTGCAAATCTACTTGCAAATCTATGAGCAAATAAAAAGGAGAATCTTTGAAGAAACTGTTTTTTCTGCGTGGTGTATCCGACGGAGTACAAGCCACAAAAGAGACTGCCATGACGAAGTACAAGGGTGCTTCTTGGAAACCCGCTCAAGAAAAAGTGATGAAAGTCATTTTTTCTTTCATCGAGTGGCGCCATCGAAGCACATACTTATTTTTGTAGTGAAGCACTAAAAGAAGCACGATGCTTGTGGTGGTGTTATTCGGTGGAGCGCAAGCGGACAAGACCTTTTTGATATCTGAGGCGTGTGGAATTGCCCTGGTCATCATCATTTTCTTTGAAAACCAAGGCGATCTGTGTAGGTGTTTTCTGCCTTAAGCAGAAACGTCTTCATGAGGCAAAAATTGATCTCGTTGAGATCGCGGACATGCTCACAGGAGCATCTAGTAAAGGCAGCAAATTTAGTGGTCAACTACTGCAAATATATGCTCACCATCGATACAAAAGTATTTGTACCAAAGAGCAACACCGTCAAACCACGTGCGTCCTCTCTGAAATCTGACGCACGTGGAAATTGCACTAGTTATGCATCATTTTCATTGAAACCCAAGGCACGTGAAATTACATCATTCGTGTCAAATGTTTCACTAAAAGAAGGCAAGGAAGCTCGTTTGGTGTGCCAGTTCAACGTAGTGCATCCCGGACTGCTCGTCATCGGTGGTGAACATATTCATTTGTTCATATCAATAGCCGTTCGTGCTAAATCATGACAATGGGAGCCGATGAACAAGCAGTTTATTAAAATTCTTCTCGTAACGTTCATCTTCTGATCGACTATATTTCCTCTAACATTTGCTCTACAGAGTATGCAACATTCGTGATCGTTTCCCACCTTTGTTGTTCTTGGAAAAGCTCAACTAGCAAGCAATTTTTTGCAGCAGTCATCGGGTGTTCTCTTGGAGAAGCAACGCCTAGCAACAAGTGATCTGTCTGAGGCCAACGATTTCCAGAAGATAGAGCCCAACCAATTTTTTCAAGAACTGTGATCGTTTTGTTTCTCTCCTTGTCGTTCGAAGCTCACCGCTGAAGCTGCGCCCAACCAACAATTTTTGTAGCAGTCATCAGATGTTCTCTTGGAGAAGCAGCGCCCAGCAAAAAGTGATCTATCTCAGGCCAGCGATTTGCAGAAGACAGCGCCCAAAACAGTTTTTAGAACTGTGATCGTGTTGTTTCTCTTCTAGTCATTCAAAACTCACCGTTGCTATATAAAGTTCAAATTCAGGCTAACATCTAGGCTGTTAAAATATGGCCTTTGGTCTGCACTCAAAATGAGGAGTGTTCTATGTTATATTTGCATCTCAATACTTCTGTAATACTTGTGAAAGGCCTCCATATTGTAAAACTCATTATTTTTGAGTTTGTAGAAACATCACTTCTCTAAAAGTCTGTTACAACAAGGCTCATCTTCTAAATTGTAAGAGAATGAAATCATTTTTTTTGGGATGTCTTGGTGCTATTTTTATGCACCATTTGTTGCTTGATTCAGGGGGATCTTGATCTTGCTGCTTTTCTCTTGCACCTGCTTCAAGAGTTCTTGTTGCTGCATTTTATCTTGTTGTTTTTTCTTTTTGCACCTGATTCAGGAGTTCTTACTGCTGCATTTGATCATCTCTTATTTAGCAAAATGAATTCTTCAACACAAAATATGATTGATCCACTCACTCCACATAATTATCATACCTGGAAACCAAGGATGTTGAATCTAATTGCACAGAAAGGTCTCTCCCATCTGCTAGAAGAGAAACAACCTGAGTTTGAAAAGGAATATGAAAAATTTATTCATAAAGGAAAATTATATGAGACAATGGGAATGATAAGCATGAATGTAAGTGAGAGTTTATGGTTTCACATTTCTGAGTGTAAAACTCCATTTGAAATTTGGGATAAATTAAAAACATTATTTGGTAAAGTAGACCAAATAAGATCTATGCAGATTGAAGCAGAATTAACAACATTATCATCTGATGAGTACAACATAATTGTGGATTTTCTAACAAAATTTAAAGAACTTCTCACTAAATTGAAAGGAAGTCGAAAAATTAAAATAGATGATGAGTGTAACTATCTTATTTGCCTTTCAAATATTTGCAACAACTTTTCTCTCAATTATGGATGCCCTTGGCACAAATTTGACAATGCCCACATTAGAAGAATTTTGTGATAGGCTCACTAGAGAAGAAATGAAGCTCTCCAAATATGAGACCTCCCCCTCTTCATCCAAAGCATTGGTAGCTTCCAACTCAAAACAAGATAGATTAAAAAAAAAAGAAAAAGCACCTGTAACTTGTACCCATTGCAAAAAAGATGGTCATTCAGTCAAGAAATGTTGGAAAATGTTACAAGAATTAGAAGCAACAATGAAGGATCATAAAATTGATATCAAAAAACAAATAGGCAAATCCCTAAATGTTAAAGGTAAATCTAACAAGTCTTATTCAAAATATTGGGTTCTAGATTCAGGGGCTACTCATCATATGACTTCCTCAAAAAGGTCATTTGCTTCTCTTTCCTCAAGTTCCACTTTCAGTATTGAAGTAGGGGATTCATCCTTCATTCCTGTCAAAGGCAAAGGTGACATTCTCTTAGATGGTGGATGCATAAATGATGTGCTTTATGTTCCAGATATATCTACCAATCTTCTTTCAGTCTATCAAATTTGTCAATCTGGGACAAGGAAAACAATTTTGTTCACACCCACAAGAGTGGAGATAAGAAACTTGCAGGAACCACATTCCCTTATAGCCAAAGGAGAAATTGATCATAATGCTTGATTATATCACTTTGGAGGTTTTTATGACACTACTCAAGCTTCCTGTTTTGTTGCTCATGCAGATCTTGAGAGCAAACTCTGGCATGAAAGATTTGGTCATATCAACTATCAATACTTAAAAGAATTAAGTACTCATGATATGGTACTTGGTTTACCAAAAGTATCTTCTGTTGATGATATTTGTCATGGTTGTGCTCTTGGAAAACAACATCAAGATCCTTTTCCCCAAAGTCAATCCCAAAGAACCTCTGCACATTTGGAACTCGTGCATAGTGATTTAATGACCTTCCCACATCCCTCTTTCAATAGAGCTAAATATGCTTTGACATCCATTGATGATTTTTCAAGATGCACGTGGGTATATTTTCTTAACTACAAAAGTGATGTCTTCTCTCACTTTAAAATCTTTAAATCATTGGTTGAAAATCAGGCATCTTGCAAAATCAAAAAGCTTCATACTGATAATGGAGGAGAATACTTCAGTAATGAGTTCTCACATTTTCTTTCTACTCATGGAATTATTCATCAACATATTGTACCACATAATCCTCAACAAAATGGTGTGGTAAAGAGGAAAAACATATCCTTAAAAGATATGACAAATTGTATGCTCCACTTAAGGGATTTTTCAGCTATATTCTGGGCTAAGGCAATTAACTGTGCAAATTTCATTCAAAATCACACACCTCACAAAGCTCTCAAACATTTAACACCAGAGGAGGCATGGTCTGGATCTAAACCTGATGTCTCATTTTTCCAAATTTTTGGGAGCAAAGCTTGGGCCCACATTCCAAAGAAAAAGAGAAAAGCCTTAGATAAAAAGAGCAAGCAACTTATCTTTGTTGGCTATCATGAAGATATGAAAGCCTATAGGCTCCTTGATCCAACTACTCATGAAATTTTCTTTCATAGAAAGTCCAATTTGATGAAAGATACCCATCTCCAGATCCTCAACCATCTTCACCAACATTGATTCCATAACACCTTCCTCTTTTTTTGAGCCTCAATTTGATGAAGAACCTATACTTGAAAATCCTACACTAGAAGCTCCAATTCCTGCCACTCCTATCACAGTTCCTTCAAAAATACCAAAATGGGCCCGCACCACTGTACAAGAGGCAACATCTTTCATCCAAGACCTTCCACCTACTAGACTTGCTCATTCCTTGGGCATTGGCCTTGTCCGTCAGTCAGTTTCTAGTTATCCATAGTCCTTTTCATAGGCAAATGGAATAAAAGAGTGGGATGATGCCATGGAAAATGAATATTCTTCTTTGCTAAAAAATCACACTTGGGATTTGGTTCCTCTTCCTAAGGGAATAAAATTGGTTCATTATAAATGGGTTTACTAAACAAAGTATGCAGTAGATGGATCCATTGACAAGTACAAAGCTCGCTTGGTAGCTAAAATTTTCTCACAGATTGAAGGTATTGATTACACAAAGACCTTTGCCCCTGTTGCCAAGATGGATTCTATTAGGCTTGTACTTGCACTTGTTGCATCACAAAAATGGCCTATTTTCATATGGATGTGAAAAGTGCCTTCTTGCATGGTGATCTACAAGAAGAAATCTATATGGAACAACCTGCTGGTTTTATTCAAGATTCTTCGCTTGTTTGTAGATTGAAGAAGTCACTCTATGGTCTCAAACAGGCTCCTCAAGCTTGGTATGATAAAATGGATTATTTCCTTCTCTCCACCCGATTTTGCTCACTGTGAGTCTAATAATACAATCTATATTTGGAGGAATGGAGAGGACATCACCATTATTGTTCTCTATGTTGATGATTTACTTCTCATTGGTATTTCCAATTCTCACATTAAGACTATTCGACACTCCCTTTCTGAGAGATTCAAGATGGCGGATCTAGGTTTGACTCATTACTTTCTTGGGTTTTAGATCACTCAAACAAATTCAAGAGTTTCATTATGTCAGCAAAAGTACACTCTAGATATTCTTCAACAGTTTTAGATGGCTGATTGCAAACCTTCACCTACGCCCTTCTAGTCTGGGGTCACTTTGACTTCCTCCTACACTTCACCTCTTTGTGATGCTACTCTGTATAGATAGTTAGTAGGGAGTCTATTGTATCTCACTCATACTCATCCTGATATTTCCTATGCTGTTGGTTTGATATCTCGATTTTCTCAAACCCCTCATATCAGTCATTAGCAGGCAACCAAGCAGATTCTTCGCTATTTGTAGGTCACTACACTTTTTGGTTTATTCTATGACAGAGGTTCTACAGAGTTGGTAGGTTACACTGATTCATATTGGGCAGGTTCAATTGATGATAGATGTTCCACCTCTGGTTATGTTTTTTGTCTTGGTTCTTCTCCTATTTCTTGGTCATGCAAAAAATAAAAGGCCATTGCATTATCATCCATAGAGGCAGAGTACAGAGCGGTTGTTTTAGCCAATCAAGAGGCTCTTTGGCTTTGTCAAATTTTGGAGGAGTTTGATTTCTTCCATGATTAGCCTATAGTACTTTGGTGTGACAACCATAATACAATTCATATTTCTCGCAATCCTGTTGAGCATCAGTGTACCAAACACATTGAGATCCACATGCACTTCATTCAGCAACACATTCAAGATGGAGATCTTAGCTTGGAGTACATTCTAACATGACACAGATTGTAGACATATTCACCAAACCTTTTGCTTCCCCATGCTACATTCAGCTGTGTGAGAGACTTGGTGTAAGGAAGCTGTCCTAGGGTTATGTTAATGAGGAAATCTTACTCTCTCCACTCTCTTATCTTATTTTTCTTCTTTATATTTTTGGAAGATGGTTTTTTCCCATGGGGTTTTTCATCATATCTCCAAAAATATCTTTTGGTTATATTGTGCATGAATACCTTATCAAGCCTAGTTGTCGGTACTCATTTTTGTGGATATGCCACTTGTTTATCTTACTGTTATTTGTTGTTATTTCACTTACTCCTAGTATCACTTAAGGGGGGTGTTAGAGTATATCTTAAGTTCCACTAGGATATTCTATTTGGAGTTATCACTCTTGCATGAGGTTGGTAAACTCCTAGTTGTGACTATATCATACCTATTGGGTTGTTGTAATCCAACGACTCACAATGATCAACTTTTCTATTTATGCAAAGTTGATCTTATGGAATAATCAATCAAAAATTGATCTTTTTGTGATGCTTTGCATGTCTAATTTCTTTACCGTTAATATTGTATTTCAATCTTTTCAACAGGGTCAACCACTGGGTTTATTGCCTCTAGGTTTGCCATTGGGTCTACTGCCTCTGGATCATCCAAGTATGTCAAGTACACTTAGAGTACTTAAGCAATAGTGGGATTGGCCTCACTTTGCTTCTTCAACTATGAGTGTCCTTATGGTAACCTTCTCATCCTACTAGAATTTCATGAATAACAGGTTCCTACAACCGCTAGGTGTAATAGAGTAGATTACTACTTACAAGGTTCACTCTATTCTCTCATGTGTACTATAGTATTTATCCCATTCAATGTGAACTCATCACTTGCATTGTATTGCGAAGGTGTCGGTCTCCACTGAAAATGCACATTTTAAAATCATTGAATTTTTCAAGAAAGGTGAAGGTGTTGGACTTTGCCAAAAATACACTTTTTACAATCATTGAATTTTATTACACAGGTGAAGGTGTTGGACTCTACTGAAAATGCACCTTTAGCCATATTAGACTATCAAATTTTGGAAAATCATGTCAAAAAATGTTTTCAACGAGTATATATAAGCTTATGTTAGGACGTCATTCTAAAATTATTATGTAATGACCCCCTTTCTAATGCAGATACCCTATTATAATAATTTTTTGTAATGGTATGTGGCAGTTGAGGCACCTAGACAAGTGGGACCATTTCATGTAACCGTTATAAAGAATATAATTGTTTGTTAATAGAAGGATGACACTTTCCATGTAAGCCAACTCTTGAGCATTAGGTTAGGGATGCATGAAATGTATCTTTAAAAGACAAGGGGACATACACAATTGTATATTTTTGCATATTGAATAAAAGAATTGAAGGAGGTTGCCCCATCAAAGAGGCCCATGATTTTGTATTATGATTTGTGAGATTAATATGTATTTCTGCATTTACATTTCGTATTGCAATATTCTATTCTTTCATAAATTACTACTTTTATTGCAATATTTATGTGGATGTGTTTATTTTAATTAGAATGTTCCTAACAAGTGGTATTAGAACACTTTCCAGGGACGTGTTCCATTGGGATTGCAACAATTGTTGCCCTACCATTTCGATTATTTTTTTGAATTTAGCGAAAACCCCCTTGCAGGGCCACCTTGGTCTGAGAAACCACGACCAGGGAGTTCTACACCATCAAAATCACCCGAGAGTCACGCCCAACCCTGACCGCACCAACATTATCAACTAGATTTTGGGTACCCAATGTGCGTTTGGTAGGGTGGAGATTTGAACCAGGGACCTCCCTTGGAGGATTGCCCTACCATCTCTAACTCATCTACAACATGTGGGTATGCCATTTCGATTGTTAGGTATAAAATTTTCGTGTTGTTATTTTTTTGTTTATTATTTTATTCAAAAGGAAAAACCAACATTTTTTTTTATTTTAGTTTGCTAGGCTGGAAACCTTGTACTAGGGGTTTTAAAATATCATAGAGGATCTATCGTTATTGGCTAAGCTAGATTACCCATAAAGCATCTAGTGAAGTAAGGGTGATCATGCTCCAATACTTAGGCCTCAAACAACACTTGTATACGGAATTGAGCTTCCACATATCTTTGGGTATATCAAGAAACCCCCTAAGATTATGAGAAACATTTAGCCCTAGGAAGATTTTTGACTATGTATTTTTCATAGTGCATTGAACATAGCATTTGGAAAGATCACCCTCTTGTACTGTTAGAGAGGCGAGTTGTGTGCTCAAGGGTATGCATGGAATCCTTCTTGAGTAGTGGCTTGAAATATTAGTCCGAGAACTATCATTCGTCGTTGTAGTATATAGAGGGCTATGGACAATACACTCTTTGACCTATAGTACCCTATTTCCATAAATGTTTTTCTTACATGCCAAAAGCCCTACCACAAATGCTAGCATACTGAAGGGACAACACTATCATAGAATTGATTGAACAAAAAAAATAGATGAAAGAATTAGTGGTGAAAGTAATAGTCAAGATAGGGCTTGCCAGTAACAGTCAGGTGTCATTTTAGTTAGCGCCATAGTTAGTAACTGTCAAGATAGAGTTTGTTCCTATAGTTTTGAGTTACATAGTAACAGTTAAAATAGACTTTGACCGTACAATTGATAATTACTATTGGAAATTATAATAGTTAGGGTATTTTTCAGAAATAAAGTTTGCTAGGATAGTTGTTAGAAACAGTGAGTTACAAAGTCAGACAAAACAATTGTTAGTAATGGACATTGTAGAGCCTGTTAAGGGGTTGTCGAATTAAAGTCAATTTTATGAGTGAATAGAGACTCCAAGAGAAAAACATACAACACTTGAAGTCTGGGGTGGCAAAAAACATTATTATGGGATATAGCTCATTGTGATCATATCATCGAGCTAATCATTTTGGTACATAGCCTCCATGCACTTTTTATAAGGTTTCAAAAAACATCATTGTGAGATCTAGCCCATTACATTTGTCTTCTCGAGCTGATCATTTTGATATATAACACCCAAACACTTTTTTAGCTCATTACTAAAAATAATAACTCCCAAAATAACACTTCTATTTTCAGTAAGTTAGTGGGAGTGGTCCCAATCACATATATATGGCTTTTGGGACTAGAGGATCAATGAAAGAGTTAGAAAAAAAAATATATGAAACAATAAAACTACTCACTCGGTAACCTATAAAGTGAATGTCCCACATTGGACAGAAGTTTCAAAGATAAAAGATCACATCAGATTATTAGAATTAACCAACTTAAATCCAAATATAAAATCAAGAAAAATTCTTAAAAATTGAAGAGAGATTAAGAAAAACACCAAAGGTGTTCGAGCATCTTAACACTGAAGGATCGTGTGGCAATTCAATCAATAAAGAGAAAGAAGTCAATAAAGAGAAAGAAGTCTCGTTATATTTTGACGCATATATGCCTAAATTAAACTTTAATGGAAAAGACGTTGATGGTTGGTTGTGTCGAGAAGTTATATACCATAACAATTTGGATGATGCCTTCCATCTTGTTGCATCTTTTGGAGCTGCTTGCCTCCTCCATCCAGTCATCGACCACGATGGCTACGTGTTAGAGATTGTCATCGTAAGCCTTCGAAAACACACACCAAGAATTGATATCGATGCTCTCTTAGGGAGACAAGGCTGGTGTTGCTTGACTGCCTTGTGGTGGCTCTATCGGGAGTCTACATGGCAATTCCAAGAGCAGAACATGTCTCCTATGATAGCCAATAAGGTGCTTGTGGTTAAGATGGTGTAGGTCTGATCTACCTTGACAGGTTTCAAATTGTTCGATCTACCATGTCAGCCCCATACAACACACTTTCACTGCACTCTCCTTCATCGGGAAAGAGGCCCCTTAGACTTTACGTAAGAACTTACGCTGATATTTAATATATATTTTAGTGTTAAAAATTGGAAGATCAATTTATGTAAGATATATAAAAATAATCTCTCAATTAAATATGTCTTAGTAATAATAATGAGTGCACAAGTTGGTATGAGGTGATGCAACTCCTATTCAAATTATATAGGTTTACCATAAATCTCATAGTTTACCATAAATCTTTTTGTAGTTACAAGATTATTGTAATGGTAAAGGTTTTGGCTCCTCTTTGAGAGGTTCAAGGTTCAAACCCCATTTAGTATGAGGGGACCATAACCTCTCATAAAAACATGTATAAACTCATTGAATTTTTAAGGGTGAGTGCGTAGCCGTGTGAGGTGGCTAGTTGAGGATCATGGTGCGGATCCACACATTGAATTTTTAAGGGTGACTATGTAGCCGAGTTGGTGTGAGGTAGTTAGTTGAAGATCACGATGCTGATCCTTACATTGGTTTACCATAAAACTTTTGTAAAAACCCATGCTTTACCCTAATCGAGTTGGTGTTAGGCGTCCAGCTGAGGTAAACCATAAATCCTTCTTAAAAACCCGTGCTTTACCCTAACCGAGTTGGTGTGAGGCATCCAACTGAGGTCCATGATCCATATCGTAGGTCCATTCAACTCCGATTCATTTTTTTATCTGCTTGTTATAGTGTATTGATAAATTTCGTGGATGCTGGTAGAGGAAAACCCGTGCTTTACCCTAATCGAGTTGGTGTGAGGCGGCCAGCTGAGGTCTATGATCCGTACCGTAGGTCCATGCCAGCCGAGGTCTATGATCTGTACCATAGGTCCATTCGACTGTGATTCAATTTTTATTCTGTGGTGTAGTGGTAAATGTCCTAGGTGCTGGTAGAGGTCAACCCAAGTTCCATTCCCCTGCCTCCATCCTGTAGATATGTGGCATAGCTGAGAATGTCCTATGTGCTGGTAAAGGTCGATAGGGCTCAATTTCTCCTACATCCACCCTCTTGATAGGTGTCCAACCCCCTTTAAAAATCATGTGTTTACCTTAAACATTTGCCTCTTTGAGGAGGTCCAAGGTTTAAACCCTTGCATACTTAAAAGGGGATAGATTGGATAGTAATGGTCAAGTGTTTGTCGATTGGTTACCCCCGTTCAATGCTTTGTAGGGTTGGGGTCCCGTTAACTGTGTTTTAGATTGGATAGTAATGGTCAAGTGTCTGTCGATTGGCTACCCCAGTTTGATGCTTTGTAGGGTCGGATCTCGTTAACTGTGCTTTAACCAATAGACTTAGGGTTTATAAAGATAACACATTCATGACGTTACTAATTTCCCTAATAATCTATAATAATATAATAAAATATATTATTTTAACGATTGTATATAATAATTTAATTGTAAATAATTTTCTAATTATTATTAAGTTTTGTTGTATAACTTAGACATTTTAAAACATATACTGTGAGATAACTATAAATCAGACTTAAAAAAATAATAATTAATCTATCACAATACAAATATAACCAATAAATTATCTTAATACATAAATATAAATAATTTATATAAAATTTGATTGTTGGAAGAGAAAAAAAATTAACACTCTTTAAGACAAAGTAAAAGTTTCTTGCAAGAAAGTGAAGCTATCAAATGCATTTAGAGACCGCTTGTCTTCACATGTGAGAAAATATTTTTAGTTGAATGATACAAAATTAGAATTCTAACTGATCCAAACTTAAAACTCTAAGTCAAGGAAAAGTTTAATTTAGAAGAACAAAATACATAGAATTGGAAGCAAAATAAATAAATAAATAATAATAATAATAATAATAATAATAATTACTTGCAAAATAGAATATATTGTTAGCAATTTCTTACACATAAGATGAAAGAATAAATTGTAAGGCTAATAATTTTTGTAAAGATATGTGCAACTACAACATTTCATCCATTATTCATGCTTTTACAATTAGAGGTGCATCCCCTTTATACAAGAGGATATCGTAGAACCAATCAAAAGGTGTAATCTTATAAAAAGAAGTGGCCTCAAATGACTGTTCAAATTCTTCATCAACAATTTGTATTTTCAATGTCCAAAGTTTGGAGTCTAGAGTGAAGATGTAGGCATGTGCCATTGGTCAAAATATCGAGTGTGTTGGTGCCCAAAGCTAGCATTAGTGCCATGCACTGAGTTAGAGCCAAGAGTTCGTTCCGTACACTAAGAAGTCATAACGAGCATCAAACTTGTCGGTTAACATAGTCCCAATGCCATGATCATAGAGCAACCCCTATTTTACTTGGCTCATTCATCCTTTCTTAATAAGCAAAGGTCCCCCATTACTCCTAGTTCAACCTATGCACATAGAATAACCAAAAAAAGAAGAAAAGACAAAATATATACACAAATGTGGATTAGTTATGCTCAATGACGCCCTAGGACCATGAAGGGAACTCTTGTATATCAATTTTTATCAATCGGTTACATGTGATTGAAACGGGTGATATTGTAATAATTTGGCAATTATGCATGTATCACTTAACAATATTCGAACATGAGTCTCCTTGAAAATCAAGGAATATAACCAATTGAGCCAATTCCATTTGATTGTGCATCGGTTTTTGATATTAGGTGCCAAAAGCAAAATTTCACCTGATTTCTTGTGGGTCATTCCTCTTGGTGATCAAGTTATCCTACCTTGATCACTCTATATATTTGAATGGATTGCTTTATGGTGGTTTTAGTCCATGTATCAACAATTTTTTCCTTCTTTGTTATTACTACAATGTCTAGATTCAGTTTTTCAATTTCCAATTATTCTAGACAGAGTCAAACATAGGTGGATGATGGGGCTTGAGAAGCTCAACCTTGAAGATTAGATGCAAACCAAGATAAAATGAAAGATTTAGTTCAAAAACATTCTTAATAACATTCTTGATGATGGTATATGATCCATAACTAAGAGGTTTACAAGTCTCTATTTTTGAAGGCACAATTACAGCTTATCTCCAACTTTGAATTGATATGGGACCCATTGTTGGTCATGATATTACTTGTATTTCCTATTTGTCTTCTCCAAATTGTCATGGACCTATTGTTGGATATGTTGAATTTATTCCATTAACTATATTTCCTTTTTTGCTTATTTTTTTCCTATGAGGTGAGTGCTCCATGGGTTACATGGGGAGCCAAGTCAATATGTTCCAAGGGTTGGAACTTAAAACAAATATGAAATGGGCTTTGTTTGGTAGAGTTGTGCAAAGCTTGATTGTACCCATGCTAAATGTATGGAAGGCTCTCAACCCATGTATGCGATTGCCTACTTGTTGGATATCGTTGTCATTAGCCATAAAAAAAAACATTAAGAATTGATATCGGTGCTCTTTTAGGAATACAAGGCTAGTGTTGTTTGATTGCCTTGTGGTGGCTATACGGGGAGTTTTAATGGAAATTTTGGGAGGAAAAAATATCTTCCAAGATATTCAACAAGGTTCTCATGGTTCAAGGTTTCAAATCACTTTGATTGACTATGTTGGCCCCATACAACATGCTTTTGTTGCACTCTCCTTCACCATTGAGTGAAATGCATTAGGAGGGGAGAATCTCCAAAGAGGTGATTCCCTCCTCAGACTTTTGGCAGGAAAGAACTTGCTCTCATACCAAAGATGGTAAATTAACAATTCATTCATTGAGACAACAACCTATTTAATATATGCCTTAGGGTTATATACTGGAATATCGATACTATCATTTCATGCAAGATATATTAAAATAATATCTTAGTTAAATATGCATGTCTTACTAATAATAATAATAATGTAATAAAACATCCTAACAATGATTGTATATGACAATATACTCATAAATATTTTTCTAATTATTATTAGTTTTGTCATAAAACCTTAGACATTTAAAAACATATGTTGTGAGATAACTATAAATCAAACTTAAAAAAATAATAATTAACCTATCACAATAAAAATATAACCAATAAAATATTTTAATATAGAAACATAAATAATTTGTATACAATGGAACACTTGATTGTTGCAAGGAGAAAAATTCAACATTATTTATATTAAGACGAATTAAAAGTTTAAAAGCAAGAAAGTGGAGCTATCAAATGCATTTAGAGACTACTTGTCTCCACATGTGAGAAAATATTTTTAGTTGAAGGATACAAACTTAGAATTCTAACTGATCCAAACTCACAACTCCCAGTCAAGAAAATATGTAATTTAGAAGAATAAAATACATAGAATTGGAAGCAAAATAACAAAAAAATAAAATATTACTTGCAAAATAGAATACATCGTTAGCAATTTCTTACACAATATGAGAAAAAAATTGCAAGGCTAACAATATTTATGAAGAGATGTGCAACTACAAGATTTTATCCATTACTCATGCTTTTACAATTAGGGGTTCATCCCCCTTACACAAGAGGATATCGTAGAACTAGAAGGTGCAGTGTTATAAAAAGAAGTGGCCTCAACCAACTATTCAAATTTTTCAATAGTTTGTATTTTTGATATTCTAAGTTTCGAGTCCAAAGTGAAGATGTAGACATGTGTCATTTCTCAAAATATCATTGAGTGTGTTGGTGCCCAAGGTTGGCATTAGTGCCATGCACTAAGTTAGAGCCAAGAGTTGTCGCCATACATTAAGAAGTCATAACGAGCATTAAACTTGCAGGTTAACATAGTCCCAATGCCATGGCCATAGAGAAACCCCTATTTTTCTTGGCATATTTATCCCTTTTTAAGAAGCAAATGTTCCCCATTACTCCTAGTCCAACCTGTAAACATAGAATAACAAAAAAATAAGAAAAGATAAAGTGTATATACAAATGTGGATTAGCTATGCTCAATGGTAGCCTTGGGCCATGAAGGGGACTCTTGTGTATTGATTTTTTTTATCAATCAATTACATAGGATTGAAACGAGTGGTATTGCAACAATTTGACAATTATTCATTTGGCAAGATTTGAATTTGAGTCTTCTTGAAAATTGAATAATATAACCAATTGAGCTAATTCTATTTGATTGTGCATTCATTTTTGATATTAGGTGCAAAAATAAAATTTTCACTTGATTTCTTGTGAGTCATTCTCCTAGGTGACCAAGTTAATCTACCTTGATCACTCTATATGCTTGAATGGATTACTATATGGTGGTTTTAGTCCATGTATCAACAATTTTATTCTCCTTTGTTGTTGCTACACTATCTAGATTCAATTCTTCAATTTAACTATTCTACTACTACAAAAGAGTCCACCATAAGTGGATGATAGGGCCTGAGAATATCAACATTGAATATTAGATGCAAACCAAGATAAGATGGGAGATTCAGTTTAAAAATATTCGTAATAACCTTCTTGATGATGGTATATGGTCCATAGCTAAGAGGTATACAAGTCTTTGTTTTTGAAGACACAACCGCACCTTATCTCAAACTTTGAATTGATATAGGACCCATTGTTGATCATGGTGTTACTTGTATTTCTTATTTATTTTCTCCAAACTATCATGGACTTATTATTGAATATGTTGAATCTATTCCATAAACCATATTTTATTTTTTGCTTGTTTTTCCCATGAGGTGAGTACTCCATGGGTTACATGGGGAGCCATGTAAATATGTGTTGAAAATAGAGTCTATTCCATCATTTAGGTTATGTAAATGTATCCTCCAAGATACATATCTAGATTACGTCCTGTGCAAGTTATCTAGTTACTTCATGCAATGAAATAAATGCACAAGTGTTAATGTGTAAGTTGTACATGTGAAGTTATCCCTTGCATAGCTAGATAGAGTGTTGGCAAAATATCCTATTTTACCTATACAAGGATGGCCTCTTAGATAGATAGATAGATAAGAGAGTCAGGGGACATAGTCAAATAGTGTAGCTTAGTGTATAGTGTAGTTCTGTGTGCCTCACCATTCCTTGGTGATGGATACAATGTAGATCAGTAGCTTTTTTAATGGAGTGCTCAGTTCCTCCGTAGCTACATTTTAATCCTTTAAATGATTTATATTTTCAGCATACTTCAGTCATCTAGCATATTTACTTTCTTTCATGTTATTTTGCATCTTGTGATTGTTATCTCGCATCTTGTGATTGTTATCTCCCAAGGTTAATTCATAAAAATCTAACAATGGTATCAGAGCCACGGTAGATCTAGTCTATGTATGTCAATAGGGAAACCACCATTCTTGGTTAGCCTGAGAGTTTTATCAAACTGATGTGCCACTATCAAAAGATCTCAGAAGAATCTAGGTGGTAGATTTTGGGAGAGTCACAAAAATATGACTGAAAGGGATATCAGTTTTAGAAAATATTGAGATTATTTTCGTATAGAGTCTTTTCCACAGAGTTGTTATGAAAACTCGTGAAGACTAGGACTTAGCAATCAATCCACTAGATTGACATATCATCTAGTTAATATCATCCAGGTTATATGGAATTTTCTAATTGGTGCCTAAAGTTTCTTTTGTTGCAGGTAATTAATTCTCATAGGATTGAGACTCCTCCTATGACAAAAAGCTAGGAGACTCCAACTTCGTTGCTCGAAGGTCGATGTGCCATCATAATGTAGATGTTAGTTCATTGTGCAAGAGAAGAATACTATGAAAGAAGACTTATAGTGAAGGATCGTGGTGAAGAAAGGAGACTAAAGATATCCATTGTTGGATTGCAAAATTCCATAGTTGAAGAATAGACCATAGAAGCCTTGATAAAAAAAGGCCATAGAAGCCTTGAAGAAGAAGCCACAAAAGTCTTGATACTAAAAAGGCCACACTAAAAAGGCTACATAAGCCTTTATATTGAAAAGTTCATAGAAGCCTTGATACTGAAAAGGTCATATAAGCCTTATACTAAAAAGGCTATAGTAGCCTTGGTATTGAAAAAGGCCATAGGAGCCTTGATATTTAAGTAGGCCATAGAAGCCTTGATCCTAAAGAAGAATTCGAGAAGAATATCTAATTTAAAATTAAACTAAATATTTCAGTACTAATATCCTTGTTGTAGGAACAAAAGATTTAGTGAGTTGGGAGACTTCCTACAAGAAAGTTAGGAAGAGTACCTTCTTCAGAATCAACTCAGCCCTAAAGCAAAATTCAAGAGATCAGGAGAAGATCTCATTGAATAACTTCTAGTCTTGGAAGAAGAAGAAGGACTAGGAGAGTCCTTCTTAAAGCTAGGAGCAACAAAATCAAAAGATCTAGGAGAAGATCTCACCGCCAACACTTCTAAGAGCAGAAGGTTGAATAAAAGGTATCAAGGAAGACCATCATAATCTACCAAATAAAATACCTTATGAAGGTCTCATTGAGCATCCAAGAAAGGCTAGGAGAGCCTCGCTGAAGATCAAGAGATTTCTTTGAGAACTCGTTGGAGAAATCCACTATCTAGGTGAAGTCCCTGATAGTGAAGGACTTGGGACAATTGTCACCATCCGACAAGCCCAAGAGGAGAATTTGGCAAGGAGTGCCAAATCCATGAAGGAGAATTTTGTAAGGAGTGCCAAATTCATGAAGAAGAATTTGGAAAGGAGTGCCAAAACCTAGAGGAAGATCCTGCTTGAAGTTAGAATTCGACAAGAAGACTTGAATACAGAAGAAGCTCACCAAATCTTGGAGATTTGAAGATTACCTCTCACAGCAAGAAGGCACCACTAGAGACATAAACTTATCCAAATCTATAGCAGAAGGAGGAGAACACAAGAGGAGAATAAACCACCAAATCATAGGCTCGTGAAAGAAAGTTCAAGACCATCAATTGGTGAAGGAGTTGTTCAGGACATCGTACTTGAAGCAACAACTTGGTGTTTTTAGACAACAAGGTCTACATCCTCTACAAAGGTAGGATAAGAGCTACAAAAAAGTGCATGCAACTTATGGTGCAAAAATATTCATTAATTGGATTATTTATTAGATTTATTAGAGCACCTGAATTTGGATTAAAGTTGCAAAAAAAGGAAATTAGATTACAATATTCTAAAAGTGCAAAAAGAAACATATTCTTTTAAGGATTCATTTTCACATTTATTAGGAGTTGATTAGATTTCATATTTTCTTCTATCAACTACCTATTATCTATTTTTGAAAAAGAAGACTAAGTCCTACAACATTGATTGTAGTGAAATTGTAGAATAAATCCTAAAGATTTATTTCAGGTTATTCTTGATTAGTTGCAAAACATTAGTAGTACATGACTTTGAGAGTTTATTTGAGTGATAAGGTGTAATATTAGTGCATTAAAAGTGAAGAACTTGTACTACTATACCACTCTCAGAAAGAAAATTAGTTTTGTGTTTCTTGAAAGACACAAAATCTGATTTGTATCAAGTGTCTAAAGACACTATTGAAGCACAAAAATCTGAAACTTGAAGTGGCCAATAGAAGCCACCAAAAAAGGTTAGAATCCTCCAGAATTTGGAGAAGAATCTAACTAACCAAAAATAGAGATAGAATCTTATGAAAGTGAGACTTGGTGAGTCTCAAAATAAAAAAAGCATTACAAAGTTGAATGCAAGGAAAGTGCAGAAAATTGCATTAGTTAAAAAAAACTTCTATCTATTGTTATTGAAGCTTGGATTTGTTATCAAAAGTATCCAAGAAAAAAGGGAAGGGTGTGTCTACTATTTAAATATAACCTCAAACCCTTGTATGGCAGAAAAAATCTACCACAAAACCAGAATTTTAGATCTGGAAATAGAGTGCAAAAGAAGGTATATTAAAAGCCTTATTATACAACATTATAATACATTATATGCACTACTCTAATCTAGTTTTTGATAGCATAAGATAAGATTTGAAGTGCCACAAAAGGGCATATTTTCTATAGGGAAAAAACAACCAACAAAGGCTGAACGTCAGAACTCTTCCTCCCATGTTTAAAGAAGCCACTCAAGGACTTATCTTGGACGTACATACCTACAAAAACAAAGCTCATTTTAGATCATTCAAGAGCTACATTTATGTAGACAAGCGAGTGCATATCAATTCCTAGAAGACATCAAAAAAATCTACAAGAGATTCAATACAATTGAAGACATAAAAGAAAGAGGCAAATGTGTTATTCATGGTCTCTAAATTGGAGAAGACCATCCACTGCATCGAAGCTCCAAATCATCATCCAAGCTCCATAGCACATTGTCTATCCACATGTAGAAAAATAGCTTGCTTGTTGCCCAAGCAACGTAGCAAAGCAAAGGGATTGTGGAGTTATAATCTCCATCTTCAAATATGTTACAAGAATGGATTCCATGCAAAAATAACACTTGGCATTCTGGTCATCATTCCTCTATCAACATTCTGGAAACTTTCATGCAGGAGTTACAAGCAAGGCACCAATACTTAGTATTCTCCACTAGCTTCACACGAGTGCCCATATATTTTAAATTTTCTTCAAGAGCATTGAACAAAATACTTGAAGCGTTACATAAAGAAAGGAGCGCTCACTTGTAACGGACATGACACATGTCATGTCCATGATAAAATATCCTTAAAAGGTATTTCTAAGTCCAAGTTCAATGTGTGTGAGTGAAGCACAGTTAAAGGCATCCAAAGAGGGAGTGAAGCATAGTCAAGGAAGGAGTATAGCGTAATAGAAACGTCTGAAGTGCAACATGGAAGATAAGGGGAAAGAGCATTAAAGGCTCCCCATTTTTGAAGGTCAACTTTCAATGCCATACATACCAACATTCAAGACCATCTACTCTAAGGAATATCCATTAAATCAAGTGCCTAAGGTACCACTTATACACTGTTATACTCAGTCACAGAAAGCGTTGAATATTGAGGAGATATTGCATCTAAAAAGGTAAGGTCTAAATCCAATTTATTATTGCTTTCATAAGTTGGAGATATAAGGGTTATAAACTAAGGTTAAAACTTAGATTTTGAAATAAAAAAAGGGTGACTTATCTTATGAAATTAATATTTACAATATTACTTAGAAAGAATAAGGAATTCAACTTGGATTAAAACTATTTTGCAAATATTATTATCATTTTTCTAATTTTCCAAACTTGGGAGCCACAAGGATTACTCCATCAAATTTATTTTATTTAAAATTAGAAATAATCCAAGGGATATAAGAGAGGTTATTAAGGTTTTATATTAAGGTTGGATAAATATATTTTTACTTGTCTCAAATATTCAAAAAAATAATACAAGAATTCCAACAACAAAACCTCTTCAAAATTGAAAACGTGCTTAGTTCAATTAGGAGCAATAAGGTGTTAAAAAGTTGATTTTTTGATTCTTACAAAACTTGTACAAAATCAACCAAAATTGAACTATATTTTTACAAAAAAGCACTGTATCATACTCTTATCACTAGGGAGCCATAAAATAAGACTATTAAGGTTCCATAAAATTTCAATTCCACAAAACATTATGGATGAAATTTTGAGAAAAGCTGTCAATAATGAAGAACTATTCCATGAAGTAGAATTATACTCTCAAAATTTAATAGATACTCTAGATGGATATGAGTATCTATCCTCTAATATCAAGATGAAATTATCTTTATTTATTAATGAAGCCAAAGAAGGTAGCTTTACGACATTGCTTAACTATCTTCATGAAATTCTCTTCACAACATGGTGAAACTCACAAAGATTGATTATATTTTCTCCAGAAGAATGTCTGATGATTTATCTATCATTAATTGTGTTTGTACTTACTCAAGACAAGAAACAAGCTAATATTAAAGAACAATACTTTTATGATGATAGACTAACTTGTTTTAAAGCTGAGATTTCACCTACATCAAAGCAGAATCAAAGGAAGAGAAAAAGAAAAAGAAGAAGACATACGGAAAAGAATCAAGACATGAAGAATGAAACAATAGAGGAAAAACCAGTACACCAAAAAGATAAGCACAAAAGAATGAGAGGACAATTGTGTTGGCAATTTTGGGTACTTTGCGTACATTGCCTTTGCTCAAGTGTATAAGTTGTCATTGATGTCAAAAGGCATTTTTGTGTTGATATCAAAAAGAGTGTGATGTCAAAAATATCTTGAGAAGCTTCATAATGTTAAAGGGTTTTTATTAAAACCATGGTGACAAGGTTAAAGGTTTTTCTTAAAACCATTTGGACTCATTAAGGGTTTTTATTAAAACCAAGCTTAACTTAATGCAAAGGTTTTTACTTCTTGAAAAACCTTGAAGGTCCATGTTTATTATTAATAATTAAATTAACTCAAACCTTTGACAAAGGTCTAAGTTTAATTTATTATTAATAAAATAATAATAATTATTATTTTAATTATTATTAAAGGGTCTTTTAACCCTTAAGCGACGCAGATAAAGTTTTCTTTCGCCGACGTGTTGCCATCGTTGGAGGAGCACCGACGTCAAACAGTTAAGGAGAAATGGCTATATAAGTGGGGATGATTTTCTAAAGTAAGAGCACCACCGATTAATTGGAGTCTTCGATTTGCATTTTCTCTGTATCATTCGAATAGCGCTTGGTGTCTTTGATTTGCATTTGCTCTGTATCATTCGAATAGCGCTTGGTATCTTCTATTTGTGCTAGCTATGTGTCTTCGAATCTCCAATTGACGTCTTTGAAATTGTGCTTGATCTGTGTCTTGGAAACTATGCTTGGCATGCTCAGATTTGATCTTGGGCTGCATCCTTACTTTTTTGCTTGACGTTAGTGGATTGGCAATTGCACCTAAACTGTGTTTTTCCAGATTGTGCTGTGAGATGATTAATGCAAGCATTCAGTGACTTATGTTTTGGACAGTGCTAGGAAAACGAATACGTTTTTCATATCCTACGATCAAGTGAAGATAAAACAAAGGATAGTTTAATATTTCTTTGTCGAGCACTTGTGCTCCAACAATGATGGAGTTTGAGTAAAGGCGCTTGCTAGGCAGAGATATAGGTTTCGAATCACGTCGAGTGCATTTTTCCTTTTGTTGCGATGCACGAAGGAGAGCGGCTGTGATTGGGCTATGTAAGTAGAGGAGAATGCGCTTTAGTGCTTATAGTGGTGGCTCCTCATTTCTCCTAAGGTTGGAGAACTAAGTATTGCCAAGGTAAATCTTTTTATTGTTAAATTGGGATATTTGAGTTGATTTGATCAAGAATTATTTATGGAGGTATAAGGTTAAGTTGTAATCTTTGTTTTGACATTGTTATTATTAATGCTTGATGCTTATGTGGAGTAATAAGGTGTAAAGAGATTTTACTTTGTATGTATATTATAATTTTGGTGGTTAATATTAAGTTGGAGTAATAAGGTGTTATTTTGGATCTTTATTATTGTGTATTATTGTATAGTTCCTAACTCTAATTGGTGGTAAATTGAGAGTTAATGTTGTGACAGCTTTTGAGTTCTCCTTCTTCATCAAAGTAAAGGTATGGGCACATTCTTCCATGGTTGTTATTGATTGATGGTTTTCTAAAAATAAGTGTGGAGGGAAAAGGATTTCTACTTGTTTCCTTTTCTTGTGATGATTGGTTGAATGCTTCAAGATTGATGTTGAGTTGAATGGTGTTGGTTGACTAAACCTTGTTTGATGAGCATTGTTGTTAAAAACCTAATTGGTTGTGGAAAGAACATGAGTATCATTGTTATATGAGATATTGCATGGTTGGCAATTGTTGGGTTGTGTTTCATGTTCTTGAGAAAAGCATACTACATCTATCTTATTTTGTTGAGATTGAGATTGAGTTGATATTGATACTAGGAGTTAAGTATAGAACATATTGAGTCTCTAACAATTCTCTTTATGCTTCTATGAGGTTGATGAATCACATTGGGTCTCTAACAATTCTCTTTGTGGGTTCATGCTAAGCAAGTTTTTCTTGGTGAGCTTGCTGAGGTTTTGGACAGGTTCCGGTGGGGACTTGTGAGCAGGTTTTGGACAGGTTTCGATGGGGACTTGTGAGCAGATTTGGACAGGTCCTAGCAGAGGACTTATGAGTTGAGTTTGAGAGTTCTATTAGAGAACTTGAGGACAAAGGTGCATTGGTTCTTTAAGAAGAACCTGAGGACAAATTTGGCAAGTCTTTGAGAAGGCTTGTATGCAGAGGATTGATTTGTTCAAGAGTTGGATAGATCTGAAAGACAGAGGAAGACTTGTACTAGACCGACTGATTGTGTTTGGTACAGAGTTGTTGAGCTGTCGTGGACGTGATCATAGAAGGTAGAGGTCTCTTAGGCTAAGCATTGAGGATAGGAGGTCTTCGGTGGAAAGGAGTTCCACGTGTCTGGCAAGAGGTAGAGACAGTTGATCTTCTGAGGGATCATTTCCAGAGCAGAGGGGAAGGTATCTCCTTTGAGAAGAGGCTCATAAATTTATATAGAGGGGAAGGTATCTCCTTTGAGCAGAGGCTCATAAATTCAGATTGGGGGAAGGTATCTCATTTGGTCCGAGGCTCATAAACATTGTAATTGGGAAGGTTTCCCAAAGAACTTTGAGATAACTTTTAGAGAAAAGTTTTGTGGACGTAGCCCAGGCTTTCTGGGTGAACCACGTTAAAATTGGTGTCACTTTGTGGATGATATTGTGCTTTGTTTTAATATTGCTTTGGGTATATTGCTTTACTATTTTGAAGTATAAAGGAAAAAGTAAAAAGAGGTCTTATACTGTTCACCCCCCCTCTCAGTATAAGCTTGTGTTCTTCAAATTGCATCAAACCCTAATCATTCATCAACAATCAAATAAGATGAAGATACTTGCAAGGACTATAAAGGTGGTTGGATTGAAGATGAATATGAACAATGCCAAAGATCATCCTATGAGAATAGAAGACCTAGCTGCAGCCTACTATGTATCATATGAAGACACAAATTACTTGTTGAACTTAAATACAAATAATGTAGAGGATGAAGACTACGAAGATCAAGCAGAAGAAGATGAAGAAGATCCATATTGAAGACTAAAGTCTTCAATACCCAAATAATGTAATACAGGGTGGTGTTAGAAATAGAGTCTATTCCATTATTTGGGTTATGTAAATGTATCCTCAAATATACATATCTAGATTACTTCTTGTGCAAGTTATCTTGTTACTTCATGCAATGTAATAAATGCACAAGTGTCAATGTGCATGTTTTCCCTTGCACAACTAGATAGAGTGTTGGCCAAGTACCCTATTTTACCTATATAAGGATGGCCTCTTAGATAGATAGATAAGAGAGTCGGGGGACATAGTCAGATAGCATAACTTAGTTGATAGTGTAGTTTTGTATACCTCACCATTCATTGGTGATGGATACAATAGATCAGTAGCTTTGCTAATGGAGTGCTCACTTCCTCTATAGCTACATTGTAATATTTTATATTATTTACATTTTCAGAATACTTTAGTCATCTAGCAGATTTACTTTATTTCATATTATTTTGTATCTTGTGATTGTTATCTTCCAAGGCTCATTCATCAAAAGCTAACAATAGGTTCCAATATTTGGAACTCAAAACAAATATGAAACGGGTTATGTTTGGTAGAGTTGTGCAAAGATTGATTGTACCCATGCTAAATTTAGGAAGGCTCTCATCCCATGTATGTGATTGACTAAAGTTGTACATTTGAAGAAGATGCATAATTAATGTATTTACAACTTCTATTTGGCAATGGGTTTGAGGGTGGAAGGTTGTGGACATGGTCAACTTAGTTTCCATTATGATTCATAGGGTAGACCAAAAAATGTTTAGAGATTTGCTATCCCTATTAAACATAATGGACTTTGGCAAATCCAAAGTGATCCATACATGAACTAAATAGAGCTTAGTAGTCTCCTCATTGAAATGGATTTCTTACAAGATATCATGATAGCCATTTAAAAAAATGATCAACCACCACGAAAACACAATCATTACCATATTTACATATGGATAATCCTAAGAGAAAATCCATGGAGACAAATTCCCAAGGCTTGGAAAACACAAGCAATGGAGTATACGGTCCTTCCTTCTTGTTGGTTGGTTTGGAAACTATGTGGGGGTGCATGACTTGGTGTACCTCTCATCAATATTTTATTTTTTGGACAAATAGAAGAGCTTCCAAAGGACTTCCAAAATTTTCTCTACTCCTAATTGACTTGGTACCTTCCTAAATTATGCTTCTTAAATCATATTCGGGTGTTTTCTAGCTAATACATACATAGGTGTCATACGAAAGAGGAGGTTATCTTAAAAAAAAAAAAATTACCCATACGAAGAGCTTAGTATGTATCGACAAAATCAGAATCAACTTCATACAAGGTGGCCCATTCAAAATGATTGTGACCATAAGAGTCAAGAATGGGGGTGAATCTTATGATTGGAGGTCAACTCAAATAGTCTATTACCAAATTGAAACTCCTCTCCTTGATAATAAAATAAAAATACCACAAATATATGGTCCATTTTTTGTCTTTCATTCCTCAGCTTACTCGAAATATTAATAAACTCTAGAGGTTTATGATATGTATAGGCAATGGTTTCTTGCAAAAGATGTAATGCTTCCACTATTTATGTGCTTGGAAAATGGCATAGATCTCCTTATCATATGCAAGGTATTTCCAAACTATCTCATTGAATGCCTCATTATGACAAACAACTAGATAACCATGTTATATAAGGACAACTCATAATGCGTACTCTGATGCATTAATCATTATCTCAAAAGGTTGGTATAGTTCAAGTAGGAAATATTTAGGGTTTGAACATAATTGGTTTTTCAACTTTGTAAAATGTACAAAAGTTGCCATTTGATCAAACATAATACAAAACATGCAAATGCTCAGAATATTGTTCTTTATTCATTAAAATGAGTCCATGGGTTACAAAGAGGATTGTCCCAAATCCTTTTTATGAATATCAAATATCTGATAGCTCCTTTTGAGATTCCTCAATGTAGGTGGGCTTCATGCGTATGTGGGCCACTGGTAGTGTTGATGTTGATGCTTCTCCTTTTTCACCTATTTTGTGACCTAAAAAAGAGGGTTAGTGTGTTTGGGGGCTTGCCTTAGTCAGGCCCCATATTGATAAAATATAATAAAGACACGAAGGAAAATTATGCTAAAATGTGATAAAAACTGCATAGAACATCATAAAAACATAAAATAAAGCATACCTGATAGATTTACTGAGAAAAACCTGTTGTAGGGTCAACTCGTAGGTCAGGGGGTGAATTGGAAGCCGGATTCATGGGGCAAGGGGTGAATTGAGTTGTAGGTGCTTTCTATTGGAGATCCTTGTCCGGATGGGCTCCTGAGATGGTGTTATGCTGTCTGCATGGTGCAGATATGTCAGATTGTACTTCTGGCCAGATTTCTGCAGAGTTTCTGTATGTTAGCTAAAAGGGGAGAGAGATTAATGAAGGATTTGGTCCTCTATTTATAGAAGAAACCAAGGTGTAGGGGGTGTGGTTAGGTGTACTAAACCCTAGGGTCAAGTCCTATTGTGGTTAGGTTAGGGTTTGTGAGGTGGCATGTCTAGTCATCCTCTCATATGCCCTAAGAGAAATATCCTATCCTCACACATGTGTGAGCAAGGATTAGGATTAACTAGGGTTGGTTGATCCCTAGGTTAGATGAGGGTTGAGTTAGGGTTTCCTAGGAAATATCCTAACTAATTTGGTGCACACATGTGTGAGGGAATAATTAGGACTAATTTGGGTTTAGAATCCTAATTAACCTTTTTAATTCATAAAGTGCACTTAAGTGAAGTGACTTTCAAATTAGAAATTCAATTAACTTAATTAGGATTTTTGGGAACTAATAGTCTCATGGGGTCCTAATTAGGTGTGGGAAAAGGGCTTAGGTTGCCTTAGGGAACTGATAGGTGGCCTCCTGATAGATAGAAGGTGGTTGGGTCATGAATTGTGTAGTTTAGTAGGGTTTCATGCCTATAGACCAGTGAAATGGCCTACATAGGTCTACGAAGGTCTACGATAATCTAGAGCGGTCTACACTGGTCTAGAGTGGTCTACAATGGTCTACAATGGTCTACGCTGGTCTACAATAGCCTAGAGGGGTCTAGGATGGTCTATGCAAACCTACAAGTGTCCAGATAGATCTACAAGTACGTAGAGGTAGACATGTGCAACTTTTGGGTGTCTACATTTACCCCTTTTTGTACTATACTGTGTGGAACACAGTTTAGTACAAAAATGTGATGGGAGAAAGTAGAAGATGAAGGAAGAAAAGGGAGAATGGAATCTAATCAATGGTATGTAGCCACTCGAAGCGTGACCATACAACATTGACCGGGAATCCAGGGAGAGAAGAGAGGAAGAAAGGAGAAAGAAGAAAGAAGAAAGAAGAAGAGAAAGAAAGGAAGGGGGGAAGAAGAAGAGGGGGAGAAGAGAGAAAAGAGAAGAGAAAGAAAATGGAAAATGCTGATGATGAATGCAAGTGGATGATTGTGGATGCAATGGATGATTTTGCCAATTTAGTACAATATTCATGATATCATACTTGGTTGTTTGTGAGGGCAACTTATGACTGCTTTGCTTTTGCGACCAATGCAGGATGGTCCAAAGTATGAATAGAACAAATATCTATTTCCAATTTTTGCTGTTGATTGATTGATGAGTGCATGGTGACATTTGTCAAACCATTTGAGCTAGGTGACATGGATTATTCATATGTACCATTCAGTATACGGTCAGGGCCGCTTTACCTGAATGCTAGAATGACATCTCCGAATGTTGCGCTAGGATTATTCAAATGTACCATTCATTATGTATTCGACATACATGAATACCAGAGTGACATCTCCATGGTAGCATAGCTCTCATGATCTAACAAATATCTGATTGGGATTGAGATTATTATCATAAGATAATCTTTAGCAAAAAATTTGTAGGTAGATGCGATATCCATGATTTGGATGTTTGATTGTTTGGCATGCAAAGCAGATTTTGGATATGAATACCCCCTCAAATGAGGAATCAACAATGAGGTGAATGAAATGTGGTGATATGATGATGAATCGATTGATAGAAGAAAATGCATGATAATATTGATGAAAAATTAGATGGAGAGGAGGATGGGAAGATTTCCTAGGGTTTGGGATGAAAGTTTGATGATTTTGGGGTCCATAGGTGCAATTCGTAGGTCAGGGGTGAATTGAACCTGAATTCATAGGTTAGGGGGTGAATTTGACCTAAATCATAGGGCAGGGGGTGAATTAGGGTTTTAGGTATATTTAAGCCTTTTTTGAAGCATGGGGGGTCATTTTCACGGTGATGGCTTTGGAGAGTGAGTAGTGAGCAATGGTTGGTGATGTGGAGCTCTTGTGGTTGATAGATTTGGGTGCAAGGATGGTGAGGGGATGGACTAGTGCTGGCAGTCGATGTGGAGATCCATCGGTAAGTGTTCGTTACTTGTTTTATTTTGTAATTTTATTTTTGGAAAAGCGTGAAATGGGGGAGGGGAGGTTTTTGCGTTATTTTTAAAATGCATGTTAATTTTAAGTGAAATTGGAATACGAAGTGTTAAACAAACCAAATGGGTACCCAAAAGTGTAATCAATTTTTAGGTTTGACTTGTTTTTGTATTAGTTTGATCGGTTAATGGGTAGTGTAGCTGCATAGTTTGACTTTGCTTTTTGGGAGCCACGGGGTACTATTTTTGAAATGTGATTGAATTTTATTCATAAAAGTGGGAAATGGGTATCCAAATGTGTGACTGTGTTTGTATTTTGCCTTCATTTGGTATGTTATCTGAATGTGAGCTTGTGTGATGTAAATTGATTAAATTTGACTATGAATTTTACCATTGTGGGTGTATTATTTTTGACAACCGTTGACACTTTCATCGTAAAAGGATGAAATGGGTATTCAAAAATGTAATTTGTTTTTATGTGTTGTGGCATTTGGCATATGTTTGAATTGCATGCCATGATGTAGGTGTGGGTGAATTTAAAATTGGTTGTTGGGAGCCCGATATGCACTATTTTTTATGTTTGTTTGAACTTTCACCATGAAATGGTAAAATGGGTATCCAAATATGTGATTGTGTTTGCATTTTGTTGTGTTGTGTGGATTGTGCATGTTTTAATGTCTCGAAATGCATGATAAATTAAATGAATTAATTTGTGAGTGTGAAATGTGTGTGAGAAGATTGATTTTTGTTTATTTCGAGTATTTGAATAGAATTGTATATGGAACTGATATGAATTTTGTTGTGTTTGTTTGTGGATGAACAGGTGAAGAATATCGAGCTGCGACATCGTGTGCATACGATGAAGGTTGAGTTGGATGATCTTATGAAGGGTAAGGAAGATCAGGAGTGGTTGGATGTAGTGTGGTTTAGAGGAGTGTGGGAGTGTAAGAGTATTCATGCTAATAGAGCGTACATATCAGCATTATGTGAGAGGTGGGACCCGGATCAGAATACCTTCCACTTTTTGATGGGTGAGATGATGATCACCTTGGAAGATGTGTATAGGATCTACAAGTTGCCCATTGAGGGTGTTCCAGTGAGGGCAATAGTAGATGATAGGTAGGCGGTTGTGATGGAGCGTGCCTTTGGGGATAGGTGGAGGGAGGTAGATACTAAGAAGATGGACTATGAGTATCTTTGGTGTCATAAGATGTTGTCCAAGCGTTAGTGCATGATGATGGTGATGATTTCCACTTATGCTCTTCTAGATACTTCTGGGGTGTTGTTTACCTAGAATATGTTGGATGTGGTATGTGATATGGTGGAGCGTAATGTTGTATTTGCATGGGCACCTACATTGTTGGCCTAGGTGTATAGGGAGTTGCACGATGTAGTGCATGCTGGGAGGAAGGGGTTGAGCTGGACTCCTTTGCTATAGGTGTGGGCATGGGAGCACATAGCCCTAGAGTGACCATCATTGTTGCCTTATAAGGCTCATGCTGATGGATAGACACACTTACCATATGCATTGAAGTGGAGGATGGATGAGGAAAAGGGGATGAAGAGGCCACATGAGGGTGATCCTCTATTTTGGAGGGTGAAGTTTGGAGAGTTGGTGCCTAGTCTCATCAGGTGGAGGCCTTGGAGGGATGGGGTGGTATGGGAGAAGGATGATGAGTAGCTAGGTGCTATCCATCGAGGGAGATGGTTGGTGGGGTGGTATACTCGGTAGGATGAGTTCTTCCAGTTTAGTCAAGTGATGTGGTAGTTTGGGCTATGATAGGATATTTTGGAGGTGCTTGTTGTGTATTATAGGTGACGAGGTGATAGAGGGGAGCAGCCTATGGTATTACCATGGATTGGTGAGAGGGATCCATCGATGGTGATTCTAGATGTGGATGATGTAGGCATGACACCAGAGTATGATGCCTGGTGGGTGACTCAGAGTTGGGAGCCAGGTGTTGGGGTGATTGATCGATGGATACAACCTAGTGGTGGGGTACCTATGATAGAGGGGTGGGCAGTGAGAGGTACTCGATCTAGGTCATAGGATAGAGCTAGAGGTGAGATAGAGGTACCTCTTTGATGGTCTAGGTGATGATTGGGTGGTGCATCTAGTGCATCTATGGAGAGGGTGGAGGAGGCACCAGTGAGTAGTGGAGCACAACCTATGGAGGAGGTAGTGACCATGGAGGAGATGGGTGAGGATGTGGGTAGAGATGCAGGTTTTGATGATACCATTGATCTAGGATATCTTGGTGATATGGGAGAGATTCCTATTGAGGAGCAAGATATGCAAGATGTGGAGGAGGAGGTGTTGATGCTATGGGAGTGAGTGCGTCAGTTGGAGGGAGAGCTCTGAGAGAGTGAGAGAGGTCGAGCGGTAGACCTAGAGGATTTTGAGGATAGGGTGATAGCCTTGGAGACTACTAGTGATGTTGAGTGGAAGGCCTTTGAGTTGTGATATGTTGAGTAATATGGGAGGCTTGAAGTTGTAGAGGTGAGGTATGCCAAGATGGTGGAGGAGATGGAGTAGTTGAGGGTGGAGATGCATAGGTGGTAGTTTGTGGTAGAGGCCTAGGATGTAGAGATTGTGGAGTTGCATGCTGAGGTGGAGAGATAGTAGTAGGTGCAAGAGGAGGTTGAGCGAGCCAGGGTGATAGGGGAGGTGCCTATAGATGTGGCTACCTTGAGGGTAGAGATAGAGAGATTGTAGAAGGGTAGTGAGGATGTGGGAGGGTGGTTAGTCGAGGAGGTAGTGATGTGAGTAGAGTGTGAGTTTATCTTGTTGATGCATGGGATTCCACTCCTTGATTATGGCTAGGTGTGGTCATGGTCGAGGTCATGATCATGAGTATCGACACATTCATAGTAGAGTCATCGAAGTACAACTTTGGTGGCTTAGAGGGGTATGAGGATAGAGGCACATGATGTGCTATAGGGAGTAGGTGTTGGTACCAATTTGGAGAGGGTGTTATCTCCTATAGGAGTTTAGGCATCTGGGATAGGGGTGGAGTCCAGTAGGGCTGCAACAGCATGTATGGTGGCATAGGATAGGGCGAGCCATGAGGGGAGTGGAGAGACTCCTAGTGATAGTTAGAGCTGATGGTTGTGCTCTTTGAGAGTCTATGATTTTTGTAGCCTACGGGTATTTTGGATGATGGATAGTGGGCATGGTCCCATTTTGTAGCCTACGGGTATTTTTGATGGATTATATATATACACATTTTGGTTGTGGCTATTATATATACATGTGTTATGATTTTGATTTGAATGTGTTTGAATTTCTTTTGCATAGATAGCATAGTATAATTTGTGAGTAAATGTATGATGAATGAATATATGTGTATGTGGTAGTGTGTAGGAAAATGATTACACTGTAGCATAGATATACTGTAGAATGATATGAAGAAGTGTAGATTGGATGCAATGCTATGTGATGTAATGCAAGTGTGACAATGTATGTTAGAATTTTGGTAGATGCATGTAACATAGATGCGATGATGCAATATCAATAAATGCATGTAGGATAAATGCAATGATGAAATGTTTGATAACTCTATGTAAAATAGATGCACTGATGCATGTATGGGAGGAATAAAATGCGCAAAGGAAGCACTTGTATCATGGCATAGACCGATGTGAATGTGATCCATTCCATAATCTCAGGGATGTAGGATGGTATAAGGCATATGTAATAACCTTGACAATCATAGTTGTAGTAATCAAATCTCATACAAAAACTATGCAAGCATTGGTGACAACTCATAACTAATTTGAATGGTTCAAAGTCTATCATGGACCAGTGTGTGTAAATGAGTGAGGTTCATTTATCCATTTTGAGGGAGGTAGGATTAACCCATTGTAAACATAGCCAAACTAGCTAGCTCATCCACAAGCACATAGTGATCTGTACAAAAGAAGGTCTCTAATGTGATAGATGTGTCACCACTTGTAAGACTATTCCACTGGTAGGTAGGCACTTAGGGCCTATAGCTAGCGATGGAAATCATCCCATGATGTTATGTTGAACCTAAGGACCAAAGGCGATGAAGCATAACATTGGTGTTTCTTGGAGGCTTTTCCTTTTGTTTTCTACCCCTCATTTCTTTATTTATTTTTGTAATATGGGCATTGGCTTTTGTTTTCTACCTGTTTGTCTAATTTTTGCTTATGCTTATCCCTTTGTTTATCCCTAGGTCGTATGTTGACCATGCAAATGATAGGATGAGTAGGGGAAACCATTCGCTAGATGGTGATATCTATGCAAGGTGTTATCTTCCCTAGACTCAAAATTTGCTTAAGTGTGTAACCTGTGTGAATGGTCCATGAGAGAAGTTGAACCAACCTGAAAGAACTATAAGGAGTGTATAAAACCTATCAGCTAGAGGTGACATTTGATTGACTAAACTATTGAATGGTCAAAACTAAACAAGACACTTGTATACGCCTTAATCCTAAAAAGGGGGAATGGACATCCAAGTGGTGATGCTAACAAGTGTGTATGTTATTCCTATCGAAGGCACATTTTTTTGGGGGGAAGAATATACAAACATGAAATGAAATCATAATGAAATATGAATGGATATATGCAATGGATGTAATGTAACCGATGCAACTAGAAGAATGAAATATCTACAAGAGGAAGACCATGAAATGTAGCGAAGGAAGATTGAAAAGCCTATTTACAAATGAGTATATGGTGTGATGATGATGAAGGTGAGAAGTTGTGATAATGGTTGCCCCAACATGTGGGGTGTGTGTGTAGTAGGAGAATAAGATGTAACTGGTGGGAATGCATGTGATAATGACAAAAAGAGGAAGAATTTGAAGGTGGAAACTACAGATGGAAGAAATAAGAAGAAATAAGAATTGGTAACCAACAAGATAAGGGGATTACCAGAGGAAAAGGGGGGGTGAGAAGAAAGAAACTAGATCAACGTAGGTATGTAGCCACTCAAAGCATGACCATACAACTATGTGAGGAAGCAAGAAGAAGAAGAGGAAAGAAAGAAGAGAGAGGATGAAAAGAAACTAATGATGGGTGAAGTGATGAGGGTCAGGTCATGAACGAGGAGGTGAGGCGATGATGTTGCTAGGGCTCTAATGGTTTGTATAGTTTGACATGTGATGGATGTAGCATGATGGAGCTATCATAGATTCATGTGGTGGAAAAGTGCGAGGGATGATGCGACGTGGAGGACTCTGGAGTCGGTTGGATGAAAATGAGCGCTCGAGTGATGGGATGTGGTCACCAAGCAACATGTTATGTACCAAGGTTTCGAATGTACGACACGTATCGATGTCATGCCCTCATTTTTCATATTATTATTGTACATAGTTGTGGTGTGAAGCTTTGGATTGTTTTGTTATGTTGAAGGTATTTTTAGTGGAATTTAGTAATTAAATAAAAAAAAAGAAAAAGAAAAGGGGCCAATGTGTATTAGGGACATAATATTTTATTTTAAGTAGCTATAAGGTTATTTTATAAGTGATTTAATAAAGTGCCACCCCAACGAAGAAATATAACATTTGTCTATATAAAGAGGACAAGGGGGCTCATTTGCATCATATTGGATCATATTTATCTCTTCTATTTTGTGTAATTGGTTGATAAGCTAATATCACTCCCTCTTGTGGAAAAAACCCTACAAGAGAGATCTTCTGTAGACAAAAACCTGTAGAAGACTTGATTCATGGATAAAAACCTCTGGATCTAGTGAGTTAGGATAAAAAACCTCACTCTCAATTGGGGAAAACCTACCTAGGGTTTAAATTTGGACTTCATTGGATTTAGGTGTGGAGCATTTAGTGTGTATTTAGAACAAAAATTACAGGAAGGTTGTATATTTCCAAACATTCTTGGAGCTTAAAATAAAGAAAAATCTTGCTACATGGCTTTCAAAGACTGGGAGGTTAAGCATGTATAAATAAAATGATGAAGGAAATGTCATGGCAAGCTTTGAAGATAAATCAGAATTACGACCACCTGAGAATGATTTATTTCAAGAGTTTAATAATAAAGAAGAGGAGTGCGTGGTAGAAATTTCACATGAGGAAGCTAGCAAAGAAGAATATCAATCAGAAATTGTTTTCTTATCACATGAAGAGGTATGCAAAAATTATGTGATGAAGGTGACTGAATTAGATCTTGGGAACAAATCAGAAATTGTTGACCAAGAAATCCCCTTACCACATGAGGTATGTACAGAAAAATCTCAAGGTGTTTTCCATGAAAGTAATGACACTAATAGAACGGATGCAAATGACAAAATTGTTGAGGAAGAGCATGATGAGGGTGAGTACACTGAAGTTTCCAAATCTGATTTCAGTAATAATAGTTCAGTTGGATGTTGGTTAGATTTCCAAACCCAATCTATGAATAAGAGTGTTCACAATAATTTTAGTTTCTTTGGTTTAGAAAATAATTTTTGTGGAGAGGTAACCACTCATGGGGAGCACAATAGGCCATGGGATCTAGGGGCATTGACACCTGAATATAATGCAGTCCTAGGAAAGGAAATCCACCCTCTAGGACATCATTGGTGCCTTTTGGGGACATGGAATGACCATAGTAATGTTGATGGAAGGTATGGAATAAACTCTGATTTTGGTTTGCATTTTGACAACACTTTATTGATGATGAATAGTCTTGATGAGGGCACTAAAGGGAAGACAATGGAGGACCATGAATGGTTAGAACTGCCAAAACAAGCTAAATATTGGTCATCTATTATTCTTTTGAGTTTGTATGCTGACATTAAGAAAGAATGGGCTACACTACCATAAGGGAGATTGTCTCAACTGTGTTTAGAACAACTTTTCCAAAGAAACTTAAGGCTGAAATGAAGACGACGTTGGCTACAGGTTTGATGATATTTGAGGCTATAAATCTGGTCCTGTTCAGAGCTACAAAACCAATAGCAGTTGAGGCGTCTTGTGACATAATATTTGGGTATGAATTGAAGGTATCAAAGACTATATTTTGCACCAGACCTGGGTTATTTTTGGAGACTATGTTTTGCATCATATTTGTGCTCTTTATGACTGCTGCAATTTTCATGTTGAATGGGATAACTGAGAGGATGAAAAATATTTCCAAGGAAGGAGAGAAACATTAGGATGCTAGCTTACTCATGATGAAAGGTATGTTTCATTTATTTAATGAGAGTTTTACTTGTCATCCTAAGATTCAACCCTCATTGAGTAGGCATAGTGTGAGTTGTGGGGATGTGCGTAGAGATCCATTTATTTTGAGTTTGGGTGTAAGCACTCTTTGGCATGCATTTAGGGAGGAAAAAAGAGTTTAGTTTCTAATTTCATTAGCAATAGAATAGAAACATGTAAGAAATAAGGTCTATCATGAGAAATAATGTAGGAAAATATCAGACCCAATGACCGAAATAATCACTCTTGGAATGTCACACCCCATTGATCATGAAGGTATGTTTTCAAAAGATGCTATAGATTTAATTTTAAATGTAGAAACAATTTTCCATCCAAAAATGAAGACTGATTTTGAATTTTCTAGAGATGGGACTGAAGGTAGTATGTGGTGTGATGCAAATTTTGATATTATGAAGCCTGGGACAGCAGTATTCTTGGGCTGTTCTATACAGTCCCTTTGGGAAAAAATTGATTGTTTCTCTTTACCCATGCAACACAAAGAGAGGTTTCAGATCCAGAGAGAGTTTGGGAAGTATGGATGCAATATTTCAACGAATCATGATGATCATAGTCAGCATTCTTCCTTGAGGTATGATCATGACTCTAATAGTAAAGGATGGTTCAAGGGATTAATCAATAATGGGCTTGTTGAGACACACAAAGTCAGAATTGTATTTGACAATAGAAGGAACATGCTAATAGAAAACAGTATGATGAGGGCTACCAATCACTGTTTATGGACTGTACTGATAGCTGATCATAAAAAGACAGTTATAATCCCTTTAGAGAATAATTTGAAGGTTGTTTCTCTTGAATTAAGGGTTGCACTCCATGATTCATCAACTATTGCAAAGAAGGAAACTGTTGTTCATGATTTGGAGGCTACAACCTACACATTAGAGGCTGTAAGACTGTCCACTGCATGTTGCACATGGACTGTATATCCTATGGGTTTCAGGGCTGCATTTGAAGGTATGTTAGCTGCTATTGTAATGAGGACTGTGATTGTATCTTTAAGTCACATTTTAAAGACTTTATTATTCCCTATGGGCTACATTCAATGAGATATGTGGTTGCTTCTATCTTACTTGGCATGACGTCATAAACAATGCAAGAACTCTACCAGTTTGGAATAGGTTTGAGCAGCCATTACACTTAAGTTTGATGGCACCTAATGAGGATAGAAATGCACTTTTGAAAGTAGCACAGTGGAGAATAAATAACCTTGAACTTGGACGCACGGGAAATGACCAAGTTCAGCTATTGATGTGTATTTCTAATCCAATGTTGGAACAACAGTTGAAAGGAGCAGGGCATGTGGACAGAAAAAGGATTCTGGGTGATACAGGTAGCATTCATAGTATGATGGATGTTCTTTACACTCTTGGAGTGTTAGTTGATGATTTTCATAGTAAAGGAGAACTAAGGAGAGTCACTCTTGCACAGGGAGAATCAGAGTTTGTTGATCCTCATCTCCTTTCCACTCTCTTTGATGTTGGTTCATTCATTACCCTTGATACTTTTAGCACACCTTTGCATAATACAGTCCTTAAGAATAGAGGAGGACTGAGTTTACATATCTTTGAGGAGATTAAACAGTCATATATCACTGCTGTACATGAAAAATCAGAGCTGCTATGTACTACTTCAGATCTGGTCTGTAAGAGTTTGAGCCCATTTTCACTCAGTTTTTGCATAGTTGCAGCTTTGGAACAGTTCTGGGATTATATGGAGACAACCTTTGGTCAGTGTGAAAAAGATTTGGGATCAGTTTTAGATCAATTTTGGGATCAGTTTTGGGATGAATGTTTGAGGGAACCTAGGTGTCACACATTATTGATATGCATCTTGGCCTCACACTCAGATTTTTGCTTTGGTTTTTATATGGAAGTGGCAGTTATAAAAATTGTTTTGAGGCTAGTTTGGGATCCTGGAATTATCATTGATCATGGTTATGGTTTGGCTCAATTTGAATTGAGTTTTTGTTCGATTGCTTGAGGACAAGCAATCTTGGGGAGGGATGTATTGTAATGTCCCCATTTTTCATATTCTTATTGTACATAGTTGTGGTGTGAAGCTTTGGAGTGTTTTGTTATGTTGAAGGTATTTTTAGTGGAATTTAGTAATTAAATAAATAAAAAAAAGAGAAAAGGGGCCAATGTGTATTAGGGACATAATATTTTATTTTAAGGAGCTATAAGGTTATTTTATAAGTGATTTAATAAAGTGCCACCCCAACGAAGAAATATAACATTTGTCTATATAAAGAGGACAAGGGGGCTCATTTGCATCATCTTGGATCATTTTTATCTCTTCTATTTTGTGTAATTGGCTGAGAAGCTAATATCACTCCCTCTTGTGGATGAAACCCTACAAGAGAGATCTTCTATGGATGAAAACCTGTAGAAGACTTGATTCAAGGACGAAAACCTCTAGATCTAGAGAGTCAGGACGAAAACCCTCACTCTCAATTGGGGCAAACCTACCTAGGGTTTGCATTTGGACTTCATTGGATTTAGTTGTGGAGCATTCAGTGTGTAATCAGCCAGCTAGGGTATTATTGCACCATTTTGAGAGATCAGATCTTTATTCAGCCATTTGAGGGCAAAGAGCAGAGATTTATCATTATTTTCAGTCATTGGAGCACCAGGAGGAGGGACGTCCCATCTTGGGAGTCTATTTTGGCACTCAGAATCAGAGATTCAGCATTTAGGAGGGCAGCGTTGCATTTGAGAGGGCATTTTGGCAAGTATCTTATTCCTAGAAGTTGGACGCCCATTATTTTGGACCAGATTTTGCCCTAGCAGCCAAACGTTCTATGTATCTTCATCATTTTGATTGTGTTTGGGTATGAGAATGTCATTGGAGAGCATTGGCAATCAGATCTGCCATTTTGTGAGTTGTTTAATGTAGCCATTTCCAGTATTATTCATGTAATGGTTTCTATATTTCAGATTTAATACAAAATCAGTGTTGTTGGGTGTTGTTTGCTGAAATTATAAGTAATTTGGTGATTTAAATTTGTAGATCAGAATTTTATTTGAATAGATTTTATTTCTGCTTGGAAGAAATATTGCCATCTAGCTAGGGTTTGGTAATTTTTCAGAATTAGGTCATTACATATCGATGTCATGCCTTGGATGATGGTGGTATATATAAAATTGGTTCTCTTGATAATTTTATGGTTTAGGATGCAATGGGTAAATAGGTCAGAATTTTGGGTAACACAAGAAGACCTTAGTGAAGCATTTGATGAAACACTTGGGATAATGGCATGGATGAGAGAGGCATAGGATAGATATAAGACTCTGAGGGAGATGAGTGAGAAGTAGATGGAGTGGGGTTGAATGGTGGAGGTGTAGGTTGAGAATATGATGCAAGTCAAATTTGATGATGAGGAATAGATCTAGGAGGTGAGGATATATGAGCCATGGTGGACTAGCGAGTAGAGGTGTGGCAACAATAATGACTTAGGTGTAGCTCGAGAGCATAAAATATGAAATAGGATATGCTGGATATCAAAATATGAGGGTGATGGGATTGGAGAAGGTGGAGAGTGGGACTCCAGTGTATAAGGAGGAGGATGATATGGGTGTGAAGATTGATTTGTATGAAAGGACAAAGGGGGTGAGTGAAATGACTTTACGGATTATGGTGTTGGCTGAAGTGGTATGCCTCGAAGTGGAGAAGGTGACGTCTAAAGGATGGGTGGTGCAGGATATGGCTATGGGTAACAATGTATATGAGATGGAGGTACACGCATAGAAGTAGCTTGGGAGGCATGTAAATGCAGAGCTTGGGCATAGGGGGACATCCCACTTGAAAGTGGGGGAGGTAAGCATGAAGGACATGTGAGATGAGGTGTGTATCCTCTATTGGGGGGCTAATAAACTACTAATGGGTTATGAGTAGAAGTGGATGGTGAGTAAGGGTTCCTTGTATCATCAGATGAAGGGGGAGAATACCCTTGTGTGTGGGAATGGGGGTTTTCCTCCTTGTCTATAAAGGAGGATAGGGAGACCTAACTATCTCCTAAGCAAGGTGAATAAGATGAGTCTCTATGGTGGGGTAAATGATATCGGGGTGGAGTGTGCTGGTCTGAATTGGATGATGATGACTTTTAGATATGTACAGAGTCAGGTGGCCTATCTAGGTCAACTGGTGTAATTGAGATTGGAGATAGTGTGGGAGGATCCTATATGGTGGTAGAATGAGATGTTGATAGTATACGCGTATGATCACGTATCTCTACTAAATACATAGCAGTAGACGATGTAAACCCTAAAAAAAGAAACAAATACCAACAACGTATAAATGACAAAAAACAAAGGTGTGTCTATTGTGTAAAAAAACAAAGATTGTGTGTGTATTGTGATGCGCATAGTGAGTGATGTGTGTGTAGATAACACTTTGTACAATTTATGGTGGTGAATACCTATGTGGGTTAAGCATTGAACACACAAAGGTGAAGGATATTGATGGGTTTAGGCTTAATGAGACCTTTGAGATTAGCCAATCAATAGGTGACTGAATCAAATTTGTGTATGACTATGAATGGGCCCAGCCAGTTCGAGGTAAACCTATCTTGTTGTTGGTGGGGTTGACTTGTGATTTGTTGGTTCTCTTTGAGAACTAGATATAAAATTTATGTTGATGTACCTTACTATTATAGGCACAACAAAGGAGATATTGATAGATGCATGTGTGCTCAATGACATGAATGTGGTGTTCATTGAGGAGTGTCAGCTGATCAAGATGAGCTTGACGAGCAATGTCATCATCAATAAATTCTTTCATAGATACTCATAGGGAAGGTATCTCAAGTTCAAGGGGAATGTGGCTTTAGCACCATAGACTAATGAGAAAGGTGTTGCCCCAGTGGGAGTACAAATGCTCGTATGGTAGGCCCACAAAGCTAAGGATATTTGATTATACCAATTGTAATGAGACTCTACTACTATCTTATGAAGTATGGAGAAAATTGTTTTGTTGGTAGCCTCTGCCTGGCCATTACCCTGTGGGTAGTATGGGGTAGAGAAACTGTGATGAATGTTGAACTTGGCACAAAGGATGTGGACAATTTTTTTTTTGAACTTTTTTTCCATTATCAAAAATGATTTGGTTACACAAATTATTGCTGAGAGGCTGAAGATATGGTTGAGCAAAATCATATCTAAGGAGCAAGGAGGGTTTGTTGCTGGCTGAAAAATATTAGATGGGGTTTTTATTGCTACAGAAGCTATTCACTTGATGAAAAATTCTAAGGAGAAAACTATGTTCATTAAGTTGGACATGGCCAAAGCCTATGATCGGGTCAGATGGTCCTTTCTTCAAAAAGTTCTTGCTGCTTTTGGATTTGAGGAGGAATGGATTAGATGGGTGATGAGTTGTGTTTCTTCTTCCTCATTATCTGTTCTTGTTAATAATGAGCCATCAAAGCTATTTGAGGCCTCAAGGGGATTGAGGCAAGGGGATCCTTTATCTCCTTATTTATTTATCATTATGGCGGAAGGGTTGGGAAGATTTCTCAAGTCTCAAGTCATGCAGGGTATCATTCAGGGGTGGAAGTGGGATAGTAGTTTGCCACCTCTTTCCCACCTTCAATTTGTTGATGATACTACTTTCTTGGGAGTTGCCACTATTAGGGAAGCTGGCAATATTAGATAGTCTCTTGACATATATCTTGGTGCTTCTAGACAATTGATTAATGAGGAAAAGTCTTCTATTTTCTTCTTCAATACCCTTCCTCTTATTCAAGCCAGGATTGCTCGCATTCTAAGATTCCAGGTTGGGACTCCCCCTTCATTTATATTGGTATTCCAATTTCATCTCATTCTCTACCTAGATCTTCTTGGAAGTCTATGATTGATAAGTTTAGAAGGAAGGTGAATCACTGGACTTTCAGATGGCTATCCACTACAGGTAGAGTGTTGCTTTTAAAATCTGTTGTTCAACCTTTACCCATTTATAGATGTTTTGTACAAATAGCTCCCTCTCACTTCATAAAGGACATGGATGCTTTAAGATAGTTTTTATGGTCTAGAAAACATGATAAATCTAAATAGAGTTTGGTTAGGTGGGATTCTATATGTAGGCCGGTGCAAGAGGGAGGCCTTGGGTTGCGACAAACAACTATTTTTGGGTAGGCTTTGGCTACAAAAATTTATTGGAGATGGTGTACCTCTCAAGATCAAATTTGGGCTAAAATATTATCTTGTAAATACTTGAGAGGTATTTCTGAGGCTGAGATCCCTAGAGTCAGCTTGGTTGGGAAAGGTTTAGTTATCTGGGACACTCTGAAAAGAGGAGTTAATTTAATCAAGCAGGGTTTGTTCGAGATTTGCAATCAGGGATCAAATGCTCTTTTTTGGGAGGATTCTTGGGAAGGCCACCATCCTATATTGAATCAATATCCTAGGTTATGTTACCTATGCATTTTTTTCTTGGAAGCAGGCTGGTCTCATGTGGAGGACTTTAAAAAATCTAGTCTTTTGTAAATATGGAGATGTACAGGTGGAAATATTTGCAAGAATGGCCCCAAGGGGGACTGACCAAGGACAAAGAGGTGCTCGCTCTTATTATTATGGTGAGGCCTTATTCTTCATTGAGGGGTAAAGATATTCTGGCTTGGAACCCTGATCCTAAGGGAACCTACTTGGTAGCCTATGGTTATCAGGTTCTTGATAAGAAAAAGTATGGGAGTCTTCCTATCACTTGGTGGAAAAAGGTGTGGAACAAATTTGCCTAGCCAAAATGTAACTTCTTTCTCTGGTTGGTAGCTGGTAACAAATGCCTCACTTGGGATAATGTGAGGAAGAGGGGATTTTAGGGTCTCTCTTTTTGTGTCCTTTGTAGTAAGAATGAGGATGAATCTTCTCATTTATTTTTCCAATGCTCCTTTGCCATAGACATTTGGCACCATTGGTGGAGCACCTGGAACCATCCATGTTTTCATGTGTTGTCCCTAGTGGAGTTTTGGAGTAGTCTAGGCAGACCTCCGACCAAGGCCCCCTTCCTTCGGGTGGCTTGGAATTTGGGCCCTTCTTGCATCATCTAGAAAATTTGGCTTAAATGGAACCGATGCATATTTCAGGGCAGTTATTTGGCTGTTCAACAGATCTGGCAAAGGATCTTGTATATGGTTCAGGAAACCATCCATAGTAAATGTGATGTGGACCCTCTTTTGGATTCTAGGGAGGAGAAGGTACAACAAGCCCTTTGTGTCTTTGGGGATGGTGTGAACTCTTCTAGCCATAGTAGGGTTCCTCAGCTCAACAAGAAGGTTAGGAGAGATGGTAGGTAGAGACCACCCCCTAGAGGAGTTTTAAAAATTAATACTAATGGATCGTCCAGGGGTAATACTGGACATGCTAGCATTGACGATGTTGGGAGAGATTCTACTGGTGGTGTCAGTTTTTTCTTTTCCATTTATAAAGGTGTTCACTCCAAAAATTTTATGGAAGCTCTTGCAATTCTTGAGGCCTTATAGAGGGTGTTTTCTCTTGGCTGGCATAGGATTATCTGCAAGTCTGAATTTCAAATTCTGGTTAATATTTTAAATAGTAAAATGATGGAGGAAGTTAATTGGCAGTTGGCATCTGTAGTCGTTCAAATTCTCAGATTGAGTGAAGAGTTCAAATTTATATCCTTTGTGCACATTCCAAGGGAATAGAATGTGGTTGTTGATTACATGGCCAAAAGGGCTTCTGAGCTGTTGGATCCTTGGAGTATCGATAATTGGGAGAGTCTCCCATCTGGGGACTCTCAATGCCTATGGGAGTTGATCCACAAGGATGTACATACTTAAAGTGGTTTGTTGTTGTTGTCTTTTCTGGGTGTCATTCTAGTCTAGTGGTTTTATCCTGTTTGGTTGTTTATTTGAGTCCTGGTTGGAAGCTCAGTTGTACTCTGTAATCCAAAATTTTTATCAATAAATTTTTACCCCTTTATTTAAAAAAAAAATATCCACATTAATCAAATTTCAAACCTTAGCCATATGCTAAAATTAAATCCACTATACTCTCTATGAAAATCAACGCTTAACAAAACCTTAGCAAATTCAAAATATTTCATGCACCTAAAAATTTTGACGATCGAATTATGGCATACCTCATACATTGCAAAATGGCTTTGGGTGGTTTTCAAGCCCGTGTTCCTCCTTGTCGTGCATATTAGCACACTCTTCGCCCACTGTGTGGGCTAGGCCTCCCATGTGGAGGCTTTAAGACTTTGAGACTTATATTTTTTTCCTCTCCATCTATGCCTTGAAACTTGCTCCCTTGTTCCACGTGTAGTGCACAAATGAAATCGAAATGGGGGAATCGACGATTGCAAAGGAGGGGATAATGGAATGTCGATAATATTTCTTGTCACCTACTTGGTTGATAAAATCAACCCCTTTAAACATTCGAACCTTTGCATGATAAAATATATGACGTCGGAAGACATGGCAGGAAAACTCTTTTATTTAATTTTAAAATTAAAATTAAAATTTTAAATTAAATTTAAATTTAAATTAAACCTTTAAAATTAAATTTCTCCATCACCGAGGCGCTTTTTTCGATGAAACGAAAAGCCAACTTGGGTTTTAAGAAAAATCCATTTCAAATCTGTCATCCATGGTTTTAAATAAAACATTTCCTTGCCTTCCTTGGTTTTCATAAAAACCTTTTGCTAAGCTTCCCTTGAAGCTCCTTTTGGAACCAAATTCCATGCATCCCTTCTTGAACCTTTGATCAAAACCTTTGCTTCTCATGAAGCTCTTTGTGGAGCAAAATCATAGTGCTTACTTTCATAGGTCCTTTTGACATCAATGACAACTTTTAGCTTAGGGACTCAAAATATCCAACATCAAGCTTTATCTTCATCTATTCTTCTTGTCTCTTTAATAATATCTTACTGCATGATGAATATTGCAAGTTTAATAGGTGTTAATAAAAATATCAATATTATCTTTTCAATCTTCTATCTCTTGTTGCATGATGAATACTATGAGTTTCATAGGTGTTTAAGGTAAGATATGTAATGAATCTAATATAGCCATGTCGACAATATTTATTTTTATTATCTTGGGCCCTAGGTTTATAAAGTTAGCCCTTGAGCATTAGGGTAAGGGTTAATATTAATTTAATATATAAATAGGAAGCATTATATGATAGTTGAAATCATCTTTCATCTTCAAATTTGTCACTTTTGCTATGCATATGAGACTTTACCCTCTCCAAGTGGCTATGGGACTTTTCCCCCTCAAAGAAACTAAGGATTTCTATTGATTTGAAGTTAGGATTTGATTTTTTATCAATTAGATTTGAATCATTATCATCTCTTGGGTAATACTATTTATGTATTATTGGATTGCTACTACTACTGCTATACTTCTAAAGTTATCTCATGATAACTATTAGAGCATCAATATCAGCTCCCTATAGGGTGTAATTTTACAGTAGAAGGGTACAATAACCAATTAGAAACTCTATTGAACATTACTACTATTTGGTACATTTTCATAATTGTTTTGGTCCATATTCTAGTGCAATTATCTTATAAAATATTATGAGTTCACTGTTGTTACATCCTTTTTCTAAACCCAATTGAAAAAGTATCGGGTATCGCTAGACCCTTGTGAGAGACTTATAGTATTGCAATCATCTCTTAGAGATGATAAAAAAGGGGTATATCCAACACCACATTTTAGAATATGAATTTCATAGGACCCTTGCATAAAACCTATCTCTTTGTGATCATCTCTTAAATATAATTATAATAAGAGGTATTTTTCACAATAATTTTTTCAATAACACTCCCAATATTTTTTAAGTTTTCAATTACCCCAAGTGCATGAATGAACCTACTGCCACTATTGGTTGGGCATGAGTCAAAAAAAAATTACAATGTACTATTAATTTAAAGGATGTGTGTATGGATAGAAAGAAGCAACAACCAAATATTCTTGGTAAGCATCACAACACTATCCTAAATATCAATAGTTTAACCAATGTATTATTTCTCCCTTAAATTTAATGGCTTCACCCCTACCCAACACCTCATGTTATTACCCTCCACCTCACAATAACCATATTTGGATGACTCTTCCTTCTACCCCTCCAATTAGTAATCCTATTTCCAGTACTATTGACCTTGATCTGCATACATTGCTTTTGAATCAAGAACAAATGATTACTTCCATTGTCAAGACATTGAGTAATCAAGACTAGTTGATTATTTCCATAGACAACCCCTTGGATAACATCAAAAGAGTCCTATAAATATCTACTACTATGCCTTATCTTGACCAAGGCCACAACAAATCATTGGGTAACAACCTGTGATCATTCATCAAGCACCAAAAACTAATGTTCTTCCTTAACCACTATCTAGTCATAGTCCAATTTTTGGTTCTTATAACCTAGGATTTGCTTCTAATTTGAATTTTATAGTAGGAGGTGCTTCTAATTTCCTTGAATAGACTTATGAACTATTTTTACTCACATCAACATGCCCACTTTTGAAGGTGTGTATCCTCAAGGGTAGTTGTTCAAGATGGAGAGCCTTATTTGCGTACACCATGTTATTGAAGTTGTTCATGTCACATTAGCAACTACTAAGTTGGGAAACCAATCTCATAAATGGTTGTTGTAAAAGCTTCACCAATATGGGGGTCCTCTTTTATGGCCTAACCTCAAAGAATAATTTCTTTGAAGATTTGGCAAAGGATCTTCCACATCGTATGTGGTTCATATTATACAAACAAAGTAAACATGAACAATGGAGTATTGCTCAAAGTTCACCATTATTCTTACCTACACCAACTAATTGAATATATAGGTGGTGGTTTTAGAAATTTTCCATGATATTAGGGATACAATTTGGTGAGAAGTTGACATGTTATATTCCTATACTCTTAATGATGCTCAACATATAACTTTGATGACAAAACAAAATCTCCAAGATTTGAGTCCCCAATATAGAAACGTATTCAAATATCATCATACTTACCACAATATTGAGCACTCCTAGGTATTTTTCTATTTCAAATGTCATTCTCACCATCTCCATAATCAAGCCTATCAATAATTACATTACTTTCAAGTGGACGATGAAGACAACAATATGTGAAGATGAATATTCATTATAGCAGGAGCAACCAATAGAAGTAGATGAAGCAAAACATGAGGATGCTACCATGGATATATCTAGTCATAGGTTCTAATATCACCATAATATCAAGGTATAAGAATTTATTAAATGACAACATGTCAATGTGTTGATTGATTCAAGTAGTACACATAACTTTATAGAAGTAAGATGAAAAATTCCATGAGCTTGTATATCAATTCAAATCATGATAAAGTTCAATATTTAATTGTAAAAGGGGTACCACTGAGTGTATGGCTTGAAAAAATAAAGTTGAATCCAAATGGGGATTATAATTGGGTGAGGAATCTCTTTTCCATAAACCTAGATGGTTCATAAGTCATCTTGGGAGCACAAAAGCTATCTTAGATTTATAATGTTACTATTAATCCACAAACATTATATGTTAAGTGGACAGAGAATGGAAGGGTCATTGTCTCCAAGGAATCCAAACCCCTCCCTCCAAGGTGACTAGTTCACATAGCATATAAAATATATTAAAGAAAGGTGTTTGTGGATTATTTTCCCAAGTCAATTGAATGGAGGTTCAGTCCTCATAGCTACCTCTTCTAGATATTCCTTTAGATTTATAGAACATTTGTGGATCACTATGAGGAGGTATTTAGTGATATCATGGATCTACCTCCTAAGAATCTATATGATAATGTCATCCACCTTATTTTAGGAAGTCAACCTCCTAATATATGCCCTTACTATTACTCCCAACCTCAAAAGTCAAAAATTAAGAAGCTAGTTTAGAAAATATTGGAGCAAGGAATCATCCATCTAGTTATCAATCCATATTCCTCTATGGTGGTGATGGTATGATGTAAGTATAACTCAATGCACATGTTTCAATATTTTTGTCCTCTCAACAAGATCACTATCAAAGATAAGTTTTCTATTCCTATTATAGATGATTTGTTGGATGAATTACATGGTTCTAGATACTTTACAAAACTAGACTTGCATTTTGGATTTTATCAAATTAGGGTTAAAGAAGAGGATATTGCTAAAACTAATTTTTGAACACATGAGGATCATTATGAGTTCCTAGTCATACCTTTTGGTCTCACTAATGCTCATTCCACTTTCCAAAGTATCATGAACTTTATATTTTATTTTTTTATTCATATGTTTGTCATAGTTTTTTTCAATGAGTTTACATAGGTTTTTATAAGGGTCCTAGTCATATGTTTGTCATAGTTTTCTTTGATGATATTTTAATTTATAGAAATTTCTAAGAGGATCATTTAGTTCATATTGACAAAGTTATTCACCTATTACAAATGAATTTTTTTTTATTAAAAGCTTCAAATGTTCCTTTGGGGTCCAAGAGGTAGAATGCTTGGGATATATAATAACTTAGGAAATAGTCAAGGTATATCCTAAAAATATCAAAGCTATGCAATATTGGCCCTTGCCCAAATCCTTAAAAAACTTAGTGGATATTTAGTGCTCATAGGCTATTATAAAAAAATTGTTCACAACTATGGCAAGATTGTTGTTCCTATCATTGCTCTCACTAAAAAGGATGCCTTTGTTTGGTATAAAGCCCCTTCCCAAGCCTTATAAGCCCTCAAATAATCTATATATACCACTCTTATTTTGGCCACTTCCTACTTTAGAAAACCTTTTTTCATTGAGTGTGATGCTTCGAACATAATATTGGAGCTATTTTGATATAATATGGTCACCCATTAGTCTTTGAAAGTAAGCAAATTTTGGATAAAAATCTATGAGGATCCAATTATGAGAATGGAATATTATCTATTTTCATGCCATAGAGAAATGTTGTCCTTATTTATTGGGATTTCATTTCATCATAAATACTAACCATAGTAGCCTTAAGTATTTCTTAGAGTAGTGTATATCATACCTTGAATAGAATAAATGGATGACCAAGATCTTTGGTTATGATTTTGTCATTGAATAAAAGAAAGAAAATGAGAATGAGGTGGTTGATGTCTTATCTCATAAATATGAGGATGTTGTTTCTATCAATGCCATATCTAGTCCTCTTTCACAATGGTTTTTTAAACTTTAGGAAGATTTAATTTCTAATTTAGGGACTACACAAATTATCCAGGAAAGGAAGACATGATCATTATTGCATTCCTATTTCTCATATACTAGTGGAGCGCTTCACAAAATGGATCACACTTATCTTCCTTAGTCTTTAGCCATTAAGCAAAATATTCTCCAAGAATTGCATGCATCTCCTTTGGTTGGACACTTGATATTCTTGAAAATATTCCAATGGGTAAAGCAATCATTTTATTAGAAAGGATTAAAATTGAGTGTCAAGATGTTTGTGGTTGAGTGTGAGGTGTATCAACATAAAAAAGGGAAAAATGTTAAATGTATTGAATTTTTGCAACCCTTGTTTATCCCTAACCATTAATGAGAGCACATACCCATGGATTTTATTGAGGGCCTTCCAAACCAAAGGAAAAAATGATGATCTTTGTGGTAGTAGATTACTTTTCCAAGTATTATCATTTATATACATTACAACATCCCTATTCAACACGTAATATGGAAAAGGTGTTTCTTGATTATATTTTTAAAATACATGGTATGCCCAAAACCATTGTAAGTAACCGTGATCCTATATTCACCAATAAATTTTGGAAATAATTATTTTGTCTTAGTGGTACCAAGTTGAGTATGTCCTCTTCTTATCACCCTTAGTCATATGGTCAAACATATATTGTTAATAAATGTTTGGGTACTTACCTTTGTTATTTTGCTCAAGATAAGCAGTATCACTAGGTTTAGTGGATTTCATTAGATGAATGGTGGTACAATACTTCCTATCATTCATAACTCAAGATGTCCCCATTTGAAGCATTATATTGTCAAAAGCCTCCATAAATAGTAGACTATCTTCCAATATCCTCCAAGGTTGCCCATGTAGATGATTTATTATAACAATGATGACTTTGTACTTTAGCTTCTTAAAGATAATTTGATCTAGGTTCAGAATCACATGAAGCAATAATAGGATTCACACCAATCTAAACAATAATTTATCGTAGGATACATGGTATTTTTATGCTTGTAACCCTACAAGCAATTAAGCAAGGCATCAAAGTGGATCCTAACAAGGTTAAAGCTATCATAGAGATGCCTCCTCCTATGAACCTTAAGAAATTACATAGTTTACAAGGAAATATTCAAGTGATTCGTTGCTTTATAGCACAACTATCTGAAAAATGCAAATCCTTTAATCACCTCTTGCAAAAGGGGGTAGCTTTTAATGGACTCTAGAATGTCAACACATCTTTGATAAAATTAAGCATTATTTAATCTCACCTTCTATTTTATCTCTACCTCATCCAGGCATTCCTTTCCACCTGTACATTTTTGCTACTAATTTTACCCTTGGGACTATGCTAGCCCAAAAGAATGAGAACAACCATGAACATGCCATATATTATATCAACCATACTTTGGTGAGCTACGAGACAAGATATGCTTACATGGAGAAACTCTATCTTGTTGTGGTATTTGCCACTATATGCTTAATCATATGACCTATGTCATTGCTCGAGAAAACCCTCTATGTTATATGATGAGCCATATGTACACCAATAGTAGAATTGCTAAATGGATAATACTTTTAACTAAATTTGATCTTGAGTACATTAGCCAAAATTCCATTAAGGGTCAGGTGATTGCTGATTAGCTTGTTGAAGCTCCTCTTCCAAGTGATACATATTCCATTTTCAAGTTACCTGATGACTCTATATTCACCATCATTGAAAAATAAGAGTACGTTGAACCTGAATATGATGTCAACATCACCATTTTATTTGATGGTTCTAAATATGAACAAGGGAATGGAGCTAGAGTAGTGCTTTTTATACCACAAGGGATTCCCATCCCCTTATCTTTCAAGCTTGATTTCCCCTATACGAATAACAATGTAGAGTATGAAGTACTCATCATACGACTCCAAACTATCGTGGATATACACATTAAGCGAATTTGAATCATCAATGACTCTCAACATGTTGGCAATCAAGTAAAATGGATCTACCAATGCAAATGCCCAATTCTAAAGTCTTACAAAGATATTTTTGACAAGATGCTCATTAATTTTAATTGGTATTAAATAGATTATTCTCCATGGTCCACCAATAATTTTATTGACACCATGGCCTCCCTCAAGTCACTTATTCCACAAAATCCTTTTGATCATGTCACCACTATTTGCATTACCTAAATTTCTAAATCAACCATTTCCTACAATGCTTCTATAGATGTATGAGACATATTATTAGTTCAAGCCAAACCATACCACAATTGGTTCTCTTAGGCACAAAACTTTCTCAACTTTGGCTACCTTTCCCTAGAGTTGCCTTCAACCCATTCAAGCCATGTGGTATTTCTATAAATGGGACCTTGATATTATTGGTAAAATTACCCCTTTATTTAGGGTGACATACATTTATTATCAATACCACTGAGTATTTCACCAAATGGATTGAATCAGTTCCTCATGTTAGCACCACAGGACCTTGGATCACATAATTTAAAGTCCACCATATTGTTTGTAATTTTGGCATGCCCTCTAATATCATCTCTGATAATGGACCCTCTTTCAAAAATAAGGATGTTCGAGCACTCTGTAACAAATACCACATCCAACATAGTTTCTTGACAATATACTATCCCCAAAGCAACGGACAAGTTGAGGCTACCAACAAGACCATTATAGCTATCTTAAAGAAAATAATTCAAAAAAATCATAAGGATTGGCACATCCAAATCCCTTTGGCATTGTGGGCTTATAAAAATAGCATTTGCACACCTACTAGAGTAACCCTCTTTTCATTGGTCTATGGTGCCAAAGCAATCATATTATTGGAAATTTAATTACCTTCATTATGTATCTCTTTACAAGAGTTCATTGATGATGACATAGCTCAACATGCATGACTTGATCAATTAAATCTCCTTGATGAACATCATGTTAATTCCCTTGAGCATCTTCATGTTTACCATGATCGAATCCAATGCACCTATAATACCAAAGTCCATCCATGCGAGTTCTAAGTTGGTGACCTTGTTCTCAAAGAGAATCAATAAAATTCTCATCTTCTGCCTCATCTTTGTGATAAATTTGCTACTAACTAGCTCAGCCTATTTATTGTCAAACAAAATTTTAGCACAGGAGTCTACAAAATTTCTAACCTTGAAGGACTTGAAGAACCTGAACCCATTAACATTATCCATATAAGAGCCTTCTATGCTTGAACAATTATAAAAAAACAACAAAATAACCGTCACATTCATATTTTTACATCATCGACCCTTGTTCATTCGCATGTGATATTCTATTTAGCATAGAGACTTTGTCATCCTTTGTGTTCATTGAAACAATCTCCAATATATTATAGAAATAATATAATATTGGACTCATGCACACCCACACTAAGAGATGTTGTAGCTTTGTTGGCTGAACATGAAAAATTCCCATTTACTCTCATCTTTTCCATTTCATTTTGCTATCATATTGCATTTTCATTTAACCATTCCTCAATATTCTACAGGGCATGAATCGATCAAACATCAACGAATGTCAATGCCTAGCTATATTCATATACTAAGGAATGTTGAATAGTGGTAGGATGAATATTCCAAATATCAGTCTACTTCCATTGCCCTCCACCATTTTATACCCTAATGTATTCCACCTATATTTACTCCTCTTTCATCATTGTCACTCCTCATTTTCATCTAGCCATTCCTCCAAGTCTTCTAGGGTAACACCTACCAATTGGACATCGATCATCGCACTTAATTAAATATTTCACAACATCCCTTAGTTAATGTTGAGAAATGGTCAGGTGAAAATGAGGAGTGTTAGTTGACTCTCCCTCCCTCAGCAAAATCAAATCCATAAAAAAATAAAACAAAAACAAATAGCACACAAAAAATGCTCAAACACCATTTCCATAGTCTCTTTTCATTTTTTTCATGTTGCAATTCCATAATTTTATCCCTTCATATTGTCTTCTTTCTCATATTCATCCTTTGCACATCACTCCTAGTTGTATGGTTATGCTTTGAGCAACTACATACCAGGGACTATTGTGCGTTGCCCTCTCTCTTCTTATTTCTTCTCTCCCTTTTCCTTTCATTCTTTGGCTTATCATTTTTTTTCTTTCTTCCCTCCTTTGTCCCTCTTTTCTCTTTTTCATTCCATACTTCTTCCATCACATATTTGCTTCATTATTTCTATAATAATTTTACCTTTTTGCATCCTTTTTTGTCTTTGCCATGACACTACTTTCATTATCTTAATCAAGGGTGTCTTCATGATTGTATTCGTCCTTAACTTTCATGTATCATAAAATTTTATGCACACTTCACATTCATAGCTGCCCACCACCACCATTGCATACACCCTATAATACTATCCATATGACCCCTTGTCTCTTTCGATGTCTTTGGTTTGAAGAGACTCTAGGTTATTTTACTCACTTAGCCATTCCTATTGTCTCAATCAACCTATATTGAATGTTAGTCAATCCTTGAGATCTATGGGTTGTTCTTGGCTGACTCTTGCTCTCTCTTGGACCACGCAAATGCATCACACTTTAAATACATTTTTGTGCATAGGAAAGACAAACTCATGAGTCACTATCACCATAAAGTGAATGGTATCCCCTACTCACCCTATCATGTGCATGGTCCAAACCCAAGGATCTCTCATGCAAAAAAAAAGGTAGAACAAGAAAAGACATACATCCTTTAAAAAATAAATAATCATCATCAAATTTTATTATGGATCCTTGGGCATTCTAAACATCTCCATCAAGGCTATAGACTCTTGGATGGTAAGCAACGTTGATGGACCATGGGGCTATATCCATCCAGACTATAGATGCTTGATAGGCAGTGGAGTATACCCTTCGTATGGTGACATGTCTGTCATATTATCGACCTTATTTTGTACAAACCTATGTATGATCACGAGTGAGCTAGCCTATTGGCATAAGCTACAAGTGACTAGTCTAACCTCCATCAAAATTATAATAAACATTCACTGCACACACAGTTGGTCCTTTGAGATACTTGAATCCCTAGGGCGGTCTTAGTATCTTCAAGGGCTTGAATGCTTATTAGATGAGTTTGATTATTCTCACTAGGGTGTTTGAGTGTCCTAAAAGCACATTTAGATTCTTTTTCCCTATGATGTTCAAATTCACAAGCAGTATCTCTCCCATTTTACCTCATCATCAATCCCATCCATCATTCACACTCCATGTTGTCATTCAATTTTCATTCAAGTCAATGCAACTTTGTTGATGCCCTTGATTAAGCAATAAATGGTAGCTATATATATAGTTTTTTTACATTATTTTCATACAATAATTAGATTCATACCCATTTTTTACTCTTACCATCTTTGTTTTTATGTTTTACTCATCCCATTCATACCATTTACACTATTTCATCCACAAACTACTATAATTAATTGTTATACTAATATCAATTCAGATCATCTAACACATGTCATCTACACTATTTAATCCACATATCATTATTATTAATCATCCTACTATTACCAATTCAAATCATAACATAACATTTATGCATGCATATACATTACACATAAGCCACCAACATAATATCATTTGTATATATATCCACAAAAATAGTGTACATCATTGTGGAATTACCCGTAGGCTACATATAATTGATCCCTTAGGCTCATCCACAAAAATATCCAAAATCACCGCACCACACATCCCTCAACAATATTTCTCATCACTCATATAATCGCTCCACTTTGTCCCATCAAGTTGCAGTTACCCACTAAAAATATCATTCCTTGATCTCCTGTGAGAGGACCCTATACCTAATGTCTATGAACCTATGGGCTTCCTAGTTTGTGGCACTATTTTTTGTACTGAAGTTGCTCTTGACTCATTGTTGCATCTATTAGACTTTGCTCATGAGGATGAATGTCAATCAGGTATCTCTAGGTAAGCCTCCAACAATTTATCCTCTAGAATCTCTATGTATGCTACATGCTCTCATAATGTGCCCATATCTACTTGCAACATCATCATAGTTGTGTCATATTCACACCTCTCTCATTACCCTAAAAAATCCTTCAACTCCAACCTATCTCGTCCCTCTCAGCATACCCAACATCTTGCTTCTATTGAGTGTGTTCCCTCTTAGTTGCTATCATGTCTACCTACTATATTAGACTATATTGCTCAATGACCCCTACTAGTTGCTCCTCCTACATCTACTCTAGTAGGCACATCAACCACATCCACTCAGTATCCAAGCTATCTCACTCTACCTGGAGTTCCACCCACTCCTCCTCGCTCTCCCATTATCACTCCTCTATTCCTCCCTCAAGCTTCTCCACCTCCTTGACCATCTCCATGATGTTGGTCTCTCCTCCACCAACCTTGCCACTCATAACCCTAAGCTCCTCCTTAGACTACCTTAATGTTCTTACCTCCTTGTCAACCCTACGATGAGCTCATCATCATAGTGTCTCCTCTACCTTCTTGGGCTCTATCTCCTCTCTATCCTTGGGCCCTCTCCCATCTCTATATCTACTCATTTCCTCCTCCATATCCCTAGGTGACTCCCATCACTGTGTTTTCCACCAAGCATCATACTCTATAGTAGTCCCTACATCATCAACATCTGGTATATTTATCACATCATCTTCTACCTCCTCTATTATCCACATCTATGGTGCCAACAAGGTCAGTTCAACACCTCACCTCCTATAGATCATAGGTAGGTTTTGTACCCTCTATATCATCCCAAACTAGCTCTGAACACATGATAACTAAATCAATTCATACTCTATTTGGTGGTGACCTCTTACCCATCATGCTCATTTCACTCACATCAGATGCACCTCATCCTCATCCTAAGTCTTTACCTCCTACCATGGCCTCCACTTCACCTGGTCAGCTTCCAACTCTACCCAGCTCCCTCTACATCCTTTTGGTGTGGTCAACTCTATCGTGTCTCCTTATATGTTTTCCATCGCAACACATATGGCTATCCTCATGCTCTATCACATGGTAACCCTCTAGGACAACATATGTTGAAGTAATCCCAACCCCATATCTACAATAGTAGGTTGCACCCCAACCCCTTTTGCCCTTATTTTCATACCATATAAAACTCATCATATGTCTATACCAGTAATATTGGTGCCCACATATACACTATCGATCACTCCTCAACCATTTTGGATGGTCAAAAACCATTTTGGATGGTTAGCAACCATTCCATATGGTCAAAACCAATCAAATTCAACCCTCATCTCCTTCCCATATTGCGTTTCCAAATTTCTCTCCACTTTCTTACCTCCCTTGCATATCTCATTCACTTTACTATCAATTAGCTTGTCGTTGTCATTTGTTTCATCCTCCATCGACTCATCACTTGAGGGAGTAAGAAAAACCTTAATTTTGAAGATCATCCATCTTTTATTGGGATAACAAACTAAAATTATTGTCCACCAAATTAGGTGCCTTCCATTTTGCATCGTACTGTGTTTCATGCAATGTAGTACAAAAGGGGTATCTATAGACAACAAATTTGTCATTCACAAGTGAATTTCCATAAAACCACTAAAAAACCTCTCAAGTCATTATAAATGCACTAACACCCCCCATACTATCATAAAACTATCATTCAGTACCCGATTTTGTTCAATTTCACCTAAATTCCTCTAGGTCTTCTCCTTCGCTTCTATTTTCCCTCAAATTTCCTCTCAAATTTCCCTTTGTCCGAATTTCTTCCAATTCTCTCTCTAGCTCTTCTTAATTATTTTTAATTAACTCTAATTCCTTCTTGTCCCCTCTCATACCTCCTAATTTCCTCTAATTTTCTCTTGCTCTCCTAATTCTATTCTATCCCCCTCTAATTTCCCCTAAAATTCCTCTAAGGTTCTCTAAAGTCTCTATTTTTCTTCTAATTTCCCTTTTTCCAAAAATTCCTTAATTCTTCAATTTCTTCTAATCTCCTTCTAATTTTCTCCTACTCCATTTAGCTTCCCTAATCCTGATTATCTTCTCCCTAATCTCCTAATTCCTACCTAACCTTCTTCATTTATTTCCCCCTCCCTCTTCAAATTTTTCATAATCTTGCTTATGCACTTAATTATTCCATTAGCCCCGCCATTAGCCCTTTAATATCATCATTAGGCACTCCTTAAAATCCTAAGGTATGCATAATAAGTAAAATAAATTCTTTCAAATCCCTATGAGCTATCCATAATCTTCACCAATCCCACCCTCATTACTCCACTTGGTCCTCATCACACACTTTTCCTCCAAAGTTATATAATTTAAAAGTATAGAAAATGTTTAAAGTCAAAGTGAATTAAATGGTAAAGTTAGTAATCCTATCCTCCTCATCTTCCATGTCACATTTTAAAGCAATTTAAAATTCCCAAGTGTAGCCCCCAAGGCACACATCCCCCCACGAGATCTCACTTCACCCAAGGGCACTCAATATGGAGGTTGCACATTCCATCAAGTGGAATCCTCTAGATATGCCTAGGCTCTTGCACCTGCCACCTACCTACCACATCAGTTCCACATACCCTCCACCTCATCTCCATGCCACCTACCCTTCCCCATCCAAAATTCTATAAATCTCCCTTCATATCCCACCATTTGTAAGAAGAGGAAAAAGAGTAGTTATGTTGTCAAAATCACTTCAGACCACCTAGTTGCCATTGGAGATATTAGCTGCATCTGCCACCCACCTTGGAGAACTTAGACATGGTAGCCATGGAGTCTACATGAAGCATTCAACTTGAATTTGATCGATAATTGTACCTAAACCCATCCATATCTAGTGACCTCACCTACATAAAAAGGTTCCTAGGGACAACCTACACCTCCCAATAGTGGCATTTCATCTCTATGACCATTTGTTCCAAATCATCTTAGATGGTTACATACTCATAGTAATTTTAGATGGTCATCTATACCTAACATTTCCAAACGGTCACACAAAAATACAAAACCGAGCACCTATCCATCAAGACAGGTAAATAAAGGTATAAGACAATTCATTCCTTGGTTTTGTAAGTTTCTAATATGGTTTTGTGAACTTTTATGGGAGTTTTGTAAGCATTTAGATAGATTTTGTAATGTTCGATTATGCTTACTTTTAACAAGGACCTTGTGCAAGGGAGGCCCTTCAGATGCTTCTAACTCCCTTTGGGTTTACATGTGTTCAGGTCTACCAACAACCAAAGAAGCACCCAGGTGATCCAACCTACACTCAAGCACAAAACCCACCCACACACCTCCAATTGTTGTACAAAGAATGATTGCATCACTTGATTTTTTGTAAAAGGGAACATCTCCCTTTGGTTTTAATTTTAAAAGATATTTTTATTGCTTTTGAAATCCCTCCTTTGATAGGGCTCTTTGTATTTAAAAAGGAACATTATTTCTTATCAATACATTCATGCTTATCTTTTTGTTTTGGTTTTTTGTATGGTACATCTTCATTATATATACATTAATGTTCATTTTATCTTATATTAGAATTGATTTATTAGTATATTTTATCTCTCCAGCTCAAGAACTTTTATTTGGTATTAGAGCAGAGTTTTGTGTGTGATTTTAGTATTTGCAGGTGAAGGTATGAAAATAGAGAGTGAATATTTTGATTTCCAACATCCTTTACAATATTTGGATCATAAATACTTGTGGCTATTCATTTGCTATCATGGCAAAAAATAGTACATCTTTAAATATACTTACATTCAAAGGAGACAACTTTGAGTACTCGAGAGATCAATTGAGGAGGATATTTGTATGTAAGAGAGTTTAGAAAAGTATAGTTTAGCTATATACTCCTCCTAATTATGGGAATGTTCTTCCTCAAGACCAAAATAAGACATTGGAATATTAAGAAAAGAATGATGCTCAAGATTTCTTCTACTTGCACATTGTAATAGATCCAAGAATCTATCCAAGGGTATCTAGTTGCAAGAATACCCATGAGGTATGGATAACATTGGAGACATCATATCAAGGCTTAGAAAAGGTGAGATCATAAAAGCTCTCCACATTAAGAATCAATTTTGAAAATATAAAAATGCATGATGATGAGACTGTTGGATACTATTGTATTATGGTAAATGACATAGTGCATACAATGAGAGTGTATGGTGAAATCATGGAAGATAGGGTAGTAGTCAGAAATATTTTGAGATACCTATCACCAAAATGGCTCCATATTGTCATTACACTTAACGAGTGTAAATATATGGACCAAATCAAAGTTGAAGAGTTAGTGGGTTCTTTATTGTCCCATGAGGATAAAATGAAAATTTACTCAAATGACTTGAATCATGCACTAGAGACCAAAGTATGGGTTTTAAAACCAAATTCAAAGCCCTCAAATAAAAATGTAATTTTTTCTCAAATTTCAGATCAAAAAGGAAAAAACTAATCAAATTCAAAGAGGAAGGGTAAGAAGGTCATCACTTGTCATTATTGTAAGAAACCGAGTCACATGATAAAAGACTATAGGAAACTAGCAGCTAAAAACTAAGCAAATTCAAACCAATATGGGGGTGAATGTTAGCTTTTGATGCTAAAATACTTAATGAAATGCAACCACAAGGCATAAAATAAACATGCAATATTAAATATATGATAATGGAAATATAATAAGAATGTAAAACTCATAATAAATTTATATAAAAAACTCATAAGAAACTTCTATAATAACTCATAAAACTTCCATTAATGAAAGCTCACAAAAATGGGATCTTCATACAAAATATGGAGATCTCAAATGTTGCATTCTTCATACATTCTCTACATTGTATCTAACTTGAGCATGTAATCTAATCTATTGTGCTCTTGCACTCTTTCCCGTTTCTATCTACTATAAAGGCCAATATACAATAGAATATGACTCTTAGTCTTCCATATTCTTATGACACTTTATCTTCCTATTTATAGAATCATGTACACATGGACAACATGCACACTTACATCATCAAGTACCTTGCACATTCTAACAACACTTGTGCATTTATTATATTGCATGAAGTAACTACTCAAATCCTAATCTAAGATACACTCCTAATATAAACATGTACCCAAGATAGTACATTAGCATGTACTAAATAATGTAATATATTCCAACACCCATTGTATTACATTATTTGGTTACTGAAGACTTTAGTCTTCAATATGGTCCTCTTCTTAATTTTGAACTTAAGCTCTTCTTTTCTACTTTCTTCATTTTGATCCCTGTCTGTATCATAATCAGGCAAATAATTAGTATCTTCATAAAATACTATTTTGGTTGAAAAAGATTTAAATTCACATTCATTTGTAGGTTCTTCTAGTTCCTGAATTTTCTAAATATCTTGAACTAAGTGTCCTTTTTTATTTCCTTCTCTGTATTGTAGTTGAGGATGATTGTATTGATTCTGAGAAGTATATGGACACTAAAATTGTTGCTGATACAAATTATATTGATTTTGATAATGTCTTGGTTGGAATGACCTATTTGATTGGCTTCTAAAATTTGTTTGATTTCCTTGATATTGATTTCTTGGATTGAATTTACAATAATCGGTACTATGTCCTTTCTTTCTGCATACTTGACAATATCTATTATTTCATATTGATCTACCATTTGAGAATGAAGCATCATTTCCTTGTGGATTATCTTTTGTGGCTAAGGATTTGTTAGTCATTTCATCTTTCACCGAATTTTCTACTTCATATTATTATAGTATATTGACTAATTCACCAAATGATGTATATTTACTTAGAATTTGTAAATATATGACTAGATGCTTGTAGATTTCTAGAAGTGCTCTTAGGATTACTTGAACAAGAAACTTGTCTTCAAAATTTCTACCACTCTTCTTAGAAATAATTTTATACTTTCACCACTATTAACTTTTAGAGAATTTAATTGAGTTTGGAGATTCAAGATAGTGGATTTATTCCTTTCTTGAAATATCTTGGCTAAGATTTTCCAAGCTTCTGTAGAAGTTGTTGTTGAACTAATGTATGGTTGTATTTCATCTGTAATTGCAAATTTTATTATCATAAGTGCTTTTGCTTCATCTTCTTCATACTTTTGAATCTCTCTAGCTTCTTCAATGGGTTTAGTTTTTGCTCCTTTAACAATATCCTAAATATTTTCAACTATCAATATTGACCTTACTTTATTTTTCCATGAAGTGTAATTAGGTCCTTTAAGAAGTTGGGATTCTAAAAGAAATAATTTATTTGTTGTCATGATAATACTTGTAAGCTACCTTATATCTCCCTAGTTTAGAGTATGTGATCAAATTTGATAATATGTTCTTGATAAAATGCTTAGATTTCTAGGTTACCTTTGAGTTGAAAACCTTTTTACTCCTTAATGTTCAACTTTTACTCTTCAAGATAATCACCTTATTTCTCCCTATTTATGAATAGAAAGCTAAATATATTTTGATGCAACTTCAATTTTGATGAGCTTCTCTATTTTGAGCAAGAGACTAATATCAGAAGTAATTTTTCTAACTTTCTAGAAACTCTATTTTTTTCTTCTTTCAAATTTCAATAATATAGTTTCTAAATTTCAATAACTTAAATATGGTGTTGGATTCCTTATAACTCCCTAGTTGTAAATTTAGAAAACAAAGCCATTGCAAATTTTAAAATTTATATTTCAATGTAGAAATCCTTATACCTCCAAGTTAAACCTTTTGTAAAATATCTCTATGCAATTTGAATGAGGTAATTTCAAAACCTTTCTATAAACTTATTTCTTAAAAAAATCGAAGGCATTCAATAATTCTTCTAAGGTTATTAATATATACCTTATTTCTTATTTTATTAAAAAAACCTTTAGTATAATAAATTAATTAACCTTGACTTCAATTTTTATGCCTTATATCTCCTTAATATTTTGCAAAGGTTTTAGATTAGACTAAATATTTCTTACCTCATTTAATATAGTGCTCCAAAGCTTTGTCTTACTTTATTATGCAACCTGTGCTCTCTAGATGCTCTTCATCCACTGTGATGCATTTAATGCACTTTGATGCTCAATATCCAATGCTTTGACTCTCCAAATTGCATCTTTATCTTCACTTCATCGTAGCACATATGAAATATTCTTTCATGCTTCACTCTCTCCTCTTATCTATTCTCTGTATCTGTGTTCAAGTGGAACTTTAACCCCTACCTCTATTGCATGTAGAAGGTGTTACTCATGTGATGATTAGAACTTATCTTCTATCAGAACACTTGGCATTCAAGTTGATGCTTCTTCTAGGGCACTTGAATAATCCTTGTTGGTTGGTTCTTCATACCCTAGGTGACAAATGTCTTTTACACCTGTAGCACTTGTCAATGAACGTTACAACTTTCTATCTCCTTGGTAACATTTGAGTTTTCACTACACTTGACTTGTTTGTACCCTTTGTAATAATAGTTTTGTTTCCTTGGTGCTCATACTATTATTTAGCTCTCCTCACAGTGGTTGACACTCTTTGTTTGACGTGCCAAATGGCAAACAATAACCTTATCTCTTCACCTTACATACCATATGATTTCTTTATTTTTTAATGTATTTCCTTTAAATGTATCTTCACCCAATTCTAGTGCTCTTCCTTCTTTGTTTGGTAGTTGGCACACTTGGCACTTTGCTATGTAAATAAAACTACTTATGGGTTCTTAAATTCAATAGAGCTTCGTGCTCCTTTGCTGTAAAGTATTTTCGATTATTGTATATAGCTTTAGAGTGACACTAGCTCATGCCTTTCTATTACTTGCACCCCTATACTTTCAATCCTTCTTAAATAGTTACACTAGCTTTCTTGAAACAATGGCTTTCTTATCCAATATGGTGGTGCCTCTTCTCTTTGCCAAGACTTGGTAATGGTGGTTTTTCTTCCATGTTAGTTTCTCCTTGTTGGATACTCTTCCATAATGACTCCTCCTCATCTCTATGCTTGGCGGTTTCTTCTTTGGTGACTCAAAGCTTCTAATTTATGCTATAATTTATGCCTTTCAAATAGAATAATACTTCTATTCTCTATTGTAAACTATCAACTTATTTACTTTCCAAGATATAGTAAGGATTTGATATTTTTCCTTTCCTTATATTATTTCTAACTTCCCCTTTCTTTGTTGCGGGTTCTAATCCCTTGGGAATACTATCTTCTCCAACTTTGAAGATATAAACTTGAGACCTTTTATTTGGCTACTTTAAAAACTCAAATGTGGTTCTTTTAAAGACTTAATAATAAGCTAATGTGAAAGTTCAAATAATAAAATTTTATAGCACCAATATTGCATACCTTTAGGTCTCCTTTTGTAGCTAGATTTCTTGGTGATTTGATTCACCTATTTTCCACCCCGAATTTGTAAAATTTGCAGCTCTCCTTTCTACTCTTTCATTGCCTCAACCTTATCAATTTTGCAACTCTACTTGCTGCCCAAATGTTGCCCTCTTGCTGTCCAAAAATTGGAAATTTTTAGCTTTAAACTCAGCCAATTCCTCCTTCGTTTTTTTGTACAAAAAAACTTTAATTTGCAGCTTTCAATGTTTCTTAAATATCAGCTTCTATGTTGTTCAAATTCTACCCTGAATTTCTCCAAAGTACCTTTCTAATTTATTCTTAATGCTACTCAAATTTGTAGCTCAGATCTCTTCAAATTATTTCTTTCCTTTTGTTGTTAAAACTTCCTTAAATTGGATATTCAAGGGCACTTCAAAATCTGCCCAAATATTCTCCAAATTGTAGCACTATGTCACCTTCAATCTATTGTCCTGTGACTTCAACTTCTGCTATAAAAATCAACAATCTTCTCCTTCATAAATAAGCCTTCAAATCCTTTATGGTTGTCTTCAAAAATTTCAAATATGGTGGCTTATTCTATCTTATTTCTCCTCCTTAGCTTTGATAGCTTTAGCAGCATTCCATTGCATCACAAGCTAGAGACCAAAATAGTAAAGCATATTATTACATGAATAGAGAGTGATACAATATGAATGGAACTATGAGGCCCTTTATATAGGAATATGGATTCCTTGGCCAACACTCTACCTAGTTGTACAAGGGGACACCTTGCACATTTACAACTCACACATTGACACTTGTGCATTTATTACATTACATGAAATAACTAGATATAAAGTAGTCTAATATCCTAACTATCTACCTAAGGAGATACATTTACATGACCCAAATAATGTAATATATTCTAACTCTAACACCCCCATGTATTTCATTATTTGGGTATTGAATACTTTAGTCTTCAATATGGATCTTTGTATTTGTCTTCATTATTGAAGTGGTCTTGAGATTGGTCTTAAGCTTGAGCTTCACCTTTTTTCTTGAATTTGTATTCTAGCTTTGGCACTGTTACTACTTTCTCTTCCAATTTTTTTATCAAAGAAGTTCATACATTTCTTGTGCCCATACCTATACCTTGAGAAATATACATGAGATAATTTACTAATGAAGTTTATTGTCATTGTATATGCCCAATCAAAGGAATGATTTTCTTTGTACCAATAATGTCTTTGGGAATGATTGGTTCCTCCACAAATTTTACAGCTATGGAGATTCTAGCATCTCTCTATCTTGTACCCATATCTATTACAATGACTACACCTATTTTATGTAGCCAAATATCTCTGACCATTCTATCCTTTACAATAACTATTTCTATCAACCTTTATCACTAATTTTATTCCTTGATTCTGTTCTTTGCCTCTTCAATCTTTTCTTGTTCTCTTATCTTAGAAATATTGAGAGTGACAATTCCTTTGTAGATTATCTTCCATAGATTGGTTGGTATAGTAACAAAATCTTCATAGTAATCATTAGCATTACTAAGGATATTTTGCATGCATTTTTGAAGTGTAGAATAATCTCATTTTCTTGTTTCACTAGTGATTTCTGCAAAGCTTATTATTCAAGGTATTTGCTTCATCCATATACCCATTATTTAAACCTTTTATCATGTCCTATTGTCTTCTATTCTGGTCTTTGAGAACATCATTAGAAAGTAATGACATGTATATTACTTTCCCTATATCTTTAGGTCATGTGAAAGTATATTTTGATTTTTCAATTGCTTTTCCAATTTCTGAATTTAAGTAATCTCCTAGTATTGAGAAATTTTATTTTTTGGCTTCTCTCATGATTGATTTCAAGACCTTCTTACTTTGTGTAGATGTATCCTCTTGAATTTCAATTTTCTCTATCATATTTTATGTGCATCCTTTTAGTAATTGCAATTGTTCCTTAGTCGTTTCTAAAGGATTATCTTGAATGTAAATTTATTCTTCTTGAATGTTTGAGTCTTCTCTAAGGATAATTAGTTCTTGTTGAAGATATAGGTTTTCTTCTATCAATTCATGAGGCTCTAGTTTTTAAGTTTCTATTTTTGGATTACTTGTTTTCTTTTTCATCTACTTCTTCTTTGCCATGTTCCTTTGATGTAGGCTACCTTATGGCTTCCTAGATGAGTCTTAGATTTTTGTGGACTTCATTATATCTCCTTAGTGATTTGGAGTATGCAATATGATTGATAAAGTGCTTTTTGTGAAAGGTAGTTCAATTTTGGGTTGATTTTGTAAAGTTTTGTAGAAACCAAAATCAACATATTTTACTCCTTATCACTCCTATTGAACTATGCACTTTTATAGATTTGAAGAGGTTAAATTTTCTTCTTGTCTCCTTAGTTTGAATGTGAGACAAATTTTTCCAATTTATTTCCAACTTTCCCTTCTAAAGTTTAAAGACCTTCTTATTCTTCTTAGAGTAATTTGATTTTTCTAAATTCCAAATTTTCCTAATGTTGGTGTAAAAAAACTTATAGCTCTAAAGTTTTGGAATGTTAGAATATAATAAGATTAATATTTGCAATAATATAATTCAATTTTTCCTAGTAACAATCCTTATATCTCCTATGTTTGATTTGCAAATATTACGCTATATTATGTCCCTTATTGCAAATATGTAGATTTCCTTGAAATATGCTTCTAATGTTTGAATGCTTTGCAATAATAAACAATTTTAATCCTTATAGCTACAATATCTTTTAATTTTAAAGCAAGTAAGATTAATAAATACCTTAATAATCCTTTGTGGATTATTTCCTTTGATACATTGGGCTGGCTGTCAAAATATGCTTGCACGTACTATGAGAATTGGTGCCCAATGGGCCCACCTTTGGATGTTGGGTATTTTTAACTACGTATCTCCTTCGAAGCTGAATGTTCAACGTTTTAAAACCAATTTAATGACATGCTATAATTTTGGTGTACGATTTATTTTTCCCTTCAATTTCAGGGAACTGCTACACCTCAACAGCCACGTGGGCTCCATGTACACACTAGAATGTCTTTACTATGCAGGGATGGGCATATTCATTAGAATTTTGACATCCTTCACTTGTTTGAGTAACAACGTCAACTGAGCTATTCCTTTAACCGACTTCAAGAAAGATGACTCGCTAGTAATAGTTAATTTGGTTTTTTATTACACTCCTATCAAACACATATTGTGCACATGAATATGTGTGATAATCTTTCAAAAATGGATCCTATGTGTGGCTACTGTACTCGCTAAATAGGTGCTGGACCTTCACTGTAATATCCACTATGTTCGTAGTGTATGCGCAAATCAATGGAGCTTTCATGTACGGTGAGTGTGGAACCTTCTATGATTTCTCAATGAATTATATGATTTCTCAATGAATTCTCCACAGTTGAATATGTTCTCCAATTGGCCTTAAACTCTCTCTGTCCACCGTGTAACAGCTAGTCAGGACTGTTCTATAAAACACAATTTGGTCCTTTACAAAATTCTTCCTTAGTCAAACTTTGTGCTTGATAATTGTAATAGTCCGAACGACACACCAAATTTGTAAATTATTTAGAATTCCTTATTTAGATGTGGTGCACTATGCTAGATGATTATAACGGTATGAATGATACTTTGGAATAATTTTATCTCTGCTTGTTCACTCCCTCTGTAACATCCTTCCTTCTACATCGCACTACCGATGGTCAAAACCAATGAATTCAAATTATTTCTGTAACACCCTTCCTTCCATGTCATGTAAAGAATTGAAATAGTCTCTGTAACATCCTTCCTTCTTCACTTCAAACAACAGTGCTCAGCTTGTAATATCTGATGTGTTCATTATAATTACTTTGGACTTGTAGCTTACTTTAGACTTACATCCACATGTTGCTCGCTTGTGAGATATTATAGTAACTCTACTTTCTCCTTCGGTTGGTGAGCAATGATAAACATGCTTCATGATGATATCTTCTAACATCCAAGGGTGAGACATTATCTTGAGCATTTTATTTGTGAGTGTTACCGAATGCTCTTTTTATTTGTGACAAGTGGTGGCCTTCCCTACTACATGTAGGATTTCTCCAATGTTTATCAAACTTTCATAAGACTCCTTTGATAGCTACAATACGGTTCTTCCTTGCTTGCTTCAAATGGAAGAATACGCTCCTCTTCACAATCTTGGCTCTTGGTTTGATGATGTCGATTCTATGATGCTATTTTGTTGGTGATTTCCCAAGGTATGGCTTCCTTATTTTTACTATAATGCACTATCCTCTTGTAGCTTGAATGCTTGTAGACAATCACTTTTGAAGATGTCACTGTTGTGGATGATAGGTTATCACCATGTGCATTATCGAGCCTTGGTATGTCTCCTTACTATGGCACTTCATACTCAAATCTTGAGCCCTTTGCTAGCTCGTACCCTACTTGCTTTCAACCTAATATTTGCTCCTCTCAAACGATAGATTTTGAACCCTTTTGGTGTGGTTCTCTTCAAGCGCTTATAATAATGCTATTGGCCTATGTGGAGCTCCTTTTGAATGGCTCTTTTACCTTGCTTGGAGTGTGCTATGTGGCTACCTTGGGCTGTTTTTCCTTAAGAAATATGTGTCTTTTGTGACACTTAAAACTCTGCCCTTCTTCCTACATAGAATAGATTAGGATAGTGCAAGATAATGTAATGATTTTTGTATATAAAAATACCTCTTTTTGCACTTCTTTTGTAATCTGATTTTCTAATTTGATGGTAGTTTTTTTTTTTTTAAGGTATTGGGATATTTTGAGGTTGTCTTATTGATTAGACACTTCTCTCCTTTTTGATTGGATATTTTGTAAATGAACCCAAGCTTGTAACCACTTAGATAGAATCTTCTTTTTGTTGTATTTTTTTCCACTATTTTCCTTGTAGCAAACCCTTATTATGCTTTGAATCTGAGATTCACCAAGTCTCTATTTTGAAGCTTCTTTTTTTTATTTTAGTTAGTTGTATTATTATCCAAAATTTGGAGGATTCTAACCTATTTTTGTGGATTCCTTTGGCCACTATATGTTGCAGATTTTTGTGCACTAACGGTGTCTTTAGACACTTTGACAAATTTTGGTTTTGTACCCTTTTAAAGAAACACAAAAACTAGGTCCAAGGTGTAGACCAATTGGTTCTCCCAAACCTTGTAAGGGGGGCGGAGGTCCAAGGTTTAAATCTTGGGCCTTGACAGACTGAATGCTTATCCATTTCCAGGTGCTTTCAATGGCGTAAAAGGTCTAAAATGATTGTAGCATGGTGGTTATAGGGGCGGACTGCATGAAGATCTGTGTGGCGACTTCTAGGGTGGACAACGTAGAACAATTTTACGGCCATAAAAGCTGGAAAGACTGCCCGGATTCATGGTGGCTACCAATTCCACCAAGTTAAAAAAAAAAACACAAAAACTAACCTTTTGAGAGCAATAGAGTAGTGCAAATGAATCCAATAATATTTCACTTTTAATGCACTAAAAATCTCACCTTATCACTCCAATCAACTCTTAAAAAAATTATTAATTCATTTAATCAATCTCCTCCAACTTAATCAAGAATAATCTTAAATGAACCTTCAAGAATTATTCTACAATTTCCTTACAAACAAAGTTGTAGGAGCTAGTCTTCTTTTGCTTTCCAAAGTAGATGATAGGTAGTTGATAGATAGTTATAATTATAAAATCTAATCAACTCCTAATGTGCAAATGAACCTTAAAAAGGAACCTTTATTTTTATCGTTTTGAATACTGTAATCTAATTTTCCCTTCTTGCAACTTTAATCTAAATAGGGTGCTTTAATGAATTTGATAAGTAATTCAATTAATGAATCTACTTGCACCAATAGTTGCTTACTTTTAATGGCTCCTATATATGATGTAGATCTAACTACATTAGATAATATTTTGTAGTTTCTTTTGGTCCTCTTCTTCCTGCTCTATGACTCTTTAAACAATCTTAAAGCAACAAAGTTTACATGTAGTGGGTCCAAAGGTGCATCCAATTTGCAAATAATGTAGCAATGGTGATTGGCCCAATTGTAGCAATAGTAATTTATGACTTGCTCTACCACCTAGACTCTTCTAATATTTTTTTTTTTGATGGATTTTCCTATTCCTATCCAGGAATGACCGTGGCTTTAATACAACTGATAGCTTTAGCAGCATTCCATTGCATCACAAGATAGAGACCAGAACAGTAAAGCATCTCATTACATGAATAGAGAGTGATACAATACAAATGAAACTATGAGGACCTTTATATAGGAAGATAGATTCCTTGGCAAGCACTCTATCTAGCTGTACAAGGGGAAACCTTACACATTTACAACTCACACATTGACATTTGTGTGTTTATCATATTGCATGAAATAACTAGATAACTTCCCCCTAAAGTAATCTAATATCCTATGTACCTAAGGAGGTACATTTACATGACCCAAATGATGTAATATATTCTAACTCTAACAAGCTCTTGCTAGATCTTGTCTTCCAATATAACCTCTATCGTCGATACCTTTCTCAAGAATCTGAATGTCTTGATATATTCAAGAATCCTTTCCAAAATTTGACAAACTTCTTGTCAAACACTTTTTCCTTTTGGGATTGTTGTTGTATGGTGATAATTGTCCCAAATTCTTCTTTTTTTAGAAGCTGCTCCTTCTTGCAATTTTCTACCTTGAGCTTTCTTCAAATCTTCTCCAATGGCCATTTCTTCAATTTTTTCAATAGGGCTTTTTCTAACCTTCTTATTCTTTCTCCTTTCAAGTTTTTCTTGAGACCTCTTCTTTTGTGTCTTCAAATTCTACAGATTCTCAAATCTTCAATAGGACTTTTCTTAGCCCTCTTCTATCTTCAATCTTCAATCTTGTAACTTCTAAATATGGAAGTTCTTTAATGGAACCCTTTTCTTGGGTCACTTCAATATTTTGATTTCAATATACAATGGGTCCTTCTTTCTTGGACCTCTTCAATATTCAAATATCTATTTTTCTAAAAAAATAACTAATCCCTATATAAGGAAAGCACATAGACTTTCAAGTAATAAAATATGAAATTCTTCTATATCCATTGTAGGAATATTCTCAATTCTAAGAACTAATTTTCTATGGCAAAAAAATTAGATAGTAGCAAGCAAATCCATGCAAATATTTAGATATCTATAAATCAATAAACATCACTAGTTATCCTTCAATCTATTGGAAAGAGATCTATGATGAGTCCTAGTCTTCATGAGTTTTCTTGCAACCTTATGGAAAGACTCTTAGCCAAAATGCAATTATAAAAATATTAAAAATGAAATCTCCCTATCTCCTCTCAATATTCTTGTGGCTCTCCCTATCTGCTATCAATATACCTTGTGCTCTAATACTATTGTTAGCTTTTGATGATAAAATACTTAATGAGATGCAACCACAAGGCATAAAATAAGCATGTAATATTAAATATATGATAATGGCAATATAATAAGCATGTAAAACTCATAATAAACTTCTATAATAACTCATAAAACTACCATTAATGAAAGCTCACAAAAATAGGATCTTCATACAAAATGTGGATATCTCAAATGCTCCATTCTTCATACATGATATACATTGTATCTAACTTGAGCATGTATTCAACTCTAATGTGCTCTTGCACTCTCTCCCATTTCTCTCGACCACAAAGGTCAATATATTATATAATATAACTATTGGTCTTACATATTCCTATGATACTTCATCTTCCTATTTATATACTCATGTACACATGGACAACATGCACATTTACATCATAAAGTACCTTGCACATTCTAACAACACTTGTACATTTATTATATTGCATGAAGTAACTACTCAAATCCTAATCTAAAACACACTCCTAATCTAAAGGTGTATCCAAGATGGTACATTAGCATGTACCAAATAATGTAATATATTCCAATAGTTAGAAAAAAACCTATCAAGTTGAGAATAATGATCAAACCAATTATTATATTTCATATAATTCAGGTTTGGATGATAAAAAAGATACGTGGTTTCTTGATTTAGGATGTTCTAACCACATGTCATGTTTTAAGGATTGTTTTGATAAGCTATATGGTTCATTCAAGAGCCAAGTTCACTTAGGATATGGGAAGGTGATTCATGTAGAATGAAAAGGGAGTATGTCTATCACCACAATGCATGGGAAGGGTGACATTCGCAACATTTATTTGGCTCCAAGCATGAAGAATAATTTCATGAGTGTTGGACAACTAGTAGAGAAAGGATTCAAGCTACTTTTTGGCAATGGAGAATATTTGATATATAACAAGAAGCAAGGTAAAAAATTGATTGGAAAGTCTATTATGTCAAAAAATAAAAATTTTCCATTGAGAATAATTATGTTAAATCATAAAATTTACTTTTCTACTATTGAGGAATAAAGCACGTTGTGGCACTCTAGATATGGTCATTTAAATTTCAGAAGTTTGCATGTTCTTTTTATGGACAAGATGGTTGATGGTCTTCCAAGGATTGAATCCAAATTGAAAGAAGCATGAAAGGCATGTATACTTGGAAAAACCATAGATAAGGCTTTCCAAAAAACAAATGGAGAGCTACCAAGAAATTAGAATTGGTATATTCATATCTGTGTGGACCCATGTATATTAGAATTATAATTTATTTCCTTTATTGATGATGTTGCTAGAATAATGTGGGTTTTATTCTTGAAGACAAAATATGGGGTATTCTCAGCATTTAAGACCTTCAAGGAATTGGTTTAAAATGAATTAGGTTAAGAACTAATAGAGTTGGGGAGTTATGTTCACAAGAATTTCTAAATTTTTGCTCTTTGCATGGAATAAAAAGGAATTTTACCACTCCCTACATACCATAAAAAAATGGTATTATAGAGAGAAAGAACTGGATCATACTGGATTCAATAAGAACCATGTTGGAGAACAAGAATTTGGAGAGGAATTTTTGGGCCGAAGTAGTGCAAAGAATAATCTACATCCTGAATAGAGAAGTCCCACAATGGCAATGAAAATCAAGACACCCTATAAAGCATGGTATGGTAAGAAGCCCATGGTGGCTCATCTTAGAATATTTGGTTTTTTAGAATTTATTTACATTGATTATTCTAAAAGAAAAAATTATATCCCAAGAGTGAGCCTCACATTTTTATAGGTTATAGTGATGGTAGTAAGGCTTACAAGTTTTTCAATCCTATTAGTAAGAAAATTGTTGTGTCTAGGGATTATAATTTTTTTGTGAATGATGTGTTTGTTGATCATAATTAGAATATTTTAGAGGTTATTAGATAAGGGAGGAAGTATTTATATGGATAAATAGAGGTCAATAAATATCCTCCACAAGTTCATAGTATTAATGGTAATAATACTAATTCTTCCCAAGAGACTAGTTTGCCACCAACTTCAACCCAAGTAGAAAACAAGAGGTTATTGCTTCCACATCCATCCAGTTAGATGTCTTCTTAGAACTATTAGAGGATAAAAATAAGACTTCAAACTCAATCAGGTAATAATATTGAAGATATTGAAGATATTGAAGATGAAATAACTTACTATACCTTATCTTGCATTTCTAGTGAATCTAGGAGCTATGTAGAGGCTAGTCAAAGAAAAAAATTGGTTGAGGTCGTGAATGTTGCGATGGATTCCATTGGTAGAAATGAGACATGTAATATTAGTGAGCCTACTAATTACATGGATATCATAGGTACAAAATGGGTCTACAAGACCAAGTTCCATATTTATGGAACAGTAGACAAACACAAAGCTAAACTAGTAGCAAAAGGGTGTGCATAAATATATGGCATAGACTATGAGGAGATATTTGCTTCTATGGCTCACAAAGATACTATTAGATTAATATTTTTATTTGATACTCAAAAAGAATCAGACATTCACCAAATGGATGAGAAGATGTTTAGAAAGAGCATTGGATATACAAGTTAAAAAAAGCACTTTATGGATTGAAACAAGCTCCAAGAACTTGGTACTCAAATATAGATGGATGGTTCTAAGAAAATGAATTTGAAAGGAGAAAAAATGAACCAAATATTTACATGAAAATTGTTGACACTAACATTTTTTTATGTTTACATTTATGTTGATGATCTCATTTTTATAGAAAATTTCAAAGCTATGATGCAAGACTTCAAAGAGAGCATAAAAAGTGATTTTGAGATGTCTGATCTTAGAAAAATGAAATACTTTCTTGTCATGGAAGTACATCAAAGGGAATATGAGATCTTCATATGCCAAGCCAAGTACACCCAAGACGTGTTGAAGAAATTTTTACTTCTAGACTACAAGATGATTAATACTCCTATTGCTAGTGGGGAGAAGCTTATGAAAGAGGATGGGATTCCTATTGTTGATGGTAAGACTTAAAGATTATGGTGGGTGGATTGATGTACCTTACATCTAAATTAATTGATAATACCTATGTGGTTTCACTTGTTTCCCAGTTTATGAGCTTGCCAACTCAAAGGCATATGCAAGTGATGAAACAAATCTTTAGATATGTGAAGGGAACCTTTGATCATGGTATACACTTCAAATCAACAATAACTTAAAGGCTGGTTGGGTATATTAATTCAGATTGGGTAGGTTCTATCGATGACTAAAAATCCACTACAGGGCATTATTTCACCTTGGGAAGTGGGTTGATTTCTTGGTCATCCAAGAAGCAAAGTACAGTGGCTTTGTCTTCCACAAAAGCCAAATATACAGCCCTTAATTCAGCTTGTACACAAGGGTGTTAGGATTAAAGCATAAAATACAAGCAATATAATATGAAAATAAAATACAAAAGAAAATAATGTAATACACAATAGACATAGATTTACATGGTTCATCCAATGTGGGCTATGTCCACAAAGAAAAATAACCAGGACTTATATTCCATCCAAAAAATTCCTCTGTATACAACCGTGCACTGAACATTACATTTTAGTCACCATACAACATCTTCTTATAAAAGTGCATTACAATTTTACAGCAAAAACCTGCCTAAAATCTACCGTTTGATCTATGACCTAATAACAAACGATCTAGATTTATATAGAGGAAAAATAATCTATTTTTGGCTTCAGGGGCACCGCCCCCCTGGACCCCCCATGGTGATAGTAGTAGGTGGGGATAATTCCCCCCCTACACCCTCCTCTTTTGCATTGTGGGTCCAAGTGCGGATGAAACAAAAACCTCTAAATTAATCAGGCTTCACAATCACCAATCTCCCACTTGAAGACTGATCACAGTAACTCCATCGCTATTGCACTTGCTAGAATATGCTTCAACTTTGGACTTGGAAATTTTCTCACCTTTTACTGTCATGCTTTAAGACCAACTAAAACTGAGTAGAAACTCAATTTCTCCTTGGTTACTACCTTTGTGAACATATCTGCAGGATTCTGGCTAGTGTGTATCTTCTCCAATTTTAACTGTCCATATTCCAATACTAAGCATATGAAATGGTACTTGGTATGTATGTGTTTAGTCCTAGAATGGAAAGCTGAATTCTTTACAAGATGAATGGCACTCTGACTATCACTATATAATGTGCTATTCTCCTACTTCTTTCCCAACTCCTCCATAAACCTTTGTAACCAAATCATCTCCTTACTAGCCTCTATAATAGGAACATACTCTGCTTCTATTGTTGATTGTAAAAAAACCTTTTGTAATTTTGAAATCTAGTTTACTGCAGTTTCACCTACAATAAAAACATACCCTATGGTACTCCTCCTGCTGTCTATATCACCTGCCATATCTGAATTGACATATCCTTAAAAAGTAGTATTATATCCTTCAAAGCATAATGCCTGAGTGATAGTACCTCTCAAATACCTAAGAATCCACTTCACTATATCCCAATGTTTTCTTCTTGGATTTCTTATAAACTTGCTCACAACTCCCACTGCATGTGCAATATCTGATCTTGTACACACCATCGCATACATCAAACTACCAACTGTTGATGAATAAGAAACCTTGGACATGTAGTTCATCTCCTCCTATGTCTTAAGACACATCTCTTTGGTCAGTTTGAAATGTTTTTCCAAAGGTGTTCTTACAGGTTTTGCATCCTGCATACTGAATATTTTCAACACCTTCTCAATGTACTCACTCTGAGACAATGTTAATTTATGATTTTTCTTATCTCTTGTTATTCTCATACCAAGGATTTTCTTTGCAACACCCAAATCCTTCATTGCAAATGACTCTACCAATTTTATTTTGAGTATAATTATATCCTACATGTTAGACCCTACAACAAGCATGTCATCTACATACAATAACAAGATAATATAGTCACCATTATCCAATTTATTAAAATAAATATAGTGGTCATAATAACATCTACTATAACCTTGATCTGACATAAACCTATCAAATTTCATATACCACTACCTTGGGGCTTGCTTCAGCCCATACAAGCTCTTTTTCAACCTATATACTAGTTCCTCCTTTCCTTTGACCTCATACCCTTGTGGCTGCTGCATATAAATATCTTCCTCCAAATCCCCATGGAGAAAAGTTGTTTTTACATCTAACTGCTCAATATGTAAATCATCTACAACCACTAAGCTTAAAATAGTTCTAATTGAAGTCATTTTAACTGTAGCACCCTAAAATTGGCGCAGTGAAATCTTAATAATTACATTTACTCTAGTAAATAATTCAAATTCAAATTTTAACCTCCCAAACCGCCCGTTAACTGCCGTGTAATCCGTTTCCCCCTTTCTCGCGCCATTTTTAGAGTTTGTTTTGACCGTTTGACGATATCGTCACCGATAAAACGATATTGCCCCAGATCTGACGATTTTGTCTGGGCTAGGACGTCAAGATGATCTTGTCCCTAAACTAATTTTTCACAATTAGCTTCTGTTCCAACGGGTCTCTAATCCGGGCAGAAGCGTGTCTACGCCGTTAAAGACCCTCCCCCATTGGATATCTCCCAAATAGGGATGATATCCAATCTCCTAACCTCCCTCCTAAGCCTATTTAATCCTAAGCCCTCCCCTTAGCACCACCTTGGCTGAAATTCCATGTAACTCGACTTCATACATGTTAAAACATCCCAAATTCATATTTGCAGTAGTTCTATTCAAATTTTGTTGCAGGTATCTTAGTGTTTTTCAGCCGGAGCAAGCTTACATCGTCGCGGACGATCCTGTTCAGATCGGAGGTGATCCTGTCGAATCAGAGATGATTTCATACCAATGCGAGATGATTTTGACTGCAATCAACATTGAGGCAATCAATGCCTAAAGTTTGCATTTCTCCATATTTTCTCTACTATTTTATTCTGCAATTAGCTAGCTTATTCATTATTTTATGCTATTCTGCATTTTGGAGTTCACCCATCTAGATCAAATGCATAATTAAGTCATAATTATTATTTAATTAGCATAATGCATTCATGTTTATGTTTTTAAGTTTCAGTTTGGTATTGTTAGTGTCATTTTATACTGTTTCCCTCTGTTATCATTGTTGTATTTTCTGTGTTTTGCACCTATTTCTTTGTTTGCAGGTCTCTGACAAATTCGTCTGACGAATTCGTTAGATCTTAGACGATCTTTTCTGATCTCAGACGATCCTATCAAATCAGAGGCGATCCTGACTGCTTCAAGAATCAGAATCTTCATCAGACATCCGGATCAGGTATTTTCTTTTAATATTCCTTAATTTCTTTGTTTTCTATCTTAATTTTTTTTTTCTGTATTCATTTAATCTGCATCTTCATATAGAATAGCTTAGACGCATTTTGGCCAAACCTAGGACTTGAATGCTTAAGGCTAAAATGAACAGATTAAACACATTCCCAACCTAGGCATGGAAACTGCCATTAAATGTTTCCTGGTGAACCCACCATCCGTCAAAAAATCACCATAATACACCTCCCTTGAGAGGCGGGACCTTCGCAAGGCCTCTCAGTCCGAGGTACCATGCCATCCTTTTCACATCACCCTTCCGGGCACGGATCCTATAGCCTGAAGGTAAGGGTGTGAAAAATTTGGAGCGATACATTTTGGTGAACCCGACGTGAATGCATTGTAAACATTTTGAAAACAAAAACAAAAATAAATAAAACAACTAAAACATAGATGCATTTCAGATCATTTAAATTTAATATCATGTTTAGATGGTAGCTCCTAAGAAAATATTAGTAGTTACTATAAATTTTGAAAACCAATTAGCAGCCATAGAAATCAATTCTGTACTTAGTGTGCCTGAAACAGATAGAAATCAACTCTTGTGGGACGAACTTGATAGAAGACTTAGTGTCATTTCATCTAGGTCAACAAAACTTAAACAAATCAAGAGGCTTGTCCTAGATAGAATCCTAGATCCTCATCAACTTGTCTTTTATCATGAACTTCAGAGAGCCTGCCATAGATGGTTAGCTTATAGGAGAGCTCTTGTGTCTTCAAAATTGTTCACCTTCGAGGAATACCTCGAGAACGCAGCCATTGTACACCAGTTCCTAGGTCGTGTAGAAGACCAAGAGGTTGTTCTTACGGATAGGGAAAGATGGAATAGAGTTCCTCGAGCTGTGTTATATCTAGAGTACTGCCACGAGCTTTACTTCTATCAACCAGAATCTGAGACAGATAATATCACTATAGCTCTTTTCATTAAATTTTTAAAAGAAAACTTTCAATTTGAAGAAGAACACTTCATGACTCCTGAAGAACTCGAGCCCATTAATGATATTTATAAATTTTTTATAGAAAACTAGATCATTACTTTCAGTCTTATTTATTGCATTTATTGTGTTATTTGTTGTCTTTACAATATTATTACAAAAACAAAGAAAAACTAAAAAACATAGCAAAAACTTAAACATTTCATTTTAAATATTGTAGTAGGTATATAGTTAATATATACCTCTTAAGATTGTTGCATATATATATATATATATATATATATATATATATATATATATATATATATGCTAAAATCAAAATTAAGCACCATGCCTAAACTTAGGAATGGTAAACAAACTGAAGGAGAAGAAGAAGATTGGTTAGGAGATAAAACTGGAAACCCAAATGTCCTTCCTGAAGATCCAATTCTGGAAGGAAAAACTCTAGATCAACCAAAAAATGACCTAGGTGAAGATAATGAACAAGAAGAAAGTGTTAAAGAGGATGGACCCTCATCCCCTAGAGTAGCTCCAGATGGAACTATTGCTTTTGACAATGTAGATCATTTCCAAAAATTTCTCAATGATAACATTGACGCCCTTAATGTGGCAGTTCGTATTGATAAAGGGCAAATTAGTGACACTCAAGTAGCCATGGAACATATGTTTTATGTGCGCACTAATCCATTGTCTTTCATTGATCAAGAAAGTGATAAGGCTGGGCCATCCAATACAGATATGGTCACTATGATTCAAAACATGTCAAAACAACAGGTTACCCGACCTCCTAAGGAACCTGTTATTCAACCTAAAATCATTCCCACAAAAAATAAAACTTCCTTCACTACTTTACTTCGCCAAACTATTGATCAATATGCTTCAAGTAAACAAAAACCTAAAACGAAACCAAACATCAATTTTCAACAATCTGGAATACATCATAATACCACTTCAAAATTCCTTCATAACACCTTTCCTACCAACAATTTACACAATAGCAACATAGCATCTAATATTCATGTCCCTCCATCATATGCTCACAAATCCCATATCAATGCCCTACCGAACCAATATGGTGGGCAAACTAGTAATCTGGAAACCATGGTGAAATAGTTAGCTTCGCGTATGGACCAGATAGATCCTTATCATCCCTTGTACAATTATCGAGAGATATGTAGTCAACCTTTGGATCCCATAGTTGTAGCTCAACCATACCCTAAGCATTTTCCCATGCCCATCTTGCCTATATATAAAGGAACCAAAGATCCCATAGAGCATCTTCGCATGTTTAGGATAGCATGTCATGATATATCACATGATGACTTGCTATTACTAAAAATGTTCCCGAAAATTTTAGGTGGAATGGCATTAGAGTGGTACTATCAATTGCCCACTCATTCTTTGAGAAACTTTGAAGAAATAGCTGAATCTTTTGTCCATAAATTCAGTGCCTACATCGAGAGGAATGTAACCATTAAAGATTTATACAACTTAAAACAAGACAAGGATGAATGTTTTGTCGATTTCTTAGCTAGATGGAGGCAGTTGACAGGAAAACTGCACTTTGTGCTACCTTATAGGGAAATGTTGGACATTTTTATCAATAATTTACAAGAACAAATATCTTATGAGCTATCAACTGCTACTTTAACTACCTTCGATCAAGCTATAGATTTAGCTTGAAGAGTGAAGATGCCCTCATTAGGAGAGGCCAACTTAGGAATAAGGATGATGAGAAAACATCCATAAATCAATATAAAAACAAACAAGTTGTCGATGACGGAGTCACTTACAGTGAGAAATGTTGCTAATATCAATGCAACGAAGACAACAAAAAAATTTATATTGAAACCTCCTGATAAGCCTCCTCGAGAATTCACTAGATTGAATCAACTGTTATCAACTATTTTATCTCAATTACTCGAAAGAGGTTTGATCCAATTACCAGCTATCTGGGAACCTAATCCAACTATACCCAGATACAGAGCTAGCTTACACTGTGATTTCCATAGAGGACCTGGACACTCTACCAACGCTTGTAAAAGATTGAAACATAAAATACAGGATCTGATTGATAATAATGAAATGGAGGTGCAAGCCTTCCAACCTAAAAAAAATGCTCCTAATAACGCTCAAAATAACATTACCCAAAATCAAAATCAAAATGCTAATCAATCATTAGACATATTTCAACATCCTTTACCAAGACATGGTAAAGAGGTGGCCAATTAAATCGAACATCATAATGTTTCGCCTCCTACCCGATATGTAGGAACTATTAGCGGACAATTACCTGTTCAGGATCCTCAAATATTTGACACAACCTTATCCCTGGTCACGACCAGGCCCTTACATAATTTTCAAACTTTAGATTCTAGTGATATAGAATCAGATACTAGAAGTGAACTAGACATCACTTCAAACCAATCGAATAGTTCTGAAAACAAATCAGATCCTATTCAATCCATCACAGATGCTATGGTTCCAGAAGAACCATTTCCTAGAAGAGTAACTACTCGACCTTCTTCTAATCAATTCCTCCCGAATGAACAAGCCATAAACGCTCGATCGAGACTAGTTCAGCGTCCTCAATATAACATTGTAGGTACCATTGGAGTTGTTACCCGACAACAGGCTCAAAATTCTCAACAAGAACCAAATCAGAATGATGGATCAGATCCATTTGCTTTGAAAAATCCCAATAAAGGGAATTATGCTTCTAATGTTCAAACTAAACCCCCTTTCAATATTAATGAGCAATTATCTAATACTACAGCTAGAATTTCCCTTTTGGATTTATTAAGATCTTCTCCTACCCATAGGGATGAGTTGATGCTTACATTAAGCCAAATGATGGTACCTCAAAACATTCAACCTGAAGCCATGGCCAATACTATCATCACTCGAGAGGTTGATTTTATTGACTTCCAGGATAAAGATATCCCACAACACAGTTTACATAAGGATAATCCCTTATATATTACTGCTCTAATTGGATATGTAGCTATCAAACGAGTCTTGATTGATAATGGTTCATCTCTAAACATTTGCACTTTTGACTTCTACCAAGGATTTGGCTTTAGAAGTGATGAAATGAAGAAAACTGATATGATTATCAAAGCTTTCAATGAAGAAACACAAGAAACATGTGGAGTTATTACCATCCCCTTGCAAGTTGGTCCTAGAACCCTAGATACAACCGTGTTTATTGTACATTGCTCGACATCGTACAATATACTTTTGGGTCACCCTTGGATCAATGCGATGCGAGCGGTCCCATCAACTTTACACCAATGTGTTAAATTTGAATTTAAAAATCAGTTGGTCACTATCCATGGTGACCCTAGACCCTTTGATATGTGTGCTTTGGTAGAACTCGTTGGAGTGCAATTTTGCCCCGCTCTGTCATCCACACATCCTAGTTCTTATTTTTCATCTAAACGTGTGAAACACACACACATAACATCATCTACCCCATCAACTACACCTATACATTTAACTCAACAATATTCTAAACAAATCACTCTAGAACCTCAAAAAGATCATCCTTCAGGTTCTATCCCTATAATTTCAAAACCTATAGACACATCTATCATACCTTCCACATCTAAAGATATAGGGAATGATCCTTCTACATCTTATGCTCTTTCTGATGAACTTTTACCAGATTTATCCACAATCTTAATATCAGAAAAAACAAATGCTTTCATGCAATATTCAATTCTTTTAAATAACTTGCCGCCATATCCTCGTACTTTGGGCCTCCCACAACCTATGGGAAGTACTTACCAAGTCGGGAGTTGTGCCTTCATTTATAAAGGATATGACTGGGGAAGAATCCATCGGAATATCAAAACTCATCATGAGGGATACGCTCGATGTTATTTTACCAATGAATATATTAAAGCTAAACCCATAATGCTTAAAATGGGATATAAAGGGAAAGGCTTGGGACCTTTCCAAAATGGCATGAAAGAACCTTTCGAGGTAGAACCGTGGCCTGCCCACTGTGGTGTGGGCCTATTTCCTAGTAAGGGTCAACCCTTTCCTTTTGAAGATGATGATCAACTCATATGCTATCAAGATTATTTGGATAGGTGTGATGATTTGCCTCTAAAAAATCAATCGTTTACATGTAACATGCTATCCATAGCTTACCCTAAAATGATTGCTGACCTCGATGAAGATTTGGAAGGAGATATCTTCCACGATGTCTCCATTGAAGAGATGTTACACAATGGATTTTATTTTGATGGTTCTATACCAACTATAGCCCAAATTGAGACCGCTAATCCTCAAGATGAATTATCCAAATTAACCTTACAAGAATTACAAGAATTGGGCGTTTCACCCGCCCCACCTAATTTTTAAAGAGATCTACACATGGAGGTAGAAAACGTCATTAAAATTAACATTGGAACTGAGGATAATCCTCACATAATCAATATTGGATCAGAATTAACTCAAGAAAAACAAGAACAATACATTGCATCCCTTAAAGAGTATGAAGATATCTTCGCTTGGACATATGAAGATATGCCAGGTCTAGACCCTTCTGTAGTCATGCATCACCTAGTGGTCCATCCGGATGCTAAACCGGTCAAACAAAAACTTAGAAAAATGCATCCCAAAGTGGCTCTGGTAGTCAAAGGGGAGTTAGAAAAACTTCTAAATGTCATTTTTATACAAGCTATTGATTATGCTGAATGGATCTCAAATGTAGTTCCAGTTACCAAGAAAGAAGCCACCAAAGTTAGGGTTTGCACATATTTTAGAGATATTAACGCTGCATGCCCTAAAGATGATTTTCCTCTTCCAAACATGGATCAAATCATTGAATTTACTGTCGGGAGTGGGATGATGTCCTTAATGGATGGATTCTCCGATTATAATCAGATCAGGATAGCTCCTGAAGATCAGGCTAAAACAACCTTTATTACCCCCTGGGGTAACTTTTGTTGGAAAGTGATGCCATTTGGCTTAAAGAACGTAGGTCCAACCTATCAACGAGCTATGACTTATATTTTTCATGATATGATGCATGATATCCTACATGATTATGTAGATGATATTATAGCTCGCTCTATTAATGAAGATAATCATTTAGATGATTTGAGAAAAGTTTTTAATCGATTACGAGAATATCTTATTCGATTAAATCCAACCAAATGCATATTCGAAGTTAAGTCTGGTAAACTATTAGGGGTTTTAGTTTCTTTACGTGGTATCAAAATCGACCCTCTCAATATTGCGGCTATCACTGATATGCCCGCACCTACTAATATATCTGAATTACGAAGTTTACAAGGTAAGCTTCAAGCCATCCGTCGCTTCATCGATAAGCTGGCAGAAAAAACTGGTCCCTTTCTTAAGCTCCTTAAGAAGGATGTCCCTTTTAATTGGGACGATGAATGTAGAGAAGATTTTGAACTTCTCAAGCAATACCTCCTTAATCCACCTGTGCTTTCATCGCCTAAACCTGATCGCCCATTTCTCCTGTATATTTTAGCTTCAAATTCTGCCTTAGGAGCTATGCTAGCTCAGCTTGATGATGCAAAGAGAGAACGTGCTAATTATTATATTAGCCGAACCTTCGTCAGTTATGAAACTAGCTACACAGCGTTGGAAAAACTGTCTAGCAGTCGTGTTTGCTACGCAAAAATTACGACATTATATGCTTAGTCAGAAAACTTATGTCATTGCTAAATACGATCCCTTGAGGTATCTCATGAGTCGACCTTATTTATCGGGTCGCACAACCAAGTGGGTTCTTGCTCTAAGCAATTTTGATCTCACATTCATAGGACAAAAGTCTATTAAGGGTCAAATCATAGCAGATCAATTAGCTATTGCACCCTTAGAGTCTACCCATCCCCTCATCATTGATTTTCTTGATGAATGCCTTCAATTAGAGGCAGACCATATTGAACAATGGTCCTTATACTTTGATGGAGCCCTATGCATGAGTGGGGCTGGTGCGGGTATTATTTTAATATTCCTGCAAAAACATCTTATTCCTCTGTCCTTCAAATTAACATTTGCTTGCACCAACAATATTGCTGAATATGAAGCTCTAATCTTTGGATTACGAGCTGCCTTAGCGCTAAAAATTAAACATCTGTTAGTTTTTTGTGATTCTCAACTAGTTATAAACCAAATTAATGAAGTTTATCAGACCAGAGATGATAAACTGTGCCCATATAAGGCCTATGTTTTACAACTAATGTCTCTATTTGATCAAGTTACCTTGGAAGCTATTCCTCGAACTTGCAACCGTGCAGCTGATGTTATGGTCGTAGCTGCATCTCTCCTGCCCTTGGAGTTAGATGGCGAATATGCCACTATCATTATTCGTCGACTCTAGGAACCCGCTTCAAATAAGTCATGCTTAGAACCTTTAGATGTGTTTCTAATCAATGAAACTACTCTTGAACCTTGGTATACGGATATATTTGATTTTCTCCAAAATGGGACTTTCCCTGCCAATTCTAATAGAAACCAGCGTCGGTTATTACATAGACGAGCAAGTCGATTTGTAATAATTGGCAATAATTTATATAGGAGATCTTTTGAAGGTATCCTATTAAGATGTTTAAATTTAGAAGAATCCAAATCAGCCTTGAGTGAAGCCCACGATGGATCTTGTGGAGGACACTTCAGTGGTAGTGTCATTGCTAAAAAGCTCCTTAGAATAGGATACTTTTGGCCTACCATGGAGAATGATGCACATGATTATGTGCGCCATTGTGACAAGTGCCAAAAACATGCTGACCTTGTCCATGCGCCTGCATAAGAACTACATGCTATTTCATCTCCTTGGCCCTTTTCAAAATGGGGTTTAGATATTATTGGCAAATTCATCATAATCGCCACTGAGTATTTCACGAAGTGGGTCAAAGCTATGCCTTTAGCTTCCTGCACTGGCACACAAGTCTCTAAATTTATTTTTAATCAAATCATTTACAGGTTCAGAATTCCTGCAAATCTCATCTCTGACAATGGAACTTGTTTAAAAAATAAAGATGTTAAAAAATTATGCCAAAAATATAAGATTCAACATCGTTGGTCCACTCCCTATTATCCTCAGGGTAATGGTCAAGCAAAAGCATCTAACAAAACCTTAATCAAAATTCTCAAAATATTGGTCAATAAAACTGGCCGTGACTAGCACATTCAGTTATATCCAGCCTTGTGGGCCTATCGAACTAGTGTTCGAACCCCCACTGGAACTTCACCTTTTGTTTTGGTTTATGGTGCTGAAGCCGTTTTTCCCTTTGAATTAGAAGTTCCTTCTTTGGCTCTACTACTTCAAGATACCGAAGGAGGAGATGAATATCATGCTGGCAGACTCAGTCAGCTAGAACTCCTAGATGAAAAATGCATCAATGCTTTGGAGCATCTCCGTGCCTACCAAAACAAGCTTAAAATATCATATGCTAAAAAAGTTCGTCATCGATCCTTTGAGATCGGCGACCTTGTTTTAAAAGAAAATAAAAAAAATACTAATGCAACTAAGGACCTTAAAGGTAAATTTGAGCCCAACTGGCTTGGACCATACATTATCACTGCTAAATTTGAATCAGGAGCATACAAATTATCTACCTTAGATGGTAAAGAACTTAAAGAACCCATGAATATTTTGCATCTTAAACGTTACTATGTATAAATTTGGTCATCTCAACCTTGTATATATTTGTTTAAAATATTTCAAAATCACTATCTTGTATTTCTTTCAATTTATTCAAAAACACCAAAAACATTCATAATCATCAAAATCTTCAAAACTACTTGTATTTATTTATGGCACTTGTTAATTCTTTCAAAAATGATAAAAATAAAAAATTCTTGACTCTTTCGAAACCAAAACAACATAAAGAAGAAAGAGAGAGTCAACATTCTCAAAACTTCTCAAAAATCATTTATATATATTTTCTTACAGTTATTGCAGTTATATGTTTCAAATTATTTTGGATAAATTAGCATTTATTTGGAATCCCTCACTTTCACACTCACAAAAATAAATATCTTGATTTTATCTGGCATGATTACTAATCTCTCTTATATCAAAAGTCCACAAAATTCAATTAAATAAAGTTTGAGCATAGAGAATTGATCTTGTTATTTACTTAAACCAAGCACATCTTTTCACAATAAAATGATTATATTTGTAATTTCCATGCTTTGCTACATAGTATAAGTGGTTTCTTGAGCGAAAAGTTTCCCCTGCTATCCTATCATGCACATGGTCTAGAATCTTTGAGAATTGGAAAAAGGACAAGCTCACCCCTACCCAGAATAAAAATCCTTTGCTCTACAGCTAATCCGAGCAAGTATCCTTAGTACAAAAAGAAAAGAAAAGTTCAAAAGAAAAAGAAAAAAGAAACAAGTTATTTCAAGCATTATTTCAAAAATCAAGCAAAAATACAAATGAAAAGCAAAAGAAAGCAAAAGCAAAAGCAATAAAATCCCTTTCCCTACCCTTTGAAAAGAAAAGAAGGGTTGATGAGCTTGAATCCTTGGAATTCTCAATTATTCGAAAACGTGAGGTAAGCCCCATAACAGGTGGTTTGTGCCCAACCTGCTTGGCCTTAGGTAACTCCTAGCGTGGCGATATGTCTATCACATTAGCGACCTTATTTTGTACAGACCTATGTCTGCTTATGGATTAGCTAGCTCTTGATAATCCGACTTACATAGTAATCTAGTATGGTTATATGCATCTACATCATGGTTAATGAACACTTAGTTGGTTTATTCAAATCACTTGTATCATATTATCTTGCTCAAAACTGGTAAATGAACATAGCAATTGCACACACATTTTGTATTTGAGAGATTTTGTGTATCATTATGATAAATCAAGATTGGAAATGAATTCACATATGCACATGGGATTCCTTATAAATCTAAATTTTGTCTTTAAAATACTTTGAAATATTTTTTGCAAATTTTTTGGAATAATTCATTTTCTTCTTTAAAGTATAGTTGTCTTGACAACTATATGCATAATAGAAAAATCAAAATTTCTTTCAAACCATACAATCAAAACATATATATATTGTCGACTTTCGCGACGATGGTATAGTTCCAAAACCAAAATTGAAATTTTATGCCTAGCGCAAGTCCTCATCTTCTGAAAGCATGAGATTCCGGAAAGAAAAATAGTATTCAAACGTAATGGAAACAGAACTTTGAATGAACCGAATATAAATGGTAAAAGCAGGAGCACAGCCCTTTTAAATTAATTCCGTTCGGTTACAATACATCTCCTGCCTTTTCAAGGGCTAGGAGTGTTAGTCTGTCTCGGTTACAACCATGATTAATATTGCCTCTATCCGCATGCCCACATTTGAAATGGACGGGCCAAAGTACCACCGTCGCTTATGTTGATAAATCTTTGCTTGCTGCTGTTTTTCCTGCATTCAAAGAAACATAAAAACGAGTTCAGTAGCACCTATGTTAATAAGTGAAATACGCGAGTCTTGAAATAAGTGAAAGATACATGCATAAGATTATTGAAGACAGTGAACAAAATGAATATAAGTAACCTGCACATTTAACAGAATAAACTCATGATGAACAGATAAGCTAAAGTGACAAAGCATAAAATGTAGAATATGATGCATCTAACAGAACCTATTCAAAAATAGCCACCTACTGCCCTGACAGAGGACCAGACACATACGAAGGCATGATATATTCGATGTATACGAACGCTATTGATGGAGAGATATAAATCGAACATAAGAACGTAAACTACTATCTTAAAACATTCGAAAGCAGCTCATATTCGAAAATACAAAACATAAACTGCTGTTCTAAACATTCAAAAACAGTATATATTAAATTAACGAGGAAGTGCGTGGGGTGCCCAAGCGGGCCGCCCCGTTAAAATTTGATTTCGACGCCTATCCACCAGGGATGGGCTCAAAATATTAGGGAATGTATTGTCGGCAAATTAATGGATTATTGTAATCCAATGGTCGGGTCTGAAAGTCAGATTCACGCTTCTGGAAGATCACCCACCAACCTCTCTTTGCAAGAGATTCTGGATGTGAAGAGAGAAAAATCTAAACTAATGCAGTCGGGTATCGAGTTCAACAGCACTTCGTTGCATTTTTTTTCAATGCTTCACTGGTGTTTTACTTTGCATTGAGCTAGTTTTATAGAGGATTCGGCCTTTGAAATATTAACGTCAAAACCCTAAGTCTGCAGGCGCCGTCGAGATTTGACCTTTGTCAGGTGATTATGAGGCATGGCTCGCCTTGAGATTATTGCTGGGGATTCACATCAGCCGTTATGAGGCGTGGCCTCGGACTGGATTTGTTGTTGAAACTGTCTGTCTCATTATTGCAGTTGGTGAAGTCCGCCGCTTGATTAAAATCCACTTTAAATTGCTTTAATGCTACCTTTGAATATTTTAATGTTTGCCTTGAATGCTGACGTGGCGGTCTTGGAGCGGTTAAATGACAACAAGGACAAACATATGGCACGGGGGAGACCTGTCGCGACCTCACGGCTGTCCCGACATCGCGGCTGTCGCGACATCGCGGCAGCCCGACCTTGCGGCTGTCGTGATATCGTGACAGGGCGACCTCGCGGCTATCGCGATATCACGACTATCGCGATATCGTGACAGCCGAACCTCGCGGCTGTCGTGATATCGTGACAGTCGCGATATTGCGACCGTCGCGATATCGTGACAGCACGACCTCATGGTTGTCGCGATATCGCGACTGTCGCAATATCGTGACAGCCAACCTTTGCAGCATTCGAAACAATTTTGCCCAAGGATTAAAACCAATTTTTGTCTAAGGCCCTCTTGCTTAAGTTTTGCTTAAGGCTTAAAGTTTACAAGGGGCTTGCTTTTGATTAAAGGCCTTAAACAACCAACTTTGCTCTGCCATTTCCCGACCTTCCGAACTGCTATGTGAGTGGCCAGGACCACTATTTGGCCTCTGAGGGCTGCCCTGAAAGCGGTGTATGTCAATGTGATCATTGTTTGTAGTCACTTAATCGGACTGGTGCTGTTTTGGTGTCTACAGATGCCCCTTTTTGGGAAGCACTGCGGGTGACGCAGTGTTGAGCAAAAATATACGACCAAAGCACAAATGATTAGGGTTTCTTGGTAACCTAACCAACTTTTGATGCCCCAAGTATGGAAAGGGCATGCATTCTTGAATCCTTGCTTCTGACGAGCTAAGGAATTTGATTTCAAGTGTTAACCTATTTTGGTGAGGTGTGACTTGAGCTTGGACATTGATCAGTCATGATTAGGCAAAGGGCGCAACCTTTTATCCATAGGGGAAACCTTGTGTTCATGCTTCGGGAATGCCAAGTATTTGATCAACTTAATGATTGCTTGTTTATCGCCCCAAGCAGGAGCGTGATTGTCTTTGTCAATGATTCTTTGAATGCATGTCATTGCCTTGATTGGGTGTGTGCTTGTTGATTGGTGACTAAGTGTGACTACCCCCTCAAGCGACGAATCGATGAGGGAATGACCTTCGTGAGAAAAGCGACGAGTCGCTTGACCCAAGATGACTTAGGTTAGGGTGCCTTTGGATGTTTTACCATTTGAGCACATGCGATTTCCTGACATTTGGACCTATTTTTGGTGGGTGTTAACCCTTTTGGTGATGCCATAATGGGGTGAAATCATCAAGAACCCATCTTCCCGTGGAGCGGTCCAGCTATGGTAGCCTTCTTGGGGAAGTAGGAGGGTGACAATTTGGGCCCCGACATCAATTTTATGTGCCAAGAGGTTAAGTGCAAGAGCACTTGTGTCCGACAATTTATTGCTTATGTTTTTGTGTTGCTTTTTGTGATGTTTTTGTTGTTTTGATTTTCTTTCTTTGCGTATATGTCATGATTTTATGCACAATGGTTGATGTTGGTGGATGCATGCTACTTTATATTGATGGATGCATATGGTATGATAATTACCGATGTTGTATGTTGATTTATTTTGATGGATGCATGATGGATGCAAATGTTTTTGATTGGCATGTGATATGTGGAAATAAGATGGATGGATGAACTTTGTGATGTTTGACTATGGCACCATAGACTGTTTTAGATCTCCATTATTTTGCTATGTACAAATGTGGTGTTTCTTTTTTTGTATTTTTTGGTGGTATTGTAAGGATGAAAAGTAGCGCAGTTGGTTTAGAAATGTAGCAAAGGTTTTTCGAGACTCAGACGGTTTTAACTTACTAGCCATGATTGTATTTTATCTTACAAGACTTTTGAACAAGGTATGAATCGGACTTGTTTTTGACCAAGCTATTTCACATCCTTGTGTGTGCGATTGAGTTCATTTATGTGGTATTTGTCAGGATACCGCCAGTGCCAGATGGGCTTTCAATCGAACCTGTATTGAGGATCACCTAATTAGCTCCACTAACTCCTTTGTTGTATGTAGTTAGATTAATTTGCGGTGTCATCCAGGATACCATAAGCTAGCTCATCCACATGCAAACATTGATCTGTACACAAGTTAATGTGATAGATATATCGTCATGCGAGAAGTTTACCGCCAGTGACCGATAGGCTATCAACCAAACCGATACCGAGGCTTGCCTCATGACCTGTCAGAATGCTGAGAGTTCCAGGGATTCAAGGTCAACTCCCTTCTTTTCTTCAATTGTATTGGGATACTTGCTCTTTATAGTGATAATAATCACTCGTTTATTTTTATTTGTTTTTCTTTTCTCTTGAGCAAGGGATATGGATATGGAGTGACGAGAATCACTATTCTTTGTGCCTTTTGATATGTGCACTCGTAGGATGTCAAATTTTGGAGCTTTGACATTTGCAAATTTTTTATGTTTTGCAACTTTGGGATTCTTAGGGAATTGGGTAGGGAGGATGCTTGTCCTTTTGCCAACTCTCAGCATTCTTGGGGTCATTCGCACATGGGGATGAGCAAGATAACCGTTTCGCTTATGGTAATCTGGATTACTGTGCAGGGTTCATCCTTCGTTCACACAACTCGGGAATTTTTATGTGTTTTAATTTGTGTTGGGATGTTACGTAACAAGGTGTATTGCAAGTGTAACTCTACCTTCGTAAAATCTGTTTGACTTGATACATTTCATTGCTAAAGAGCAAAATGATGACTGAATCACGAAAAACTCTTGATACATTAAAAGACCACTGACTCTAGTGTGGTAAAATGAATGGTGTTTTTGCTATTTTTGTAAGATGGAACAGTGTGGAACGAGATGGACTAGCAGAGCAATTACAGCCTATGGTGCCTTTGACCTATACGACCACAAATATGCAATGTATGGGTGCAATGCTTAATGCAGCTACATATTTTTGTATTTTTGATGGATTGATTTTGGTGAATATGAAGATGAATTGCGAGAAGAACTCTCTATTGATGAATTTGAATATGCCTAGAAATGAGATGCAAATTTTTGTTGTTTTTGATGATTTTTGTTGTTTTTGAATTTTCATGATTTTTGACCAAGTGATTGTGGAAATCCTTGGAGCGTTTTGGGATTGACCAAGCGATTGCAAGAATCCTTGGAGCATTTTGGTTTGACCAAGCGATTGCAAGAATCCTTGGAGCCTTTGTGGGATTTGACCAAGCGATTGTGATAATCCTTGGAGCATTTTGGTTTGACCAAGCGATTGCAAGAATCCTTGGAGCATTTTGGGATATGGCTCTCTTTAGATATGAAATGGTTGCAAATGACTGATATTCAAGGGTTCTGTTTCCTTGATACCATCAAGAGAAGCTAGCCGGTATGTCCCGGGTCCGATTTTGCTATCAATGACATATGGACCTAACCAATTTGCCGCAAACTTGTCCCTTAGGTGGGATGGCAAACTGGAATTTTGTTGATTTTCCTTCAAAACCAAATCACCAACATGAAAGTCCCTGAGGTGAACTTTCATGTTGTAAGCTTTCTTAAGTCGCTCTTGATAAATGCGTAAATGCTCGAGAGCATTAACGCGTCGTTCGTCAAGCAACGTAAGCTGGTCTAACCGGGCCTGCCACGTAGAATCATCATCGATGAACTCATGCATTGATATGCATAGGGAAGGAATCTCCAACTCTAGAGGCATGACTGCCTCGAAGCCATACACGAGTGAAAACGGAGTGGCCCCAATGGGCGTCCGAATGCTAGTGCGATAGGCCCATAGGGCAAGTGGGATTTGAATGTGCCAATCCTTATGACTCGTCTGTGATGGTATTTTTAAGGATGGCAACTAGCATTTTGTTTGATGCCTCTGCTTGTCCATTTGCTCGCGGATAATAAGGTGTTGAAAAGTTGTGCTGAATCTTGTACTTTGTGGTCAAAGCACGCACGTCTTTGTTCTTGAAAGGTGTCCCATTATCCGAGACTATTTTGGATGGAATACCAAAATGACATATGATGTTATGCAAAATGAACTCCACAATGCGGGGTCCTATCATAGAGGTAAGCGGAATTGCTTCCACCCACTTGGTGAAGTACTCTATGGCCGTTATGATAAACGTGTGACGGCCTGACGACGCAGGGGAGATCTTTCCAATTAGATCAAAGCCCCATTGTGAGAACGGCCAAGCAGACTGGACTGTCTGCAAGGCCTGAGAAGGTACGTGCATTAGATTGGCATGATGTTGACACTTCACGCACTTCTTGACATAGGTGCAATAATCTCGCTCTAAAGATGGCCAATAATAGCCCATGCGAAGAATGCGCTTTGCGATGGCCATTCCACTAAAGTGGCCACCACACGTACCATCGTGCGCTTGGGCGACTACCCAAGTGGACTCTTGCTGGTCCAAGCAACGAAGGAGGATTCCTTCATAGCTGCGATGATACAAGATGTCTCCTATCAAGACATACTTAGCCGCTTTCTGCTTGAGTGCTCGTTTTGTAGCATGAGTCAAATCAAGTGGGAGACTACCTAACTTGAGGTAGTCTCGGATGGGTAAATACCAGTCCTGTTGATCAAAAACCTCGATAGTATGAACAGCTAATCCCTCCTGAAGTTCATCCCTAGCAAATGCTGAATGGGATAAAACTTGCAAGAATAGTGTTGTGTTGCTACTAATGGGAGTAGGGGAGAACAAGGACCCCCGCTTGGCATGTTTCAGACGATCTCGGATTCGAGAGAACCTATCCGAGGATGGTTCAATTTGGATCATGTGGATTCCTGGCGTCAAGTCTGAGCTTGCACGCTCCATCACGGATTGCGATAAGGTTTTGACTTGAATGGTTGTCATATCACCAGAAAGGTCCTGCGGAATTAGTGACCCCAAGGAGGCCATTGTGTCCGCAAAACGGTTCGATGATCGAGGGAGTGCCTCGATGTCATACCACTCAAGTTTTGCCAGGAATTTGTCCACAAGGGCTTTATAAGCCTTCAGAACTGGGCATTTGCATTGATATACCCCTTTGACTTGATTGACTATTAACAACGAATCACCAAAGATGTTCAGTCTTTTGATGTTCATGGCGATTGTTGTCTGAAGACCTAGGAGCAAGGCTTCATACTCTGCATTGTTGTTGGTGCACGGGAAGTTTAATTTAAATGATAGGGGCATTGGAGCACCTTGCGGTGTGAAGAATACAATTCCCGCACCACCACCTTGCTCACACTTAGAACCATCGAAGAATAGGGTTATGTCGGCCTGTGACTCAGGCTCATCAAAATCTAGCGATTCTGAGACATGGAAGACCCCATCATCGGGTAGTTCTATGACCAGAGGCTGATCGTCTTCAAGAGGAGCCTCTGCTAGTTGATCGGCTATGACCTGTCCTTTGATAGATTTTTGTCCAATAAACTCTATGTCAAATTCCGTCAACAACATGATCCATTTCGTCGTGCGACTACTATGATAAGTACGACTCATCATGTATCGCAATGGATTCTCCTTAGACACAACATACGTAGTGTTGCTCAACATGTAGTGGCATAGCTTTTTGGTAGCAAACACCACTACCAAGCAGAGTTTCTCAACGTATGCATAGTTAAGTTCATAACTAACCAGGGTGCGGCTAAGATAGTATGTAGCCTGTTCCTTGTGAAGTTCATTCTTCTGGGCTAGCATGGCACCTAGTGCCACCTCAGTAGCTGAGATGTATAAGTAGAACGGCACTCCTGGTCTAGGTGGTGCCAATATTTGCGGTGAAACCAGGTATTGTTTGATCTCGTCAAAGGTTGACTAGCACTCGTCATCCCAATGAAATGTAACCCCCTTGTGCAATAATTTGTTCATGGGTCGGCACTTGTCGGATAATTGCGCTATGAAGCGTTTAATCGACGCGACCTTTCCCTTGTAGACTCTCGAGTTGCTTGATTGTGGTTGGGGGAACCATTTCAAGGATTGCATTGACTTTCTTTGGGTCCACCTCGATTCCTTGTTTTGAGACTATGAAACCCAAGAGTTTTCTAGATGTGACGCCAAAGACGCACTTCTTGGGGTTTAGTCTGACTTTATGCTCCATGAGGCGATCGAGGATCTTGCTTAAGTCAGCGATATGATTTGAGCGCAAGAGAGACTTGGCTAACAAATCATCCATGTAATCTTCCAAATTTTTGTGCATGTAATCATGGAAGATATACGTCATGGCACGTTGGTAGGTGGCACCAGCATTTTTAAGGCCAAAAGGCATGACCTTATAACAAAATGTCCCCCAAGGCGTTGTGAACGCCGTTTTTAGTTGGTCTTCAGGATTGATACGAATCTGATTGTATCCTGAGAAACCATCCATGAGGGAGAGCATTTCGTGACCTGCTGTAGCGTCTACCAATGCATCGATGCTCGGCAAGGGGAAATCATCCTTAGGACTCGCTTTATTCAAATCATGAAAATCGGTGCATATGCGAATCCTCCCATCGGGCTTCTTGACGGGAACCATGTTGGACAGCCATGGCGGATAATCCACGTAGATGACAAACTGTGCATCCAACAGCTTTTGCAATTCGTCTTTGACCATCAAGGCCATTGTTGGGTGCATCTTACATAGTTTTTGCTTTACAGGCTTGATTGTCGGATCAAGCGTTAAATTATGCGTGACTAGTTGCGGGTCTAGTCCTGGCATATCCTTGTACGACCATGCAAAAACCTCCTTCTTCTCTTTGAGAAGGGCAATGTAGTCGGCTTGCTCTTCGAGGGAAAGACTTACCCCTAGCTTGAGAATCTATGGATTCATTGGATCTGTGCCGATATCTACATCAGTCGTTTCCTCGATCGACATGTGGGATCCGTCCTCCAACTGATGTGGAGTCGGGATCAAATGGATATCATCAGCTGAATTTATATCTGCATTGGGAACCTCGGGTTCCTCTTCAGCATGAAAAATATCCTGAGTTGTCCTTGGGGTAAAATGAGGCATTTCACCGAAAGGCCAATACTCTGATGGTGATAAAGGTGAATTGACGCGATCCCAGTCGATGGCATCTATGTCTAGATGCAATGACCATGCTGGATCGGCCGGATTGCGGATGGGTGCGGTCAAATCAATGGAGATCATGTGGATGGAATGAATTTGGTCTCCATTACCGCGGGTGTGATAACTTGATTCTTCTAGATGCTCCCCATACTCTGGATCTGGCTCTAGGGGAACGGGTATGAATGGATCGGCCCTATGTGTGAAAAGGAGGACAGGTTCTTCCCTTAGCACTGTTGTCCTGATAGGGTCTTGAGGTGGACGGTGCTCATCGTGAATGTGGAGCCATGGATCCAAGATCAGGTCCCACCCTGCTGGGTCTACCCACCATTCATGCCCTAATATTATGCCCATCTGTCGCATTAGATCTTCATGAGTCAAGGGGCGATAATTTCGTCGCGCATGTCTGAGATAGATCATCTCAGTTTCATCCTCTGAATCACTTGCAGAGATCCAAAAATGTTCATTCTCTTCAGCAACTATTACTTGCAATATTGAGGTTTCGCCTTGTTCCAGCAAATTGATCTGGTCCTATTGCGGTTGTTCCAATTTAGGTGGAGGGACCTGATTCTCTTGGCACTATATTGAGTCGACTGGAACCTCTAAGGGGAACAGCTTCAAAAGGATGTCCGAACACCATTGATATTCTCTTTGGGGATTAAGGTCCGAACTTTTTCCTCTCTCTAGCAAAGGAGAAGGATTACTGCGGTTGCCAAGGGTGTTTTTTGACCATGGGAGGTAGTCTCCCAATGTATATTATGTATTTGGGTTGGCATAAAGATATGGTGCCAATCCCCCCTTGTTGCCTATTTCTAGGCTTTGCATATTGTCGACCAAGATGTCTAAGGGTAGGGGATGGTGGAACCCTACTCCTAACTTATCATATGGCATCTGATATCTTGGTTGGCAAAGGATCCGCATCCCTTGCTCATATCTACCTAGCCCGTACCCATGCCAATTGCATTGATCGAGATATTTTAGGGCAAAGTCCGGGTTTGACAGATAGTTGATGTTTTCAACAAAAGGCTCGTTATCTGCTTCCTTTTGCTTGCATGGTTCAAGACCATGATCAAGGCCCCCATACACAAAATTTGTCTGGTTGGGTGGGTGACCTAGAGGAACAACTATTCCTATGGGAAGGCGAGGTCTCCCCATCTCCTGTACTGATTCTATTATAGGCGTTGCCACAACATTCTACACTAAGTACTCCCCCAGGCCTGTACTGGCCATTTCAACGGTGATTTTTGATGCTTCGGAGGGAGGGAACTAAGTCCTTCCCGAGTCCATTCCATTTTTGGTGGTGGAATCTCAACTTTCGTAGTGGTAGGTGTTTCCTCTGTGGATATTATTGAGATTGTAGGCAAACCCTCTTCTAGGGGCTGAGCCTCTTCCATGATCTATTTTCCCTTGTCCTTCTTTTTAGCCATTACCGGCGACGTTGGTAATGAAGGAGCAGATGATGAGGATTCACCTAGCTGGGATTTTGTTGCTTTGGTCACCAGTGGTGCCTGCGGTGTTGAACCCTTTTTAGATGGATTTAGCTGGAAATCCAAATGCGTTGAAGGGAGGGTCGATTGAGGCATTAGTTGTACCGCATTGCAATACTTGAAGGGTTCCAAGTCCATCGAAACTACATGTATTTCTCCTTCAAAAGCATACTTTAAGCACTGGTGAGTGATGGAAGGGACACATTTCATGTCTCTAATACAAGGCCGCCCTAGCAGTATATTGTAAGCCATTTTGCCTTCCAATACGTGGCACAATGTTGGTATTGTCTTTTGTCCTACCTGGATAGGTAGAACAACTGTGCCGACTGTCAAGCATATTGCGTCATTGAAGGCTCGCAGTGTGTATGTGGAGGCTGTGATGTGAGAGGCTGGCAGCTTTAAATGTTTTAGAGCTGCAGTGGTAATGATGTTACTGGATGAGCCAATATCTACCAACACTCTCTTATACGGGATCTCGTTGACTTGTGCGATAACGTGCAAGGGTGGATCTGCCATGTCATTCGATATTGCTTTGACTTCATCTTCTCTGAATGTGATGACCGGCTCCGTACATCACTTCACATGTCCCACAAAGTTGTTGAAAGAATTTGCTTCTTGAGGCTATAATTCGATGGCTTTTAATATTTCCATAAGAGCTTCCCTATGAGGTGTTGACTGTTGAATGAGCTCGTAAATGGATAGCCTGGCCGATGTGGTCTGCAAAATCTGCATAAGTTTGGTCCGTATCGTGACCTCGGGTCTAGGTGGAGGTATTTGCACAGGGTGTTGCTAAGGCTGCGACGTCGTTGGAACTTCCCTCGTAGCTACCGCGGGGGCAGCTGTCGGGTACTTTTTGTTCCTTGTCACTATGCTAATCATTCCCAAAAATCCTTGCATGGGAAGATTCTGTCGCACCTCATTAATCTGGAGAGGTTTTGCCTGTTCCTCGTGGGCAGGCAAAGGGTCCTTGAATACCCCCATTTGTTGGTTATTTGGCGCTATGGGGTTGTCCACGGCCAATGTTTTATTGTCAATTAAATCTTGGATTAATCCTCCGAATTTCTAGCATCCGTTTAAATCATGTCCCCTCGTCCTATGGAATCTACAATACAATTCCTCTCTGTATCCCTTAGGCTTAGGAGCGTTAGGGTCTATAGTTTGGATCTATGGCAAGGTGACTAAATTTGCCGCTGACAAGTGGTCAAATAGGGAGTCCCTGGACTCCGTATAAGGGGTGAATTGTCGCCTAGGGTGACGCTGCTGATTCTGGTCCTGTTTCTTATTATCTTTTTCATAACTAGGAGGCACTGCCTGGTAATTAGCCTTTTGGGGCGGCATTTTTGGGATAGGCTTGGGAACATTTATCGCAACTTGGTTAACCACAGCGGGGTGTGATTGCGTATTCCCAGTATTAGTGGTTTTATTCCACTCTTTCTTTTTAGGCTTAGCGATTGCGCCTTCGCCTATCTTAATCTCTTCTATGACTCTGGCTTGCGCCAAAGCTTCTTCTAAGCTGTCGTATTACTGCAGCAGCAATAGACCAAAGATTGATTTTAAGAAAATTTTTGCGAACATCTGTGTAAGATCAGACATAAGGGGACGGTAGGGTAACCTAGAAAGCAAAGCCCTCCATCGATTCCCGTATGCTGTCATTGTTTCTTCCTCATATTGCCTAAGGCTAGCTGCGATCACTCAGTGATGCCTTCTTCTTTGTGTTGAAGGCAAAGCGTTCAAGAAACACATATACTAATTGATCTAGGTTGTTTATGCTGTGTTTGGGTAGTCGTGTGAACCAATCCAAAGTAGGGCCTGCGAATGTGGTTATGAAAGTTCGAAGCAACAACGCGTCATTATCTTGGATGCCGAAGCATTGGCTTAGGAACCGTGTAACATGTTCTTGTGCGTCCTCTTCACCTTTAAAAACTGCCAATTGAGGCAACTTGAAGTGTTCGGGGTAAAGAGGTGTAGGTACTGAGGGATGCACTGGATGACTGTGGAGTTGACGTAATGTGGGATTTTGATGCCCGAAGCTTTTGTCTCCATAGACTCCAAGCGCTCTAATAGCGCTTTATATGCATCGAAAGATTTTATTTCTTCTTCTTTGGTTTGCTCTCGTTGTGGGTCAAGGGAGACTGGAGGCCTATGGGGAGGTGGCCGATTGGCAGCCCTCCCACCTTGATGGGGCATGTCGACCCATTCTATTTCTGGTTTGAACTCCTCATAAACTTCTTGAGGAGTCCCTGGGTGAGACCTATGACCTTGATTGAGTCCCCGTTGGGGGTACCCATCATTGTTTTGGGGAGTGGCCTCCCTATCGGGTCTATAAGGTCTTGGAGGCAAAACTTGACGAGGTCGCGGAGACCTGTCTTACACCCAGGGATTGTGCCTCTCATATTGTTCTTCTCAATGGGTGCGAGGGGTTGGCACCCTCTCAGGTAGCTTATAGCGTAATTCATCCGCTTCGCGCTGCATGCGCTCTTTATTCAAGCGGTATAAATACTCTAACTCCTGATGACCCTGCTCAAGCTGCATGATTCAAGCTTGGCGAGTGGCATGTCTGGTGACTACCGGGTCAACTGGGTCTACCCTCTTTTGTTGAGGAGGCTTGAGTGTTTTGCCTATGTTTTTGCCTCTATCTTGATGGTCTAAAATTTCAATGGGTTGCTTCCCTTTGTCGGGGTAGGCGACATTTGTTTGAGGTTCTGGCCTCGATGTGTGATCATGATATCTGGCAGATGCAGAAATGCAAGGCTCCCGCGCTGTTTGTTGTTCTCGAGGAATGTGATGATCTTCCTCGTACTCCATTTCATGGGTGTGAAAGGGGCGGGCGGAGTTAGCTAGCCCTGTGTAAAGAGCCCTGAGCTCTGGATGTTGTTTTTCTATTCTCTATGGGAGGTAAATAAAAGGGACGCCATATCCATGTTGCCCCTCCAAATGGACAATATGCCTCTCTAGCGCTTCATCATGCTGTGGCCATTCAAATCTAGCCTCAAGAGGCGATTGTCTACTTACATTGAGAGCTGCATGTGAACCATATCCCCAAAATGGGCTGTGTTGAATGGGTGTATTCCAATGAGGAGGTTACCAATAGTTCCTTCTTGAAGTGGCCTGATGTGGACTTTGTTGTAGGCCAGACTGCCAAGATGGTATGGCTAGGTCCTCAGGGCTAAAGCGAAGGCGACTAGCGCCCTCTCTTTGTGCACCTTTCGTAGCGTCTGCCCTTGATTGGGCTTGGCTACGAGTGTACACCATTGTGATGCTTCTCTACTATCTAAGTAGATTTTATCGCGTTTATGATGATTTGTCTTTTTGTCTACACTAAGCAGAAGTAAACACACACATACACAAAACTGTGATTATCTCTTTTAAGGATTAAATAGTGTGTCCTAGACTGGTTTAGTGCATTTTGATGTTTTGTTATGTTTTTGCAAATTTGGAAGAACGTTTAAATGCATAATGTTTGGCTCATATGACTCCCATAAATGGTCGCCCCTTCAATATACCATTTCCGGACCGATATACCAACCTCTCTATATACCCGCCCTTACGAGAGGGAAACTATAGGTACGTGAGAGCAGATGGTACGTGGAACATAGGCGGTACAGAAGAGGGATTGTCCTGTTAATGACACCTACCATAGAAGACTTATCCTCGCGTGCATGGGAATCACCCCAGCAACACTCGGTCAACTTTCGTCAGGATTTACGTCTAACAACAAGTGACAATCGGGGAAATGAATGCAAAGCTAAGCCAAGGTGGTGATGAACCCACCGTTGGTCTTGCTCAAGGGCTGGGGTTTTACGACCAGCGCCTTGGTTTAATTTATCACGTGAGGTGTGTGCGGTTAATTTTATGTACTAAAAATGAAACATGCAGCAAAAATAAATAGACTTTCCCTATGCCATACAAACATTACAAACCGGAAAACAACAAGTTTAAAAATTATTATTATTTTTAATTTTTTAATTTTTATTTTTATTTTTTTTTTAAGGCAAGAAAAATTTACGAAAAAATTCTTCTACCTTTCTTTAATATTAAAAAAATAATTATTTAAATAAATTATTACATACATAAATAAATAAAGCAAGAGAAATTTATTAAAAAAATTTCTGACTTTCTTTAATAATAGTAAATAAAAAAAAATGAAAGTAGAGGATTTAAACAAATAAAATAAACAGAAATTTTACAGCAGAAGATGACGTAGACAGTTAAAAACCGTTACCTCTTCTCTGCCCGGATTTGCTGTTTCTGACCTCCGGCTAAAAAGTACCTGTTAAGCACAAAACACAGCAAAATTAGTTTCTGTGATTTAAAAATCTGGGAACGGTCCCACCGTGATCGCCATTGAAAGCATGAGATTCCGAAAAGAAAAACAGTATTCAAACGTAATGGAAACATAACTTTGAATGAACCGAATATAAATGGTAAAAGCAGGAGCATAGCCCTTTTAAATTAATTTCGTTTGGTTACAATACATCTCCTGCCTTTTCAAGGGCTAGGAGTGTTAGTCTGTCTCGGTTACAACCATGATTAATATTGCCTCTATCTGCATGCCCACATTTGAAATGGACGGGCCAAAGTACCACCGCCGCTTATGTTGATAAATCTTTGCTTGCTGCTATTTTTCCTGCGTTCATAGAAACATAAAAACGAGTTCAGTAGCACCTGTTTTAATAAGTGAAATACACGAGTCTTGAAATAAGTGAAAGATACATGCATAAGATTATTGAAGACAGTGAATGAAATGAATATAAGTAACCTGCGCATTTAACAGAATAAAATCATGATGAATAGATAAGCTAAAGTGACAAAGCATAAAACGTAGAATATGATGCATCTAACAGAACCTATTCAAACACAGCCACCTACTGCCCTGACAGAGGACCAGACACATACGAAGGCATAATATATTCGATGTATACGAACGCTATTGATGGAGAGATATAAATCGAACATAAGAACGTAAACTACTATCTTAAAACATTCGAAAGCAGCTCATATTCGAAAATACAAAACATAAACTGCTGTTCTAAACATTTGAAAACAGTATATATTAAATTAACGAGGAAGTGCGTGGGGTGCCCAAGCGGGCCGCCCCGTTAAAATTTGATTTCGACGCCTATCCACCAGGGATGGGCTCAAAATCTTAGGGAATGTATTGTCGGCAAATTAATGGATTATTGTAATCCAATGGTCGGGTCTGAAAGTCAGATTCACGCTTCTGGAAGATCACCCACCAACCTCTCTTTGCAAGAGATTCTGGATGTGAAGAGAGAAAAATCTAAACTGATGCAGTCGGGTATCGAGTTCAACAACACTTTGTTGCATTTTTTTTCAAAATGCTTCACTGTCTGTTTTACTTTGCATTGAGCTAGTTTTTATAGAGGATTTCGCCTTTGAAATATTAACGTCAAAACCCTAAGTCCGCAGGTGCCGTCGAGATTTGACATTTGTCAGGTGATTATGAGGCATGGCTCGCCTTGAGATTATTGCTGGGGATTCACATCAGCCGTTATGAGGCGTGGCCTCGGACTGGATTTGTTGTTGAAACTGTCTGTCTCATTATTGCAGTTGGTGAAGTCCGCCGCTTGATTAAAATCCACTTTAAATTGCTTTAATGCTACCTTTGAATATTTTAATGTTTGCCTTGAATGCTGACGTGGCGGTCTTGGAGCTGTTAAATGATAGCAAGGACAAACATATGGCACAGGGGAGACCTATCGCGATATTGCGACAGTCGCGACCACGTGGCTGTCGCGATATCATGGCTGTCGCGATATCGTGACTGTCGCAACCTCGCGGTTGTCGCGATATCACGACTGTCGCGACCTCGTGGCTATCGCGATATCGCGACTGTCACGATATCGTGACAGCTACGAGGTCGCGACAGCCAACCTTTGCAGCATTCGAAACAATTTTGCCCAAGGATTAAAACCAATTTTTGTCTAAGGCCCTCTTTCTTAAGTTTTGATTAAGGCTTAAAGTTTACAAGGGGCTTGTTTTTGATTAAAGGCCTTAAACGACCAACTTTGCTCTGCCATTTCCTGACCTTTTGAACTGCTATGTGAGTGGCCAGGACCACTATTTGGCCTCTGAGGGCTGCCCTGAAAGCGGTGTATGTCAATGTGATCATTGTTTATAGTCACTTAATTGGACTGGTGCTGTTTTGGTGTCTACATCTTCATATTTTTTGTTTATTAAAAATCAACCATGCAATAAAACAATCTATTTTTTCTTTGATTTTTGCGATGATGGTATAAGTCTATACCTACATATTCTATGCCTAGCGCAAACCATTGTAACAATTTTTTCCCCATTTATTTAAAAAATCATGAAAACCATATGACTTAAATAATTCTGTTATACAATTATGCTTTACAAACAAACAAACACATTTTCATTATTTCATGTCATTATGTCAACCTTCAATTTTGCAATGATGGTATAATTCCTAAGGAATTATACAAAAAAATTATCACACTTAGGAATTTATGCCTAGCAAAAATCATTTTAACATTATTTCATGAATACTATTTTTTATGAAACTCTGAAAAACAAACCATCATCATCATCATTTGCACCATTGCACCAAAGTCTTAAGACAGTCTCTTAAGCACTCTTTTCCTTTTAACAATATTTCTATATTGGGATTAGCTTGACGACCGAGTGAGCGGTGACTCCATGAAATGGTCTATAATAGCGACAATGTCCTTTAAAATTATTGTTAGAAAGTCTCTTTTTATCTTTTATCACATTACATCACAAACAACCAATTTGTTACATCAGATTATTTCATTTAAAATCTTACAGCATGACATCAAAATTATAATATTTCCAACAACGTAATTACATGAATCCTCAATCCAATCATCAAGTCCATCAATCAAACATAAAAGCATCATAAAAATACATAACACAAGTCATATGATCAAAAATATCTCATCTATAAATATCAACAATATGTACATCATCTCAAAAATAGATTGGTATGCCACAATCTACATCTTGGCATACTCAATCCTCTCAATCATATGTCCTCTGTGCAGTGTCTCAAGAACCCCTCGAGCTCTCAGCCTCATCTCCTCCCCCGCCCTAAGGTGGACGAGGTGGCCCCATCGCAGTATGTGTGGTACTGCGAGTCCTAGTCATCGATCGAGAGAAAGTCCTCAATGACCCAATCTTGATAGTGTCAGCAATGTCGGCTGGCAACTATACCCTCTGACCCTTTGGCACCATCTGGAAGTAGATGCCCTGGTAGAATGTGGTCTGCGCAATTGACCGTGCCAGCTCCTATGTGCTCGCTCCTCCGCCCCATGCTCTAAGGCGTGCAATCTCATCTCTGAGCTGTGTCACCTCAGCTCGATGTCGTGTAGCCTCCTCCTATAGGGTCTGCACCTATGCCTAGATATGGACTGTCTATGCTCAGAGAGTCGCTATCTCGCTACTCTTCCCAATGTCCACACCCTTGCCCTTATCGGGTGATGGTGGCCTCTCTCTCTATGGAGAAGGGGGTCTCTCCTCCCTCCTCTTCTACTGCCGTGACCTCTCCTACGCCTGTGGCCTCCTCAGCTCTCTCCCACTGTGACCCTGGGCCACCTTAATAGTCGTCTGGCATTGCCTCCCTATCCGATGCACAACTACGTGTATCAGACCCTGAGCCCTCGTCATCCGAGGAGGGTGGATGCCTATGTACCAGGCATCGTAGCCATCGGCTACCCCTACATTGTCCCCATCCACTGGCTGAATGGGGGCATCGTTCGAGTCCTGACTCTAGAAGCACTGCATGTCTGGAGCCCCGCTGACTGTGGTGTTATCCTAGACAGTCCAAGGAAACTTGTAATCCCTGAGAGATGGGATCCCCTGTTGTAGATCGAACTGTCACAAAACTCGGTCATAGCGGTGGAGCTCCACCTCTCCCCTCTCCATCCACAACTAGCAAACTCGTCTAATGCGAGCCAGCTCCTGTTCATCCTCGGCCCACCTTGGGTGCTCTTGCCATGGCCTCCAGGTGATCTGATCTGGGACAAGATCATCCAACAGTCTTTGGGACATCGGTAGATCAATCCGTTGCTATGACCCTCTTCGGAGCCACCAGTAGAAAACTCGAGGCCTCTCCCCGTCAATCCCTGTCAAAGGAAGCCCTATTGGCCTTCGCACTGCAATGTGCTCCTAGCACCAAACCTGTAGGAGCGATGTCATAACTAGACATCGACCGCCCTTGTACATGACCCCGTGCAAGATCCTGTACAGTCGGCATAGAACAAAACTGCCCCAAGAGAATATGTAACCATGGTCTCACATGTTGCAGATCACATCTGCTAGCATCCATGCTACCCTACACCCGCACTGGTGGCACAGCAGAAGTCCATCGACCACTCCGACCAAAACCTATGTGAGTCTCGATGCCCCAAGCATCTGACGTAGTGCCTCGATGTTTACTCTACCCTTCTCCAGGGCGAAGCTCGGGTCACCACACAACCACATCATAGCATGGCCCTAATTGGTCGTAGGAGTGATCAACCGTCCTTGTATGGGGATCCTCAGAATCCTCCATACATCCTCTAGTGTGGGAGTCATCTCCCCTGTGGGTAACCAAAAATAAGAAGAACCTGGATACCACCTCTCTCGCTAGGGTCGTCGGTAGCCCCATGTCTGTAGAAACTTGTGGCATTTTTGCCACATGCTGTAAGCCAGCTTGTGCCAGCTGATCCCGCTCTACCTGTGTTAGAGCAGCCAAATCATCTCTCAACCCCCCGTATTTCTATTCTCTACTCTTTAACAAACCTCTCTGCAACATAAAACAACAACAACACAATAACAATCATTAATAACAATTCAAGTGATTAATAATGCAAGTAAAATCAGTTCAATTTTACACAAATGATGATATCGCCCACTATTGGATGATATCGTCCCCAATTTAAGCAAATTCGTCTTTGATTTTGCAAGCCAAAATCATCCCTAATTTGACTAAATCGTCCCCCTTTCGCTGAATTCGCCCTTAGACGAAATCGGCGAACTTGAGATGATTTTTTCGAAATGGGGACGATTTCATCTCGACGACATCGATGGCCCAAAAACGATCGTGATGCTCAAAATTCATTCAAAATTCACCTAAAAAGCATGTAAATTCAACTTAAACCATTCTAAACTAATTTTAGACTCTTACCCGTAGCCCACGCCGGACCTCTATCGATCTGTGCGTCGTCTCCACCATTTTCGCTTGTAGAGCTCTAAAACCAGAAAAATTATTCAAAACATAATTAAAAACATTTTTAAATTTTTTGCTTTTTCGCATTTTTACCTCAAACGTTCGATTTGGGTAAAAACACGGAGGGGGCACCATAGTAAGTTGTCATACGATTCGACCAAGAATCGTCGCCTAAAAATGGAAATAATTTTTGCTTTCTCGTAGATCGAGAAGAACTCATTTTTAACGCATTTTCTTCGAAAAATTCGCTAAAGAGGGGGCAAAATGTAGCACCCTAAAATTGGCATAGTGAAATCTTAATAATTACATTTACTCTAGTAAATAATTCAAATTCAAATTTTAACCTCCCAAACCGCCCATTAACCGCCGTGTAATTCGTTTCCCCCTTTCTCGTGCCATTTTTAGAGTTTGTTTTGATCGTTTGACGATATCGTCGCCGATTAGACGATATCACCCCAGATCTAATGATTTCATCTGGGCTAGGATGTCCAGAGGATCTTGTCCTTAAACTAATTTTTCACAATTAGTTTCTGTTCCAACGGGTCTCTAATCTGGGCAGAAGTGTGTCTGCGCTGTTAGAGACCCTCCCTCGTTGGAGATCTCCCAAATAGGGATGATCTCCAACCTCCTAACCTCTCTCCTAAGCCTATTTAATCCTAATCCCTCCCCTTAGCACCCCCCTGGCTGAAATTCCTTGTAACTCGACTTCATACACATTAAAACATCCCAAATTCATATTTGTAGTAGTTCTATTCAAATTTTGTTGCAGGTATCTTAGTGTTTTTTAGTCGGAGCAAGCTTACATCGTCGTGGACGATCCTGTTCAGATCGGAGGCGATCCTGTCAAATCAGAGATGATTTCGTACCAATGCGAGACAATTTCGACTGTAGTCAACATTGAGGCAATCAGTGCCTAAAGTTTGCATTTCTCCATCTTTTCTCTACTCTTTTATTCTACAAATTAGCTAGCTTATTCATTATTTTATGCTATTCTACATTTTGGAGTTCACCCATCTAGATCAAATGCATAATTAAGTCATAATTATTATTTAATTAGCATAATGCATTCATGTTTATGTTTTTAAGTTTTAGTTTGGTATTGTCAGTGTCATTTTATACTGTTTTCCTCTGTTATCATTGTTGTATTTTTTGTGTTTTGCACCTATTTCTCTGTTTGCAGGTCTCTGACGAATTCGTCTGACGAATTCGTCAGATCTCAGACGATCTTGTTTGATCTCGAACGATCCTCGTCAAATCGGAGGCGATCCTGACTGCTTTAAGAATCATAATCTTCATCAGACATCTAGATCAGGTATTTTCTTTTAATATTCCTTAATTTCTCTGTTTTCTATCTTAATTCTGTTTTCTGTATTCATTTAATCTGCATCTTCATATAGAATAGCTTAGACGCATTTTGGCCAAACCTAGGACTTGAATGCTTAAGGCTAAAACGAACACATAAAACACATTCCCAACCTAGGCGTGGAAACTGCCATTGAATGTTTCCTAGTGAACCCACCATCCGTCAAAAAATCACCATAATACACCTCCCTCGAGAGGTGGGACCTTCGCAAGGCCTCTCAGTTCGAGGTACCGCACCATCCTTTTCACATCCCCCTTCCGGGCACGGATCCTATAGCCTAAAGGTAAGGGTGTGAAAAATTTGGAGCGATACATTAACAATAGGAGAAAAAATTCATCATAATCAATACCTTTCTTTTGTGCAAACCCCTTTACAACCAGTCTAGCCTTATACCTATTTTTACCTCCATATTCTTCTTTCACCTTGTAAATCCATTTATTCTGCAAAGCTCTTTTTCCTGTAAGCAACTAAACCAGATCCCAAGTCTGATTATTTATCAAGGAGTCCATCTCCTCTTTCATGCCTTGCTCCCACTTCTTCTTGGTTTCTACCTGCATTGCTTCTTCATATGTTTTTGGTTCACTAGAGTTAGACAATAATACATAATATAATGAAGGAGAGTAATGTATAGGAGGTCTACTTATCCTGGTAGATTTTATAACAACAATTGTAGGAGTTTGAGGTGCTAGTTGCTATTGTTGTTGTTGATTTTCTAGCACCTTTGGAGTTTCAATTTCATCAAACATTGTGTATTATGTGTTTACCTTTTCCTATTTCTTTTCCTGCAACTGATACTTATACATGATCTTCTCATTGAATATTACATCTCTAATCCTAATTATTTTATGATTTGCATAATCTCAGAAGCGATAACCAAAATCATTAACTCCATATCCAATGAAAAATCACTTCTTGGATTTTGCCTCAAGTTTAGTTCAATTTTTTTTACTAATATGCATGAAATATTCACAACCGAAAGTCTTTAGAAATGAGTAGTTAACAGGCTTACTTGTCCATACCTCTTTTGGAATCCCATCATCTAGATAACTTGAAGTTCCTTTGTTTATTAAATAAATTTTAGGATCCACAACATCTATCCAAAACTATAAGGGCAATCCTACATGTAATCTCATGCACCTAGCACATTCCATGATAGTCATGTTCATCCTTTCTAACACACCATTTTCTTATGGAGTTCCTAGAGTTATCTTCACTCTACGAACTCCATGGTATGAACAGTAACTTTCAAACTCTTTGCTGTAGTACTCCCCTCCATTATCAGATCTAAAACATTTTAGCTTATTTCCTATCTCATTCTCAACCAAATATTTCCATTTCTTAAAGGTATCAAAAACATCGATTTCTTTCAAATACAATAAACCCAAGTTTTTCTAGTTGCATCATCAATAAACATAACATAATAATGAGAGCCACCAAGAGATGATACCTAAGTTGGTCCCCATGCATCTGAATTTACAAGCTCTATCTTTTCACTCTTCTTTTCTTTTCCAACTATGAGAAATCTAACTCTTTTATGTTTTCCATAAACACAGTTCTCACAGAAGTCTAAATCAACCTACTTCAAACCTGGAAAAAAATTCCCTAAATGGATAATCTGCATCCCCTTCACACTCATGTGCCCAAGCCTATGATACCATGAAGTTGTATCTACCCTTGTAGAAGCTAAAGCAATAGAAATATCAGTATTACCAGTACATACATACAATTTACATTCCTTATTTCCTTTTGCGAATAACAATTATCCTTTAGTAATCTTCTATGATTTTTTTGAGACTGTAACTGTACATCCTTCACTGTCTAACTGCCCTATGGAGATTACATTTCTTCTTAAGTTAGGAATATGTCTTACCTATTTCAATAACCATTGGTTTCCATTTGGTAACTTTATCTGTATGTTACACTTTCCAGAAATTTTATATGGTCTATCATCACCCAAATAGACCTGTCCAAAATCACCTTGAATATAATCTAGAAAATATTTTCTATGGGGTGTGGCATGATATGATGCACCATATTCTAGCACCCAAAAATCATTAATATTATCTAGTGAAAGAATTAAGACATCTTGCAGTACATCACCTACTACATTTGCTTCCTAATTACCCTATTTTTCTTCTCCCTATTTTTCTTTTTGATTCCAGTAGTCTCTTTTCAGGTGTCCTTTCTTCCCGTAATGCCAACATTCCAAATGCTTCCCTTTCAATTTGAATATACCTTTCTTTGATTTTCCATGATTCTTTAGGATTTTTCCTCTCCCTTTGTCTCCCCCTATTTTCTATAGTCAAAGCATTACCTAATGTTTCACCTGTGCTTTTCCATCACATTTCATCACTAAGGATAACACCAATAACATCATCACACTTTAAATTATTTGAACTAGAGATATAATTACTCACAACCATTACCAAGCCATTCCAGCTTTCTGGTAATGAGCACAAAATCAAGAGAGCCCTAACCTTTTATCAAAGTTTACTACTATAGAATGTAACTAATTTGTAACCGTGTTAAATTCATTTAAATTATCAGTAACAGACCCACCTTCTAACATATATATATTAAATAAATGTTTAATAAGAAATACCTTGTTTTAATTTGAGGTTTTTTCATACAGTTTAGCCAACACAATCATTAAACCCTCTATTGTCTTTTCCTTCAAAATATTGAAAGCCATCGATGATGCCAAGCACAGTCGTATTGTTCCTAGTGAGTTTCTATCTAGAACTTCCCATTCTTCATCTATTGTCGATGATGGCTTCTTTGCTATTCTACCTAATGGTAGGTAAATATCTTTATGATAAATATAATATTCCATTTACATCTTCCATAGCTGGTAGTTTTTGCCATTAAACTTCTCAAACCTAAATTTGTCTTTTTCTACCATTGCTCCCTCTTGAATTGGAAAACCCCTCCTTTCAAGTGTATTTTTTCAAACCCTAAGCTCTGATACCAGTTTTTAGAATTAAAGCATAAAATATGAGCAATATAATGCAAAAATAAAACATAGAAGAAAATAATGCAATACGTAATAGACACAAATTTACGTGGTTCACACAATATGGGCTACGTCCACAGAGAAAAATAACCAGACCTGATATTCCATCTATAAAAACCCTCTATATACAACCATACACTAAATATTACATTTTAGTCGCCATACAACATCCTCTTATAAGTGCATTACAATTTTAGGGTAAAAACCTACCTAAAATCTATCGTCTGATCTGTGACCTAATAACAAACTGTCAAGATTTACATAGAGGAAAAAGCATTTATTTTTTTATTCAAGGGAACTGCCCCCCTGGTGGTAGTATGGGGGATAATGCCCCCCTACACCCCCCATATTTTGCATTGTGGGTCCAAGTGCGGCTGAAACAAAAGCCTTCGAATTAATCAGGCTCCACAATCAAAAAAGGAATTTTGCTAAGGATAATGTTGAAGGATTTTGGTGAGACTCAACATGAGCCTACCAAAATATTTTGTGATAATATTGGGGCAATACAATTGTACAAAAATCTTGTTTTCCATGCAAGGACCAAACACATAGAGTTGAAGCACCATTTTGTTAGAGACTTGGTACATGATAAATATTTTGTCATTGAGTATGTTAAGAATGAGGATCAAGTTTTTTTTATACTTACAAAGGGGCTGCTAAAGGTGACTCATGGGAGACTACAAGAAATATTGGGCATTTATCCCTTTGACATCAAAGGGGGGATTGTTGAGGGTGATGTCAAAAGTCACCCATAATTATTAAATTAGTGTTATATTTTTTAGGAGATGTTATTTTTGTCTAGAATCAGTTAATAAGTCAATCTATATCAGATTGGATAGTTAGATTGAGTTAAATTCAAGTTCTAGATTTATTCCTAGAAAATAGGGCCAATAAGGAGTTAATTTCTAGGCAAGTTATCTTCATGAAGAGGGTGCCTCAAATCAAGGCTAGTTAAGTGATTTGTAACTGAAACAAGTCACATGAAAAAGAATCTCAAATGGGGTGCTTTATTTTATGTCAATTAAGAATTTTAGTTAACTAGAAAAAACACCATGCAAGGTGGCCATGACAAAAGCTAGTTTTTTAGAAACTTGAGTTGTTTTAGCTTTTTTGATTGATCAAGGCTGATTGATCATTATATACATTGTAATTGGACTCATTTTGAATATAGAAGAATCAACATTTTTTAGAGCACACATTGGGTGCACTATTGTGGAGCCTTTTTAAAGTTTTTTTATGTACTTTTTTTCAATTCTAGATCTAATTTTCTGGTTTAGATCGGCATCATAGTTTGCTAAAATTAGAGTTTTTTTGTTAAGGATATTTTACCATTAGCTTAATCACTAAAAAATATTGGACCATTTTTGAGTGATATTCACGCTCCATTAATGTTCTTTTTGCCTTAGATCATAATTGTTTTATTGCTATTTTTTTATCTGTCCACCTCAAGAACTTTTATTGTTTTTTAGGAGATGTTATTTTGATCTAGAATTAGTTAATAAGTCAATCTATATCAGATTGAATAGTTATATTGAGTTAAATTCAAGTTCTAGATTTATTCCTAGAAAATGGAACCAACAAGGAGTTAATTTCTAGGCAAGTTATCTTCATGAAGACGACACCTCAAATCAAGGCCAATTAAGTGAGTTGTAACTGAAATAAAGCACATGCAAAAAAAATCTCAAATTGGGTACTTTATTTTATACCAATTAAGAATTTAAGTTAGCTAGAAAAACACCATGCAAGGTGGCCTAGAAAGAGTTGTTTTAGTTTTCTTGTCAAGGCTGATTGATCATTATATACATTGTAATTGAACTCATTTTTAATATAGAAATAATATTTTTCATAGCACACATTGGGTGCACTATTGTGGAGTCTTTTTAAAGTTTTTTTTTATGTGTTTTTTTCAATTCTAGATCTAGTTTTTTGGTTTGGACCAAAAAAATAATTTTATAATAATTGAGCTTTTTGTTAAGGATGTTCATCATTTGATATTTTAGTTAGCTTAATCACTAAACACTCTTGGACCATTTTAGGGTGATATCCATGCTCCATTAATGTTCATTTTGTCTTAGAGAAAAATTGCTTTATTGTTGGTTTTTGGATCTCTCCACCTTAAGAACCTTGATTTGGGTATCAAATCAAGGTTCTTGAGGTGGAGAGATCCAAAAAACCAACAATAAAGTAATTCTAATCAAATCAAGGTTCTTAAGGTGGAGAGATAAATAAACAACAATAAAACAATTCTGATCTAAGATAAAATGAACATTAATGGAGTATGGACATCACTCAAAAATGGTCTAAGGAGTGTTTAGTGATTAAGCTAAACCAATTCTAAATATCAAATGATGAAATATCCTTAACAAAAAAGCTCCAATTTTAGCAAACTATGTTGTTGGTCCAAACCAGAAAATTAGATCTAGAATTGAAAAAAGCACACACAAAAAAACTTTAAAAAGGATCCACAATAGTATATAATGAGTCAAAATACAATTTATATAATGATCAATCAACCTTGATCAAAAAATCCTAAAACAACTCATGTTTCTAAAAAAACTAGCTTTTGTCATGGCCACCTTGCATGGTGTTTTTTCCAGTTAACTAAAATTCTTAATTGGCATAAAATAAAGCACCCAATTTGAGATATTTTTGCATGTGATTTATTTCAATTACAACTCACTTAACTGGCCTTGATTTGAGGTGCCCTCTTCATGAAGATAACTTGCCTAGAAATTAACTCCCTATTGGCCCTATTTTCTAGGAATAAATCTAGAACTTGAATTTAACTCAATATAACTATCCAATATTATTTATATATATCTATATATATATATATATATATATATATATATATATATATATATATATATATATATATATATATATATATATATATATATTGACTTATTAACTAAATCTAGACAAAAAAAAAAATCTCCTAAAAAAACAGAACACTAATTTAATAATTATTTGTGACTTTTGACGTCACCCTCAACAATCCCCCCTTTAATGTCAAGGGAATAAATATCCAACATTTATTTGAGTCTCCCATGAGTCACCTTTAGCATCCCCTTTATAATTACATCAACAAATTGATCCTCACTCTTAACATACTCAATGACAAAATATTTGTCATGTACCAACTCTCTAACAAAATGGTGCTTCGACTCTGTGTTTGGTCCTTGTATGGAAAACTAGATTTTTAGACAATTGTGTTGCCCCAATGTTATCACAAAATAATTTAGTAGGCTCATGTTTAGTCTCTCCAAAATCCTTCAACATTCTTCTCATCCAAATCCCTTATATGCAAGTTGAAGTAAGGTATATTCAACTTCGATGGAAGACAAAGCCACTATACTTTGCTTCTTGGATGAATAACAAATAAACTCACTTTCCAAGGCAAAATAATACCCTGTAGTGGATATTTAGTCATCAATAGAACCTCCTCAATCTGAATCAACATACCCAACCAGCCTTGAAGTGATTGTTGATCTAAAGTGTATGCCATGATCAAAGTTTCCTTTCACATATCTAAATATTTGTTTCACTGCTTGCATATTCCTTTGAGTTGGCAATCTCATAAAATGAGAAACTAGTGAAACCACATAGGTTCCAATGGGGCTCCACAATTGGGTTTAATTTTTTATTGGTTTTAGGCCAACTTCTTGGTGTTGAAGATGATAGCTCAGTATATTTTAGTCTTCTATGAAAACTTAATAGATTGTTGTTAATGAGTCCTTCAAGCACCTTCATTGGATGCTAATGATATTGGAACAATTGGTTATTCCTTAATGGTTCTCATTCACCATTCATTGTGATGATTAGAGTTCATTAAGCTTATCCACAATTTATTATTTCATCAATAGACTAAGAATATTTAAATTTGGATGCACAACGTTTGATGGCTTTATTCCCATGGGATGCTTGATCCACTCTATATATTTTCAATAGAGTAGGCAATGGATATCCTAACCAAGGTCTTGTTCAAGATGTATTTTGTGTGATTATATAGGAATATAGGAGTAGGAGAGTATCCCTTAAGAGGGTATGAGTGATAAGGATCTCTCTATGTCTCCCATTTAGCTTAAAGGAGATTTTAAAAAATATGGTATTAAGCTTCACTTGATGCCACAACCAACTTTTGTATTATATTTTTTGTATATCTATTTAAGCCATTGTATACTTTATATAGATGGGTTTGTTCTAGAAATTTATTAATAATCCTTAAGGTCATATCCTTAACCTTAATCTAAATTTCACATGTAATCATGTATTTCTACCCATTGTAACCAATAATTTCTTTATTGGTTGGAGTGCTATTTTTTCTTTAGTGAGATTATATCGGTGACTGTGGATGCCCTTCATATAATTCATTTTATTTTTAAGAGTTATTCTTATTTTTGGGTAATTTGTTGATTTATTCTATTTCTACAAGGTATTTACAATCTAATATGGAAGTATTATTTTGTTCCACCAATTTTTTATTACACCAAGATAACGGTAAGAAATGTGAAGATCATTAGATTTCCTTGTAAGTACCTCTATTTTACTATGATGACCAATTTATACACTACAAATTGATACTAAACAATCATATATAACTATGTCCTTACTATGACAATTTCCCAAGTAAATTCATGTTGGTTCGACCCTGATTAGATCTATCGAACCCATCCATATATCCATATAATATAGCATTGAGAACATAAAAATAATTTGGATAGTCCTTGAATATTTTTTATAGATTGACCTTGAATAATGGGATAGTAAATCTTTTTTCTAACTATTTTGTTAGAAATGCCTATGAAGCTTAGGAAAGCAATTCACCCTTAAAATAAAAATGAAGAAAGTGAAGCTCCAAAAAATGGTCTATGTGTGACCAAGCGATGAAGCTTCATACCCACTCCAATATATTGTTGGAATTTTCAATACTTTGGCAAAAACAATAGAAGAAACATATAAACTCAAATCACATAATAAGATATCATAGATCAAAACTAAATATCAACACATAAAAATGGAAGGTTGTCTATGGTAAATCACACAAATGATCAATATAAGATGACACTGATAGAATGAATCAAATGGTTTAGGTTGTTAGCAATCAAACAATATTTTCCATAGGATCAATACAAAATATTCATAAAATTCAATAACAAAACTCATAGAAATTTTTTATTGATAAAATTATATATTTACTAAAGTAATACAAATACAATGTATTGCACCCAAGTGTTGTAGGTGATTTGGAGAGGAGAGGGCAATCCTCCAAGGGAGGTCCCAGGTTCGAATCTCCACCCTACCAAAAAGCTAAATTGGGTACCTAAAATCCAATTGATAATGTTGGTGCGGGCAGGGCTGGGTGCGACTCCCATGTGACTTTGACGGTATAGAACCCCCTATTCGTGGTCTCTCAGACCAAGGCGGCCCCGCAAGGGATTTTTCGCTTTAAAAAAAAAAAATACAATGTATTGCAAAGCTTGTTCTCACATATTACTATATCATTGCTTCACAGATTACATTTATTTACCTTAAATATATACACACATGGATATGAGAATCTTCACATTCAGAACCCTTGACCTTTATACTTACATAAAATTTTCATATCCTCACACACATGGGAAATCTAACACTTCATATTTCTCATGAGAGAAATACCACATAGTAATAATTCTATTATTGACTCCACATATTCACATAAAGACAAAGACTCTAATGATTTCACATACTAAATGGTAAACTATTACACAATTCCATACTTACATGAGACCACATTTACTTACATGACACCTACTATATAATCAAATATTTACAACACTCTAAACTAGACTACTTACATGGTATTTGCAATATTATTATAAGGTACCAAATAATGTAATACTTCTAACACACCCTGTATTACATTACTTGGTATAAAAATAATTCTTTGGCTTTGGCTCTAGCTCTACTAGATTTATGCAACCTCCACTAGGTATACCTCTATGAACCATTTGGGTCTACCTTTAGGTCAATACATTTGGGTCTTTACCTTAGGATCATCAATACTTTAGGGTTGGCTCTAGATCTCTACCTTTGGGTCACCTCTAGATCATCATTACCTCTAGGTCATTCTACTTGGGATTTTCCTCTAAGATATTTTTCCTCTTGGGAAAGCATACCTTTGTGTTAGTCACTAAAATAGTCATAAGACCATCAAATCTAGGAAATCATCACTATAGGTCCTATCACTATAATTTATCATAGTGAGGTTTCACTACACTAGGCAAATCCAATCTAAAAAAGAGAGGAAATGTTGAGCCCGATTGTTGTACAGAACCAATCATGATGAGATAACCTACAAATACTTCCACATATCAAGTAGTTGATGATGAAATTATGTTCAAAATGCTAATGAGGGAAGGTCCACACAAAAAATTTCTAGCAATCCCAAGCTCCCTATATCACAAGGTAAATTTGACCACCTAAACTGGATTGACTAGAGGTTATAGCCTTTTCAGTGGTAGCTAATATGCCCCTCATCAATAGGTAGATCCTTTTATCTCTTCCAATGGTAATAAAAAGGGATCCATTATTGGTAAAAATTCCATTTACTTAAAAAATGTGAATCCATCCTCCAACTAGATGGATTGGTGTGGTGAGCAAGCCATCCTATTTTGGTAACTGGGTTTGCAACACAACACATACCCCAATAAAATTACAAGACAACACCAAAAAGATCCTAGGGATGTAATACCCAGAATCCATAGGGGAATGAGAGGAGGGGGTTAGAGTTCTCAAATTAAGGATTAGTGATACTACTCAATATTACTAATCCATGGAGAGATTTACCTAAAAATCTATGAAATAAGGGATCAAACAGCCAAAAATTGAACAAAAAACATAGTTCAGACACACTATCCAAATGCTAAAGTTTCACAATACCCACATAAAGGCAACCTCAAAGCATCAAAAAAGGAGGAATCAAAAGGAAAACTACCAGAGCAACTAGATCACCAAGGGGAGTCCCAAGCCATAGAATATTATCGAGACTTGGTAACTAAACATTAATGGATAAAATATGGCAATATGGAGTGGAACCGAAAGGGTGGTAGTATTTAAAGAACTAATCACAATACCTAAAAAATTGGAAATCAAGAAAATATCAACCAAATAAGTGCTAGTCAAACCCCATGAAAGGTACAAGGACCAAGCAAGCATGAAAATAAGGCTTGCTCTACCTCAATATCAGAAGCCAACCTTTACCAATAGGTAATGGATGGTGCCATTTGAGCTTGAGTCCCTAGAAATACCCTAAAGATGTCACCCCACCATAAGAACATTTATGATGATTAGAGCTTGGATCAAACTCTAGATCTACCAAAATGAATGTAATGTAGTACCTCAAATTCAACAACCAAGAAAGATAAGTACTCCCACCCATAGTAGTCTAGGTAATTTTGAATTTTGAATGTTTGAGTAGGCTATAAATAGCCAATTTTATAATATATAAATGCATAAAAGATAGTTCTAGTTCCTCATGCCTAGTATCTAGCCCAATTAGTGTTATTTTTTCATTTTTCTCTTGTATATTGATCTAGACTTGAGCCCTAAGTCATTCTATGTACATACCCCTTTGAGCCCTTTCATTGCAACATATGTAATTTATTGTTTTTCATAATATATAATAGTTGTAGCTACTTTATTTCTACCCCATTATTTGTGTGTATCCAAGTTTGTATGCGAACCTCATGACTAGTATATATCTCTTCCTTGTGCAAGTTTGATAAGAAAGAATGTGTATATGTTGTAGTGAGATGTAATCACTTTCTTGGTACAAGTGGATCATGTGTTCACTAATACCATAAATGCATAGAGAAAATTTTTATTCTTGGTGTATTACCACCCTTAGTTTAGGCTAGATAGGTTTTGTTGCTTTCATTTATTGATTTTCTCTCTAACCATTTTCCCAAACAAAACTCAATAAACTGAGCTAGAGTAGAGAGAAGTTTGCTAAGATGACATGAATACAAGGAAACATACTTGGTAAAAATACCCAAAGGTACTCAATAAAAAAAAACCCAAATGTCATCCCCATAGCCACATCCCAAATTACCTAAACTTTTGAAACTGTTCCATATGAGGCAAAGGCACTGGACACACCCGACAACCACAAATGTGGACTGGAGTAGATCTAGTTTTCAAAAATCATCTTCCAAATTGTTCTTGGATCTTAATAATTTATTTCACACTTATCCATGGAAAAACCCACATTATTCTTTACACTCAACAAAATTTTATTTTTCAACATACTTGGTTTCCTCCTACAGAAACCATACAATTTTCTTTCATCTTATCCCATTCATACATACTTATCCATCCACAATTCATTTTTGTTTTATTATTTTTATTTTATTTATATTGAAAAGATTTTTGAGAATGATTATGCCCTCCAAAAATTTCACAACAAGGTATATTCCAACATTTATCTATCTTATGTCCATATCTACCACAATTGTTACAATTATTCCTTGTTATATATTCATTGTTGTTTGTCACAATTTTTTTTTACCATTCCATGTATTATTGTTATCCATTTTTCCTTCATTGTTACCTATCACAAAAATGATATTAGTGGTCCCTATTACAATTTCACTAGTCTATCTTGTATATCCAAGGTCTTCACATTTTGGCCTTATTTTTGGTAGTATGGGTTCTTTCATACCTTGCTCATTTTTTCGAAAAATATGTATCTTTGTATCCCATTTTATTTAACAATTTTGAACCAATCCCTTTAGTATACCTTTCAAAATAACCAAATTCATCATCACACTAATCCCTATCAATATCAACACAACTTAGAGCATCACTATCCTTATCATTTGAATCCTTGTTGTTGTCACTATCAATTCTGACAATATAACTTTTACAAGCACTTTTTGTACAATCATGAACTATATTCAAATCTCTTGTGCTACATGCTATATCTTTTCTCTTAGTGTCACAACATGCATTTACTATCATGGGTTTCAAGTCACTATTTGTCATCTTGAGCTTCTTATTCAATTCCTCTTTAAATTCAACTTGCTTTTGATATTTTACTTTTAAGATCTCTAGTGCCATACACATTTTTCTTATATTATCTATAGATATTATCACACATTATCCTTCAATATATTTTTTAGGATTGATTACAAATAGGATCTTAGTTTTATGAATTCTTCATTACTTAATGACATATAATTTTGATTTTCTCTTTCCATAAGAGTCTTGTGTGCAACTTCACATTCTTCTTCTAATTTTTGTGCCTCTTGAAAAATTTATCATTTTTTATTTTACCCTTGATATTGAGATTGTCCTTGTGTTTGTTGATATTTCCTTAGATTAAATCTACAAAATTTGGTGACATGTCCTTTTTCACATATATAACAATCTCTTTTTCTCCAATTTGGCTGATTTTGTGATGAAGATAAAGTGGAAGGAACTTTTGTGCTACTTTGTGATTTCTTTGTTAAAATAAGGTTATTTATGGATAATTCATCTCTTAATTGATTTTCAACTTCATATTGTTGAAGAATATTAACTAATTCTTCAAATTATACCTTTTTATTTGATACTTGTAGATATGTGACCATTATTTTAAATGATTCAGGAAGTTCTCTAAGTACAACTAAAATTAGAACTCTATCTTGAACCTTTTGTCCCATGGTGTGTAATTTTAATTTTAAATATTCTATCCTTCTAAGAAAGTGTTCTATATTTTCATCATACTGGACTCTTATAGAATATAATTATGATTGTAGATGAATATTATTTGTTTCATTTTTACTTTTGAATATGGTGCAAATTCTATCCCAAACATATTTTGAAGTTTTGGCCTCATTTATATGTTTTTTTTTTTCATATGATATACCAAATGTTATTAGCATAAGAGCCTTTGCATCTTCATCTTTATATTTTTGTCTTCCAATTGTATCTTTTGGAATGATTTTCTCTCCATTTACTACTTTCCAAAGTTTCTCAATAATAAGTATTGATTTCATCTTATTTTTCCATGGGGTAAAGTTAGGTCCTTTTAGTAGTTGAGATTTTGAAAGAAAAATCTTTGTATTTTCCATAATATAAGTTTTCAAATTAATTTCCTTCATTGTTGAAAACCTTATTACTCCCAAATTTAAAATTTAATAAATCTTCTTTCTTCTACAATATTCACTTAGTCTTCAATTTTTAATTCTTTTCTTCAATATAATTTCTTTTGTTGTTGAAATCCTTTTAACTCCAAAATTAATATTTCTTCTTCAATATTTTAATCTTTAACAATTATCTTCAATAATATTTTCAAATAATATACTCTCCTTCAAATATATTAATAATCATTTATATTCAAACTTTCAATATAAATCTTTCTCTTCTTCATATATTTATTCTTCAAATATTTATTTTCTTCACTATAATAATTTCAATATTTAATTTAAATAATTATCTCCTTATAACTTCCTCCAATTATTCTTCTCCTTCACTTATAATTCTTCCAAGGTAATATTTTACCCTTAATTTTGCATTCTTTAATTCTACTTTCAATATTAATATTGTCTTCTTTTTCTTTCCTTTAATTTTTTCAATTCACCATATACTTTTCTCTCTAGTTAATTTTTTTGTCCTTCTATAATGTAAATATTCACAAGTAGACTTCTTCCTTGGATTTGGTATTCTTAGGCTTTATCCATGGCTTTGGTGGTTTAATTCTTATTTATTTTTCTTCTTCTGGAAACTTCTACTTTACTTTCAGGCGCTAATCCAAAATATATCAGGACTTCATCTTAAATCATTGACATAGGCATCCTTTCAAATACATTTATGTAACAACCCACAAATACGAAAACAAGAAAAACACACAAACAAAAAGAAAAAAGGTTCATATATATTTTTTTTGATCAAGGAGAAGGATTCATAAATCCCTATCCAACCTTAGACCAACTTAATGTTTGACATCCCCTAAGTTTCTCAAGAACCATACCACATGAGATTCCCCTCATGCAAGTTCATTCTGCGTAGGCCTATCTCATGTCATGCACGTAAGTCCATCCATATCACCATTCTTGATGAGCTAGACTTACCACCCTCAATCATTGGAAGGTATACACGCATCTCCATACCACACACAAACCATTATGTGTGGGCATGCTACGTATATTGCGAGTTAAGCTATCAATATCATCCTCTAACAAGCTATCTTAACTCTTGGTATGAACTTCTAAACCTAGATAACCCATCTCCCTAAGGGGGTCTTAAGCCCTTAGGTCATCCTCTAAGTTCACCTAGAACTTACAACTTTTATAATTTTTTTAATTTTTTTTAAAACACATAAGAACACCAAGGAGAAATCTAGATACTAAATCTAACAAAACAAGCAAATTTAAACAAGCAAGAAACATTCATAAAAGGAAACATGCGATAGCAATTAAATAACATTACAATCAGAAAGGGGAAACAAAATATAATAATAAACAATGCTCATTTAATCCATTGGGGAAATCTCCCCGTAAATCTAATCTATTGCATGATCAAGCAAGAAGTAAGGTAAAGAGCAAACTTGCGAAGTAGTCCATCTCCTGACTTTGGTCCTCCCGCTCTTCCATCGATCAAGTGAGGATAGTAGGGGATCAGGACACTCATGGATCTAGATAGACATGCTTCTAATGCATTTACTCATTTATTTTCCAAATTGCAACTATACAATTAACCCAAGCAATTCAACTTTCTAATGCATAGATATTATCATAGAGCTTCCCTCTCTATGACCCCTCTCACCCACTTATGAGAGTCATCCTACCATGCATCCCACATTATGCTTTATTTGCAATAAATGATCTAACCCTCACTTAACAATTAAAGTCCCATACCCTTAACTGTTTAAAGCACTGGGTTCTTTCATCTTATTTAAATCAAGCAACCATCTTTTAGTTTGTACCACAAATATTTCTCATCATTTCATAAAGCAAGGTCCCATACCCTCATTTTACAAAATGAACCATAACATAATATATTTTCCATTCCATTTCATAAAGCAAGGTCCCATACCCTCATTTTACAAAATGAAACATAAATACATTAATTTCCATAAAATCCATTCCATTTCATTTCATAAAGCAAGGTCCCATACCCTCATTTCACAAAATGAACCATAACATAATATATTTCCCATTCCATTTCATAAAGCAAGGTCCCATACCCTCATTTTACAAAATGAAACATTTTCTATAAAATCCATTCCATTTCATTTTATAAAGCAAGGTCCCATACCCTCATTTTACAAAATGAACCATAACATAATACAAATTCCATTCCATTTCATAAAGCAAGGTCCCATACCCTCATTTTACAAAATGAACCATAACATAATAAAAATTCCATTCCATTTCATAAAGCAAGGTCCCATACCCTCATTTTACAAAATGAACCATAACATAATATATTTTCCATTCCATTTTATAAAGCAAGGTCCCATACCCTCATTTTACAAAATGAAATATAAATATATTAATTTCCATAAATTTATTCATTTCATTTCATAAAGCAAGGTCCCATACCCTCATTTTACAAAATGAACCATAACATAATATATTTTCCATTCCATTTCATAAAGCAAGGTCCCATACCCTCATTTTACAAAATGAACCATAACATAATATATTTTCCATTCCATTTCATAAAGCAAGGTCCCATACCCTTATTTTAAGAATATTTTCTATCAAGGTTCACCCCTATTTACAAAATGAACCATAACATAATATAAATTAAATTAGAAGTCTACCACTAAGGGAACCTTCTCCTAAGATGAGCTTCCTACTCGACTAGAGCCAACAGGGGATTTCTTACCTACCACCCTACGATCCTAAGATGATGCTTCTAATCCGCTATGTGCACAACCCTTCAACTTTGGGCGAACAAAAACAACGAGCTATGCTTAGTGATGAGCTACGCTCAACTATGGTTAACACCATAACATAACTATACCATGGCAATAAGCTTTGCTCGGCCACTACAGAGGCAGTGAGCAATGCTCAACCACCATAAATCTATTAACAAAGCTAGACAAGCAACAAGCTTCACTCACCCACTACAAAGGTAACAAGATATGCTGAATGAGAGCTAAATATAGAAAATTAACAAGTGAGCTTCCTAGACTATAAAATGAGAAATGCTTGGTCAACATAGCTAAAGTATAAAAGCTAAAGCAAATGATGAGCTTTGCTCACACTACAAATGAGAATCTTCAAGAGAGCTAAAAAAGCTTATAGCAAAGCTAAAGTAAGCGATGAGCTTCGCTCGGCCACTACAAACACAATGAGCAACACTCAACCACTAGAGAGCTACTAACAAAACTAAGCATACGGTGAGCTTCATTTGGCCACTACAAAGGCAGCGAGTAAAGCTCGACCAAAAAAAAGCTACTAACAAAACTAAGCAGATGGTGAGCTTCACTTGGCCACTAAAAAGGTAGTGAGCAATGCTTGGTCAACAAAGAGCTAACAAAGCTTATAGCAAAGCTAAAGCAAGCAACGAGTTTCACTCGACCACTACAAAGGCAGTGAGAAATGCTCAACCAATAGAGCTAATAACCAAGCTTATAGCAAAGCTAAAATATATGGTGAGCTTTGAATACCAATCTGTCACATGCTCTACCCGATTCTGATGGTCGCTCGTCCAATTTTAGCACCCCCCCTTTTTCATTCTCCTCCCTTTTTCTACTCTACTCTCGTATTTTGTTGCCCTCTCTTTTTCTCCCCTCTCCTTTTGCCTTAGCACTCTTCTCTCCTATTTTCTCGACTTCCATCCACCAACCATCGTCATTACTTCTGCACCCCACCCCTTCGTCAGGTGGTAGAGGAGACGTCCCTTCCTCGCCTTTCCCATGCACTTCACATTGAAGTATTTTTCCTTTACGTAGAGGGAACCATCCCCTCACTCTGGTAGAGCCATTCTTGCATTAATGGAGCCATACCTCTTGCCAACTAGGCTCTGCTTCGGTTGGCCCACCCAATTTTGAGGTAAGTAAAAATAGATTTCATTGCCTCTTTTCTATTATTTTATTTAAGAATACACTCAATTATCATTTAACATAAATCTTACCATTTTATTTAAATGAATGGCTACCTAAAATAAGGCATTCTTTCTATCCAAGAATAAATCTATTTATCATTTAATTAAATTTACCATTTATTTAAATGAATGACTATCTAAGACATTCTTTTCATTTAAGAATAAATCTATTTATCATCTAAAATAAATTTACCATTTATTTAAATGAATGACTATCTAAGACATTCTTTTATTTAAGAATAAATCTATTTATTTTCTAAAATAAATTTATCAAGAAGTTATGAAGATAGTTCATTCTTTCCAAATTTCCATTGCTAAGGTGAAGTGTTGAAGTAAAAGATAAATAAATATGAGCACAAACAAAGAGGGAGATATTTCCATCAATTTAGTCACCCATCTCTACCTCAAGAACTTATGATAGCTACTAGGCCATCATTTTGGGGCTCAAGGTGGCTATTTATTGATGATTATCCCTAACCGAATGCATGCCTATATGAAGGTATCTATCCTTGTTACCTTCGAGTTGTCATATCATCATTTCCCCCAACCTCAAGTACCCTCATCTTTGGTGGAGGACTCAACTTCTTCCACTTACGAGTGCACCTGATCCTACACATTGGCAATTTGTTAGCAGTAACATATTCTTCATTATCTAGTAATATTGCATAATTACTTTATTGCACAAAAAATGAGTATTGAAGCATCACTCTTAAATACATTGTTTCTTCATTTCAAAAGTCCATCTGGGAGGGTCATGACATCCTCCCCCACTAGGACTAACACCATCCTCGATGTTGTTGTTTCTCTTTTTTTTTAACATAGGTAATTGTAGCCAAGACACAAATTATTACAAAAAAATAAAATTGACTTTAGAGTTCATCAAATAGAAAAGGAAAATATTTTTTCATATCTGCCACCTTTTCCCAAGTGGCATTTCTTTTAGAGAAATGGTCCCACTGGACCTTACATTGCTCAAGGGTTCGATTCCGCATAGCCTTAGAATGGAATTCAAGAATTCTCACTGGCATCACTTCAATTGCTTCTGGGTTTACCATCTGTAAATTAGAAACATCCCATACATGGTCAGGGTCAGCAACATATTTTCTAAGCAAAGATATGTGGAAAGTGTCATGGATTTTTGACAAATTAGGAGGCAAGGCGAGTCGGTAAGCAACCGGACTAATTTTCTCCATGATCTCAAAGGGTCCTACAAATCATGGATCCAATTTTGTGGATTTGATCACACTTTTCATTGGTTTGACTCTTAGGAACACTTTATCTCCCATCGAGTACTCTCGGGGAGTCCTCTTTAGATCGACATAACTCTTTTGCCTATCAGAAGCTTCCTTTAGCCTTTGCCTGATTACCCTAATTTGTTCTTCCATTTCCTTGACCATTTTTAGCCCAATCACAGTTCTATCTTTAGGGTTATCCCAAGACAATGGCGTTCTACACTTTCATCCATACAAAGCATCGAAGGGTGCCATCCCTAGGGAAGAGTGATATCCATTATTGTAGGCAAATTATACTAATGGTAGAAAATCTTCCCATCGAGTCTTGTGATCCATGCAATACATGCGGAGCATGTCCTCTAATACTTGGTTTACCCACTCCATCTGACCATCTATTTTAGGGTGGTATGCTGAACTCATGTGCAATTTTATGCCTATTTCCTGGTGAAGGGCTCTCCAAAATTTAGAAGTGAACTTGGAATCCCTATCCGATATGATTACTTCTGGAAATCCATGCAATCAGAACACTTCCTTGATAAATATATTAGCCACTATTTGAGCATCATCATTGGTGCTCCCAGGTATGAAGTGTGCAACCTTGGTCAATTTGTCAACCACCACAAAAATTGCATCATGTTGATACCGAGTTTTCGGTAGACCCACTATGAAGTCCATCGATATGACCTACCATTTCTGAGTAGGTATACTATGAGGGTACAAATATCCTATGGGATGCTTGCATTCTGCTTTGACCTTCTAACATTCAAGGCATCGAGCTACAAAATCTGTAATATCCTTCTTCATTCCTACCCAAAAGAAGGTCTCTTCATATTTTCCCTCATTTTTGCCCCTCTAGGGTGAGTTGTATAAGGAGATCTATGGGCTTCTTGCATTATTAGCCTCTTTGAATCTCCTGATTTTGGTATGATGACTCTTCATTTGTAGCATAGAAGGTCATCTATCACCCCAAACTCCTTATTGGTCTTAGGATCTTTGCTCATTCTTGCTCAAATTTCTTGGCAATACTCATCCTATTTTTGCTCCTGCCTTACTTGGTCCATGAGCTTTACATGACTCCTGGTTAGGGCTGCTATGTATCTTCTTCTACTCAGAGCATCTACCACTTTATTTTCTTTCCCTTTTATGTACTCAATTTCAAAGTCATACTCAACGAGAAACTCGACCCACCTTCTTTGCCTTGCATTGAGTATTGGTTGGGTGAATATGTACTTTAGGCTTTGATGATCTATTTTTAATTCAAAGGGTCTTCCTACCAGATAGTGGCGCCAGACCTTCAGGGCGTGTACTATAGTGGCTAATTCCAAATCATGAGTAGCGTAGTTGACTTCGTGCTTCTTGAGCTTCCTTGAGGTATAAGCTACTACGGACTCCCTTTGCATGAGTACTCCCCCTAATCCTTCCAACGATGCATCCGTGCACACTATAAAATCTCCTTGGGGGTCTGGAATCTTTAGTATTGGTGCAGTAGTGAGTTTTTGCTTCAATAGCATGAAAGCAACCTCACACTTTTCCATCCATTTGAATTCCTTTCCTTTCTTCTGAAGGTTCGTTATTGTCGAAGCAATATTTGAGAAATATTTTATGTGATGTCGGTAATAGCTTGCTAAGCCCATGAAGCTCCTTACCTCTGTAACATTGGTAGGAGGTGGCCAGTTTAGCATGGCTTCTATTTTCTCTAGATCCACTATGATCCCTTCTATTGAGATGATGTGCCCTAAATAGCGCACCTCTAAAACATAGAACTCACTTTTGGCTAGGTTCCCATAGAGTTGATTTTCCCTCAGTAGCTCCAACATGACCTTGAGATGCTTGTCATGCTCTTCCTTGCTCTGAGAATATATTAGGATGTCATCTAAGAACACAAGGACAAACTGGTCCAAATGCCTTCTGAACACACTATTCATTAAATTCATGAAGGCAGCAAGGGCATTAGTTAGCCCAAAAGGTAGGATAGTGAACTCATAATGTCCATACCTCATCTTAAATGTTGTTTTGTGAGTGTCCTCCTCACGTATCCTTAATTGGTGATATCCTGACCTTAAATCTATCTTGGTGAATATCATGGCATCTCTTAGTTGGTCGAATAAATCTTTGATCCTGGGTAGGGGGTACCGGTTCTTGATGGTAGCTTTATTCAACATTCGGTAGTCGATACACAATCTTAAAGACCCATCCTTCTTCTTTACAAATAAAATAGGTGCACCCCAAGGTGACACACTCGGTTTTATCAACCCCTTCTCTAATAACCCTTGCAATTGTACTTTCAACTCTTGCATCTCAATGGGCGACATCCTATACGGAGATCGGTGAATTGGTTCCGCTCCTGGTATAAGATCAATGGTGAAGTCAAATTCTCATACTAGAGGAAGCCCAGGTAGATCCTCAGGAAATACATCCTAGAATTCTTGCAAAATTGGGTAAGTCTCAGACATTTCTCCCTTCAGGTTCCTTTTGACTTCATTCATATTTACCACATAGACAATCCCTCCTTTCTTGAGGGCTTTCTTTAATTGCATAGCTGACAATATCTAGGGTTTAAATACCCCTTGATTGCTATGAATTCACCATTTTGCCTCACCTTCCTCGGAATACTCGATCCATCTATCTTGGAAGTTGACTACGACTTTATGGGCCTATAGCCAATCCATCCCTAAAATTACATCAAAGGCATGAAGTGGGGCTACATATAAGCATCCTTCCGTAGTTCCACTAGCTAAGGTAATTTCCATCATTGGGAAACATTGGTTTATGGAGTAGGTCTATCCAGATCCATACTCAACCTTCCATCCATGAGCCAAATATCTTGGCCTTTCCGACATATCTTTGGCTAACTTACAAGAAATGAAACTATCAGTAGCTCCACTATCTATTAAGATATTTACTTGCTTGTCAAAAATCTTACCTTTTATGATCAACGGAGTGGTCTACCCTTCAAGTTTTTGATTCCCAGTTGTAGCATAGATCTTATGCATCGGTTCCTTTCCTTTAGTGCTAGGTGTGCTTGGCCCTAGTCGGTATGGGCATTGGTTAGAAAAATGTGCTCCTCGATAATGATAGCATCCATCCTTGGGTCCTTGTTTCTTTTTCATCTTCTACTCTTCATCCTTAATTGTTGGAATGGGGCCTGGTGGCTTCTGTGAAGGGGGTTTAGCATTATTGGGTTTGTGGCCTTTCTTATAAAAGTTATTTTTAAACTTCTTTTGGCCTCCATTGAATTTCTTCTCTAGATTCTAGGGATTCTTAGCCTTTCGTTCTTGCTCGGCCTCCCACTTTATAAACCCATTGCTATTCCTCTTCTTTAATTCCTGTCATTCCTGATCAGTCAAGGTTTCATATTTGTAATGAAAATGTGACTCTACTTTCTTTTCTAGGTCATATACCTTTTGCAATGACTTAGGTTCCTGCATCTCTACATCATGCTTCAGCCTTGATTGCAATCCATGGGTAAACTTATGAATCCACATTTTCTCATTATAGGTGGGTACATATTTTAGCAACTTTACTAGCTTCCTATAGTATATCTCCATTGAGTTGGTTCCTTGTCTTAGACTGGTGAACTCCTCAAATTTTAGAGCATAGAAATGCTCTGTGAGGAACCTCTTCTTGAAGATATCTACAAATTGTTTCCATGGAATGTCTACCGGCTCTATTTTGGTTTCCTCATAATAAGTCTCCCACCAATCTAGGGCAGCTCCTTCAAGGTAGATAGTAGCCCAAACCATTCGGGTTCCTAAGGAATATCCCTTTACTGTAAATAAAACTTCTAGCTCCCTTAACCAAGCCTCAATTGCATCCCCCTCTCCTTCTCCATCAAACTTGGAGATACAAACATTATTTAGGTCTCTTACCATCTCCTTCTCTAAGAGGGTTCTTGCTTGCTTTTTTTCTACTATCAGTCCCTCAATTTGGTTGACTTTCAAATCTCTAGCCTATGAATTTTGATTCACCATAGTTTCTAGTACTTGCCTTAACTGGTCTTGTAATTCAACAACTGTAGTAGTAAGTTCTTCTATTCCCATATTGGGATTTCTTGGATCCTCATTCTGGATCTCTTCTTCGACATTACTTTGTCGAGTCTATCTAGGTGGAGGCCTCTCTGTCCTAGCCTTAGGTGGCATCTTGATCTGGTTCCAACCAAGAAGAGAATTAGATCCTAGTTTATTTGTTGATTCACTAATTCTCAACCACATTACAGAGTTCTTTCTTGCCAATCATTAGAAATCTAATTAGGACAAGGTTCCAAGTTTATGATGTAACATTGACACCAAAGCCCATACTAAGGTATCACAATGTTCATCTCTCCTTAGGACCGATTCCACTTAGATTCTAAATGAGCAGAGACTCTAGGTTATTCCAACCCTTTTTGCTTAACCTTAAGCAAGATTTCATTGGACATACTCGAATCCCTTTTTGCACATAAGAAGCTCTATACCCTCGAACCTAGAGCTCTGATACCAAATGTAACAACCCACGAATACAAAAATAAGAAAAACACACAAACATAAAGAAAAAAGGTTCATATAATTTTTTTTATCAAGGAGAAGGATTCATAAATCCCTATCCAACCTTAGACCAACTTAATGTTTGACATCCCCTAAGTTTCTCAAGAACCATACCACATGAGATTCCCCTCATGCAAGTTCATTCTATGTAGGCCTATCTCATGTCATGCACGTAAGTCCATCCATCTCACCATTCTTGATGAGCTAGACTTACCACCCTCAATCATTGGAAGGTATACATGCATCTCCATACCACACACAAACCATTATGTGTGGGCATGCTACGTATATTGCGAGTTAAGCTATCAATCTCATCCTCTGACAAGCTATCTTAACTCTTGGTACGAACTTCTAAACCTAGATAACCCATCTCCCTAAGGGGGTCTTAAGCCCTTAGGTCATCCTCTAAGTTCACCTAGAACTTACAACTTTTATTTTTATTTTTATTTTTAAAACACATAAGAACACCAAGGAGGAATCTAGATACTAAATCTAACAAAACAAGCGAATTTAAACAAGCATGAACATTCATAAAAAGAACCATGCGATAGCAATTAAATAACATTACAATCAAAAAGGGGAAACAAAATATAATAATAAACAATGCTCATTTAATCCATTGGGGAAATCTCCTCATAAATCTAATCTATTGCATGATCAAGCAAGAAGTAAGGTAAAGAGCAAACTTGTGAAGTAGTCCATCTCCTGACTTTGGTCCTCCCGCTCTTCCATCGATCAAGTGAGGATAGTAGGGGATCAGGACACTCATGGATCCGGATAGACATGCTTCTAATGCATTTACTCATTTATTTTCCAAATTGCAACTATACAATTAACCCAAGCAATTCAACTTTCTAATGCATAGATATTATCATAGAGCTTCCCTCTCTATGACCCCTCTCACCCACTTATGAGAGTCATCCTACCATGCATCCCACATTATGCTTTATTTGCAATAAATGATCTAACCCTCATTTAACAATTAAAGTCCCATACCCTTAACTGTTTAAAGCACTAGGTTCTTTCATCTTATTTAAATCAAGCAACCATATTTTAGTTTGTACCACAAATATTTCTCATCATTTCATAAAGCAAGGTCCCATACCCTCATTTCACAAAATGAACCATAACATAATATATTTCCCATTCCATTTCATAAAGCAAGGTCCCATACCCTCATTTCACAAAATGAAACATAAATACATTAATTTTCATAAAATCCATTCCATTTCATTTCATAAAGCAAGGTCCCATACCCTCATTTCACAAAATGAACCATAACATAATATATTTTCCATTCCATTTCATAAAGCAAGGTCCCATACCCTCATTTTACAAAATGAAACATAAATACATTAATTTCCATAAAATCCATTCCATTTCATTTTATAAAGCAAGGTCCCATACCCTCATTTTACAAAATGAACCATAACATAATATATTTTCCATTCCATTTCATAAAGCAAGGTCCCATACCCTCATTTCACAAAATGAAACATAAATACATTAATTTCCATAAAATCCATTCCATTTCATTTTATAAAGCAAGGTCCCATACCCTCATTTCACAAAATGAACCATAACATAATATATTTTCCATTCCATTTCATAAAGCAAGGTCCCATACCCTCATTTTACAAAATGAAACATAAATACATTAATTTCCATTCCATTTCATTAAGAAAGGTCCCATACCTTTTTCCAAAATGAACCATAAATATATCATTTCATAAAGCAAGGTCCCATACCCTCATTTTACAAAATGAACCATAACATAATATAAATTAAATTAGAAGTCTACCACCAAGGGAACCTTCTCCTAAGATGAGCTTCCTACTCGACTAGAGCCTACAAGGGATTTTTACCCACCACCCTACGGTCCTAAGATGGTGCTTCTAATCCGCTACGCACACAACCCTTCAACTTTGGGTGCACAACAATAGTGAGCTATGCTCAGCGATGAGCTACGCTCGACTATGGTCAACACCATAACATAACTATACCATGACAATGAGCTTCGCTTGGCCACTATAGAGGTAGCAAGCAATGCTTGACCACCACAAAGCTATTAACAAAGCTAGACAAGCGGTGAGCTTCGCTCGACCACTACAAAGGTAGTGAGCAACGCTTGGCCAACAGAGAGCTAACAAAGCTTATAGCAAAGCTAAAGCAAGTGGTGAGCTTCGCTCAGCCACTACAAAGGTAGTGAGCAATGCTTGGCCAATAGAGAGCTAACAAAGCTTATAGAAAAGCTAAAGCAAGTGGTGAGCTTCGCTTAGCCACTACAAAGGTAGCAAGCAATGCTCGACCACCAAAGAGCTAACAAAGCTTATCAAAGCTAAATCAAATGATGAGCTTTGCTTGACCACTACAAAGGCAATGAGCAATGCTCAACCACTAGAGAGCTACTAACACAACTAAGCAGACGATGAGCTTCGCTCGACCACTATAAAGGCAATGAGATACACTCAACCAATAGAGAGCTACTAACAAAACTAATCATACGATGAGCTTCGCTCGACCACTACAAAGGCAGCGAGAAACACTCAGCCAATAGAGATCTAAAAAATCTTATAGCAAAGCTAAAACAAGTGGTGAGCTTTGCTCAGCCACTAAAAATGCAATGAACAATGTTTGGTCAATAGAGCTACTAACCAAGCTTATAGCAAAGCGAAAATAAATGGTAAGCTTTGAATACCAACCTATCACATGCTCTGCCCGATTTGATGGTCGCTCATTTGAGTTTGGCACCCTTACTTTTCATTCTCCTTCATTTTTTACTCTACTCCCATATTTTTTTCCCTCTTTTTGCTCCCCTCTCCTTTTGCCTTAGCACTCTTCTCTCCTCTTTTCTTGACTTTTATCCGCCAACCACCATCATTACTTCTACACCCTGCCCCTTCGTCAGGTGGTAGAGGAGACGTCCCTTCCTCGCCTTTCCCATGCGCTCCGCATTGAAGTATTTTTCCTTTACGTAGAGGGAACCATCCCCTCACTCTGGTGGAGCCATTCTTGCATTAATGCAGCCATACCTCTTGCCAGCTAGGCTCTACTTCGGTTGGCCCACCCAATTTTGAGGTAAGCAAAAATAGATTTCATTGCCTCTTTTCTATTCTTTTATTTAAGAATACACTCAATTATCATTTAACATAAATCTTACCATTTTATTTAAATGAAAGGCCACCTAAAATAAGGCATTTACAAATCTAATTATCCTTTAATTAAATTCACCATTTATTTAAAGGAATGACTATCTAAGACATTCTTTTATTTAAGAATAAATCTATTTATTTTCTAAAATAAATTTACCATTTATTCAAATGAATGACTATCTAAAACATTCTTTTATTTAAGAATAAATCTATTTATTTTCTAAAATAAATTTATCAAGAAGTTATGAAGACAGTTCATTCTTTCCAAATTTCCATTGCTAAGGTGAAGTGCTGAAGTAAAAGATAAATAAATGTGAGCACAAACAAAGAGGGAGATCTTTCCATCAATTTAGTCACCCGTCTCTGCCTCAAGAACTTACGATAGCTACTAGGCCATCATTCTAGGGCTCAAGGTGGCTATTTATTGATGATTATCCCTAACCGAATGCATGCCTATATGAAGGTATCTATCCTTGTTACCTTCGAGTTATCATATCATCATTTCCCCCAACCTCAAGTACCCTCGTATTTGGTGGAGGACTCAACTTCTTCCACTTACGAGTGCACCTGATCCTACACATTGGCAATTTGTTAGCAGTAACATATTCTCCATTATCTAGTAATATTATATAACTACTTTATTGCACAAAAAATGAGTATTGAAGCATCATTCTTTAATACATTGTTTCTTCATTTCAAAAGTCCATCTGGGAGGGTCATGACAGTTTAGCGATTCAATTCTACTTTTAAATCAGTCACCTCTTTTTTGACTTTGTTGACTCTTTCTTCTCTCAAAATTATTGGTGCTACTCATAGTTAAGGTCTATTGTACCCAATTTATCAAGTATTATTTCCTTTCACAATCAAGGTGTATAGCACTCGATTTAAAATTTCTTATCAAGATATCTCTTTTATTTTTCTTATGCTTCCTTAATGTAGCTTTTTCTCTTTTGCTTCATAGTCACTGACATGTTGCTTGGTAATTCTAGGTGAAATCAACTTGGTTTATCCAATGGCCAAAATATGGCTCTTTATAATGAGACAAAAAATCTCTTTCTGGTGATTTTATTTTCACAAATAATATTTCAAACATTTGGTTTAATATCAACTCAATATTACAATATTTCAAATATTTTTTATGGTGAAATAAATCCTTTATTTCAACTTATAAACTCATAAAACATTTCACACTCAAAGTGATGATCTATCTAGCTTAAATAGCACAATCCTCCAATCTTCTTAATGTGTCTTTGATATACAATTCTCCAATATTATTTCTTGTCTTGAATGTGTCTCTAATAGACAATTCTCCAAGATTTTTACTCGGCATGAATATATCTCTAATAGACAATTCTCCAAGGTTCTCATTTGGTTTGAATGTAGCTCTCATACCATTGATGGATTTTTAGGTAGATTAATCATAGTTCCCAATATCCAAGATCTTAATTAAACTCAATATTAGAGAATTAAATATGTATAATCAACATCAATGAGCATAATATTAATGAAATAACATTTTTTTTAATTTACATGGTGGAATTGGTAGTTGCCACGAACCCAAGCAGGTTGTCAGGATTTTTATGGCTGCCATAGTATTCTGCATTGTCTACCCTGGAAGCCACCACATAGATCTTCGTGCAGTCAACCCCTATAACCACCATGCCACAACCATTTTAAACCTTTTACGTAGCTGAAATGAAATAAAAATATCAATCAACAATATACTCATAATATTATTGATGAATCAAATATACAAGTTCTCTATTATTGAGAAACACTTAATTGATTTTTTAATATGGAGCTTTGTCTCCATAATATAGCCTTAAAAGTAACCTTTCAATACTTTGAATATTTCTCTCTTCACATATCTAGGATATGCATCCTTTCCTATTCCACACAAGATAAACCTCTCATGTTCCCTCACTTTACATCCTGACATATAGCATGTGTCTCTTCACTTGTATACTTGCCACCTACACACATGACTCTTGACTTTCTACACACTTGCACACTTTATTATATGACACTTGCACACTCTCACACTCTACACACTTGCACACTTTACCACATGATACTTGGACTCATCCTACACATAAACACATATTTTAGGGGAAATATAAATCACACACTAATCTAACAACTCACACTCGAATCTAAAATTTACAAAATATACAATGGTACCATGTGGGTACATTCACTTATATCAAATAATGTAATATTCTCCAATACCCCTTTATATTATATTATTTGGTTATTGAAGACTTTAGTCTTCAATCTATTGCTTTCAATACTTTGCTATGTTCTTCTTTATCGTTAGCTTTTACTTCATGTCTTCTCTTATTTCTTTGGTTCTTCGACTTTGCTGCTAGCTATGGTATGACTACTTGTGCTGCATTTTCTGTAGTCTTGAATATTTCAAAAGTTGATTTTGTAATAACCTTGTTGAAGTCCTTCATCCATTTCCATTAGTAAAATACCATTCATAGTGTTCCATTCATGAACACCATTTCATTTATACCAACATGTTTTGTGGGTATGATTGTAACTCCCACAATTTAGACAATGAACATGATCTCAACAATCTTTACTTTCATGGGTCCAAACTTATTACATTGTTTTTGAGTTTTATTTGTTTTTGGATAATTTTTTATAGGAACATAAAGCTTGTTTCTTGGTTTTGTAATTCTATTTGATGTCATATTAGATTCATAACCAGATTTTCCTTCATTATAAGCATCTTCAATACATTCTTTCAAGCATTGCTTAATAATCATAAAAATAATTTCAACTTCACCTTGAATAAATTGAACGTCTTGTTAATTCTTGACTCTTAAAAGATTTTTCTTTTTCTCAAGATTTCATTTTTCATTGTTTTCTATCCATGATGAATTCCTTTGATGTAGAAGACCTTATTTCTTTCAAATTTATAATCAATAACTAATTTTTCAAATTTAAAATCAAATCAATTAATTAATCAATCTACTTTTCTTCTTATAACTCCCAATAAAATTATTTTCAATTCTCCAAATATCAAATTTGATTTATTAAATCACTAATTTATTTCATTTCATTTCATCCTTATAGCTCCCTTTATAAAAAAAACTAAATACACTAATTATTTTAACCTTATAGCTTTATCTTTTTCAAAAAAATATAAATTATAATGCACCTTATAATTTCACCTTGACTTAGGTGCTCAAAAATTAAAGCAAAAATTTCATCCAAAATTCTTACCTTAAGAAACAATGTACTCCTTATCAGATGTCAAATATGGTCGATAGGTTTAGGGCATTATCAAATTGCTTCAAACATTTCATAGTTATCCCTTGTATGCATTTTATTTTTTGACTTTGGTGTTTCAAATTTCTTCAAGGTGCTCGGATTTCTCACCATCTCTTCACATATATCTAGTACAAACATCTCTCCTATGCTAGGGTGTTATGCTAAAGGTTGTTAGGAATATTTTAATTAAAATAATCACATTCACATAAATATTGCAATAAAAGTAGAAATTCATGAAAGAACAAAATATTGCAATATGAAATGTAAATGCAGAAGTATATATATTAGTCTCACAAATCATAATACAAAATCATGGGCCTCTATAAGAGGGAAACCTCCTTTACTAATTTCATTCAATATGTAAAAAGGTACATTTGTTTATACCTCCTTTTCTTTTAGATATACATTTCATGCAAGCCTAACCTAATGCTCAAGAGTTGGCTTACATGCAAAATGCCACCCAAGCTAGAATCTTCTACCAACAAATAGTTACATTCTTTATAATGGTTACATGAAATGGTGCCACTTTTTTAGGTGCCTTGAGTTCCACATACCATTACAAAATATCATTATAATAGGGTCCCTACATTGTAAAAAGGGTCATTACATAATAATGTTAGGATTGGGTCCTAACATGCCCTTTCCCTTCAAAAATATTTATCCTCAAAGCTAGAGATGATGAAATTGTTATTGTAGATGCTAGAGAGACTCCCATGTGGAATATTATATTTGTAGTCCATGCCATTGAACAAGAAATTTAGTGTTGACATGATCGTGAAGGGTGTGTGATCTTTAATTCAAAATTTATTCAGGCTCGAGCATGATAAAACCTTCATCTTCTAGCTCTGGTAAAGTGTATTGAACTTGTATTGAATATCCTTCTTCAATCCCTTCCAAAATAAAGTATGCTTAGTCCTTTCATAAGTTTTTACAAACCCATAATATCTTGTTTTTGTTGAGGCATGCATTTTTTTCAATATGAAGTCCCTCATTTATGAGGTTTTAGGAATAACAAGTCAGTCATGATATCTCAAATATTATCCTTCCTAAGTGTATATAGGGCATGATTTAGGCTTTGTTTGATGTTTTATGATCAAATTTTGCAAGTCTGAATCCTTGGCCATTTCTTTTATGAAAGAAGTAATCCATTGAGGGATTGGTGAAGACATAGTATTTAAAATGCTCTGATATTCAAACTCTTGGGATGGTGCATCAACCATGATGTTCTCCTTTCCTTTTTTATATGTTATTTCATAAACATAGCCCCTCAATTTTAAAACCCACTTTTGTTGTTCAGGTGTGGCTACCTGTTGTTCCAAGAAGTACTTGAGACTTTGGTGGTTGGTTTTGATTAAAAAATGATGCCCAATGAGATATGGCCTCCAATTATTAACAATATGTAAAATGGCTAGCATCTCCTTTGCATAAGTAGATTTGCTCAAATTTTGGCCTAAAAGTATTTTATTAGGGAAGGCCAATGGTCTTCCTTATTTCATGAACACAACCCCAATTCCATTACCTGAAGCATCACTTTCAATTACAAAGGGTTTAGAAAAATTAGAGATTGCTAAAACCAGGGTGATTTTCATGGATTTCTTTAATTCATTGAAAGCCTTCTCCACTAGTTTTGACCACATAAAAGAATTCTATTTCAACATGGTTGTTAAAGGAGCTACTATCTTTCCATTGTTTTGTAAAAATTTATAGCAATACCTCGTGAGTTCCAAAAATACTTGAAGTCCCTTAAGGGTGTGAGGCTTTGGTGATTCTTGAATAGACTAAATATTTTTAGGATCAACTTTAACTCTATCTTTGGTGATAATGTGATCTAGATACTCCACTTCTTACAACCCAAAAGAAAACTTAGACCTCTTGGCATAAGGTTGATTCTTAGACACAAGTTGTAGATCTTGATCCAAATGTATGAGGTTCTCCTCCCAAGAGTGACTATAAATCAAAACATCATAAAAAAAAAATAGAATATATTTGCAAAGGAATAGGTGGAAGACCTTATTATGAGGCTTTGAAATTTTGATGGTGGATTAGTTAGGCCAAAGGACATGACCAAAAATTCATAATGGCCCTCATGAGTTTGAAATGCTATTTTGGAAATATCTACCTCCTTGAGTCTTATCTGATGATAGCCTGAGTGGATATCCAACTTGGAGAAAAACTTTGCACTATGTAGCTCATCCAACAATTCATCAATCACTAGGATAGGAAATTTATCCTTAATGGTGAGCTTATTAAGCTTACAAAAATCTATACACAACTACCATGACTCATATTTCTTTGTAACCAATAGCATTGGAGAAGAATAAGGATTACTAATAGGTTAGATTACCCCTGCTTCTAGCAAATCTTGTACCAACTTCTCAATTTTTGACTTAAGTGCATAGGGATACTAGTAGGGTCTGATGTTAGGTGGGCAACTACTTGGTACTAACGGTATTGCATGATCATGGGAATTATGTGGAGGTAATTTTATCATTTCCACAAAAACTACATCATGCTTAGTCAAAATGAGTTGCAAATCATCTCGAGGCTTGTCTTCTTTTGAAGTTTATGGTTGAATAGCGAATAGTTGAGTTACAACCCCACGAGGATTTTTCAACTTCTCCATACAACTTGAAATGATAATTTGTAGAGATCTTGTTGGTGAATCATAGAGAGTGTAGAACTTCCCATTCTATGAGAACTAATTCTATTCAATAAATTTCTAGGCTATTTCTCCCAAGGTACCTAGCCACTATGATCCTAGAACAAAATCACATCATCCAAATTGAAGAGCAAACATATCAATTTTTAGTTTATAGTCCTTTCTCTTCAACTTAACATAGTGAAATTTACCCTTACAATGTAATGTTCCTCCATTTTCCACCATAACTTTAGAGGAGTTGCAAGCATGTAATAATTTGCTTGCTTGGCTACTCAGGGATCAATAAAATTATGAGTACTTGAATCAATAAGAATTTTAACATGTTGCCCTTTGAAGAATCCTACTACCTTCATCATCTAAGGGGTCAAGATTCTTGCAAGTGCATGGAAAAATATATCTAACTATGGTTCTTCTTGTGTTTCACCCTCATGCTAAGGTCGTTTCTCTTGTGGTTCTAGTTCTTCATTAGGTAGGTCATTCCTTATTGATTCATCCAAATCCAACAAAAATAACTTCTTTTGGATGCATTTATGCCTTGGTGAATACTTTTCATCATAATTATAACATAAGTCTTGTGCTCAACATGCATCCATTTTCTTTGTAGTTAATCATTTAATTGGGGTAGACTTATTTCTAGTATTTAATGCGAACTTGGAGGGAAATGTGGGTTTGGCATATGGAAATTTGGATGATCACCTTTAGGACAAAAATATTTCTTCCACTAATCTCGCCAATCCTATGGATTGCATTATAGATTGTGGTTTGAACATTTTTACCTTAGCCTTGATATCATCTTTCAATCCATTGATAAAACAACTCTAAAAAATCCTTCATTTAATCCCTTTGTTCTATTAGCCAATTTTTCAAATTGAGTATGATATTCACGAATAGTAGATGTTTGTTTCAATTTGGTCAAGGATTTTATAAAATTCTTATACTTACTAGGGCTAAATTGAGTGATTAATTGGGACTCAAAGTCTTCCAAGAAGGGTCAAGAGTCATGTTTTGTAACCATTGATACCATTTTAGGGCCTCAAATTCAAAGTTAAAAGATTCCATGGTGACCCTCAAATATCAAGGTACATTATGAGGTTTGAAAATTTGATCTGCTCAAAACAACCCACCGTCAATTTCCTTTTTATTAAACTTAGGAAGATCTAATTTAGACATATTAAATGAGGTATCTATGTCAAAAAGAGAATGATATACTTATTTCTCTTTATTGAATCCTTTCTCCTTATTGCCTAAACTATCACTCAATCTCTTAGTGTTAAGATGATTGAACACCTTTGGATCTTCCTTTAATCACTCTTCAACCTTTAAGCATTTTTCTTCAAGTTTAGATTTAAATTTAATTTGATCGGTTCTTATAACTTGCATTTGATATTTCATATTTGAAACTTCTTGTCCAATATGGGATATTTGACCTTGTAGATTATTAAGTGTAACAAACCTTTTAATAAGACTACCCTTTTTGTGTGATTTATGTACTAATATGTGGATATTAATGCATAATCTTATTGTGTTCTATCAAGATGAGTTGATAGTTATGCTTTTTAAAGTTGAATTATGTTATTTTGAGAATATGGTACTATTGAATTTTATGGTTGCAAGACAAGCTCTCACAAGTGGATTGGTATGGAACAACCACAAGAATTGAGAGTAAAAATGAAAATGATGGATGACATTCTCATCGACAACTCAAGGGTAAAATAAAACCCTCATGTAGATGCATTACATATGTGTATGTTTGATTAAAAATTCATCTTTGGGCAAGGAGGTTGCTATTAAGCAAAAGAGCCATCCTTAGTATGTGGGTGATAACATTGTAGTTATAGTAAAGCCTCCTACTTGTGCATCTTAGACTTGCAAATGTATATTAGGATGCATGTGTTTTGAAGTATGGAAATTGTTTGGTTTTACTAAAATTAGGAAGTAATAATGGGGTTAATATTATTAGTACTTAAAATAATTAAATATTGATGTTAATGGTAAACATTAACATTCAGTATTAATTAAATCAATTTCAAGAGGTAAGTAATCGATTATCCTAATGATAGTAATTAAACTAGCATTAGAAAGCAATAAAATTAATGAGATAGTAATAATTAAAATTGGACCTTAGTGTATTAGTAAATGAATGTAAGCTTTAATAAGTTTAAAACTTTTAAAAGGAACTTATTAAAAAAAATGTTTATTGTTGGATAGTTGGAAATCTTTTGTAACATAGAAAATATTACTCTTGTTCATAACATACAACATGCAAGAAAGAATGGCTTCCTACGTTAAAATTTAATTTTGGTCCCTTAAAAAATAGATGTTTTGTGGGATTTTTTTTAAAGTTTGGAATCAGAAGAGGAGTTGGAAAGAAGATTTGGAGTAAGATCTTAAAGAGGAAGTATTTCCTAGAGTGGTTTTTGGTAGAGGTATTTTTCCTCTTGATCTTCTTTGTTGAAAGAATGTCATTCATTTTATGGTTAGAAATAATATGTTCATGCTATTCAATATTTTTATTTGTCGCTTGAACATACTTAGTGGATTACTTTTTCATTTATAGATGTTTTGCTTGTCTCTGGGTTTGATGGGAATATTATTCTTTGAGAAAACTTAAATTTTGGTCTTCTTTTAAGAAACCATGTTGTAGAGTTCTTGGTATGTTTAGACATGGTCTGGGTTGGTTTTACTACTCAAAATCTACCTTCAAATTTAAGCCTATGCTTCCTTGGATATTCTTACCCATATGTTGATTTGTGTTTCCTTTGGTTCTCAGCATGAATTTTTGTAGGTAGCATGCTTTGTAGAGTTTATTAGGTTTTAGAAGTTAGTTGCGCCTGTTAGAGGGCCATATGAATTGCCTGTTACCCATTCATTTTTCAAGGTTTTTAAGTTGTTTTCAGGGGTCCTACATATAGCTTATATGTATTAGTTGACTTTAAGTTTTCCTAAAGAGTGATGGGCACCCTTTCCAGAGTGTTAAGTACAAGTGATCCATGGGCTAGGTGGTTGCCATAGTGTTTGTTTGTGTTAGTGTCTTGAGGTGGTGTTATAGTTGTTGCTCTATTTTTTTTTAGCCTTGATTTCTCAACACTAATCGGTCATAAATAATGGGCTATGTGTTAGTTGTAATTTGCTTTTAACTTTGGTAACATCCTTTTTGTGTGTTGGAGTTGAAGTGTTGATCATTACTTTACTTTAATTTTATTCATGTAAGCAATTAATAACTTTACTAAAGTAAAGACTTGGAATTATAAGGGCATATTGATTTCATTTTATAATGCTTCAACACTAATACTCTATCAGTAGTTTGATGCAATTATTGAAAATGTAATTTTTATAAAAAATAATTTTTATATTTTTGATTTAATATTGCATTCATTAATCGATAGTTATCAAATTATAATGTTGAAGCTATTGTATTATTGTAGAAATATTTCATGAATTTTGATTAAATGGGTTCAAGAAGGGAGATAAGAATGGGTTATATATTAAGAATTATTATATGAATGTTTTATTAGTGAGCTTTAAAAAAAAATATGAGGCTTGAGTAGCTAAGGAATCCTTTAATGGAGAAAAGTATGGGATTTTATCCATGTTCTTGCTTAAGTTTTTCTTTTGTATGATGCTACATTGCATTGTTATATGTGTTATTGCATAGTGCATTTCATGCTTTCATATGAATGTAAGAGTTGTCCTGATCCTTAAAGCTTTCTTTCGATTGCATTGGAAGAGACCCAACCAGTGGAAGACCTTAAAGAAAAGATGAAAGATTATTCATGTAATTAAAATATTGAAATGTGATATTTTGGGATGAGGATTAGTATGAATATTATGAGGAGGGAATAAATTCTTGCAAATACTCTTGTTATATTATTTGATATTTTATCAAAGAAAGAAATATTAAATGTTGTTATTCTTTTATGTAAGTTCTTGGAATATTGGTTATGTGCAAAATAGAAATAATATGTCTAATTCAAGGATTATGATTATAATTCCTTTTTGTTGTGTTATTATTTCATTTTAAATAAGGAAATGCTAAATTCTAGTATTATGATTTGAAAATATTTAGATTCCTAGTCTTTAGCAATATGTTATATTGAATTGAATTTATGAATTAATATAACACTTTATTTCCTTTTGGGAGAGATGTTTATTCTTTTTAAATATTAAATATCTTTCATTTGAATGGGGGGTTTGAGGTATGATAATAGATTCATATTAGAAAACCCTTGAGTCAAGATGTATGCAATCCTAATAGGAGTTACGGTGAGGCAATAACCAGATAATTATGAATGATACACCTTGAACGATGAGGCTTGAGTGCCCCAAAGTGGTGAGGCTTTTGGATAGTCCATAGTAGTGAGTCTTGGATGCATTCCTAGCAGTAAGGTATAGGAATATAAATGGTGTATTGGTATGGACAATCCACTAGATCATTCACAAGACAATATAGTGGTGGCACCTTGCAATGAGGCAAGAGTGACCATGCTCATTACGAGGTGAGTAGTAATGGCTTTAGTTAGCCCACCAAGGTGTAGGAAACTAAGCACTAAGGAATCACATTAGAATAATCCTACATAGATGGAATTATGTAGGGTTAGGTAAAATACATACCCTTTTAATTGTTATGGGCCTTAAAGGATAATCCCTACATCATGGTCAAATTGTCCTATACTGATGAGGGTATAGGAAAAATGGGGGGACTATTGATGACATATTTTCTAAATGATAAGGTTTAGAAAATTGAACCCTAGAAGTATGGGAATTTGGCCACTCCTATCCACTTAAGTGTCATCTATAGCAACATTGAACTCAAAATGTGATTATGCCTTATATTGCTAAAAATATTGAAAATTCTTTGTGAGTTATTCCTTGTGAAAATACAAAAATAGCTCTCCCTTGGGTTGATTTGGTGGGTTGTTACATTAAGTGTGTAATTTAATTGATCCATAGAGTGGCTTTTTTCTAACTCCTTTTGTGCTCCTTTAGTCCCTCTAGCCATATATGTATGATTTGGACCACTCCCACTAACTTACTAAAAATAGAAGTGTTGTTCTAGGAGTTACTATTTAGTAATGGGCCAAAAAAGTGTTTATGTGTTATATATCAAAATGATCAGCTCAAAATTACAAACGCAATGGGATAGGTCTCATAATGACATTTTTAAACACCCTAGAAAAATTTCAAGGAGGCTATATACCAAAATTATCATCTTGAGGAGACAATAGAAATAAGTTATATCCCACAACAATATTTTTTGGCATCCCAATTTTTTTTCTAGGGAAGTGTTGTCTTCAAGTATTTATTTTTCTTCTATAGTTTTGGTTCACTCAAAAAATTGACTTTTGTTTGATACACCTTAAGTAGGCTTTATAATATTTATTACTAAAAAATGTTCAGTCTAATTTCATCTTACTATTTTTATTTTATTAGTTAAATAAAGGGTTTTAAAAGGATCCCAAAACCTTTTACAATCTTCCAAAGGAAAATTTGTTATAACCAAAAGAGATAAAAAAAGAAAATATATCTTTACCCGAACATAAGGCCCTACCATTAACTAAAACTAAACCAAACAACCATAAGAGAAGAGGACATGAAAATAGACCCAAAAAACAAACACCCAACTAGGATACACCAACTATAGCCCATGACTATAGAAGAACAAGGAGAAACCAATAAATAAAGGGGGGAAAATAGATTCACATCCCTTTAGACAACTTACACAAATTAGATATTATGATGTCTTGTTGGTCCCAGACTAAGATAGCCTTCAACTCCTCAATATTACAAAGTATCTAAAAGCATATTAGTGCCAACCAGCCTATGACACAAACCTATCAAAAATCCTAGTTTGAGAACCACTTGGAATGTTGCCACTTTTGTCCAAGAAGAGAGACCATCCAAATCATTATCTAGGTGGCAAAAGGATGACACATTGGACCTGCTTAGCCAATTAAAAGAGGGATAAACAACATCTTGCAGAATGGCTTCCATGGGAAACCAAAGAGAAAATATATTCCTCCTACAACTCTCACAACCAATCATAAAGAAAAATCTAGGGGAGTAAGGAAATTACTGGTAATCTAGCATGAAGGTAAGCAACCTATGCAAATACATTAGGGATATTGATAAATCAGCCATCATTCATCGATCTGGATTAGGCCCTATAGGAGATTATCCCTCCCAATGGATAGCCCATATTGGAGAAACCCTAGGTTGGCAAGGAAATCATCTGCCTTTTTACCTTCCTTATATGTATGCCTTACCTGAATACTTTCCATGCCACAGAGAATCTAATTAGCTTTCTCAATCATATTAGCAATATTCTAGTTAGGTACTTGCAATCCAAAGATCATATTGATAATGTAAAATTAGTCACCTTCGATAATAATTTTCCTACAACCAATCGAAGGGATAAGCATCATCCCTTGGAAGAATGCTTTGGCTTTTGCAAAGTGGTGGGTGTAGGACCCAAGATAGCAAAGGCCAAAATAATATCTCCACCATGATTTCAAAATGTACCTCTTGCACTATATTTCCTGGGGTTTCCTTTAGAGGCACCATCAAAGTTAAATATTATCCATTTAGGGGGGTATGATCCACTTGGTTACAACTCTAGTATTCCTTGGGTTCTAAATAGTTCCTCTTCTAGCTTGTTGGAAACCAAGATTGGCTTCAATGAGGGCTTAAGCTTCTCAGCTACTAAAATTGTTTATATATAGGATAGACACATTCTCAATAATTATTGGTAATACTTTAGCCCAAAATGAAGTAGCATCTCTAAACAATTCCCAAAACACCCTATTCTTTCTCTCCTTCTAGATACCCCAGACCAAGTGAGGGAGACTAAACAACCAAAAAGCACACAATCTTGGGCTAGAAAAGGAAGGAGACCATTGATCAAAGGCATTAGAAAATTGGTTCAGGACAAGCCAACAAACCCCTAGGGTATTCAGAAGGAGATAAAGGACCTCAAACGAAAAGGGACAAAGAAAGAAAATATGGTTAGTAGATTCAACATCACATTTTCAAAGGTGGAACCTATTAGGGATAGTCATACCTATTTTTTGGAGGTTTTTTATAGTGATAATATTATTTTGTATAGCAAGGCACAAAAAAGTTTACTTTAGGAGTAAGAACTTTATACTAGATATTTTTGAAAGGAGGCAGGTCCATAGGGTCAACTTCAGAGAGGAAATAAACAGACTTTATGGAAAAGGAGTTGTCCTTCTCCCCCTTCCATAGAATAGAATATTTAACATTAGAAGATCTAATGACTTGTAAGCTTAGAATGTTATTGAGATAGTCCATAGCCTTTCTTTCCTCCTAGGGCAAGATCAAGAAATATTTTGTCTTACTATTATTTACTTTGTAACTAGTAATTGCACAACCAACTCTATTTGGACTATTTTTACTGACACATGATTGTTACTGACTTTGTAACTGATAACTGCACTACCAAAATTTGTCTATACTATTATTAATTGATATTTTACTATTAATTATAGATCCTATCATGATTTTTATTCCCATGACCAAATTTTCTATCATCTATTTTTGTTTAGTCAATTTTATGATAGTGTAGTATTCTTAGTATGCTTAATTTTTATGGTGAGGTTTTTGAAATTTAGGATAAATTGAGGTAGAAGTCTTGCTTCAAATTTTGCTTCAAGATCTCTATTTTATTTTTCTTACACGTCCTTAATGTAGTTTTTTCCTCTTTGATTCATAGTCACTAACGTGTTGCTTGCTAATTCTAGGTGAAATCAATCTGGTTTCTCTAATGGCCAAAATGTGTCTCTATAATATAGCCTTACAAGTGACCCTTAAATACTTTGAATATTGCTCTCCTCACATATCTGGTAGATGCATCCTTTAATATTTTACACATAATATAAACTTCTCATGTTCCATCACTTTACATATTGACACATAGTATGTGTCTCTTCACTTGTATACCTACCACCTACACACGACTCTTGACTTTCTACACACTTTCACAGTTTATTATATAACACTTGCACACTCTCACACTGTACCCACTTGCACACTTTACTACATGACACTTGGACTCATCCTACACATAAACACATACTTTAAGGAAAATATAAATCACACACCTAATCTAATAACTCACACCCTAATCTAATATTTATAAATGTACAATGGTACCATGGGGGTACATTCACTTCTACCAAATAAGTTAATATTCTTCAATAGTCTAAAGTATGTGTCAAGGTAGTAGGAGTGTGCAAGTATCATGTATTTAATTGTGTGAGGTGTCTAGTTAGGAAGTGAAGAGTTATGAGTGTGATGTGTCTAGTTTATAAGCAAGAGTTTTATGCAATCATGAGATACTTTGTCTTTATGTAATATTTAGGACTTATTATGTAATAAAACAAGATGAAGAGTTAAGTTCTCTTGTGATTTTGAGGAGGTTAAATTTCCAAGAGTCATGTAATGTGAAAAATATCATGTATCTTTATATTGAGATAAAGCTATGTGTAGACACCTAAAAATATCACAATAGCTCTTATTCACTATTCACATATTCACTATTCATTATTCACTATTCACTATTCACTATTCACTATTCACTATTCACTATTCACTATTCACTATTCACTATTCACTATTCACTATTCACTATTCACTATTTACTAAGCCCCCTTGGCTACCTAAACCTAGCCCTTATTCATCATGTGGTCATCCCTTTGGTCTAACCAAGGGAAACCTCATCCTATTCTATCATTTGAATAGTCTACCTACCACCTAAGCCTAGATCACCCTAGCCTAACCAGGGTTACCTCTCAACCTTGGTCAAACTTCACATTATGGTCAACCCTAACCATGGTCAACCCAACTCTAGGTGCACACCTCTCAACCTTATTCAAGTTCTTAACCTTGATCAACCATCACCCTAGTTTTATCTAACCATGGTCAACATAACTCATGCTCCATTTTCCATATAGGATGAAAGTCTTATCGTCACCCCACATGAGAAAAGCAAAGCCCATACTCCCTCTTCCCATATTGCCTCCCATCAACCTTTGTCCTCATCCCAAACCCACATGGGTAAAACAAAGCCCATACTCCCTCTTTCCATCTTGTCTCCCACTAGACTTTGGCATTATACCACATGGACAAATAATGCCTATCCTTTATGCATCCCACCTTACCTTATCCTAGGTTTCCCTAACCATGGTCACCTAACTCATGCTCCATTTTCCACATAAGACACTCACCCCACATAGAAAAATCAAAGCCCATACTCCCTCTTTCCATATTATCCCCAAATAACTTTTGACCTCATCCCACATAGATAAATAAGGCCCATACTCCACCCACCTTACTTTGTCCTCCCACTAGGCCACCTCGTAGGCCACCTCACCCCCTCAACCTTGGCAAATTTCTATAAATAGGAAGCCATTTTCTTCATTAAGGAGGAGAAAGAGAAGGTAGAGTAACTCTACAGGGATTCATGTAGGAGGAAAGGAAGGAAGCATTCATATGCCAAATTATTCCAAAATAATTCTAGGGGCCACGTAAGTCCTATCTTGTTATCAAATACCCTAGAGGCCACTTAAGCTCTCACTCTATCTTTCCTTGATGTTAACCCTCCTTTGCATACAAAGCTCTCATTTTGCAACCCCTTTTGTTTTGAAAATATCTCCAATTGTAGGTACAAAATATCATCTAGCACAAGAAGGAGCTCCAAAAATACTAGGAGGAATTCTACAAAAATCAAAGGAAGGTTCCCATCAACTATCAACACACAGTTAGGATGAATCAGCAACCAATTCCAGCTAGAACCACCCTCACTATTTCAGTCATAATTTTCTCGTCCGGACTTGATTACCAATAACTTTGGAAAAAAGCTTCCTAACAACTAGGGGAAGGCCCTAACAAAATTTTAGCCTATTTGGAGCTCTATAATTATCTTTGTTATATCAATTTCTAGTCATTAACATTCATTTCCAACAACTTCAATAATTTATTGGATTAGTCTATTTATTTATTTTTATCTATTTTTATAAGGGGTCTGAATTAGAAAGGCCCTAAAATATTTCTAACAAGTTTGTGTAGGGTTATGCAGGTTTAGAGGATCAGTATAGCTAGTAGTGTCATGCATCATAATCCCACTCACATTTTGACGATTGGAAAGAAGACATTTATGATGCTACGAAAATGTCCAATGCTAGGGTTCTAGTGGAATCCCCTTTTTATAGCCCTCGAGGTAGATTGTACAAGGATCATATCCAAAATATTTTCTAACATTTTTTACAAATATTAATGAAGTGCAATATGTTTTCTATTAGTTGCATTTTGTGATCATATTTAGAGAATTAGTATATCTAGTAGTGGCATGCATCATAAGCCCACTCACATTTTGAGTATTTGAAAGAAGATATTTACGGTGTCATGAAGATGTCCAATAATAGGGTTCTTCCAATTGGAATCCTTCTTTTATAACCCTCAGGATATACTATAAAAGGATCATATCAAAAACATTTTGTAATATTTTTTACAAATATTAATGAAATATGACATGCTTTATATTAGTTTCATTTGGTGATCATAGTTGATTGACAAATGAAACTAATAGAAAACATGTCTTATTTCATTAATATTTATAAAATATGTTACAATTTTTTTTGGATATGATCCATTTATAGTCTACCCTAAGGGCTACAAAAGAGGGATTCCCTTAAGAAAGAACCCTGACATTGGATGTTTTGGCAACATCGTAAATGTCTTCTTTTAGATCCTCAAAATGTGAGTGGGCTTATGATGCATGCCATTGCTAGCTATACTAATCCTCTAAACCTACATAACCCTACACAAAAATTTTAGATATATTTGGGAGCATTTCTCAATCAGACCCATTATAAAATAGACAAAAATAAACAAATAAACTAACCTAATACATTATTGAAGTTGCTGGAAATAACTGTAAGTGACTGAAAATTGACATAACAGAGATAATTATAGAGCTCCAAATGGTCTGAAATTTAGTGGGGAACTTTACCTAGTTGTAAGGAAGCTACCCTCCACATTATCTGATAATTTGAGTCCATACAAGGAAGTTATGACCAAAATAGTGAGGGTGGATCTAGTTGGCATTGGTTTTTGATTCGTCCTAACTATGTGTTGATAGTTGATGGGAACCTTCCTTTGATTATTGTAGAGATCCTCCTAGTGTTCTTGAAGCTCCTTCTTGTACTGGATGATATTTGTACCTATAATTAGGGAGCAATTTGTAAAATAAGAGGGGTTTCATAAGGAGAGATTTATATGAAAAGGAGGGTTAGCACCAAGGAGATACGGAGTGAGAGCTTAAGTGACCTTTAGGGTATTTGATAATAAGATAGAAATTAAGTGGCCCCTAAAATTATTTTGGAAGAATTTAGCATATTAATGCTTCCTTCCTCTCCTTCTAGGTGAATCCCTATGGAGTTACTCTACCTTCTCTTTCTCCTCCTTGATGAAGGAAATGGCTTCCTATTTATAGAAAGTTACCGAGGTTGGGGGGGTGAGGTGTCGTATGAGGTGGCCTAGTGGAGGTACAAGATAAGGTGGGTGGAGTATGGGCATTATTTTTATATGTGGGATGAGGCTAAGGGTTGGTGGGGGACAAGATGGAAATAGGGAGTATGGGCTTTGCTTTTCCCATGTGGGGTGAGTGTCTTATGTGGAAAATGGAGCATGAGTTAGGTTGACCATGGTTAGGGAAACCTAGGGTAAGGAAAGGTGGGATGGATAAAGGATGGGCCTTATTTTTCCATGTGGGATAAGGCCAAAGGCTAGTGGGAGATAAGATGGAAAGAGGGAGTATGGGCTTTGTTTTACCCATGTGGGGTTGGGATGAGGACAAAGGTTGATGGAAGGCAATATGGGAAGAGGGAGTATGGGATTTTCTTTGCCCATGTGAGGTAAGGATAAGACTTTCATACTATGTGAAAAATGGAGCATGAGTTAGGTTGGCCATGGTTAGGTAAACCTAGGGTGAGGGTTGATCAAGGTTAAGAACTTGACTAAGGTTGAGAGGTGTGCACCTAATGTGTAGTTTGACCAAGGTTGAGAGGTAACCCTGGTTAGGCTAGGGTGATCTAGGCTTAGGTGGTAGGTAGACTAGTCAAAGGATAGACTAGGATGAGGTGTCCCTTGGTTAGACCAAAGGGATGGTCACATGGTGACTAGGGGCTAGGTGTAGGAGAGGGCTTAGGTAGCCAAGAGGACTTAGTGAATAGTGAATAATGAATAATAAATATGTGAATAGTGAATAAGGGCTAATGTGATATTTTTAGGTGTCTAAATTTATAAGAAATTGTATAGTTTAAATCCTACAATGTTTAGTTCGGAGGCATTTGAGTGAGATGCCATTCACCTCAAGTGGTGAAAATACCTTTTCCCTCCTAGTGCATTCACATGAGTAATTGGCTAGCTTGACTAGCTTAGACCACTCATGAAGTAGATTTTTGATGTTTGAACCTCATCCCCTTCATTACCTTATGAGTGTAGAATTTATTCTATCAACTAAGGTGGCAGTCGATGTGGCTATTGAATTTATTTTTCAATTATGCCAATAAAACCAATCAATAAGAAGCAAGTGTCAATGATCAGGCAAACCAAAGGATTTGAAATGGTAAAAAGTGATTTTAGGATAACAATAAATCAAAATTTGTCAAGTGGTAGTTTTGGATTGGCCCTCACAACCCTAAGTTTTTAGCACTCAATTTTTTAAAATTTTAGGGTCCATTAGGCAAAATTTCTAGAGGCCATAACTTTTGAATACATAAGTGTTTTGATCTTGGTTTTAAATTGGATTATTTTTAAGCTCTATGTATTAACGACATTAATTTATAGACTTACTATGGTGTTAAGGGTCATATTATGTAATATGGACCACATAACCCTAGTTACTTGCCTCAATTGGTGAAACTACAGTGTTTGGTCAACTCAAATGATTGGTCTCTACAAAGTAAGAACCTATGGTGCTAATTTCAAGAGGATACAGTAGTTATTCTTGATGATAAAACTTGCCATAAAATAGTTGAAGAGGCTCTAGGTCTTTTTTTCTTGTTGATTAAACCAAAGTTGTTTTTCCACATCAAATAGGAGAGTGACCCTATCTAGGTATGGACAAAATTGGATGAGCTTTTTGGGAAGGTGAATACTACTGAAGTAAATTTTTTGGGACTAGAACTCTTCTCTTAATTTGGTTGAGTTCAATAATGTTGAGGACTATATTGTGAGATTCAAGTCTTTGAGGGAAAATATTGCATTTTTTGGAGGCAAAAAGAAAAATGATGAAGAATGTGTTAAGATTGTCCTTACTAATCTATCCCTCTCCTTTCATATGTTGAACCTAATGGTTCATATGATTCCTATATTTTTGGAATCTCAAAATACTCTTAGTCTCTCTTTTTTTATTTGTGGAAAACATCCCAAAATGGATGCCACTTTCGGGTAAGACCCAAGGAGGCAGGGGTATCCATTCCGCCAAAAACGCCTAGGACTCGGACCTGGCCTACCACCTTTGACATACTCAAGGAGCAAACAAACACACAAAACCAAATTAAAAAAAGTAAATAACAACAAAAATAATAAAATAAAATAAAAAACATGCTCCTTGAGTGTGTCAAAACCAAAAGCACAACCAAACACGCACAATAAGATAAAAGAAACCATAACACAAACCACATAGAAAAACACAAGAACCACATAACAAAACACAAACAAGACAAAAACAACATAACACTACAAAGACATAAACCAAAAAAATATGAAAAATAAACACAACCAAAACCTAAAAAATAAAATAAATAAAATAAAAATAAAAACAACCAACAACAGACAATAAACAAAAACAAAAACCATAGAAAACACACATAAAAAAATGAAGTTACACAAACAAAGAGAAACCCAAGAACAAGAACGAAAAAAAGACGAACAATAACAAAAAACATAAAAACAAAACAACAAAAACACAAGAACAACCAAAAACAACACAAAGAACACAAAAACAAAAAAAAACTAAAACAAAAGAACCCACCCACCTTAAAAAACTAAACAAAAAAACAAAGAAGACAAAAGAAAAAAAAAATGAAAAATACTCTTAGTCTTGATCAAATGTTTTCTCTCCTATTTCATTTTTAGATGGCAAACTAGAATTATCGTGGAACTCCACAAATATAGGCATAAGCAAAGGAATTCAAATATAAGGAGACCAATACCTAATGCTCAAGGGTTGTGTTAGTTCTTCAAAGAAAACAAATACCACTTGTAGATATTATAAGAGGGAGGGACATCCAAGGAAGAATTGATTACTAAATTTATAAAGGATTGAAGCAGAGTTCTTGATGTTAGGTGGGCAACTTTTAGAAGATGAGGACCATTTTAAAGAACTTACCTCGGTTGGGGAGGTCCACTAGAGCATCCATATTGGGGGAAGGAGAAGATATTACTATCACTAGTATCTTCAATCCTTTGCCCCTCAGTTTAGATTATGAGGGAGTATTGAAATTGTAATTTGATTCTTGGCCAAGGTCAACATTATGTGATGTATTGAATAGACCTAAGGAAATTCCATTGTACAATGTATTTATTATATGTAATACTTCATTATGTAATCCCAATGGACCATGGTTAACATTGTTATGGTTAAATCCTATTTATTACTTTAAATTAACCTAAAGCCATCTTGTTATGTTTGCTTAGGTTAAACTATATGATGTAATTGGGATTTTGGTATTACTATAAATAACCCTTCACACTCCTCATTTAATTATCAAAGTGTTGTGTATTATTAGCTATAGATATGGTGATTATTTATAGTGCCTACGGGTTCCCACCAAGTCCTTCTATTTTTTCCTTCTTTTTTGCTTTTTGTATAAGATTTAAGTAAATGGTTTGCTTCTATTAATTTATGGAAAATAATGTGAATTCCAACATTAAGTTGACAAGAGGTTATATTTTATCACCTTTATTGGGTTATAAAATGTATTATTAAAAATAAATATGTTAATTTCTTGGATTGTGTAATTTTTATTTATTAGTTATGGCCTAATGTTATAGATTTTTTTAGTCCATGGATCCATATGATATCCATTTTAAGTGATCTATTTATTATTATTGTAGAGACAAAAAACACAACACCAAGCAGTGCTAAATAAATAGAATTCAAATAACCATATTTATTGCACAACAAATGAGATTTATATTAAATGAGGGGAGCCTAAAAACTTCGTTGTTACAGTAGTGGATTTAAGAATCCCTTGTGATACAATTTTTTACATAGATGGCTAGGGTTCTTTGAAACCCTAACTACAACAAATGGTGGCATCTTCAATTGTGTTCTACTCCCAACAGGTGTGAGTGGGCTTCTACGTATCTGATGTCGAACCAATCCAGCTTAAACAACTATCCAATGATAATGAATCTCCAAATCTACACACAAAAGATGAAAGAAGAGAATTAGTAATTACTGAGAGGGCTCCACTATGTGAGACCCTCAGATATTAATAAAACCCTAACTATCATGTAGCACTACTACAAGTAAATAAGGAAATATTTTTATTAACAAAACAAAGAATGATTTACCTTGCTCCTTGTTGGTTATCTTTTGATAACTGGATCTATTGCAGGTTGATGGCGAAGGTGTGCCCTAACATCGCTCAAATGCTAGGGGTTTTTCAAAAGGGCTTACGTAAAACACCTGTGGGTGCCTGTCAGTTGCAGAAAACACCTGTGGGTACTTAGGCTCAATAGGGAGGTGCCTAGAGGCACTCGAAGTTGATCTAAAGTGCCAAAAGGTGCTTAGAAGATGAGGGAGGATTTTGTAGAAGCATATCTGGTGAAGGTGCGGGATGCGATGGTGATGATGGTGAGCGAGGGAGAAAGGAATATGGTGGATGGAGTGGGGTTAGGAAACAAATGCTGGGTTGGACACTTAGGGAATCCAACAACTTAGGGATTTAGGAACTCGAGAAGTTTGAAAACTCAAGAAAATAATCAGGGGTTGAGCCATCAAAATGTCTCCTGTTTATAATCTAACCTCGGGCATGCTAAGGTTTCAACGACACAAATCGTGTGGCTGATATTAAAGCATATCTAAGGGTGGATATTAAATTTAGGGTGTGGCATGAATTAATGTGAATGGACAGATGTGATTAAGTGCAATTGAATGGCTAGGATTTATTTATTTATATAAATATATATTCACAGTATATATATAAAATATAATATATAAAATATTATTATTTAAATATATATATATATAATAAATTTATATAAATATATATAAATAATAATAAAAAATGGAAAGAAAGCTAGGAAGGATGGAAAATGACTATGTTTTGGTGGTGGATATGGTGAAAAGGTATGGATGGAGGACAAATGGCTATATTTTGGTGTCTACAAATGCTCCTTTTTGTACTGCATTGCATGAAACACAAGGCAGTGCAAAAACAAGAGACACCTATTTTGGCCAAGTGTAGAAGTAGCTTCTCTTGGGATGTGGAACATGAGCTTGAAGATAAAAGAATAAAAGAATTTAAGTTTTGCATAGCTTACCCCCTAAATTGGTGAATGAGTTTGCGGATGAATCTCATGAGCCAATTTAAAAATTCATGCAAATGTAATATGGATGATATGAATGATGTAAAATTTGATACCCTTTTTACCCCAACAATGGGAAGGGGATTGTTGGAAAATGTAATATGATGCATTTATTTATGACCCAATAGATGAAGGGATGTGTGAAAATGTGCATCTATTTTTCCCCAACAGGTGAAGATATGTGTGAAAAATGTACGTCTATTTTTACCCCAACAGATGAAGAGATGTGTAAAAAATGTGCGTTTGTTTTTGCCCCAACAGATGAAGGGATTTTTTCCAAGGGAAGATACCATGATCATGTAATATGTATCCCCTTGTGGGAAAGTCAAAACCAAATGTAGCTTCCCCAAATTTTGGTGTGATTCGATGTTGTTGAAACACTTTACCTTCTGATGTCATTGATATGCAAATATGAGTATGCAAAGAAAAAGTAGTCACCCTCGGAGGGCCAACTAGTGATTGTCAGATATTTTCTAAGATTAGAACCAATCACCCTAGCTAAATCCAGTAACTATGATGACTGTCAAGAAAATTTGTAATGATGAAAGTTTATTTTCTCCATGTTTTAAGCCCCATGGACTAGGCCATCAATGACAGTGTTTGTGCAAATTACTCTTGACAAGGTTTCACTCAAAATGTGAAGTATCAAATATGATTGTGATCTCGAGCAAGGAGATAAGTGATGATGATCATGGACAAGTGTCCTTATGGTAGGCTATTCATATTACCGAATTGCATGGATGCAAATTATTGTAATCGCTATGTATACAGAATAACTCACTAGCTACATGGTTCACTTGAATATTGTTTAAACTTGGGAAAATATACAAATGATGATGTGAAATGATGATGTGATGATGTATGAATAATGAGAATGATGATAATCATTATTTTGTGGAGATTTGGATAATTTCAGGGTGCTTTTGTAACTTGTGTTTTTCATTTATAAAATGTGGTTGCAAATGAGAATTATGCTTCCAAATTAGTTGTAATCTTCACAAAATGTGATAAAATGATGAAATGAATGCATGGATGTAGTTTGGATTGATTTTGTGAAGGTAAGCCAGTGTTTTGTGCTAGTTTTATCTTTTGTCAATATTGACACCAAACGCCCATGGGTGCTTGCAGTCTGGAGAAATACCCGCAGGTACTTCAACGCACTAGGAAACGCCCATGGGTGTTCCAAGGCACCTAAAGCAACTATAAATAGCTTATTAGGTGAGATTGAAGCTCATTTGTATATTTGGGAGTTTGAGAAGCTCTATTTGAAGAGTGAGGGGAAGTGAGGAGAGGCGTTTGAAGTGCAGAAGCTATGGCAGTGGAGGGAGCTAGTGTGAAGGTTGGGGCTATGGTTGGAGCGTGGGCTGCTGAGGTAACACTATGCTTTTGTATTGTGCAAAATTTTTGTTGTTTTATTTTTAAACCAATATTTTGTGTTGTGCTACATCTTAGGATTTTTGAGGCTCATAACCAATTTTTGCCTTACATCCCCGAGATGAGCAAGGCGATTACGGATGAGGAGTGGGGGTTGTTGGAGGAGATGGGACTAGCAGAGATAGCCCAATTAGATGTGGTGAGGGCCGATGATGGGTATCCCTCAGCCTTGGCAGAGAGGTGGGATGTGAATAGAGGGACCTTTCAACTCCCCATGGGTGAGGTTACTATTACATTAGAGGATGTATATCACATCCTTAAGGTACCAATAGAAGGTATTCAGGTTGAGATCAGTATCAACCAAAATATGAAGATGATACAGATGTTTTGGGATGCATGGTAGGGGGTGAAGGTGGAGTGTGGGGGTATTCCTTATTTTTCCATGTACGTGGACAAGGAGTTGGACCCCCTTCATGCATTGGTTATGTTTGTGTTGGCCAACATCATGGCCCCGAACAACACTGGTAGGACATTCCCGTGGAATCTGATAGGATTAGTGAGTGACATGCTCATTGGGACGAAGGTATACACATGGGCTCCTGCCTTATTTGTGTAGGTGTACCGAGAGCTGTATGATGTGATGAGGTGAAGGAGGAAGGAATTGGGGTGTAGCCTACTATTGCAATGTTGGGCATGGGATAACTTTAGTGTTTCTTGATCAGAGGGTTTACCTATGGTAGGCTTGGATAGGGAGTAGCTCTACGCTAGGCGATGGGTGTTGGCTGAGGAGGTGCATTTGAGTCATCCAGTGAGGATGAGCCAGTGGTACTGGGAGTTGTGGGTTGGACTAACATTTTCCCAAGTGATATGGAGGCCATGGTGAGGCTACAAATGGATAGAGGATAGAGAGTACCTATAATGAGTACAACAAGCTCGATGGCTAGTTGGGAGGCATAGGAGTGAGGTGGAGTACTTCCAATTCTCATGAGTTCTCTGCTAGTTTGGGTTGAGGCAGGATATCTCTAATGAGTCATGCAGTATAGGATTCATCAAGAGGAGATCGAGCTACCTTACACAAATTTATGGAGGATGGTCTTAGAGTATTATGAGGAGATAGATCTCCCATATGTGGAGGATGGGGGGATGACCACAGAGTATGATGCATGGGTGCCTTCGATCTGATAGTTTAAGACATATAGCTAAGGGTGTAGCATAATAGGCTCTTGAGATAGATGGAGATATAGGAGATGGGGAGGATATGAAGGAGGTTCTAGATGTACCTCTAAGTTGGAACAAGGAGGATTGGGCACAGTTGGAGCAGTAGGTGGCAGAGTAGGATGCGAGGATCATGAGGCTCCAGGCAAAGCTAGAAAAGAGAGAGCATCAGCATAATGTCAACATATCATGCCTTTGATCTCGAAATAGATATATCAAGGCATTGGAGGATAGGTTGATGGAACATCATATTCCACTTCTTGATCCTCCAACCTCATTTGTGTTCATGGGTACAAGGCATAGCGAGTCTAGGCATAGCTCTAGGTCTAGGGCTCCTTCTAGGTCACAGGCTCCTGCTAGGTCATAGGGGTCCTCTTGGAGAGTATAGCTAGTGGTTGGATGCACTTTTGTATATGATCCTTGGTGTTCCATTGTATGTAGCCTTTTGATATTCATTTATACATACATACATATATATCTATATATACATATATATATACATAGCTTTTACCTTTTGTGTTATACTTTTGTGTGAATGCTTTTTGTGGAATGTATGTTTATGTTTATGATTAATGCATATGATATGTTATGGATGATTAATGCAAGGTGACATGTATGGATGATTAATGCAATATGGCATGTATGGATAATTAATGCAATATGGCATGTGCTAATGATAATTTATAGTTTAGATATTTTCTTGGCCATTTTGTTAGCATTATTGTTTAATCAGGGGCACCAAACTTGGTGGTGAATGGGATGAATGACTTATGAACTAACATGGATGTTGACATGGAAGAATAGGTGGATGTTGATATGGAAGAAGACATGGATGTTGATATGGAAAACTATCTGTTTTGCAGATACTCAAACATCCTAGTGGCACCAAACAAACCCACTAAAACTACCTAATCCTTATAGGACCAAATGTGTGTGCAGTGAATTCATTTACTGAATCAAAAGAATGGTAATAACCTGAGGCAATCAAGAACCAATGTGTGTGCAAGTGAGTTCATTAAATCATCTTAAGTAAATTGGGTAAACCTATTATGAATAAAACTAATAAGCTAGCTTGTCTGTATGAGCAATCAGAGGTCTATTTTAAGAGATACATGTCGCCATGCATGAGCATACTCCACTATCAGTCAAGCATATATAGCTCCAGTGGAGGATAAATCCATAGTCCATGACTTTTTTTTATCTTTTTAAGTTTTGGGGATGACTACCTAACCATTTGACTGGAAATGTAGTACGATCCTTACAACCTAATTGATCAGTGGTGTGTGATGTAAAAAAATTAGATTTTTTGTTAGGGATTTTTCCCTACTCTTTCTTTTATTTTTGGAATTGTGATAGTGGTGAAAACCACTATTTTTATGGACTATGTTGCATGATGGGACTAGCAAGGATGACCCTTTTCACTTCAAGGTTCATACCAAGTATGGTGTTATTCCTCTTTGACACAAGATGTTTTTAAGATGTGAAATTGTGTTTGGTTCAAGATGTTTTGGAGTCAATTCTTATAAAAATATTTTCTTAGTATGTATGTGTAATGGTCCTAAAAATAACATGACATGTATTCTGGAGGTTACTTAAAACACTAGGAGTGGCTAAGTGATCGAAAACACCTAGGAGTTTGTGAATGTGGATTGTGTTGATGTCAATTTTACTTGGTGGAATTGTGTGGAAGGTGCCCCTGATTAAGACAACATGACTTTTGTTGTACCAATTAAGACCTTGAACTTAATGAAGGATCCCCAATATGACATGTGAAATGTGGATGTAAATGCAATGTATGACATGCAGTTTTGTGAAATGCAACTTTGTGAAATGCAATATGAGATGTGGGTGAATGCATTGTTTTTGGAATGTGAATGCAAGTGAAATGCAATGTTATGAATGAAGTGTATGCCAATGTTTTTGTGTATTATCCATGTATATGTACATATATCAAATCATGCATAGAATGCTCTCAAGTGTATAACATTAAGTGGTTTGGGTTCTTCCTCTCCCTCTAGACTGGAAAGCCTATAAGTACCGTTACCCACTCTTTGTGTTACAATGTATGGACCTAACCAATTAGCCATAAATTTGTCATGAAGATATGGTAATGCATTGGTGTTTTGTTGGTTCTCTTTAAGTACAAGATCTCCTACTTGGAATTCACATAGATGGACTGTGGTATTGTAAGAACGTTTGAGGTGGTTTTGATAAACTCGTAAATTCTTTAAAGCATTGACGCCTCTCATCAAGAAGTGTGAGTTGGTCAAGACATGCTTGTCTAGTAGTGTTGTCATCTATGAATTCCTGCAAAGAAATTCACAAGGAAGGGATTCCAATCTCAAGAGGTATGATTGCTTCGGCTCCATAGACTAATGAAAATGGTGTTGCCCCTATAGGTGTGTGGATGCTTGTTAGATAAGCCCATAATACCAAGGGAATTTGTGTGTGCCAATATCTATGATTTTCTTTGACAAGTTTCTTGAGAATGGCAACTAAGGTCTTATTAGAAGCTTCAGCTTATCCATTTGCTTATGGGTAATAGGGGATCGAGAAACTATGTTGAATGCTATATTTCTCACAAAGTGCTCGAACATCCTTATTATTGAAAGAATTTCCATTGTCTAAAATGATTTTTGAGGTGATACCAAAATGATAAATGATATATGAAGTATAAACTCCACGATTCTAGGTCATGTCATACTAGTTAGAGGAATTACCTCAACCCACTTTGTGAAGTATTCAGTGGTTGTGATGATGAATGTATGTTGTCCTGAGGAAGGAGGTGAAATTTTTCCAATTAGATCTAGGCCCCATTGTGAAAAGGTCCAAATGCTTTGAATGGGTTGTAAGGCTTGTGATGGTACATGAGTTAAATTAGCATGTTCTTGACACTTCTTGCAATGTATAACATATGTGCAACAATCATGTTCCATTTGGGCCAATAATAACCCATGCATAAAATACACTTTACAATGGTAATTCCACTAAAATGACCACTACAAGTACCATCATGGGCTTCATCTATGGCTCTTTGAGCCTCACTAGTCTTGATACAACAAAGGAGGACTCCATCATAACCACATTTATACAAAAAGTCTCCCAAGAGAATGAAATGGGACACTTTTTGCTTGAAAGTGCATTTGGTAGTTTGAGACATATCAAATGAAAGTGTTCCAAACTTGAGAAAGGCTACTATTTCACTTGACCAAGGCTCATATGAATTTGACTACATATAGCAAAAATCCTTTTCATCTTTTGACTCAGTATAGGAAATTACAGATGTAGATACCATTGAAATGATAAGTGGTTGTATCTCTCCAAAGGAACCTTTTGTAATTAATGATCCAAGGGAGGCCATCACATCTATAAATCTATTAGTCAAACGTGGAAAGCTATTGATTTCATATCAATCAAACTTAAAGAGGAATTTCATTGCTACCTCATGATAAAGCTTAATGATAGGTTCTTTGCATTGGTATTCACCATTTATTTGTTTGAAAACAAGTTGAGAATCACCAAAAATCCAAATATTCTTAATACTCATAGCTATAGTTGATTTAAGACCTAGGATTAAGGCTTCATACCCTGAGGTATTGTTTGTGCATTGGAAGTCAAGTTTGAATGACAAGGAGATAGGTACCCCCTATGGTGTGTGAAATACAACTCTAGCACCTTGACCTTTCATGTACTTAGAGCCATCAAATAATAGTGTGATATCGACGTCTTCCTCTCAAAGGTGAGATTATGGATAACCAAACTAGGGTAAAGACCAGGCTTGTCTTTGTATGATCATGCAAATATACCCTTTTTCCTCTTGAGGAGAGCAATTAATTATTCTTGTTCATTGGGTGATAAAATTTTCCAAGCTTGACAATTTGGGGATTGTATTTGTCTAAACTAAGGTCCACATCAATAGTATCTTCAATAGACATATGGGAATCTTCCTCAATTTGATGGATGTAAGGATAAGATGAATGTCACCAAAATCTTTTGGTTTATCCTAATATATTTCTGCCTAGAAAACCTTGGGATCCAAAGGTGAAGGTGAAGGTGGAGGGGATGAAGGAATGTAGTTGGCAGGAGCCCTTAACAATTCCTTGGATTAGACAAATTCAAAAAAGGTTGGAAGTAAGGAAATTTGATCCATATCAATAAGGTTTATGTAAATAGGAATTGGTTTAGCTGGATCGTATGGATTACGGAGCAAGATGAATAAATTAACAGGATTCATGTTGACTTATGGATAATATGGACAAGGTTGGATGAAATGGATGGAACCTAAAAATCGGTGCTAGGAGCTTGTTTAACCTAGACAGCAGCAATCAACACAAAATACATTTTATTAAATGATATGTACATGCAATGCAAAGAAAGCAAACATGTTTTTGTTGATTTTTTGATTGATTTTTTATTTTTTATTTTTTTGTAGTGGTGAAAACCATTGTTTTGAGCTATGTACATATGTTACAAATTGGCTTATGGAATGGCTTAATGGAATGGAGGTGGTGGTTCATCGGTAGGGGTAGCTCACTCTTGTGGAATAAGCAAGTGAACGATGGGATCATGGATGAGGAACATGTTGAGATAAAATTCATATTGTTTGGAATGGGGAATGATGGGGTTCGATTCTTCTTCAAATTCATCTAAAATTGTCGACATAAGTTTGAATTATTCATAGATATCATCGTCAAAATTATCAATATGGAGGGATTCTTCTCATAAATTGAGATTAAGTCTTTGGAAGGCTTGTTCAAGAGAAGATATGGTGTAAATTGGGTGATAACCTAGACCTGAATGGTCGTGAACCTCTTTATATGGAACATTGATAGGTTGATGCACTCCTTGTTCATGCAATACTAGGCCACAGTCTTGTCGATTAACATTGTGGAAATATCAAGATGGAAATATTTTCATATTTGGAATGTTGGCAAGTTTTGGTTATTTGGGTTCCTCTATAGGTGTTGGACTTGATGAAGAATCAATCCCCCCATATACAAAATTTATGCTATTTGGAACTGAACCCATGTTATACACTACTCCTATGTCCAAATGTGGATCACGTGGGTGATCAAAATCCTTAGCCTTAGGAATGGTGAGGGGTGTGATGGTGATTTCTTAGACCAGGTATTCATCAATACCAAGATTAATGAGGTGGACCTCGACTTGGGATGACATGGAAGGGTTATGGTCAAGTGATGGCTCAGGGAATGGTGAAGATGAAGGTATCTCACAATCCATCAATTCGACTTATGAAATATTGGTGATGACAATGGATTGGCTTGGAAAGATTGCAGAATGGATGATGATGAAGAAGTGGATGGTAATAATGTTGATGATGTGGACTGACTGTAACTACATGTGCATGTAGTAATTGATGACGATTATGAGGATGTGGAAACCTGATGAGGGTTGGTGATAGGGAGCTCTTCTAGAATGGGATCCTTTGGTTAAGATATTTGTGAAGTGGTGGATGTATTGGATAATTGGTTGGTTGATGGATTGGCTAATTGTGAAAGGAAAAGGTGAGTGGAAGGAAGCATGGACTCATAAGGATTTGAAATAAAATTACAATACTTAAATGACTCGATGTTCATCGGTATGCAATGTACCTATCCCTCATGAACATATTTTAAACATTGATGTAGTATTTAAGGGACACATATCATTTCTTTCACCCAAGGTCTTCCAAGGAGTACATTGTACACCATGGATCCTTCCAAGATGTGGAACATTGTGTGTAGCATTTTAATCCCTACTTCGATGGGCAAAAAAATAGTGTCAAATATGGAACAAAAAACATTGTTAAATGCTTTGAGAGTGAATGATAACTTAGTAATGTGAGATGGAGGAAGTTTCAAATGATGAAGAGTGGATGTGGTGATGATGTTGATAGAGGAACCGATATCAATTAGGACTATTTTAAAAGGCTTCTTGTCAATTAGAGCCATGATACGCAATGGAGGGTCTATGTATTTTGATGATATTGGTTTAATCTCAAAGTCATAGAATGTTATGGAAGGCTCCATGCATTTTTGGATGCTCCCCACAAATTTTTTGAAGGCATTAGGATCTTGTGATTGCAATTCGATGGATTTCAGAATATCCATTTGATGAGTGTCGTTGAGTTTCATCATTTAATCTCAATGATTTATCAATCTGGGGTGGTGTCCAAGGTTGTCTATGATAGAAAGTTAGGGCAGAGTACAATTCAGGCATTCAGATTTCAAGCATTTATTGGTGAAGCGATTTTGTTTTAGCCTTTTGGTGTCACACTAAACCTAGTCCGAAGAATGGAAACTGAAATAAATTACAAGAATTGAAAACTAATTCTAAGTTGCAAGAATTGAAATCTAACTACAATTGCATGAATTGAAATTGCTAAATTAAAATCTAATCTAATTTTGTAGAATTGAAATTGTTGAAATGAAATCCTAAGTTACTTTTGCAGAATTGAAATTGCTGAAATGAAATCCTAAGTTACATTTGCAGAATTGAAATCTAGTTACTTTTGCATAATTGAAATTATGCTTGTAAATGAAACTTATTCTAAAAACACCTGTCAATGCCCTGTCACAAAAGGTCGTCAAGCTTCTGCTACAGGAATTGACAGCAAAATGAAATCTACTGAAAATGGAAAGTTGCTAAAGCAAGGAAAAAATGGAAAGCAAAGTAAAAATGCTTAATATAATTTTTTAGTTGACATACACACAAATTCTATACACAAACATAATAGAAAACATAAATCACATAATACAAAATAAAAATAAAAAAATGAAATCTGGCAAGCAATCTATTAATTCTACTGTAGCAAAATTACAGATTAAAACCTGCCATAAAATCCCTCCTTCTAGATCTGAAAGTGGGCCCATACTTCCTAATATAGAAGGAGGTGAAAACCACTCCTTAACTAATTAACACTCAGAACAGAAAATGATAAAATAGCTGCACTTTTATTGATGACAAAACATGCTGAAAACTGTTATAGAAAATTACTGTACAATCCTAATTGTTGCAATTGAAAACTCTCCTCTATTATAATTCCTAACTGGATCAACCAAGGAGGGATATATGTTATTTATATAAATATTTACAACATATCCCATGCTCAAATCAGCCTATGTGCTGCTTTACAGTGATTTGCCAATAATTCTAGATCTGAAATAAATGCAAATCTGGACGAGTTTGTGTTGCGGTAGTAGTCATTGGCCCTTAGAAAGCATCTTCAGTGGTGGAAGAACATGGGAGGAGTCTAGAAATATCTCACACATCATTCTCCACTTCAGAATATGCCATTCCTATCTTGCAAACAACTTTCTATTATGCTGCAATTTTTCTAAGTTTATCCTAGAAGAGGATCAAAATTGATCTTTTCCATGAATGGTGGCTTTGGACGGCAAGGACGGCAAAATCAGATGGGAGATGTTTTACCTTAACTTTATCAACCTTATTATCCCATTTTCCACCGCCAAAAGTCAGTCAATAAGTCAAAAATTACATTCAATTTTCATTTCGAAGATAAGTGGCTCATTCTGAAGATACTGCAATTCTCATTCCGAAGACATTGTGTTCATTTCGAAGACACTGTGTTCATTCCGAAGATCTTTAGAATGACCAACTATATTGACTCCAAATGGTTTTGGTTGCATTTCTAAGGTGTATTAGCCCTCAGTATCAGATTACAATAGTCTTCATTCTTCCTTGGATGTGAATTTCATGCCTTGCCATTCATTGGTAGCTTGCTAGAATTTACATGGTAAATTACTGCATTTTCCAGTTCTGCTGCATAGTTGTCAAATATTAGCATTTTTTGCAAATTCAAAAAAATTAAAACATGGAAAAATTATTCAAATATCAACATGAAGGAGTACATCAAGTTGCTACTGAATTTATACACTTCATTCACCAAGTAACCATGTTGAAATGGTGCAACAATACTGCACAATTGTCCACCTTTCTCGTTATACCTCGTTGCTGCCTATTTAGACCATGTGGGAATGCTTCTAAATAGGTCAGATGTCTTTTGTAGCCCTTCTGAACTCATTCCATCCATATCCTCATGCTTTTCTTGACAACTTCAAGGTGTTCCTATAAAGTGACGACTTGCTGATTTTTATATGGCTGTTTTTTCCAGATTTTCAGATTTATGACAGTCCTAAACTTTTGTCTTCAATGTGGATTTGAAACAAGTTGAAGGGCAGGAAAACATTAAAAAACCTTTGATAATTTAATAGATATCAGCATACCACATTTTGTTAATTGAAATGCATGTTCTTACTTGCTACTTAATCAAGCAAAATCAGTCACAAAATGCTAAAAATAGTCAAAAACAGAGATATAGTATTCCTAACATAAAATCATGTAAACACTTAACAAATAGTATATTTTAGTCAACTATTTGGCAATTAACTTATCATATGGTAGTCAAACATTGTGCAATAATGAGGCATTTTTGGGCCTCATCACCATTAATGTCTCATGATGTGGAGGAAATTTTTGTATTATCTCATAGATCGACAATTTAGTGAAAATCATTTTCAAACTTGTAGTTAACTGGCTACTCAATGAGATGACTGGTCAATGTGGATGATTGATGGGTGTATTTGGTGGATTCTATTGGCTAGGGATATATATAGGTGATGAAGTATTAGGGGAAACTTGGATGGGTAGTGATGTAGAATGTTGTGACACACTTTCTTGAGGTGATTACATTTTTTTATTATTCCTTTGACCTCTAGTGACCACATGAATGGACCCCACAAACCCTTGGTATTGTTGAATGTGATTGAATTGGCTAGGAGGCATTTTAGTGTTATATCCCTCTATATTTAGTTGAACTTCCTCATGATGAGGAAGTGGTTTTTGAAATATACCAAGGTTTTGGTTTTGTTGAGTGAGAGGATTATCAAGTTTGATCATCCCTAAGTCAATAAGGTCTTGGACTACATCTTTAAGAACATGGTAGTTATTGATGTCATGCCCATATTGCCTATGATAAGGAAAAAATATATGTTCCTGATAATTTTTACCACGTCTAGTAGGATCATCCGGTCTAATGTTAGACAAATCAAGTTTATTTGTCTCATACAATCTTCTAAAAATGGAAGCATATGACTTGGCTAATGGGGTGTATTGGCAATTTTGTCAGAAAGACTCATTGAGGATGGTTTTCCACAACTAGAACTGTATTCTGAACTATTGGGGCTTGTGTCGTTGAGGGGACCGCATGATATGAAATTTATTGCAGTGTTTGTTTCATAGGCTATTGTTGAGCCATTACCGGCTGACTCATGACCACTTGATTGACTTGATTGGATTGGATGGTTGGGGTATCTTGTGTTGATTTTTGTTGGCTTGAATATTTGTTTTTGTATTGGCCCTTGTTTTGCCATTCTTTATTTTTAGGCTTTAAATATGACTTCTTGGATTTTGATCTCCCTAATGACACTATCCTGAGCTAAAGCTTCTTCAAATGATTGATAATTTCTTAATTGAAGAATCTAAGAGATATGTTTTAAGCAACTCTTGGTAAATAACTTAATTAGCTCATCCATTGATAGGGTGAATGGCAATTTAGTGATGATAACCCTCCAATGGTTTCTAAAATCATAGATAGACTCATCATCATGTTGTCTTAAAGCATAGATATCAGATAATGAGATCTTCTTGTTAATATTTAGGATGAAATTATCAAAGAATTGATCAATTAATTTCTCAAAGTATAAATACTATGACTTGGCAATTAATTGTACCATTCCATGGAATCCCCTCCTAATGTTTGAGGAAAATTTTGAAGCATGAGAGCATTATCATCTTGAATTCTAAAGCATGCATGAACAAAGGTGCTCACATATTCTTTGGGATCCTTAGTTCCCTTAAATTTTTTAAAATTGGGTACCGTAAAGTCTATCGAATATGGTGGTGATGGTATCAAAGAATGAATTGGTTGATTGATCAATTGGCATAAGGTTGGTTTCTGGTTTGAAAAAATAGGAGTAAATTGCATCAATTGATCTATCTATTTTTGCATGGCCTTAATTTGAGGGTCTTCCTCAAGAATGTGAAAGCCTTGAATTACCTGATGATTTTGTGATGGCATGGAGAAATATTGCGAAGTGATCAAATGATGAGGAGATTGGTACTGATGACTAGGCAAATTGGATGAGATATGGTGAATGGGGGATTGTTGATGAAAATATGAAGAATTATGGAATGATGTTGATTGATGAAGATTATGGCTAGGATGGCTAATGGGAATAGGATGGGTGATGGTATGGCTTAATGGGATAACAGGAATAGAAACCACAGAAGATTATGGTGCCCATGATGGACCCTGGTTGATAAGGACAGTCTAAGTAGAGTTATATAAGGGTTTAGGGTTTGTAGGTACTTGCTATTGAGCATTTTTATGTTGTCTAAGAAATTTGTTTAGGTGTTCCCATGCCTCACTAATATCTCTATCAGAGGCTAAGGGTATGGAGGTAGATGGTATGGAAGATGTGGCTTGGGGACAAGTTACACCAGGTATGACAACTTGTGAAGCAACATTTACATGTGCTTCATACAAGGTATTGGTGTAAGCGAAAGTATATGAGGTGCTAGGAGCACATGAAGGTTGGGAAATGGACACATGGAATGAAGGTGTAACTAATACCTCAAAAATAAGGTTAGTATACACCTAGGTAAAGGTGGATGGGGATTGGAAATAAATAGGTTCTTATTGTAAAGTAGAATCTTATCTATGTGAATTGGGAATGGACTCTAAGACATAACTAGAAGACTTCATGAAATCTTCTACTCTTTCCATGCCTATATGGATAATGTGATTGTCTATGGTAGGGGAGGTTGAATTCTCTTAGGTCATGGCTATATGATAGGCTATGGATGGTAAGGAATGTGAGGAACGTACAGTATTTAGGTTACATAATATCCTGCTAAAGGGATTGCAGTCTATCCCAAGAAAATAGAAGCAATTATTGATTGGTCTGCACCTACAAACGTAATAGAAGTGTAAATTTTTATGGGAATTGTAGGCTATTATAGGTGATTTTTTAGAGGATTCTCAAGAATTTCTCAACCTATTACTAATATTCAAAGGAAATGAAAGGTTTTTATATGGACAAAATAGTGTGAAGAAGCCTTCTAATCCTGAAAGAGAGGTTGATGTTAGAAACCTAATTCCTAAATATTGGAAATTAGTGTAGAAAAATAGAAATAGAATTGTGTCACATTCAAGGAATCTACCACAGAAGTGGTGGGGAAGGTTCCATTAAGTTATCTTGACTTATAACTTTCTTTTGGTTTCTAGTTAATACCATAAGCAAATAAATCAAAATACAAATTAAACTACCAAATGTAACACAAAATTGAAATATTTTAAGGAGCAAAAAGAAAATAAAAAACCAGTGCTAAGTTTCAACCAGTGTGTCTTACCTTGTTCATTGATTATCTCCTTTTTAATGTGTATTCATTTTATGTGTCAGTGTTGTGTATTTTGATGTTCTAATATTACTTAATAAAACAAAGGTAAAAAAACTATGGTGAAGATAGGACAACGAGATTCTTGTTGGTGATGAAATCCAACAAGTTTTCTTAGGGGTGTCCTATGGTTTCTATGGTCATATATTGGTGGATGGATATGAATGCCACTGTCACCGAATCTCAAGTAGTGGTTGGTGATGAAATCCAACCACTACTATTTTGAGTGAAATGTGTTGTGTGTGAATTCTTTTTAAATTTTCTATTTATTAATGTGTACAAACAATGTTAGAAACAACTAATTTCATAAATCTAAATTAGAAGCCAACAAGAGAATGCCAATTTCTCCAAAGGGTGTGAAGTACACCGCTTAAGACCCCTGTCAAAGACAATCGGAGGGTTCATCCACCCCTCTGCCTGGAATCACCCAATGGTAAAAATATTTTGGGAACCCTAATGATGTTCATACTTAGATAAACAAAATAAGGTGCTTCTAACCCTAAAATATAATACTATGTTATGCAATTTCTCAATTCAGATGCAAACAAAATGTAGCATTTTGTATTTGTGAATACATTAAAAATAGAAACCCTAATTAGAATGTGTGAATGGATGCAAGCCTAAAATGAAAACTAGAATGATTTATTTTCCATATTACTTAATGATTGTTAATTTTATGCTTAGAATCTGAAAAATATAGCAAAGAACCCAAAATACATAAAAATAAAAACTTGGATTTTAGATAGCATACTTACTGGACAACCTACATATTTGTTCTAAATCACTATAAAACATGAGTAGGCATTCCTGAAATGCACCTGGGTGTTTCTATATGACCTCTGAGAACCGCTGGGTGTTTTGCGTTCTTTCTACAATTTTTACGAACTTTCAAAAACCCTAGATCCAGCGAAAGATGTGTGATTCATGCTTCTAAAAATCTACAAAATAGGACAACAAATAGCAAGTTAGAATTCAATATAAATCATAACATGAAACCCTTAGGATGTCCCACTGTGATTACCATTTGTAGATAAAAAAAACATGACACCAAGAAATGCTAAATAAATAGAATTCAAATAACCATATTTATTGCACAACAAATGAGATTTATATTAAATGAGGGGGAGCCTAAAAACTCCGTTGTTATGATAATGGATTTAAGAATACCTTGTGATACAATTTTTTACATATATTTCTAGGGTTCTCCAAAACCCTAGCTACAAAAAATTATGGTGTCTTCGGTTGCGTTTTGCTCCCAACAGGTGTGAGTGGGCTTCTGTGTATCCGATGTCAAACCACTCTAGCTTAAACAGTTATCCAATGCTAATGAATCTCTAGATCTGCACATAGAAGATGAACAAAGAGAATTAGTAATAACTGAGAGGGCTCCACTGTGTGAGACCCTCAGACATTAATAAAACCTTAACTATCATGTAACACTACTGCAAGCAAATAAGAAAATATTGAAATTAACAAAATAAAGACTGATTTACCTTGTTCCTTATTGGTTGTCTTTCGATAACTAGATCTATTGTAGGTCGATGGTGAAGGTGTAACCTAGCATTGCTCAAAGGCTAGGGGGATTTCAAAAGGGCTTACATAAAATGCTCACGGGTGCCTGATAGTTGTAGGAAATGCCTGTGGGTGCTTGGGCCTGATAGGGAAGCACCCAAAGGCGCTTAGTGTTGAAAAAAAGTGCTCATAAGTGCTTAGCGAATGAGGGAGGATTCTACAAAAGCAGATCCGATGAAGGCACGATATGTGGTGATGGTGATGGCAAGCAAGGGAGTGGGGTTAGGACACAAAGTTTGGGTTGGAAACTTAAGGAATCCAACAAATCAGAGATTTAGGAACTCAAGAACTCAAGATCTCAAGAAATTTGAAAACTCAATAAAAGACTCAAGGGTTGAGCCATACAAATGGCTCCTATTTATAATCCAACCTAGGGCATGCTAGGGTTTCAACGACACTAATCATGTGGTTGAGATTAAAGCATATCTAAGGGTGGATATTAAATTTAGGGTGTGGCATGGATTAATGTGAATGGACAGATGAGATTAAGTGCAAATAGATGGTTGGGATTGATTGATTTATATAAATATATATTCATTAAGTATACATATAAATATAATATATAAAATATTATTATTTAAATATATAATAAATATATAAAAAATAATAAGCAAAAATGGTGGGAAAACTAGGATGGAGGGCAAATGACTGTTTTGGTGGTGGAGATGGCAAAAAGGCATCGATGGAGGACAAGTGGCTAGATTTTGGTGTCTATAATTATTTTAATCAATAATATGTCATATTGATATTTATCAAGATCTATAATTTTATACTCAAACTGTATTTATATACCATATTAACAATCCATTAAATTAGTTAGAGATAATTTATTCATTATTTAATGGTGTTTCTTTCAATTTTCTTGATTTATTTGGATAATTTTCTATTCTTATTTTCATATTGTATAATTCTAAGGTGTGAGTCTTCATTGCTCAATTGAGCACTTCTCTCAAAACTTGGTGGTGATTGAGTGTTTGTATTTACTTTTTCATTTCATCAGTTTGATAACTTTTTATAATAATATATGTTTTCCATCTAAAGCCTCAAGTGATGCTTCATCAACATCTATGCTTAAATAGAAGCATTAGGTAGTCAATGTGACCTTTTTGTCTTTCCTTAAAAGATCTTAATGGAGATTTAATCTCTAAAAGTATATTTTCCATCATTGAATATGTTTGGACAATCTCAATGTATTAAATTTTATTTTTAGAAAAATCCACTCATACTATAGAATTTTATTTCCCTTTTTGGTTTATAACATAACTCAAAGTGCATTGTATGTTTCTATAAACTAGTATACCAGATTATAATTAGAAAGTATTATTCCTTCTTTTCATATAATCATAATTTTTATGTTTCATCAAAAAAATATTTTTTTTTCTATAGAAAAAAGGGTTGTACTCGAGTCCCCCACCCTTGACAAATCACAAATCTCTCATTTAGAGCTTGAGAATCTGATATTTTATAAATAGATTCAATTCTCATCTAAACTTAGACACTATAGCTAGATACCTACATTTTTTTCATTAAAGTCTAAATTCTTGATATTCTTTTTTTGGATCTTCTTCAATTTTATTTGTAAATATAAATATTTAGCATCCTTCTTCTTGTCATTTTCCTATAGTGAAAAAAAAAAATAAGGTTAAAAAACCCTCTAGAGTGAAAATTATATAAGTCATTTATTCATATATAAACTAGAAAAATAAAATTCCTTTATTGGCTTTCTACCCAAAAATCCTACGAGTCACTTTTACATATATATATAAACCCAAGAAATTCATAAAAAGGACATCCTCCTCCTTCATAAAACATGTTGAGTCACTTTTCCAAATATATAAATGAGAGTTTTTTACATCCATTTAAACATTTGACTCACAAAATCATGATTCACTTGTACATATATATGCAACAAAAAATAAAAGACCTAAAAAGACTTTTAGAGTGAAAATCTATTAAGTCATTTTGCTATATATATGAACCAAAAAAATGTTGATTGTGGAGCCTGATTAATTCGGAGGTCTTTGTTTCAACTGCACCTGGACCCACTATACAAAAGAGGGGGGGTGTAGGGGGGCATTAGCCCCCCCTACTACTATCATTGAAGCCAAAGATAAATGGTTTTTCCTCTATATAAATCTGGACCATTTGTTATTAGGTCACATATCGAACACTAGATTTTAGGTAGGTTTTTTACCCTAAAATTGTAATGCACTTTTATAAGAGGATGTTGTATGGTGACTAAAATGTAATGTTTGGTGTGTGGTTGTGTACAAAGGGGTTTTCTGGATGGAATATAAGGCTTGGTTATTTTCTTTGTGGACGTAGCCCACATTGGGTGAACCACATAAATTTGTGTCTATTGTGTATTGCATTATTTTCTTCTATGTTTTATTTCCACATTTTATTACTCGAATTTATGCTTTAATCCTAACAAAAAATAGTATTTCAAGCTCATAGAGAGGAAGATAAAATCAAGTCACTGAAAAACTAAAGCAACCTTCACAATAACAAAACTCCACCTCTATTGTTTATGCACTACATCTTAGTAGAATAATATTTTCAAAACTTTGCATTATCATAGACTATTTTACCAAATCTAGAATATTAGTTTCCTTCCTGAAGCATAAGTGCAACCACAAGAACTTTAATAAATAGTTTATCAATCTCAAAAAGTTGAAAGTTCCAATCCATACTCCGTCCCATAATCCAACCAACAACCAACAACTCAAATAATCCATTCATCCATGATGTTTATTTGATGGCATCTTCTTTTGCTTCAACATACAAAACTTCTACTAGCTTCACAAAATTAGAGTTTGTTATAACAAATGTAAACTGTAAGTTTTCTCCAATGCATTGGTCTATAGATGGATCCCCTAAAATATTTTAGCCCTCTAGAACATTATTTTTAAATTGCTCCTTTTAGATTTTCCTTGTCAGTCATAGCTAAACTTACTACTTTCTCTAACCATAGAAAAGAGAATTTAACTTCATGATCCTCTATTAAAACCCCTCTAATGCTAGCCTATCTGTAAAAGTTTTCCCTTCCTTTAAGTATGTGTAAACCTTATTTCTTCAAACTCTATAGCAAGGTCTTGTATTTCCACAATGATCTCTTGTATGTATGGAGCCTTTGCTTTCCTAAAAAATACAATTATTATTATTAGTGAATTGCCCTCCATCCATACTCTATTCCATTTTATTTGTCTATATATTTTTAATCCTTCCAAATTTCCCCAAGCTTTAGCTCATTATTTTTTTTAAATCCACTATTGAAAGCATAATATGAAAAAATTTACCCCTATAATTTCTTATTATTCCTCCTCCTCTTGTTGGTCGTGTATTTCCATTAGATGCTCCATAAAAATTCAATTTGACCAACTCTACTTCCATTGGTTTCCACTTTATATTATTTTCCTTTCTTTTATTTCTCTTATAACCAACATCATAATTCTATTTGATGACTTGACTCCAACTATCAAGGCTATCTACTTTAATATTAGGTATTGGGTAAGTTTATAGGGATGGTTTGGACTCCTTTATGGTTAAACAAATCTTCCTTTTTGTTACCTCTAAATTTATTATATTTTCTTTAAATATTTTGCTATTCCTTTCCATATATAGAGTCCAAAGTATTTTATCTTACAATGTATCCTAGATTATCTGTAAAGTGCTTGGTCATTGCTTTAACCATTTTTTGATTCTTCCATTCATCATCATGTATTTACCAAACATATTAAGAATACATTGCCATAGTTACCAAACTATTGAGAAATGTCCCAAGAGATGGTTTGTACTCTCCTCTTCCTTTTTACATAGAACACATTATGAGAGGCCATGAAAACCCCTTTTCATTAGGTTATCCCAAGATAATATTTTCCTATGACCTACTAGCTATACAAATATTTTGACTTTTGGAATGCTCAGGCTATCCCAAATATCTCTCCATATTCTTGCGATATTTCTATTTTGTTGGTGTTTTACATTATATCCATTTCTTGTTATATATTTTCCTAAGCTATTCAACTCCCAAATTAGCTTATCCTCGGCTCCCCTAAAAATAATCACTATTGTTATATTTATGCTCAACTTTCTCCTAGAAACAATGTTTGGTATACTTGTAAAAAATATTCTTTCCATTTGTATTTTCCTTCTCATTCCCAAATATCTCTCCATATTCTTGCAATATTCCTATTTTGTTGGTGCTTTACATTATATTCACTTATTTATATATATTTTTCTAAGCTAGCTTATCCTTGGCTCCCCTCAAAATAATCATTATTGTTATTTTTCTACTCAACTTCCCATTAGCAACAATGTATGGTATACTTATAATTAAATATTCTTTTCATTTATATCTTCCTTCTTGATGCTTGTACATAATTTGTGAAACCCTATCACCATATTTATCTTGAAGTAATATCATCCATGGTTCTAAATTAGATCTATATTGAGTGTTTTTTATCACATCAAGTATGCATCCAAATAGAAGTTTTTCTCTACTACCCACCATCCATCATATACCTTTAATCACTAGATAAATTAATTTTTTTTAACCGTTCCATAGTGTAGAACCATTTTTTAGTGAGAATGTAGTAAATATTAAGCTTGGGTCATTGGGCTCAATGTACTTAGAAGAATTATTGCCATTGTCTTTGACTCTCTTTATACAATCTCCACATTATTTTATCCTTAATGCTAATTTTGCATCTTAATAACTCTTAAACTGATACCTCCCCCATTTTTATCATCACACACCTTGTTTCATTTCACCAAAGGAAATTTCCTCTTATCATGTAATCCTCACCAGAAAAATGATCGCATAATATAGATTAACCTTTTTTCTACTAATTTTGATATAATGTACAAGGACATATAATATGTTGGAATGGTCTATAAGACTAATTTAATTAGTTTTATTCATCCAACTAATGATAACTATGGTGAATTTTTACGACACATGAAGGGAGGTTTCCCCTTATAAAAATTTGACAAAAAGCTAGTCTCAATAAAGCAAAGAATCAAATCAACTAAAACTAGAAGGGAAAATACCTAAGCATGCCCATGATTTTAAAGTGTCCAATAAACATGGTTTAGCAGCATTAACTAAAACTTTGAAAAAGAGCTAATAAAAATTTGGGCATAAAAGAGCATGGACTTGAATAGGGAGTAAGCAAATTTAAAAAAAAATAGAACTTTGGGTAAAGTTTAAAATATGATCACATGCAAAACATTGCTAATCAAAATTACGATCAATAGCAAATAAAAGACTATGTGCAAAAGAGTGATAACTAGATTTTTAGAAATTCATCTTCCATGATGAGGAATCACCAAATCCACCTTCACTACTCAGGCACAATATTCCAAGGAGGCATTTGACGCATTAAAGACAACAACGTAGGAACTACCATGGAACAACTCAAACCTCAAGCATTAATTGGAGAAAGCTTCCACATTTAATCTTTGGGTATCCCTAGGAATGGTAGTTGGCATACGTGACAAAGACTTCAAATCCAAAGGCCTAGGACCCTTTAGCATTAATGGCTCCATATCTAGAGACTCCATTGATTAATGTAAACGGATCCCTGGTATGAATTCAAATGGGAATTTTAAATATTTGGTGTAGTCTTGGGAGGGAAAATCTCTCTAATTTTATCTATAAATAATAGTTTCTTTCTCATTTAGAAGAATTGGAAATTTGTCTAAGAAGTGTCTAATATTTTACCCCATGTGCAATTTTCCTTTGCTTTTCTCTTATGTATCAGTCTGGACTCGAAACCTAGGTCAATTTATTAATATCTTTTAAGCCCCCTTAGCCTAGCATATTTGTAAGAATTTATGATATATATGAAGTTGTGACCAATTCCTGTCTATCCTGGTTCTTATGTATATTATGTGTGTATAAATGCTTATGTTAGATCAAGAAAGTGTTCACCTTATAGCTATTTATGAGTGTTTTAAAGTGTTTATTCATCCCACTGATGAATAGAGAATCTCATATCTTGGCACATTGCCTTGTGTAGCTTAAGACTTTTTAATTTATTTATTTTCTTGTTATTTTTCTCTTCCCTTTTCATTTGAAGAATGCAGGTGGATAGGAGTAGTTTTAGTAGGTAAGAATTGAAGATCACATCCTAAAAGGAGTTGATATCAAAAATATTGGAGGTCATCCTCTAACCCATATCCCATGCTCTCTAGACTTCTATCTATGTTCCTCTATGTGAGGCATGAGTGTTGGGTGCATCCGACCACTGTAACAAATGATCGTGACATTTAGAGATGGTAATAATTTAATGACATGCTTGATGGGATAAATCTAATCGATTCATCACATGGATTGAGTTTGATATTAAGAATACAATTAAATTCTCAGTTTATTTTCTTATTGAAGCATTTCAATTTTTACCTTGTAACTCCACTAAAGAAGAATACTTAGAAGCAACTATATAAATGATATTGGACTAGGATTTTGATAAAAATATTAGTCTATCTACTTGTTGAATCACCTTCAACATTCATCTAGCAACTTCACTTAAATAAAAGGGTCCAAAATTTTATGAGCACAAGACTTGCTTCTAGGTCCTTTACAGTTGTAAATCCTCAAGCACTAGTGCAGTCCCTCAGCCCAATTTCAAGAAGAAGGAAAGCTCAAAACTAGAATATGGATGCACAAAAAAATCAACCCATGAGAATATTTTTAGTTTAGAATGATAAAGTTTCCTTTATTCCACCTGTTACCCTACTACTTGGTATCCAATCCCAATTCAGCTTTGAATTCATTGCCCTATTTACCGAGGAATATACAACTACACTAATAGAGCATCTACACCACATGGTGATCTTATGCACAATATATAACATTGATGAATAGAATATGATCCTCATGTTGTTGGATGTATCTTTCAAAGGTAAGGTGTGAGAATGGTATATCTCGCTTGCTTCACATTCAATCAAGATCTAGGATCAACTTGTTGATCTACTGTAGATAGATTCAGGGAAAAGGTTGATGGAATATCTCTTTGAGAGTAGTTGACAACCATCAAAAGAGCATCCATGGAAATAGTAGATGACTTCAACACCTATTTTCATAGAAACTTTTAATTCATTCATTGAGGTAAGAGCCTATTTAATACATGTTTTAGTGTTACAAACTGAAATATTGATACTCCTAATTTAGGAGATTATTACATGCAATAAATATTAAAATAATCTTCCAACTAATAATGCATGATCTAGGCCAAGGTGTAGACCAATTGGTTCATCCAAACCCCATAAGGGGGCGGAGGTCCAAGGTTCAAATCTCGGGCCTCGCTAGATTGAACGCTTGTCCCTTTCCTGGTGCTTTCAGCGGCGTAAAAGGTTTAAAATGATTGTGGCATGGTGGTTATAGGGGCGGACTGCACAAAGATCTGTGTGTTGGCTTATGGGGTAGACAGCGCAGAATACTATGGCGGCCATAAAAGCTGGACAGCCTACCCAGATTCGTTGTGGCTACCGATTCCACTATGTAAATTTAAAAAATAAATAAAAATAAATAAAAAATGCATGATCTAATAATAATATAATAAATATCCTAACATCCCCAGCTTATTACATTATTTGGGTTAGTAAATATTATGACCCATCCTTAATTTAGAGGAGTCTAGGCTCTTGATCTTGGCTCTGGATCTTAGCTCTAGCTCTTGACTTTGGCTCTTAGCCCCAACTCTTGCTCTCACTCTTGGCTCTGGCTACTTTGTATTTTCCTCTGGGTCAATCATCAGTTCATCCTCTGGGTCTTCCACTGGCTCTACCTCTGGGTTGGCCATCAGTCTATCCTCTAGGTCAACCACTATCTTTACCTCTGGGTTTTCCACTAGCTATCTATTTATAAGAATCAATGGCTATATGCTTACCATTCTTAGTGATAAAACACCTCTAGTGGCCATTCTCAACTCTAAAATCAACCTTCATATTTTTCTTTAGTAGTTGGGGCACAAACAACAAGTTGTTGGTTAGTCTTTAGGACATAAAGAACCTGTTTCATGGTGCATTTTCCATCTGTAAGTTGAACCAAAACATCACCTACTCCTTTGATTTTGTAGGTTTTATCATCTATGATGGTAACCGGTTTCTCTTCTTTAGATTTGAAGGTATAAAACCAGTCTTTATCCCCTATCATGTGTAGGTAGCACCAAAATCAATATACCAAGAATCATCCTTAGTTTTGGTAATAACTTTTGTCATAAACACTTTGTGTACCTATTTAGAATATAAATTTGACTCTTCATGTACTTTTTCATAATCTAAATTTGACACTTTTGTACTATAAACATGCTTTTTCTGCTACTCTTGTTGATATTGTGGCCTATATTGTTGCTACTTTTGTTGAGGTTTGTGAATCTAATCTCCTCATGGGGTGACATTGCACCAAAAATATTTGGTATCATGGTCGTCACATTCATAGATATGGCAATACCTCTTTTGGTGTTGATATTGTTGTTGTGATGAGGAGGAAGTACATTTGTTGGAAGAACATTTTTTTATTCTATGTTTCCTATATTTTTGACTTACAAGTTTTTGGCTTATGAGTGCACTGTTTGACAACTGGTCCCTCAATTTGTTGGTTTCTTCTTCCTATTCAAGCATATTTACTAGCTTATTAAAATAAAATTTCCTATTGGAGACTTGTAAGGAGGTAATAAACGCACTAAGGGAATCAGGTAAAGCTCAAAGTATAATGGGAACTAAGAGCTTATCATCCACTTTTTCACCCATAGCATTCAAATTTTTCTTCGAGTCTGCTACTCTACAAAGAAATTTCTCCATAGTCTCTCCATAATCTCTTCATCTCTCACAATGTGTGAAGTTGGGATTGAAGGTTAAGAATAGTGGACTAACTCTTTCTTTCATAAATAGTTGTAAGAGCATCCCATCCTTGAATGGAAGTTTCTACATCACAAATATGTGGTTGGATATCATCAGTTGTAGAAAGGGTGATTAACATTAGTGCTCATTGATCTACTTCATCAAACTTCTTTTCTCGGTCCAACACCTTGAGGTCAAGTTTTGGTGCCTGCCACAATGTCCCAATATTTCTCCACTATCAATATAGTATGATCTTTATCTTCCATGCTCTAAAGTCGGTTCCTTTCAAGAGCCGAGACTATGAGAAACACTTTGGAAGAGGTCATCTAGGTAAATTTGTAGAATATCACCTAGGATTATATATTTATTTGGATTTGGATCTAGATTTAGATTGGGAGATATGAATTTTTCTTCCTTGATGAATTTTTGTGAAGAAAAAAGAATAACATTAATAGCCCAACTTCAAATAGCCATAATTTCTTCAATACTACTCAAAATTTGGCATATGACCACTCATTTTTTTAGTACTCAAAAAGATATCATGATGGTGCAAGAATATTTTGAATTTGACTGCTAGAAAGAAATATATATCTCCCATAAATAAATTGATGTTTTTTTGAGAAAAAATGAATAGAGATCTAGCAAGGGTAATATGCAAAAACCCTTAAGAAGGCTATATATTTGGCAATACAAGATGAATAATCTAGTAAAGACTGAGCAAAATATTTTAGAAGACCAGATCCAAGGGAATGCTTGTATAGCTTGTGATTATCAATAGATATCTTTTCCACGAGTCAAACCTGTAAACACTCAAGCATGTGCACATCAAATAAATGGAAGGTCTTGTCATCAGATAGCAATAAATACCCCTTGTTAGACCTCACACACTCGATGGTGGAAGGGTTTATCATCAAATAGTAAGGATTATCCCTAATTAGACCTCACACACTTGATGGTGGTTTGGATCAAGGAATATTTTTTAATAAATGAGATAAGTGTAACATCGTAGGTTTAGAGCATACTCAGATTTCACTAATTTGACACCAATGATGGAAAAAATATTTTAATTCATTAACTAAGGCAAGAGCCTATTTAATACATGATTTAGGGTTAAAAATTTAAATATTGATACTCATGATTTAGGAGATAGTTACATGCAAGAAATATTAAAATAATCTTCTAGCTAATAATGCATGATCTAAAAACAATGTAATAAAATACCCTAACTATGGTTGATGGATTATCTCTCTTAGAGTGGATTACAACCATTAAAATAGTACCCATGGAGACAATAGATGACTCCAACACCTAGTTTTATAAAACTTGGTATAGGATTTGAGATGAAATCTAACCTCCCCCAAGTATGGCAGTCATATATTATTTGAAGTATTTCAGTTATGAAATTGCTATTATGGTCAATTCTAGGGGTGGAAACTCCTTTCCAATAGCATATGGGATAGCCATTCAAGCCAAAATTAATCTCATTCAGATAGGAAGGATAGCTCCCAGACCCCCAATGTCATTATTCCAAAATGTCCAACCTTCATATCAACCTCCTTTTGTTATGCAACCATCAACCTTTCAACTTACCCCTACGATAAATCTATCCACAATGCCAACTCCTCTACCCACTCCTGATCATTCAAATTCAAGCATTCAATCCTTTGCCAAACTATATGAAATTAGAAATTTTCTTAGAAAAACCCCTAATGAAGTCTTGGATTTGAGTAGACAACAAAATACCCAAAGATTTTAATATTAGAATAATTTGAGGCCTCCCTTCTAGAAAAATAATTAGAGTTATAGACCTCCTCTCAATTGATATTAGAGGCTCCAATTTTAGTACAACAAGGATGCAATTTGGATCCAATACCATGATTAAAAATATAGTGCTTGTCTCAACCCCATTGTAGTAAATTTCTTCTAACCTTACTAGAGATATATCCCCTATGCAAAAAAAATATGTGGAGTCTACTACATGGTACTACCCATACCCCAATGCCTACCCTCCTGATGCCTATTCTAGAGGAAGCTCTCAATAGTCGATTGTCATGTTGAATGAAATGGTGCTTTTCTAGGCATATATCTCTTATTTATGAGTAGAAACTTAAGCATAGAGTCAACTGTACTCTATCCTAACCCTTCATGATTCAATTTTTGCTCCTCTTGAGTAGATTCAAGTCACAAGGAATGAGGAGGAGGTGTATGCAATATCCAACAGGGTGGGTACTTCAATTTCAAGTAAGCCACAAGTCTAGTTGGACTATATGATACAAGACAAAATAAGGGTAATAGAGGAGTAGGAAAGGAGCAATCATGTGGCCACAAACATCCAAAGCACTCCAACTAGTTTAAGAATAAATGTTTCCATCATAGACCCACCAAATTAGAATACACCAAAACTTCTAGTGGCTACCAAATGGAACTTCCTCAAAGTTCCAAAGTAGCGCACACCCATGTTAGGGCTTGGTAAAACTCCCCAAGAAACTATGGAGAGGCCTATATATCATCCACTACCAAGTACTGATCAAAAATACATCCTCTAAAATCATTTAATGTAGTTTATCATCTAAAACATTCCACTATGACCTTACCTCTATGGGATGTATTGTCCATACCCAAGAAGGAGCAATTGAAGAAACCCTTGGAGGAACAAACGAAACTAGGACAATAAAAGATGTTAACACTTTTACAAATATCTAGCCCACAAGTGAGTCAGGCTAAACCCATGTCCTTTTACTTGACCCTAATCCATGGTGATAAACTAATCCTAAATTACATGATTGATTCTAGGGAAAGTACTTTAGTTATGCCAAGAGTGGCAAATGCATTAGGACTAACTTATTAGCCAGTCAATAGAAGGTTGGTTCAACTAGACTGGAGATTTATTCAAATATTGGGGATAGTTGAATGCCTTCCACTCACCTTATATGTTTGTCCAAGCCTCACGATATTGTAAGATATAGTGATCATTGACCTTCCAATTGTATTCAACATTTGCTTATGTAGGGATTTCACAGCTAAACTAAGGGTCTTAAGAACTCAATATGGACCAATATTAATATTATATAAAAGTCACTCTACGTACATCATGTTCAACATATGCCCATAGTTGAGCGAATCATTGATCAAAATTTCATAGTTGAGGAGGAGCAGTTTGAATTGGAATTGTCTATGGATGAGATGCATCCCTTCATTCCTAATGACCAAATGAATCAATGGGTAGTCAAATTTTAGGAATTTTAATCCCAATGGGATTTCTAAGCCAATTGGCATGGGCTAATATTCAAGTAGAGGTTTAATATCGATCCTATATAGGTCTGTAAAAAAACTTATTATTATAATATTTTTTGTTTCTCTATTTCTTTTGCAGATCATAGCCCTAAGGAAATTTTGTGAACAAGGTAAAATTAACAAGCCTCAAAATAATTGGTGTTTCTTTCAATATCCTTATTGGTCTCCACTATTTATTTACTTTCATCTATCTAGATCTATTTTTTAGAAGTTGAAATCCATCCTCATCTATATCCATTTATAAGTTTATCTTGCAATTTTCTATATAAGTTTCTATTAGACTCTTCTTAGGGTATGATCTCTCAATATTCCCCACCTCATGACATCTTCTACATATAAAAATATATTTTCATAGTCTATGGTTTGGATCCACAACTTACCCCCATCCTTAAGAATGATTAATTATAGTAAAAGTTTATTGATATCAATCGTGACCAATATTTAGGCACAAATAACTAAGACTTCATCTTTTGTAAATTTTGAAATCTCAAGGAATTTTCCTAGAGTGTTGTCTATTGCCTTAAGGTATCCATTTCTCATAATACAATGGGTAATACATCTTGACCCAAATTGGTATTAGGGATATATTTATGTTTTCAAGTGCAAAGCCTTCATACCAATGGGTAAGGAAGAGTCATGCTCTTCCCATAAACTAAGGACCCCCTTTTAGGATTCTATATCTTTCCTCTATGGAACCAAAAATGGCTAGGAAGAAACATTTAGGAAGGAAATATAGAATCACTCCTAGATACTTCCAACTCCTATCAATCAATTTTCTTAGAGTTGAAGCCCTTGGTCAAGACCTATTAAATTTACCAATGACTACCTTACCTTTGAGCAACAAGAATCATTGTATAGTGAGATCCTCCCTAACCTATACTACTAGGGATGATCCTAAGTATTTAGATATAAATAAATCCTTGATAATGTCACTATAGCCTGATATTTATTGAAATTTACAAATATATCCTATAGCAATTATATTAATTGAAAATATACCTACAATAATTTGTATGCAAAACTTGGAAGATAATGAAGGGATAAATGAAAATTAGATGAAAAATACTATATCTATATAAAATTTTCTACCTTGTTAATTCTCTATCCCTCCATTGCTCCTCTCATCATATGAACCCTAGCTGATAGATATCTACAATTTCATTTCCCATGACTTGAAAAATTATCACTGCCCTTGTTTCGTATGGCTAACTTCATAGGGTTGTATCTCCCTCGATACTACGTGAATTCCTTTATATGACCACTTAATTTAAATATATTTAATTTCCACACACAATTGGTCCAATAATCATCTAAATTTGACAACCCTTCACAAAGATATGGCTCCTAAAAAGATGAGATGTTTTTTTAGGAAAATCTTACCCTAAAGTTGCCCTTGTTCTAGATGGCTATATTCACATGGTCATATCTCCCTTGATATTTCTTAGATTCTTTTATGTGACCACTCATTACAAATATATTTAAATTCCACATAAAATGGCACAATAATCATCTAAATAAGATAACTCTATGCAAAGATATAGCTCCTAAAAGGTGAAATATTTTTTGAAATTTTTTTCCCTATTTCATCAAATTATGTTAAAACAAGGCTCATTTTTTTAATGTGTTATATGGGATTGAAATGGAACCCACCCACATTACATCATCACCACATAGTGGTAATACAACAAATCTTGGATATTATTCATGTATCATTTGGCAAAATTTGAACCTGGGTCTCCTCGAAATGTTGAGGAATCTAACTGGTTGAGTTAATGCCACTTGATAAAACAAGGCTCATTTTTTAATTATATGTAAAAAAAAAAAATTGGAGGGGTCCAATTCATTTTTCCTCAAAATTTTATATTCCATATTTTTTCCAAGTGTAGACAAGCAAATTGATATGTCTGCATTTAGTGAATCAGTTATGGTATTTTGTGTTATTTTGTAGTTGTACACAAAGTGTTTGAAAAAATATGCATACATGTATTTAATAATGTTATAAATTTGAAATATAATATTATACATAATAATCAAGTGATGTTAATTCATTTATGTCGACAAAATCATAAGTCATAAGCTAGTTTGTCCTATAGTAGGAAATGTCATGTAAATGCAAATGCATATGAAATGTAATTGAGAGAATGATGAGGTGTCAGGTAGTTGGAGGGTAACTACTTTTAGTTGTATAAATTTCATTCACTCAAAGGTATTAATGGTTTGAGAAGCATTGGTACATGAGAGAGGATATTATTGCATATCTACGTAGGGCATAGTGCAGTCAAACTAGAGATGCAACCATGAAGAGGATTCTACATAGGATTGTAGATTGCAAGATTGTAATGATGTACTGTATATGCTATTTTTAATTTAAATTTACTTGTATTTATTTATCATCTGCCATTTTTGCTTATGTTGGTAGTTTTGTTGCTATTCCTATGCATTATTTTTGTGTATCATTATTTCTAATGATTGCATATCTATGGAATAATTTAGTAGAAATAGAATTATGTGTAAGCATGTTAAATTTTATTTCTACATTCTAGCATCGTTGCTTGTACGAAGTTGGGTCTAATATGGTGACATGGAGTTCTAAGAAGCAAAATCCTTGGGAAGATGCACAAAAAGAGCATTGGATTGCAATAGGTTAAGATATCATAGATTTTTTTGTTGATGTAGATGAAGGGCCATATAATGGAACGTGCATAACAAATGTATAGAAAGGATGCAAAAATGCAAATGAAGACTTTGATATTGAGGATTTGTAGGCACAAAAACTTTGGTCATAGATGCAAAAACTTCACTCACAGACACAAGATCTATAGACACAAGTATTACCATTGTAGAAGTTACTAATGAAGAATCTATAGTCAAATAAGTTGAAGTTAGTCGTCAGGTTGATGATAGAATAGTAATTAGTTGTCTAAGGCATCAAAAGCAATCATTCATCCATATAAGAAAATTATTCATTAGTTTGTAACATCAAAAGTAATTAGTCATCCATCTAAGGATATTAGTCATCAGTCCAAAGCATATGAAGTAATCAGTCATCCATTTGAGAAAATAAATTAGCCATCAGACTGATTACACAAGTGTATTCAGTCGTCAGGACGATAACATAACAACAATCAACTGTTAGACTGATGGCACAAGTTTAGTTAGCTATCAAGATGATAGCAAAATAGTTAGCCATCATACTAATGGCACAAGTGCAATCAACTATCTAACTGATGATATAAGTGTAGTCAACCCTCAGGATGATGACAACAATGTAGTCAATCATTTGCATGATGGCAGAATAGGTGTTTATGAGAAGTTGCATGTCGACACAAAATGTTGGGTGTTGAAGAAATCATAATTTGTGGTGCATGATGGTGAGTAGGACCCAATTTCAACCTTGGTGCAAAAGATAGATGACATGTTCAACCGTGTGTGAGACAAGAGTTTGGCACTAGGCAAACTACAGGTTAGTATTCTCGATGGGGAGTAGTATGGGGGTTTGACATCAAAGCAATTGCAAGTTGGAATATTTCATGATACGAACAAGAGTATAACTAAATATTAATTTCAAAGTGATGCAATTCAAGCTTTGCATAAGAGAGCAATATGCCATGAACCACTATCAATATTATACCAACCTATCAAACTGAAGGTCAATTTGGGCATATCGTGTAAGTGTCCACTATTTCATGGTGAATTAAGAGAAGATCCAATAATATATTAAAGAATCTATTGCATGATGTGGATAGCAATTGGATAAATAATGAAGCAGACTGGAGGAGGTGATTTCTTGTGACACTTCATAGATTCACAATGGATTGGTACATGAAATTCTTTATGGATAAGTGCTAGATATGGGAAGAGTTACGCGATGCCTTTGTGCACAAATTTTGGTTGTTTGAAAATTATGATGCAGTAATTTTTGAAATCTATAGCCTAAAAAATTATGAGAATGATCCTATTCATTCCTATAATAGGAAGTTAAGGGGGCTATTTGACCATTTTGAGGAAGACCAATTAGACACATTGAAGAGGAGATGGTTCATAGATGGACTTCTTCCTCCATATTGGAAGAAGATGAGCATGGTCCCTCCGACATCATACCAAGAGGCTCTAAAATATGCCTTGAAATGACAAAGTGATGCAAAAACATCAAAGTATTGGCATCATGTTAATCCCGATGAGAGTAACCCTAAGGATGAAAGTGATTCTGATATTGAGAAGGATTTATACATTGAAAGTGATGATTTTAGGGAGAAGAGTAGTTCATCGCTATAAAATCAGGGTCAAGAAGTCAAGGAAAGAAGTGACTCCCAAGAGACGACTGATGACTTTGTTGGAAATATGTTGAACATTTTCCATGTTATTCTGGTGGGGCTAACACTAAAAGGTACTGGACACTTTGTACCTATACTCATTGGGGTTTGGGAGCGGTAGCCCTCGGCCAAATTTTTTAGGGGTTTTAAGTTATTTTTAGACTCATATGGGCTTTTAGGGTTACTATATTTGAACCCATTCTTTTTTTCCCATGATATTGTAAAAATCCATGCATGTACCTTTGTTATATATAATGCACTTGCATTAAGGTTTGGAGAGATAGAAGAAGAATATTATTGTATTGGAGACGATCAAGTTAATGCAAAAAAAATATAATATTGTGCTAGTTTTTCCCTATTGAGGGTTTCTAGGATAAATATTGTGTATTGTGTGAATCTACAATCTTCTTCTTTTAATTTTGTTATTACTATTTTTCTAATTTAGTTTAACGGGGTATTTTATTTATTTTTAGACTCTGAGGATGAGTATGACTCGGAGAGTGCAAAATCATCACTACCAGTATATGCAACACCAAGGGAGATGGTACAAAGAAGAGATACCACTAATGAACCAATCTATAACAACTGTTGGAGAACTCATATAAAAATACTTCGATATGATAGTGAGGGAATACCTATTGTGTAATGTTGGCAATGTCAATTGTATGGGAATTTTACATGCCATTGCTAAAGTACTACCAAGCAAGATGAACCCGTGATTCACCAAGAGTTTGAATAGCCAGAGAAGGGTTATAGCCTTTGCTAGGAAGTAGAGGTGGTGAAGCCAATTGCAATGGAGAAAGTGAACCTACATGAGATAGTTAACTTGATGAGATAGATTCAAATTGAGCAAGTAAATCTGATTTTAATTGATGATAGAGACTTTTCCAAGAAGTTGAAATGGTTCCATAATTTGTAGAGTGTCATCACGAGGATGGTCTAATGGCAGAGCATAATCATCAGGGTGATCAAACTATAGAATGCAATCGACAAGGCCAATAGACAATAGAATGTAATCAATAAGAAGGTGAGACGATAGGGTGTTATTAGAAAAAAATCTAGATATCAAGGCTTTGTCAAGAGACTAGTCAGATAGAAGAGGCTAGGATGGATGGAAAAAATCTAGATATCAAGGCTTTGTCAAGAGACTGGTCAGATAGAAAAGGCTAGGATGGAGGGTAATGGAGGAGGATCCATATGAGGATAATTATGAGGAGGAGCCATCTGAGGAGAAGTCATTTGAATAAGAGCTATATAAGGAGAAGTCATTTGAGAAGGAATCATTATACCAAGATTTATCTTAGGAGTTGTCATCAAAGAGGTTGCACTCTAAAGTGGAGATATTTGAGGGGAAGTCATCTTACCTAGAGTCATTAGAGGAGGATTCATCATACCTAGAGTCATTTTAATGGGAGTCATCTGATAGAGAAGCCATCAAACAAGAGAAGCCATCAGGTAGGAGGAGTTATCAAGTAGAGGAGCTTATCAGTCATCCATCAAGACTGATCCATATGAGCCAATATATTAGAAGAAACCAATCATCCATTAGGACCAATCCATTAGAGCTCATCAGTCATTCATCAAGTTCAATCCATCTGAGCCAAGATGTTAGAGCTTATTAGTCATCAATCCATTTGTCTAGACTTATCTGTCATCCATCATCAGTCTATTCATCTGGATTGATCCATCATCCATTATCATTTCATTTGTTTGGATTGATCCATCATCCATCATCAGTCCATATATCTGGACTAATTCATTTGGACCATCCGTCTAGATAATCTATCATTAGAAAAAATTATTCCTAAGATCCATCAGATCAAATTCATCATAGACCATCCATCCTGCAATCATTCGTTATGGAATGATCCATCATGTAGTCATTCATAATGGACATTATCATCAGAGGTGTTTTTTTTTGAGACATTATTGTCAAAGACTCTACAATCATATAAGTTACTATTAGAAGTACAATATAACAAGGGAGATTTTAGAGGTTGACAAGTAGTCAATTGGATTAACCAATTAGTCAATTAGAGCCGAGGGAAAGTTTTTTAAATGGTTCACGTGAAAGCTACCAAAATATTGATGAGGAACAACATTTAGTTCAAATAGTGATGGTTTTAGTGGTTTTGCCATTGAGGTTATGGGTTGTTGTCACAAACCCTAAGAGGGATCTACCTCTCAACCTCGCCTCTCGACAAACAAATTGATATGTTTGCATTTAGTAAATCAATTTTAGTATTTTGTATTATTTTGTAGTTGTATACAAAGTGTTTGACAAAATATGCCTACATACATTTAATAATGTTATAAAGTGGCAATATAATATTATACATAATAATAAAGTGATGTCAAGTCATTTATGTCAGTAAAATCATAAGTCATAGGCTAGTTTGTCTTGTAGTGAAAAATGTCATGTAAATGCAAATACATATGAAATGTAATTGAGAGAATGATGAGGTGTCAGGTAGTTGGAAGATAACTACTTTTAGTTGTATAAATATTATTCATTCTAGTCATAATGTAGTCAGGCTAGGGATACAACCATGAAGAGGATTATGCATAGGGTTGTAGACTGTAATATTGTAATATTTTACTGTATATGCCATTGTTAATATTGATCTACTTGTATTTATTTATCATTTGTCATTGTTTCTGCTATTGTTATTCTTGTTTATTATTATTACTAATGACTGCAAATTTGTAGAATCATTTCAATAGAAATGGAATTGTGTGTAAGCATGTTAATTTTCATTTCTACACCAACGTGCTTTTATAAGTCCTTCCTTTAAAGATAAGTCTTTGAATAATAAAAAGGGGGAGAAATTTTAAATTATAAAAATGGGGGATTTTTTTTTACTTTTTAATTTTTTTGAAGAGGGACCTAAATCTTTTCCTATGCTCTCTCCTTTATTTTCACAACCATCCAGATCCTAACACCATCATGGAGTCTCTCCCCCTTCCTCTCATCACACACATGCATCCATGTGTTCATTGCATTGGTTATAAAGGGTGAATGCTACTTAACAATGGGATCCTCCCCTTCCTAAAGTAGAGTTGCATTAAACAAAACACATACAATCCACAGAAAGTAGAGAAAATGCAAAATGAGCCAAATATTTTCTTGTATTACTGTTCTAAAAATAGAGCTTACAGAGACCAATCCTTACAAATTCGAAATTCCCCCTCAAATACCCTGTTTTCCCTTTTCCCGCCTAGAACAATCTATTTGAAATTTGAATTTCGGGGGTAAACTTCCCGAGGTCATAACTCCTCGCTCGTTGCTCGAAATGACTATTGGTGCATGTTTTCGAAAGCTCTCGAAGGGGTTTATGGCCTAGTAATGTGCTAAAGGATATTACCACCATATTTCAGCCCTTAAAAGGCCTCTAAGGCCTTCAAAATTGACCTCCAAGTTTTACTAGCAGGATTTTCACTAGTTTTGACAGGGTAGAAGACCTTAAAATTTACATATCTCCCAAACCGCTCAGGATATTGGGATGATTCTTTCAGTATTGGGTCTATTTATCCATCCTCTAAACAACTAAACAAACTTTAGAACAAAATAAAATAAATATAAATTTTGGTGATGCAAGATCACTCTTACACCATTGGATGCTCCTGCATCAGACACCTAGGGTAAATTGAGAAGTGACCTTCACTTCTCTGCTGTTGGAGGAAAACCAATGTGGTCAACCTCTGTCTTTGACAACCAAGATGAATCTTCAATAGGCCTACCCTTCCACTTAACCAAATATTCTTCATACTACCTATTTCTGGTACTTTTGCCGATGCGGGTATCTAGGATTTCTTCTATCTCTTCCTTCTCTGGAGTAGACGTTGGAATATCCCAAATTTCTGTTATTGGTCCATCATCATTGTCCCCTTCATGATATTCTACCAAATCAAAAATGTTGAACACAGGTGATATGTTAAGTCCACTTGGCAATTCTACTTCATATGCATTTCCTGAATCTTGTTTCTTTATGATCCTGCATGGTCCAAACTTCTTCATTTTTAGCTTGTTATAAGTTTTAGCAGGGAACCTTTCTTTTCTCAGGTGAACCATAACTTCATCTCCCACTTGGAATTCCTTAAACCACCACTTCTGGTCTACCCTTATCTTGTACTGAGTGTTCATCTTATTAATATGTTTCTTTACCTCCTCATGCAAATTCTTCAGGTGCTCTACAAATTCCTCAGCCTCAACACTACTCTTTTCCCCTCTATCCATCTTCCTCAACTCAGAAGCATTCCTTGGGCTGCTCCCATATACAATCTGGAATGGGGATTTATTAGTACTCCTATTGATAAAAAATTGTAAGAAAATTTTTTCTATGGTAAAACCAAATCCCATCCCTTGGGCTTATCTCCTACTAAGCATCTCAATAGGTTACCCAAACTCCTATTCACCACCTCTGTTTGCCCATCAGTCTACGAGTGGTATGCAAAACTAAATTTCAAATATATCTTCAATTTCTTCCATAAAGTCCTCTAGAAATACCCAATAAACTTGGTATCCCTATCTGAAATGATACTCTTTGGTAGACCATGTAGTCGTACCACCTCTTTGAAAAACAACCCTGCAACATGAACTGCATCATTAGTTTTCTGGAATGGAATGAAATGTGCCATCTTTGAAAACCTATCAACCACCACAAATATGGAGTCATTTCTCCTCTATGTCCTTGGTAGACCAAGAACAAAATCCATGTTGATGTCTTCCCATGGTTTCTCTGGTACAGGTAATGGCTGATATAATCCAAGTGTTCTGCCTCACACCCTTGGCCCTCTGTCATACTCTGCAACTTTGTACAAATATCTTCACATCTTACTATAATTATGGCCAATAGTAGTTCTCACTAACGAGGGCAATGGTCTTATCTCGACCAAAGTGTCCAACCAACCCTCCACTATGCTTCTCCTTGACTAGATTCTCTCTCATCGAACTCCTTGGAATGCACAATTGGTTTCCTCTAAATAACATTCCATATTGGATTAGAAAATCCAACCATTTAGTTCTATCCAAAGTAACAGGTGCCAAGCAAGCTCTCCAAGCCTCTACAAAATTTGGATCTTCAGGGTACAAACTCTTAAGTTCATCAAACCCTATAACCTCCACCTTCATTTCTATCAATAATTTTTACCTTCTACTTAAGGCATCTGCAACTCTGTTTGACTTCCCACTCCTATGCTTCAACACAAAGGTATAACTCTACAAAAACTCAACCCATTTTAAGTGCCTCTGATTTAGCTTCCCTTGGCTATTAATATACTGTAAGGCCTGATGATCAGTATATAGAACAAACTCTTTTGGCAAAAAATAGTGTCTCCACTTCTTCAAAGCCTGAACTATAGCATAAAACTCTTGATCATAGATATAATACTTCTTCCTAGCCTCATTAAGCTTCTCACTAAAATAGGCAACATGCTTACCTTCTTGACTCAATACAACTCCTATGGCACTACCACTAGCATCACAATCTACCTGAAATACCTTATTAAAATATGGAAGTGCCAAAATAGGTTGCTCTGTGACCTTCTTCTTCAACATATCAAAACTCCTATCTGCTCCTAAAGTCCACTTAAACTCCTTCTTATCCCCTCTCATTGTCTCTATTAGGGGTGCACAAATACTACTAAAATTCCTAATAAATTTTTTGTAAAAACTGGCTAGACCATGGAATGATCTTACCTCTGTAATGCTCCTTGGGGTAGGCCATTCAATGATAGCCCTCACTTTTTCTGGGTCCATTTTAAGACCTTCATTTGAGATGACAAATCCTAGATACACCAACTCCTTCTTCACAAAACTACACTTCTTCAAATTAATCAGCAACTGCTCCTCCCTCAACTTCTCAAAAACTCATCGAATATGCAATAGGTGCTCCTCCAAAGTCTTACTAAAAATTAAAATGTCATCCAAATAGACAATGACAAATTTTCCTAAAAACTCCTTCAATACCTCATTCATAAGCCGCATGAATGTGCTTGGTGCATTGGTTAGCCCAAATGGCATGACCAACCACTCATACAAACCCTCTCTGGTCTTGAAGGTTGTCTTCCACTCATCTCCTTCTCTGATACGAATCTGATGATACCCACTCTTCAGGTCAATCTTTGTGAAGTACTTGGCTCCACTCAAATAGTCCATAATGTCATCCATCCTTGGCAATGGAAATCTGTATTTGATGGTGATCTTGTTAATAGCTCGAGAATCTGTACACATTCTCCACTCCCCATATTTCTTTGGTGCTAGTACTATAGGTATTGCACATGGACTCAAGCTCTCCCAAATCAGTCCTTTTTTAGTAGCTCTTGGACTTGTCTATTTAGCTCCTCACTTTCTATAGGAGTCATTCTATGGGCTACCTTATTGGGTAAACTAGCTCCCGGTACCAAATCTATGTGGTGACTGATCTTCCTCACTGGTGGCAAACCCTCAGGTACATTATCTAATATAATATCTAGGAATTCTTCTAATAGACCTGAGACTTCTATTGGGATATCTTTGCATTGTTCTTCCTTAACTCTAGGAATTAATGCATAGCACATATGCTCATGCTTCAGACCATCCAAAAACTTTCTACCATCAACTAAATAAATTCTGGCACTACTACATACCTTTTCGTCCACCTCCTTCAGGGGCTTCAACTTGTGGTGCACTCCATCCTTTGTCAGGGAGTAAGTGTTGGCATGCCCATCATGTATTGCATGTCGATCAAACTACCATGGCCTTCCCAATAGCAAATGGTAAGCATCCATAGGTAGGATGTCACACAAGACCTCATCATGGTAATTCCTAATATTGAACTTTACTAAACATTTCTCACTGACCAAAGCCCTATGGTCCTTCTACAACCACACAATCCGATATGGATGCGGGTGCCTCCTCTCTAACTATAACTTGGTAACCATCCCTTCTGAAACTAGGTTATCAGTGCTACCATTATCAATGATAACATTACACACCTTACCTACACATTTACACCTTGTGCAGAATAGAATCTTCCTCTGATCTAGATCTTTCTCCTCATTCAGCAAGGCTCTCCTTGTGACCAGAACTTCTCCTCTTTCTACTTCTTTAGAGTGCTCAGATTCAACACCTTCATCTACAATAATAGCTCGGGCATTACCTTCAGGTCTCTTATTCATTCCCCCTTGGTGTTGTGGGCACTCGTATGCTCGATGTCCTTCTTCCCCACATTGGAAATAGGTTCCATGAAATCCTCCTCTTCTAGGCCCTCATCTAGACCTTCCTCTTCCTCTTTGGTAGCCATTATTCTTCTCATAGGGTGGTAAGCATTCTCCCCTTCTGGTCCTGATTATTGCTTGCTTCTCCATTCTTCTTTTGGTCCTCATTTCATCCTCCATTTGTTCTCCCACCAGTTCTTCCACCATGACCTCTTCCTCTCTGCTTTCTCTCAAATATTCTGTTCAACTTCTCTTCTACCTTCAAGGCAAATTGGTAAGCATCTTCTATGGTGGTCATCCTGACCAGACTTAGCTCCTCTTGAATACTTTCTCTCAACCCATTTATGTAATAGGCTACCTTCTCCTTGTTGGCCTCAGAATGGCCTATTCTGATTAAAATCTTATAGAACTCCTCTATGTATTCTTTGATAGACTTGCTTGACTACCTCAAACCCTACATTTTCTTTAGTAGATCCAACTCATAATCAGCTAGAATGAACTATCTCTTCAACTTCTCCACCATCCGCTCCCACCTTGTTATCCTTTCTTTCCCTCTTCTGTTTCTATCCAAATGTACTCCCTTCCACCAAATACTAGCATGACCCTTCAGCTTGGTCTTAGAAAACTTGACCCTCTCAGGATCTTCAACCTCCTCATACTCAAAGTATTCTTCCATATCATTGATCCAGTCGATCAACTCTTCTGGATTAAGATTTCTAGAATACGTAGAAACATCCATCTTTGATCTCTTCCCAATCTAGGATATGGCTCTATATAATCTGGCTTGTGCAGGATCTACTGCCTCTTCTTCTTCCTCGAACTAGGCCTCTTCTTCTTCAACTTCATCTTCTCTCCTTGGCTCAAACCCTCTATGCCTTTAGAGCTTGAACTTACCTCTACAAAGCTCTAAAATCCTCTTCTGGCACCATAACATTTCTCCCACCACCATGGTTTCTTCGTGGAGGCATTTTGCTCATGTTTCTCACAAACCCTAACCATAAATCTTGGTGTAAACTACCTCACATTCGGTGATCTATTTACACACTCAGGAACTCCTACTCTGATACCACTTGAAGTAGAGTTGCATTAAACAAAACACATACAATCCACAAAAAAAGAGAAATGCAAAATATTTTCTTGTATTATTTTCATGAAGAAATGGAGCTTACAGAGACCAACCCCTTACAAATTTGAAATTCCCCCTCAAATACCCTATTTTCCCCTTTTCCCGCCTAGAACAATCTATTTGAAATTTGAATTTTGGGGGTAAACTTCTCGAGGTCATAACTCCTCGCTCGTTGCTCGAAATGACTATTGGTGCATGTTTTTGGAAATCTCTCGAAGGGGTTTGCGGCTAATAATGTTAAAGTAATTACCACCATATTTCAGCCCTTAAAAAGGCCTCTAAGACCTTCAAAATTGACCTCCAAGTTTTACTAGTAGGATTTTCACTAGTTTTGGTAGGGTAGAAGACCTTAAAATTTACATATCTCCCAAACCGCTCAGGATATTGGGATGATTCTTTTAGCGTTGGGTCTATTTCTCCATCCTCTAAAAAACTAAACAAACTTTAGAACAAAATGAAATAAATACAAATTTTGGATGATGCAAGATCACTCTTACACCATTGGATGCTCCTACATCAGACACCTAGGGTAAATTGAGAAGTGACCTTCACTTCTCTGCTGTTGGAGGAAAACCAAGGTGGTCAACCTCTATCTTCGACAACCAAGATGAATCTTCAATAGGCCTACCCTTCCACTTAACTAAATATTCTTCATACTACCTATTTCTTGTACTTTTGTCGATGCGGGTATCTAGGATTTCTTCTATCTCTTCCTTCTCTGGAGTAGATGTTAGAATATCCCAAATTTCTGTTACTGGTCCATCATCATTGTCCCCTTCATGATATTCTACCAAATCAAAAATGTTGAACATAGGTGATATGTTAAGTCCACTTGGCAGTTCTACTTCATATGCATTTCTTGAATCTCGTTTCTCTATGATCCTGCATGGTCCAAACTTCTTCATTTTTAGCTTGTTATAAGTTTTAGCAGGAAACCTTTCTTTTCTCAGGTGGACCATAACTTCATCTCCCACTTGGAATTCCTTAAACCATCACTTCTGGTCTACCCTTATCTTGTATTGAGTGTTCATCTTATTAATATGCTTCTTTACTTCTTCATGCAAGCTCTTTAGGTGCTCTACAAAGTCCTCAACCTCAACACTACTCTTTTCCCCTCTATCCATATTCCTCAACTCAGAAGCATTCCTTGGGCTGCTCCCATATACAATCTGGAATGGGGATTTATTAGTACTCCTATTGATAGAATTGTTATAAGAAAATTCTGCTTGTGGTAAAACCAAATCCCATCCCTTGGGCTTATCTCCTACTAAGCATCTCATTAGGTTACCCAAACTCCTATTCACCACCTCTGTTTGCCCATCAATCTATGGGTGGTATGCATAACTAAATTTCAAATATATCTTCAACTTCTTCCATAAGGTCCTCCAAAAATACCCAATAAACTTGGTATCCCTATCTAAAATGATACTCTTTGGTAGACCATGTAGTCGTACCACCTCTTTGAAAAACAACCCTACAACATGAACTGCATCATTAGTTTTCTAGTAGGGAATGAAATATGCCATATTTGAAAACCTATCAACCACCACAAATATGGAGTCATTCCCCCTCTGTGTCCTTGGTAGACCAAGAACAAAATCCATGTTGATGTCTTCCCATGGTTTCTCTGGTATAGGTAATGGCTGATATAATCTAGTGTTCTGCCTCACACCCTTGGCCCTCTGGCATACTCTACAACTTTGTACAAATATCTTCACATATTGTTGTAATTGTGGCCAATAGTAGTTCTCACTAATGAGGGCAATGGTATTATCTCAACCAAAGTGTCCAACCAACCCTCCACTATGCTTCTCCTTGACCATATTCTCTCTCATTGAACTCCTTGGAATGCACAATTGGTTTCCTCTAAATAACATTCCATCTTGGATTAGAAAATCCAACCATTTAGTCCTATCCAAAGTAATAGGTGCCAAGCAAGCTCTCCAAGCCTCTACAAAATCTGGATCTTCAGGGTACAAACTCTTAAGTTCATCAAACCCTATAACCTCCACCTTCATTTCTATCAACAAGTTTTACCTTCTACTTAAGGCATCTACAACTCTGTTTGACTTCCCACTCCTATGCTTCAACACAAAGGTATAACTCTACAAAAACTCAACCCATTTTAAGTGCCTCTGATTTAGCTTCCCTTGGCTATTAATATACTATAAGGCCTGATGATCAGTATATAGAACAAACTCTTTTGGCAACAAATAGTGTCTCCACTTCTTCAAAGCTTGAACTATAGCATAAAACTCTTGATCATAGATATAATACTTCTTCCTAGCCTCATTAAGCTTCTCACTAAAATAGGCAATAGGTTTACCTTCTTGACTCAATACAACTCCTATGGCACTACCACTAGCATCACAATCTACCTAAAATACCTTATTAAAATCTGGAAGTGCCAAAATAGGTTGCTCTATGACTTTCTTCTTCAACATATCAAAACTCCTATCTGCTCCTGAAGTCCACTTAAACTCCTTCTTATCCCCTCTCATTGTCTCTATTAGGGGTGCACAAATACTACTAAAATTCCTAATAAATTTTTTGTAAAAACTGGCTAGACCATGGAATGATCTTACCTCTGTAATGCTCCTTGGGGTAGGCCATTCAATGATAGCCCTCACTTTTTCTGGGTCTATTTTAAGACCTTCATCTGAGATGACAAATCCTAGATACACCAACTCCTTCTTCACAAAACTGCACTTCTTCAAATTAATCAACAATTGCTCCTCCCTCAGCTTCTCAAGAACTCGTCGAATATGCAATAGGTGCTCCTCCAAAGTCTTACTAAAAATTAAAATGTCATCCAAATAGACAATGACAAATTTTCCTAAAAACTCCTTCAATACCTCATTCATAAGCCGCATGAATGTGCTTGGTGCATTGGTTAGCCCAAATGGCATGACCAACCACTCATACAAACCCTCTCTGGTCTTGAAGGTTGTCTTCCACTCATCTCCTTCTCCGATACGAATCTGATGATACCCACTCTTCAGGTCAATCTTTGTGAAGTACTTGGCTCCACTCAAATAGTCCATAATGTCATCCATCCTTGGCAATGGAAATCTGTATTTGATGGTGATCTTGTTAATAGCTCGAGAGTCTATACACATTCTCCACTCCCCATATTTCTTTGGTGCTAGTACTGTAGGTACTGCACATGGACTTAAGCTCTCCCGAATCAGTCCTTTTTTAGTAGCTCTTGGACTTGTCTATTTAGCTCCTCACTTTCTATAGGAGTCATTCTATGGGCTGCCTTATTGGGTAAACTAGCTCCCGATACCAAATCTATGTGGTGACTGATCTTCCTCACTGGTGGTAAACCCTCAGGTACATTATCTGATATAATATCTAGGAATTCTTCTAATAGACCTGAGACTTCTATTGGGATATCTTTGCATTGCTCTTCCTTAACTCTAGGAATTAATGCATAGCACATATGCTCATGCTTCAGACCATCCAAAAATTTTCTACCATCTACTAAACATATTCTGGCACTGCTACATACCTTTTCGTCCATCTCCTTCAGGGGCTTCAGCTTGTGGTGCACTCCATCCTTTGTCAGGGAGTAAGTGTTGGCATGCCCATCATGTATTGCATGTCGATCAAACTACCATGGCCTTCCCAATAGCAAATGGTAAGCATCCATAGGTAGGATGTCACACAGGACCTCATCATGGTAATTCCCAATATGGAACTTTACCAAACATTGCTCACTGACCAAAGCCCTATGGTCCTTCTACAACCACGCAATCCGATATGGATGCGGGTGCCTCCTTCTCTCTAACTGTAACTTGGTAACCATCCCTTCTAAAACTAGGTTATCAGTGCTACCATTATCAATGATAACATTACACACCTTACCTGCACATTTACACCTTGTGTGGAATAGACTCTTCCTCTGATCTGGATCTTTCTCCTCATTCAACAAGGCTCTCCTTGTGACTAGAACTTCTCCTCTTTCTACTTCTTTAGAGTGCTCATATTCAACACCTTCATCTACAATAGTAACTCGAGAATTACCTTCAGGTCTCTTATTCATTCCCCCTTGGTGTTGTGGGCACTCGTATGCTCGATGTCCTTCTCCACATTGGAAATAGGTTCCATGAAATCCTCCTCTTCTAGGCCCTCATCTAGACCTTCCTCTTCCTCTTTGGTAGCTATTATTCTACTCATGGGTGGTAAGCATTCTCCCCCTTCTGGTCCTGACTGTTGCTTGCTTCCCCATTCTTCTTTTGGTCCTCATTTCATCCTCCATTTTTTCTCCCACCAGTTCTTCCACCATGACCTCTTCCTCTCTGTTTGCTTTCAAATATCTTGTTCAACTTCTCTTCTACCTTCAAGGAAAACTGGTAAGCATCTTCTATGGTGGTCATCCTGACTAGACTCAGCTCCTCTTGAATACTTGCTCTCAACCCATTTATGTAATGGGCTACCTTCTCCTTGTTGGCCTCAGAATGGCCTATTCTGATTAAAATCTTATAGAACTCCTCTGTGTATTCTTTGATAGACTTGCTTGACTACCTCAAACCCTACATTTTCTTTAGTAGATCCAACTCGTAATCATCTAGAATGAACTATCTCTTCAACTTCTCCACCATCCGCTCCCACCTTGTTATCCTTTCCTTCCCTCTTCTATTTCTATCCAACTGCACTCCCTTCCACCAAATACTAGCATGACCCTTCAGCTTGGTCTTAGAAAACTTGACCCTCTCAGGATCTTCAACCTCCTCATACTCAAAGTATTCTTCCATATCATTGATCTAGTCGATCAACTCTTCTGGATTAAGATTTCTAGAATACGTAGAAACCTCCATCTTCGGTCTCTTCCCAATCTGGGATATGGCTCTATATAACCTGGCTTGTGCAGGATCTACTACCTCTTCTTCTTCCTCGAATTGGGCCTCTTCTTCTTCAGCTTCATCTTCACTCCCATATTCTCTCCTTGGCTCAAACCCTCTATGCTCTTGTAGAGCTTGAACTTACCTCTACAAAGCTCTAAAATCCTCTTCTGGCACCATAACATTTCTCCCACCACCATGGTTTCTTTGTGGAGGTATTCTGCTCTTGTTTCTCACAAACCCTAACCACAAATCTTGGTGTAAACTACCTCACATTCGGTGATCTATTTACACACTCAGGAACTCCTACTCTGATACCACTTGAAGTAGAGTTGCATTAAACAAAACACATACAATCCACAAAAAGAAAAAAATGCAAAATGAGCCAAATATTTTCTTGTATTACTATATGAAAAATGGAGCTTACAAAGACCAACTCATTACAAATTTGAAATTCCCCCTCTAATACCCTGTTTTCCCTTTTCTCGCCTAGAACTATGTATTTGAAATTTGAATTTTGGGGGTAAACTTCCCGAGGTCATAACTCCTCGCTCGTTGCTCGAAATGACTATTAGTACATCTTTTCAGAAATCTCTCGAAGGGTTTGTGAGCTAATATTGTTAAAAAGTACCACCATATTTCAGCCCTTAAAAAGGCCTCTAAGGCCTTCAAAATTGACCTCCAAGTTTTACTAGTAGGATTTTCACTAGTTTTGATAGGGTAGAAGACCTTAAAATTTACATATCTCCCAAACCGCTCAGGATATTGGGATGATTATTTCATCGTTAGGTCTATTTCTCCATCCTCTAAAAACTAAATAAACTTTAGAATAAAATGAAACAAATACAAATTTTGGATGATGCAAGATCACTCTTACACCATTGGATGCTCCTACATCAGACACCTAGGGTAAATTGAGAAGTGACCTTCACTTCTCTGTTGTTGGAGGAAAACCAAGGTGGTCAACCTCTATCTTTGACAACCAAGATGAATCTTCAATAGGCCTACCCTTCCACTTAACTAAATATTCTTCATACTACCTATTTCTTGTACTTTTGTCGATGCGGGTATCCAAGATTTCTTCTATCTCTTCCTTCTCTGGAGTAGATGTTAGAATATCCCAAATTTCTATTATTGGTCCATCATCATTGTCCCCTTCATGATATTCTACCAAATCAGAAATGTTGAACATAGGTGATATGTTAAGCCCACTTGGCAATTCTACTTCATATGCATTTCTTGAATCCCGTTTCTCTATGATCCTACATGGTCCAAACTTCTTCATTTTTAGCTTGTTATAGGTTTTAGCAGGAAACCTTTCTTTTCTCAGGTGGACCATAACTTCATCTCCCACTTGGAATTCCTTAAACCATCACTTCTGGTCTACCCTTGTCTTGTACTGAGTGTTCATCTTATTAATATGTTTCTTTACTTCTTCATGCAAATTCTTCAGGTGCTCTACAAAGTCCTCAACCTCAACACTACTCTTTTCCCCTCTATCCATATTCCTCAACTCAGAAGCATTCCTTGGGCTGCTCCCATATACAATCTAGAATGGGGATTTATTAGTACTCCTATTGATAGAATTGTTATAAGAAAATTCTGCCTATGGTAAAACCAAGTCCCATCCCTTGGGCTTATCTCCTACTAAGCATCTCAATAGGTTACCCAAACTCCTATTCACCACCTCTGTTTGTCCATCAGTCTATGGGTGGTATGCAGAACTGAATTTCAAATATATCTTCAACTTCTTCCATAAGGTCCTCCAGAAATACCCAATAAACTTGGTATCCCTATCTGAAATGATACTCTTTGGTAGACCATGTAGTCGTACCACCTCTTTGAAAAACAACCCTGCAACATGAACTACATCATTAGTTTTCTAGTAGGGAATGAAATGTGCCATATTTGAAAACCTATCAACCACCACAAATATGGAGTCATTCCCCCTCTGTGTCCTTGGTAGGCCAAGAACAAAATCCATGTTGATGTCTTCCCATGGTTTCTCTGGTACAGGTAATGGCTGATATAATCTAGTGTTCTACCTCACACCCTTGGCCCTCTAGCATACTCTACAACTTTGTACAAATATCTTCACATCTTGTTGTAATTATGGCCAATAGTAGTTCTCACTAATGAGGGCAATGGTCTTATCTCGACCAAAGTGTCCAGCCAACCCTCCACTATGCTTCTCCTTGACCAGATTCTCTCTCATCGAACTCCTTGGAATGCACAATTGGTTTCCTCTGAATAACATTCCATCTTGGATTAGAAAATCCAACCATTTAGTCCTATCCAAAGTAATAGGTGCCAAGCAAGCTCTCCAAGCCTCTACAAAATCTGGATCTTCAGGGTACAAACTCTTAAGTTCATCAAACCCTATAACCTCCACCTTCATTTCTATCAACAAGTTTTACCTTCTACTTAAGGCATCTACAACTCTGTTTGACTTCCCACTCCTATGCTTCAACACAAAGGTATAACTCTGCAAAAACTCAACCCATTTTAAGTGCCTCTGATTTAGCTTCCCTTGGCTATTAATATACTGTAAGGCCTGATGATCAGTATATAGAACAAACTCTTTTGGCAACAAATAGTGTCTCCACTTCTTCAAAGCCTGAACTATAGCATAAAACTCTTGATCATAGATAGAATACTTTTTCCTAGCCTCATTAAGCTTCTCACTAAAGTAGGCAATATGCTTACCTTCTTGACTCAATACAACTCCTATGGCACTACCACTAGCATCACAATCTACCTGAAATACCTTATTAAAATCTGGAAGTGCCAAAATAGGTTGCTCTATGACTTTCTTCTTCAACATATCAAAACTCCTATCTGCTCCTAAAGTCCACTTAAACTCCTTCTTATCCCCTTTCATTGTCTCTGTTAGGGGTGCACAAATACTACTAAAATTCCTAATAAATTTTTTGTAAAAACTGGCTAGACCATGGAATGATCTTACCTCTATAATGCTCCTTGGAGTAGGCCATTCAATGATAGCCCTCACTTTTTCTGGGTCTATTTTAAGACCTTCATCTGAGATGACAAATCCTAGATACACCAACTCCTTCTTCACAAAACTGCACTTCTTCAAATTAATCAGCAACTGCTCCTCCCTCAACTTCTCAAAAACTCGTCGAATATGCAGTAGGTGCTCCTCCAAAGTCTTACTAAAAATTAAAATGTCATCCAAATATACAATGACAAATTTTCCTAAAAACTCCTTCAATACCTCATTCATAAGCCGCATGAATGTGCTTGGTGCATTGGTTAGCCCAAATGGCATGACCAACCACTCATACAAACCCTCTCTGGTCTTGAAGGTTGTCTTCCACTCATCTCCTTCTCTGATACGAATCTGATGATACCCACTCTTCAGGTCAATCTTGGTGAAGTACTTGGCTCCACTCAAACAGTCCATAATGTCATCCATCCTTGGCAATGGAAATCTATATTTGATGGTGATCTTGTTAATAGCTCAGGAGTCTGTACACATTCTCCACTCCCCATATTTCTTTGGTGCTAGTACTATAGGTACTGCACATGGACTTAAGCTCTCTCGAATCAGTCCTTTTTTAGTAGCTCTTGGACTTGTCTGTTTAGCTCCTCACTTTCTATATGAGTCATTCTATGGGCTGCCTTATTGGGTAAACTAGCTCCCGATACCAAATCTATGTGGTGACTGATCTTCCTCACTGGTGGTAAACCCTCAGGTACATTATCTGATATAATATCTAGGAATTCTTCTAATAGACCTGAGACTTCTACTGGGATATCTTTGCATTGCTCTTCCTTAACTCTAGGAATTAATGCATAGCACATATGCTCATGCTTCAGACCATCCAAAAATTTTCTACCATCTACTAAATAGATTCTGGCACTGCTACATACCTTTTCATCCATCTCCTTCAGGGGCTTCATCTTGTGGTGCACTCCATCCTTTGTCAGGGAGTAAGTGTTGGCATGCCCATCATGTATTGCATGTCGATCAAACTACCATGGCCTTCCCAATAGCAAATGGTAAGCATCCATAGGTAGGATGTCACACAGGACCTCATCATGGTAATTTCCAATATTGAACTTTACTAAACATTGCTCACTGACCAAAGCCCTATGGTCCTTCTACAACCATGCAATCTGATATGGATGCGGGTGCCTCCTTCTCTCTAACTATAACTTGGTAACCATCCCTTCTAAAACTAGGTTATCAGTGCTACCATTATCAATGATAACATTACACACCTTACCTACACATTTACACCTTGTTTGGAATAGACTCTTCCTCTGATCTGGATCTTTCTCCTCATTCAGCAAGGCTCTCCTTGTGACTAGAACTTCTCCTCTTTCTGCTTCTTTAGAGTGCTCAGATTCAGCACCTTCATCTACAATAGCAGCTCGGGCATTACCTTCAGGTCTCTTATTCGTTCCCCCTTGGTGTTGTGGGCACTCGTATGCTCGATGTCCTTCTTCCCCACATTGGAAATAGGTTCCATGAAATCCTCCTCTTCCAGGCCCTCATCCAGACCTTCCTCTTCCTCTTTGGTAGCCATTATTCTACTCATAGGGGTGGTAAGCATTCTCCCCCTTCTGGTCCTGACTATTGCTTGTTTCCCTAGTCTTCTTTTGGTCCTCATTTTGTCCTCCATTTGTTCTCCCACCAGTTCTTCCACCATGACCTCTTCCTCTCTATTTGCTTTCAAATCTCCTATTCAACTTCTCTTCTACCTTCAAGGCAAACTGGTAAGCATCTTCTATGGTGGTCATCCTGACCAGACTCAGCTCCTCTTGAATACTTGCTCTCAACCCATTTATGTAATGGGCTACCTTCTCCTTGTTGGCCTCAGAATGGCCTATTCTGATTAAAATTTTATAGAACTCCTCTGTGTATTCTTTGATAGACTTGCTTGACTACCTCAAACCCTACATTTTCTTTAGTAGATCCAACTCATAATCAACTAGAATGAACTACCTCTTCAACTTCTCCACCATCCACTCCCACCTTGTTATCCTTTCCTTCCCTCTTCTATTTCTATCCAACTGTACTCCCTTCCACCAAATACTAGCATGACCCTTCAACTTGGTCTTAGAAAACTTGACCCTCTCAGGATCTTCAACCTCCTCATACTCAAAGTATTCTTCCATATCATTGATCCAGTCGATCAACTCTTCTGGATTAAGATTTCTAGAATACGTAGAAACCTCCATCTTCGATCTCTTCCCAATCTGGGATATAGCTCTATATAACCTGGCTTGTGCAGGATCTACTACCTCTTCTTCTTCCTCGAATTGGGCCTCTTCTTCTTCAACTTCATCTTCACTCCCATCTTCTCTCCTTGGCTCAAACCCTCTATGTAGCTCCTCTTGCAGAGCTTGAACTTACCTCTACAAAGCTCTAAAATCCTCTTCTGGCACCATAACATTTCTCCCACCACCATGGTTTCTTTGTGGAGGCATTCTTCTCATGTTTCTCACAAACCCTAACCACAAATCTTGGTGTAAACTACCTCACATTCGATGATCTATTTACACACTCAAGAACTCCTGCTCTGATACCACTTGAAGTAGAGTTGCATTAAACAAAACACATACAATCCATAAAAAGTAAAGAAAATACAAAATGAGCCAAATATTTCCTTGTATTACTATTTTGAAAAATGGAGCTTACAGAGACTAACTCATTACAAATTTGAAATTCCCCCTCAAATACCCTGTTTTCCCTTTTCCCGCCTAGAACTATCTATTTGAAATTTGAATTTTGGGGGTAAACTTCCCGAGGTCATAACTCATCGCTCGTTGCTCAAAATGACTATTATTGCACCTTTTCGGAAATCTCTCAAAGGGGTTTGTAGCCCTATTATGTGCTAATCCAATGTACCACCATATTTCAGCCCTAAAAAAGGCCTCTAAGGCCTTCAAAATTGACCTCCAAGTTTTACTAGCAGGATTTTCACTAGTTTTGACAGGGTAGAAGACCTTAAAATTTACATATCTCCCAAACCGCTCAGGATATTGGGATGATTCTTTCGGCGTTGGGTCTATTTCTCCATCCTCTAAACAACTAAACAAACTTTAGAACAAAATGAAACAAATACAAATTTGGGTGATGCAAGATCACTCTTACACCGTTGGATGCTCCTGCATCACTTCCCTCCCAACAAGAATGTCTAGAATGCTTGGAAAGCATTGGCTTGCTAAGGTATTGGAGGAAATATAATGGGTTTGACTCTAGGATCATTTTGGAAGGTATACCCCAGATTCTTAGTGCACATCTCTCTTCCCCCTTCATTAGGAAGTGGTCATTGTAATTAAGAAGGATGGCATGGGGGCCCAACCAACTTACTTGGATTGAACATTTCCAATGTCTTGGTTTGAGTTCTTTTGGGTGTAATTTACATTGGATCTCACTTGGAAATTATAAAAGAACACTCAAATTAGTCAATGGGTCTTCTTGATTGGCATGGCATGCCTTGGTGGAATAAAAAAACCAATTCCAATTTCAATATTCCTTATTTACCCATTATATCAATGTTTTTAGAAGCCCCCATAATTCCAATTGTGACATCAATCATTCTCAATTTGACTTAACAAGGATGTTTCCTTCTCTCCACGTGGCATGGACCTTTCATTTGGAGGAAAATAATAAGGTTGATTTTTATGTTTTATGTAATGGATTTGTTAATTGAGCAAATATTTGGGGGGGCATAACTTCATCATTTAGAAGCATTTTTCGCTTGTTATCAAATTGTATGAATTTTCAAGATCTACTTAGTAATTGCAATCTTTCTAGTTTATGTGGTGACATATTTGTACACAATGTATACTAAGTTATATATTTTCCATTTAAATTGACATAACTATAATACTTGGGCTTTGTAAATGAGAGGTATATTATGAAGCAAAGGATTATGGATTATGTTTCAAAAGGAAAGACAACAACCCTTGACAAAGTAACTCTCTTGTCTAAGAAAGAGGAGGTTTATGGATTGTTATCCTTGATGGTTAAACCTTATTTGCTTATCCACTTTAGAGATTACTCAAATCCAGTAAGTGTCTAGGATAAGTTAATGTATTAAAAGGGTAGACATGGGGATTTCTACTCTTAAAGTGAGATATTTTGCAAATGTTGAGAACTACATTGCTAGATTTAATGTCTTAAGGGTAGATATTGCTATGCCAAGAGGTACAACAAAGGAAATTCCATAATATCTCAATATTATCCTCTTTATTTCTTATACTCCATTAATGGCTCTAAGAATCCTTCTCCATATTGCTCTTGATGGTTATCATCATATACTCTCAGTCAAAACTTGATGATATTTTTGCTCTTCTAATTTATCTTCAAGTTGCATTTAGGAATTGTGAAGAGTTTTCACTTGAATAAGATTATTTAAAGCATGCACCAAAATCCAAGGAGGCTATTATAAACACGCCTAAGGAGATGAAGTTTGATGAGCCTAAATCCTCCAAGAAAAAGTGCTTCTTTTGTGAGTATTGCAAAAAGAGAAGGTCACCATTTCAAAAATTACCTTACCTATCTTCAAAAGATTAAAGTATATTTTTTAAAAGGCCAGTCTTGATGAAAATCTTATAGATGATTAGGATAATCAAGCAGCTACTAGGAAAATTTCTTGCATTGTGTTACATTTTTCTTATTGAACATATGTTTCTTTACAAGATTGCTAATGCTAAAGCCACTTAACATATGACAAAGCATTGCCATTTTTTTTCTTATTATAGCCACTGTTATAATGAAGGGTGTGTCATCGTTGTTGATGATTCAAACTTCTAGGTTTTAGATAACAAAGATATTACTATTGGTGATTTTAAATTTGACAATGACCTTCAAGTTCCAAGAAGGCAACCTAGTCTTCTTTCTATCTATCATATCCCTCACACTAATAAGAAGGTTGAGTTTTGACATGATTATTGGGTTGTCAAGGACATGGATAATGGCTTCAAGATTGTTGCTTTATGATTAAACAAATCACATGTAGAAGCTTGGTCATGCTCCCTCTTTCTCTCATTGGAAGTTTTTTGTTGGTATGACTATTGAGGCATCTGATTCTACTAATACATTGTGGCATTAATGGTGGGGAATATCAAGTTTGGTCTTTGATGCATGTAAACCATCTTTAAATGGTTCAAAGTCTTCTCTCGATTGATCCTCCTTTAGGTGGTTGTGAGGGATGTATTTTGGGTATGCATAATGGGGAATCATTTCCTAAGGACAAAACTCAATGTTCTATATGGTCCTATGGTTGTCTTATCCTTCTCAAATAATAGATACAAGTCTTACCTTCATTGATGGCTTCATTAGAGTTGTTGAAGTTTTTACTATCAGATGTAAGGATAAAGCATTCACTAAGTTTAAAGATTTAAAAAAAAAAATCAATAGATAAAGAAGATCAAATGCCTTTGGATAGATTAATCACACTTTAACAATACATTATAATAAAACATAAATACATTTTTTTTTTAAATTTATATATAGAAGAATCAATAACTACCTTTTCTTTTTGGACAACTAGTCACAGGGTCAAGTTGCATTGTCTTTGATTGTAGCGTCAAATCATGGTACTACCACTATAACCCCTACATTGCCTCGATAAACACGGCCTGGAGTGAGGAAGACCCCGATGGCTCATGGTTGATACCGCCATCATCAAACTAGCGCACACAACAAACTAGTCTGACTACTACCTTTGCTCAAAACACACATTTTAACAAAACTTTATCTCCTTCCTGTACCTTAATATTCTTGTGTATCCTATTTGAAATTTACGCACTTCAACTTTAAAGCTCCATACGTCATTCATGTTATTTTTAATTATTTATATGTTTTTTCTAACATAAATTTATGTTTAAATTATTAATGTTGATTTTATATTTTGAAGCTTACGGTTGAGAAAGCTCTACGTTTTAGGACTTGCTAAGATGCCCCGATAGTCTTTTTGGCCTTTTGTGTTTGGTAATATATGATGGCTTATGGGCGGTTGTTCAGAATAAACTTGTTTAATTTCCATAAAAGCAAGTAAACAAAAGTCACATTAATAAATAAATAAATATGTTACCAGAACTGTCTTCTTCAAAAAAAAGAAGATTCTTTCTATTCACCACTAAAAATGAAGTTCACGTGTTTTGAACCCCTAATTTAATAAATTATGGACTTCTTATCTTGGCACATTACGTTCCTCGGACGTTATAGGCCAAAGGCTTTATGAACGAATTTGGCATCTTTCAGCCGTGCCCATGGAGGATCTGAGATTCGCGGACAAAAACTTGAGCATTAAATTGGACATTCCTCGACTGGGCCGGTGGAGGATGTCATGTCCTACTACATCAGGACAAAAGGAGTTGTATTTCTTCCTCTCCTCGTAGGCGGCTAACACACATGTTCTTCGTTGGAGGATCTTGCAATTACCGAAGCATAATAGTTTAATGACATCAGATTCCCTATCTAGGTGCATAGATTCCCTTGTCTGCATACAACAATCTCTTCTTAAATACCAATACCATGGAACTGTTCATGCCCAATGCCCACAGGCTAAAATATGGGAGCTCAGAGCATTTGTATCATGTCATACTTTTCTGCAAAGAATATGGCTAGAGTGGCAGGGTTTAAGCCTCCATCTCCATACCCACCTGCAAAACTATTATCTGCAAGGCAACCCATGAGGACGAACACACATTTTAGAGCAACGAGAAACACTCCTTCTGGTGAGTAGCTTGCAATCTCCAACTCTTCAAAAAATAAGAAGCTCAAAATGTATGGCTTCTGTTAGAGAAAATTTAGCCCATTTAGTTTTTTGGTAGTAGTTGCTTTCCCGTTTCAATTTATAATCTTTTTTATTTCAGCCTTGGGCTTTTAAACCAATGTAGAATGCAATCCCCAACTCTTCAAAAAGCTAGGAGGCCCCCTAAAAAAATGTTTCTTTGGAATGAAAATTGGGTGATTAATTATTTGGTAGTGCACTTTCCTATTTCGCTTTATAATCTTTCTGATTTCAGCCTGTGGTTTTCGTTTAAGGACTAATTACTTGGTAGTGCACTTTCCTATTTCGCTTTATAATCTTTAATCTTTCTGATTTTAGCCTGTGGTTTTCGTTTAAGGACTGATGTCTGTCAGTTTAAGGTTTTGAGTTTGATTCCACGTTAAAACACTCGTTGAAAGTGAACTCCAAAACTTTCATCGAACCTTATACAGCTCTCATGTCAAGGATATACTGATCAAACTCCTCACTTTTGTTTTTATAAGGTAAAATAATTTTATTGATAGAACAAGAATCAAATTACAGTAATAGGTCTACCACTTTTGGCAAGCCCTAAAATCTGAATAAAACTCGGATTAACATCTCCAAAAATAACAAAAAAAAAAATTGAGTACCATCTAAAGAGCAAAAACTTTTAATCTGGTTTCATTTCTGCTTTACGCTGATCCTAAGTAACCTAGCAGGCTTGACAGTCCTGCAAACACTACCAGTGCTATCCCAAAAAGGGCCAAAGAGTGTTGCAAGAGGCAGCAAAAAACCCAACAAATAACTGTTCATCCTCCATTGATCCACAAGGTGCAGTGGACTCTAGACCTGTCCTCATCCTTACCTAGGTCTTTTCTGGCCAAACTAAGAACCATTTGGTTCACCTCCAACCATTTAGAAGTGTCCAATCCTGATTAGAATTCAGCATGTATCCAACCGGACTTTCACTACCATGTTCCACAGCATTATTTTGTCTGTAAATATAGACCGGGATGACATCCTCGAATTGTTGCCAAATGGACTTAATTTGGCTCACAATGTTTCTTATCCTCCAAACCTTTGGTTTAAAATTTCTAATAACATCTAGAAGCCCCACCATAATTTGTGAGTCAGACTCAACTATGATCTTTCTAATCCCATTCTCCCAAGCATTGAGAGAACCTTGTCTGATAGCCAGTCCTTCAGCTTCATTGTTAGTAGCCCTTCCAAGACCCTCTAGCTCCCAATGGAGGATCTTCCCCTTGAAATCTCTTCTAAGAAAACCAATGCTTGCAGCCCCCAGGTTATCCTTAGCTGTACCATCAGAATTAATCTTTTCCCAACCTGGGGGAGGGGGCTGCCATGGTCCCAACTTCTGTGGCTTGGGAGTCCCCTCATTCTCTTGAGTTTTCTTGTCCCTAAGGTGAGCTTTGATAGTTTCAGAAACCTTGGTAACAATTTTATGCCAAACCAGCTCCATTGGACTGAACTCCTCTAAAAATTCTAGAATTTCTTTCCAACCAAATATGCCACCAAATGAAACTTGGGCCTTGGGACCAGCCTAGCTGAATGGAGGTATTCTTGAATTTTCTTCATTTCCAAATCTCCCAGATATTAGAAATAGTCACCTGAAAGTTTAGGTGAGCCTTAAAGAGGTTTAACCACCTTTTCCACAACTCTCTTGCAAATGCACACTAGAAAAGCAGATGATCAAGTGTCTCCTCCTGGGAGTTACACATGATGCAGTTGGAAGGGCCATAAAAACCTCTCTTCATAAGGTTATCATAGGTGAAATAGCTCCTATGCATCACTTTCCAAGCAAAGAAATTTATTTTAGGCCAGCCCTTAGCCACCCAAACTCTATCCCATGGGGCATCCTGCAAGATCAACGAAGGAGGGAGCAAAGCATTATAACCATCACGAACAGTGAAGACACCTAGAGTGCCAAGGCCCCAAGCGATCCTATCCTCTTCCTCTCTCCCTATAAGATACCTTTGCTTGAGGATCTTATCAATAAGAAGCTTTTGATGAAGAGGGACAGGAATAGACCATTCTTCTAACCTCTTCCACTAAAAGAAAGAAAAATTTCCAATTTGCCTGGAAGTAATGTATGAAGCCATCTTTATCCATCCTCTACCTTCGAGGCTTTTTTGCAAGGGCTGCAACTCTAGAAACTCATAGATTAAGGGGGATTTTGGTCTCAAGAATCACTCCAAAAGTTAGCTTTGTCTCCTGTACCTACTTTCCAAAAAGTCCAGATTTAACCAATTGTTCACCAGCTTTCAGGACCTTCCAAATAACGGAGCCAGGGCCCCTTAGAGGAATGCGACCAGCTTCTTGATGAGGGATAGAACCCAAATACTTACTAGTGATGACTCTACTGAAGAAAGCCTCCTTGTTGGAGATCCATCTCCAATAAAGCTTCCCATCAAGAGCTTGATTGTTTAAAGCTGCTTTACGAAAACCAAGACCCCCTCGAGCTTTAGGCTGACATATTTTATCCCAACTAACAAGAGCCCACTTCTTACCCATCCTTGGGCCATCCCACAAAATTTTTCTCACAAGCGAATCCAACTCTCTGAGGACTCTCATAAGGGCAGCTAGGTTGGAGAATTTATAAACAAGCATGGCTTGGGTCACCGATTGGATGAGAGCCATTCTTCCTCTAAAGGTAAGTTAGTAGTGAGTCCAATGATTAACTTAAGCAGCCACTCTCATGATCCACTCTCTCCACTCTTGAGAGAAGCCAAGTTTCTCAAGCATTTGATCCAAAAACTGCCAGGGGACTCTATCATAAGCCTTAGAAATATCTGGTTTAATAAACATGCCTCTTCGACCAGAATGCTGCATTGAGTGGATAGCCTCTTGGGCTAGAATAAGACTTGTAGTTCTCTAAGTTTATCGAGCCACATTAAGACAGAGACACTAAATTGAAGGTAGATTCATCGAGGTTTAAACGTAGATCATTATTCTAGCAAGTGACAAAACCCATGTTATGTTCAAGTCTCCCATGTTTAAATATGTATGTGTATCAGGCTAGTAGGTTTTAGGTTTTATATTTTAGAAGCTGGAATGAAGATGTTCCCACCTATCTGGTTTGGGTCACCATTTTAAGAAGTGTTCCATGTTACTAAATCACAACCCCATGGACACAAGCAGTCCATGTTATCAAGTATTGCATTTGTAAATATGTTCATGAGTATGGAAACAGTTGTAAAAGTTGGGTCTGATAGGCAATATGGAATGTTTTCTCACAAAACCTTTGTCTGATACATCATAGTCTATTTACAAGGCATTGGGTGTATGTAAATAAAGAAGTTGGAAAATGAGTACTTCGCAAAAGTTCCTTGCTTGCATTTTTTATTAGGGACTGATATGTGTGAGGACAATGTAATGTGTTTGATCATGTTCTTGTTCCACATTACCAGTGGAACTTAGGAGCTCTTGTTTTTATCATGTTTTCGTCTATTGGTACTTTGAATTTGTCAACTGAATCAGATTTTATTGTTTGTTGGCAGGGTCTTTCGGTTTGCAGTTATCTCGCAAAAGAATGGGATTTGGCACAGGAACATGTAGGGTTGCACTATCCCTTGAAGATGCCTCTAAGGTGGGTTTACAGTTCCATCTACTAATACAATGCAATTTTGTTTTGGCAATTTTCAGAAAACACAACATGTTTACAATTTGAATATTTGGATACCATATGAATTCTGCTGACAAACACAGTTAACGCAGTATAATTGTTTGCGATGAATTTTGGAAACTGTTAAAGATTAACCGTCCAATTCATCATGTTTGCTCAAGATTCACTAACTGTACATCTCACTGCTTGGCAGACTGACAAAGAGAAGATAAATCAAAGTGCATCTGCATCTGCCCATATAGATGGAGACATTGTAAGGATTAAAAAGCTATTCTCAGAAATTGAAAGCAGACAGACATCCATTTCTGCTTATGATACAGCCTGGGTAGCAATGGTCCCATCTTTCAAAAGCCCTCAAATACCACAGTTTCCACAGTGCCTTTCATGGATAATGGACAATCAACTCTCCGATGGATCCTGGGGATTACCAGACTTCCCTTCTGTTAAAGATGGCCTTTGTAACACTCTAGCATGCATTATTGCCCTTAGAACATGGAATGTTGGCAATGAAAATGTGGAAATGGGTAGAACTCTCTCTTATCCCTGGACAAATTTTGAATGCTGTTCAGTAAAATTTGGATAATACTCTATAATTTGGCTTTTTATGCATTGTTTTGGAAAACAGAAAAGACTGATTATTTAGTTAGCCCAGACTGACATAGATACAAAAGGGGATTGTACCCAATATTTTGGCAACCACTTCAATTACTTGGAGATGATTTTTATTGCCCAGCCCCTTTAATTTGGGACATAATGGCGTTGAATCGAGCCTATGCTTACAGAAACCTAAGACATAATGCTCTAATATTTTGATGTTTCCTGATTCCTACAGGTTTAAGATTTATAAGAGAAAATATTGGAAATATGGTTAGTGAGGACAAACATGCCCCCGTTGGTTTTGATATAATCTTCACTGCAATGTTGGAAAATGCAAGGAGCTTGTGCTTGGAACTCCCATATGATTCATATCCTATACAACCAATGCTCATGGAACGAGAGGAGACCCTCAAAAGGTAATTTTGCAACTAGTTGATCTCTAGGTTATGAGTTTGATTTGATTCTTCAGAATTTCAGTCCCAGTCATTATTTATGTTCATTTTCTAGTTTTATTTCTGTTTCTGCAGAATAGCAATAGACAACCTGGATGAGTACGATGCATCCATGATCTATATAATTGAGGGATTGCCAAGGATAGTTGACTGGAACAAAGTTCTAAGACATCAAAACAAGGATGGGTCGCTCTTCCATTCTCCTTCTGCAACTGCTTGTGCTCTCATGCATACTAAAAACCTCAACTGCCTTGAGTATTTGAATTCAATGCTGCAAAATTTGGGGAATGGAGGTGAGTCTTTAAACCTAAATAAAGCTTGATTAGTTTGTTTCATGTTCATGTAAAATAATGAGCCTTTGTCTTCTGGTGCTGCTGGTGCAGTGCCTAGTGTTTACCCCTTAAATTTGTTCAGCAGTCTCTCAATGGTAGATAGGCTAGAGAGATTGGGCATAGCAAGGTATTTCAAACATGAGATAGAGCAGGCTCTAGACCATGTTTATAGGTAATTAACAGAACCATAGCCCTTGCTTATGAATGTTTATTATAATTTCTATCCTTTAGTTTCCAATTTATCTGAAATCAATATCCTGGCTGACACAGATGCTGGACACAGAATGAAATAACTGAGGGGAAATCATCAGCATCAGACATAGTTAACAGTTCCCTCAGTTTCAGGATTTTACGATTGCATGGATATGATGTATCTCCAGGTCTTTTCAATGAACTTCACCCTTGCTTGTACAAATTTTGTTATTGTATATCAATTGTTTTCCCCTCTCGTGCATGCATACTAGTTATCCATCGATGGATACATAGTTTTTGGGAAGTTATATTCCCACTTCAGGCATTTTTTCTGCACTGGAGTTCTCTATATAGTAGGGGGCATTCTATATAATAAATGGCCCAAAATGTCAATGATGCCATCTTCATTACATTTTACTTGGTTTAACTGAAACCAACCACCATGTAGATGTCTTTTCCAGTTACCTAAAAGACGAAGACTTCCTCCCTTCTCTAGAAAGAAGTGGCCAAGCTGTTACAGCAATGCTGAATTTGTACAAAGCATCACAGGTGATGTTCCCAGGGGAAAGAATTTTGGAAGAAGCGAAATCCTTCTCCAGAGATGACCTTGTGAAGAGAGAAGTGAACAATACTATCCATGACCAAAATGCAGTTCTGAAAGACCTTCCTGGAGAGGTAGTTAAGGCTAGTTTTACTTATGACTGATCTTTGAAACTATATATGTTATTATATTTGGGCATTGCTCTATACCTTGCAGGTTAAGCATGCCTTGAGCATCCCCTGGTTGGCTAGTTTGGAGCGAATAGAACATAGAGCATACATTGAGCGATATGGTGTTGATGATATTTGGGTTGGCAAGACTTCTTATAAGTATGTTTTGATTGAGACAATTGTTATGGCACCCCCCCCTTCTCGGTTATACTTCAAAATGCTGTGATCTTATATGTTTGTACAATACTTTGTTAGAGAGTCCTGAGTATTGATATTTCTATTATTGCAGGATCTCCTGTATAAGCAATGATTTGTTCTTAACATTAGCTAAAAAGGACTACAATATTTGCCAAGCAATGCACCAGAAAGAAATACAAGAGTTGGAAAAGTAGGTACCAACATAAATGAATGAACATAGTTTTTGGAAATTACAACAGAAACAACACCGCTGATATGAAAATCTTCACACTTGTTTTTCTCCAATAACAGATGGTTTGCAGAATGTAAATTTAGTGACCTAAACTATGCTCGACAAAAGCTTCTATACTGCTATTTTTCTGTTGCTGCAACACTTTTTAGTCCTGAGATGTCTGCTGCACGCATTGTATGGACCAAGAATGCAGTTCTCACGACAGTAGTGGATGATTTTTATGACGTGGGGGGCTCCTTTGAAGAGCTTCAGTGTTTTACTGATGCATTGGGGAGGTAATTGTACTTTACCCATCAATCTTCAAAATTATGTTCAATTGGATAAGCTATCATAATGAGATAAATAAAAGTCCATAGTTCAATTAGAACCAATTCAAGCACATTGTAAAGCAACAGTAATTGGTAATTTCAGCCCTTACTATGCCTGGGTTACTCCAATGTACATATCAATAACAGAGTCACAAAGAACTTGTTTATGATGTTTTGCAGATGGGATCAAGAAGGGATACATGGGTTTTCACAGAGTTCACAAATTTTGTTCTCTGCACTATATAATACTGTCAATGATATTGCTCAAAATGCCTGTGCTTTTCAAGGTCGAGATGTCAGCATTCATATGAGGCAAATTGTGAGGAACTTTCCTTGAACATTGATTGCTGTATACCTTGTGTATTTTGTGTTGAATGGCAATACAATGCCTTTCAAGCAAAGAATGAAAACAACAATATTAGAATAACAATGAAATTCTATTTGCTTATTTTTACAGTGGTACAGGTTAGTGAGCTCAATGATGAAGGAGGCCTGCTGGGCCAAAACTGGATGTACACCATCATTGCAGGAGTATATGGAAAATGGAGAACCATCAATTGCTTTGGAACCAATTGTTCTTCTACCACTCTACTTAATAGGACCCAAGCTTCCAGAACAAATCATCAATCATCCTGAGTACAGCAATACCATGCAGCTTGTCAACATTTTTGGGCGCCTTTTGAATGACATTCGGACATATGAGGTACTGAATACTTACCCCAACCCAGTTGTAATCTTTGAAATACTTAATATGATGCTAAACAATGGAACTAAATTCTTAATTTGTTTTTCAGAAGGAGGCCAAGGAAGGAACGCTGAACTGCGTGACATTGTACATGAAAGAACATCCACAAACATCTGTTGAGGATGCTATTGGCAAGTTTAGAAAAACCATCACTGACAGCTCAAAAAAATTACTGAAAAGAGTGTTGCAACCTAACGTTCTCCCTCGTGATTGCAAGCAGCTGCACTGGAATATGCTCAGGATTCTCCAATTATTCTACCTGAACACTGATGGTTTCTCATCTCCCACTGAAATGCTTGAGCATATCAATGCAGTTATTTTCAAACCCATTTTGTAAGTTGTGGAGTTCAGAAACTATTGAGTCGTATAATTTTCACATAATTTTGCATCCATTTTCACAAGAAAGCCCCTTTCTTTTCTTTGAAGTGCTCAATGATGCTAAAATTCATTGAAAATATTTCGGCCAAAATGTTTTGGTTGCTTGTCCATAGGTTTGAGGCTCAAATGGCAAGCTTGTTTGGCTCACAAAGAGCACACTAGGGTTCAATTTCCATGGGTGCCATGATAATACAGTTGATTGTAATACCACTATGTGGTTTGTTATATACCACAATAACAAGGTTGACTTAAACATGAGCAAGCCCATTTCAATCCCATATAACCTATCTATTTATTTATCTATAGACTATTTGAAAATATAATAAATATATTGACCATAATGAATTATTTTTTTGGCTTTTCCTGAATCGTCTATAGACTTCTTTTGAAAATAAATTTAATTGTATAGCACAAGCATATTTTTATTAATATGATATTTTATATGTGAAGTTTGGCTAGACCAAGTGAAATAAATATAAAATAGACTACACTCCAACTAAACACTTAATCTTGCCACCATGTTCCACGAGTAGATGGTATTTCAGTAAAACATTGTTACACAAACAAATTAATTAACTTTAAGATGAATCTGTTGTGGGAGATGTTGTAGAGAGTGTAACGAAACAACTTCAAAATAGCGATAACAATAGCAAACTTAGAACTATGAAACATAAATCATTCACTAGAACAAAATTCAAATGTTACAGCAGGAAATCAACATTGCAAGTAACAGATTCCAGATTTCAAATCAGTACAAATCCTAGCCACCTAGAGAGGGCAAAGTCTCATAGTCAATTGGAAAGGGCGCAGTCTCATATGAGCACCAGAGGCCACTTAAGATAACAAGTATAAATGAATAATCAACTACAACATAACTCCTTTATTTAAAGAAAAACACAACCAACGATCCTAACCCTAATAGCAAAGATAGCAAACGTGTCTATATTGGAGTTGTTACATGGCTCCCCCAGAAATATTTTTCCTCAAAGCTAGGAATGGTTGGAAAATGCTCATTGACTCCCACATCACATCCTCATCTGGTAGACCTTGCCACTTGATGAGGAACTCCTTAACGGGGTGAGACTGCAAATTATGGACACGGGACTGCAAAATTGCTTTTGGTTGGAGGTTGATTTGCCCTTCTTCGTTGGAAGCTCCCTTTGGGACTCCACCTTCTAACCACTAACCTATTTAAGACAAGAAACATGAAAAACATGGTGGATTCTGAAGTCAAAGGAAGCTCCAACTAATGTACCACTTTCCCAGTGTGATGAACCACCTTGTATGGGCCATAGAAATGAGGTGTCAACTTCTGATTGGACTTGGCCTTCAAGACATCTACTTATAAGGTTGAAGTCGCAAAAATACCATATCTCTCGCTACAAATTGTCGCTCCTATCGGTGCATGCCCTGTTGTTGCTTCATTCAGTTTTAGGCTTGGTACAAATTATGTTTAAAGAGCAAGAGCACCAAACTGACACTACTGCAACAATTCATCTACTTAAGCCACTTTGGAGGATCTTAAAACATAGTCTTCCACGGACAAAGGTTTTAGGCCATACAATACCTTAAATGGGGACATCTTAAGGGAGAAATGATAAGTGTTATACCACCATCCAATCAAAGAAAGCCAATGATCCCATTGATACTGTTTGTCTTGGGTAAAACAAAATACCCAAACATTTTTTCACAATCTCTGTCTAGCCACCCAATTAAGGGGTGATAAGAAGAGGACATATTAAGTTGAGTACCATTGAGAATGAACAATTTCTTCCAAAAGTTGCTAGTAAAAACTAGGTCATGATCACTAACAATTGTCTTGGGCATACCATGTAGTTTGAAAATGGAGTCTAGGAAAACCTTGGCAGCCTTGTTAACGGTAAAAGGGTGTTGCATGGCACAAAAATGAGCATACTTGAAAAGGCCATCCAACACCATGAAAAGTAGTATTTCCCTCTAAATTGGGAAGACCCTCGATGAAATTCATGGAGATGTGCTCCTATTGATGATCGGGAATAGGCAAGGTTTGCAACAAGCTAGGATATTTAATTGTTTTCTACATGTTCCTCTTACATGCCTCGCATTCGGCCACAAGTTTCTTGATGTTTGGTTTGTCATTTCCAAGAAAAGGATTGTTTCACCCATTGATAAGATTTTAATAACCCAGAATGCCTAGCCAGTGGGGAGGCATGCAATTTTGATAGAATATTGCTCTTGATCAAGGAATACCAAGGAAAATAAAGACGATCCTTCTTTCGAAGAACCCCATCAACATACAGGAACAAAGAAGGGGGCAAAGTATTAGCCTTCACATCATGAATGATGCAAATAGTCTCAGAATCTGACTATCATTCCTCTCGAAGCTACGAAAGCCATTGTGGAAGGGGATTGAAGTAGCATTAACAACAACACCATCCTTATATTTGTGAGAGAGCATCGACGACCACATTCTCCTTTCCTTTCTTGTATTCAATGGCAAAATCATAACCCAACAACTTGGTCAACCATTTATTCTATTTGAAACAGAGGAGACGTTCCAATAAATGATTGAGGCTAATATGGTTGGTTTTGATAATGAAGCGACAACCCAACAAATAAGGCTTCCATTTCTCTACGACATGCAAAATGGCTAACATCTCCTCATAAGTGGATTGGTCCAAATTTTTGTCAAAAAGTTGCTTACTTTCAAAGGCCAAAGGTTGTTTGTCCTACACCAAAACAACTTCAATACCTATTCTTGAAACATCATATTTAATGAGAAAAGGTTTCCTAAAGTCAAGAGTAGCCAAAATAGGGGTGGTACACATAGCCTCTTTGAAGGTAGGGGAGGCTTGGAAGTTGCTTTTGACTAGACAAAAGCATCCTTCTTAGTGAGAGTAGTAAGAGGAGTTCCAATCTTGTCATAGTTATAGATAAATTTTCTATAATACTTGTTAAGACCTAAAAATCCTTGAAGTTGCTTGAGAGATTTAGGTAGACGCTAGTCTTGCATGGCGTTGATCTTGTTAGGATCCACCTTGACTCTATTCTAAGACACAATATGGCCGAATTATTCTACCTGAGGTACCCCAAAATAACATTTGGACCTCTTGACAAATAACTCTTCTTTTTTATAATAGGTAGAGAACTTTTTCAACATGAATTAAATGAGCTTCCCAAGAATTACTATAAACTAAGATATCATAAAAAAACACTATCACAAGCTTGCAAATACAAGGATGAAAGACATAATTCATGAGATTCTAAAAGTGGAAGGAGCATTAGTAAGACCAAAATGCAGGACTAGGAACTCATACTAACCCTCATGTTTATGAAAAGTGGTCTTGGAAATATCCTCTTCTTTAACCCTAAGTTGATAAAATCCAAAACACAAGTCAAGCTTAGTGAAGTATTCAGCACCATGCAGTTCATCCAATAAATCATCAATAACATGGATAAGAAACTTATCTTTGATGGTAATTTTGTTGAGAGGTCAGAAATCAAGACACATTCACCAAGAATTATTATCACAAAAGAGAAATAAGGACTAGTGTTTAGACGGATAATTTCCTACGACAATATCACTTAAACCAACTTCTCTATCTTTGAATTCTGAGTTGAGGATAATAGTAAGATGAACATTAGGGACTTGACTTCCCAAAACAAGGTGGATGACATGATCAAGCATATGCTTATGCAGAAGACCCATGGGTTCACTAAAAATTACTGCATAATTATCAATAAGAGACTACATGTTAGAAGGGAGAGTTGGAGGGAGTTGCTCAAAGGATTGGACTTCCATGCAATTTACATGGGCAAAGAAGCCTCTACGACCCTTATTTATGGTCATTTCCATTTAGTGGGAGCTAACAACCTTGAAAGGAGGTATGATACCTTGGAGGTGAATGACCTTGTTGGATTCCACCCATTGGACATACAACCATTATAGATTAAAAGTAACATCTCCCAATTAAGAGAACGATTGAGCCCCCAAGATGACATCATACTACCTAGACCCATAACAAAAGGATGGTTAGACTAGGCATAGTCTCTTATCTAAATGCTAACATTACATTTTGACCCACACATTGGGTCATGCCCCTATTGGCAATCAACATGTGGAATTTGTCTTGGGTAGTATTATTGATATACAATCCCAAGGTCTTAGTTGTTTTACTATTAATAAAATTATATGTACTACCTAAATTAAACAACACATTAACACATTGGTATTGATGGTGTGATGGGCTTATAGCCCCTTTAGGGCAAACATTAAAGAACCATGGTATTTGCATCTTGCTTAGAATCCTCTCCTTCAGTTGGTAACTCCTACTATGAAGGATTTTGAATGTCTTTCTCTGAAACATCCTCATCCTTAGCTCCTTGGTGAAAGCTACGTTGCTTCTCACATGTTCAATCTCATGGAGGGCGCTATATACATTTAAAATAGAAGAATCCTAGCAAATGCTCCTCATTGCTATTGAAATACTATTGTTTGGGATTGAAATCATGATGTGGCTAGGACAAGACAATTAGAGCTTTTTTTGAGCTACACAAACCAAACATTATGTCTCATGGAGGGTATAAGGATCCAACATATCAACCTCCTATTTGATGTCATCCTTAAGGCTATGGAAAAAGGTTGAAACCACTATCATCAAATCCAAATGATAGGTGTATGTGAGTAGGCCATGAACTCATTATAATTGCCCTCGATTGATCCTATCTATTTGGTTTAGAATAATATAGAACACATAAAAGGAAGACACGCCTTTATTAAACTTGAGTAAGAACGTCTTCTTGAACTTTAACCATGAGAGATGGATACCATGATGCTGGAGTTCCCAGAGAAGCCAATGGTAGGATTGGGTACCAAGCTTAGAAAAGGCCAAGGTGACACAATTGTCCTCAAGAATGCAATGCAAGTGAATGAGGCTCTCTATCTTGGATATCTAGCGTGCCTTCAAAGGTTGGAATATCAATGCAAGGTATAAGAAAATCAAGAGGCTAGTCAAGTAAGAAAACAACCCCTCTTGTGGAGGAATCAAGATCACAAAAATATTTTATACCTATATAGTTACCATGACCACGTGGGAAACATGTATCCTGCACGATAGGCATCAATATTGTAACTAGAGGAATGATGCTAGGATAATCTAGAATTTGGATGTGAGAAGGGCCCTAGATCATGCCCATATGAAGGTTGTTAAATGTGTCAAGAGTCATCAAACTATGGATTGACAGGAGGAGGATCAATCGAATGATATTTAGGCTCCTTTTGCATATTATGTTGTTGTTGCTTGACAACTTCTTAGAACTTATTGTTCAATGAACGCTCAACATAGGGTTGTTACCCAAGTAGCAAGTATAAAAAATCTTGGATTATATTGAGTTGTCCTAAATGTGTCTTGATCGGATAAAGTCTCTATTGAATAGTGGATTGTTAATGAACATTATAAGATATCTTCTTATCCATCCTAGTATGCTCATGTAACAAAAAAACATAAATATTGGACAAACACTCATGGCGAGAGGATGAGGACCTTCATGGGAAGGAGTGGATAGTTATCCATGGTGTCCAAAGCAACAAGAGTGTTAGGGAAAAACTTCAAATTTTTCATCGAAAGTAGAAAGACAATGACAAAGAACAAAAAATAGCAACACAAGTGACACAGATATTTACGTGGAAACCTGCAATGTGTAGGAAAAACCATGGGGTAATGGCAACTTCTCCTTTTATTATTTTTAGAAAACTTTACATTCACGTTTCTCAATGTTTTCAACAACCCTATTTCATAACCAAGGGATCACATCCCTTTTATAGAGCAGAAGGAAGACTCCAAATTGTTCGTTTCCTCTCTTAATGGAAGCCTCCAAAAACTGTTCGTTTCTGCTCCCAAGGAAGGTGTCTGAACCTGTTCGTATTCCATGTTTAGACGTCTACTTGCTTAGACATCTGGCCTAGATGTTTGGCATAGACATTTGGTAGCCTAGATGTCTGGTCTACTACCTATATGTATGACCAAGACGTTTAGCAGTCCAAATGTCTGGCCTGATGCCTAGACATCTGGCCTAGACGTCTAGTAGGTTAGACGTCTAGCTTGTTGCCTAGACGTCTAACCCAAACGTCTAGTAGGTCAGACGTCTGGCCTGCTACCTAGACGTCTGACCCAGATGTCTAGCAGGTCAGACGTCTGGCCTGCTACCTAGACGTCTGACCCAGATGTCTAGTAGGTCAAACGTCTGGCCTACTACCTAGACGTCTGACCTAGACGTCTAGTACGTCAGACATCTAGCATGGTGCAACTTTCTTTTCTATTTCCTGTACCTGCATAGTGACTTCACTTCCTAACATTCTCCTAATTGAAGTCAATATTAAGGAATTCTTCTGCAAATTTTTTTTAGCCAGTGCCAATTGCCCAATGCCACCCTTGTTACTTTTTCAGCAAGCCCAGAGAAGTTCTGCACCACTTAAACTTCTCTAATTTGACTGGCTTTGTAATAATATCTACAGGATTCACTTCAGTGTTAATTTTTTGCAACAAGATCCTACCTTCTTCCACCACATTTCTTATAAAGTGGTACTTGACATCAATGTGTTTAGTGCGATCATATAATGTTGGATTCTTCACTAGCTGAATAAAACTTTGGCTATCACAATGTAGCGTAACTTTCTTCTGCATTACCTTGAAGTCACCCAACAGTCACTCTAGCCAAATTGTCTCTTTGCTGGCATGAGTTACTATAATGTATTTTGCTTCAGTGGTGGATAAAGCCACAATATACTGTAACTTAGAAGCCCAAATCACCACTCCTCCAGCAAGAGTGAAGGTATATCTTGTACACGGGGGGGTCACTTAGTTGAAAGCCTTCAAAACATGTGCATTCATAGGCTTCTTAAAAAAACCCCTATTTTTAAAATTTACCACCTCCCCTTTTAATTTATTAAACCCCTAGTGGTAAAACCCTATATAATAAATAATAACCCCTTTTCAAAACTTATCATTTTACCAAAAATATTTGAATCAATTTTTAATATCCCTTGGTATGTTTATCATTTTATCAATGTATATCCATTGAGCATGTTTGACTCCATAAAACTATCAAGTCTTTATGAGCATAACAAAAATTAGTGGTTTGAGCTCTAACTTGAAGTAAAAATATGTATATTCTTAGTCTTCACACATTTCATTTAACCAATAATATACAAGAGCAAGTTTTGATTATATTCTAGGTCTCTCACTCTGGGAGGGAGGACACCGTTTCAAATTCCTTACTTCCCCCTGCTCCTGTCTTGCTGATCTCTAGCTGGGTAGATCTTCCTGGGATCTCCTGTTGCATTTCCAAGACCTCCATGGATCCTCCTATGCTTATCAGGATGTGTCATCCCATTTTTGATGTGACTGCAATGGTTTGGTTGGATTGACCTGAAGATTCTTTCCATGGTGGCCTTTGGTGGTGGCTGGCTTTCAGATGGCTTGGCTTGGGAGTTGGATATGCAAAGCCTTTCCTGATGGAATTTTTGGTCTTTGAGAGGGTCCCATGATTTATTGTTCTTGAAACTCAAGGATGCCTCTATGTATCTTTGAAATTTTAGGTCTCTCTAAGCTTCTTGTATTTAGAAATGAGACATTAAACAATGTTTTCAGATAGTTGCAAATAAGAAAAATAAAAAATTCTTTATATACATTAAATATCAATATATTTATGCAATATCTCAAACTTGATGTCAAACTCAAAAAACATTTTATGCACTGAATAACATTTTCCAACTCCAAGCTTACTAAATTTGAACTTGAATACTAATATTCTCACTAAATGCCTGTATGCAATAGACCATAACTCGCCTGAAACTTGAAAGAGTATACTAGTTTGTGATTGCATCATTGTACAATTGTATTAAGATTCCCCCATGGATTCCATCAATCACAAATTGTTTTCATAAATTACATGATTGAAGCCACTATCTACTAACTCTCTCAAAGTCCTTATTAAACTAGCAATTCTTAGAAAAACCAAAAACTGAACAACTTAATCTAGATGTTGTTGGTTATTATTTGATGCTTATTACCAAAGTGGAATTCTCTACCAAGCCCATATTCTGTTGGAAAATTGTAAGCAAATGATAAACCGTAAAGCAACCAATAAAATTCTAGGATACATTTTGTTGTTTGGTTTACAAATGAACTGTCTTAGGGAGATGAGCATTCACTCATTGACACAGACTATTTGAGGAATAGGCCTGATTCATAGATTTTCAAAAACTTCTTGATCTTGATTATGTTTACTTATCACATGTGTCCATGCTTCCTCTAAGATAAAAGAACTTCCTCACCTATTTCTAGGAACAGAGACTTCCTGGATCAGGAAAGGCCTCAATTTTTGGCAAAGGGCATGAGAAGCATCTTCTATCAAGGAAAATGGGCCCACCTCAAAACCCACAATTGGGTGCAGGTTAGGAACAACTTGACCAATCCACCGCTCCAAAATTCACCCTAGGGATGTGAGGGTTCCGCAAAAAGGGTCCTATAACATTGCTCTTTATTTTTACTTTTATCAAAAGCTTACTTGTCAGAGCAAAACTTGTCTTGGCCCTTTTAAAGTTTATATATGCTCCTTTAAGTATTGTCAACTTTGACTTTGAAACAAATTTTTTCATTAATATTATAACCTTGGGAAAACAAACAAGATTGCCAGAAGTCTCAATCAGCTTTTTATATTTTCTATATCATGTTTATAATTAAACACATCAATTTGTTGCTCAAGCTCAAGTTTAAAAAGTAAATTGACCATAGAATGACAACATGTAGGTCAAAACTTTAGAACAAAGCTCTGCAAGGTTTATTTAGACAATAGTGATCATTTAAGAATGTAAAGGCACTACTAACTTCAGTAAAATAACTACTTTGATTGCTTGAACTACTGTAGACATAATTGAGGTCACCAAATTCTATTAATTCTAACATGGGATCTTCTTTGATTGCTTGAACTACTCCTGGAAAAATGGGTGCCACAGACTCTACTGAAATTTCCCGAAGCCTTCTCAATTCTGTAGGATAATCATAGGCCTTATGAACCTATGTGCTGCCTCTTTTCTTGGGAGGGAAATCATTCCATACAATTTGTAAATATATCCCATTTTCTATGGCTTCCAATAACCTCTCTTCAAAAGGGTCTGCACGATGTAGTATTCGAGCATATTCTCTTTTTTCCATCATTTTATTGTATATCCCTTTTGGGTCATAAAATCTCCAAGTTATTTCTTCGAAACCCATAGTGTCCAAATTGAACATTCCCTTGAGTAGTGTGGGGTAGCCAACAAATATATAGTCCCCAAATTGATAGGGAACATTGAGCCAAGGAACTTTACCATGTTTCTTTACCAGTCTCATTTTGGCCTCTTCGGCTACCTACGTACATAGTTCCAGGGCTGCTAGAGATAATGGACAATATTTTGGCAATAGCTTTGGGGAAATTTTTTCCCCATAGAGCCTGATATAGGTAAAACCTTCTGTGAAAAATAAATCCCCAATCTCCTTTTCTTTGATGAAAGCCCTTACTCCTGGCCCTAATCTCTTAGGGAGCATCCCAGTTAAAAGCCAATGGATTTCTATCATAAAATGATCATAGAACCAACCTAAATGAGTGCACCCTTCATGTATCATCCAAAAACTAGTTTGAACATAGGGGCTGCCGATGGCTTCTACTATTCCCTAGGCTTCTCCCAATTGAACCGCTATCAAATGGATGAAAAATGAGTATTGAGAGAAACAGGGCATCTCTTGTCTTTGTTCAAAAACTGCCTTTTTTAATTCTATTATTTCTTCATGTATTTTATTAATCAGTTATAATTCCTAGGTGCAAATTGGGGTGTTATGTGCTCGATTGCATTGTGCAACTAAATATAAAGTCCTTTTAGTTACTGTACTGAGATCCTGTACTCTTAAGACTATGTTTATCATATCGCAAAAATCTTGGACCCATGGCTTTAAAGCAATTTTCCTAATTGGAAAATTCTTTTCTATTTTCTCATGTGTATCAAACAAAGTTTTAAAAACTTCCATGTCTGTGAACATACGAGACTGGTGTTCGATTACCTTTTGCACCAGAAAGGTGGTATACTCTGTCAGATTGAAGACTTCTTGGATGTGTCCGACTTTGATGCTGAATACCAGTCGATTCTTGTTATCTCTAAATGTCCTTGTTCTCTCGTCATACGCCACTGCCATCCACGCCATTAAATTTTATGAGAAGTGAACCTTCGGGCATATAAAATTCTCGAGGTTACTGTTCCATCTATTTCTCTTGGTAAAACCCTTGTATTGTAACCTTCGGGCTCTGTGATGAAGATCAACCATTATCCATGGTGTCCTGCTATCATTCTCTATTACACGATCAAAACTCTTGATACAAGCTTTGTCAATCTCGTATTGTTGTGCTAGGGTAGGTTTTTTATTCTATTCACATTTTTGAGCAAACTCATGCATCGTGCTGCCGGGTACAGGCGACCCAAAATTCTCAATGTATGGGGACTTATATGTGATGAATTTTATGGCTTCCCTAGTGTCTTTAGGTATGAAAATGTCTCCCCATGACGCCATTGATCTCAATGTAGCAGGTCGGGTCCTTCTGTGATAGTGAAGCTCAAAAATCCTCTTCTCTCTATACTTCTTGTGTATTAATCTCTGCTCTTAACTTGCTAAGGTGGTAATATTGACTGATCTTCATGAGATCATATATAGGGTGGCGAAATGGGTTTGATAGTTTTACATGTTTTTTACATCAATATGATGCCAACAACTATTGTTTTAAATTGGCCAAAGAATTTTACCAACGCGTCCCTTTCTGGAGTTGAGCGTTAATGATGGGTAATGTTCCTCATCCTACGTGTCCTGGGGCCTTTTGGTTTGTGTGCCTGTAATAATTAAAACTTTTTCCATTTTATGCTAGAATCCTTTTTATCTGACGTGGAACTGGAATGTGTAATGGGGATGACTTCCATTTTGAATCTCGTGCCACCTCAGCCCCAAATGATAACTAAATCTTGGGGATTGATTATATTTTACTTAGGCAACAATCACTCTTAGGATTTTCACAAGATTTGGTTCTTGGTGTGAGTGCCTACCGTTATTATCTTGAATGCCCTTAGCTTCCCTGAGTCAACCATGATCAAGCGCAACCGTCAGATGTGCTTCTGTTCTATCGCAACATTGGATCTTTTTAAACCTGCAGGTTAGTTATTTTGAAAGAAAACATGTTCTAAACCTTTTTAATTTTATCCAATAAGGATGGTGATTAAATATGGGTTAAAAGCCTTGTTGACTGTGTTTAAGACTTTAATTAATCAAATGTTATTTTAAGCTTACCATTTTTCTTATTTTTAGAGCGTGTGCTGTCGTTGGATCATTTCAAAATAGAGCGTATCTGTCAGAAGATGCCCATTGGTTTAGCTCGCTCGTATCCTTTTATCTTGCCTTTGACTTGTTCACGATCGTCAGATCTTCTTGCTCTTAATGGAGCACTACCATTAGATCCAAGTGGTTCCTTCATCATTTAGACCTTTAATATATGTGCTACCATCAGATCCTAAAAAGGATTAGCGCAACCGTTGATGTCTCGGGACCTTATGATTGTTAGTCTACCTATTCGTATATAAACCTTTGTAATAACACGGTGTATTAGTCCTTGTATAATCATGATTTATCAAATTTAACCTAGAGTTTTAAAACCCTTAATGATATTTTATTTAGAATAGGCATCTTATAACACGTTCACTTTTTTACGCGATCACCGTTAGATCATACCATGGTGTAGGTGCAATCATTGGATCTTTCGACCATGTGCAAGGTTTAGCTAAAATAGAAGGGGAAGATTATAACGCATTTAATTGATAATTCGATAAAATAAACCTTTAGCCTAAACCTCGATAATTTTTACCGACGTGCTACTATTGGATTAGGGCAAAGATGGGCGTTGTCGTCAGATCTCTTCGATCCTTTATTGGGGGTGCTTTATTTCTATTGAGCACATCCATTCGATTGTGTCTTCTATAAAGTGCAGCTGTCAGATTTCCTGTAGTTGCATACTCAATAACCGCAAAGGGCGTATCGTTAGATTTGATTAACATTGATTAATCCAAAAGAGGGAATTTTAGCAATATATTATACCCTTATTAATGCATAATTAAATCTTGACTTTACCTTTGTCTTTACCCGATATCCTACCATCCATGATTTCGGTGTGGCCATTGGATCTTCGATAGCTATTACGTAGCCGTAGATCTTGGTCAACCTGCGGGTTAGTTACCAAGGGGTACATGACTTTAACTTTGATTAAATTGAAAGGGGGATGATTTTCCAACGTATTATACCCTTGCTAATCCTTTTTAACTAGCTTAATTAATCTCATGAGATTTTTACCTTTTTAAATGCATCTTCTATGGGTGCGCTACCGTTGGATTGGGTCTAGATCAAGCGCTGCTGTTCAATCTTCCCAATTCAAGCGATGGTTAAAGGAGGCGCATACCATAGCCATTTTAATATGTGGTCTAATTAAATCAAGCGCAACCATTGATGTTTTTGATTCATTTGTGTGCTATCGTTCGATCTGGTGGACTAGTCAGATATTTAATTTGAATCTTTGACCCATGTTGGACTCGTTAAAAGCTTTGACTCTTTGGAGAGCGCGCGTCCATCGAATTTAGCTTGGTTCAAGCGCATCCGTCCAGATCGGTAGAGTTGCATGGGTTTTAATCATTTTTGACCTTAGGTTATGATATTTTTAAACCATTTACTTTTGTACTTAACCTTTGATCAATTTATTTAAAGCACTGTCGTATGATTAAACTAGATTCGAGCGCGACCTTTAAACTAGATTCGAGTGTGACCTTTGGATTAAATCTAAGGTGCTCGATTTTTAATTAAATGGGGTGCATACCCTCAAATATTAATTAAGTTTTTTTTTTTTGGATCTAAGCCTTTCAGGTTTTTAGACCACGATGTTCAATTAAATCAATTTTAAATACCTTAGGACTTAAAGGTTTATCGGTTGGTTTAAGCCCAAGGAAAATTATTATATGAAGGTCGGATTTCAGATTTAGAGATTTTGATTAATAAAACTTTGCCCTATCCCTTTTTAGATATTTTGAGTAATAAAAAGAGGCACACTTTATTAACAACCAAGGTTAGACTTCATCAAACCAACCAATGAAAAATCAAGCTACTCACACCAACTGAAGAAGTGACCAACATTATGAATATTTTGATTGAAACCAAAAATTTAAATTTGGGGGTTTCAAAGTTGAGTCAAATTTGGCTCCAACATAGGCTTTGACTGGGACAAAGTGTTGAAAACATGAGGCACTTGAGAACCACATAATCTCCTGGTTTTATTTGTAGAAAATGAACAAAAATAAAAAACTTCAAGGCTGATAAGCAAAAACTTAAAAATAACAAAACATTACAATTTTTAAAACTGAAAAACTATACTAGTGACCGGACATCAGGGTCAGAGAGTATTAAAAAAAACTGTAATTTCCTTTCATTCAATTTCTGGAAAAGTAGGGCCAAAATTTTAGAAACAGATGAACTTTTGAGATTATTGTAATGCTTGTTCTAGCCAAGTTATAAGATATGATTACACAAAATTTGTCAAAGCATTTTGCTTCATCATGTTTAAGCCCATGTGTGTGTTTGTGTATTAATTTTGATTTCTAATTATTTAAGAACTTTTCCATATATGAGAAAAACAATTAAGCCTAATATGTGATTTCACTCAAAAATTGTTTTGCCATTCTGCAAGGCTCCACTGCCAGTCAAGCGCCTATAGCCCCGGTGGAATTGCTTCTAATCCCATATGGTTTTACCCTACTGCCAATCAAGCATCTATAGCCCCAATAGAGGTTTTCCAAGATATCTCAGGCAGTGACTCAATTTAACTATTTTTTATTTTTATTTCTCGTGAGAGAAGTTCTTGGATATATAAGCAAATTGTGCAACGAGTATGCCTGAGTTGAGGATTAGTTTCTGGCTAAAAGGATGGGTGTAATAATTTTTAGCTTAACCACCCTCTCAAATATAACTTGGCTCTTTGGACCTTTGAAGTCACTTTAAGTATCATTTGTAATGTGAGGCTTTGACATGATGTTTCAATCAGCTTGTTTTCCTTATGTTTTATCTCATATCGAAAAACTATTGCATAAACATTCATATTTTGAAAACTGTAAAACTCATCAAAATATAAAATAAATCTCCTTTTTCCTTATCTTTTTTGGTGGAATCAACAGTAATGTATACTCATCAAACTAAGAATATCATGTGTACAGTAAACTCAACATTAAACTAAAGAAAAGAAAAACTAAAAAGTAGAGCACTCTATTTTTGGGGTTTTTTGTTCTTTTCATTTTTTTTTGTTTTATTTTATTTTATTCACCTTCAATAGGGATTGTACATTTTGAGGTGTTGGCCATTAATAGGGATAACCATCATTTCATCCCGCAAGGTCTGCAACTTGTATGTATTTTGGCTGATAACATGGGCTATTTGGTATGGACCAATCCATTTGGGTTCAAATTTACCTTTTTCACCATGTTTATCATTTTTAGGATCCCAATAGATGACTATATCTCCCTAAAAAAAAGGAGTACCCTTGGATTTATTATTAAACAATTTCATGGTTTTCTGATTTTGTTCCATCATTCTATTAAGGGTCTCTCTTATTTGTTCTTCCAATAGGACAATTTGGTCAAGCCTTCTCTGTATGGGGTCGGGGTTTTCATGGTCTTGCAATAAGAGGTAAAGTGCCAATTTTTCTATTCTTGAAGGTAATAGGACTTTCTCTCCATAAACCATGTCATAGGAGGTTCTTCCTGTGTTTCTTTTTACAGACAGCCTATCAGCCCATAAAGAAAATTTAAGTTCACTATCCCATCCCCTTTTTTTCTTGCCTAATGATATTTTAATTCTTGTTATTACATTCTTTATTGACGACTCAGCTAAACCATTTCCTTGGGGGTAATAATTAGCAGAATGGGATAATTTTATTCCATATTCAACACAAAACTCTACCATTTCATATAAAACAAAATATTGTGCATTATCTGTAACTAGTTTTTGAGGAACCCCAAACCTAGTCAAAATGTTTTCTTCCAAATTTTATGATTGTGGTAGTTGTAGATGTTATCAAAGGTGCAGCTTCCACCCACTTTGTGAAGTAATTTGTTGCAGTTATGATACACTTGTGCTGGCCAGATGAATTAGGATTGATCTCTCCAATTAGGTCAATACCCCATTGTGTGAATGACACTTCAATAATTACTGGCTTGAGGGGCATGGCAACCAAATGCTTCTTTCCTACAAAAACCTGATAGTTATGACAATTCCTAACATGTTTATATACATATTTAAAAATGGAAGGCCAATAATATCCTGCTCTCATAATTTTATTAGCTATAGCTCTTGGAGAAAAATGTCCTCGACAAAAACCATTACGAAATTCATTGGTTATTTTTGGGACTTCACTTTCATATAAACAGACTAATAATATTCCATCAGGGTGTTTTTGGTATAGCACACCATCCTGTGTGTAATATTTATGAGCTTGAAGTTTAACTAACCTCATTCTGTTTGTTGACATATCTTTAGGGAATGACAGAGTTTGTAAGTATGAAAATATTTCTTCATACCATTTGCATTCAGTATTATTGATTCTTCTGACATCATATGCCTCATCTATTGTGAGAATATTTTCAAATCCTTATTCTTCTTTTTTGGCCAACAATTTTGCTAAACCCTGGCCTTTGACAATTTTAACTATTTTGAATTCAGCATCATATTGCAGAAGCTTTACCATCCACCTTTTTGGTCTTCCTAATGGCTCTTATTGGGAAAAAATATCCTTTATTGCTATAAAAAGAATACAACAGTAAACCTTATTTGAGCCAAATATATCTTTGAAGTGTTCTAAATATTGTATGACTGCATAAGCATGTTTTTATAGCAAGGTGTATTTAATATGTGCTCCTTTTAGTCTTGAGATCATGAAGGCTATTGGCATTTCATTATTTTCATCATATTTTTGTGAAAGAACTGCAACTATAGAATGTTTAGATGCATAAGAATAGATGTTAAAATATTTGGCATAATCTGGGCAACTTAGGGCTGGAGTGGTTGATATGACTTCTTTAATTTTGTTAAATTCTTCCATATTTTCCACTGTCCATTTTATTTCTCCAGTTTTCTTAACCATGTCATTTATGGGTTTGGTCATCTCTGTAAAACTTGGGACAAATCTTCTGATGAAATTTATCTTGCCAAAGAATGACCTGATTCCTTTTAAATTTATAGGAGGGAGAATTTTGGAAATGGCTTCAATTCTGTATGGATCAATGCTTATTCCTTTTTTTGAAACTATGCGTCTTAATGACTTTCCTTGTGTAGTCCCAAATATGCATTTCTGGGGATTCAAAGAAATTTCAAATTCCTTGCACCGAGCAAAAACTGTAGTTAAATGTTCTAGATGATCTTTTGGATTCTTAGAAAATATTGTGATATCATCTAAGTATACAACTACAATTTTGAACATTAATCCTTTAAAGGTAAAGTCCATTGCTCTTTGAAACATAGCACCTGCATTCATTAGTACGAAAGACATCCTTAAATATTCAAATGTGCCCCAGGGTGTAGTGAATGCTGCCTTATGTCTATATTCTGGATTTATCTGAATTTGATTGTACCCTGAAAATCCATCTAACAGAGACAATCTGGTTGAGCCAACTACTGCTTGCAATAATTTTTCAATGTTGGGTTATGGGTAATTATATTTTAATGAACTCTTGTTTAAATTTCTAAAATCTACACAAAGTCTAATATTCCCATTCTTTTTTTGACTGGTACTAAATTGGATATCAATGAATAAAATCTTACCTTTCTGATTATTTTGGAATCCAACAATTTTTGTACTTCTTTTGCATTATTGGGTGCAGAGTTGGATTGTATTTCCTTTGTTTTTGTATGAATGGTTTGGAATCTTCTTTCAAGGATGTTATGTGTGTCATTATGTCTGTTTTGAATGTTTTCAGATCTTCATAAGTCTAGGAAAAATGTTCTTTGTTCTTTTTCAAAAAACTAATATATTCAGCTTTTTCTTTAGTAGGTAAAGCCATGTCTACTTTCACTATTCTGGGCTCTTTCATTGAACCAATGTTAATATCTTCAAATATTACTTCTCTACGTAAAGGTTTATAAGATTTGTCAAAATCATCAAATAGAATTTCTAGAGAAACTAATCCTTTGGGTATTTTATTAGTTTTTAACTGGATTACTTCTACTAACTCTCCTATTTGATATTTTAGCTTTTCTTCATATTTTTCATCACATATTACATCTGCATACTGATTTTGCAGAGTCATAAAATATTTAATATCTATGTCATCCTAAAAGACCTATAGATATACTATGTTATCTGGCACAGAAGGTTTATAAACTAAAATAGTTGGGAATCTGTCCATATATTCTGTAGTTATCTCTGGGTGATCTAGACCTGAGGTATTTACAACTAAAATATTTGCAACATGATTTTGTTCTCTAGGAATATATGAGATATTGAAATCTAAGAATTTATCAATTTCTTCCAATACTGCATTTCTATATTGCTTAAGCCTAGGATGTTTAGTCTGATATTTAACTTTGATATGTAGTATAATAAGCTCTTCATCTCCTGTTACAGTTAAGTAGTTAATTCCTAGCTCTTTTGCTTTCCTTAGCCCTAGTAGTAAGGCTTCGTACACAGCTACATTATTTGTGCAAGGAAATTGCAATCTGTAAGGAATGCTAAGGTAATTTCATTTTATATCAATCATATTAACACCTGCACCTGCTCTAGATTGGGATTTAGATCCATCAAAAGATATGGCCCACATTTCTTGAGTCAAAACTCTATCTGACTCTGTATCAACCATTTTCATATATTTTGGATTCATGTTATTTACTTCTGGTACTTCCACCAGGAATGGGTTGTGCCATATTGAATAAACTCCCATCCCTTTTTCTTCCATAGAGTTAACTAAGTTAATCATGGTTTCATCTATTTGAATTAACTCTACGGAGTGTTTGTTGAACGATTCTCTTCTCAAAATTATATTCTCCTTATCTGATATTAGGATTTTAGCATAAGACCAGTCCAATTGAATTGATCCTCCTAGTTGTTCTGCCCAATTTCTACTGAGTAATAATGAGAAAAATGGGTCAACGTCAATTACTGCAACATTAATGAAAATGCCCTTTTTGGGGTTTTGATATAGGAAAACTAAAAATCCATTTATCAACCCTACACAAGGAATTTGCCTACTATCCATTACAAAAACAAGGGCAAAATATCTAGTATAGATTAATCCCATTTGGTAAGCTATTAGCTTAGGCATGATATTATGTGAAGCTCCACTGTCTAGCATGCAATTATGAATCACATATCTTTCCACTTCATCTGAATTATATCTTAATGACACATAGAAGGGTCTGACAGAGGATGGTGATCTTGTATCATGTTGATTTTGTCTAGCAACATGGCAAGTTGGGTCTTCTTTTAGTTCTACTAATACAAATGCTCTACAAACTTGTTCTCTATACTGTTTAAATTTCATAAGTTCTCCAAATGTGATATTAACCTTTTGCTTACTGAGTTCTGACCCAACATCAAATTCTATCTTCTTTATATCCAATGGTTTATTACTTTCTTCTTTGGGAATCTCTTCCTCTGATTCTATTACTTTAGGAGTAATCTTTTAGGGTTCCTATCAGTTTTCTCTTTACTGATATTTTTATTGGTGAAAGTTTGTTTTCTTGTTTCACTTGTAGAGGCTTTATCTGTCCTTTCGAGGACTGTTCTATTACTTAAATTCAGAACATGGGTTACCTCTAATTCTTCAACCTCTTGAGAAGTGGAGATTAATTTCCCTTGCTTCATATTATCATATCTTGACTCATGTGATTTCTACAATATTTTAGTTCCTTCAATTACTAAAATTTGAGGATGATGATTTGAAGCATATTTATCCATGTCTTATTCAAACAACCTTTCTCTGGATTCATATTCAATGGACCAACATGCATTGATTCTTATATCCTCTTCTGATTCTGCATGTATATATACATTACGTTGATCACTTAGGTGAATTCCACATGCATCAGGGTTATGGGGTGCATCATAAGTAGAGCAAAAATAGGGAAACCCTTCTGCTACATTAGCAGATGGTATAGGGTTAGGAACATTGTTATGATCCCTATATAATATTTTATAATATTTTATCAAGCCACCTTCAAGAATAGATAATATTTTATCAAGCCAAATAATGTTGTAAGTTGAAAAATCACTAGAAAAAGTTTATAATTATGGTCCAGTTTTATGTGCAATAAGAAATCAGTATGGTTCAGTTTTTTTACCATCAATTTGAGGGGGTCATACCTGTATGCTTTCCAGCTGTGCTTTTGGTTTATTCTCCCACTTTCTGGATGTGCTTCTAGTTTATTATCCCACTTTTAGTTGTGCTTCCCTGGTCTACCCTTCTTGAGAATCCCTTCCAAAAAGTGATCCTTCCTTTTTAATTTTTTTAAATATATCCTCCTTGTCTTTTCATGAACCCCCAAAACATCAGGGTTTTCTAGGTCCTACCAAGGCGGGTAGTCACATAGCCACCTTCAAGAATAAATATTTTATCAATCCAAATAATGTTTTAAGTTGACAAATCACTAGAAAAAGTTTATAATTATGGTTTAGTTTTATGTGCAACAAGAAACCATGGCTTCAATGCATGTGTCTGTTATCATCTAGTTTGCTTAAGGGACACAATTTATAAGTTTTTAAATGTCTATAGCTTGGTTTGGTGAAGCTTTGATATTTTCATACTTACAACTCCCAATAAAATATATAATACTATTCCATTAATTTCTTTATAAAGCTTAATAATTTTTACTCACTTAATTCCAAAGTGATCCAAACTTTTGCACTGCACATGTTATGTCATTTGCCTGACAGACTTTAGAGTCAAGTTTCTCCTTCTTTGGTCTGCTTAGGGGATGTCCACAAGACACACACCTCTCCATGACGCGACGGTGTGCCCGTACCATGCAAGAGATCTTCAGAGGTGTATTTGTTTTTTTATAGTTGTGACATGTGTAAGATATGATAGTCGAGAAGGTCTTATTGTGATGTTTTTTATAGTCATTTGTATTTGTTTTTGGTTTATTGTGAAGGTAGTTGGTTTGTTGTGATGTTTTACTTGTAATGTTTTTAATGCAAGTTTTTTTATTGATAAAAGTTATTATAAAATTTCATTCTATATTACTATCTTTCTTTTATATAGGTTTTAGATAATAAATGTGACCTTTTATTATTTAAATAAATTTTATTTTATTTATTGGTTAATAAAATTTAAAAATTTATTTGAAAATTATATAATAGTATTCATAAGAAAAAAATTATTAATGCCACCACAAATCTATAATTTTTTTAAAATTATTATTATTTTTTAATGGGTTATATGGAATTGAAACGGCTTTGCCCCCTATCAATGCTGCTCTAAATATATACTTTTTTTAAAATTATTATTATTATTATTTTAAAATGGGTTATATGGAATTGAAATGGCCCCACCCATATTACATCATGAGTGCATAGTAGTATTACAAAAACTTGGTAATTATGCATGTATCATTTGGCAAGATTTGAACCTTGGTCTCTTTCTTGAAAGATGAGGAATCTAACCAATTGAACTAACACCATTTGATACCACAAATCTATACTTATAAAAATAACCTTCCAAAACTCACTTTAATCTTTTATTTATAAAGTGTTGAGTGGATATTTTGCCCTATAACAAAATGATCACGCAACTAGAGTCTCTGACAGGAAACTCTCTCTTGCAAAGAAATTAGCTATTTCTCCAAGGTTCTTATGAACAACATTCATATGCATAAATAATAATATTCAATTTAAATGCTTGGAACACCTTAGTGATTGCAAGTAACTGTAAACAAGGGGCCATGTTGATTTATTTCACCATGAAACTTTAGTGATTGTTCATTGTTTTTTTTTTAGATTTTGATATTTTTAGATGTTTATAATTTTTACGACTGCAAATTAAAATAAAGTGACAACTTCTGGAAAAGTAAAGTGCAAAAAAATAAAAATAAAATGCCTTTAGTATGATGCTATCCTATTTCGACAAAACCAAAGATATGAGGTTTTCATGCACGCAACCTAACCTATTGGACCTACAAAACATGCGCAATCCTGATAAGCTAAGTGCTGGCTCCTAAGGATTTGAATGAGGTTTTTAGATTTAAGCATTCGCATGCAGCAACCAAGAAAAACTTGTATCAACTACATTTACAAGCCTAACATCTGAAAAGGGAAAATAGACATTTAATCTTGCATGCAGAAAATGACTCATTTCTTGCCCATAAGATGCAAATTTTTGAAATATTATCTGCATTAAATATTTATCATTTTAAAATAGAAGACATCTGGTTCTCCAAAACCAAAAAAAGTGGAAGAAAAGCACTCCAAAGCAGGCCCAGAATGGCTTATCACCCTCAGCTCTACAACCCTACTCCCAACGGTTTTTGATGCCTGTGCCTGTCTTTGCTTGTGCCTTTAAACTTTCTATTACGGCTCTCTGCTTTGCCTTGTGATGTTTCGTTTCATCTTCCAGATTGATTCGTTTCGTCTCCTGCTCCATTATTTTGGCTTTCTGCTTGGTCATGAAACGTTCGGTCTTCTCTGCTAACTGTAATAGTCGATCTAAAATGTTATCATAACCCTTATGCCTTTGTGTCACGTGTTCAGTGCTTCCCTACATACTCTGTAACGATCGGCCATGAATCACGACAAAAATAGCATGTCGCGATATCGCGATGTTTTTATGTCAACAGCCTTTTCTTCTTCATGCACCGCAAAAATGAGACATGTCGCGATATCACGACATTTTTCTGTCAGCAGCTTAACTCTTCCTCATGCATCGTGAAAATGATACATGTCGCGATATCGCAACATTTTTCTATCAGCAGCTTAACTCTTCTTCATGCATCGCGAAAATGATACATGTCGCGATATCATGACATTTTTCTCTTTCGGGCCGCTCGGATGCAACCTGTCGTGAAATCGCGATGCTTTTCATTTTGCTCTCTCGCTGCACTTGGCTGCAAAAATGTGACATGTCGCGATATCGTGACACCTTTTCCTTCCGTACCATTCACTACTTTCTGTCACAAAATCGTGACACCTTTTCCTTCTGTACCATTCGCTGCTTTCTGTCACGAAATCATGACACCATTTCCTTCTGTACCATTTGCTGCTTTCTGTCGTGAAATCGTGACACCCTTTCTTCCACGTTCACTTCCATTGCCACCGACAGATCGTGAAAATGAGACATGTCGCGATTTCACGACAATTTCTGTCATTTGCTCCTTCCTCGCTTTCCTGTCGCGAAAACATGACATGTCGCGATATTGCGACGACTTTAGTGCCTTGCCTTGCTTGACTGCTTTGACCGTGATTTTGTGACATGTCGCAATTTCACGACATTTTCTCTTCATGCTGCATTCTGTTGCTCTCAACCGTGAAAACGTGACATGTCGCAAAATTGTGACACTTTTTCATTCCGTTGTACTTTGCTATTTTGAGCCACGAAAATGCGACATGTCACGATATCGTGACAACTTTTCATTTCTAGCTGTGACGGAGCAACATGTCGCGATATCGTGACAACTTTTTGTTTCTGACCGTGACGGAGCAACATGTCGCGATATCGCAAAAAATTTTCATTTTTGGCCGCGATGGAGCAACATGTCGCGATATCGTGACAACTTTTCATTTTCGGTCGCGATAGAGCAACATGTCGCGATATCGCGACAACTTTTCATTTTCAGCCGTGACAGAGCAACATGTCGCAATATTGCGACAACTTTTCATTTTCGGCCGTGACGGAGCAACATGTCATGATATCGCGACACTTCTCTTTTGTGAAATTTTGCTTTTTTCCTTGATTTTTTAGCATCTGGGTCACTGTGGTCTTCTTTGAAAACATGCAAAAAATGTGGGTCCCCAATTTTGGGGTGTGTTGTGGATCAACCAAAACAAATGGTGACTCTACTGTCAAATGCTCCTGAGAATTTTAGTGAGAACCCAACCTGAAATATACAAGCTTAGATACAAGCGTCAACACATAAAAGATAAACCAATACCGATAGATCAGAAATACATGAAACATCAAAATCATTAAGTATCAGCTCAGTGTGTGCAATGTGTTTTCATTCCCTATCACTTGAACTGGATCAACATTCCATTTATGATTTAGAAGTAGGCTTTCCTTTTCAAATGTGAGATGTTGCAAACAAGAGCCTATTTCTAAAAGTCTTGAATTCAAATTATTTTTTGAGATTTTAAAGCAATCAAAATCAATCAAAACTTGACAAACATCACCAAGATTTGACATTTCATCATTAATGACATTAGCATCCAAAGGGACATCATGTAATCCATCACTTAAAATTTTTGTAGCTATCACCAAAGGTAAAGATTTCACCTTGTCACCCATACTCAACCCATCATGATTAAAACTTACCACAACTTGATGAGTGATAGTAGCTTTTTCTTTTTCCTCATTGTCTTCTTCATCATACAACACCTGTTCAAAAACACCAAATTTAGGCACCCAATCAAACATGCGTCCATATTTTTCAAAACAAGAGCCTAATTTTTCAAGATATGTGTCGCGTGACACCTTTCCCTGATCAATGGCTTGAGTTGCCTCAAAATCCATATTTTCATTAGGATCATCAATAGTATCAAACCCACACCACTTAGGTTTTGTAATTTCATCATTTTGAGATGACATAGACATTGTAGAAACAATAGGTGGATCAAGATTTTTGATTTCTTGCCCCTCAAGGGGAACAAAAACAATTGATTCTCCTTCATCCATGGTAGTAGAATCATTATCCTTCCCCAACCTTTGATGAGATTCCAACCCTTCTTCCAAAACATTCTCAAATTGTACAGGACTTGTAATATCCTCATATGAAAGGGCAATTGTATTATCCTGCATATCAATAGGCGCACAAATTTCATCAGAAGGTTTGGAGTGAGCATACTCTTCCCAAGAATCATAATGATCATCTTTCAAAATCAAATTGTGATGCTCAACTATTTCTTCATCATCTTTTAATTCATCATGTTTTTCATCAAATTTATCTTCACCTTCCTTAGATGGTTCAATTACTTCCAAAATTGGGTTATTGTTTGTATTCAAATTGATAAGGCTATCATAATCCACGTGTAACCCATGATTCACGTTTAACATAATTTGGAAGGTGTGAATTTTATTGGTCATCATTTTCAACAATGTCATCCAATGTGTCATACGAAACAGATTCATCCTCATAGAATTCATCTTTTGGTGAGTCAAGGGTTTCCAATCTATCACATGTTTCAATACTAGTTGGATCTAGTACTCCTCCCTTGCCTAAAATCATATTCTTATGAAAATCATTGAAATTGATTTTAGAAACATCTTTGAATCAAGATGAGTATCTTGAATTTGATTCATACTTAAGAAAGATGGTTGATCTTGCATAGTAGGTTGAGGATTTTGAAATTGATTGAAGCTTGGGAATGATTGTTGATTCTGAAATTGATTCACACTTGAACTTGGTTGAGGTGGATAAATCATTGGGTGGGTAAAGGAAGTGTTAAATGATTGAAGATTACATGATCCAAAACCCACACCATAATTTTGACAACTCAATTTTTGCTCAATTTCCATTGCTTGAGTATAGGCTTGTGACAAAGATGTGATTTGAGGCATCCCTCGCAAATATGTGGACATGGGTGATTCAAGAGCATTGATGTATATTTGGAGAGCCACTTCTTCTTGAAGAACATAAAATGTCACTAATTGAGTATATAATCCAAAGATCCTTTTAGAAAATGACTTCACATTTTCACTTGGTCCTTTTCTAATATAGACCAACTGATTGTACATGAGAATTGGGTCAACTCGCTTTTTGTTGAATTGATTGAGAAATGTTGCCTCTAGCTGAGCCCAAGAAGTGATAGACCCTAAAGGCAGACTTGTAAACCAATCATATGCCACTTTTTCCAAGGTGTAAAGGAACATTTTACAAGCAACATCATCATACCAACTTGTTAAGTGATTCACAACAAATTTGAATGCTTGAATATGTTCTTCTGCAGTATTTGTCCCATTAGACAAAAATCGAGGAAGACATCTCTCAAAACCAACGGGAAAATAATGTTGAACTCTTGGTATGTTCAATGGGCTACCTGTCATCCACGGTGTAAACATAGCCATTAGTGAATCTTAAAGAATATAACTTTAATACCCAAAAATTCCTTCTTCTTTTTTTAAATCAAATCAAATCACATTATTCCTGTATGAACAATCAAAGTGTTAGAATAGTGCATAGCAATTCATGTCCTCCTTTTAACAATACAAGGTTGTATTGTTAAAAGAGGGCTAAAGATAATAACCAATAGGGCATGAAATATTCAAAATTTAAATCCCTATAGCATTTAAATCACACTGAAATAAACCTATTCAGGCCCTCCTTCTAGCGCCAAAATGTTGAGTGGATATTTTGCCCTATAACAAAATGATCATGCAACTAGAGTCTCTAACAGGAAACTCTCTCTTGCAAAGAAATTAGCTATTTCTCCAAGGTTCTTATGAACAACATTCATATGCATAAATAATAATATTCAATTTAAATGCTTGGAACACCTTAGTGATTGCAAGTAACTGTAAACAAGGGGCCATGTTGATTTATTTCACCATGAAACTTTAGTGATTGTTCATTGTTTTTTTTTTTAGATTTTGATATGTTTAGATGTTTATAATTTTTACGACTGCAAATTAAAATAAAGTGACAACTTCTAGAAAAGTAAAGTGCAGAAAAATAAAAATAAAATGCCTTCAGTATGATGCTATCCTATTTCGACAAAACCGAAGATATGAGGTTTTCATGCATGCAACCTAACCTATTGGACCTGCAAAACATGCACAATCCTGATAAGCTAAGTGCTGGCTCCTAAGGATTTGAATGAGGTTTTCAGATTTAAGCATTCGCATGCAGCAACCAAGAAATTTTTTTATCAACTACATTTACAAGCCTAACATCTAAAAAGGGAAAATAGACATTTAATCTTGCATGCAGAAAATGACTCCTTTCTTGCCCATAAGATGAAAATTTCTAAAATATTATCTGCATTAAATATTTGTTATTTTACAATAGCAGACATCTGGTTCTCCAAAACCAGAAAAAGTGGAAGAAAAGCACTCCAAAGCAGGCCCAGAATGGCTTATCACCCTCAGCTCTACAACCCTGCTCCAAGCGATTTTCGATGCCTGTGCCTATATTCGCTTGTGCCTTTAAAATTTATGCTATGGCTCTCTACTTCACCTTGTGAAATTTCATTTCATCTTCCAGATCGATTCGTTTTGTCTCCCACTCCATTATTCTGGCTTTCTGCTTGGTCGTGAAACGTTCGGTCTTCTCTGCTAACTGTAACTATCGATCTAAAGCGTTATCATAACCCTTATGCCTTTGTGCCATGTGTTCAACGCTTCCCTGCATACTCTATAAAGATCGGCCATGAATCACGACAAAAATAGCATGTCGCGATATCGCGACGTTTTTATGTCAAAAACCTTTTCTTCTTCATGCACTACGAAAATGAGACATGTCGCGATATCACGACATTTTTCTGTCAGCAGCTTAACTCTTCCTCATGCATCGTGAAAATGATACATGTCGCGATATCGCAACATTTTTCTGTCAGCAGCTTAACTCTTCTTCATGCATCGTGAAAATGATACATGTCGCGATATCATGACATTTTTCTCTTTCGGGCCGCTCGGATGCAACCTATCGTGAAATCGCGATGCTTTTCATTTTGCTCTATCTCGCTGCACTTGGCTGCAAAAATGTGACATGTCGCGATATCGTGACACCTTTTCCTTCCGTACCATTCATTGCTTTTTGTCACAAAATCGTGACACATTTTCCTTCCGTACCATTCGTTGCTTTCTGTCACGAAATCGTGACACCTTTTCCTTCCGTACCATTCGCTGCTTTCTGTCGTGAAATCGTGACACCTTTTCCTCTACGTTCACTTCCATTGCCACCGACAGATCGTGAAAATGAGACATGTTGCGATTTCACGACAATTTCTGTCATTTTCTCCTTCCTCGCTTTCCTATCGCGAAAACATAACATGTCGCAATATTGCGACGACTTTAGTGCCTTGCCTTGCTTGACTGCTTTGACCGTGATTTTGTGACATGTCACGATTTCGCAACATTTTCTCTTCATGTTGCATTCTATTGCTCTCAATCGCGAAAACGCGACATGTCGCGAAATCGCGACACTTTTTCATTCCTCTGTACTTTGCTATTTTGAGCCACGAAAACGCGACATGCGATATTGCGACAACTTTTCGTTTCTGGCCGCGACGGAGCAACATGTCACAATATCGCAATAACTTTTCGTTTCTGGCTGCGACAGAGCAACATGTTGCGATATCGTGACAAATTTTCATTTATGGCCGCGACGGAGCAACATGTCGTGATATCGCGACAACTTTTCATTTTCGGCCGCGACGGAGCAACATGTCGCGATATTGCGACAACTTTTCATTTTCGGCCGCGACGGAGCAACATGTCGCGATATCGCGACAACTTTTCATTTTCGGTCGCGACGGAGCAACATGTCGCGATATCGCGACACTTCTTCTCTTTTGTGAAATTTTGCTTTTTTCCTTGATTTTTTAGCATCTGGGTCACTGCGGTCTTCTTTGAAAACATGCAAAAAAGGTGGGTCCCCAATTTTGGGGTGTGTTGTGGATCAGCCACATCATAAATTTTGTACAAAAATTAAAAAAATACTCCCTTTAACTATGGTTATAATTTTTATTTAATATATGGTTATAAAATCACTTTAATTATGCATGTCATTATTTTTATTTTAGTCCTTGTAAGAAGTGTCCTAACATATTTATAAATATTTGGTATGTAACTCAAATTTAACCCCCACCCCCTCTTCTCCAACCTCATTTTTTACCAGTAGAATCTATATGTAGGTATGCATGAATTTTAAATACCCATCTCCTATAAGATACTTATAAATTTATCGATGGTTCAACTTGATATTAAAAATACCCCTTGTATTCACTCACGTGGTATTTACCATTTCCTTAGAGTGACCCCCCTGTGATCTTGTAGTGGATTTTATCCCGTATTTATCTCCACCATAATTAAAATCCACAAAACCTTTAACTTGCAAATCTACTGATCCAAAGTAAATGACAACATCTGAAGTGGCTCTTAAATATATGAATATCAACTTCACCACATTTTAATGCTCCTTACCAAGATTTGCCATGTACTGGCTGACTACTACCACTGCTTGGGCAATATCCGGTCTGGTGCTCACCATGGCATACATGAGGCTTCCTATTGCTGATGAATACGATACACGAGCCATGTTTGTATTCTTTGCTTGTGTTCTAGGATAGCGGTTGGAAGACAATTTTAAGTGTGAAAGAAGTGGGGTACTAACTGGTTTTGCATTCTGCATATTGAAGCGCTGCAAAATTTTCTCTATATATGAATTTTGACTTAACCAGATCTTTCTTCATTTTATATATCTATGTATATTCATCCCTAAAATTTGGTTTACTACTCCTAAATCCTTCATTTAAAATGTCTTAGCTAACTGAGCCTTAAGATCAATGATTTTCTTCATGTTGGGGCCTACAACCAACATATCATCAACATACAACAACAAAATAATAAAACTACCATAATAAAACCTCTTATAGTATGCACAATGATCAAATTCACTCTTGTTGAAACCTTGGCTCTTCATGAAGGTGTCAAATTTCTTGTACCACATCCTTGGTGCCTGTTTCAACTCGTACAATGATTTATTTAGTCTGCAAACCAAATGCTCTTTACCTCTTTCTTCATAGCCCTCAGGCTGATCCATATATATCTATTCCTCAAGCTCACCATGCAAGAAAGCAATCTTTACATCAAGCTTCTCTAGTCATAAATCCTGTGCAGCTACAAGTGCAAGTAGAACTCTAATAGTAGTCATCTTCACAACTGGAGAGAAAATTTCATTAAAGTCAATACCTGACTACTGCACATAGCCTTTTGCCACCAAGCAATATTTATAGTGTTCCAATAGCCCATTTTTTGTTCTTCTTCACTTTGTACACCCACTTGTTTCCAACAATATTTCTTCCAGGTGGAAGATCCATAAGTTCCCACATTTTATTCTTGCAAAGTACCTCGATTTTATCCTCCATGGATTGACTCCACTTTTCTGCATTTTCAAACTCTCTAGCTTCCTAAAATGAACTAGGTTCACCATCATTAGTTAACAAAGCAAAAGAGGACTGATACACATGATAATACCTTTTCAAACACTTTTGTGGATGTATAATCTTCTAACCCAATGATATGTCGATTATGGCTCTTGGTTTTATGACCATTGTGGCTGCTATACTTGCTATTCTACTTGCTGTTCTGCATGTTGATAAAAAACTTTAGCTTGTTCATCTTCACTCAATTCTACTTCAATAGGTACAACATTGGGATTTCATTGTACCTCCTTTCTTTGCATGGATGTTTCATCAAAAATTACATCCCGACTAATAATTACCTTGTGGACAACAGGATCCCATAGTCTATACCCCTTCACTATATCTCCATAGCCAAGAAAAATACATTTGCTTAACTTTGGATCAAACTTGGATATTTTTTCTTTGGTTACATGGGCAAACACATCATAATCAAAGGTATGAAGATGAGAGTAATCAATTGGCTTACAACACCAAACCTCCTTCTGAATCTGTCTATCCAACACACCTGTAGGTGACCTGTTAATAAGATAAACAACTATATTAACAACCTTTGCCCATAAATTTTTCTCCAACATGGCTGCACTAAGCATGCTTCTTGCACATTCCATGATTGTGTGATTCATCCGCTCAGCCACACCATTTTGCTATGGAGTGTATGGTACAGTCTTCTGGTGCTTAATACCTTCCTGCATACAAAATTTATCAAATTCCTTGGAGCAATATTCACCCCTATTATCTGACCTGAGACATAAAATCGACTTGCCCAAAATCATCTCTACCCGTTCTTTGAACTCTTTAAATTTATGCAAATATTTTGACTTCTTCAAAAAATAAACCCACTCTCCTAGAATAATCATCTATAAAATCTAGAAAATAGATGGTGCCATTCAAGGACTGAGTGGGGACTGGTCCAAATATATCCGAACGTATAAGTTGCTGAAAATAAAAAATCTTACCAAGACTTGAAGTAAAATGAACCCTCTTATGTTTACCAAAAATATAGTGCTCACATAAGTCTAAATTACAAGAATTAATCCCAAAAAGCATGCCTCTATCATGTAGAATTTTTTGGTTTTTTTCACTCATATGGCCTAGGTGTTGATGCCATAGCATTATTGCATTCTGAACAAAAGTTGTTGCTGTTGCATGGTTTGTCACCGTATCATCACATAAACGATATAGGATTCCATAAGATTATCTCTTAGCTACTACAAGAGCCTTTTTGGTAATTTTGCAGTAGTTGTTGCCGAAAGTGACAGAATACCCTAGCTTATCCATATTTTTATTGAGATCAAATTATTTCGTAAATTGAGCATGTCGCAAATCACATAACATCCTTTCTCTGCCATCGTCCAACCTGATCCTTATATCCCCTCTTCTCATAATTTTTAAAGGGTGATCATCACCCAAATAGACCTTTCCACCATAGTACGGCTGATATTTGTCAAACCTGTCTCTATGGGGAGACATGTGGAAAGATGCACCTGAGTTTAAAAACTAGGTATATAAAATAGATCTTTTGTTACTGATACAAAAGGCTTCACATGTTGCTGCCTCTCCTGAATATATTGCATTAGCCTCAACTAATGGCTGATTTTACTTTTCACTATTATTTAATTGCCAACAGTACTTCTTTGAGTGTCCTGGCTTCCCACAATGCTAGCACTTCCCTTTATACTTAAGTCCTTTAGACTTAGATATGGACTATTTTCTACCTTGTTTACTCCCCTCAAAATATCGACCTCTCATAGATAGGGCTTCATTGGTTGAGGTTTCTAGAGACATTTTTTACCTCAACTCTTCTACCAACAAAGCGGCTACCACATCATCAAATTTAAGAGTTCCTGATGATGAATTACTGATGGTCATCACCATATGATCCCAAGTTTCTGGGAGAGAACAAATTAGGGCGATAGCTCTATATTCATCCTCCATATTCACATTAAATAAAACCATTTTACTAAAAAGAGTATTAAAATCATTCAAATGATCTAACACGGATGAACTTTCCTTCATCCTCAAACTATAAAGCTGTTTTTTTAGAAAAATCATATTTGTTGTTGATTTTGTTTCATATAAATTTTCAAGCTTTTGCCAAAGGGATTTTGTGGTTTTCAAGCTATAAAGCTAACTACATTGAACAAGATAAATTATTCTAGGCAGAGATGAATTATAGAAATTGCCTTCCTATATAGCGTTGTCCACTCCTCATCTTTCATGCTGTTCGGTTTACTTGCAATCCCTTTCAAGGCTTGATCTTAGTCATTCTGAACCAGTAAATCCTCCACATTTATCTTACATAGAGTGAAGTTCTTGCCATAAAATTTCTCAATATCAAACTTGGTTACACCTCTTGTTATTGTTGCAGCTCCCACTCACACAAAACGTTTTCTTTGATACCAGATGTTAGGGGAAAACTTCATATTTTTCACCTGCAAGTAGGAACACAATGAAAAAGAAGAAAAAACAACACAAGTGACATAGAGATTTATGTAGAAACCTGCAATGTACAGGAAAAACCATGGGGTAATGGCAACTTCTCCTTTTATTATTTTCAACAAACTTTACATTCACGTTTCTCAATGTTTTCAATAAATCTATTTCATATGCAGGGGATCACATCCCTTTTATAGAGTAGGAGGAAGACTCCAAACCATTTGTTTCCTCTCCTGATGGAAGCCTCTAAAACTATTCATTTTCACTCCTAAGGAAGGTGCTTGAACTTGTTCATATTCTGCGTTTAGACATCTATCTAGATGTCTACTTGCATAGACGTATGGCCTAGATTTCTGGTATCCCATACATCTAGCCTAGATGTCTGATAGCCTAGATATCTAGTTCGCTACCTAGTTGTCTGACCAAGATGTCTAGCAGCCCAGACGTTTGACTTGCTACCTAGATATCTAGCCTAGACGTCTAGCAGATGTTTGGCCTATTACCTAAACATCTAACCTAGATGTCTAGCAGGTCAGACATCTGGCCTGTTGCCTAGACGTCTAACCCAAATGTCTAGCAGGTCAAATATTTGGCCTACTGCCTAGATATTTGAACTAGACATATAGCAGGTCAAACGTCTAGCATGCTGTAGCTTCCTTTTCTACTTCCTGTACCTGCATAATGACTTCACTTCCTAACAAAGTCCTTGAGTCAAAACTATTGATGTGAGATAGGATTTTAAGGTGTCTTTCTAGATTCCTTAGTTGTACATCTTTCTACTTATACAATATTATTGGGTGGATGTGTGCTACAAATACTTATTGACTTGTTCCTATCCAATGGATTCCAAGGGCTTGTTCATACACTAGGAATTGAAAATAAAACCTTTAAAATACCATTGATAACTTCAAAAAGAGTGTTATCAAAGATACACATAATTTTTATTGACTTGACAAGATGACCAAGATGAGATTGGTCTCCCATAAGTCTCCCAATACCCCTAATTTATTTGTATACAAATTTGGAAAATACAAACAATGCCTAGTTCACAATTTTATAGAAAAAATACGACGAAAGATGAAACCAAAAAATTATAGAATTTGCCTAGATGAAAATATGCAAATTTGGCCAAATGAGGATCTGGAGTAGGAGGCACACCCTTTGGCTGATTTTTTGTACATCCATAGGGAGACAAGTTCAAAGCTATAATACCACTTGTAATGAAACAATTTCTAAAAATAATAGCAGCAGTAGTAACATAGAAATGCACAAAAGAAAACATTTTCTAGAATAATAAATCAAATTCAATAGCAATAAATTAAATATCACAAGTAACAAAATCTAGATTCTAAATTAGTACAAATTCTAGCCACTCAGAGAGGGCAAATTCTCATACGCATACTAGAGATAACTTAAGTATGAATGAATGGTTAACTATAATATAACTCCTCTATTTATAAAGTAAAACAACTAACAACTTTAACCCTAATGCTCAAGGACCAACTAGTGTAAACCTAGGGCCTAAGCTAACAAAAACAAAGATAGCCTACATGGAAAATTGGAGTTTTTACATATAGACATTATGATAACATGGAGATCTAAGCCAAAATGAAATTTCAATGGCTAGGATTGCTTAAAAATTAAGCAAAGTTAAAGAGGAAACTAGAAAAGAATTTGGTCAAGATGTTTTAAAATCTTAGAAAAGTGATTTGCGGCTCTCTCTCTCTCTCATATATATACAAACTAGAACTCAATCCATCTAGGTTTGAACACTAAATTTATTTTCCTTTCTATCAAATATCTTTATCATATTCCTCAAACTGCTACTTGGTTTCCATATTTACAAACATGCTAACTATAACAACTTGTCAATTCCCTAATACCTCCTTTTTTAAGGGTTTTATTCATACCCTTAATATTCCAATATATCATTTTCATCATCACTTTTTATTTTTATTTGTGGGCTTAGACCCACTTCTTGTTAACACTTGTGATATTTGCTTTGGTTTTCTATATCAATATCCCTTTGTTTCCTTTTCTCTTTTCTCTTTTTTTTTGCTTCTTGAGTCTTCCTCTCTTTTTCATTTTCCACCGACACTTTCATTTTTATCAATCTCTTTGATTTTTTAACATTATTGATAGTGAGAATTAGCATCTATAGGTTTGTCTTACTCCAAAATATTTGAAGTGTAAGGAATAACCTCAAAAGCACTTTCTTCTTTATGTTTCCTTAGAAACCCTAAAGTGCAAGGTCACTTATTCATAGCAATTACCTTCTAATGCTACCCTAAAATCCCTAAATTATTATGGATATTCTCCATCCTCATTTCTTTATAATGTTTCTCTAAAAACTCTAAAATGCAAGGGACATTTCTATTGCCAAGAGAGAATTTTATATCACTTAAGGAAAATGAAGATGATTTACCTAGAGTAAACTTGACCTCTTTCGCCTTCTTTGTTTTATAATTTTTATCTTCTTTTGTACCTTTAATTCCGTCTAAACTTGAACTTGCACATTGTACCTTCTGATCCCTTGTATCCTTCTTTTTTTACTCTAATAGTTGATCCAAGTGAACTATGGTGTCATTTGCCATATGATGCTACAAATATGCCTTCTTTACCTTTTAATTTGAAGTGGAATATCCTTGATATAATACAATAGTGTGATTTCCTTACTTCGTCTTGAAGTTTATCTCATGACCAAAATTCTCTGTCTTTATCCATCATTTCTAGTTTGCAATCTCTTCCTATAAGTCCATTCTCATAATAATTACATCGGAATACAATGTTTTTATAATCCACTAGTTGATCACTTTCTATTGATTTAAATTTAGTCTTAATGAATTGTGGAAAAGGTTTTGAAATATTCATAACAACACATTTGGGTACACGTAACATGTTTTTACTTCTTAGTAGTTGGTCCCTCCTTGATGAAATTCCCTAGGGTATTTCCAATATATTTAAAAACATATTTATTGATAAGTTGATATGGAAGTCCGAAAAGCCTAACCCACACAGGAGCTTTTTAATAATTTTGTAATCAATAAAAAATATTCTCTCCATGGTCTTAAATAAAAGACATCTCTTCCCATAAACCATGGGACTGTAGGTCAAAATCATGACCTCATTTGAAGTTCAAAAGTTGGGCTCCTTTTTTTTTTTTAAATTAGTTAAGTGCTTCTACAACTTCAAGGTTGCATGAAACCGCAATCGCAAAGCCGTGATGCACAAAACCAAGCTCTTTCCTAGAGTGATGTTGACATAGTTACGTAAAATCCTAATTTCGTGCAAAGTCAATGCATGAAACTAGGATCTTCAAAATAAAAGGCTAAGGCAGTGCTTGCACGAAATTAGGTTCCTTCTAGAGATAAAGTTAGCAGGATGTCATGCAACCCCAAGAATTTGTAAGACTCAATGCATAAAATCATGATTGCACAAAGTTAGGATCACATAATGATGACATCAGCAAAGGTCAAAAGGATGTGTGGAAGGCTAACTGCATAAAGTTGCAATGCTTGAAACTAGATTGCACAAAGCCAGGATTACCACAACAATGACATAAGTGCTAGGAGGAGGAATTTGAGAATGTACAAGCAAAGCGTTCCTAGTTTTATGCATGAGTCCACATTGCACAAAATCGGGCATTCCTTGATCATGACATCAACACCTCAACCTACAAGCCCAAATTTGTGCGAGGTGCATGAAAATAAAGTTTTCCATTGCACAAAGCCAGGGTAACCATGAGAAAGCTCTATAAGTACCTTAGTGCTTCATGAGAAAGCTCTATAACTACCTTAATGCTTCCCAACTAGAAAATCGATTGCCACCCAGAAATGAAAGTGACCACTTTGATAGATCTATTACAACTATTCAACCACTAACATAAAGTAGTTGCAGATAGATAGAGCAAATTCCACATGAATTTAAATTCAAATGTAGAATGAGATTCGAGATGACCACAACGACTTCTAGAAATTTTCTACCAGGCTGTGTTTGTAATAGTCTTTGTAATTGATTGTAAATCTTATACTGCAAGATTCAAAATGTAGCCTATAAATAAGCTATGAGACCTCAATTACAAAGGTTAGCTTTATAGTTCTTGCCTGTTATTGCTATGTAATTTTACTACTGATCAATGAAGTGAGTTTTTTGGCCTCCATTACTGTCTAATTGCAAGTTTTTATGTATGTATTCTTTATTTTAAGTCATTTATGTTACACTTAACACTTAATTTTGCTTTTTGGATTTCTAATTGTTCAAGTCCTTGGAATGATTAAACCATTTATTTTAAGTTGAATAAATTTGTGATTAAGTTTGATAATGGATGTGAAAATGCTAAAAATATTGTACACCTATACAATGAAATAGAAAACAAACTATAGCAAATTATGTAACCATGATGACAAAATAAAATATGAAATAATAGTACCCTTTTTATTAATTTCAATTATGTCCTTCAAGAGAGGTTATAGTAGGATCCTGTTGAGTGATTTTATACCAATTTGATACAACAATTTACAATAAAAAGAGTAATCCAAGGTGTATCTCGCAGTATCTTCCTTGCATCTCACAAACTGATTATTGACAGGTTTTCGTTACTATAACAATGTATGATGATGAAGTGTGAATATTTATGTCATTTCTTCCTTGTAAAGACCTAAAATATGCTCACAAGAAGATCTAAAGAGCATAAAAAGCATATGAAAAACCTTTCAAGATAAGGCCCATATCCATGATAAACAAAGCAATAAAAAAGCTGAAGTATGAAAAATAAATGCATGAAAATGAAATCTAACTATGATAGGAAATAATTAAAATGCTACTAAATCTAATGAAAGCAAGAAAATAGGGAAAATGTATCTCTACCGAGAGGTCATATTTGTACAGGATGGTCTTGTCTACAAGCCATCTCGAGTTGAGATGGTTATGCCTACGAACCATCTCAAGGTGAGATGACTATTAAATTGTGGGCAAATTCATTGTGGCTAATGCAAGATGACACCAAGATTGATATGTTGAATTGATGTTCAAGGGTGCACTCATAAGGAATGACTTAGTGGCAAGATTTGACATTGAAGCAAGGGTGTTGGATGGTACAAGCAGTACAAATTCAATCTTCAATATTCTGTATGGTCCATTGGTATGCTTGGAAGCTCCATGGTTGAATTTTGGTAGCACTTCGTTGCTTTGAGAATGGGAGCTCTTTGAATCTTCAGTTCAACATCAATTCAATGCATAAAAACTTTGATATTTTCAATGAAGGCTAGGTCCCTTTAAATAGACTTCCCAATGGGATTTCAAAGCTTATAAGAGAAGCCAAGAAGCGGTTGGGTTCAAGAAACATAACTACTTCTTGATAATTGTCATGCAACTTGACTCTATTGGACCATTGCTCTTAGCTGGCACGTGTAACTATTTGAAATATAGTGGAAAAACTTACTTCCAATGCGACTGTCTTGGGGTGGGACGATCATGACTATGGGCCATATCGAGGTGAGGTGATTGCAGTTAGGGGTCGTCTCGGGGTAGGATGGTGGCTGCAAAAGAGAAATTTCTCCTTGTTTGAGTGGTGAAAACCACTTTTAAGACCTAGTGCTACCGAAGGTGGGTCATATGGCCTAAAAAGGTGTCCATATAGGTAGTATCCTTAACATGACATGTTTTAGATGTCTATATATGCTCCTTTTTGGGATGCGTTGCGTGAAAGCAAAACGTGAAGCAAAAATAAATGACCCAAAGTCAAGTTGAGGGTTGATGATATTCATTGATATGATCAATGTTAGATGCCCCAATCATGAAAAGAGCATGCATATTTGAATCATTACCTCCAACACTTTGGTGGACTTAAATTTAGGTAAAAATTGGTAGATAGAAGACATTCTGCGTAGTTTGTTTTCTACATAGACTAGGATTCAGACCTACCAAGTTTTTGGTTGATATTTTTGCTTTTTCCCTAGCAAATAGAGAAGTGTATGATAGTTGTTGGCAATGTTTCTTGAATGAATGCAATTTGCATGATTGAGTGTTTGATTATTGATTTGATTATGAATTCTGTGATGTATGATTACTCCCTCAAGCGACGAGTCAATGAGGATATGGAAAGTGATGAAAGCAACGAGTCACTTGACAAAGATGACTTGTTTTGGATTTTGTAGAAATTTTGTGAATGTGAAAGGGGAAAATATGATTACAGTTGTGATTTCGACCATTATTGGTAATTGTACACCTCTATCCCTTGGAGCAGTCCAACCGCATGGCTTTCTTAGGAAGTTGAGATAATAACAAGTTGATTCTTTCTAGAGGTAAATCACTATATTCAATGATCACTTGAGGCTGATTGGATGAAGGAAATGTATATCTCTATCTCTTGAAGTAGTTCAACAACATGGCCTTCTTAGGGTGTTGAGATGATATCACTTCAATTCATTTGGAGGCCTTTTGAACTATTTTTTTTTACCAAACGAATTGGGGTACCTTTGGAGATTTTTTCTTTTCCTGTTTGCTTATTTTTTTTTGTGAGTGGCCTTATGATAATGTACTCATATTATCGGATTGCATAGATACCCAATCACTGCAACCATAAAGTGACTAGATTAGATCACTAGATACGTGGTTTACTCAAGATTTTTGATTTGATGTTTTTAAGTAGTTTTTTTTGGAGTTTTATATTGTTTTTGTGGTTTTATGTCTATTGAAGTCTTTTTTGGGGGTCGTCCTGCGAAGATATGGTTGCATTTTGCAATTTTTGGGGCCGTCCTATGGTAGGATGATCACATTAAATACGACCATCTAGCACAGAGACGATCGCGCAGTTTGAAAAATATAAAAGCAAATTTTTGGATTTTTTTGACATCATTTTCACAACTAACAATTGGAGAAAAGGAGAAGTGAGGAGGAGGAGAGCAACTGTTCGACATGAAGTGCTACCAAATTGTTTACTAATTCCTACCATAGATCAACCTAAGGCTTTGACGAGTGGAGGAGCAAGAGCGAGGAAGGTAGAAACTTTGTTCCCTCTTTGTTATTTTGCAATTGTAAAATGAACCTCATTAATTAATGCAAAAAATGAACCTCATTAAAATTTTAAGGTAATGAACACACCTTAGGATGTAGGATGTAGTGTAGGTTACTTAGGTTTGCTTGTTGTTTTGCTTTTTTTTTTTGACTTTTTGTGTCTTGTTATTGGGGCTATTTCAGGCAGAGATGATCCCTCTTTTTTGGTTTGGGGATTGTCCCAGAGTGGGACGACTGCATTTAAATTAAAACGATTATATTATGACCATTGCAACAACTGTATCGAGGTGAGACAGTTAGATCTGTAGGTCATCTCACCTGTAGATGGTCACTATTTATTTATTTGTTTTGATTTTTGTTTTATTGATTTTTTGGAAACTTGCTCGTTTTGATTATTTAATTATTCAGTTTGTTAGGGCTCATCATAGAGTTTCTACTATTTTTGAGATGAGGAAAGGGCACCTTGTGAGGGATTATTGGAGATAGTGAAAGGTGATTTAACTTAAGCAATTGATGTGACTAGAGGTAGTGATGGCATATCAGGCTTATCTAACTATGTTGATAGATCATTGGGACAACCGTACCAACACCTTCCACCTCTCGACTGGTGAGATCATAGTCACCTTGGAGGACGCATACAATATTCTCCACATTTTTATTGAGGGACACCCTATCACCTCAAATCCTCTTATTCAGTAGGGTAGAGTACTCCAGAGAGTATTTGGTGAACATACAAAGGTTGCGAGGCAACACATGGATAGTGGCAGGGTTCTCATGGAGGCATGGTATACCACCTAAATTTCACTAGTAGATATATAGTGATGATGTCAATCATGTCGAACATCCTACTTATAGACTCTTTAGGAGTGAGGTTCCCATGGAATCTCCTTGATATAGTAAAAAATTTGGTGGAGTACAGTACTCAAGATTCTTCGATCATGGCATAGAGGATCACTATATTGGCACATCTATACGATGAGCTATATGAGCTCCATCATCGAGGTAGGTGTAGATTGGGTTGTAGTTTCCTACTTCAAATATAGGATTGGGAGCATATTCAACTGGATAGACTAGAGAAGCTTCCATGGTCAGGACGAGGTCAAGTGGAGAATCATAAGATAAAGTACGTGGATTGATGAATGTGATATCAAGAGGTGGATCACATTTGACCTCATACAGGTAGGTCAGTACATTATATAGAGTCGTTTTGGGGATTGAGAGCATATCAGATTGTATGGTGACCTTATCAAGATTACTTGCCATGGACAGAGGTAGTGGCACAACTAGAACATGTGAGGCATGACTAATGGTTGATTGGGTATCATGGCATGGAGTAAGAGTACTTTTAGTACTCTCATGTCACTCAATAGTTTGGGATCCATCAGGGTGTGCTTGAGGAGCCTATTATTTATTACCATTGAGGGGCAGATACTCAACTAGAGTGGACTTAGGTGGAGCCATTAGAGTATGAGGTGGATCAATTGCTAGTCGAGATAGGTTTGGAGGATCCAAGCACCATTACAAAGTATGACACATGGTGGGTGACTTGATTGTGGTAGGGAGGTGGTCCTATGGGTATGCTGACTAGGAATGTGGTAGAGGAGGGTGCGATAGGGGAGGTCTCAGGAGGAGGTAGGCGAGGGAGGGTGACGAGTGCATCATTGGATGAAGGGGGAGTGGGGCTAGGCTAAAGAGGGAGTGGATGAGCTACAATATGAGGGTGGAGATGAGGAGGATCATGAGGATGAGGGTGTACAACTTAGGGCATAGGTGTAGTTACTTCAAGTGTAATTGGTAGAGAGGGATACCACCATCATTGTACTATAGAACCAGTTGGCTTGAGAGTAGTAGAGAGGGAAGGGATTCTTTGAGGAGAAGGCTATTATTACTGCTTAGCTACAAAGCTCCTAGGAGAAGGTGGGAAAGATTTAGGTATGGTTGGTGATTGTGACTATGGCTCAGGAGTAGGTAGGATTAGATGGATAGGTCATAGGAGATATTGTAGGTTTACAGGATGAGGTGGGTAGACTATAGATGTTGTTGGGTGATTATCAGGCTCAACATAGATCTGACATGACTTACATTTTGGATTTGGAGGGTCAGGTAGGGCTACTTGGTGATCATCTACCTAAATAATCTTTGGTAGGAGAATCCCAACTAAGCTAACTCTGTGAGTCAGGATAGCCATCAGTGAGGCAGAGTCATAGGTCATCAGTTAGACCAAAGAGGTTGGTGGACAACGTATTAGGGTAGCCTCGTAGAGACGAGGCAAAGGGTGGAGGTGACTCTGGGGGTGTAGGCTCTGCATGAATAGCGCCTATGTATTGGTTTATTTTTGGGTGTAATATCCAAGACAGGGTTATGCATAAGGGGTAGTACCAAAATATTAATTATAAAATCGAGGTGAATCTAGGTGAATGGTGTATAAAATTTGGGTCAAATTTTTCAAAATTTTGAAGAAAATTTTTCAAACTATGACGATTTTTTTTTTGCACAAAAAGTATCAATTAAATTTTATGGCTACTGGTGAGTGACATAAGGCGAGTGGCAAAGGGCGAGTGGCATAAGGTGAGTGGAGTGACCAAGTTTTTCATGAAGAAGTAGGTCATTAGCTCATTCAACCAAGCTTCATCTAAAAAACTTGGTCACTCGCACTTAGGTTGAATGAGCTATAGATCATTTTTCAGACAATCATGATCCGAAAATGATTTGAAGTGACGAGGAATTTTGATCACCACAACATTAAATTTTGGGCACCTTCATTGTCTTGAAAATCAAACATATGCCTCAATAATTTACTCATTAAATTTGTTTCAGAGAGGAAGTAAAACCTTCGAGAAGATGTTCTTGAAAATAACACAAATGCTTTCCATTTCACCACCAACATTAAATTTCAGTAATAATTTAAGGCATATCTTCAACCAATATGCCTTAAAATAGCTTTCTCTTTTTTTGGACACCTTTGAAAAATATTGAATGCATTTGACGACACCATATGCGACCCTTTTTTTTTTTTAAGTTACGATCATCCCAAAGGAGGTGAATGTTATGTTACGATTCCCTTATTTGTTCTATGATTACCCCAAAAGAGGGCGATCATGATTTTTTAAATATATTTTTTAGTTTGGTTTATATTTTTTATTTTAAAAATGTGGTCGCCCTAGGAAGTGGGTGACCATGTTTTTAATTAATTATTATTATTTTTTAAAGTTTGGGTCGCCCTTAAGGCGGGCAACCAAAAATATTAATCGTCCAAAGGACGGGTGAATGTAACATTCTCCTGACCCTTGGGGCGACCATGTTCTTTTTGTTATTTTAAATTTTAATTTTAATTTTTTTTTTCTTATTTTAATTTTTTTTTAAGGGGATCGCTCAAATAATTAGGACAATCTTAATATTAATATTATGATCACCCAAATATTGGGCGATCGTAATATTAATATTACGATTGCCCATGGGTTGGATGATCGTAATATTAATATTACGATTGCCCATGGGTTGGATGATCGTAATATTATATTATGATCGCCCCAACCATGGGGCGATTTTAATATATATTACGATCGCCTTTGTATTACAATTACCCCATGGTTGGGGCATATCGTAATATAATATTACGATCATCCAAAGGTTAGGGTGAACGTAATATTAAGATTAATATTACGATTGATCGCCCCAATGTAATATTAATATTACGATCGCCCCAACCATGGGGTGATCGTAATATTAATATTACCATCACCCATTAAGGGGGGTGAACGTGACGTTCGCCCAACGGATGGGTGATTTATTTAGTATTTTATTTTATTTTTTATTTTTATTTTTATTTTATTTTTAAAGTTTGATCATCCTTTAAGGCGAGCGATCATAATGTTCGCTCAACCTTAGGGAGATTATGATTTTGATTTTTGTGTTGTCTTTTTTTTATATAAATTTTTTTAGACAAATTATCAATAATTATTTATACAAAACAAATCTACAAGAAAAGTTGAAACTTTAGACTAATACTTTAATAACAAGGCTTATGTAAAATGATATACAAAATATCCAGTAACACATTTGTAATGCAATGTTCTAATCAACATTTAAAATGATATTAAATATAATGCAGTGTTCTAATCAACATTTGTAATCAAATAATCACTTTTCATTCAAATATACATAATCAAATCAAAGGGTTAATTAACATTTGTAATCAACATTTAAAATGATATTAAAGATAATGCAGTGTTCTAATCAACATTTGTAATCAAATAATCACATTTAATTCAAATATACATAATAAAATCAGAGGGCTATGCTATACAAAGTATCCAATGGCAAATCTAATATCATATTATATCATTAGTGACATCAAAATTACATGTAACAACATAATCTCAATATTCCTTTCATTACAATGCTGAACTCAAATCAAATCAAATGAAAGCATCCTTTCATTTTGATATGTGAAATCAAATCAAATGATAATATGCAAAATAAAATAAAAATGAATGCATCCTTGCATCATAATGCTAGAAGCTAGAACAAAATATTTTTAGATTGTACAAAATATTCTACACTCATACCCAAAATTTTTGTTGTCACAATATGACTAGTGTTATGATCACCCTCATCATCCTCAGTATTCATTACACCTCTTCTCTCTGCCATAGACTTCCAATGTGACAATGCTCTTTCATAAGGAAACTTCTCCACCTCATAGGTCGACACATATATTCTCAAAGAATTTTCCAAATTTTTGTCCAACCTATTTCAAACTTTAGATTTTACATATGATAATGCACTGAACACCCTTTCATCTTCCACAAATCCTAAAATCATCATTTGACATAATTCATATAAATTAAAAATATTCACTCATAGTATGTTGTAAGATAGTACTGGGTTGTAATATTCTCCAAAAACATGAAATAGAACCTGCTTCATGACGGTTAGAGAGTTGTGAAACTTGAGCAGACATTGTTGTTCCAAAATAGTTTGATTGTTTTATCAAAATATCTCTGTTGAGAATACCATTGATTTCAATACCATTGACTACCACACTTTTACTGAAATGGCCAACAAGAATGCCCATGTATTTGAGAAATAAACCATTTAGAATCTGGTATTCACTAAAAGGATCCCAAAACATTGAATTAAACACACTCATATCTTCTAGCAATTCATCTCTTTGAAAACGGTCTCTTATTTCTTTTGTCAATGATTCTACTATTTGCTTTAGTTTAATTATTGTATCGTCTACAACTACATGAAATATTTTGTAGGTTATGGGTATTTTATCAACTTCATTTGTAGCTATATCCATTCACACGCCATAAAAATATAAAGGTATTTTATTTCCATGGACATTAATACATAGATGATTGTTTATATTGAACTTCAAAAAGCTTCGAGGATCATTCACGTTTATTAATGCTCTCCAAATATCAAACATGGGATCCATAAAATTTTGACCAGATGCATACATCATATCAATATGCATGCAAATTTGTATTCTTGCCTTGATGAAATCCACAATATAAATCGATCTTTCTTGTGCAATTTTGATCAAAGTATTCATTTTTTCCAACATAGGAAGAATACTGCATAATGTGAGAAGTGTTTCAAAATCACTCATTCAAAAAAGTAAATCTTTAGCCTTGTCAACTACCCTATGATTTGCATACATAAACCCTATCAGGTATTGATATTCTTTGAAAAATCTTAATGCTGGTTGATACATCGAATTCCACCTAGTATCCACATATTGCAACAATTTTTTACCTTCAGGTAACTCCTAGTGCAAACTGTTGAAACTCTAGAAATATGTTTGGATTGCATGAAAAATAATCATGAATTTCATAGACAAGATCTTCCACTCTCGTAATATTTGTAAATGTATCCACAATTTTGTATGCAAGATTCATTCTGTGGGCCATGCAATGAATATGGATCAAATATGGAGTAACATATGTTTGTAGTCTAACAAAAAGACCATTCCTGTGTCCTTGCATTGTAGCAGCACCATAAGCTCTAACACATATTAACTTAGAGGCTATTTTAATTTCATTCATTCCTGCTTCTTCTTTTAAACTATTTACAACATTGTATATGTTTTCTGCATTACAATTTTCCACCATCTTGCTTAATCCAAGTAAATAAGGTTGCATTAAATGATTTTCCAATGTGTAAACATGCATGCAAATCCAAGATGTATTGTCAATAACAGTCACCTCATAAATTGAAAGTGAAATAAATTTGGCTTTTTTTACTTTCTCTTTGAGGTCATTATGCTCAACCAATGAGAGACATTTTGCTATTTACCAACCACTTCGATATGACCAATGGGTGCTGGGTAAGTTATGCACATCAACTAGTCAAAATAAAGATTTATAATCCATGAAATAAGAAATAGGTCTACCCTTCTTAAGAATAGATAATAAAACAACAAACTGCAAACTTTTTGAAGATAAAGTTAACTTATTCATTTTTCAAAATTGGGTTTGAATCATTGCACCTTTCTCAACCAAAGTTTGCTTTTGTTTCATTTATTTATCATATTATTGCACATATCTTATATGTGCACACTCTGATGCATCCTTCCACCTATAATTTTTTGGTATTGGTCGATCACCTTCTTTTGTTTTGATATAAACCTTTCCATAATGTTTTTCTAATGTATCTTTCTTAAGTTGCAATCTATGATCCTTTCCATGTTTCCAATTGTAAATTACGCATCTCAATTTTGTTATATCATCACTACTATTCTCTGGTAGCACTGGATCAATAAATGGAAATTACGATATCCAATCAGATTGAAATGATTTGTTAATTGTCCACCTAGATGACCTTACACATTTATGTTTTTATATGAAGATTCTCCGGAAGTAGGGACTGCAAAAGAACTATTATTTTATTTTCCACTTGGCGTGTTAGATTCAGGAATCTCTTCATGTTGTTGTTGCATTTTATTAAAAATATTTTCATCTATGGACTGTTCATTAACATGGATATGTGGAAGTGGAGGAATATCAGGGTAGACAATATTTTCTATAGAGATAATACTAGTGTCAATAGCAGGGTCATTATTACTATGGCATTTAAAATCATACCTTCTACAGATAAAAATGGACAAGCCATCAACCAAAAAACACACTTCTTTATGAATGAAGATATTTATATTTAAAATTAACAATGTAAAAAAATTAACTAGTGAGTAAGGCGTTCATACATTCAGTTTGTGCAGATGTTGATGGTTGATCGGATTTTGAAATATTATGAAAGTATTTGAGGATATTCCTTTTATTGGAAGATTGACCTCCATTCTTTCCACCGCCTACATTTTGACATTCTACTTGTATGAACAAAAGAATAACATGAACAATGAACATCATTTTTAAAATAAAAATAACTGGTATAAAAGAGAACTATTGCTAGAGACAACAGAGTATCTGTCCCAAGTCCCAAGCAGAAAAAACCTCCTTATTGAGTGTCAATGAACAAAATATTAAAATGAAATTTAATGGTAAAAGAAAATTTTTGATAAATTGAGTCACCTTATGCCAGTCGCCTTATGCCAATCACCTTCCGCCAGTCGCCTTATGCCAATCACATTATGCCAGTCACCTTCTTCTAGTCACCTTATTCCAGTCTCCTTATACCATTTGCCTTCTGTTAGTCGCCTTCCTCAAGTCGTCTTCTGCAAGTCACCTTATGTCAGTCATGGACTCGATTTTTGTCAGTCATCTGCTTTGTATCACTCGCTATCCAAAAAAATAATGTTGCAATTGTATGAGAGTCGCTGTCAGGGTTAGCTATATATAATGGGGTACAAGGGGCAAATTGGGTAGGATATTTTTTATTTTTAATAAATTTAGGGCAAAAATTAGGTGGGAAAACTTTTGACAACAAGGCGAATTTACCCATATAAAAATTGGATCCCAAAATTTTTGGGCGAACGGGCCGACCTCTATGGTCCCCAAAATCACAAAATTAACATTTTAAAAATATGAATATTCACGCTAAATTGTGAAAATCGCCACTATGCAAAACCCTGATCCAAGGACCTACATGATTGTAGCCTATGGGTATTTTTGTACCATGATGTACCATATATTCTTCCATATATATATACATGACACATTTTATTATGGCTCATCATGTATTTATGTTATATTTTGTATTATTTATGGATGTAATGATATATGTATGCTTAGATTATGTGATGTATGGATGCAATACCTAGACATTGTAGTATAGATGCATAGATGTATGCCTAGATATGTGTATGTATGGATGTGATATCTAATGTTAGATGTATGATTTATATTTTTTTATTTTATTATGAATGTGAATTCATGTTATTGATATGACAAATCTAATGTGTATGAGATGCATTAATTTTTATATGGATGTTCTAATGCAAATTATGGATGTATGTTTTAATTGCTTAAAACATAATAAATGAATCTAAATATGTTTAACAAACTAATGCTAGACACCATAGAATGTATAAAATTCATAAATAAAAATGTTAACCTTGTCACAAGAGTCATACATTTGAATGTGAATGTGTGAGATGAAATGTGTGGGATGTGGAGGTTTTTCCTATGATATTTTGTAAACTAAAAGATGTATATAAAATAGTCAGTGGCTGTCTAAATATCATTGCTGATATTCATATGGTATCTATCCTATTTTATGAGGACCCATTAATAAGCAAAAGCTCATAAGGAAAACTGTATATGGTAATGAGATAATTAGGTGCTATGAGGGGATTTTAAGGTTTTCAATGAGACTCAAACACCCTAGTTGACTAGTCAAAAGTTCATTTACTGACTATACAAGACTCTAAAAGATATAAGCCTATTATTAAGACCCAAATATTCAATATCCTTGTGTGTGAAAAGTAAATGTATTAGATGATGCATAAGACTACCCCATTGCTAGGTGAGTTTCATGCAACCTATTACTGTAATGAGGATTACTCTATGATCATCTCGTCCTAAGTTTGAATGTAGTTGGAATAGACTACTAAGCAATACAATCCACCAAAATCTAGCTCATCCGCAAGTCAACATTGGTTTGTACAAAATAAGGTTGCTAATATGATAGACATATCACCACGTGTAAGGCTACTCCATTGCTAGGTAGGTTTTATTCAACCTATTACTATAATGGAGATTTCCCCATGGCTTTTGAATACTGAGGATTCCAAGGATTCAAGCTCATTATCCTATTATTTTCTTTTGATTGCTTGGGAGACTTGCTCATTTTTTTTGTGTAGTGGTGAAAACCATTCTTTTTGGGGCAAGGGAATTTATTAGTGGTTAAAACCACTATTTTTTTGGGGGGAACTTGCTCGTTATGTGGAAGAGCAAGGGGATTTATTGGGTAAGGAGGAGATTTTACTTTTGTCAATTATTAGCATCCTAGACCATGCACATAATAGGATGAGCAAGAGAAACCTTTTGCTCAAGGTGGCAAGGACTACATTATAGCATCATCCTTGTCCAATATTAGATATTATTTTTTGTTTGTGGAAAACAACCCAATTGGGATGCCACTTTCGGGTAAGACCCAAGGAGACAAGGGTATCTCTTTTACGAAAAACACCTAGGGCTCACACCTAGACTACCACCTCGACACACTCAAGGAGCATGCCTAAAACACAAAAACAAGCACACACAGACATAAAAAAACACAACCCCCCCAAAAAAATCACCTTCAACACACTCAAGGAGCATGCCTAAAATACAAAAATAAGCACACACAGACATAAACAAAGACAACCCCCCCCCAAAAAAAAACACGAAACACAAAAAAACCACAAAAATAGCAAAACACAACACTACCATAACAAAAACAACCAAATGAAACAAAAACACTACAACCCAAAAAAAAAAATAGAACACAAACCACACAGATAAAACCGCAAAAAACAACATAAAAAGCACAACCAAAATAGAAATAATAAAATAAAATAAAAACACCATAGACAAAAACATGAAAAAAAAACTAAGCCAATGGAGCTATTGACAAATCAAACCATGTAAGATAACACTAAAACTAAACCATAGCTAAAAAAATTACTAGAAATAATAGAAATTGCTTAGAAAATTAGCCATAGCTTTCGACATTGCCATCAAGAGACTGTAGGATAACACCCATCCTATAAACCCTTAGGATTAAGGCATCCTCATCCTTTTATTTGTATCTTGCTTCATTCCAGCTAGGACTATAGGATGGTTACTTAGAACCATGACACTACTATTGGAATTTGTATGGTCTTTTTGAGGATCCATTTTGTTTGTAGTTTGAATTTGCCCTTTGGTTTTGCACTTGGGTTGATTTTCTACATTATTATTTTTTTAAAGTTTAAAGTTGACTAAGATGGCTATCTTTGACTATTATTTAATAGCATTAGGGCAAGGTATTTTAGTGTTTTATCATCATGCAATCGTTTTTTTTGTAAAAGCAAAAAACCCCTTACGGGGCCGCCTTGGTCTGAGAGACCACGAACAGGGGGTTCTACACCGTCAAAGTCACCTAGGAGTCGCACCGGACCCTGCCCGTACCAACATTATCAATTAGATTTTGGATACCCAATTTAGCTTTTTGGTAGGGTGGAGATTTGAACTTGGGACCTCCCTTGGAGGATTGCCCTCTCCTCTCCAACTCACCTACAACACTTGGGTTTCATCATGCAATCCTTCATGTTCAATCTTTTCATCCAATTGTGTTTCCATAGTTACTATTTCCATTTGACCATCCTCATCATCTGCTTGCTCATTCATGGAGATAATTTCAAAGGTGTCAGGTGAAATTACTATTTTCTCATTTGTTGTTATTTTTCTTTGTGCTTTTTTGTTTAGATATTTGAAACCCTACCAAGTCCCCATCCTATTTATATTTTTCGGGACCTTATGTGGACAATCCTTGGCTAGATAGCCATATTCATGTTAGATTATGCATCTAAATAGAATATTTTCATAATCTACTACTTGCTCCCATATGTCTTCCCCATATTGTAAAGTAATCTTATCTGGAAGTGGTTTGTCAATATCAATCAAAACAAAGATCCTTGCAAAAATCATATGCTCTAAGTGTAAAGTGCTATTAGAAGTCATCATGAAAACTCCTAAAATTTTTCTAATTGTTGCAAATATCTTTGGATTCCAGTATTCTACTAGAATACCAAATAAATGGACCCATATAGGGACAGTTGATGGCATTTATTCCTCATCTTTGAAGTTGGTATACCAGGGCTTCATGAAGAGCCTTGCCCTACCAAAAAACCAAGGCCCCCTTGAAAATTATCCTCCCTATCTTCTTAATTAGCAAATAAAATATAGAAGTAGCCATTAGGGTAAGCATTAATTTGGAACTGACCTTTAGTGCTTCAATTTTTGGTAGTCCATTGCTTGAAGGTAGCAAGAGTCGGTTGAAAACCCATGGATCGACAAATTAGCACTCTCATATCCATTTTAGCTATTCCTTCCTAGAGATATGTTATTTCTAACTTCACTAATGGGGATCCATTAGTTTCTTTCATGCAACCCATCTATGTTTTCCTTGAATTAACCTTTGGCATCCTCAATGGTTTCCTTGGTAATTGTTCATTGTGTTTACCTACTGTTTGAGGTGGTCCTCAATGGATAGCTTCTTTAAAATTCATTTTTGGCTCAATGCATGCATATTTGTTGAAACCCTCCATCCTGAAATTGAATAAACTCTAATTTCATCCAAAAAATCATAATTTTGTTCAATCAGGACCCTCACACTAGCGGTCATATAAAACCCCATCCCAAATAGGAAGACTCGTAAAGCAAAATCTATATGGTGGATTTGGGAGAATGGTGGTCTACGTAGAATATAAATGTGAAAAACCCTAGGTCTACATCGCTTCTTTTATTCGTGATAAGAGATATCAAATCAGTTCACACATTCTAACTCAAAGAAACTTCACTTCACCATCGCTCTGTCAAAATGTTTGACACATCAGAAACTTGTTACCAGATATTTTTTTCAAGCTACACATTTAAGTCTTATGCACACCTAAAGTGTGCCAATTTCATTCTGAAGGTAAAAGTGCACCTATATTTTTTTGGTTTGATAGGATTTGGTTATAATCACATTACTTTTAGTAGCTGTAAGTGGAAGGTTCAAACCACATGAGTTGCCATCCAAACTTGGATATTAAATGTGTGAAATTGTGTTGGGATTTTGACATATGCAAGGTGTTATCAAAGCAAGACCTTACCTTCTAAAAGTCAATATAGCTTTCTACAATATCTAAAAAGAAAACTAGGGATGGCTGAATTATCAAAAACCCTAGTGAACATCCTATAGCAATTTATTGGTTGTGTTGAAAAACATAGTTGCTCATAAAGGGGAATGTGGATGCTTGTGTCATGTTATAGGTGGGTGTTTTTCCTATGATATTTTGAAAACTAAAATGTGTGCATAAAATAGTTAGTGGTTGTCTAAATATCATTGCTAGTATTCATCCGGTATCTACCCTATCTTACAAGGACCCATTAATAAGCAAAAATCCCAAGGAAAACTGCAAATGATGATGATGGATAAGGTTGATTTAAGACTCATGACTAACATATAAACATGGTGTCATTCGTAAGAATGTAAACACGACTTGTCCTAGTGCAAGTGTAGTGGATGAATATGCCTAATGCAATTAATCAATATTTGCAAATGATGTGAAATGCATGATGACATAATGTAAATGTTTTTGTATTTTGATGTTTTGTATTATTTTTTGTGTTTTTTTGTTTTTTCGATTTAAAAAAAAAAAAAATTATGTAAGGGGAAGTTGTAATATATTAAGCACCCCCAGAGTTTGTGGTGATTGGCAAATGTGGGGAAAGTATGGTACCTTCAGAATCCTTGAATTGATTCACTAGTCGTGATGTGGATGGTGGGGAAGGTGTGACACCTTGAGCACCCCCAGTATACACTGTGCTTGATGTGGCATGATTGGTTTGAGTGGGAGGAGTGATGAAAATTGACCTCCCCTATCATGGCTAGGAGTTCTTTGCAATGCCAATATCTCGATGAGATGAGGTGAGCAAACCATATTATTGGAGCTCATTTTATTTTATCATGTCTTGCACAATATTCTTGAATGAGTAGCAGGTTTGGATGTCATACCCATTTTATCGATGATAAAGATAATAAAGGTTTTCATTGTGAGACCCAAGTTTAGGTCTATTTGGCTATACTTTCAATAATAGGATTGTGTGTGCCTCATAAAGCCTTTGAAATAGAGCTAAGGAGGGCATTGGAAACTTGGTGTAATGGTGATTTAGCTTGTTGGTATTACTAAGTTGCAGTTGATCTTGAGGTTTCATAAGAGGAGGTGTGGTCTGAATTATAGCTTGTTGAGGCAGATTAAGTGGATCATCTATGGGAAAGGTATCCATATCAATAAGATCTTGGATGACATGTTTGAATATAAGGTAATTATCAATATCGTGGCTTGCTATCCAATGATAAAGGTAATAGTGACCTTCCATATATGACTTTGGTTTAGGTTTGATAGGGTCGAGAGGGCTATGTCAGGTAAAAAAATCACTTTTGCCTCCTACAACTTGTAAAATATTATTGATATGGGCTCAGATAGAGGACTTCAAGTATGAGACTAACATATCGAATGAGGTGGATGATTTTGAGGTAGATTTGAACGTTTTTGAGGTTGTTGATGATTATGTGTATGGTGGCTCAACTATATCTCAATGTTTATGAGTCGATTCATGATTTGTTATAGAGCATTGTTTTTGTGAGTCACTTGTATTTCAAATAGGCTAGCCGATCCAAAATATGTTGTAAGACTAGTGGGGGTTGCTAGTAGCTATCGACAGGTGATTGAGGGAGTTGTAATGTTGGAGAAGAGCTAGATGGAACCTTAGAAATCTGGTGTTCCATGACCACATTGATCATTCCAACAAACCCTTCATCTAGATGAAGTAGGTATACCTCATTAAATTTCCTAGGGTGCTCTTGACAAGAATCATGTCCCCCATATTTTGGTAATGAATCATGAATGGTACCAATGGGTAGATACTTTATAGGAGGGTGATCTATATCTTTGACTAACTCGATGAGAGGCATGAACATAATATTTTGCACAATATACTCACTGAGTCCGGGATTGATCAAATGAACCATGTCCTACAATGGGGTAGATGAAGATAGTGTGGTATGATCTGATTCATCCATAAAAATGAATGATTTCCCTCATCCATAGGAATGGGAATATACTTTATTGATATGGTGGATATAGATGGTGAAATATCCTCAATTGGATCCTTTTACTTTTCCTTGCTTGAAGGATCTAAGGACAAAGAAGAGATATCAGGAGATATTGATGGCAATGGTATGGATGGAGGTGGTTCCATAATTGGTTGTGGTGCTAGATCTAGAATTTGAATGAAATCATTGGGTTTGATGTCTAGATGTGTGGATGGGAGGGTAGACTCTTGTAGTTTTTGAACCATATTACAGTGCTTGAAGGGCTTTGGATCATCATGAACCACATGAACTTTCCATTCATATATATATTTGAGATGCTGATGCACTATGGATGGGACACACTTTATATCTCTCATCCAAGGCCTTCCAAGCAGTATATTGTACTGCCTTGCACCCTCTAAGATGTGGTATAATGTAGGCATAATATTTAATCCAACATAAATAGGTAAGACTATTGTGCCAACAATGGAGCATAAAGCATCATTAAATGCTTGCAGGGTGAATGTGGATGTTGTGATGTGTGAATGCAAAATGTTGAGATGTTGTAGTGCAGTTATGGTGATGATACTGATAGATGAACTTGTATCAATCAAGACTCACTTATATTAAATATAATTCACATTAGCGATGATGAGCAGTGGAGGATTGGTTATGTCAGTGGGAGCTAACTCGATATCATGATCATGAAAGGTGATTATAGGCTACTTGTAGTGTTGGATATGATTTAACTATGGTAAGGGTTGTGATGTATGAGGAGCATTGTTTAGAGCTAGAGGTGGTGCAGCTCGATCAGGGTATCTCCTATTCCTTGTTACAATATTGACCATCCTTATGAATCCCTAGTCAGGTGGGGCTATGTGGATCTCATTTACCTATCCTATTTGATCTTCCTTATCCTAATGTTTGGGTAAGGGATATTTGAAGATATCCATTTGTTGGTTATTAGGGGTAAGAGGATTATCAATTTGTACTTGATTTTTATCAAGCATATTATATACTAGGTTCTTGAATGAATAATAGGTATGGATATCATGGCCATGTTGTCAATGATATAGATAGTGTAGTTCCTCTTTAACTCCTTAGGTTTTGGGTGATTAGGGTCAAGGGGGTAGATCTCAGGTAGGGTAATAGCCTTTGCCTCGTATAATTGATTGAAGAGTGATACCAAAGATTTAAGTAATGTCATGTAGTTGTGATGTGGACAATGTGGTTGATCCTATAATTGATTTAATGGGGGATTGTTATGATGTTGCGTAGGAGGGGGCTAAGCATAATAATTAAGGTTGTTGGGGCACTACTTTATTTTTAGGCTTGGGAATTTTTAAGACAACTTTATTAACCAAATATGATATTTTCTACATCTGGTTACCTCTAGGATTTTTGTTCCACTCCTTTCAGAGTTTAATGTCCCTCTCTTGGGTCTTGATGCCATTGCAGTTATAGGAGAAGTGAAATTTGCTTCAAACAACTTCTTGTGAACATTTGAGTCAATTATATTACATGTAGAGTGAAAGGTAATTTGGACATCACCTTCCTCCACCAGTTGCCATAGTTTGTGACTGGCTCATCATCAAATTATTTAAGGTTAGACAAATCAGTCAGATTGGCTTTCTTCTTAATGCTGAATGAAAAATTTTCTAGGAAGGCATTTGCGAGCTACTCAAAACTACAGATGCTATGCCTTGGTAAATGGTTGTACCACTCTAAGGCTAGGCCAGAGAGTGTTATTAATAAATTCTTGAGTAGCAATGCCTCATCATATTGAAGTTGGAAATAAAGGTTCATGAATATAGTCACGTGTTCTTGTGCATCCTCATTCCCTTTGAATTTATCCAATCTTGGCATTTTGAAATGCTCAGGATATGGAGGACATGGTATTTAAGGATGGAGAGGTTGGTTACACAATTAAAACAAAATGGGATTTTGATAACTTGTCCCTTGTTTTTCCAATAGTTTTATTGCTCTGTGAGCACCTTGTAGGTGTGAGACAATATTATCTCATTTTTTTTGTATTGGTGCTCACGAAGGGGGAGGTAGAAGGTTTATTTTAGGATGATATGGTTGGATATAATTATCATCCATGTCCTCAAAAAATATCTTAGAATACCCTTGGTCTTGATATTATAGTTCTAGGTCTTCATAGACCTCGTACTCAGGTTGACAATTGTAACGCTATTGAGACCTATGATTTTGTGTGGGTACCCAAGGAGGGTAATTAGGCCTAGGGGGTAGTTCAGGGTGTTGTGTAACGTATCCCTGGTGGATTTCTTTCCTGTATGTACTAGGCATGAGAACTTCCTCATGAGATTACTTTTGTAATATTTCTTGGTGTAAATATTGCTGACATAATAATTATTGATGCACCCTATGTTATTCTAATTTGGCATGGTCTAGACACTCTTTATTATTTTGCAACCTATCCATCCATAGTTGGTTTGTGTTTGGCCTAGGTAGTGGATCAGTTATGTGAGGCCTACGATCCATTACATCAATGCAAAGGGACTTCGCTTGTTCTATGGGCCCACCAAGGTTGGCTATGTGTTTCCCCTAATCAAGGGAAGTTGTGTTAACCTAGTTTTTAGATTTGAAGGTCAAGTATTTATACTGAGATGGTGTAGATGCACAATGTGCTTACATGGAATAATCTCCATAGTGAAAAACAAGATGGATTGGACCTTCCTCTTCCTCATCTTCAAGATAAAGGTGAAAAAATGAGGCTATGTTCCTATCTTGGCAATGAGGGTCATATCTATCTAGGTGAATTTTTTTTTGGCTTATCCATGGTCGATCAAGTGAAGTATCCCACTTGTCTAGGGTATGCGCTATTGTATAATATTTCTCATAATAAATAAGGTGTATGGATTGGGTCAAGATACCCTACTAGCCCTTCAATGGGCAGGTTGTGTCTAGTAGTGATATGGGATTGGTTTCAACCAAGTTCATCTTCTTGATCATCTTGAGTATCCAAGGATACCTATTAGATTGGTATATCTTGGAGGTATGATTCCCTATTGGTGGTTTTAACATTGTGATAGATACCAGGACATCATTTGGGAATGACCAAGTCCTCGAGACTAAATCGAAGGTGTTCTATGCCTCCTTGTATATTTTTTGCATCATCAACTTGTGATTGAGCTCAGTTGCATGTAGTTACCAAGATATTATGATTATGTAAACAATAAAGAAATAAATAAAGTATACAATGTGATTGTATCTTTCAATTTTTCTTTGTGAATCCCTATAATGTTTTGTGCGTTTTGATGTTGAAAAACCCCTATCTCTTAATGAAACTAAGGGTAAAAATAGAAAACTACTAGAAGGTAGTTCAAGCACACCCCCTATCAAGGGGTGTAACTTAAATGGAAAAAATGGTTTCCTATTGGATTTAGGCTCAAGGTAACCTTAAGGGAACAAATTACCCCTTTAAAGGGGTCGTGCTATCTAATATCCTAGTACCAACAAAGCCTTGCTTTCCCTTAACCCTCACGTTTAAGGAATGGATAGTAACAATAGTTGCATCCACTGAGTATTTTAAATACCCCCATGGTAAAAGAGCTTTGCTAATATTCCCACTTTGAGTGCACCCACGAGTAGGGGACCTTTTAGTGATGAAGTCCAAAAAGCCACTCACTTTTGACCACTAGGTGTCTAGGGTGTGAGCCAACAGATGGAGATGAAGCCCATCGTCATTGGTCTCGATCAATAGTTGGTGATGAAGTCCAACTAACTACTGTTAAAGTGGAACGTGGTGTGTGGGGTTACTTTTATTTTATGCAAAATAAAGTAAAAGTATAGAGCATTTAATTATCTTTCACTAATGCATAAAACAACGTTTCACATTTAGATTTCTAAATATATGAATGTTTTAATTTTTAGAAACCTATCAAGTACAAAACCCTACATGGGTGGCCTATTATACAACAAGCAATCAAACCATAAAACAATAAAACAAAGGTCATCTCTACAAGGGAAAATTTATAGAAGAGGTCATCTGACACATAGACGGTCAGAAATAGGGGCCATCTGGGATAAGGATGACTACAAAAAGAGGTCATATAAACTAGGGATGGTGATAGATAAACACTTTTAAAACTGAAATATTTTTGTAATTCCTCTATATAAGCATGCAAATTTTAATTTTATTTACTAAAAATAGGAAAGGAAGGATAGAATAACTCATAGGTGTAGCCTAAGTCTACTATATATGTTTCTCTATTGTTTTTGATCTCTGCTTTGAGGCCATCGTGGGTGGGATGATGGCACCTGTTGGTTGTATCACATAGGGATGGTCATGACTACTTATCATATCTGCAAGGGATTATGGTACATGTAATTTAGAAACACCAAAAAAATAGGAATTAGTGATGTGAATGCACAATGTGGACAAAGTCCCACCGTGATTGCCACTGAAAACGCTGAAAAGATCGTACATCTATGCAATGAAATAAAGAATAAACTAGATAGAAAATTATATAACCATGATGTCAAAACAAAATTTGAAATAATGGTACCCTGTTTATTAATATCAATTATATCCTTCAAGAGAGGTTATAATATGATCCTATTGAGGGATTTGATACCAATTTGATACACAAATTTATTATAAGAAGAGTAATCCAAGGTGTATCTCACATGATATTTCTTGCATCTCACAAACTGATTATTGATAGATTTTTTGTGATTGTTGTAATGTATGATTATGAAGTGTGAATATTTATGTCATTTCTTCCTTGTAAAGACCTATAATTTGCACACAAGAAGATCTAAAGAGCATAAAAAGTATATGAAGAGCCTTTCACTATAAGACCCATCTCCATGATAAATAAAGTGATAAAGAAGCTAAAATATGACAAATAAATGCATGAGAATAAAATCTAACTATGCTAGGAAGTAAAAAAAACACCACTAAATCTAATGGAAGTAAGAAAATAGGGAAAATAGATCTCTACCGAGAGGCCATTATGTGTGGGATGGTCTTACCTGCAGGTTGTATTAGGGTGATATGGTCATGCCTATGGGTCGTATCAGCACAAGATGATCACTAAAATATAGGTGAATTCCTTGTGGCCAATGTAAGGTGACATCGAGATTGATCTGTAGAATTGATGTTCAAGGGTGCGCTCATGAGGAATGACTTAGTGGTAGGATTTGACACCGAAGTAAGGGTGTTGGATGGTGCAAGGAGTACAAATTCAATCTTCAACCTTCAAGATGGTCCATTGGCATGCTTGGAAGCTCCATGGTTGAATTTTGATAGCACTTCATTGCTTTGAGAATGAGAGCTCTTTGAGTCTTCAGTTCGATAGCAATTCAATGCATAAAAACTTTGATATTTTATATGAAGGCTAGACACCTTTAAATAGACTTCCCAATGGGAGTCCAAAGCTTGTAAGAGAAGCCAAGAAGTAGTTGGGATCAAGAAAAGTAATTAATTATTGATAACCATTGTGCAACTTGAATCCATTGGACCGTTTCTCTTAGTTGACATGTGTAACTATTTAAACTGTAGTGAAAAAAATTACTTTCGATGCAACCATCTTAGGGTGGGATGGTCGTGACTGTAGGTCGTATCAGGGTGAGACAGTCATAGTTAGGGGTCATCTTGGGTTAGTATGGTAGCTACAAAATGGAAATTCCTCCCTATTTGAGTGGTGAAAAACATTGTTAAGCCCTAGGGCTACCCAAGGTGGGTCATATGGCCTAAAAAGATGTCCATATAGGTAGTCTCCTCAACATGACATGTTTTAGATGTCTATAGGATGGTCTCTTAAGTATCATGTAATTGGATTGGTTAGCATATTAGTTGGTGATATCTAATACTATTACAGTATATCTCGTACACTTTTTAATACCTCTTTCTAACCCTTACTATTTTTTAACCATTTTCCTCTAAAATTTCAATTATTTTAAGGAGTCAGCCTTCTATAGAGGTTGAAATAGAGAGTAATATCATTTCATTCAATTCTATACTTTGGATAAAGTCTAGGGTACATCACCTATCAGTAGGTATGGAATATTTTGGTCCAAAAATATAGAAGTTTCTGGCATGCCTAGTGGAACCATCTATTGTTTTGTCTCACTTTCCCAGAGAATTAAATATTCGATGAATAATTTTGATCTCATTTGTAGAGAATGTATGTTCATATGGTGACTCCCCTGAAGATAAGACCTAGAGATACCTAGAGATAGGTTAGGTCTCACTCTTATGGCTGAAAAATTTTACCCATATTGGTATGATACCAGTCCCCTTAATGTCTCAATATTTCATGAAATACCAAAATATTACCCTAAAATTCCTTCCTAGTTATGACGACAATGAAAAATGGCTTATGAGCACTATCAAAATATAGCTTATTTATCTAATATATGATATTATCTTTGAAGATGTAATTATTAGACTATTATTCAATATTTCAAGAGCAAAGTATTATATAATATAGGTCCTTGGATGATAATAGCATTAGGACTTGGGTTGAATTAGCCAAAGCCCTTATTATCGAGTTCAATGATCCTAGAGATCCATTCCTATTGCTTACTCATTTATCCCATTCGAAGAATTCCCTATGAAAGCATTTTTGAATTTAATATTTGATTTAAAAGGACTTAGACAAGGATCCCCCAAGAATTTCAACCTTTTCATGCCTAGGCATATCTTTATTATATTCATGCCTTTTATCCCAAACTAAATCTGCTAATTCAATAGTCTAAGGAAAAAAGGTTCCCACAAGTTTTCCAAGAAACCATACTAGTAGAAAATATGTTGATCACAACACAAAAATTCCTCCTAGAAGTACCATATACCCATATGATCCCTCCATAAAAATTTCTTATAGACCACATCATGAAGATTATAGGTCATGTCCATTCCACCCTCCCATAGCCAGTTGCATTCCCACTACACAAGTAGATCAACTCCAAATAGAGCAAGAATTGAAGGTAATAATCCAAAAACTAGTTGAAGAGATAAAAAATATGGAAGAGCGAATCTATCAGTTCAAGATGAGATCTTAGGATGAGTTTTACATAGAAAATAAGAAAGAGCAATGTCTTGATGGTAACATGCAAAGGAAATTGAAAGCTGTGACCTCGCATGACCTCCTATCACCTAGTAGAATTCATGATAATGAAATATATTCATGCCATGTACACCCTTAAGGATTTATGGTGATATAATATGTGGTGAATTTTATAATAGAATTGGAGAAACCATGCTTAGAGGAAATGACTCTTGATAAAAACCAGTAAGAGCTGGTAGATAGTCTTGATCATACCCAAAATTAGGTTGCACAAATTGAGAAGGATGCACAACCATATGCTTGAATATCAAGCCTAGAAGCACAACCACTGGGTCAATAGAGAATAGAGCTATATAAGAAAAGTTATACTTCCCAACTATGACTCAAAAATAGAGGATTGAAATAGTAATCCAGTTTCAAGGATTATTCAAAACACTGATTCTAGCACAAGAGATTTCAAGAGAAATGGATGATGATCCTAAAAAGTATATCAAAGAATTGAGAAGATATTTATTGGTAGCTTAAGGAGTGAATTTAGTAAAATTATATTTTGAAGAGTCGAGGAAAAACAAAAATTCATTGAGCTCAAAGACAAAGAGATCATTCTTAGGTATGGAAAATTGCTAGCCTATCCATTTTTATTTATCCCTTTCCCTAGAGGTGTGCATAATATGTAATTGTGTGGTAAATTTAGAAGTAGAGGTTATAATTGTGCCTCAAGAGGTTTGTGAGAGCATGAGTATAACCTTCAGTAAAATGGAGCCCAAGTGGTTTCAATTTAGAGGGAAATTAGTAAAAGTAGTTGGTCTTCTAAAAATATTCCAAATGATGATATATGGATACCCAGATATTGTGGTGGTACAAGATATAGTGATTGTTGATATGCCTCTATTTGACATGTTTTTGTTTAAATATTTTCTAAAACAAATTGGAGGATACTTAATCTTGGACCGAAGTCACATGTTCATTCCTTGCATTAAAAATATAGTCTGAATATCTAATCAGGGTCCACACTCCTTTTGTATTGAATAATATAGAGAACTAGAAGAAAATATTACAAGGAAAGGTTCCTAGTATGCACATATAGAAATAAGTGATTGGCCAAAAGAAGAATCAGATCCAATAAGGAAAAATAGTGGCACAATGGTCACCGCTCATAAAATGTTTTCTTAGAAAAGCAGTCAAATACAACAATTGGCTATAGCTCTTTTCAAAGCTTGAAATATCATGAGCTTAAAAAATTTGACCAGTAAACTAAGAAGAATCTATAAGAATACGACACTGGTCAAAGAGAGTAAATCAAATAAAACATGAATTGATAATGAATATGATTTTGGAAACTCTACAAGTGACATTGGGAGAACTAATGATAAAAAATATAGAGCCTAATTATTGGCCTTGTTTAGAATAATAATCCATGGCTATCACACATATCCAAAGCAAAAAATTCCTTTAAGGTAGAGAAGGAACAAATTAGCATCCATAACTACCTGATAACAATTATGAGTTCCAAAGAATATATCAAGAAGATAAGCTCAAATTTAGCACCATATGGTTAGAACATTGTATATTCCTAGGATAGATTACAAGAAGATATTTCTGCTAGGTGTGGGAAAACATACCACATTTTTGTTTAAATAGCCAAAAAGTAAATAAAAAATCTAAATACAAATTTGAAAAATAAGAAAGATAGCCAATAAAGTAGCAGAATGGCACACATAATAAGGTGTTGGAAAGTGAACTGGTGGGTATTTTAAAGCATCACCCACATGCACTTTAGAAGAAAGTGCAAAGGAATATAGTACAGTAAAATCAAGAAGAAATAAAACATTTTGATGGACCTACCGAAACATTTGGAAGAAGGTAAGGCAAGAATTTGGCTAAGTGATGGACATATCAAAATATTTGTACCTGATCAGAGCTCGCTAAGATACCAAATAGTTGTCACACTATCAAAATATTCTAGATAGCTAAAACAACTATGGGATGCATCAAAATATTTTCACCCATCCAGAGTTCATAAAGGTACCAAATATTTATCATACTACTAGATGATATTAGTATACAAAATTGGCTAAGTCTTGGGTCCACTGGAATATCTGTAATTGATCAAATCCCATCAAGGTACCAAGAGTCTATTGCTTTATTGAAGAATTCAAGACAACCAAAATGGCTGAGCATGGGATGCACCAAAATATTTACACCTAGCTGAAGTATGTAAAGGTTCTAAATCTCTATCATACTATCAGATGATATTAACACATAAAATTGGTTGTCTCAAACCCACTAAAATATCTATACCTGTATGGAGCCTGTCAGGGTACTAAAAGTTCATCACTTTATTGGAGGATTCAAGACAGTGATCAAGTATGGGATGCATCAAAATATTTGCATCTGATCAAATTATACAAAGGTCCCAAATATTTGTCACACTGCTAGATGATATCAATGTGAAAAATTGGCTAAGTCCTAGATGTGTTGAAATATCTGTACCTGGTTGAAACCCATCAGGGTACCAAATCTTCATCACTTTTCCAAATCAGATTAATGTGTAAAGATCTATCAACACCCTTACCAGACACACAACAATCATGAATAAACAAGTCAAGACTACAATCTGACACAATCTATCAACATGTGGGTGGTCATCATCCCATCACACCTATAGGGCATGATCACTTGTTAGAAGATATTAACAACATAACCACCATCAAGGCCATCGTACAGGTGATAGGACAACTCAACTAAAAAGGTCAGTAAGGATCAATGAATTAGATGCAAGCAACAAGGGCAACATGACTCAGGATGATGAAGATCCTAGAAAAATCAACAAGCCATTATTGGGTGGTTAGAACAACCATACCTCCAAGTAGTTTAGCAAGCTGGTGAATCTTCTAACATAACAACAATCCATTTCTAAGGAAATGATGCCTTGATAACTGAATACATTGTAAAATGCTATATATACTAGAATGTAGAATGTAAAAAAGGTCAACTCTTAGGCTTTTACAATTTGCATGTAAGATGGAGTTTTGCATACTAATACAAAGGGATTGTTGTTTGGCCTTTGGTTCAATTCAATTGCAAAATGTGTATGTATGAATGATTACCTATTTCTAATTTAAGCTTGTTGAATGCTCATAGTGTTTATTCTGCTTTCTAGATTTATGCTTATGATACATTCACTTGTTCTAGAATTTATAATATGTTAAGCTACATTATAATGAGACTAAATGTTCTGTGATTGATAGTAAAACTAGTTGGTCTATTAGGTAATTCACTTGTCTATTTGCATGATATTCTACTATGCATGTGTCTTGATGTGGCTTAATCTGCACCACTATAAGTTCTAGCTTCAGCTTCTTTTACTTCTTTCAACACCCTTTTCCCCCATATTTTAGGAATAGTTAGCTTGAACTTCAAAGGAACCGACCTCCTCTAGAGATTGACCATTGAAAACCTCACAACTTCTAGGTCATTCAATGTTGGTCAAGGTATATGTGGGCACAACCCTTCCTTAGACAGATTTTTAGACCAACAATTTTTGGCATGCTCGGTGGGACCCAATTTCACTATTTGGATAAATCAGAGTTTTGGTGGTACTTTATTTTAAGTAAGATCAAATTTTAATCACCTAGTGACTATGTTCAATTTAAAACCCCAAAACATTAGCATGCCATTTCTAATAAAATCATTCTAAGCTGCTCTATCCACAAACACATGACCACAAGACAAGCAACTAGAAGATTAGAAGACCCTATACAATTTTTGGAACTACATTTGGGTAGTTTAGAATACATCATGTTCTATCTTCTCAATCAATGCCATATTTAAGTTTCACTGTAGAACTAAAAATCACAACAAACCTTACACCTACAACCCCATTAATTTCCCTATTGCATATGGCCAAAAATCAGAATCAAAATGCCCAAAATCATCCAACTTGGAACCATGCAAGCCATCTAAATTTACCTTTCTAGAATCCTATTCCTTAGGCAACTCTAAAAGCATTGCCAATTAATGATAGTACTAGAAAGACTACGTATGAGCATTATAAATATGTAGCATCACTGGCTACCATACACAATATTAAGGAAGAGGATATTATAATAAGACTATTGACTATTTCATTGAGAGGAAAGATGTACTAGTACAAAACCTTGTTGGATAAAACTATAATTATGTGGGATGATCTTGTTGGCAAGTTAGTTTAAGAATTCAATGAACAAGAAAATCCATTCTCTTAGCTAACACAATTAACTATAATTCAGAGACATCCATAGAAGGAAGTAACAAATTTCAACATTATACTTAGCCAAACATGGAGAAGAGTACCCCAAGGTCTTCGACCAACCAGTGAGCAGGATATGTATTATTATCTAAGGGTATTCCATTTAGATTTGTGTATGGTTATAAGGTAGTTCAATGTACTTACATTCCATCAAATATTTCAAGAAGCATTGAAGGCTGATAAATATTTGATTGCAATAGGAAGGTTACCCCCAAAAATAGTGATGCCAATATTTCCTAAGTTCCTTTAGCAAAAAATGTAAACTTTTGTTGCACAATTTTTTTGGATACTGTAAATTTCCTAGGATGGCCACCTGTATCAACTGTTTTGACACTTACAACTCCTACAATCCCATTGTTGTCAACTCCTTTAGTTATCCCTACATTACTAGCCCTTGATCCTCAAATAGTTACCTTCCAAGAAATGGTAATAACTATGAAGAACCTCACAAATGAAGTCACTGCTATGAAGAGAAGAGAATTTGAGAGAAACTTTCAACCATGAAGGTTTCCATATATCACAAGGGATCAAGTTGCCTCCACTAGCAAGCCCTTAGAAAAATCTAGTATAATATACAATAATCAAGAAGAAGAACCTTCTACTTTAGGATCTGAGTCTAGTTATTGGTGTTCAACTTGCAATGACCCACATGGTAAGAGTACATGTATGATGCATCAACATCACATTCAGAAGGTTACCATTGAGAAGGTAGAAATGGCTCAAAAGAGCTAGGTGAATATGTTGAGAGAAATGGACTACAATTTCATGATGTCGACTGTTGAACAAGTAGCGATCCTAACAAGATCTGGGAAGAAACCTTTATCGGTTGACCCTAAAGTTATGGACCCTTTCAAAGTGCCTTCTGAGAGAAAATCTCCCCCAAAAGGAGATGTTCCTCAAGCAACTCCACCTCAAAATCTAGCTCAGTAGCAACAAAAGGTGATAAAGGAAAGTGAAGGGAAAGAACAAGCCAGAGATAAGCTCAGATATCCTTCCCTAACCAAATAAAAGAGGATTGAGGCCACTTAGGAGTATATGAATAAGTATGATGAACCTATAAAAGAATGTAAAAAACAACCTGACTCTCTCAGCTTCAACATTGTGGAGGAATTAAAAAATACTCCATCAAAAGCAAGCATGTATGATGCACTTCTTATCCTAGGATAGATTGATCTTTTGTAGGCTTCACTCAAAACAATCAAGAATCAAGAGGAATACAAAGTATAGCTCAATTTATCTCAAGGACACCCTACTTTAATAACAAGAAAAAATAGACCATCTCCATTCTATCTATCCTTATGGATGGAAGGATGGGTGGTACATAACTGTATGATTGACTCTGGAGTAGCTACTACTGTGATGCCCAAAGTAGTTTGTGAAATAATGGGTATGGAATACACAAGGAGTAGTCTTGGAGTACTACAACTAGATGGCACACCTGTGAAAATAGTAGGTGTAATCAAATATATCCCCATGAAGTTGCATAGAATATCCTAGATCACTGTCATCTAGGAAATTATGGTGGTAGATCTGGAACCTTACTTTGGGATGTGTTTGTCAAGAGAATTCACTGCCAAGTTGGGTGGTTATTTATCTCTTGATTATTCACATATGGAAATCCCATTCAGGGGAAAAAGAGTCAAAATATTCTTTGAAAAGCCATCTTCTTTCCATATAGAAAAACTTGAAGAAGAAAATCATCAAGTTGACACAGTTAACATAATGATTGAAGAAGGAGATCTAATGGAGGAAGTACTAGAGGATCTCCAAACTAAAGATCAATTCTCTATAAAATACTTCAATGCTATGATTGAGATAAGAATTGGCACCTACTCAATCATGAAGCTAGAGGAAAAGAAAAACACAACTTTGGTAGATCAGATTCCCCAACAAGACCAAATGTGGAAGCTATTCTTTGATGGTGCTAGATGCAAGAATGGTGCTAGAGTAGGTATAGTGCTAATATCACCTATCAAAATGGAAAAGGTCTTCTCATACTAGCTGACATGGAGCTATACAAATAATGTAGCAGAATATGAAGTACTATGCTTAGGGTTGAAGAAAGTTAAAAAGATGGGAATCAAGCAACTATAAATATTTGGTGATTCTGAGTTGATAGTCAATCAAGTTATAGAAAAGTGCAGTAGCAAATAACATTATCTCAGGGCATACAAAAATAGAGTATGGGACTTACTAGAGTCTTTTGAAGCCCTGAATATCAAAGCTATTCCCAAAGAACAGAACACTCATGCTAACATATTAGCATCTATGGGAGCTAATTTCTGCCCAATGTCTAATGTCATTCATAAAGCCAAAATAGTAAGGCTTGTTTATAGACCATCTATGCCTGATAAGGACATATTTTGGTAAGTATTTGATAATGATGAACAAGTGATTGATTTCCTGATTCAAGAAATGAATTGCGTAAGCAATCAACTGCTAAAAGAGGTTGAAGAAAGTGAAATGATTCAGCTTAAGAACAATCATATCCCAAAAGGATTGATAACTCTCAAAATTTTTTTTGATGGCAGTGATAGGCCAACTGCTCACATAATTGAGGTTGATAGTCAAAGTTATAAAGATGTGCAAATTGAACCTGGAAAGGATATCAAAATTGGTGTACATTGTTCAGAAGAAGAAGTCAACCAAATTTTGGATTTATGCAAATAATTTAATGATATCATAGCATGGATCTATGATGATCTCAAGGTATACAACAAGGATACTATCCAACATACTATTGAGCTCATGCCAGATGCAAAGCCTTTTTGATAGAAGCAATGACTAGTAAATCCTAAAATAGAGGCTCTGATGAAGCAAGAATTGTTGAAGTTGTTAAATGCTAAAATCATATACCCCATCAAGCACTCTATATGGGTTGCCAACCTAGTCTCGATAAGAAATAAAAATGGAGATATCCATCTCTGTGTAGACTTTAGGAATCTGAATCAAGCTTCCTTGAAGGATCATTACCCTCTTCCACAAATTGACCAAATCCTGCACATTATAGTCGAAGCCAAGAGATTCTCTTTATTGGATGGATTCTTTGGTTTTAATCAGATATGGGTAAGATATGAAGACCAATACAAGACTACATTCACCACCAAATGGGGTACATTTGCATATCAATGTATGCCTTTTGGCTTATCAAATGCAGGAGCTACTTTCCAAAGGGCTATGGATTTAGCATTTGGTGAATTAGTAAACAAGATAATTGTCATCTATTTGGATGACATGATTGTATTCTCTCATGATAAGAATAAATATGTTGAGCACCTCCAGATGGTGTTTGAGAAATATAGAGAATTTGGGGTCTCATTGAATCCCAAGAAATCAATCTTTGTAGTACATGAAGGAAAATTATTGGGACATGTGGTATCAGAATCAGGATTGGCAATTGATCTGGATAGAGTAAAAGTTATTCTATATCTCCCTCTCCCACTGAACAAAAAGGGACTTCAATCATTCTTTGGATAAATCAATTTTATCCATAAATTCATCTCAAACTTTGCTCAAATAGTAAAACCAATGACTGAGATGTTGAAGTAGGAAGTGGAGTTCAAATGGATAGATGTTCGAAAGAATACTTTTAAGGAGATCAAGGAAGAAATATCTCAAGCTCCTATCCTCATTAATCTGGATTACTCCAAAGACTTCATTCTCTATGCATTTGGAGCAGAGGGAAGCTATGTTGTTGTTCTTACTCAAAAAAGGAATAAGACAATGAAAGACCAATAGCCTTCTTAATTCAAATATTCTAGGATCATGAAGAAAGGTATAATTTCATTGAAAAATAAGTCTATGTTATCATGAAGTCTCTAAATAAATTTAGGCATTTTATTTCTCAAAGCAAGACTCTAGTATATGTAGTACATCTGGATGTCTAAAACTTCATGATTCAAGGAGAACTTGGTGACAAGAGAGCTAGTTGGGTGACTAAGATTCAAGAGTATGATGTCAAAATAAGACCAAAAAAATTGATAAGAGGTCGAGCCTTATGTCAAAGCTTAGTAGAATTTGCATGTCAAAATGCCAATATGTTAAATTGAGATGAACAAGATACTGAGCCAAAAATGGAAACAATGCAGCCAGACTCCTAGATTGAGTAGTTACGATATTATTTCACTACAGGGAGATGTTCGGAGGGCTTAAATGCATCTCAGAGATGCATATATAGATTACAAGCTAGAAAATATGTTTTGGTTGAAGATGTCTTATATCACAAAAACTTTGATGGGGTACTGTTAAGATGCCTACATCTAGAGAAAATCAAAGAAGTGCTCAAGGAGTTTCACAGTGGTTTTTTAGGTGGTCACTATTTTGGATAAACTATTATAGCAAAAATCTTAAGGGCTAGATACTATTGGCCATCCATTTTTTATATGCATTTAAGTTAGCTAGAGCTTGTGATAAGTGTCAAAAGTTTATAGGCAAAAGCAAGCATCCGACAATACCTCTACAATTGATAATTGTAGAAGAACCTTTTTAGTAATGGGGATTGGACTTCATCGGTATGATTAACCCCAACTCATCTATCAGATATAAGTACATTTTGATAGTGATGGATTACTTCACCAAATGGATGGAAGTGAAAGCTACAAAACATGCTAATCAGGATATTATGATTGATTTCTTGGAAAGATTGATCACTAGATTTAGAATTCTAGCTACCATTGTCTCAGATAATGTTGGATGCTTTATAGGAGCTAAAACTATTGATTTCGCAAGAAAGTATGGAATATACTAGAATGCTTCATCAAATTATTACCCTTAGGGGAATGGTCTTGCAGAATCCACCAACAAGAATTTGTTGAAAATCATCAAAAGGAGTATCGAACACAATCCTAAAAGTTGGCATCTATTGCTAGATCAAGCATTATGGGCTGATCGGATCATGGTCAAGAAGTCTCTCAGAACTTCACCTTACACTCTAGTATATGGAAAGGAAGTTGTGTTGCCAATCAACCTAGACCTTTCGATGTTGAGATTCATAGTTGAGAATTGTCCATATGCCTTACAACCTATGGAGAAAAGAATGGAAGAGCTGGTTCAATCGGAATAAAAACATGAATAGGCATATAGCAATTTTTGTCATCACTAAAAAGTTGTCAAATGTTGGTTTGATAAAAAGGTGATGTCAAAATCATTTAAAGAATGTGACTTAGTGCTTAAGTGGAACATGGACAAGGCAAAGTCTGGATCACATGAAAAGTTTGATTCAATGTGGTCCAGACATACATAATTGAGCAAAAGAAGGATCTATGCATTCCAATTACGCCACCCAGATGGCCATATTTTGCCAATTTTGGTAAATGGCCAACATATGAAGAATTATACTTAGGACAAGTGACATCCACCGTGTATATATGTAAATATAGCACGTGTACACTTCTTGTAAATATTGTATTTTTTATCTTTTCTAAAATAAGGGGGTTGCTTTCGTGATTAATGATCAAAGGTAAAAGATCATCCGTTAATATCATACCTCAGGCTGCGCACCCCTTCGTCGCATTTCAACTGGACCACTAATCAACAAGTAAGGAAAATGATTAAAATTCCTAGGCATATCTCATAAAGTAGTTATAAGTTAAACAATTGTCTAAGTTTACAGAATGCCCATGATTGGCAAATTCTTGAATCCCATTAGTCATATGAACTATCAAATGCAGTGTGAGATATTAGTGTTACAATGATTGGTAATCCTGACAAGATTTTACTTTAATTATCAGGTCCATAAAATTATGCAACCTCAACTACTATTTTAGAGGCAATTATTCTAGAACATGCTTTGAGCAATAAATCAAATTATCATCAACCTATAGTTTTTGAATCATGATAGAATGTTATTGGGCAATGGTGTACTTTTCAAGCATATGTGTCAGATTTCTTAAAAAGGTAACTACTCCTAAGGTAAATCTTCCTAGGCATGTGCAATCTATTTCATGAAGATGATAACATCTCCAAATCAATGAAGCTTATGGTCGAACAATATAAATTGAATGCCACCCTCAAACATTCTTTCCCTTATAGAAGTTCTAAATATGAGTTGTAGATGAGAGCTCTAAATTTTTTAGAAGAATCAATTGCTAGCAACAAAGGTAGAATCAATAAAATGGGTAGAGCTAAGAAGAGTGTTGTTGTACAAAAATCCATAAATGAATTACAAGATGATATGGCAAGCATCCATGACATAGTGCTTACGATCAAATCCAAGTTAAAAAATTTTTGGGTAGCCTCTAAAGAAAAATGGAAGATGTCTAAAAATCACCCAATCAGAGCAGCTTATTGCTCAAGACTCAGTAGGTTTGTACCTATAATGGTGCATCCATGTCTAGAGCTTATCGATGTAGTGGTGAATTTCTATGATCCTAGTATAACCATCATGTGCAATTCTAATTTTGAGCCAATGTTTACTATCAGTAGGGAACTCATAATGGAGGTATTTGTAGTAAAAGATGCCCCAAATATCAAGCCAAAGAAAATAGTGTTGGAAGATCATAGACTGTACCTATAGAATTATTTAGTTCAAAAATGGCTCATCGAGATAGGAGGAAAATTGCCAAAGGACTTCATGACTAAGAATAGAAATCTTGGAGAATTTAGTGATGAAGTACAACCTATCTTGTCCATGTTGGTGATAATTTTCGGCCTAAGGATTGATGCGATGGTTTACACATATCATATGGATATGGAAAATGTAGTTATGGTTGCTTCCTCCTATGTTACACTAGATTAGGCTAGATTTTTGGCCATCAACATACATGAACAATTGAAGTCTATGAAGAATAGACATTGTGATATATTCACATACCCATCCTATGTAGCCTAGTTGTTTCTATTCTATATGACCTCAATAGGCAAACATAATATTCAGGTGTAGAAGATAGATGAGCATGGTGTAGTTAGTCTGGTAGTAGATTGGACCCATGTTTTGAGAGATAGTAACTCATACCTAGAATTCAACAAGTAATTTCTAGGACCAGCCCTAGCAACAATCTATGGGAAATGCCCTCATATCATGTTAAAAGTTGAAGATGTGTTGAGAGGGAAAATGTGAGAGCAAGGGGATTGGTATTTCTTAGAGCAAGGCACTATAATCAGACTTTATGGCTTCTCCAAGTACCCTTATCTACTACCATATTATGTCACCAACTAGGTGTTTGACCTCAAATATTATAGGTAAATATATGTGATAGAGCAGAGTCTTGGCCCAAGAGTAAAGAAGACTATAATTTTTAAGATGCCCATCAAGTTTGAATGCATCAATATGTCAAAAAGGGAACTACAATAGTATAAGGACCTAGAAGCCAAGCTAGCTACCTTGAAGCTACTAGTAGTGCCACATATGTGGCACTATGATCTAGATGACATCCTATTTTAGAGATTATCAAAAATCAACAATAAAGCACCCTCGTTTAAACATGTGTCATGCATAGACATTGAAAATTTTAGGAACCTAGTTGAAGATCAAGTGGCACCATTTGACTACATGGTGATGCAAGAAATGCTACCATGGAGAAAATGCTACAAGTTCAAGCAGATATCTGATCTAAAAAGGAATGATGATTAATTGCTTGATTTGAACCTCATTGAAATAATTAAAGATGATAAGGGATGAGAGGAGTACAAAATTGAAGAATGGTGGATAACTTGGTGTGAATGTGACTTGATAAAAAAGTAAACTAAATGACAACACTAAAATATTGTTCAATACAAAGTTTGACACTAAGTATATTAGTGGGAAGTAGACACATGAAAGAAAATCTTTTTAAAAGTCCTAAAACTATCCAAGAATGAAGGAGATGTAGGTGGTGAAGGATCAAAAATAGAAGTTTAGCAATGACCACCAACCCATTTGACTATCGGTGATGATGAAGTAGAAAAATAATCACTACCTCATCATTCACCTATGGTCTAAACCATAAGAACAACTAATCCTAAAATAGCTAAAGCATATTTAGAAGCACAACCTGAATCTTCTGATCAGAGCTCTAAGTCTAGCAAAAAGCAAAAATGCCACTTGAATCCAAAAATTTTGGATACTACCAAAGTTGCTAGAAGACAATGATTGCAGGAAGAAAAAGAACAACAAACACATACGAGGCAATAATTACAACAAGAAACATAGAGATACAAAGCAACAATCACCCAGGTAGAAGTTGAACAAGCAAGAGAAAAGGAGGTCAAAGCAAAATCAACTAAATTTATCCAAACAAAGGAGCTAGAGATGGGAGCATAAGAACAAGGTACATTTTCTATACCCTCCTCTCCTCAAAGACCCTCATCGATTAAAATTTTATCGTCTCCATATTGCCAAGTCCATCCATATTTAGAAATGATCCTTGCCATTACAGAGCTTATGTCTAAAGTAGAATCCTCTCCACCAATTTTGCCTACCATCTCACATACTCTACTAGTTCAATCATCCTTTCCATCATTCCTCACATCCATCCCATTGGCCCAATCCCACATTCTATAGGATTCTCTACCTCACTCTCCATTATTCACTCCTCCACCCCTAACTCAAAAGCAATAGGTTTTGTAGGAAACCATATCCCCTACAAAATCCATGATTTCTTATCCCCTCACTCTACTACTAACATTCTTGGCTAGCTTGATTCTCCCATTGGCCACTGAAGAACCACTATCAAATATTTTCTCCACCATCCAAATTGTAGAGGAGAATCAACAAAAATGGAGGGAGGAAGAAGAGTAGCTTGAGCAACTACAAGATAAAGAGGAAGAGGTTGTCACCATGGGTTATGACACTTTGGACCCAATTAAAGGAATAAGGATTAAGGTGATTGTTAAACCAAAAGTTCAAGAAACCTAGCCTCCCAAATGAGACTAAAATATTGGTGGATAGAAGAGCATAATAGAGATATCTCCAAAATATCCAAAGTAGAGACTCTTCAGGCTATTCATATAGAGGTAGATACATTATATGTGTAATCCAAGAAGATAGACAGAAATTTGGAAGCTACTAAAAAGAAGATTGAGACTCTAGAAGTCAAGCTTACCAAAGAAAAATGAGATAAGGATACCTTGAAGAATGAAGTAAATAAATTGAAAGGCATCATTGATAAAGCTCCTTCTAAGAAATACTTGTAGTAGAAGGATGAAAGAATCAAGCAACAAGATGTGGAGTTGCAAGATCTCAAGGAGAAGCTGCAACAATAGGAAGAAGCCCTATCCATCACCATGAATGAATTACAGTAGGAAAAGGATAAGCCACATGGCTTAAAAATCTCCAAGGATTGGCTCAAACAAGTTAGGAGCCACTACTGGGAAAGATCAAAGGAGCAATTTCACATGCTTTCCCTCCTTTTTATATAAAACTATGATATATTGTTGTTGTATCTATAGAAGCCAAGAAGGAAATTGAAAAGGGAGAAAGCACCCTGATAGTCAAGTTTCAGGAAGCACAAAAACTAAGAAAAATGCTAAGATATCCTAAAAAATATCCTATTCTACAAAAATAGCCTAGAAAAGATATAGAGGAATGGAGACTTTGGGCTCACCAGATATATCATGCAAATGAGCTCATCGATCTGGGATGTGAAATATTTGCTACTCTCAGAAAAGAAGCTGAAGAAATGAGCACTATTGCTAAGGAGCTCAAGGGCCTTGGAGCACCTAGTTTTTAGGATGACAACACGCTCTTTCACAAAGTGGAAATGATCAGCCAGCTACTTGACCAACAGACCCAAGATGAAAGTGAGATTGACTCACTACCAGAGCCACTAGAGGTAGAAAAAGTCTTCACACTCTTCTACAAGATTTCTCAGATCTTAACAAAAGTAGAGCATATGGCTAAAAAGTATAGTGATCCTCCTTATGGAAACATTTGCAGACTAAAATGGATTATGGCTGAGCTCAAGGGAATTCCAGAACCCTCCTCGAAGGCTTGGAATAAGATGCACTAGGAACTCCAGATCCTCATACCATCTCAGGCCATTTCACAACATGGTGAATCATCAGAATCTGCTTCACACAAGCAGCCCTAGTAGGAAGGAGAGTCTCAACATCTATCAAGACCAAGGGGTGATTAATATTTTTTGAAAGCAATGATTTCTTGTAATATATTTTACTTGTACAAGTTGTATCATAATGTCTTTTCAGCAATAATGACTCCAAAGCCCAATGGACCAGCTCAAAATAAAATTGAATGACAATGATAAAGACTATACTAACACAACAAACAAGAAGGTAGCAATAGTACATGTCATTAGGCTATCAGTACTTGAAATCAAATGCACATCAAACCAAGTACTAGATCCACATCAAACAAGTGGGGTTTGCAAGATCTACCTAGATCACAAATTATGATGAAAGTGTTAGTTGGCACAATTGATCTCAAGGCTAGATCTATTTAAAAGCCTCCCTTGGAGAATACCTTTCAGCATTGACAAGTAGCAGGATGATGAAAAACAAGAAGAATTGGATGCCTGAAGGTGACTCATGATGAAGAATTTCTTGCTCGACTAGGTCAAGAAAATAAGAGAAGATAAGGAGTGCAACAAGTAGAAGAATGGTGATTTCCTAAGTTGTTTGACTTGGACTTAAGGCAGTTACCAGCTGCAACCAGATTTACTCAGAGGTTTACAATTTTGTGGGGGTATCCCTTGTTCGAGGTATCCCTATTGTCCTTTTCTACTTCCCTTTTTCCATTTTTATTCATAGTTGTACCCAAAAATTTTGTTGTAGTCTCCATTTTTAGAGTTCTTGCTTGGGTTTTCTGGAGGTGTCTTATTCTCTAGGTATCCCCATGCACTATTTTTATTTCATCATGCCCATTTCACTATCACTTATCGCTTGTAAAATTTATTGTAAACTCCTCCACCCAAGTAATTCTCATAGTCCTTCCTCTTTTTTTTCCCTAGAGGTTTTTCGGTTGAAAAGTACTATCCTTATACCTCTCTTTGTAGTTTGCATCCATCAATTGCCTTGTTTATGCCAATTTTGTATTTTGTGGTATATAGTCAAGTTAGTTTGGGTTCTTCTTTTCCACTAGGAAAAAATCCCTATGAGTCACCAAGAATGTGGGTATTTTCAAGCATCACCCACATGCACTTTGGTAAAAAGTGCAAAGGAAGATAGTACAACAAAATTAGGAAGAAATCAAATATTTTGGTAGACCTGCCAAAATATTTGGAAGAAGGTAAGACAAGAATTTGGCTAAGTGATGGACCTATCGGAACATTTGTACCCAATTGGAGCTTTCTAGGGTACCAAATAGCCATCACACTATCAAAATATTCTAAAAAACTAAAACAAATAGGTATGGGATGTGTTGGAAGACACTCGGTTCGAGTATGTAAATATCCCAAATCTCTGTCATATTGCTAGATGATATTAGCATACAAAATTAGCTAAGTCTTGAATCCGTTGAAAGATTTTTACCTGGTCAGAGCGTATCAAAATACCAAGAGTTCTTCACTTGATCAAAGGATTTAACATAGTCGAATTGGCCAAGTATGGGATGCACTAGAATATTTGCACCCAATCAGAGTCTATAAAGGTCCCAAATCTCTATCATACTGCTAGATGATATTAACACATAAAATTGGCTAAGTCTCACACATTTTGAAGGATCTGTACCTGGTGGGATCCCATTAGGGTATCAAAAGTCTATCACTTAATCAAAGGATTCAAAATAGCTAAAATTACCAAGTATGAAATGTGTCAAAATATTTGCACTCGATTAGAGTTCACAAAGGTCCCAAATCTTTGTCACGTTGTTGGATGATATCAACATGCAAAATTGGTTAAGTCTCGAATGTGCTAAAATATTTATACTTGACCGAAGCCCATTAGGGTATGAAATCTCCATTGACTTGCCAAATCATATGAATGTGCAAATATCCATCAACACCCTTACTAGGCACCCGACAACCATGAATGAGAAAGTCAAAACTACAATCCGACATCAATCTATCAGCACATGGGTGGTCATCATCCCATAACACCTATAGGGTAGGACAATTGTCAAAAAATCTTAACAACATAACCGCCATCAAGGCCATCATGCAGGTGATAGGATGACTCAACTAAAAATATCAGTAAGGGTCAAAAAATCATATGCAAGCAACAAGGATGACATGAATCAGGATGACATAGATCCCAACTAGGTAAATAAGCCACGATTGGGTGGTTAGAACAACCATACCTCCAAGTAGTTTAGCAAGTTGATGAATCTTCTGACATAACAACAATCTATTTCTAAGGTAATGATGCCTTGCTAACTGAATACATTGTAAAAGACTATATATACTAGAATGTAGAATGTAAAAAAGGTTAGCTCTTAGGCTTTTACAATTTGCATGTAAGATGGAGTTTTGCATACTAATACAAAGGGATTGCTATCTAGCCTCTGGTTCAATTCAATTACAAAATGTGTATGTATGAATGATTACCTATTTCTAATTTAATTTTATTGAATGTTCATGGTGTTTATTCTAATTTTTGGATTTATTCTTATGATATATTCACTTGTTTAAAAATTTATAATATGTTAAGCTACATTATAATGAGACTAAATGTTTTGTGATTGATAGTAAAAATAGTTGGTTTGTCAGGTAATTCACTTATCTATTTGCATGATATTCTACTATGTAAGTGTCTTGATGTGTTTTAATCTGTATCTATATAAGTTCTAGCTTTAGCTTCTTTACTTATTTCAATCCCCTTTTCCCCCATACTTTAGAAATAGTTAGCTTAACCTTCAAAGGAATCATTCTCCTCTAAATATTGACCATTGAAACCTCACAATTTCAAGGTTATTCAATGTTGGTCAAGGTATGTGGGCGCACAACCTTTCCTTAGATAGATTTGTAGACCAATAGGACTCTATGACTAAAATTGTGGATCAATCAAGAGAACAATAGTGGTGTTCAAAAATATTCTTTTGGAAAGTATGCACAAAATAGGCACAAAAAGGAGGACCACATTAGCTTGGCCAATGAAGAAACACCCATGAATTTTTTTTGGGTCTATATAAGAAGGCTCTTAGATGAATCATAATGACAAAGGCTCAAATAATCTAAACTCCTTGGAGGGAAAGTAGTCACAAGAATGTCTGCCCAAATCTAAAGGTTGTTACTAATTACACATGGCAGAGAAAATCTTCAAAAATATGTAACTATGAACAATCATCTAACTTGACCAGACTAAAAAAACTATAAAGCTTGATCGAGGTGAAGCATAGAGTAAAAGTAGAAAAAAAGACTATTTGAGGAAAATGGTCAAGAACCTGCTTAAGTTTTGGTGACTCTGCTAGGAATAGTCTTTAGGCTACACAAGACTGAGGTATAACATGGAAAAGAGGGAAGTTGCATTATCTCTCTACCATTGCCTTCCCATAGTACATATCTCTAAGAATTGTAATTATTCCCTCATCCCCTCCCTTTCACTCCTATAATTAATTATTTTACATATTCCATCCACCATTTTCTATCCATCATTTTCCTTCGAATCCATAGCCCAATGGACAAGACAAAGAGAATGAACATATGTCATATGAAGTACTCAAGCATCATGATGTGGTATGAGCTGAACGACAAAGGATGCGTAAAATGCATCATCAAACACTCTACCACTTGTGTGATGCAAGCATAATGCAAGATGACCAAGCCGAAGAAGCTTAACTGGCATGAACATATTAAATGAAGCATATGAATGAGCCTTTCACACAAACTCTATTTTTAAAAAGATATGAGTCAGAATAAAGCATCATGCAATTATTAAGGAAAAATTAGTTGGTAGAGCTATCTCTCAAGATCTATATAAAGCTGCTATACAATGCTTTCTAGCACACCCATGAATTCTATAAATAGTTTGAAGTATCACAATTCTCCCAATGATAAGAAGAAGAGATTATTGTGCAATCATATAAGGAAAATAACACACAACAATAATGGAAAACTTTGGCCTACAACCATCTAGAGTATTTGCCGAAGGCATCTTGCCTAGACCTAAAACATTTTTTAGCTATGGTAATGTATGCTTGGAGATACCTTTTTCTTTGGGGATACCATAGCCCAAGTGTCCCCATTCACCATCCCCCCTTCTTTTCTTTCCATATTTCCCTTGGTGCCACTTATCCAATTGTATATTTCTCATTAACTCTAGCTTTCCCACTTTGTATGATCCTTACCTTTCTTACCTCTTGTAGTAAATATATCATTCTTATTTTATTTATTTATTCCTCATCTATGCCACTCCTTCCATCTACCCACATATCTCTTCATCATCTCTAGTCCTTCCACTTCCTATATCTTTGCATTTCTTGCTTTTTACAGTAAATACCACCCATAATACCATTTTTACCTTTTCAATTTTTGTTAGCTTATCTTCTAGCTCCTTCAAATCCTCTTCTTCACAAGTTTATGATAAAAAAATAAGGCTATCTAGGTTCATATTTTTCTACAAGAAAAAAACCCTAGGAGGCACCAAGAATGTAGGTCAAAATCATGACCTCATTTGAAGTTCAAAAGGAAGGCTCTTTTTTTTTGCAAAATTGGTTAAGTTATTCCATGACTTCAAGGTTGCATGAAACCAGGATGCGCACAACCATGATGCACAAAATTGAGCTCTTTCTTGGAGTGAAATTAGAATAATCATACCAAATCCTTGTTTTGCACAAATTCAATGCACAAAACTAGGATATTCAAGGTCAAAGTCTAAGGTAGCTCTTGCACAAAATTGGGTTCCTTCTAGCAATAACATCAGCATGACATCATGCAACCCCAGGAATATGTAAGAATTAATGCACAAAACTATGATTTCACAAAGCTAATATTATATAATGAGTCAAAAGGACACATGGAAGGCTGACTGTATAAAGCCATAATGCTTAAAATTGGACTACACAAAGCCAAGATTACCTCAACAATGATGTAAGTTCTAGGAGGAGGAATTTGAGAATGTGCAAGAAAAAAATTCCTAGTCAATATATGAGGTTGTGTTGCACAAAACAAGGCACTTCTTGGTCATGACATCAACACTTCAACCTCCAAGTATAAATTTGTGCAAGGTGCATGAAACCAGAGCTTCCCATTGCACAAAGCCAAAATAGCCATGAGAAAGCTCTATAACTGCCTTAGTGCTTCCTAGATAGTGAACCAATTGCCACCTAGACATGAAAGGGATTGCTCTGATCAATCTATTACAACTCTTCAACCACCAACAAAAAGTAGTTACATACTGACAAAACAAATTCCACAAGAATTCAAATTCAAATGTAGAATGAGATTAGATATGACCATAGTGGTTTCAAGAAATTTTTTGCCAAGCTATCTTTATAAAAATATTTTTAAATGATTGTAAATCATACACCATAAGATTCAAAATTCAGCCTATAAATAATCTATGAGACCTCAATTACAAAGTTTAGCTAGGTAGTCCTTTTATGGTATTGCTATGTAATTTTATTATTGATCAATGAAGTGATAATTGTTTAACCTCTAGTACTATCTAACTATAGGTTTTTATGTATGTATTATTTGTTTTAAGTTATTTATGTTACACTCAACACTTAGTCTATTATGTTGAAGTGAATTTTACTACTTGGATTGCTATTGGATTGCTAATTGTTCAACCCCTTGGAATGATTAAATAATTTGTTTCAAGTTGAATAAATATGTGATTAAATTTGATAATGTCTAGTCTATTAAGTATCATGTAATTGGTTTGGTTAGCATATTACTTGGTGAGATCCAATGTTGTTACACTATATCCCATCCACTTTTTAATACCTCTTTCTAACCCTTACTCTTTTCTAATCCATTTCGCTTAAAATTTCAATCATTTTAAGGATCTAGAATTCTTTGGAGGTTGAAACAGAGAGTAATATCATTTCATCCAATTCTATACTTTGGATAAAGTCCAAGGTGAATCACCTATCTATAGCTATGGTAGATTTTTTTTCCAATAGGGACACAACCCATTATTCTATCCTTAATTTTTGAATAGAAAAATATGATGAAGAAAAAACCTTTAGGAAGGAAATTCATGGGGTAATTTAAATTCAATCCCCACTTCCACTTGATCCAATTTTAAATCTCCAAAAACCTTGACTAGTATCCATGGAACTTACATATAAACTCTCCTCTTTTAAATTACCATTATATCAAACTTGATTATCTCATCCTCAATAATAACTTTTGGTGAAACATATCCTCCTTGATAAAACTTGTCATACATTCTCTCTTTCTATCATCTACAAGTTAGGCATCCATATGTCTAGCTAGGGCTTTCTTACTTCCAATTAGAGATTTCAAATATGGCTAATACGGTTTTCCTTCCATGCTATCTAGTGAGACTTGAACTAAAATATTTTTTAACATATCCATTATGCCTTTTCATCATAAATATTTTTATTTTATTTTCCATAAAATACATTCTTCTAATTCCTCTATATTCCATATTTCTGCAAGTAGTTCATTGACATAATTTTGATCAAGAGATAAAATATCACTTGATCAATTGCCTTCTAAAATTTTAATTTCACCAAGACAAAGATCAATATCATCATTGGCTAAACTATCTGCTACTCGATTTCCTTATCCATAAATATGCTCATATTCCAAGAGATTGCCTTCAATAATAGATGATGAACATCAATAATAATATTATTTTTTATCCAATCCCTAGATCCATTTTTATTGATAGCATTAAGGATAATTTGTGAATCTCCCTCAATTTTGCTATTGCAATTTTAGTTCCTATGAGAAGTGCCCTAGCCTATGCATAGTTGTTGCTTGAAGTTCCACATAATTATGAGTAAGTGAGGAGAATTTTGTCTTCATTAATTAGAAAAATGTGACTTCCACCCGTTTTTATTAGATTTCCTTTAGAAGCACCATCAAAGTTAATTTTGATAAACCAAATTTTTGGGCATTTTCATTTTACTCTAGATTGAAGTAGATCCTTTGTTTTAGTGTTATTATTGAAAATGAATCTTCCATGTATGCTCAAATCATGTAATAAAGTTGTTACCATACATTTTTCTACACTTGAGACTTCCCCTGATGAATACCATACCTATAAACATTTGACAAGAGATGATGGAGAATATTTTATTATTTGGTACATGATAATGTACCCTCATGGTACATCCTTATAAATATTAGATAAGGGTTGTGTCCTAGATTAGAGTATGCGTAAATATTCTATGTAATGTATAAATATGCAAGAAATGCACAAGTATCATGTAAATGAGTGTGCAAGTGTAATGTGTGTAACTGTGCACAAGTGTCTCATATGTAAGTGTGTAAAGGTGTTCTTATATTAGGAAGTGTTATGTCCAAGTGTGCATACAAGATAAATTCATGTGTATGCAAGTTTCAAGTAGAGAAGCAAAGAGTCATGAGACTTGGTATAAGGAAAGGAAGTAATAGAGATTGCATACATTTGAGCAGCTAATATTGTAAGTTGTGCTACATGCTTTGTACATGTATGATTCAGACTATTACATTCATATTGCAGCTTATTAATGAATGTTAGTTGATATATTATAAGCCTTGATTTTACATATTAGTTGGCTCATATTATTCTAGTTACATTATTATTTTGATCTTACTATATTGTGGCTATTATATATTTGATCCTATGAATATTTATCCTATGAGTTTACATTAATATTGAGGCTTCAAAGACCATCAAGAGAGGCAATAATATGGCTCCAAATTTGGGTATTACTTTGAGATTTATTTCTTAAAATTCTATTAATATTTTCAAGCCATAATTCCTGAAAATAATTGAAGTATCAATCCTCCACATAATACATAATGCTTTAGCTTTAAAATAATTAATCCAACATTTCATTCAATTCTTTCAATGTTGATGGAGTTTCGCAATATATTTTTATATTTTAAAAAATTAACCCATTTTCTATAATATTTAAACTAATATTATAAATCATATTACAAAAGGCTTATTGGATAAAAATTATTAAAATATTTTGTCTCACGTTTCTTTGAAGCCAACCTAATAAAATGGTATTGATCTCACTTATTATAATATTCCTTTTTTAGGCATCTTCAATTGCAACTAACATATCACTCTTCAATAAATCCCTAAATTTTTGAAATAAAATTGTAAAAAATCCATTAGGGCTAGATGCCTTGTTAGGATAGAAAGAGAAAACTCTTCATGTAGCTCCTCCATAGATATCTACTTCATAATGCTTTATTTTGTCCCTATGTTATAATTGATGGAATATTTTGTAAAAGCTTATCTTATGCATCCTTATCTTACCCGGTATTTGTTTTTTTTCTTCTATCTTCTTCTTCCTCAATATTTCTTCCATCTAGAGTTAAAATATTTTTGATGTGATGAAAAAAATTGCTTTTGTTGTAGAATAATTTTTTTTGGTATTTCTATCTCCTTCCTTGAACCATTTTCTTGGAACCATTATGAATCCTTCTTTTTCAATGTATTATGATACTAAAAAAGTAATTGTTTTTCTTTCACATAAGAATCCTTACCCATTCCATTAGTTTCTACTATCTCTTGTACATTTTTGAGCTTGGATTTAATTTTTTTCTTTTCTTTAAAATTTTTACAAAAGCATTTGGCATTCCAAATCTTCATTTGCTTCTTCAAATATTTTATCTTTTGAACAACCTATAGATATATGATACTTTAAAATTTGGTTCATTGCACCATAACATAACCATCTAAAATAAATTGAGGTCTTTGAGCCACATAGATAAGAAGAAAATTGGCTTTGTATGTGAATTATTGGGTAAATCACAAGTCAAAATAATGGGTTTGTGATCTAGTCTTACTCACAATAAAATATTTGAAGAGATTGTATAATTTGTTTGCAACCATGTGTTGAATAACAAGATTCTATCCAATATTTTTTCTATATCAATTTACCCAATGCATCTATTATCCCATGTATATTAAAAACTTAAGGACTAAATCAAAAAGGCCATTTGATTTGGAAAATGAAGAAAAATCTTGCATTTATTTAGAACATTCTAGAGTACCACCCTTCTTTTCCAAAGGAGATAAAACATTGTTAAAATAACCCCAATGAATCCATAGATCACAATTATGAATCATCATTGTATTTGATAAAAATATGCTAATGTCCTTCCAAAATATTTGACAAGGAGTGATTATAGTTGAAGCATATTCATTTATAACCCCAAATTTAATGTTTTTTATTTTGCTGCAAAATAGTCCAACAACCCAATTACTTTTTGCTTCTAAAAATTGCCCATACCATTTGTGTTTGTCTCATATTGTTGCAATAATCCATAAATCTCAAGTAGAAGAAACTGCTAGACAATCACCCATCTTCCAAACCTTTTTAAAAATATCCTTACATTCCTTGCTATTTAATTTTTTCTCTTATATTAAAATAAAATTGGGATTACAACAACCTATTAATTCCTTAATAACTCATTTTTTAGGGGTCTTACCTGTACCTCTAATATTCTATGATATCATTTTCATCATCAACACTTTTTTATTTTTATCAATGGGCTTAGCCCCACTTCTTGTTAACACTAGTGATATTTTACTTGGCTTCCCAAATCAGTATTTATTTGAGTTTATTTTTCTCTTGATGAACTTCTTTTCCTTTTCCTATTTCCACCAACACTTTCATCTTCATCAATCTCTTTTATTTTTCCATATTTTTTATAATGAGACTTATCTTCTAAAGATTTATGTTTCCCTAAAACATCCAAAGGGTAAGGAATAGCCTTATAAATACTTTCTTCTTTATGTTGTCCCAAAAATCCTAAAGTGCATGGATGATGCTCCATAGTCATTAATTTCTTATGGCGCCCTAGAAATACTAATTTGTTTTAGATATCCTCCATATCCTTTTATTTATTGTGCTAATCTTGAAACCCTAAAGTGCAATGGATACACTTTGTGCTACTTTCATATTTGTTACAAGAAAAAGATTTACTACTTGATAAAAATGAAGATGATTTACTTAAATTAACCTTGAACTCCTTCATCTCATTCACTTTAAAATTGGCTTCCCTATTTTCCTTTGCACATTTAAATCCTATATTTGAACTTGTTCACTGTACTTCCTCATCCCTTTTGTCAATTTATTTCTTCTAGTGGTTGATTCGAGCTATAATGACACCTGACATTTGATGATGCAAAGGAGTTTTTCTTATCAATTTCTTAGGAGTGGAAAATCCTTGATTTGACCCAACTTCTCCACATTGTCTCCTTGTCTCATATTAAAGTTTACCTCATGCCTAAAATTTTCACTTTTCAATCTCTTGCCATGTGTTCGGTTTCATGACATTTGTGACATCAAAATGCATTGTTTTCATAATATAATTGTTGATCCCATTCTCTTGATTTAGATTTTATCCTAATGAATTATGGTAAAGGTTTTGAAATATCCATGACAACACATATTTGAGTGTATACAACATGCATTATCTCTTTAGTAGTTGTTCCCTCCTAGATGAACTCACCTAGAGTATTGCCAATATTCTTCAAAACCTCTTTATTGATGAGTTGATAAGAAAGTCCAAAAAACCTAATACACACCAAAAGCCTTTTAATAGTTTTTTTCTCCATGAAAAAATTCTCACTCCATGGTCTTAAATATAGTTCATTTTTACCCCTAAACCAAGGGTCTCCACCCATTATTTTATCCCTCATTTATGAACTAGAGAAGATAATGAGGGCAAATCTTTTCGAAATAAAAGTCATGGAATAATTTGAATTCAATCTCCACTTCTACTTGATCCAATATTGAATATCATAAAATTTTGACCAATATTCATGGAACTTACATATTAACCCTCTAGTTTTAAGAACCATTATATTATACTTGATCATATCATCCTTGATAATCACTTTTGGTGTAGTATCTGCTACCTAGATAGGGTTTGTCATAGATTCACTCTTCCCCTTATAATTAACTAAGACATCCCTACTTCTAGTAAGGACTTTAAAAAATGACTTCCTTGCCATTTTACCTAGATTTTATTCACATGAATCCTTTAGTTTTTGAGTTTCTCCTAAGATCTAGAACAAAGAGTCACACTTGCCCCTTGCTTGAAATTTACATCTCGCTTCTTGTTTATGCTTTCTAATTCATGCTCATGTATCACACTTGCTACCACTTCGCTATTGTTCATAAAAAATGAATATTAGTATAACACACATTTTATTTTTATTTGAGGTTATAATATAATTTTAAAAAATATATGTTTGAGGATCCATTTGCTCACAACTGGGAAGATGTTCTTGACACTTCTTCTTTCGAGTATGGATGGGATTTGGTGCCAAAGTATTCTGATGATAATGTTGTGTGGTATTAGGTCCCAATGGTGGCTAAACCCACATAATGGATCTTCACCATTACGAGGATTCATATTTTTTTTGCTTTTGATCTTATGGTGTGTGCTCAGCCATTGTTTTCAATATGTAATTATTTCATTATGTTAGCTAGTTGATAGTGTCTACCTATCAATTCTATAAAGTGGTTTTGATTAGCTGTTAGTTGGTTTCCCATGCTATAGTGATTTTTTGGTTGATGGTGTTGGCCATGTGATGTGTTTATCCACCTATTTTTTTGTTTGTAAAAATGCATTCTATTAATACTTTAATATAAATATCTTTTTACATTAAAATGTTAAAATTTGTTTATGTAAATAATAGATTCACATGAAAAATTACAAATTTAAAAATTTAAAACATAAAATCATCTTTAAATAGAAGCTAAAACTTAATTAATTTATAAAAGATGAATGGTTAAATTTAATTTAAATTTGAAGCTTTTTTTTCTCAAATTGGTTATATAGGATTGACACGGGTCCCACCCTTATTACTCCATCAATAGAAAGTGGTATTACAATAGCTTAGCTATTATACATATGTGCCTTGGAAATATTTAAACCTAAGTCTCTTTCTTAAAAATTAAAAAATTAAATTAATTAAGCTAATACCATTTAATATATTATTTTTAGTGTTAATAGAACAATAATTTCCAATTAAATTATACATTAATAAACTAAATTAAGTTGGAGTGATGCAGTCTGGAGCAAGTGCGAGCATGAGCCAGGAGTGAGTGCAACCAAAAATAAGAGTGTGAGTGCAAGTCGGGAGTGAGTGCAGTCGAGACTAAGTGTATCCGGGAGTGAAGCAAATAAAAGTGAGTGTAGCCAGGAGTGAATGCAGTCAAAAATGAGTGCAAGCATGAGCTAGGAGGGAGTGTAGCCAAAAATAAGAGTGCAAGTGCAAGCTAGGTGTGTCGAGAGCAAGTGTGATCAAGATCTAGGAGTGAGTGTAGTAAAAAATAAGAGTGCGAGTGCGAGAGCTAGGTGTTCCGAGAGTGAGTGCAATTGGGAGTGAGTGTGAGCATGAGTTGGGAGTGAGTGCAACTATAAAAAAGAGTGTGAGTGTTATCTGGGAGTGGGTGCAGTCTACAGTGAGTGCAAGTGTAAGCCGAGAGTGAGTGCAACCAAAAATGAGTGCGAGCACGAGCTGAAAGTGAGTGCAAGCACAAGCTAGGAGTGAGGAGGAATTGAGAAAGAAAGTAGAAAGCATAAAGAAAAATATGATCAAGTAAAAAGTGTCGATTTGTGTTCCAGATCTTAGGAGAATTTAAAGGATTCATTTGAAAAAAATCTAGGTTACATGGAAAGAAAGTCATTTGTGAAAGTCCTTACTAGTCAAAATTTTGGATTCTCTAGCTAGCAATAAGAGGAAGAGAGAATCTATGATAAACCCAGTATAGGTAGAAAATTCTACACCAGAAGTGATTATCAAGGATGAGATTATTGAGAATGATATAATGATTCTTAAAAATAGAGGGTTAATTTGTAAGTTTAATGGATATTGGCCAGGTTTTTCTAAGATTCAAAATTGGATTAAGTGGAAGTGAGGATTGAATTCAAATTACTCCATGACTTTTCTTCCAAAAGGATTTTTCCTCATTATTTTATCTAGTTCAAAAATAAGGGATAAAATAATGGATGGAGACCCATGGTTTAGGGGTAAAAATGAATTGTATTTAATATCTTGGAGTGAGAATATTAGTATGGACATATAAACTATTAAAAGGCTTTCGGTATGGATTAGTATTTTTGGAATTCCTTATCAACTCATCAATATGGATGTTTTGAAGAATATTGGTAATACTCTAGGTGAATTCATCCAGGAGGGACCAACTACTAAGGAGATAAGGCATGCTGTATACACTCAAATATGTGTTGCCATGGATATTTCTTATCCTTTACTATAGTCAAATATGATTAAATATGAATCAAGAAAATAGGATCACCAAGTGGATTATAAAAACATTACATTTTGATGTCGCAAATATCATGAAATTGGGCACATGGCAAGAGAATACAAAGTGAAAATGGAGGAAGTGAAGATTTTTTTTGGTCATGAGGGTAGCTTTAATTTGAAACAAGAAGATCATATCATAGGAGAAGCTAGGTCAAATCAAGGATTTTCCACTCCTAAGAAAGTGGCTAGAAAAATCCCTCTACATTATTAGATGACAAAGGCCATTGTAGTTCACTTGAATAATCCATTAGAAGAAAAAATGATATGGGGGATGAGGAAGTTCAATTCGCAAGTTCAAATATAGAAGAAGCTAAAGGTGCATAAGAAGAGGGGAAGGCAAATTTTAATACAAAGGAATAAGGGAATACAAATTTTAAATCAAATGAGGTGAAGGAGGTCAAGCTTAATCCAAGTAAATCACATTTATTATCCTCAAGTAGTATAAAACCTTCTCCTTAAAACAAAAATGAAAGTAGTACAGAGTGTATTCCTTGCACTTTAGGTTTTCAAGAGCAGTATTGTAAAGAAAATATTATGGAGGATATCCAAGGAAATTTATGGTTTTTAGACCAACATAAGAAAGTGATGACTATGGATGATCATCTATGCAGTTTAGAGCTTTTAGGGCAACATAAAGAAAATGTCAGACCAACATAAGAAAGTGATGACTATGGATGATCATCTATGTAGCTTAGATTTTTTAGGGCAACATAAATAAAAATTCTAAAGAGGATATTCCTTGCAATTTCGAATCTTTAGGGCAACATAAATTTTTAGAAGATAAGTCTCATTTTGAACAATATGAAAAAATGGAAGAGATTGAAAAAGATGAGAGTGTTGGAGGGAATGGAAGAAGGAGAGGAAGACCATAAAAGCACAAACTAAGAGAAAAAGAAACTCAAAAGGATATTGATCTAGCAAGCCATATAAAAATATCATAGGTGTTAACAAGAAGTGGGGCTAAGCCCACTAATAAATATAAAAAGTGTTGATGATGAAAATGATATCATGGAATATTAGGGGTATGAATAAAATCCCTAAAAAAGAGTTATTAAGGAATTAATATGTTGTTATAGCCCTAAGTTTATTTTAATACAAGAAACAAAATTAAATAGTGAGGAATGCAAGGATGCTTTTAAGAAGATTTGGAAGACAGATGATTGTTTAGTAGTTTCTTCTATAGGATCTTCAGGCATATGAGATAAATTCAAATGAGATGAAAAACTATTAGAAGAAAAAATTAATTGGGTTGTTGCAGGAAAGAGGAAAGAGGAAAACATCAAAGTTGAGGTTATAAATGTATATGCTCCAACTATAGCTACTCCTCGTGAAAGATGTTGGAAGGACCATACTATATTTTTGTTAAATACAATGATGATTCATTGTGATCTATTGATGATTCATTGTGATCTATGGATTCTTGAGGGTGATTTTAATACTGTTACATCTCATTTGGAAAAGAATGGTGGCATTCTAGGATGGTCCAAATTTTAGTTATAAAATTTGTCAAATTTTATACATAAAATTTGAAATTCATCGAATTTAAAACCATAGTGAATAAATTCGGTGAATATACTTTAAATTTTTCAAGGAAAAAAATTAGCCGAAAAACAAACTAAAAAAGCATGCACATGTATTTTCCATGCCCTTCTGAAGGTGCACAAAGCAGAGGAGGCCGCCAATATTTTTTGTGAGATGATGCGTAACGAGTTTGATCCAGATAGTGATAACCTCTCAATGGCTTTGATGCAGAAAGACCTTGATTTGGCCACAATGGTTGGGAGGCACATGAGTAGGAAGGGTGTTTTCCCTGATATTTTATGTATTACTATTTTTGTGAATAACTTATGTGAAAACAACAAGCGAGGAGATGCCAAAAAAGTATGTTTAGGAAATTTTGGCAAAAGGCAACAAGGTGTCTGATGAAATATTTAAAAAGGTGAAGATTTCTGAAGAAAAATCCAGATGAGCGACCTTCATTGAAGAGGAAGGATCATCACTAATTAGTAAGGGACAATAGAGGAGTAGCGCAAGCTTCATAGATATTACTTTTCAAGTTTTTAGTCATACTTGATTCATATTATAATTACCATTGACAAGTAGAGGCCTTGTATTTTCATTTGACTTGATTACTTTCCAATGAGCATGTTTCACCTTACTTTTTATTATTAAAAAAAAAATTACTGCAAAAAATTCAAAATATATGAAATTTATAATATATAACAATTTTTTTTTTGAGTTTTTTAGTTACTAATTTATTTACATAAAATTGAAAAGATATATGTACATTTACAGTATATCAAATTTTATGTCAAATTTAATTCCGAATTTTTAAACATGTCAAGTTTATTTCGAACTTCAAAAGTGTTGAACTCGAACACGAACTCTAAAATCAATGCACTATTTTGCTTAATTTGTCAATTCAAATGACCTTTGGGATGTTAGTCCCTCAAGCTTTCAATACACATGGGATAATAGATGCATTAGCAAAAATCATATAGAAAAAATACTGAATAGATTCTTGTTATCCAATAAATGGTTGTAAAAAAGTATATAGTCTCTTCAAATATTTTATTGTGAGCAGGATTAGATCACAAACCCATTTTTTGATTTGTGTGTCACCTAACAATGGTCATCCAAAGCCATTTTACTTCCAGTCTATGTGGCTCCAAGACCCTAATTTTTTCCAAATGATTATGTTATGGTGGGATGAATCAAAATTTGAAGGATCATGTATGTACACATTTGTTCAAAAGTTGAAATATTTAAAGGAGCAAATGAAGATATGAATTATCAAATATTTTGGTAATATTTTTAAAGAAAAAAGAAATTGAATCTAAGATCAAAAATTTATAAGAGATAGTAGAAATTAATGGAATGGAACAGGATTCTTATGTGAAAGAAAAACAATTACTTTCCGATTATCATAATGCATTGAAAAAGGAGGAGTCATATTGGTTCAAAAAATCTAGAGAAATGGCTCAAGGAAGGAGATAGAAATACATTTTTTTTCATGCTTCAACAAAAGCAAATTTTTTTGTTCGTCATATCAAAATTATTATAACTCTATATGGAAGAAATATTGAGGATGAAGAAGATATAAGGAAGAAAACAATAAATTATTTTAAAAATATTTTATCACATTCTAGGCAAGATAAGAAGGCACAACAAAAACTTCTGCAAAATATTCCATTAATTATCACTCAGGATAAAGTGAAATATTGATGAAGAAGATATCTATGAAGGAGCTCCATGAAGCAGGTTTATATTTCCATCCTAACAAAGGACCTAGACTTGATAGATTTTCTAAATTTTTTTTGGGATTGATTGAAGAGTGATATGTTAGATGTGGTTGAAGAGGCCCAAAAAGGAAAGCTCTAATAAATGAGATCAATGCTACTTTTATTACCTTGATTCCAAATATAGGCGACACAAAATGTTTTGATATTTTTCATCCAATAATATTTTGTAATATGATTTATAATATCATTTAAAAAATTATGGAAAATAGGGTGAAGGGCATTCTAGCGTGTCTTATCTCAAAAGAACAAGGTGGCTTTGTTTAGGGTAAAAAAATTCTTGATGGTATAATTATTGCACAAGAGGCCATACATTCTCTACATTCCATGAAAAAAATAGGTATGCTTTTGAAATTAGATATGAACAAAGCAGCTGATAGGATTTCTTGGAATTTTCTACATGCTATTCTCAAAAATTTTGGCTTTGATTATAGTTGGTGTGAGTGGATTAAATATTGTTATAGCACTGCAAAATTTTCTATTTTGATCAATGGTTCTCCTGTTGGGTACTTCAAGTCATCTTGTGGACTTCATCAAGGTGATACTATTTATCCTTATTTATTCATTATTCTAGCGGAAGCATTAGGGAGATCCTTTTTAAAGGTAAAAATGGAAGGAAAAATCAAGGGTATTCAAGTTGCAAAAAATGGTCCCTTTGGATATCATCTCCAATTTGTTGATAATACTTTTCTTTTGGGCCATTCCTCAGTTAGTGAGGCCATGGAGTTTAAATCAATTTTATCATGTTATGAGAAGGCTACTAGATAGTTGGTAAATACTTCATAATCTAGGATTTTTTTATTAATATTGCCCTATATTTATAATAAATTATTGTGAATATTTTAGGGTTTAAAATTAAAAATTTTCCATCAACCTACCCTCCTTTGTCTTATAAAGGAAATAAAAAGGAGCTTTGGATATCTTTTTTGTATAGAATGAAATCTTACTTGGAAGTTTGAAAGGCAAGTTATTAACCATGGCAGGAAGGTTACAACTCATAAAGACTACTTTGCAATCCATTCCTATTTATATGATGTCACTTTCAAGACTGCAAATAGGTATTGCATAAAAAATTAATAAAATTCAAAGAGACTTTCTATGGAAAGGTTATGAGGAAAAAATTATATTTCCTCTTTGTAAGTGGGATAGGGTTTGCAAAGGAAAGAATATTAGAGGAGTAGGCTTGCAGAATTATAGACTTATGAATTTGGCATTAGGATCAAAGCTTGGGTGGAGATTATTTAGAGATCATGAAAAGAATTGGGTAAAAATAGTAAAAAAATATATAGGTTCTGTTGATGCAATAAATATTTTTAGGAAAATAAATCTACCCAAAGTGTCGTCAACATGGAACTTCATATTAGAGAGTTTGCAATTGATAAAGAAATATATTAGATGGTCAGTTAATGAGGGGAGTTATGCATATTTTTGGTCTGATGCTTGGTTATCCTCTTATATTTGACTCAAAATGGAAACCATTGGCTCAAGCGTGCATAACATGTAAAGGTCCAAAGGTTAAAGATTATATTATTATGAGAAAAAACTCCAAATCATGGATTTCTTTTAGTAACTTGGTTGAAGGAGAGGAATTCAAACAAATTGCTGATGAACTTCAAAAGATGCTTCAAAAATTTTATTTGTCAATATTTACACGAAAGGACGAGTTGGTTTAGAATTTATCAAAGGATGGTGGATACTCGGTCAAGTTGGGATATGAGGATTTAGAAAAATCAAATTTTCCTTCTCCCAAATATCTTCCTTGGAAGAATATTTTGTCATTAGAGGCTCTCCCTAAGGCCTCGACATTTCTTTGGTTAGCATTTCAATGTAAGATTCTTACGGGAGAGAGTCTAAAAAGAAGGGGATATTATGGAACCTTAATATATGCCTTGTGTGAAGAATTTAGAAACATCAAACCATTTACTTCTTCATTGTCTATTTTCTCACACCATTTGGGGTTATTTTTAAAAAAATATGAAATTATATTAGGTAGATCCATTATATTTTTAAAGAGTTGATAAAATGTTGGATAAATTATTTTAAAGCTAAACTATTATGTATTCTTTTGAGGATTGGCCTTGCCATTATTTGTTGGAATTTATGGCTTGGAAGGAATAATAGAATTTTAAAATTAAATATCAAAATCATGCTCAATTTTGGAACCGTATTAGTGCCTCTCTTGCAGAATGTTTACAAATATGATGCTCATCATGAGGTCTTAGAAAAAGAGGTGCTAATAACTTAGCTACAATATTTGAACATACATGGAAGAGTCATATGCAACAATGAAATTCAAACAAAGGATCTACTTCGATCTATGATAAAATAGAAATGTCCAAAAATTGGGTTTATCAAAACTAATTTTGATGGTGCTTCTAAAGAAAATCTAGGAAAAGCTGATGGAGGTGGTATTTTTAGAAATAGTGAAAGCAAAATTCTCCTCACTTATTAAAAATTATATGGAACTTCAACTAACAACTATGTAGATGCTAGAGCACTTCTTATAAGGATTAATATTGCAACAAAAAAGGATGGAAATATATTTCAATTGAGGGGGACTCACAAATTATCATCAATGCTATTAACAAAAATTGATGTGGAGATTGGATAAAAAATAATATTGTTTTTAAAGTTCATCATCTAATATTAGAGACAATCTCATAGGAGTGTGAGCATATTTATAGAGAAGGAAATCAAGTAGCAAATAAATTAACGAATTATTGTGTTGATCTTCATCTTGGTAAAATTTAAATTTTTGAAGGTAAGTAGTCAAGTGAGATTTTATGTCTTAATTAAAAGAATGTCAAAGAATTAATTGTAGAAACATAGCACTTCGAGGAAGTTGAAAAATATTTTTAAGCGAAAAAAGAATTGAAAAAACTGTGATAAAAATGTATGCTACAACAAATGTAATATTTTAGTATTTTGATGGGAGTGGCACCAATAGAAGCCACATATAACCTATTAAAAAAAATAATAAAATAAACTAAACTAAGTTAATAATATATTACACTAAACTGATGTGGAGATTGGATAAAAAATAATATTTTTATTTTTTTTAAGCAAAAAACCCCTTGTGGAGCCGCCTTGGTTTGAGAGACCACGAACAAGGGGTTCTACACCATCAAAGTCACCCGGGGTCGCACTCGACCCTGCCCGCACCAACATTATCAATTAGATTTTGGATACCCAATTCAACTTTTTGGTAGGGTGGAGATTTGAACCTAGGACCTCCCTTGGAGGATTGCCCTCTCCTCTCCAACTCACCTACAACACCTGGGTGGATTAAAAATAATATTGTTGTTAAGGTTCATCATCTAATACTAGAGACAATCTCCTAGCAGTGTGAGCATATTTATAGAGAAGGAAATCAAGTAGCAGATAAATTAACGAATTATTGTGTTGATCTTCATCTTGGTAAAATTCAAATTTTTGAAGGTAAGTAGTCAAGTGAGATTTTATATCTTAATTAAAATGATGTCAAAGAATTAATTGTGGAAACATAGCACTTCGAGGAAGTGAAAAATATATTTAAGAGAAAAAAGAAATAAAAAAACTATGATAAAAATGTATGCTACAACAAATGTAATATTTTAGTATTTTGATGGGAGTGGCCCCAATAGAAGCCACATATAACCTATTAAAAAAATAATAAAATAAACTAAACTAAGTTAATAATATATTACACTAAATTGATGTGGATATTGGATAAAAAATAATATTGTTGTTAAGGTTCATCATCTAATATACTAGAGACAATCTCCTAGCAGTGTGAGCATATTTATAGAGAAGAAGATAAATTAACGAATTATTGTGTTGATCTTCATCTTGGTAAAATTCAAAATTTTGAAGGTAAGTAATCAAGTGAGATTTTATGTCTTAATTAAAATGATGTCAAAGAATTAATTGTGGAAACATAGCACTTCAAGGAAGTTGAAAAATATATTTAAGAGAAAAAGAAATGAAAAAATTGTGATAAAAATGTATGCTACAACAAATGTAATATTTTAGTATTTTGATGGGAGTGGCTCCAATAGAAGCCACATATAACCTATTAAAAAAATAATAGAATAAACTAAACTAAGTTAATAATATATTACACTAAGTTTATTCAAAGAAAAACTTTTAAAAAATAGCAAGTCTAAAGTAAACACTGTTATATTAAATATTTAATTTTTGTAATATTTTATCACAACCTTTTTTTTCAATGAGGAAGTTGAAAAATATAGTTAAGAGAAAAATAAATAAAAAAACTGTGATAAAAATGTATGCTACAACAAATGTAATATTTTAGTTTTTTGATGGGAGTGGCTCCAATAGAAGCCACATATAACCTATTAAAATAATAATAAAATAAACTAAACTAAGTTAATAATATATTACACTAAGTTTATTCAAAGAAAAACTTTTAAAAAATAGTCTAAAGTAAACACTGTTATATTAAATATTTAATTTTTGTAATATTTTATCACAACCTTTTTTTTTTCAATGAGGAAGTTGAAAAATATATTTAAGAGAAAAAGAAATGAAAAAACTGTGATAAAAATGTATGCTACAACAAATGTAATATTTTAGTATTTTGATGGGAGTGGCTCCAATAGAAGCCACATATAACCTATTCAAAAAATAATAAAATAAACTAAACTAAGTTAATAATATATTACACTAAGTTTATTCAAAAAAAAACTTTTAAAAAATAAAAGCCTAAAGTAAACACTGTTATATTAAATATTTAATTTTTGTAATATTTTATCACAACCTTTTTTTTTTCAATGAGTTTACACATGTTTTTATAAGGGGTCTGGGCCTATCATAGTCAATTGGATTTGAACCTTTTACCTCAGAAATAGTGGCCAAAGCCCTTACCACTGTAGTAAGCTTGCGGTTATATTTATCACAACATTCTTGTTGTAATTAAAATTACATACAAATAAAAAACATACCCTTCTAACAATTTATTATAAAACCCTAAAGCTAAAAGGCTATATGGACTTTCACTTTAAAGGTCCTCATGGCTTAAATAATTATTTTCCAAATTGGCATTTGGAACACAATTAGGAAGAGTTGAGAATAAGTTTTATTATTATTATTATTTTTATTTGATACATAGATTTTTAACAATTGGTCATAGGGTCAAGTCGTATTGCTTTTGATTAGCATTAAATCATGGTGTTACCATTATAACCTCTATCTCACCTCGGTAAACATGCCTCGAAGTAAGGGAAACCCCTGATAGCTTGGGGTTAGTATCGTCATCATAAAATTGGTACACACTCAACGAACTTAGGTTAGGTTAGACTACGACCTTTACCTAGATTGGGCATGCCATCGAGGTTTGAATTTAGGTCTCTCTTGGTAAGTGCTCAATGTCTTCCGAATCCACCTAGCTCTCGCGGATAAAAAAAAATTAGGTTAGAAAGAAACTTCGAAAGTTGCTCTTGGGTGGTTGACAATGCCATATCATCTAGGTATACCACTATCTAGAGGGAAGCCACAAGAGGTTTTTTGTGTCTCTCTTCGCATCTCAGAGGTTCAAACCATGGACCTTATGTTCAACAAGTCCAAGCTCACCTTATCCACTTACACTACAAATGCTTATGTAAATGTAAATAAAAACTATAAATAATATGATAAATAGGTTTATGTATATATCAAAGGAATTTATTTATTAGGATTTTAAAGTTTTATTGATAAATTATTAATAAAAATGGATGTAAAGATTGGAAAAAAAATATATTATTGTTTTTTATTATCTATTATAAGAGGTAATCTTTTTTATTTTGGTTGAAGTAAGGTGAAGTACAATGGGTGGCACAATTAGGGGCCACACTCCCTAAGGGCACAATGGGACCTACCTTCTCATGATTTAAAATTGGATAGCCTGATAACAATCCAATGACATACCACTAGGCTGTTCCAACAGGAATATTGAATCTAATATTTAAAAGAATTTAAGTAATTGGGTTGAAGCATTGAAGGTAATATTTTAAAAAATATGAGTAATTGGGTCAAAGAAAATTTTGTCAATTTGGTGTTGATCTTCTTTTTGGTGATATTTAAATTTTAAAATGCAATTGATCAAGTGAATTTTTAACGAGGCCGGGATCACCTTATGCTACAAATGTTTACGTAAATGTAAATACAAACAATAAATAATATGATAAATATGTTTATATATATCAAAGGAATTTCTTGATTAGGATTTTAAATTTCTATTGATAAATTATTAATAAAAATGGATGTAAGAACTGAAATTTATTTTATTATTTTTTTATCTTTATTATCTATTATAGGAGGTAATATTTTTTTTATTGAACTAAGGCAAAGTACAATTGGTGGCACAATTAGGGTCCACACTCCTTGAGGGCACACAATTGGTGGCACAATTAGGGTCCACACTCCTTGAGGACACAATGGGACCTCCCTCCTCATGATTTGAACTTGGATAGCCTGATAAAAATCCAATGACATACCACTAGGGTGTTCCAAAGGGATATTGAAGCTAATATTTTAAAAAATATAAGTAATTGGGTTGCAGCATTGAAGGTAATATTTTAAAAATTATGAGTAATTGGGTCAAAGAAAATTTAGTCAATTTGGGTGTTGATATTATTTTTGTGATATTTAAATTTTAAAAGGCAATTGGTCAAGTGAGATTCTATCCATTAATAAAAATGATGTCATGGAGATGATTGTAAAAACATAGCAATATGAGAAAGATGAATAATATATTTATAAAAAAGAAATGAGAAGTGTTTGTGATAAAAAAACATGTTAAATATGGTTTAATTGGCGTAGCAAAAAATGTAATATTTTGGCATTTTCATGGGAGTGGGTCCAATAAAAGTCACATATAACTTATTAAAAAAGAATTAAAATATATTTTAATGGGAGTCTCACTAAATAGCATGGAAGGAAAATCATATTTGAAAGCCCTAATTGGAAGTAAGGAAGCCATAGTTGAAGATATGCATATGCCTAACTTGGATATGAGAGAAATAATAAATATATGGCAATTTCCATGGAGGGAAGAGATATTACACCACAAGTAACCATTGAGGATAAGATTATCAAGTATGATATAATAATTCTTAAAATAATTAAGTTAATATGTTAACTTGACCTAACAAAAAATGTAATATTTTGGTGTTATGATATGAGTAGCCCTTAGTAGAAGCTACATAAAAAATTAAAACTCCATTGAATTCCATTAGTTTTATTGGTTAAATTTCTTATCTTTTACATTGAATCTTGTCAAAATAAACTCATAAAAATTAAGTTGTTATAACAGAGTGGAGCGAGTGTAGTTGGGAGCGAGTGCGAGCATGAGTTGGGAGTGAGTGTAGCTAGAAACAAGAGTGCAAGTACAATATGAGAGTGAGTGTAGATGAGAATGTATTGAAAGCGAGTGCCAGAATAATACAAGAGTGAGTGTGAGCATGATCCAAGAGTGAGTGCAACTAGAAACAAGAGTGCGAGTGCAAGCTGAGTGTGTCAAGAGTGATGGACCGAGTGCAATTAGGAGTGAGTGCAAGCATGATTCAGGAGTGAGTGCAACCATAAAAAATATTGTGAGTGCAAGTTTAGAGTGAGTGTAGTCAGTAGTGAGTGCAACCAAAACATGAGCGTGAGCTAGGAGTGAGTGCAATCAATAGTGAGTGTGAGCACAAGTTGAATGTGAGGAGGAAGTGTGTGCTAGATTTTAATAATGTATGACATGGGAGAAAGCAATCACAAGATGTAAGAAATGTAGAAAAGTAAGATAATGGAATTCTGCAAGAATGCTGAAATATGCTATTAATGGAAAGTTATAAAAATAGTACAATGCAATGTAATGGAGGAAATGAACACTCCACAACTCTGCTCAAAACTACATTGTACCTACTCACAACTCCATAGTAATCTCACCTCTCTATCTTGTTATGCTATGGGGCCTATATATAAGAAGATAAGTTACTTGGCCCTTACTCTTCCTAACTACCTTTCCTATGACTCATGTACAAGTGGACTCCTTGTACATTTACATCATTGCACATTGACACTTGTGCATTTATTACTTCTTCCTCAAGTAACTACTTAACCTAAGATAAACCCCTAATCTAATAATGTACCCAAGGTGGTACATTGACATGTACCCTAATAATGTAATATACTCCAACACCCCCCTGTATTACATTATTTGGGTATTGAAGACTTTAGTCTTTAATATGGATCTTCAATATTACAATGTTCTTAATTTTGATATGGTCCTTTGTATTATTTTTACATTGTGCGCATCCTTAATATGGTTCCTTTCCTTCTTTATTCTTGTATTTAAATATGGTTCCTATATTTTCATAAGTGGTCATACTATAATTTGATTCTTGCAAAAATTGTCCTCTTTGCTTTTGTTCTTCTTGTTATGAATAGAAACTTCTGAACAAGTACTTAAGGCATCATGATAATATTTTGAGTTAGTAGAATTTGAAGTATCAATATTGCATGAGGATTAAAATATCTTCTCTAGATAAGATTCATCCATTTATATTTTATTTTTAAGTGATTCTATCAATCCTTTTTGTTCTACATTCTCATCCTTGTAAAATTTGAATGTAAGTAGTGCCATGTATAATATGCTACCAAAGTCTAAAGAAATTTGAATGTCACTTTTTCCATTATCAATTGCTTCAATGAGTCGAGCATGTAGATAATATTCCATAGTTTCAAAGTTATCTCTTAAGGCTTCACTATGAATCACTTTTGAAGTAAATTCTAAGTCTCCTTCAGATTTTATAAGTAAATTCCTTGATTCCAATTTTTATGGCACTTGCTCTTTCCTTTCTAATAGTGTTGTTCATGTCATTGTTCACTGTATTCCTTGAGGTTGACATATTTCTTATATGATCAAACAATGGAATTCCTTAGCTATTCTGTATTTTGAGGATACTTTGATAGATTCTTGATAGTAGTCTACCTTATGTCTCCCTAGTTTAAAGTATGAGAATTAATTTGATAAATCCTTTCAAGCTTAGGTTTTGTAGAAACCTTTATCTTTCCTAAGAGAATTGAATATATGATCAAACTTGATAAATCCTATTATTATCAAGCTTTGTAGAATTCCTTATGTCTCCCTAGAGATTGGAATGTGCTATAGGCTTTGATAAATAGCTTAGCTAGTGGTTTATTCTCCTTTTGAGTTGATTTTGTAATGTTTTGTAAATGGCAATAATCAACTTTCGATTTTACCTTATTTCTTCTAATGCACTTATCAATTTTGAAGTTCTCTATGGTTGGATTTATTTTGTCTCTTTAATGTGAGTATGAGATAAATGTGACCAATTAATTCCAAATCTATATGTAAGCAATAGATTTGCTTCTCTATTCAATAATTTAATTTTCTAAATTCCAAATATTTAGTTTGGTGTAGTATGCCTTATAACTCCCTACTTTGGAATATTTAGAAAATAATGATAATAATATTTGCAAATTGATATTTTATTTTATCAAGGTTGACAACCTTATATCTCCTACTTGATTATTGCAAATATTGTAATATGTATGTGCACTTCAAATATTATACCTTGAAATATCTCTTGCTTTATAACTTACTAGTGCTTGGCTGATTTGTGTTACTCTAATGCAATAGTAAATTCAATCCTTATATGGTTCACCTTATAACTCCTTCTAACCTTAATAAAAGCAAGTAATTAATTTGATATTACCTCTAAAATATTGTGCATAATATTCCTTGACCGTCGCTCCTCCAATGGATCTTTTGAACGTTGTATTTGTTGGACGTCATTGAGCATTCAATGCTCCTCCTTTAATGGACATCTCATCAATATTTTCAACCTCCTTGAATAGACTTTGACCTCATTGTGCATCAATGCTTGGCACTATTACTGCATGCTTCTTCCTTCACGTCTGTGTGTTGAATGTCTCTCTTTGGAGCACCTTCCAATGTGCCTATTAATAGTTTTATCTCTTTATGGAATGTTGAGCGTGTTTCTATTCCTCCTTGATGCTTTCAAAACTTGGTGCAATCATTACTTAGGCATGTAGGTGGTGGAAAACCATTGTAGTCTCCTTATGAGCATTAATATAAAATACTTCTCTCTCGAAATTATTGCAATCTCTTCATCCTTTGAATGATGCTTCTTAACACTTCCAAGGTGAGTGTTATTTTATCTTGAGTGTTACCTTTCAAGATAGGCATTAGAGAGAATAATAGGCACCAAGTGGTGCATCTTATTTTGCATGTAGAGGTGTCTCCAATGTCCTTATAATCCTTATCTTTCCAATGAGTGCAAGCTATTTACAATGCTTCTTCTTTCTTTCCAACGAGTGCAAGTTGTGCTATCCAATGTTGTGCTATCCAAACACTGTCTCCAGCTATGATGATTCTAGGTATTGCAATGGTGGTTCTATGGGACTTCAAGGGTGGATTTGGGTGCTCCTTCTCGATGATCGATTCCTCCAAGATTGATATTGGGTATTGCACCTTTAAATCTACCTTATACCTTACCCTTTTATGCTTTTAATATGTTATCTTGAGTATTGCCTTTGCAATGTGTAGTAGATGATGGCTAACATAGCTTCTTTGTGATATCCTACTTGTGCTATGTAGTAGATAATGACTCCTTTGTGTGGATACCTTATGCTTCAGGTTTCTTGTTGTAGATGCTTGATTTTATGGCTGATGAGGGTGTCTCTAGACATCGTAATGTGAGCCCTTTGTTGACTCTTTTACCTTGCTTGGATAGTGCCCTTTTGCTGGCCACTTTGTGATAAGTCTTGCTAGTATTTGATGTGTCCTTGAGACACTCAAATTTTGTCCTCGTAGGACAAGAGATTATGGTGCAAGGAACTAATGTAAATAGATTTACAATAGTTAAAATAGAATACCTAAATTTGCACCTTTGTCTGAGATCTCCAAATCTCCTTTTGCAAGCTTTCTTTCTATTGAATCTGATGGTAGCTTCTTTGTACTATTCTTTGTAGGTAAGGGATGATTCGATGTTGTCTTCTTTTCTAGAAAAATCTCTCCTTTGCTTGGTTAATCTAATAATGAATCCAAGCTAATAACCATGCAACTAATATGCCCTTAGAGTGGCTTAATCTTGCACTAATTTTCACTTTCACTAAAAATCCTTAGTGCACTTCTAATAAGCTTTAAGAGAAACTAATATAGTGCAACTGCAATCTCCTTATTACTCCTTAAAAGTAACTTGTAATATGCACTAATGATAACTCTTAAAGAATTCACAAATGCTTTATAATATCTACAATCTAATGTAGTCTTCTTTGTTGTAACTAGATAATAGGAAGATGCTATTTTTCCTATTTTAATGTGCAGGTAATAACTTTAAAAAATATTTCTTTTGCACTTCCCTTGAAGACTTTAAAATGAGCCCTTCTCCTTGCAACTTTAATTCTAATGAGGTGCTTAATGAAGCTAAGTAATAATCTGAATATGAGTGTTCAAGTAATGAACCCCTTTGCACCTAAGTTGCTTACCTTTAATGATCTCTGAAGATGATGTAGATCTTGATGAATAGATTCACCAATTTGTTATCTAGAATGGTAGTAAATCGTAGCTATGAAACCTTCAGTATTTTGTTATAGATTCAAAAAAATCCTATCTTTGAAATATGCCTTCTTAGCTATGAAAGGCAATCTCCAAATCTCTTGGATTTGGTAGGCTTCTTCTATCTGTGTTCTCCTTCAACCTCCTTATCAAATTCTAGCTTCAATCTAGGCCTTCTTCTCAAGAATCTGAAAGTCTTGAGGTCTTCTCTAATCTCCTCCAAAATTTTGAAATCTTGCCAAAATCCTTCTCCTTTGGGCTTGTTGTCGGATGGCGACAATTATCCCAATTTATTCACTATTAGGAGCTTCTCCTTGGTAGTGAATTTCTCCAATGAGTTATTCTAGGAACTCCTTTAATGGCTTTAATGAACTCTACAATAAGGCTCTCCAAGCCTTTTCCTTGTTTCTCCTTGAGACCTCTCCAAGGTCTTCAATCTTACAACTTCTTTGGTCTTCCTAATGAGACATTTCCTTCAACCTTCTACTGTGGAAGTATTGGCAATGAGATCTCCCTCTCGGATCTCTAAAATGTGTTGCTACTAAAATCAGGTACATGACCTTGCTAGTCCTTCAATATTCCAAGACTAGAAGTTCTTTAATGAGACCTTCTATGGGTCTTCTTCAACTTCTTCTAGAAGAAGTATTTAATCTACTATCTGCAGGCTTCAATGGAGATCACCAATATCCTATCTTATTCTAGAATCTTCTCTAGAGTCTCTTCAATATACTACTTGCATTTTTTCAATGGAGATCACCAACCTCCAATATTCTCTTGGACTCTTCTCTGGAGTCTCTTCCTCAAATCTAGAACAAGGCTCCTATGGCCTTTTCTTCTTTTGCACTACGTAGGTCTACAACAGGACTTCCCTCAGGTTCTTGGAATCTCCTCTTCTTATGTTTGTTGCTTCTGGTGCTGGATTGATTCTAAAGATGATATTCTTCCTAGCTTTCTTTGGATCTCCTTTTTCTTGCAACAAAGTATTAGGACTATAATGGAAGAAATTCTTAATGATGAATCTTCACTAGTTGATTTGTCAATCTAGTGGAATGAATGTTGAGTCCTAGTCTTCATGAGTTTTTTTACAACTCTGTGGAAAGACTCTAGCCAAATGCAATCTCAAAATTTTTGGAACTGAGATTTGCTTCTCTCCTCTCAATCTCTCTTGTGGCTCTCCCTATTCCTATCTGATCTACCATAGCTCTGATACCACTGTTAGCTTTTGATAATGTATGACATGAGAGAAAGCAATCACAAGATGTAAGAAATGTAGAAAAGTAAGATAATGGAATTCTACAAGAATGCTAAAATATGCTATTAATGGAAAGTTACAAAAATAGTACAATGCAATGTAATGGAGGAAATGAACACTCCATAACTCTGCTCAAAACTACATTGTACCTACTCACAACTCCATAGTAATCTCTCCTCTCTATATCTTGCTATGCTCTGGGGCCTATATATAAGAAGATAAGTTACTTGGCCCTTACTCTTCCTAACTACCTTTCCTATGACTCATGTACAAGTGGACTCCTTGTACATTTACATCATTGCACATTGACACTTGTGCATTTATTACTTCTTCCTCAAGTAACTACTTAACCTAAGATAAACCCCTAATCTAATAATGTACCCAAGGTGGTACATTGACATGTACCCTAATAATGTAATATACTCCAACAATGTGAGTAGGAAAGTAGAAAGTAGAAAGCAAAGTGTGATCAAGTAACAAGTTCCACTTCTTGTTCCAAATCTTAGAAGAATTTAAAGGTTTAATTTGAAAAAATCTAGGTAACATGAAAATAAAGTCATTTGTGAAAGTCTTTACTGAAAGTATGAATGACCAAGTTGGAAGTTTGGATTCCCTAGCTAGCAATGAGAGGAAGAAAAAATATATTGCAAACCCAGTCCAGGTAGCAAATTCTACACCAAAAGTGATTATCAAGGATGAGAGGATTCAACATGATATAATGATTCTTAAAACCAGAGGGTTAATTTGTAAGTTTTATGGATATTGGCCAAGTTTTTATGATATTGAAAATTGAATTAAGTGGAAGTAGGGATTGAATTTAAATTACTCCATGACTTTCCTTCCAAAAGGATTTTTATCATTATTTTCTCTAGTTTAGAAATAAGAGATAAAATAAGGATGGAGGCCCATGGTTTAGGGGTAAATATGCATTATATTTAAGACCTTGGAGTGAGATTTTTTCTATGGACACATAAACTATTAAAAGGATTCTAGTATGGATTAGGCTTTTTGGACTTCCTTATAAACTCATCAATAAGAAGGTTTTGAAGAGTATTGGTAATACTCTAGATGGATTCATCTAGTAGGAACCAACTACTAAGGAGAGAAGGTATGCTATATACACTTGAATATGTGTTGCAATGAATATTTATAAATATTTACTACAGTTTATTATGATTTAATCTGAATCAAGAGAATGGGATTAGCAAGAGGATTATGAGAAAATTGCATTCCAATATCACAAATGTCATGAAATTGGGCATATGGCAAGAGACTGCAAAGTGAAAATGGAGGAAGAGATGGAATTTGTTGGGTATTGGGGTAGCTTCAATTTGATACAAGGAGACCATATCATAGGAGAAGCTAGGTAAAATCAAGTATTTTTCACTCCTAAGAAAGTGGCTAGAAAAACCCCTCTACATCATCAGATGGTAAAGGCCATTACAATTCACTCGAATCAACCATTAGAAAAAACATGATATGGGGGATGAGGAAGTACAATGTGTAAGTTCAAATATAGAAGGAGCTAAAGGTGTGAAGGAATAGGGGAGGGAAAATTTTAATACAAAGGAATATGAGGAGATAAATTTTAAAGCAAATAAGGTGAAGGAGGTCAAGCTTAATCCAAAGCAACATAAATCTTTAAAAGATAAGTCTCATTTTGAACAATATAAAAAAATGGAAGAGATTGATGAATATGAGAGTGTTGGAGGGAATGGAAGAAGGAGAGGAAGGCCATAAAAGCATGAACTAAGAGAAAAAAAATCAAAAGGATACATATCTAGGAAGCCAAATTAAAATATCACAGGTGTATACAAGAAGTGGGGCTAAGCCCACTAATAAAAATAAAAAGTGTTGATGATGAAAATGATATCATGGAATATTAGGGGTATGAATAAAGCCCCTAAAAAAGAGTTATTAAGGAATTAATATATTTTTATATCCCTAAGTTTATTTTAATACAAGAAATAAAATTAAATAGTGAGGAATGTAAGGATGATTTAAAGATTCGAAAGACAAGTGATTGTTTAGTAGTTTTTTATATAGGAGCTTTAGGCGGTATTGCAATAATATGAGATAAATGCAAATAGGATGGACAACTATTAGAAGCAAAAAGTAATTGGGTTGCTCGATTATTTTGTAGGAAAGAGGAAAACATCAAATTTGGGGTTATAAATGTATATGCTCCAACTATAACTACTCCCCATGAAAGATGTTGGAAGGACCTTACTATATTTTTGTCAAATAAAATGATGATTCATTGTGATATATGAATTCTTAGGGGTGATTTTAATATTGTTATATCTCCTTTGGAAAATAAGTGTGGCATTCTAGGATGGTCCAAATTAATGCAATATTTGCTTCTTTTGTCAATTCAAATGACCTTTGGGATGTGAGCCCCTCAAGCTTTCAATACACATGGGATAATAGACATATTGGAAAAATCATATAGTAGAAATAATAGATAGATTATTGTTATCAAATAAATGGTTGTAAATAAAGTATACAGTCTCTTCAGATATTTTATTGTGAGTAGGATCAGATCACAAACCCATTTTTTAACTTGCAGGTCACCTAACAGTGGTCATCCAAAGCTATTTCACTTCCAGTCTATGTGGCTCCAAGACCCTGATTTTTCCAAATGGTTATGTTATGGTGTGATGGATCAAAATTCTAAGGATCATGTATGTATAGGTTTTTTCAAAAGTTGAAATAATTAAAGGAGCCAATGAAGATATGGAATGTCAAATATTTTGGTAATATTTTTAAAGAAAAAATAAATTGATTCCAAGCTCAAAAATTTACAAGAGATAGTAGAAATTAATGGAATGGACCAGGATTCTTATGTGAAAGAAAAAAAATTACTTTCTGATTATCATAATGCATTGAAAAAGGATGGAATAAATATTGAGGATGAAGAAGATATAATGAAGGAAGCAATAAATTATTTTAAAATAATTTCTCAGATTCTAGGCAAGATAAGGAGACATAAGAAAAACTTCTACAAAATATTCCATCAATTATCACTTAGGTATGAAATGAAATCTTGATGAAGAAGACATCTATGGAGGAGCTCCATGAAGTAGTTTTCTCTTTCCATCCTAACAAGGCATTGGGCTCCGATGGATTTCCTGTAATTTTATTTCAATTTTTTTGGGATTTATTGAAGAGTGATATGTTAGATGCAGTTGAAGAGTGCCAATAAAGGAAGGCTATAACAAGTGAGATCAATGCTAATTTTATTACCTTGTTTCACAAGAAAGGTCACACAAAATATTTTGATAATTTTCATCCAATAAGGCTTTGTAATATGATTTATAAAATCATTTTAAAAATTATGGCAAACAGGTTGAAGGGAATTCTAGGGTGTCTTATCTCAGAGGAACAAGGTAACTTTGTTTAGGGTAAACAAAATATTGATGTATAATTATTGCACAAGAGGCCATATTTTCTCTTCATTCCATTAAAAAACCAGGTATGCTTTTGAAATTAGATATGAATAAAGCATATGATAGGATTTCTTTGAATTTTCTACATGCTATTATTAGAAAGTTTGGCTTTGATTATAGTTGGTGTGAGTGAATTAAACGTTGTTATAGCATTTATTTTTTTTCTATTTTGATTAATGGTTTTATTACTGGGTACTTCAAGTCATATTGTAGACTTCATCAAGATGATCCTATTTCTCCTTATCTATTCATTATTCTAGCAAAAGAATTAGGGATAGCCTTTTGAAAGGCAAAAATGGAAGGAAAAATCAAGGGTATTCAAGTTGCAAAAAATGACCCCTTTGAATCTCATATCCAATTGGTTGATGATACATTTTTTTGGGCCATCCCTTAGTTAGTGAGGCCATGGAGTTTAAAATAATATTATCATGTTATGAGAAGGCTACTAGAAAATTGGTAAATACTTCAAAATCCAATATTTTTTATAAATACAACGCTAGATTTACAACAAATCATTGTGAATATTTTAAGGTTTAAAATTAAAAAATTTACATCAACCTACCTGGGTATTCCTTTGTTTGATAAAGGAAATAAAAAGGAGCTTTGGATATCTTTTTTGGATAGAATAAAATCTTGCTTGGCAGGTTGGAAAGGCAAGTTCTTAACCATGGTAGGATAACTACAACTCATAAAGACTACTTTAAAATTCATTCCTATTTATATGATGTCACTTTTAAGACTCCCAACAGGTATTGCATCAGAAATTGATAAAATTCAAAGAGACTTTCTATGAAAAGGTTGTGAGGAAGTATTTAGGTTTCCTCTTTGAAATTGGGATAGGGTTTGCAAAGGAAATAATAGTGGAGGAGTAGGCTTGCGGAATTGTGAAATTATAAATTTGGTATTAGGAGTAAAGCTTGGGTGGAAATTATTTAGAGATCAAGGAAAGAATTGGGAAAAAGAACTATTTCAAAAATATATAGGTTCTATTGATGCAATGAAATTGTTTAGGAAAATAACTCTACCCAAAGGATCATCAATATGGAACTTCATATCAAAGAGTTTGTAATTGATAAAGAAACATATTATATGGTCATTCAATGAGGGGAGTTATGCAAATTTTTGGTTTGATGCTTGGTTGAAGCCTTATCCTCTTATCTCTGACTCAAAATGGAAACCATTGGCTCAAGTGTGCCTAGCATGTAAAGGTCCAAAGGTCAAAGATTATATTATTATGGGAAAAAACTCCAGATCATGGATTTATTTTAGTAACCTAGTTGAAGGATAGGAACTCAAACAAATTGCAAATGAACTTCAAAAGATGCTTCAAGAGTTTTATTTATCAAAATTTTCACAAAAGGATGAGTTGGTTTGGAATTTATCAAAGGATGGTGGATACTCAATCAAACTGGGATATAAGGATTTAGAACAAACAAAATTTTCTTCTCCCAAAGATTTTCCTTGGTAGAATGTTTCGTCATTAGAGGCTCTCCCTAAATGCCTCCAAATTTATTTGGTTAGCAGTTCAAAGTAATATTATTATGGCATAGAGTCTACAAATAAGAGGATATTATGGACCCTTTAGATGTTCCTTGTATGAGAAGTATTTAGAAATGTTAGACCATTTAATTCTTCATTATATGTTTGCTCACACCATTTGGGGGGTTATTTTTTAAAAAATATGAAATTATATTAGGCAGCTCCATCAACACTGAAAGAATTGATAAAATGTTGGATAAGTTATTTCATAGCTAAAGCACTATGTATTCTTTGGAGGATTGCATTACCATTATTTGTTGGAATTTATGGCTTGAAAGGAATAATAGATTATTTAAAAATAAATATTAAAATCATTCTCAAGTTTGGAACTGTATTAGTGCATCTCTTGTAGAATGCCTACAAATATAGTGCTCATCATGGGAAGTATCAATTGCAAAAAAAGAGATGCTAATAACTTGGCTACAATATTTGAACATACATGGAAGAGTCATCTGCGAAAATGAGATTAAAACAAAGGATCTGCTTTGATCTATGGTAAAAGAGAAATATCCAAAATTAGGTTTATCAAAATTAATTTTGATGGTGCTTGTAAAGGAAATCCAAGAAAATCTGGTGGAGGTGGTGTTTTTAGAAATAGTGAAGGCAAAATTCTCCTCACTTATTTATAACCATATGGAACTTCAACTAACAAATATGCAAAGACTAGGGCACTTATTATATGGATTAAAATTACAATAGAAAAAGGATGGAGATATATTTCAATTGAGGGGGACTCAAATTATCATCAATGCTATTAAAAAATGGATGTGGAGATTGAATAAAAAATAATATTATTGCTGATGTTCATCATCTATTACTAGAGACAATCTCTTGGTAGTGTGAGCATATTTATAGAGAAGGAATCAAGTAGCAGATAAATTAGAGAATTATAGTGTTGATATTCATCCTGATGAAATTCAAATTTTAGAAGGCATCTAACAAAGTGATATTTTATGTCTTGATCAAAATTATGTCAAGGAGTTTATTGTGGAAACATAGCACTTTTATGAAGTTGAAGAATATATTTAAGAGAAAAAGAAATGAAAAAACTATGATAAAAATGTATGCTATAAAAAATGTAATATTTTGGTATTTTGATGGGAGTGGCCCCTAATAGCCACATATACCTATTAAAAAAAATTAAGTTGTTATAATATCATTATATGGTCAATGATGTAATAAAAATAGATTTATTTCAATCTTGTATAATTAATTAAATAAAAATTAAAACTTTGAATAGAAGGTCTAAATTTGAATCCCAAGAGGTAGGATTTTACACCATGCTCTAATATGGATGGAGAAACACTTGAATAACCACATAATCCCATAAAACTTGAAGCCTCAAAAATACTATATAATAAATAAATAAATATATATATATATATATATATAATTTTATTTGACATATGTTTAAAAAAACCACAATCTCATACTAAAAATATTTTATAACTAAAATATTTCCTTTTTCTTTTATATATATTCAAAAAGTAATTAGCTTGTTCAAAGCTTTATCACTTTATTTATTTATTTTATAATAAATTATGTGTGGCTTCTATTGGGGGCCACTCTCATTACAAAATTAATACATTACATTGCTCTCATCACATTTCTAATGAGTTAATTAATGCATACCCACATTTGCCTTTCTATCAAAGATATTCTTCATCTTTTTCAAACTGCTAAGTTTCCATAATCAAATCTTTTTTGTTTAACTAACAATAAGAAAAACCCTTACATGATGCATAACTCCAACCGAATAAAGGAAAACAAACATAACAGTCATCCATAAAAGAGGAAAACAATTTGATCATTTTTCTTCTGTAGCAAAGTTTCTTCCTCCTTTAAAGTGGTAAGGTCTGAGAATGCATTTTTGCACTTGAAGCTCTTGAGGTAATATCTAGTTGTAACACATTTTGTAGGATCTTATTTTTTAGAAATTTGACCATTATCTATTGTTTCATAATTAGCTTCAAGAATACCATATGAAGTGCTAATATTTTCCATGGAACTATCTAGATGGTTTTAGTAACAATTTGGATTTTATCAATGATCTGATTCAAATTCTACTTTTTGTGATGAGTCTTTTATTGCTCACATGATTCCTACTGGACAATTGGTGCATTTTGAGGATGAGCTTATTTTTTTTGAACTACAATATTTGAAGGTTTTAAATCATTTGCATGCATGACCTTTTCCTCAGGAATCAAAACATGATTGAATGACTAGGCATCTCTTCTTTAGGTGGCCATATTTTTGATAACCATAACATCTTAAGGAGAAGTTTTCATATTCAATATTTTGGATTCATTCCCCTTTTCTTGAGGATATAGTAATGGATTGAGGTCCAAGAACTGAAACATCCATCCAAACAACCAATCTTTCTTTACTCATATTAATTTTATTGGAAATTTTTTCTTCTGTTTGGGTATCCATATACTGGAATGCACTAATGGCATTATCGATTTTGGTGAATATATTATCTCCCCAAAACTCCACAGGAAGAACATAAATATTCACCTGACTGGGAAGCCATTAACTTATTTTTTAAAGGGGTTGAAACTAGGAGTCCAAGGTCTTATATAGATACCCTTTTTTTTGATAACTAATTATATCTATAATCCATTACCCTATCTCTATCCACTAAATTAAAAAAGAAAATAGAAAAGAAATTTTGGATAGGAGAGTTACTTGGAATTTTTTTTTTGTTAGATTAAAAGTGGGTTTTTGTCGAGGATACCAAAACCTAATTACAAAGGATCATAATACAACATGAAACATCAGAATGAAACAAAAGGAATTTGTCCAAGGATGGACAAAAATTCAGGCAAGGTCAGCCCAAAGGAACAAAATAAGGAACACGCAATCCTTTGTGCTAGAGGAAGATGTCTTCCTTTGAGCCAAAGGAAAAATGGGCAGGAAGGGAAAGCCCGCCAGAAACCCAAATTTGAAACACAAGGCGTTGAAAAAGGCTAGGAGAAAGTGCCAAACTATCCTAACCACGAAAATCCTTTTGAAACTTTCCCATGGGTGGGAAAATAAAACAGAGCCAAGGATTTAAAATTTGAAACATCCCAAGGGTGGGAAAACCAGAAACCACCCTTGGGAAACAAAGCTCTGTAGAAAACCAACATCCCACGTAGGGGAGCTCGAAATGAAGCAAAATGAAATAATAGCCTAAATATGGTACTGAAGTGGTGCAATAGAAAAAGGAACACCCTAGGCCATAGGGTCTTATGTGAAAAGGAAGCCTTCAAGAACATCTACTTAGCAAAGGAAGCAACAGTAGCATAATAACACTTATAAAGGAAAGGACGAGAGAGTGCCACAAGAATTCACTAAGAAGGAAGCACAAAAAGGCATGACTACAGATGTTAGAGCTCAAACCAAAAAATAGTAGCCATACATCCCATACAACCTTCAACAATAGCTTTAGGTACAAAGAAAAGGAAGTCCCTTAAGGAATCAGCAGCTATAAAACTAGAGGCCCCTAGAGGCCACAAAAAAAATTGAGACCCATAGGAACTACCACTTCAGACCCAAAGAGCAGAGTCATAGTAGAAAGCACATGGGCAACCCCACAAGCCCAAAAGGATGCTGTGCAAAACTGCTCAAGAAGCCAAAATTCCTCAGACCCACAAAAAGTAGCTTCAAGGAAACAAGGAGGAGAACCTGCAAGGATTCAACAACAAAATGACCAGAGGCTACAAAGCCACGAAAGGAACTAAAATCCTACAAAACCCACCACCTCGAATCCAAAGAGCAGAGTCACAGTATCAAGCACATGGTCCCTCCTCTGACCAAAAGGATGTTGTGCAAAACTGCTCAAGAAGCCAAAATTCCTCAGACCCAACCATTCACCACTGAAGATCCTCAATGAGTAGATGTGAAGAAGACTTCCAAAAACAACCTGAGAAAACCCAGGAAGAGTCCTAGGAAGAAAAACCTAAACCCAACCCAGAACCCTGACACCAGAGGAAAATGTAGGACAATGGAGCAAAGGTGGAACACAGGTTTTCCCATTGAAGGGCAAGGAAAGGGGTAGAACAATGGAACAGTGATATCCCACCCCAAAGGAGATCATCTGCAACACCTTTCCAGCCAAAAAGGATGGGAAAAGGAGGTGCCAGGGAAACTAGAAAAGGATCAGGGACCTGGGACAGGGCTGAGGAAGGGATGCAGGAAAGCAGAAAAGGATTTTCATAGGAAGTCACCTACAAAGCCCCTCCTCCTTATTCAGTTACTTGGAATTCTTCTGTACTAGTCCACCAATATTTAAAGCATCCTTTGATCTCCTTCAAGCCTGGTCTTTTGCCCATGATTTTGCAAATTATTTTGTAGGCTTCATGATCAATCAAATCCAATCCAAATTCATCCTCCAAAATCTTGATAGAGGGTAGAGGTTTATCCACCCACGAACCCAAAGATCCCTAAGAGATATTTCTTTTGATTGAAGAGGCTTTCTCACAGACCGAAGAGATGGTTTGCAAACAATACTCTTCCTTCAAAACTTGACTATACCTAGGGTTTGCATCTATTTTACAAATATTATAGCCAAATTTATCATTTTGCTCCATCACTTGATTGCACCTAGATTTTATACCCCTTTCACAAAAAAATATATGACTTTTTCCCTGCTTTATCACTTAATTTTAACATGGTATTGTTAAAGTACACTATGTTTCTATCAAATAACATTAGTTATATTAATTTTTAAAAAGAAAAATTAGTTTAAATCTTGCTAAGAGATATATGTATAGGTGTTTTTTTTAATTTACATGGTGGAATCGGTAGCCACAACAAATCTAGGAAGACTGTTCAGATTTTATGGCCACCATAGTATTCTACGCTATCCACCCTAAAAGCCACCACACAAATCTTCACATAGTCCGTCCCTATAACCACCATGCCACAATAATTTAAAATATTTTATGCCTCTGAAAGCACCAGGAAAGGGACAAGCGTTCAGTTCGATGAGGCATGAGATTTGAAATTTGGACCTCCACCCCCTTACGGGGTTTGGTCGAACCAATTGGTCTACACCTCGGATCTTTATATGTATAATTATTAAGATATGCAATAATTTTTATTTTTTATTTTTTTAAATAAGGCTTTTGATTTAATCCTCAAACCAATTATGATATGGTCTACATTGAGTGTTACTAATCACATCAAACTATCTACATTGGGTGTTACTAGTCACATCAAACTATATAACCCTTTTTGGTGATTCTAAGATTTGAACTTGATATGAACTGTATCACCCTTATGTTTCAATTGTTAAACCAAAATATCATTAATTGTACAATCATGAAATAATACAAATAACACCCATTTCAATCCTATATAATTGAAAATACTTTTCTAAATAAAAACTTATCAACAAAATCACATCATTTACAATTTAACACGACTTTCCAACACTTACAAAATGATGCTTCAAAATGATGTTTTCGTTTTGTTATACTATCTTAAACCTCAGTTTTATTAACATAATTATTCAAGAGAATTCACCTTGATTAAAAAGGAAACATTTATGTCTAATTTATATTTGAAAATGATAGGTAGGTTAGTAGTGGTTGAGTGTTTTTAAGATTTATTGAGTTGTTTCATTAACATAATTATTCAAGAGAATTCACCTTGATTAAAAAGGATGTGTTTATGTCTTGTAAATACTCGAAAAGGATAGGCAAATTAGTAGCGGTTGAGTGTTTCTAAAATTTTTTGAGTTGTTTCATTTCAATTCTTTAAACACTCGAGGTCTGAGTTGTTTCATTTAGATTCTTTAAACAATCGAGGTCTTATTAATTTTGGACTAAAGTTTACAATTACTATATCCAAAGTCACACCTTTTATCAGAAAAAGGTGTACCATTCCTCTAGTAATTTAAAATTATTATGCATAGATTTTAAAAAATATAACGAACATATTGGGTTGAACATTTAGGTAAAGAAATTTTTATAAAATAATTTTCATATATTTAATTTTTTTACATACTGAAATGTAGAAAAATACCATACATCCAAGCAAACAAAATACTAAAAGATAGAAATAATAATGAAACCACAAATATAAGAACAAGATATATGTAAATGAATTATGGTGCCATTTTATTAACTACAATATCCATTCTTTCAAGGAGGTTACAATAAGATCCCTCTGAGGTATTTGCTACCAATTTGATACAATTATTTACTGATAAAATATTTCAGATGTACTGCGCAGGATCTTTCTCACACCCATGAAATTATTTGGAGCAGGTTTTTCATTATTGTTGTAGTGATTGATGTGCAAAGGTTTAATGCTCCTCTTCCCTCATAGATATCTATCACCTACACACAAGGAAAGCAAAACAATAAGTAGAATATGTGGATCCCTTTGAGATAGATCTCGATGTAATGATAATGAAAGCAGTAAATAAATTGAAATATGATAGATGCATACATAAATTAAAGACAATCTATGATAAAACAATAAATTAAAATATTGCTAAAACTTATTATGAAAATAAATAAATAAAATAGATATATACATTAGATACCGTCTCTATGCGGGATGATTGTGCTTGCAGGTCATCTCTAATCGAGATGACAACTAACCTGTAAGTTATTTTTTGAGGCTGATGCGAGAGTGAATTTGGGTTTGATGGGGTTTGGTCAATAGATTGTTGCATTTGTGAGAATGGCTTACTAGGTTTGGATCAATCTTCAAAATAGGAAAATTTTATTGCACAGTAAATATGGATGCGGTCTTCAACCTTTAGAACAAACCAACAACATCCTTTCTACAATGTGAACAATGCAAAGGCTTGGAGGATCATGGTCAAATTTCAATAGCACTTCATTTCTTGAATATTTGAAAACTTTGTATATATTTTATTGAGGGGTGAGTGCTATTATATAGATTCCTCAAAAGAAGTCTAACAATAGCACCACCTTGTGCATGAAAAAGTAAAGAGGTAGTTTGCATTAAGAAAAGTGAATGCCTATATTTGAAATTCTATGTGATTGATTATGTCATGTTGTTGCTCTAATATGGTCTCATGCACACGCTAAATTACGGTGTAGGTTCAGCGCAGGGTTAACTAGTAGTTTTGACTACTAGTTATGTCGTGCTCTTTTTTTATTCTACTTTTTGTGTGACCATATTAGGGTGAGACAACCTTGACTGGGGGTTGTTTCTTGGTGAGAGGGCCTCTAGAGGCCATTCCTTGGAGAGACGACCATGATTATAAAAGGGTAATGTCCCTATTTGAGTGGAAAAACCACTATTTTAGCCCTAGGGCTGCCCAAGGTGGGTTATATGGCAATATAGGAGTCCATATATGTAGTCTCCCCAACATGACGTGTTTTAGGTATCTATAGATACCCCTTTTTGGGATGCGTTGTGTGAAAGCACACTGTAGATAAAAAATAAATGACCTAGAGTCAAATTGATGATTGCTGATGTTAATTAATATAATCAATGTTAGATGCCCCAATAATGTAAAGAGCATACACTCTTGAATCATTGCTTTCAACACTTTAAAGAACTTAATTCAAGTAAAATTTTTAGTCAGTGATAGACGGGCTTGAGTTATACTTGATCTTGGCATGCTTTTTAGCCATGGGTAGACACAGGGGTCTACAAGCCCTAGGCTTCAAAGAATACCAAGCATTTTTTTAGTTGAAACTTTTACTTTTACCCCAGTAAACAGGGAAGTGTATGATAGTATTTGGAAGTTATTCTTGAATGAATGCAATTTTCATGATTGAGTGTTTGATTATTGATTTGATTATGATTTTTTGTGATTATATGACTACCCCCTCAAGCGACAAGTCACTTGAACAATATGACTTGATTTGGGTTTTCTAGGATAATTGCAAAAGTTAGAGGGCTCATGACCTCATTATAACCTTGATTTTGACCCGATTCATTATTTATTTTTTTTTTTTTTGTGAGTGACCTTATGAAAATTCTCATCCTACCAAATTGCATGGATAACCAATCACTGCAATCACCAGGTGGCTAGAGTAAATCACTAGATATGAGGTTCACTCAAGTTTTTTGAATTGATGTGACCAAAGGGGTTAGGTGCCTTTGGATCCTTTTGGATTAAATTTGACCAAAGGAATTTGGGTACCTTTGGAGCCTTTTGAATTGATGTGACCAAAGGGGTTTGGTGCCTTTGGAGAATTTTTGAATTGATTTTGATGAAAGGAATTTGGGTACCTTTGTAGCTTGTTGAATGGATTTTGACCAAAGAAATTTGGGTACCATTGGAGCCTTTTGTTTTGATTTTGACCAAGGGGGTTAAGGGCCTTTGGAGCCTTTTGAATTGATTTGACCAAAGGTGTTAGGTGCTTTTGGAGCTTTTATGATGTATTATGCTTCTATTTTTGAGTGCGAGGTTCGAGGACCCACTCCATTGTAGCTTGCGGGTATTTTTGTATCATGATGTACCATATTTACCATATATATAATATGATTTGGGCTATCACGTTTGCATTTTTATTACTTGTGTGGATGCACTTGTGGATGCAATTGTGTATGATGCATGTATGCCTAGATATTTTAGTATGGATGCATAGATGTATGCATGTATATTATGTATGGATGATATGATAATGCAAAATTTAATTTTTATGTTTATATGCTAAAACATAATGAATGAATCTAAGATTTAAAACATCCTAAATGTAAGCACCACAAAACGTATAACAGTCATCAATAAAAATGTTAACCTTTTCACAAAATTCATACATTTGAAAGCCACCTTATGTAAGATGAGAAAAATGTAAATGATGGATGAGGGACCGGTAAGATGCTATAATGAAACAACATGGTTGTCATGAGACTCAAACACCCTAGTTGACCAGTCAAAATATGTATACTGACTACATATGACTTTTGAAAGATAAAGATCTTCTAGGAAGACCTAGATATTCAATATACCTATGTGTACATAGTGTATTCATTATGATGCATAAGACTACCCCATTGCCAGACCAACTTTTAGAGCCTATTGCTATAATGAAGATCACCTCATGGTCATCATTATCCTAATTTTGGACATAGTTGGACTAGACTACTAGGTAGTAAAAGCCACCAAAAACTAGCTCCTTGGCAAGCTAACATTGGTCTGTATAAAAGTTCATTAATGTGACAGACATATCACCACACGGAAGACTACTCCATTGCTAGGCAGGTTTCATTCAACCCATTACTATAATGGAGATTGCACCATAGATTTTGAACACTAAGAATTCAAACGATTCAAGCTTATTACCCTTTTATTTTATTTTAATTTATTTGATTAGGGATTCTTTCTCATTTTTTATGCAGAGCAAGGGGATTTATTTGGTTAGTGGTGAAAACCACTTTTATTGTTTTATTTATTTTGGAGGGATACTTACTCATTTGATGGATGAGCAAGGGATGTTATTACTTTGGGTAGGAGGAAGCTTGTCCTTTTTTCAATTCTCAACATCCTAAACCATGCGCATAATAGGATGAACAAGGGATACCTTTCACTTAAGGAGAAAGGACTACATTGTAGTGTTATTCATCCTTGTTCAAAATTAAATTTAAAAAGTGTGAATATGTGTTAGGATTTTGAGATATACAAGGTACAATCAAAGAAATACCCCACCTTCAAAATCAAGATAGCTTTCTACAAAATATGAGAAGAAAATTAGGAATGGTTGAATGATCAAAAAATCCTATTGAAAACCCTATAACAACTTACTGGATGAGGGGAAGAACACAAACACCTAGGATAGGGAATATGGGGGTTTTCTCTATGATATTTTACAAATGAAGAGATATGTGTAAAATAGTCAGTGGCCATCTAAACATCATTACTGATGGTCATTTGGTATCTACCCTATCTTACGAGGATCCCTCATAAGAAAAAACTCATAAGAGAAAGTGCAAAATGATGATGATGGAAAAGATAAAAAATATAGAGGTGTGGTACCAGATCTTAGCATGTAAGAAAAAAACTAGTCCTAATGCTAATGAAATGAAGAAACATGCCTAATGCAAGTAAGCAAATGCAGCGATATGAAATGCAATGAAAATGGTAATGCAATGTTTTTGTATTTTTAATGTTTTGTATTGTTTTTGTGGTTTTTTTTTATGTATAGTATTTCATGCATGAAATACCCACAAGTGGAAAATGTTGAGAGGTTCAGGTTCCTAAAAACTCTCAAGAGAAGCTAACCTATAAGTCCCTGACCCTATATTTTATGTGATGATGAATGATTCTAACCAGTTTACTGCAAACTTATCTTGCAAGTGGGGTGGGAAGTTAAAGTTCTATTGATTTTATTTAAGCACAAGATCTCCAACTTTAAAGTCCCTAAGGTGGAATTTCATATCATAATATTTTTAAGATGATCTTGATAAACTTGAAGGTGCTCGATAGTGTTAACACATCGTTCATCAGGAAGGTTCAATTGGTCAAGGTGATCTTGTTGCGCAATATCATCATTGATGAACACTTGCAGTGATATGCACAACAAATAAATTTTCAATTCCAATGGCATAATGGACTTAGCACCATATACTAATGAGAAAGGAGTTTCCCTAGTGGCATCCTAATGCAAGTTCTGTAAGCCCACAATGCAAGAGGTAGTTGAAGATGCTAATCTTTGTGATTATCTTTGATAATCTTTTTGAGAATGACAATGACTATTTTGTTTGATGCCTTTCCTTGATCATTAGCTTACGAATAATAGGGTATGGAAAATTTGTGCTGAATGTTATACTTAGTAGTTAAAGCTCACACATCCTTGTTCTTAAATAGGGGCCCATTATTTGAGATGATCTTGGATGAAATATCAAAATGACATGATATTATGAAGTAGGAACTTCGCAATGTAGGGTCTAGTCATAGTGGTAAGAGGGATTTTTTCCATCCATTTGGTGAAATACTCTATGGTCGTTAATATAAGCATGTGACATCCCAACAATGGGGATGATATTTTCCCAATTAAATCAAAGCCCCACTATGAAAAATGTCATACCGAATGAATTGGTTGTAAGGCCTAATAATGTATGTGTGAAATATTAGCATGATGCTAATATTTCACACACTTATTAACATAAGTGTAACAGTATTTATCCATGGTAGGCCATGTTGGTACAAAATCCACCTCTGGATGTATGTGTGCACCCAAGACCTTGCCAAAATTGAATGAATAGATGAAGGAAAGTATTGCATGATTCAATATCCAGAGAAGGCTGGTTCCTTTCTTGATTTATGCAAAAGTGGGGATAAGAACAAGGTTCTTAAAGAGAGGGAAATATAGTTGTTGCTAGAACTTTTGCAGGATATAGATTAGACAATATAGAAGAGGTAAACAAACTTAAGAATAGAGTATTCATAGAAACATCAAAACAGGGGCAACCAGTTCTTTATGTTGAACTTTAAATCATTTTTTAATGTATAGAGATTATCAATTCTAGTGTTTAATGAAATTAGAAAGAAAAAAATCAAAGACAAAATTAATGCAATACACATTCCATAAAACTTCAGATAGAAATATTAATCCATACATACATTAACAATGCTTTTGAGCCAGAAGCCAGAGTAATGAGCTTATCTTTATTGTTGTGTAAAACTTGTATACATCATATTGTAAATGCCTAAAAGCCGACCCTTTGTTAGGGTCGCTCATCCTATATATATATTTTCCATAATAGAGAAAATTAAAGTTGTTACAACAATATGCCCGTAGGCTTATTCTGGTAAATTAGCAATTAAGACAGTATGGGATCTTCAACAAAAAATTATTGAGATTTTCTTGTTAATACATATGCATCTTTATCTTCTTGGAGACATCATGGTCTAGTTGTCCTCCACTTTACCTCTGGCTCCTTGATCCGTGAAATCATGGTCGGTCACTAAATCACAATGTTTTTCCTTAAGGTGGCCTATGGGTGCTGAAATATCACGAGATCGTGACGTCTTCTACACTTAGCCTATGGGCACCAAAATATCATGAGATCGCTATGTTTTTCCCTAAGGTGGCCTGTGGGCACCGAAATATCATGAGATCATGATGTATTCAACACTTAGCCTGTGGGCACCAAAATATCATGAGATCATGATGTTTTTCCTTGAGGTGGGCTGTGGGCACCAAAATATTGTGAGATCACAATGTCTTCTATGCTTAGCCTATGGGTGCCCAAATGTTGCAATATTGTGATATTTTTCCTTGAGGTGGCCTATGGTCCCGAAATATTATGAGATCATGATGTCTTCTACACTTAGCCTGTGGGTGCCAAAATATCACGAGATCGTGATGTTTTTCTTGAGATGGCCTATGGACACCAAAATGTCACGAGATCATAACATCTTCTACACTTAGCCTGTGGGTGCCAAAATGTCATGAGATCATGAAATTTTTCCTTGAGGTGGCATGTGGGCACCAAAATATTGCGATGTCATGATGTCTTCTACACTTAGAAATTTTTTGAGAAGACAACTCTTCACTCCCCTTGATGTAGTCAATTTTGACCTACATTATTGGTGCATCATAGGGAAATTTTGCTAGCTAAATGTTAGAATCCAAAGCCTTTATCCATTGGGGAATGAAGTAAAAAGAACAAAATATATAAAGGGGAGTGATACCAAGAAAATTTTTGTTTCTTGCCTTATGCAGTCATTCGTTAGGGTGTCTTCTTCAGTTGATTTCTCTATTTTTGTTACCACTATACCACTTGTTGAAGATTTTTTTGGCTTATTTCTCTTGAAAAAATTCATTATAAGTGATACAAGCCTTTTTCCACGTCTCTTCATCTGGGTCAGAGGTCTCCATGAATGTTAGGTATAAATTCTCTAACTCTTCCACTTTGTCATAGGACATAACTTTTGACCTCATGAACAACTCATGAAGATAGGAGTTGATCTGAGTAAGATCCTGAGCCATTATAAATATTTGGTCTTCTTGGATTAGATCTTCCCAAATTTCTATTTCTAATTCATTTTCTATGAAGGCTTTCCAAGAAGATTTCAGTCCATCTTCCTCCAAGATATTTGAATTTTGATTCCAGAAGCTCGACATGCTGTAGTTATCTGCTAAGGTCACATGTTTTAAAATACCCTTAGCTTCTGCTTTGAGTTCCTGTATTATTTTAGTGCTTTTCATCACCAACTTGTGCTTTCTGAAGAAACTTATCGTAGTTATTTTGGCCTGGGACCATGCTTTGTTTTGGGTTCTATTTCTAACTTTTCCTTGTGTGCTTTTTGCTAGAAATTGAATATTTGTTGTTGTAGATAGCCTTGCTTTTAGGAAGGTGATGGATGCAGTGAAATCATCCTCTAATTGATCCAATGTTTCCTTAATTTTGGCTAGGTATAACAACATAGGCCTTGCTTTTAAGCCCATTTTTTGGATGTCATTAAACATTTCCTTCCTGATTGTGTTGGATTTTGCTTTGGATAGCCCGTTGGTCTTGCCAATGCCATATCAGATTTATTTTTGTAAGTCTTCTACTTGTTTATTCAACACCTGGATTTGTTTAGCAGTCTTCTTTGCTTCTTCCTTATATGGTACCACTTCATTGAACCTTTCCTCCCATTTATTTGCCTCATTATTCAAAGCCTTTTCAATCATTTTTTGCTCGCTTAAGGCTGCCTCCAAATGTTTCCTTACCTCTTTAGCTATAACGTATTTCTCCTTATAATACTTAGCATTTAAGTATATGGTACCCATGTGAGCTTGGGATTTTACCCATTCATATTTCATAGGTATCTGAGTGATATCTTCGATGATTATCTCAGATTGATAATACTCTAAGGTCATTTCCATTTCTAACTTTTGAACCAAGAGCATCATATTCATAGTAGAATGCTCCATATTGATGGGATATAGAGCTATTATTTCTCTAGTACAAGCTATATTCTTGGAACCTTAAGCACTACGAGAGTTCCACCAGTCTGAAGCATTCTGATTGGCTTTCTTAATTATTTTTAGCTTGGTAATGGTAGGGTGACTTTTAGCATGGACCAATCCTTCGGTAGGGGTTGCTTCATCTAGAGGGATTGATTCTTAAGTAGGAATAGAATTTTTAATTGATTCATTCAACTCTTGTGTGCTGGCATCATGTTGTTCATGGAGTTGTTTCACATTTTCTTTTACATTTCCTTCCATGTCCCCTATCTTAGTATGCAATTCCTCCTGTCTTATTTTCTTCTGTTCTCCTACTACTACCAACTCTGATTTTTTATTTTCATATATGAGAGGAACATTATCATCAGAATCTATGTTAGATGTAGCAAGGGGAATGAATTTAAGAACTACCTTTTTTGGGATTTTTGTTTGTTCAACAACAATTTATTTCCATTTACCTTGGAAAGGTTATACCTTTTAAGTGGTGGGCAGAGCCTTGATGCCATTGATACCTAGTAAGACCTTATTTGCAAGAGTCTCAGACCATGTAGCATGATGCTTTTCATACAATCTAGAGAATTTAATATCAACTTTTGTTCCCCATCTAGAGGTCAATTCAGTTTGTATTCTCATAATCCACTAGACTACAATTTTTGCTGATGTCCAGTCATCACCTTTATTCTGCATTCTTTTTATAACCTTTTTATATAATATGTGGCTCGAATTATCTTTGGGGTTCCAATCCATCACATGTTTGTAGAAGTCATGCCATGGGGCCAATGGCTGCATTTGCTCTACATGCCATTATAGCGCTTCATTTTATTCATTGTTCCTGCCTTGTTTGTTGATTTCTCTTTTTGATAAATGAAATTTTTTGAAAGGATTCTGGTTGAGAGAAGATTGTATTTATGTAAACCTTCCAAGGAGGTCATATTTCCATATTTGCAAAAATTCTATTAACTTTAGGTTTTTTAGAGCTCAAGTGATTCGCTCATGGTCCCTTTATTTTCTACGATGAGCCCTTCAAAATGGAAGGGCATAATACATGTACCGATTCTGCCAATCCCTGTGCCAAACTTATTATTGATGTATTTAGTTTGCCTCACATACTCTAAGGTGAACAATAATTTAGTGATGTAGTATGGGAGTAAGAATGGCTTCCCTGTGAAGCCATATAATTTGATGACTACTACTTGTGTTAAAATGAACCAATATCCTTCTTCCACATGGGGATGTTGTAGAGTATCCCATAATTTCTAAGGGAGTATCTGTACTTAAACATAAATAATTTACAAAGTGGGGCCTAGTAATTCCATGTTGAAACACTAGTATGATTCTACCTTTGAGAGCACAGTTGTCCATTCGTATACAGGTAAATGATTTTCTTTATCTTTTTGGATTATAGAAATGAACTCAATATTATTCAATTGAATAAAGAGGAAAATCCATATTACGTAAGAAGAAAATCTAAAAGCATATTGAGAACCTCTCTATATCTTGAATAAGCCTACATGTATTTGTTGAGACAGATATGCTAGCCAGTTGAAAAAAAATATCATTATCTTCTCATCTATACGGGCAATGTCGTAGAATTTAGAAATTGATATACATTGTGTCACCTCAATCTACCACCTATATACTTGTGCATCGGATTCTAACCCTACCACCATAGCTAGCACAACAAATAATTCCTTCTTTTTAAATTTTGAAAGAGGGATGAGTGCTTCTAGCAGGGTTCCTTCAGGATGGGGTTTCGACATGTGTGCATGTAGAAAAAACTTGATATTGAGAGTGGGGGGTATAATATTTGGCCTACATAATTGGATCAAATGCTATAGGTTTTATAGTGGGATTTCTACCTGAATTGAATATGGCCCTAATTGCATCAGTATCTAGGGTAAAAATGACATCACCCTTAGAATTCCTAACTATACTATGTTTTACATCATAAACATTGCCATAACTCTGACTAACTTAGGGCAGGGATGAACATGGGTGCATATATACCAAGAAAGAAGAGAGTGAAAAGGAAATGTACTTGGAGTCGATGGGGTGATGCCCTTCGCTACTCTAGCCTCCACATATTTTTGAATCTTCTCTGGATTTTTCCAGGTCATGATGGTATCAGTGATGTAGGAATATGGATCTGTGAAACCACTTTAGCTTCCCTTGACCTTACGATTTTCCTTAGTAGTTGAAGAAGACCCTACTATGGTTGCTTATCATGATTTCATTACGTGAAAAACCTTGGAAGTGACTCGAAGAAGCTCAGAGATCTTTGAAAGAATTTGGGGAACACCGTATGCAAGGGAATTTTTTTAGAGAATAGGGATGCAAATAACAAGGGTTTTTATGGCATAAGTGAATGTGTATGCATGCATTAAGGTGCCATGCAGTAATTACAGTTGGTGGTGCATGATTCGTGAATAATTTTGAATGTTCTTGGATGCTTTGTTTCATGTGCCACCTTCTAAAAACCAACCACCATGCATCACCGTCTCTCATAGGTCAATAACTCCACATCACCTCCCTATTGGACCAATAATTTCACATCACCTCTCCTTTAGGCAAATAAATTTGTATCATGGTACTTTAAATGGTGCACTTTTAAAATTTCAAAAAATTGGTTTTCCTGCTAAAAGGTATTCTTGTTTGACTTTGACCGCTTGACATCGAAATGTCACAATATTGTGACCATTTTATTTGAAGTGGCATTTGGTTCATGAAATATGGTGAGATCGTGACCATTTTATTTGAAGTGGACTTTGGATGCCAAAATATCACGAGATTGTGACCATTTTCTTTGAAGTGGCCTTTGGATGCCAAAATATCACAAGATTGTAACCATTTTATTTGAAGTGGCCTTTGGAAATTGAAATATCGTGAGATCGTGACTATTTTATTTGAAGTAGCCTTTAGATACCGAAATATCACAAGATAAAAGGTATCCTTGTTTTAATTTGATCCTTGGATGTTGAAATGTCACGAGATCATGACCATTTTTTTGAAGTGGCCTTTGGACATGGAAATATTGTGAGATCGCGATCATTTTCTTTGAAGTGGCCTTTGTACACTGAAATCTCATGAAATCATGACCATTTTCTTTGAAGTGGCCTCTAAAAAAGAAAATTCATATTTACATACAATACATGTGGATGGAGGAAAATCATGTTACTTATAGTACAACTTCAGATGAAAGTTGTTGACAGGGATAGGCTATACTTGACCCTGTTTATTTTTCAATTGGAAAGAATTTTATTATTTTTCTTCAATTATCTCAAAGGGTCCTTCCTAGAAAGCATCGAATTTTTGATCATTTTTAGGTTTTGCTTTCTTTTAGTTCCACCTTAGAACCAAGTCTTCTACCTTGAAATTCTTGAGAGTAGCCTTTTTGCCAAACCATTTATTCGTGTCTTCCATATATTTTTGATAATGGTTGTAGGCTTGTTCTTTCTATTCTTCTAACTGTAGGAGTTGTATCAACCTGTTATCCATCGGTTCTACTTATTCTGTGCCAGTTTTATTGAGCAAATTTAAAGTAGGTATTTCTGTGTGTATCAGGAGGATGACTTCCTTTACCATAGACTAATGAATAGGGAGAGGTGTTGATGGATTTTTTTATAGTGATCCTATCAGCCCATAAGGCTTGGTTTATCAAAGAGTGCCAAATTCTCTTATTGTCTTTTAGAGTCCGCTTTAAGATTCGAAGTAGGTTTTTATTCATCGATTCAACCAATTCATTTCCTTGTGGATAATAATTTGAAGATGTCTTCAAGTAGATCTCATATTTACTCATAAAATAAATCATTTTAGCACCTATGAAGGATGTACCATTGGATGTGACCAATGCATCTGGGATACCAAATCTTGTTATTAAAATTTTTATGAATTCTATCACAATTGCTTGATAAAATTTCTTAGTAGACACTGCTTTATCCCACATAGTGAAGTAATTAGTGCCAGTCAAAATATATTTGTGTCCAGCATATGATTTGGGTTCTATTAATCCTATGAAATCTAAACCCCATTGTTGAAAAGGTTCCTCAATTTGAATAGATCTCAAAGGCATTGAAGCATTTGTATTTCTCCCAACGTACCTTTGGCATTCTTCACAATTTTGGGTCACCTTGAAAGCATTCGAGAAAATAGTGGGCCAATAGCATCCAGTCCTGATTATTTTTAAAGTTGTAGTCCTCCTTGAGTAATGCCCCCCTGATGGACCTCCATGAAACTCTTCCAAAATATTTTTCTTCTGATCATTATTTATGCATCGAAGTAATACACCATCCAAGTTTTTTCTGTACAATCCTTCAGGTAGCAAGGTGTACTTCAAAGCTTGGATCCTATATCTCCTTTGAGAAGCATTTAATCCTTATGGGCACTTTCTAGTTTGAAAATATCTAATCAATTCATCAGCCCAATCAATTATTTCCAAGGGTTGATCATCTCTTGGGTTTATTTATTGCACTTGGTAGGCTACATATTCTAATGAAAATTTCTTGGTGAGTTCTTGAAATAATGCTCTACCCCTCACTAGCTTGGTTGGGTGGATCTTGACATCATACTCTTGTATCTTTGATACCCAACTATTATTTTCTCACCTATATTTCCTTGTATGATGAAGTTCTCGATATTAGGGTGAACTACATATATAATGGTCTTACTCTGTGAAAGAAAATGTCTAAACTTTTTTTAGTTATTTCATGATTGCATAAACTTGCTTCTTGATGAAATTATACTTTTCCTCATGTTCCTGCATGGTTTGACTTAGAAAGGCTATGGGCCTCTCTTAATTATCAATTCCTTTTTGAGTAAGTACTCCAGTGTAACTCTCTTGTTCACCTACAACATACAAGATGAAACCTTTGGAATAGTCTGGATTCACCAACACAGGTGCTTGGGCTATTTGTTCCTTTATATTTTTGAAAGCTTTCTTCCACAAGTCCATCCATTTGAATTCAAAATCCTTTTTTAACAATTTTGTCATGGGCTTGACATCTGTGCAACATCTACTATGATCTTGCATACAAACTTGATATGCTCAAAGAAGGATTATAAGCCTTTCTTATTCAGAGGTGAAGGAAGTTCCAAAAATGCTTTCACTCTATTAGGTTCTATAGCCAATATAGCTTTAGAAATAACATGACCAAGTAAAATCCCTTCTTCAATGGTAAACATAGACTTATTTGGGTTTAAAGAGATACCAAACTCCTTGCACTTCTAAAAAATTCTTCGAAGGTTCTCAACATGATCTTATTTATGATGAGATAATACAATCATATCATCTAAGTATATCACTATGATTTTATTGACAAGTTATCCAAAATCCACATCCATTTGCCTTTTAAAGGTTACTCCAACATTAGATAATCCAAAAGGCATCCTTTGATAAGCGAATTTTCCCCACTTGGTAGCGAATGCAATTTTGAATTGGTCTTTATATTTGACCCACACTTGATTGTACCCAAAAAACCCATGTAATAGTGAGAATATCTCTGCTCCTACTATAGTAAGCAGTGTCTAGTTGATTTGTGGGAGAGGATAATGATATTTTAATGAAGCTTTATTGAGGTTTCAAAATTTGACACATAATCTAATATCTCCATTCTTTTTCTTGACCAAAACTAGGTTTTCTACCCAAGTAGAGTGTTTGATAGGATAAAAAATATTAGCTTCGAGAAGCTTTAGTAGTTCTTACTTCAACAAAGCTTTGATTTTTAGGTTCATTGGTATTTGCTTTTTTCAGAAGGGTTTTACACCTTCTTCGAGTTTTATGGTATGCTAAATGGTCTCTTTAGAATAAACCTTGAGATCACCATAAGTCCAGACTATGATGTCGAGGAATTCTTTGCATAATCCTTGAATATGATCCAAATATTTCTTTGTAGTGTTCAGTCCCATTTTAATAGTTCTTTCCGATTCCATTTGGAACTCCTTGTATCTATGTTTATCAACCTTCATCTTGTGACTAGTTGACCTATCATTATTATCAAACATGCTTTCGAGAGTGATCAATACCTTTGGGATATGGTTATTCTTCAATTGGATCATACCTACATCTTCTTTGTCTTCCAACACTATGTCATTTGAAAATTTCATTTCATGGATGAGGAGGTGTACTATCTATTCATCATTCTCAAATACCTGCCAGAAGGTGTCCTTATCTAGCACAAAAGACCTGTAAATTAGTCTAACTATTTTAGACTTTTGAATGATATTACTGATGGGGCAGAATTTAGTGTTGACAATTTTGTCACATTGCACAATGGGGTAGAAAAATCAAAATTTTGTACAGTGTTTCTTTTTGTAAAGTATTTCTTTTGTTGTTTTTGAGAATATTTGTAAGTTGCAGCAATTTTGGCTTTCCCTGCCACCCCCTTGTACATAAAATGAAGATGAAAGAGCTTCACTGCCGAACAAGCTAAGGAAGATAGCTTCACCGAAAGAAAGAAGAAGAGTATGAAAAGAGCTTCGCACCCAAAGCATTCCCAGCAGCTACTTCGGGCGAGAATTTTGTGAAGCGGTGTTGCCGAAGAAAGAATACAAGGAAGGCATAAGAAAACTACTTCGGGCCCGAAGCACTTCAAATAGCTACTTCGGCCAAAAAACTTGCGAAGCGAAATTTGAAGAAGCGCAACATCGAGAAGTACTTCGCCAAAAAATCGTCGAAGCATCCACTTCGGGACTCTCCACCAGCGAACCATTTCTACTTCACCGAAAGTTGTTGCGAAGCATCTGCTTCGGCTAGCTTTCGTGTGAAGCACTTTCACCCGAAGTGGCGGAGGTCGTGAAGAATGAAACATTTTTGAAGGCAAGTATGTGCTTCGGCCGAAACCCTCTCGAACCACAGTTTTGAAGGAAGATCACGGTGAAGCAGTTTTGGCATGTCTCTCTAGCAAAGCGGTGAGGAATGAAGAGCCCCATCTTGAGAAGGAAATCCGCTTTGACACTCAACACCCCCGAAGCAGTTTTGCGAAGCTCCACCATGCGAAGGGTAAATCGAGGAGGATCTGCTTCGGCTCAAATCCATTGCGAAGCGAAGTTGCGAATGAAGATCCAATGAAGCACTTCAGGGGCACGCGCTCCAAGTCGAGTATTTTCCCGAGGTGATCAAGTGCCTCATAAATGCATTTTTACGTGCTCGGTAAGCTCGCTGCTCATTTTTAGCAATTGGAAATGAAGTATCAGTCCCTGAAGAAGAGCCCGACGAGCATGGCGGCCACTCGAGCACTGCACCCAGAAGCCAAGGATGCTCAGACGGCTCATTAATGCATGTTTCCATGGTTGACCCGGTCATAGTTGCTAGTTTTGGTAACATATTTGAGAGCTCAGTCACGAGAGCCACGAGGAGCCGACTTCTCAGGTTTCGAGGGTGTACTCCTCCATTTTGTGCATTAATGGCTCAGAGGGTCGGGTCCTCTATAAAAACCTAGGCATTGTAATGTAAAAAGGGGGGGGAAATTTCTGCTAGAAAGCTACTGTAACTTAGATTCCTACGATTAATACTAAAGAGCTTTGGACTCTATTTCTCTCTTTTATGCTGCCTTCTACGATTATTTCTTTTATCTTTTCTTCATTTGCATATTGTAATTCTGAACTCTGGATTTAGGTGTGTGATTGGAGTGGAACCCTGAGATTTTCCCGAAGGATACATAGGGGAGGAAAACGTTGTATTAGTTTTCTTTTATGCTGCCTGTGGATAGTGTTTCTGTCATATTCACTCCTTCTTCGTCATTGTAACTCTGAACTCTGAATTTCGACGAGAGGGAAGGGTAATCCTGGAACTCATCCAGAGGATACATAGGAGGATTAATATTGCGTTCATTTCATTTATTCTTGGTGTTCTTTGCTGCTGTTTCAAGCTATTGGCTAGCAATCATGCTTCTAGTTCTTTCCCACCATTAAACTACTAAAATTTCTTCCCTTACTCTTTTATTTCTTTCCTGCACCTTTACTCTGTTTATCTCTTTCCTGCACCCTTATCTTAAAACACCAAAGTAGTTTAGTATAGGAGCCGGCCTTTCTCCGAATATTGGCACGAGGGGCATCTCTTCCCTTCGGCCTTTCAATGTTGGTCTAGGTCTAGGGCGCATACACTTACCCAAATCCTTTCCTGGGCAGATTTGATGACCAACAGTTTCTGGCACGCTCGGTGGGACCCGATCAGTCTCACCTTGTGAGTGGTAGTGAGAATCGATGCTCTCATTACCGAAATACTCTTAGCATCTGGCGACTCTGTTTACCCAAGAATATTTAAGTCGTAAAGACCGATACCTAAGTCTGTGCCTTCATGCAAACAAGATGGAGAGTTAGGAATAGAGGAGAGGAAACTGAGTTCTTTGAGCTAGATATTGACGCCTTTGGGGAACGATCTAGGTTGGTCACCCCTAAGTCGCTATTACATGGAACATCCTCGCAAGAGGCCGCTGTTGATGAACAAGGCCTAACTTCTGATAGCACAGTGGCTAGCTTTCCTCCTAATCCTCCCAACTCACCGAAGCATCCTAGTGCCTCCATTCCTATTGGTCATCTTGTTAGCAATCAAGGAGGAGCTTCAAGAATTCCTATTTCTCAAAATCCAAGAGTAAATATGGCACAACAACAACAACAAAAACAACAACAAATGCAACAACAACCGCCGCCCAGATTATTCCCAGCATGGAATTCTTTGGGACCGCTAAATCTAGCGGGACAAGGGCAAGTGCCGCATTCTGCTATAAAGAAGATCCCAACGTTCGATGGAACTGGGAAGACTGCTCTGGAGCATATCCAGGACATAGTTTCTCTGGCGGCGATCCATGACATCATAGAAGAGCGAGTTATGGTAAAGCTTCTAGTTCTATCTCTTAGAGGAAAACTCCTCTACTGGTATAGATCTTTACCACCCGATACCATTACAGGATGGGACCAGTTAGCCGAACAGTTGATGCGAAGCTTCAATGAGTCCATCGATCCGACCTCTCTCTTGCATCAGTTCACAACGATCCAGAGACATCCACAAGAAGAGATCACCGACTTCAATGTTAGGTTCACTCGAACCTGGAAAAGAATACCAGTTGGACTTCGACCAACTGATGAAGCTATAGCATACTATTTCCTTCGGGATTTCAACCTTGATATCAGTGTCATGGTGAGGTATTCAAACATTAATACCTTCCTAGAGTTATATGAGTTAGCCCAAAAAGCAGAGATGGATCTAATAGCTATGGGTAAGCTTCCCCAAAGGATGTCGATGCCCATACTTCTTGATTTCCATCAATCCCAGTATGCGAGCATAACCGCTTCATAGATCTCTGCAACCCTCGCATACCCGATCTCATCTTGGAACTTGAATCCCATTGTATCCCAAATCACCACTCCACAAATCCATTTTCCCACTTTTTGACTTCGTAGCCCACGGTCACTTCAGCATTCCCTATACTGCTAGCACCACTTCAACACCCCGCCCTACCCCCAATACCAACAATGGCTCCATTACCACCTATTCCTAAAACCGATGACATGCAAGCCAAAATACTACAAGAAGTTCAGTCCCTGAACTCCATAGTGCAGACCCTGTCTAATGACATGACCATTATGAAGAAGAAGCAAGCGCAACAAGAGTTTCTATCAAGAATATCTTATCCTACACCTGTGCTTACTAAAGATCAAGCGGTCCAACAAGGAAGAGCTTCGGCAAGAAATGCTGCAATAGACGAAGCCCCGAGCACTTTCGATTATATACATTGGTGCTCCACGTGTAATGACCCTCATGAAGAGAATACCTGCATGCTGCACCAACATTATGTACAAATGCTGGCGAGCATTGGTCATGGCGGTCAAGTCAACGTCATCAGGAAATTGGATCAGAACCTGGTAATTGGTGAAGAAGAGCCAGTTGCAGTCCTTACCAGAGGAGGAAAGAGGTCGATAGAGGTGGATGCTACTCAAATGGCTCCCTTAAAGGTGCATGCCCATCATGAGAAGGGACAACAACCTCCTCTGGCTCCGAGCGAAGCTCCTCAGCCTACACCAGTCAAATAGAAGGCCCAATAGGCCCCTACAAATCCACCTCAGGTGGAAACCAAGGAACAAGCTAGAGAGAAGCTCAAGCTTCCCTCGCTGACCAAGCGACAAAGGGTCAAAGCTACGGAATAGTATCACACCAGGTATGAGCCGAGAAAGATAACCCGAGGTGCCCAACTCCCTGGCATACAACATTGTAGATGAGCTGAAGAGGATTCCAGCCAAAATCAGTCTGTACGATGCACTACAACTACCCGAACAAGTGGACCTATTGCAAGAATCATTGAAGATAACCAAAGCAAGAAAGGCAGCACCACTTGCCCTAGTGCAGACCCTATCCACATCCATTATGGGGAAGAATAGGCCACCGCCATTCTACATGTCTCTATAGATGGAAGGGTATGTTGTACATAACTATATGATTGACTCTGGGCCACGACAACAGTCATGCCCAAAGCAGTGTGCGAAGAGATAGGGATGGAATATATGTGAAGCAGTCATGGCGTACTCCAGTTGGATGGAACCCCCATGAAGACTATAGGAGTGATCAAAGATATTCCTATTCGACTACACAAGATGCCTCAAATCATAGTTATACAAGAGGTGGCGGTCGTTGACCTCGAGCCATATTTTAGTATGTGCTTATCGAGAGAGTTCACGGTGAAGCTAGGAGGATATCTATCTATGGATTACTCGCACTTGGAGATTCCATTCAAAGGAAAGAAGGTAAATATTTACAATGAAAAGCCTTCTACCTTCCTCGTAGAGAAGATGTCCGAAGGAGAGAGCAGCGATCCTGTGCATGTGATAGTGGAAGGGATAGAGCAAGTGGACCTGGTCGAGGAATCCCTCGCACAATTAAGTTGTGAAGATGAGTTTTCATTGGGAGACTTTAATGCCATGATAGAAACCAATATGGGATGTTATGCCATTGCCAAGCCTGAGAAACACACCCAATCGAAGAATAAAACAAGTTCCCAAGAAGGACTATGGAAATTGTTCTTCGATGGCGCCCGATGCAAAAATGGCATCGGGGCAGGAATTCTTTTGATATCACCATCAGGGGAGCAAAAGGAATATTGCTACCGGTTGGTATGGAGTTGCACCAACAATGCAACAGAATATGAAGCATTATGCCTAGGACTCAAAAAAGCAGAAAAGTTAGGCATAAAGCATCTCCAAATCTTTGGAGATTCTAAATTGGTATGCAATCAAGTCACAAACAAGTGCACTTCAAAGAAGCACTATCTCAAGTCATACCGAAATAGGGTATGGGACTTGTTCAACCAGTTCGAATCTCTCAATATGCAGTCTATTCCAAGAGAAAAGAACCGACATGTCGATGTTCTAGCATCCATCGCAGCCAAGTATTCTCCAGTAGAAGACATGGTGCATAAGCCTAAAGTTGTGAGGATGATTTATAGGCCCTCTGTCCCAGACAAAGATCTACATTGGCAAGTTTTTGACAACGATGAGTAGATTGTGAATTTTATGATTCAAGAAGCAGCCACAATTGAAAAGAGAAGCCCTGATGATGAGGAATATGAAGGGCTAGTTCAATTGAAGAATAACCACGTTCCCAAGGGATTAATTACTCTTGAAAGCCTCTTTGATCAAAATGATCGAGCAGTTTCTCATAGGATCAAAGTTAATGCAAAGCAGTATCAGGATTTGGAGCTTGAGCCTAGAAAAGCAATAAAATTTGGAACAGATTGCACTTCGGAAGAGCTAGAGCAGATCCGATCTCTATGCAGAAAGTATCCCGACATAGTGGCTTGGTCTTATCAAGACCTAAAGGGATACGATCGACAACTGATCCAACATACAATTGAGTTGCAGGAGGGGATAAAACCTTTTCAATAGAAGCAAAGGCCTGTCAATCCGAAGATCGAGGTCTTGATGAAGGCCAAACTCCTAAAGATGCTCGAGGCAAAGATAATTTATCCCATAAAGCATTCCTCTTGGGTAGCGAATCTAGTCCCAGTGAGAAATAAGAATGGAGATATAAGGTTATGCGTGGACTTTCGCAACCTAAACCAAGCTTCTCTTAAAGATCACTACCCTCTCCCGCAGATAGATCAGATCTTGCATTCAGTAGCCGGGGCTCAGCGCTTCTCCCTACTAGATGGTTTCTCTGGATATAATCAGATCTGGGTTAGGGATGAAGACCAGCATAAAACCGCATTCACCACCAAGTGGGGAACATTTTCTTACCAGCGAATGCCATTCGGCCTTTCGAATGCGGGGGCCACTTTTCAAAGGGCCATGGATCTAGCTTTTGGTGAGCTCTTGAATAAGGTTATCGTTATCTATTTAGATGACATGACCATCTTCTCCCGAAGAAGGGAGGATCACCCTTTTCATCTACAACAGATTTTCAAAAAATGTCAAGAGTTTGGCATTTCAATCAATCAAAAAAATCCATATTCACAGTCAGTGAAGGGAAGTTATTGGGACATGCGATATCATAGAAGGGTCTCGCTATAGATCCTGACAGAGATGGGGCTCTGATGAAACTCCCACTCCCAGTGGACAAGAAAGGACTTCAATATTTCTTTGGCCAGATCAACTTTGTGAGGAAGTTTGTCCCAGATTTCACCCAGGTCATCAAGCCGATGTCCGAACTTTTGAAGAAAGGCACAGAATTCATCTGGACGAAGGAGAGAAAAGAAGCATTCAAAGAGATCAAGGCCTGAATTGCTCAAGCACCGGTCCTGACCAACCCTGACTACAATCGGGACTTCATCCTATATGCTATAGGAGAACCTGAGAGCTATGTTGTGGTCCTAACACAAAAGGGGGAAGATGGCGAAGAGCGCCCCATCGTGTTTCTAAGCCAAGTGATAAACCCTCATGAAGAAAAATATAATTTCATAGAAAGGTAGGTGCATGCAGTAATGAAGTCTCTTAGGAAATTCAAGCAATTCATTTCCCAAAGTCGGGTTACGGTCTTTGTCATTCACCCCGATGTGCACAATTTCATCATCCAAGGAGAATTGGGAAGCAAAAGAGTCGATTGGGTCAGCAAGATACAGGAGTTCGACATTGAGATCAGACCCACAAAACTGGTTCATGGTCACACATTATGTCAAGAATTGGCGAAGAGCGTAGCGGCCAAAGTTACAGATTTCCAGTGGGATGACTCAGCAACGTAAGGATGCTTCACAAACCAGGAAGAGGATGAGAAAGACTGGGTCAGTGAAATAGTCGAATACTTCAACATCGATAGATGTCCTTCACATCTAAATGCTTCACAGTGAAGGCATTTCAGGATGCGGTCCTCCCGATATACTTTGCGCCTCGAAGGCCTATTTTTCAGAAACATTGATGGCATCCTTCTTAGGTGCATAAAATATGATGATAAAAGGAGAGTCCTGGGAGAATTCCATTCAGGATTATCTAGAGGTCACTTCGTGGGAAGAACTATGACATTAAAGATCATCAAAGCGGGTTATTATTGGCCCACACTCTTTCCTCGATGCCTTCGCAGTTTGTCGCAAATGCGAGCAGTGTCAAAAGTTCATCGACCAAAGCAAAAATGCTTCAATGCCTCTCCAACCGATACAAGTAGAAATGCCCTTTCAACAATGGGGGTTGGATTTCATAGGGGTCATATCACCGAACTCCTCTGTTGGGCATAAGTTCATCCTAACCGTGACCGACTACTTCACCAGATGGGCTGAAGTAATTCCCACGAAACATGCTGATCAAGAGACTGTCATCACTTTCCTAGAGGGATTGATCACCCGGTTCGGCATTCCAGAAGCAATCATCATGGACAATGGTCCTGGATTTGCAGGTGCACAAAAATCAATGGATTCCTTTACAAATATGGGATATATCATAAAGTCTCCTCCAACTACTATCCATAGGGCAACGGATTGGCAGAATCCACCAACAAGACCTTGTTAAGGGTGCTAAGAAAGCTCATAGAGATGAACAAAAGGACTTGGCATCTCCTTCTAGATCGTGCCTTGTGGGCCGATCAAATTTCTGTCAAGAAGTCAATCAAGACTTCACCTTATGCCCTGGTCTATGGAAAGGAGGGAGGCCATCTTACCTACCCACGTAGAGATCCCTGCATTGCAGCTGTTAGAAGAAAATGGAGTCAATCCTATGGAAAATAGACTGGATCAGCTGTTATAGCTAGAGGAAGATCATGAGAAAGCCTACCAGAGCTTCGCTAAGCATGCTCAGGTCACCCGAGATTGGTTCAAGAAAAAATCATCCGATCACACATTCAAAGTGGGAGATCTGGTATGGAAGTGGGACTCCTGGAAGGCCAAGCCTGGGAATCACGACAAGCTGGATGTTTTCTGGGATGGACCGTTCGAAGTTGTGAAGGTGAACTCGGCCAACTCTTTCATCCTCAAGGATGCAGATGGCCAGATATTACCAATTTTTGTCAATGGTCTTCATCTGAAGACTTTTCATCGCTGAGGCAAAACAAAAACAAAAAATAAAATAAAAATATGTATGTACTTTTGTATATAATTTTTCATTTGTGTATATACACCCTGAATCTCCTTCGGGGACTTTTGATGTGAAGTAACCAACGCAGGGTGGTTCGTAGCGAAGCACTTTACCCTCAAAAGGCCAAACAAAATTTGAAACCAAGGCATGAAAAATGCTTCGCAAAAGGAAGCATAGGCGAAGCAGTTTCCGAAGCGGATCTAGCAAGTCATTTTTCAAAGAAGAACGAGCTTCGGTAGGCGGCCTTCGTGAAACAAAGCGGCAGCGCGACGAGGGAAAATTACTTCGGGCCTGAAGCGCAGAAAATAGTCTTCCACCAAAGGTTCACCGTGAAGCATTTCCAGCATCGATTCCTACTTTGCCAATCCAACGACGAGCGAGGTGGGAGCATTTAAAATGTGTCTCAGAGAACGTGCCGATAGCAGCCTTGAAAGGAGTTCGAAGCGGATGAATTTAATGCAAAGGTGGTGGAGTACATCCCAAGATGGTTCGGTTAGGAGAAAATCTCGTGCCTAAGTATGAGGTGGCAGCAGGGCACGTTCCCGATGCAAAGCATAATCATCAAAGTGCATGGACCCATGTACTATGCCGTCGAAAAACCAATCAAGAGGCAAAGCGATCTCCTAGGTCAGACTTGCAAATTTAATTATGGCAGGAGCCATAAATAGGGGTAGTTGCCTTCTAAGGCTATAAAACGTAGACCCCAACAGTGAAACGGTTATTTGTTCGCTAATTCATGCAAGATTGAGAACCCGCTGCTAGTATTCAACTCTTTCGCCGTTCGCTTTGAGATCCTTTGCGTCGAAGTCCTCTGTGTTGTAAGCTTCACTGCCATAAACATCGACCATGGGGAAGAAAAACTCCACACAAAAAGGGAAGGAACCAGAAGTAACAGGCCCTAAAAAAGCAAATAAGGGCATGGAGGAGAAAAAGCAGAGGCCGAAGAAGGTCAACTTGAACCTTCACCCAGAAAAGCAAGTCATGGAGGAGAGGGAAGACTCTGAAGATGAACAACCCAAAGAACCACCAATTGATGGGTGGGAGAAAATCAGGGACACCGAGCTTTCAAAGAGCGTGGCCGAACTCAGATATACCATTGAGTTCATGAGGAGTAGGCTCTCAGCAGAAAAAAAAAGAGTCACCATGTATTACTCTCAGATATACTGGTATCTGACCCCGCCCGCGCATCATTGTCCTGAGCTGATCAATGCCATCACGCAAAATTACCAGCCCACCTCCAGACAAGTACTAGACGCCGCTGGCCATAAATTATTTTCTATCTTGAAAGAGGATGTGCAAGCAGCCTTCACGCCACAGCAGGGGCCACCTAAGGGGTATACGGTTTGCAACGTCATTCTGAGCGAACAGATGGAGAGGTTCACCTCCAACAACTACATGTTGAAATTTATGCGCGAGAACCTCAAAAGCGGGCTCCCTTCAGGCAAGCTGCCCCAAATGCCCCTACCCTTGGTAGCCTTCAAGAACACTGATATTTTCTCCATCATTGCATGGGTGGCGGGCCTGTCAACCGATGCTTCGGTGCACCCCTGGCAGGTGTCTTTGGTCGAGTGTATTTCTAGAGGGGAGTTTTATGCCCCCGATGCTTTGAGGTCGAACACCAACCCAGTCTTCTTTGACTGGGCAGAATGGGTGGCCCGAACCTTGCACACGTGGCTTACCAGCATGAAGAACTCTGGAATGGGCCAGTACTTCGGGCCCTGCTCTTTCCTTGTTTGGCTATTTTTCTACCATGTACATAAAATTTTTCCCCATATCACCATTTCATCAAGCGACAAGGATGGAAATCCTCTGCCTGTGTACCAGTGGACTCCCCTCCTATTGAGGAAAGAGTCTTATTATTCTTTTAATCAACAATTTTTGGGACCCGCTATGCATTTGTTGATAGGGTCATGCCCTCGGGTACCCCTCAGTTTAAGAGACAGAGTGGTGTAGGAGAAGAAGGGAGATGTGTTTCAACTGACACAGGGCTTCGTGATTCGCCTATTCGGCTTCATAGGGAAACCCTTCGTACTGTCTGTCTTCCCCTCCGAGTACCAGTTCGCATTGGAGGTCACTTAGCAGAGTGACGCAACAAATGCCGTCTATGACCACTGTCAAAAATGGGTACACACTTGTGACTTCCCCTTCAAGATGGGGGTAATTGAAGTATTTGCCTTGAAGCAGAACGTATTCCTGGAGGAAAAGCTTGCCAATTTTGGCCTACTCCAGATTCCTCAAAGATGGCTCTATGATCCCTTGGGAGTGATGAGGGATCACCTAAAATTCAAGAATTTTCATGTCTGCCCCCACCCCGAAATTGTGGAGCAAAGAAATAATCCCAATGGGAAGGATCTGGAGTGGCATTTAGAAAGGATGAGGACATTGCCTCCCTGGCATGAATTTTACCCTATGGAGGTCGAGTTTGACCCTGACCAGCATCCCTTCCCGACTCCAGACTCCACATTTTGGAGAAAGGCGAAAGATGATTTGAAGGAGGAATTGAAGAATTGGGGCGAGGAACAACTAAGGGAGTGGTGGATAATGAGAGTCCATCGCCAAAATATGAATTCCTATGGACTCTTGGCAATGGATAAGGACTTCGCAATTGTTTACGAAGCCAATGCTGGGACTTGGAAGCCCATATCCTTCACCGACTTTGTTCCTCCAGCTACCCCAAGATCGGGCGAAAGCCCAAGAAGAGCTGACGATGCCTCGGAGCAGGAAGAGGAGGAAGAAGCCAAAGCTACACCAGAGGCACTACCACAGGGACCATCGAAAGGCCATGACACAAGTGTCGAGGGGTCGACACAACAAGCAGAGAAGAAAAGGAAGAGGCAAGAGCAAGTTCAAGTGCCTCCGAGCCACCCGAAGCGACCCCGCACGAAGCTTCCAAGTGCTCCTGCCGGACAACCTGCATCAGGCCCAGTCGAAGCAAATGTTGAGGGTGCGACACCACAAAGTACCGAGGTAGCCCCAGATATAGACATCATTGATGTGGAGGAACTCCTCCAACAAGAGGGAGGCCCCAAAGTAGAAGTCATGGAAGTCGAGAGTGCCAAAGTCCAAAAGGAGCAGGAGCCGATTACACAAGAAGTCACCACGGCCGCTCTTCCTAGGAGGGCACGTAGGTACGCACTCTCCACCCTTTGCCTTGGTCTCTCACACGTCCATTGTGGTCCCGGCCGAAGGTTCTCATCAGTCTCTCCCTCCCATGCAAAGTCAATCACCTCCTCGTGTGTTACCCGTTGCTATTCCAACTCTGCCTCGTGATCCCGCTAGCCCCACTCCACTCGAGTCGTCTAGCCGGGACAAGTCTGTTGATACTACTTCGCCTACCCATGCCACCGTTCCTTTGGTCCTTAGTCAGGGCAAAGATAGTACTCCAATGCCGAACCCCGTATCCCATTCCCTCGTCATACACGGCGTTGTCCCACTTGCCGAAGCTCCCATCACACCCGTCGTCGAACCTTCTGGTGAGGCATCCCCCATTAATTCTTTATATTTGTTTACCCCTTCGGCTGGAGATCCAACCTTATTTGAATTAGAATTGTCCATGATAAAGGAATGCCCTCTAGCTAAAAAGCTACTCCAAGCCCGACAAAACACAAAAAAAATGCTGAAGGAGGCGAGGAAGAAGAGAGGGCGCTCTCTGGCCCAGGTTGAAAAATGCGCTGTCTTCGATTTGAAGGTCGGGAAGTTGCATAAGGTGAAAAATATCCCCAAGGTCCAGAAGCCCCTGGATGAAATGACTCCAGCGGACTACGATTACCAAGATAAATCCAAGGACCTAGAGCATTTAAATGTAGATAATGAATCTGCATCCATGCATGTCAGGATCGAAACTTTTTGAGCACATGCAAACATCGCCAATCAACGCAGGTTTGAAGTAGAGAGCGCCAACATCAAGTTGGAAGAAGAGCTAGCAAGGACCCATTCCAAGTTAGTGGACGCTGAGGAGCAGTGTAAGCTGATGAAAAAAGAAGCACACGCCCTAAAATAGCAAATACTACAACTACAATGTACAACTAAATACCAAGCACAGAGACAGGTCGAAGATGATCTAAAGGCCAAGGAATTTGAAAGAAAAATCTTGTAGATGCAGCAGTAGTTGTACGAAAAAGCAAACCTGGAGCTATTTGATAGGGGCCGAATCAAAGAAATTCGCTCACACTTGCTCAAGAATTTTAGGTCTCGGGCCTCCAATGCCCTATCAATTTTAACTTACATCACCGAAGCACAGCGTGCCGCTACCGAAGAAGGGCCAATCATAGATGAGGTCACCCAGAAAGCTAGAGGTCGACTCAAATTAGCCTTTGATGTCCAAAGCACTAAATATCAGGACTTGCAGGTCGCTGTGATGAGTCGGACGGCTAGGGATTGGTCTACAGCCCAAGCCATAGTTCGCGCCTTCTTCTCCAAGGTGAGGAAAGCACATAAGGTGAAGGACCTCCTGGATGTGTTTGAGAATGAGCAGCGCACATCGCTAGGCTATTTCCAAGATCTCTCTTCCTTAGGTTTCTTGAGCTTCACGGATGATGATGGGAACCTTCTGACCAAGGAAGAGCTTAAGCCGGCATGGCTTCATTTTGAAAGTGACATCTTGGAGGTAGACGAGTGGGTGGAGCCGATAACAGAAAGGCAGGTCACAGATTTCATTCTGAGACACTGCAAGATTGCAGCCTGCCTGAACGATCTGTACACCAGAGCCAAACATGCTGATATCGGGAAGATTGATCGGTTCCATGTTTTGGTTAAGGCATTGCAAGATCAAGAGCCTTTCTCAAAGGGTTCCTGGGCTCATGTCCACCGAACCATGAAGTGCATCCACGATCGCCTTGCCCCATCACCACAGCAGGAAGTCGTGCCAGAGGAAGAAGGAAGAAGAAGAAGAAGAAGAAGAAGAAGAACAAGCTATGGAAGCGCCCCCAAAGATAGAAAAAGGAGAAGGGTCTGGAGGTAACTCTGGCCCAACGGATCAAGGCTGAGGGTTCTCCCACCGAGACGAGCTCGTTGCCCCATGAGCCACCAAGAATGTTGACAATTTTGTCACATTGCACAATGGGGTAGAAAAAATCAAAATTTTGTACAGTGTTTCTTTTTGTAAAGTATTTCTTTTGTTGTTTTTGAGAATATTTGTAAGTTGCAGCAATTTTGGCTTTCCCTGCCACCCCCTTGTACATAAAATGAAGATGAAAGAGCTTCACTACTGAACAAGCTAAGGAAGATAGCTTCATCGAAAGAAAGAAGAAGAGTATGAAAAGAGCTTCACACCCGAAGCATTCCCAGCAGCTACTTCAGGCGAGAATTTTGCGAAGCGATGTTGCCGAAGAAAGAATACAAGGAAGGCATAAGAAAACTACTTCGGGCCCGAAGCACTTCAAACAGCTACTTCGGCCAAAAAACTTGCGAAGCGGAATTTGAAGAAGCGCAACACCGAGAAGTACTTCGCCAAAAAATCATCGAAGCATCCACTTCGGGACTCTCCACCAGCGAACCATTTCTACTTCATCGAAAGTTGTTGCAAAGCATCTGCTTCGGCTAGCTTTCGTGCGAAGTACTTTCACCCGAAGTGGCAGAGGTCGTGAAGAACGAAACATTTTTGAAGGCAAGTATGTGCTTCAGCCGAAACCCTCCCAAACCATAGTTTTAGAAGGAAGATCACGGCGAAGCATTTTTGCGCATCTCTCTAGACAAAGCGGCGAGGAATGAAGAGCCCCATCTTGCGAAGGAAATCTGCTTCGGCACTCACCACCCCCGAAGCAGTTTTGCGAAGCTCCACCATGCGAAGGGCAAACCGAGAAGGAGGATCTGCTTCGGCTCAAATCCATTGCGAAGCGAAGTTGCGAATGAAGATCTAGCGAAGCGCTTCAAGGGCACGTGCTCCAAGCTGGGTATTTTCCCGAGGTGATCAAGTGCCTCATAAATGCATTTTTACATGCCCGATAAGCTCGCTGCTCATTTTTAGCAATTGGAAATGAAGTATCAGTCCCTGAAGAAGAGCCCGATGAGCATGGCGGCCACTCGAGCACTGCACCCAAAAGCCAAGGACGCTCATACGACTCATTAATGCATGTTTCCACGGTTGACCCGGTCATAGTTGCCAGTTTTGGTAACAGATTTGAGAGCTCAGTCACGAGAGCCACGAGGAGCCGACTTCTCAGGTTTTGAGGGTGTACTCCTCCATTTTGTGCATTAATGGCTCAGAGGGTCGGGTCCTCTATAAAAACCTAGGCATTGTAATGTAAAAGGGGGGGAACTTTCTGCTAGAAAGCTACTGTAACTTAGATTCCTACGATTAATACTAAAGAGCTTTGGACTCTATTTCTCTCTTTTATGCTGCCTTCTATGATTATTTCTTTTATCTTTTCTTCATTTGCATACTGTAATTCTGAACTCTAGATTTAGGTGTGTGATTGGAGTGGAACCCTGAGATTTTCCCGAAGGATACATAGGGGAGGAAAACGTTGTATTAGTTTTCTTTTATGCTTCCTGTGGATAGTGTTTCTGTCATATTCACTCCTTCACCGTCGTAACTCTGAACTCTGAATTTTGATGAGAGGGAAGGGTAATCCTGGAACTCATCCAGAGGATACATAGGAGGATTAATATTGCATTCATTTCATTTATTCTTTGTGTTCTTTGCTACTGTTTCAAGCTATTGGCTAGCAATCATGCTTCTGGTTCTTTCCCACCATTAAACTACTAAAATTTCTTCCCTTACTCTTTTATTTCTTTCCTGCACCTTTACTCTGTTTATCTCTTTCCTGCACCCTTATCTTAAAACACCAAAGTAGTTTAGTATAGGATCCGGCCTTTCTTCGGAGATTGGCACGAGGGGCATCTCTTCCCTTCGGCCTTTCAATGTTGGTCCAGGTCTAGGGTGCATACACTTACCCAAATCCTTTCCTAGGCAGATTTGATGACCAAAAATTAGCTTCTACTGATGCCAACATGTTAGCGTGAGTATTCCTATCTCTAGGGATTGCTTTAATGTTAAGAGCTTCAAAGAATTTGAGCAAATATCAAACCTTATTTTTGTAAGCCTTGAGGTAGTGTTTCTTACTCACACATTTTTTTTTGATAATTTAAAATTTTCATTCAAAACGAGTTTTGAGAGGCTTCCAAAACCTCATTACATCAATAGCAAAAGTTCTTAATAATAAGAAGACAAAGCAAGAAGTAAAAAAGGTGGAGCACATTCCCACAATAAGGAAGACAAAAAGAAACAAAAAAAAAGAGGATGGGCAAAGCATGAGGATGCCCTAAGACAAAAAAAGGAACATACACAAAAAATCATTAAGCCTCCTCTTCAGCTTCAAAATCTTCATCCTTAGGCTCTTATTTTATCTCATCCTCACCTTCATCCTTAGCATTATCAGAATCTATAGAGTTCTTCTCATCATCCTTGACTTCATCCATGGCATTGTCCTTGCCATCATCCTCGGAGAAATTTTTTAAAAAATAGAAGATTTAGGATGTTATGGAGGTCCATAATGTGAGAAATATAGTTGGAAATCAAGTTAATGATGTACTGCTTTAGGCATTGGTCAAGTACATCCTTATCCTCCTTATTCGATTTAATTACCAAGTTTTTCTTTTGCTGTGCAAGATTTTGAAGACGTGATGAGGATCTTACAACTTTCTCTAATTTCTCAGGGACCTCAAATTTGATTTTCTTGACTGCAAGATTTCTCAAACTTTTGACTGCCTCCACAACCACTCTTTTCTTGGTCATTAGGTACATCCTTATCCTCATCATCCAAGTCGATTACTCACATTTTTTAGTAACTTGATTTAATATAAATTTTGAGTCTCCATAAATTTGGAGTTGTCTTATTCCCAACTTTTTAACTTTCTTAAGACCTAGGAAGAGCACCTCATACTGTGCTACATTTTTGGTGCAAATACAAGTTAATCTATAGGAGTAAACCTTCTCTTCACCCATTGTATATATTAAGACTATACCTTCTCCAGTTCCATTATTGCATCTGGAACCATCGAAGAAAATTTTCCACAATTGGTTGATAGGAGGGCCTACCTCGTAGAGAGGAGTGAGAGTACTATTCTTAGGTTTAATTATTGAATAGCTCCCAAAATATATTTCAATCATGGCATTGAAATCTTGGAGATAGAACCTCCCTTATTCTTATAGACTATTTAGAGCTTTCTCCATTAGGTTTAGATATTCCAATTCCTCAGTCATGATGTTCACTGTAGCGGCTTGCTTTCCTTCCTCTTGAAGTTTTTGATATGGGAAGTAGATGGCTTCTTATTGAATACTTTTACTCTTCTACCCTTGAATGGGATCTCCAAGTACGTTTAATCCAAAGGTAAATATCCTCCTATATTGGAAGTGAACTCTCTGAAGAGACACCAAAATAAGGTTCCAAGTCCACTATAATGACTTCTTGTATGACTGTGAGTTGGGGTATTCTATGTATGACTATGGGGATATATTTTACCACCCCTAAAATTTTTACTGAGGTCCCATATAATTGTAAAAAACCAGGACTACTCCTAGTGTATTCCATTCCCATGATGTCGCACACAGCCTTGGGTATGACCATGGTTGTAGCCCCTTAGTCTATCATACAATTATGTACCACCCATACTTCCATTTTAAGAGATAAATAAAAGGGGGGGTCTATTTTTTCATGTAGTAGACATCAAACTAGCTTTGCAGAACTCAAATTGGTTGAAGCCTTACTCTTGTTCTTTATAGATCTCAGATATTCCTGTAACAAGTTGATTTCCCCTAGAAATTACAATGTGTTATACATAGTTGCTTTCGAAGGAGTCTTTTTTATCTCCTCGACTATGTTGAAAGAAAGAGGATAAAGGCTTTTCTCCGTTTAGTTTATAGAAGTGTCATACTTATTCATATACCCTTGAGTGGCATCTATTATTTTATGCTTAGTCAGTGAGGGGTATCACAACTTATCTCTTGCTTGTTCCTGTGTCTTGACTTCTTTCTGTAGGGGAGCTTCTTTGTGCAGCTCTACTTCCTACTGGCTTGGGTTTTGTGGTGCTCTCTCATGGGGAAATCTCCTCTCAACCTGATTCTTCATAGGTGAAGGTACTTTTAGGGGATTAAGTTCCTGGGGATTTACCTGTAAAGGATTCTTGCTTGATCAAGTTAGAACAACTACTTGCTCCACATAAGGCATCATGAGATTGTGATTTTATTTCTTGATCATGTTTATCTATCCCTTGAGAATATTCTTAGCCTTCTCAATAGCTATTTTCTAGACATAATATTTATGGATCATACACGAATTTTCACCATGTGGATCATTACATGTGGAACACCAGAAGTTTGATTCTGTTGAAGTTTTAGTAGGTTTGCTATCTTCATTGGTGTAAACCACATTTGATTTGTCATGATTCCTACCACTAGTGGAAGATTGATCTCTTGTTATTTGTGGAAATATCCTTGGTTGGAAATTTCTCTCTGACTCTCTTATTTTCATCAATGTCATCTTATTTATCAAATTCTTCATGGTTGATTGTAGATCTAACAAAGTTGCAAGCTAAGGATCAGGAGAAGGGGAAACTGATGACATAGGGAGTGCAGGGACATTGGGCAACATTGTAGAAGCAAAAGAGGTTTGCATTACTAGAATTGTGGGCTATTATTTCCACTTATTAAGATCCCTGTTTGATGCTTATGGAAGGTTTGAAAAGATAGACATGATCATATATAGAGGAAATATTCCAATAGCAATTAAATCCCTTTTTTCTTTCCGAGCTTCTTGGAAAATATTTGGGAAAGTAAACACTTGAGATTGCCTCATAGCCATGCTTATAATTGAGTTAAAAGCCCTCAGATAATTATACATTGATTTCTCATTTGTCTATCTCAATCCATTGGGTACCTTCTGCCAAGTTCAACTGAATATGATGTTAAAGTCAACTATTTCTTCCTGAGGATGCTTTTGTATGATGGTGAACTGATTTAGTAAAGAAAATGGATCAGCATGTTCATTGAACTCCTCTACTAGTTTACTAGCAAGTTGGGCCTAGGTGGATATAGTTTGATTGGCAAGGGTTCTATACCAATAGAGCATTTTACCTTTTAAATAAATGACTAATAATCTTATCATAACATATTCCTTAGTGATGTTATGTATTGGTTCCAATGCGGCCACATCTTGATAGTATTCATAAGATATATTTCGAGTGCCATCATACTGGGGTAATGCTTTTAAGGCTGTTGCTGGAATCTGGTGTTGAGATACCAGATTTAGGGGGCCTGTATGATTCCATTAAGGGTAAGGTAGTCTTGGTTGATTCATAGCCATTTTAGCTACAACTTCTATTGATATTATAGGAATATGGGTAGCTAGATTTGATGTTTCACTAGTAGCAATACTAGAGAGAACTGCAAGGGAAGGGTTTGTAGATCCTGTAGTGATGGTAGAAGAAGAATTTGCCATAGAAAATAATACAAGATTAGTTCTGAGGCTACCAAGGTGTAACTCAAAGAACTCTATGCGTTATTCAGAGTTTTTGACCTTGGATCTAGTTTTCATATAAACTGATATTCAACCAGAAAATAGGTAAGGATTTTTCTTAGGTTTTATCTCTTGAACGGAGTCACAAGGTGATTTGTAAGAAGAATATCATAGGACAAAGATAACCACTAGAAATTTGGTATGTAAATGTAGTGGTATTGTGTCCCACTGATTGTGCCAAAAACAATTGGTATAAAATCTGCCTCTGGATGTATGTGTGCACCCAAGACATTGCCAACATTTAATGAACGGGTGAAGGGAAGTATTATCCAGTTCAATCTCTAGAGAAGGTTGGTTCCTTTTTTGATTTGTGTAAAAGGAGGGATAAGAACATGGTGCTTAAAGAGATGGAAATATAGTTGTTGCTAGAACTTTTACAAGGTACATATTAAACAACATCAAAGAGGTAAACAAACTTAAGAACATATCATTCATAGCAATGTCAAAACAAGGGCAACCAGTTATTTATGTTGAACTTTAAATCATTCATTAATGTATTGATATTATAAATTCTAGTGTTTAATAAAATTAGAAAGCATAAATCTAGGGACAAAATTAATGCAAGACATATTCCATAAAACTTCAAATCGAAATATCAATCCATACATACATTAACAACGTTGTTGAACCAAAAGCCAAAGTGATGAGCTTATATTTATTGCTATGTAAAACTTGTATACATCATATTGTAAATGCCTAAGAGCCGACCCTTTTTAGGGTTGCTCATCCTATATATATATATATATATCTTTTACATAATAGAAAAACTAAAATTTGTTACAACAATATGCCCGTAGGCTCATTTTGGTAAATTTACAATTAAGAGATTATGGGATCTTCAACAACAAATGGTTGAGATCTTCTTGTTAATGCATATCCGTATTTATCTTCTTGGAGACATCATGGACTAGTTGTCCTCCACTTTTTTACCCTTGGATCCTCAAACAGCGAAATCATGGCCAATTACAAAATTATGATGTTTTTCCTTGAGGTGGCCTATGGGTGTCGAAATATCACGAGATCATGATGTCTTTTACACTTAGCCTTTGGGTGCCAAAATGTCATGAGATCGCGATATTTTTTCTTGAGGTGGCATGTGGGCACTAAAATATTATGATATCATGATGTATTCTACACTTAGCCCATGGGTGCCAAAATATCATGAGATCATGAAATTTTTCCTTAAGGTGGCCTACGGGCACCAAAATATAGTGAGATCACGATGTCTTCTACACTTAGCCTGTGGGTGCCAAAATATCATGAGATTGTGATATTTTTCCTTGAGATGGCTTATGGGCACTGAAATTTTATGATATCATGATGTCTTCTACACTTAGCCTTTGGGTGCAAAAATATCGTGAGATCATAACATTTTTCCATGAGGTGGCCTATGGGCACCGAAATGTCACGATATCACAATGTCTTCTACACTTAGCCTGTGGGCACAAAAATATCATGAGATCACAATATTTTTCCTTGAGGTGGCCTGTGGGCATTGAAATATCATGAGGTCATGACATATTCTACGCTTAGAAAATTTTTGAGAAGATAACTCTTCACTCCCCTCAATGTAGTCAATTTTGAACTATAGGCCAATAATAGCCCATTCCTTAGAACATCAATGTGCTCATGATGCAATAGGGACTTAGCTAGTAAATAATCCATGTAATCCTCTAGTATTTTATGCATGTAATCATAAAATATGTATGTCATGGCCCAATGATATATTGCACCAGAATTTTTGAGGCCAAATGGCATGAATTTGTAACAAAAAGTCCCCCAAGGCATGGTCAAATCTGTCTTGGGTTGATCTTCGGGATTAACCTAGATTTAATTTTAGCCTAAGAAACCATCCATGAGGAATAACATTTCATGACCTGTAGTTGCATATACTAGAGCATCAATTTTTAGGAGGAAAAATTCATCCTTAGGATTTGCATTGTTAAGATATTAAAAATTAATGCATATGCAAATCCTCCCATCGGGTTTCCTATGGGTACCATGTTGGAAATCCAATCAATATAATCTATAGGTTGAATGAACCCTACATCTAATTTTTTTTGTAATTCATATTTAACCATTAAGGTTGTTGTTGGATGTATTTTTCAAAGCTTTTGCTTGATTGATTTAATTTTTTGATCAAGCATGAGGTTGTGCACAACCAAATTCAGGTCGAGACTTGGCATGTCTTTGTAAGTCTAGGAAAAGGCTTCTCTCTTCACTATTAAGAGAGCTATAATATTAGCTTATTCTTATGGGGATAAAATTTTTCCCAACTTGATATTATGAGGAAATTTAGGGTCAGTGTCGATATTCATGTCAATTGTGTCTTCAATTGACATGTGGGATCCCTCCTCGAGTTGATGAGGTGTAGGGATAAAATGGAATTATGGATGTCATCAACCAAATTCAAAGAATTGATCATATTGTCAAGTTCAATATTAGCTTAACAAACATATTTAGATGACCCCTGGGAGAAATGAAATAACTGTAATATTTTCTTGTAGGGGAAGAAATCTGAGGGTGACCATGGAAACACAACATGATCAAAATCGATAGCCTCATGGTTTAGGTGCAAAGGTTTTGAAGGGTCATTGAGATTATGGAGTGGTGTGGCCAGATGAATGGAAACCATATTGATGGATGGTGAATGGTTTCCATTAATGGGTGGGAAGAGCCTATCAAATATGGGTGGCCTCAAGTGCATCGGAGGTGGTTAAGGTAGAGGTGGAATTATTGGATGAGGCCTAGGTGGAACGAGGATGACTAGATATTTTGGTGGCAAAAGATACCTCTGGATAGGCTGACACGTAGGAAACATCTAGAGATAAAACTCATATAGGTCCATGATAGGATTTATGGAGGTATATTCTTCTTCCTTAGAGCTAACTGAGGTGATAGATATCACCTCCCATTCTCCATAAGAATTTGTATTTGAAACCCAATCTCCTTCAGGCTCACGATTGTATTTAGCCTAATCAGCATCAAAATCTTCATCAAATATTCTACGACTAAGGGGCTCAATGTATACCATTGTGATGAAAAAATAATCACCCAAAAAATGAATGTAACCAGGGTCAATGTATTCATCCCTCTTAAGTTCTTCTCCAAAAATTATGGCAAGGTGCTAGAGGGCATCTACTAGGATGTCATATAGTATGCGCCCGTTATACCCTAAGCTAGACCTATGATAGGGAAGTTGATATCATGGCTCATAAGGGGTCTAAATACCTTGTTCATAATAACCAAGATCATTTCCATACCAATGGTAGTATTAAAAGTATCATAGGGAAAAATATAAGTTTGAAAGATAACTGATATTCCCTAAAAATGGATCATCATCATCATCCACCATATGAGACAAACTTGTAGCATTGTCAAAACCACCATAGACAAAGTTCATTTTGTTTGGGGGCACTCCCAAGGGCACAATGGTACCAATGGGTAATTAAAACAAGCAAGGCCTACACATATATTACACAAAATCAATGAATGGGGTGAATATGACATTCTGCACAAGATACTCAATGAGTCCAAGATTAGTCAAATGAACCGTGACTTGTAGTGGGGTGGATGAGGATGATGGGGGTGTGGCTTGAGATGGCTCATCCATATCCATGGGATATTATTCCTCATCCATAGGAGTTGGAATTTATACTACAAAAATAGTGGAAATGGATGATAGGATTTCATTGATTAGTGCCTTCGACATCTTCTTGCTCGGAGGATCCGAGGATGAAGAAGGAGTATTAGAAGAAACCAATGCTGAGGGTGGAGATAGAGGGGGTGGTGATGGCTTGGTGGGTGATTGTGGTGATGGAACTAGAATTTTTATAGGGTCATATGGTCAGATGTCCAGATGGGTGGATGGCAAGGTAGACTATTGTGGATGATGCACCACATTGTAGTACTTGAAGGGCTCGAGGTTTGCATGAACTACATGAACTTATCCTCCATAGATATAATTAAGACACTGGTGCAATATGGATGGGATGCACTTCATTTATCTAATCATATGTCTTCCAAGAAATATGTTATAATGCATAGTACCCACAAAGACATGGCACAATGTGGGAATAGTCTTTAGTCCAACCTAAATAGGGAGAACTATTATGCTGATGGTAGAGCATAAAGTTTTGTTAAATTATTGAAGGGTGAATGTAGATGCTACAATGTGGGACAATGAAAGACTAAGATGTTGCAGTGTAGCTATTGTAATGATATTTATGGAGGAACATGTATCAATCAAGACTCATTTATAGGGAATTTTATTTACACTAGCAATGATGTGCAATGGAGGATTAGGTCCATCAGTGGGAGTCATATTTATCTCATGATCATGAAATGTGATAACAGGGTCCTTACAGTGTTGAACATGCCCCAAAAAATTGGAAAAAGAGTTGTGATATTGGGGTTGCAATTCAATTGATTTTAGAATATCCATTAGATCTTCTCTATGTGGTGGTAACTTTTGTATCATCTCATAGATGGAAAGTATTTTCGATGTCGTTCATAGAATTTGGGTAAGTCTACTTCTGATCATCACCATCAAGGTGAGATGGAGGACTTTGGATAGGATTTGGTTATAATAAAAGCTATGATGCAAAAGGAGCATTGGTTAAAGCTATAGGTGGTGCAGATTGATCAGTATACCTTCTATTCCTTGTCATGATATTAATCATCCCAACAAACCCCTGACTGGGTGGGGTTGTGTGGAATTCATTGACCTATCTTGGTTGATCTACCTAAACTTAATGTGTGGGTAGTGGATCCTTGAATATATCCATTTTTTTATTATTGGTAGCGAGAGAATTGTTAAATTGAAGTTCATTATTTGTCAAGCATATCCTATACTTTGTTTTTAAATGAGTAATATGACTGAATGTTATGACCATTTTTTTAATGATAAGGATAGTACAAGCCCTCTTGATACCATTTAAGCTTTGTATTATTAGGATTCAAGGGGTTAATATCTAGTAGATTAATGGTATTTGCATTTCATAGTTGATTAAATTGATGCTAAATATTTAGGTAATGGCATATAGTTGTGAGGCAGACAATATTGTCAATTTTACCCTTGATTCTGCAAAGATTGGTTATGATGCTACATAGGGGGGTTGGGCCTGATAATTGGTTTTTTGAGGTGGAGTTTTATTTGTAGGACCTGGAGCACTCAAAACAACTTGATTAACTGAATATGATTTTTGTTGTGTATGGTTGCCTTTGGGGTCCTTATTCCACTCACAAAGGTTGATATCCCCTTCCTGAACCTTGGTCTCTTCTATGACCTTTGCCTGAGCTAGGGCTTCCTAAAATGTTTGATATTATTGGATTTGTAACAATAATAAAATATATTTTGAAAAACTCCTTGTAAATAGACAAGTTAGATCTATTGCAGGTAATGTATATGGCAACTTTAAAATAATCGCTCACTACCTATTACCATAATTCAAGATTGGTTTATTGTCAAACTGGCAAATATTGTACAAATAAATCAAGGTTGCTTTATTTTTCATGCTAAATGAGAAGCATTCCAAGAATGCATTTACAATCTATTCAAAGCTATGGATGTTATGCCTTGGCAGATGGTTAAAACACTCTAGGGTTGGGCTAAAGAGCATTATCAAGAAGGTTCTAATAAACAAGGCATCATCATCTTGGAGTTAAAAGCAAAGGTTTATAAAACTAGTGACATGTTCCTATGCATCATAATCTCCTTTAAACTTGTCTAGCTTGGGAATTTTGAAATGCTCAAGATATGGAGGAGATGGGATAGAAGGATGGAATAGTTGATTATGAATTTGGTTCAATATGGGTTTCTGATAACCCATTCTTGAAGCTTGCTTTTCCAATAATTTAATGTACTCAGTAAGAAACTTGTAAGCTTCAGATCATATAATCTCATCTTCCCAACTTTTTCCTCGAAGAGGGGAAGGTAGCATATATCTATTAGAGTGAGGTGGTTGAATGTGATCACCAACCAAATCCTCATATAACTAATCAAGGCACCCCTATTCCTGATAAGATGACTCTAGGTCCTCGTAGGTTCTATACTCTTGTCGATGGTTGTTTAGTTTATGCTGTTGAGACCTATGATGATGGGTAGGCACATGAGGAGGATGATTCTGATTTATCCTAGGTAGCTAGTTTTGGTGATGTGTAAGGTGCCTTTGATGGATTTTATACCTATGGGTACTAGGTGTAGGGATTGTTTCATGCAAGAATTTCTATAATCATTCTTGATATAGCCATTGCTAGTGCAACCTATGTTGGTGTAACCTCTATCCTACTGGTATTGCTGATCTAAGCATTGCTTATACAACTGTAACTGATATAACTGTGCTTGTATATCAATATTTTTCCTAATTGCTTGATTAGTTTGATCAATAGTGTGGGGTCTATTGGACTTCATATTAATATGAAGGGTCTTGGATTGCTCTATGACCCTAGAAGGGTTGGTTATCTATTTTCCATGATCAAAGGAAGCCACATTAACCTAGTATTTGGGATTAAATATAAGCTCTACGTACACAGGTGGAGCAGAAGGACAACATGCTTGCATGAAATACTCTTCCTAAGGGGTAGGAGGATGATCTAGATCTTGTTGGAATTACTCCTAGGTTCTAGATTTATTAACATATATCTTTGTGTTTCTACATAGATAATATTAGTGCTATTCTAGAGTTTATTTGGAGAGCATCTAGGAAATAGGTTAGACTATGCTATGTTTGGTGTGAGCCAATACAAGAAGATTTATCCCTATTTTTTGCAATTATTTGTTATACATTAGCACTATATAAGTGTAACCTAGGAAACCAAGTAATATAATGAGTTGATTCTCTTATTGTGGTATTAGAGCATTAGGAGAAGCATAGAAAAAAAGGTCTGCCCATCAATTGTGAGTTCAGATATGCACGTTGAAGAGGATATCCTTAATCAAAGTGTAGAGGAATCTTGCACTGAGAGATGTTGTGGAGCAACATTTTGACATTTGCTATGCCTGCGAGGTGGACGTATATTGTTGAAGACTACGTAGGAAATAATGAGGAGATCGCGCATCATGGAGGTTGCAAAGCATGGAAAAATTGTGATCATGCATAAGAATATTGTACATTTTGCATGTGAATCACCAGATATTTGGTAGATCACTGTTGAATTGTGAAGGCTATGTCGTGTGAGGCCAATCCCAACATAGTTATTTATGTGCGATCAAGGGGAAAATTTACTACGTGCAATGAGGAATGTTGCATGACCACATCCATTGTAATGTCTTGATGATAAGGAATAAAGTATAGTTCCTACCTCAAAGACAACATTTGTAACTATGCATGTGAATTTGAGAAAGGACGAACTCACATGAATAGTAATTTACTAATTCATTTTTGTTGAATCGCATTATAATATAGACGTAAAGGAGGAACACTATAAGATCCATGAAGGGTTTAATTTGTGTGATAATTTTACACATTATAAGTTGACAATATGCTGTGTGTACTATAAGATGCCAAAGAAAAAATCATGATTGGTTTGCGTATTGGTCTATGTATACGTGTGCTAAAATTTGCTAAGAATATTGTGCTAAAAGGAACACTGTGCCTAGAGACTCATGGGTTAATTCTTATTGACATCTATTCCATAAGAGAGAGAGTGCTAGTGGAAAGGAGGTGACAAAACATTTTCTGACATCCATGAGAAGATGTGAGTGTGTCGGGAGAAGATGTGAGCTATATGCTCTACGTTTGAAAGCTCGATGGCAGAGGAGTTTTGGAGCTTGTGATGTTTGAAAGCTTGGTGAAGCTTACTGTGTAGGAGGATTTGAGCACAATAAATCTGACTAAAATCACACTATTGAAAAATATGTCACATCTGAATGCTGCTAAGACCAAAAAATGCTGAGAGGAGTCACATTCGTCAAGCATTGAATAGGTCTAAATTGCGTATTTTTAAAAATTGTTGCACATAATTTTCAAGCTATGCATTTAAATAACGCTAAAGGTGATGTAGTGTGTGTGGAGGTTAAGCACTGCCATTACAGTAGTAGCCCTATAATTCTAGAAAATCATCGTGCCCATTTTTGGTTCCTATCAAATAGCAGATAGCCTACGTTTTTGATGTAGTGGAGTGTATAAATGCAAAAACATCATGCGTATTATCAATAATTTTGTTATTGAGCATATTGTCTGCTTTTGGAAAGAAAAATGGTGGTATAAGTCTGTATTAAAATCTACACGTATGGTATTAAAATTTCAAATATTTAGATGCCATGTTTTGACATTATAATATGCTGCTCGATTTGATATTTGACGCCTACATTTATTGTGACACCACATAAGCCTGAATATAAGTACAATATCGGAGCAACATAGGTTGATGTGCCATTTTTCTACCCTACTACTGTTTGATACGTCCTGCCTACGGAGTGTTGCAACAGTTTTCTACATAGATTATTTTGTCTTGCCTATGCATTGTCTACATATGAGGTTGGAGTAAGTTGTGCAGCCACTTGTTAAAACTATAACACTCCTCTTCGATAATTGGTGTAAGAGGTGCTGCTATCTTAGATTCCAGAGGAATAGCTTAGAGTTGTTACATTGTAACATGACCAACAAGGATTTTTGATAGAGGCTAGTTTCATAGAGCAACAAGGCGTCTAAAAAAGACAGGTATTATTTTTCATCTACTAAAATAGAGAGATATTATTCCTCCATTTTTCCAAGCTTTTTCTCATAAGTATTAATGGTTTCCAATAATAATATACCTATTCTTGAGTTCAATGGGCTAGATTATGAGTTTTGGTCTATCAATATGAAGACCTTACTCATTGGCAAAGGTTTATGGGACATAGTCGAAGAAGGCTATGCAGAACCTGTAGATTGGAAAACCTTGAGTGAAGCTGATAGAATTTCTAACAAGGATGCCCAAAAGAAAAATTCTTTTGCCCTCTATCATCTCCAAGAAGCTTTGGAGAAAAGCATATTTCCAAGGATTGCTTCTTGTTCATCAGCCCTCAAAGCATGGAATGCCTTGAAATATAGCTATCAAGGGAGCAATCAAGTGAAGCAAGTGAGGCTTCAAACCTTGAAGAGAGATTTTGAGAATCTCAAAATGCAATATGATTAAAAAGTAGGTGATTATTGTGTTAGAGTGAAAGCCATTATAAACAAAATGTAAAACCTTGGAGAAGACATCAAAACTAAAGTGGTTGTGAATAAAGTGTTGAGAACACTTTTTTATAAATGGAATCATATTGCAATCATTATTGAGGAATCTAAATATTTATCTACTCTAACTTTTGATGCACTAATTGGTTCTTTGATGTCCCATGAATAGAGACTACAAGGTTCTACATCATCAAGATTTGGAGGTGATGAAAAAGCATTCTCATATAAGGAAGGTGAGACTCATGGCAATGCACAAGGAAGAGGCCAAGGAAGAGGACAAGGAAGAGGCCAAAGGAGAGGCAAAGGAAGAGGAAGAGGTGATGAGGCCTGGAAATGCCTCCATCATAGCATGTTTTGAACAACTAAAACTTGCCTAAAACTCTGTGATTTACTTTATATACTAGTTAAGTTGATCTAATATGTTGTGTATTAATTGTTTGCATGATTGATGTGTTTGGAATATTATATGCTGATTTTTATAGTTTTTGTGTAGTTTTATGTCACTTTGCCATGACCTGTTACATAAGGGATATGCTTAGGCTGATAGCAACACTTTACTATTCTTATTTTGATGTTTCTCAAGCATTAATTTCTTTGAATTTAGCAAATAGTGCAAAGAACTCATTACTGTGCAGCAGAAACTGGTTTTCCTGTGTAAATTCCAGCCAACTACCAATGAATGGCAAGGCATGGAATTCACACATGAAGAGGAATGAAGGCTATTGCAATCTGATCCTGAGGACTAATCCACCTGAGAAATGCAGCTAAAATCAATTGAAGAGTACATAGTTGGTCATTCCGAAGATCTTCGGATTGAGAAATACAGTCTCTTCGGATTGAGCGAATATCTTCGGATTGAGCCACTTAGCTCCGGATTGAGAACAGAAAGCACTTTTTGACCTGTTGACTAATTTTTGATGGTGGAAAAAGGGAAAGAAGGCTGAGGAGGTTAAAGGAAAATATCTCCCATCTAACTTTGTCGTCCTTGCCATCCAAAGCCACAATTTATGGAAAAGATCCTCTTCTAGGATAAACCCAGGGAATACTGCAGAATAACAGGAATTGATTTGCAAAGTATATTTTTTGTTGTAATTAGATTTTAGGCATCTATAAAAGATAGCTCCCATCCAGGTTGAGCTAAGAATAATAATAATAGTAGAAATAGTAGTAGAGAAAATATAGATAGAGAATAAGTGAGAAAACCGAGATCGTTATAGTTCTGTAACAAGTTTTAGCAATAGATTTGTAATCATGTTCTGAATCAATAAAGTACAAGTTTTTCTATTCATTCTGTTATGTTTGAGTGTGAGTAAGATTTAGAGAGAGAGGAACTCATACCTTCTTCTAGAAAAGGAGGTTGGCCACTTCTAGACCTAGGAGGAGGACTAACAGACAGGTTTTGTTCTGATTTTGCTGCAACAGAATAAGCTGTGAAACTTGTCAATTTCATTCTTTTGTAGTAGTTAACATCCATTTCAGTCCTAATAATTTATTTTCTGTTCAAGATACTTTTGTGATGTGATTAGCAGTAGATCTGATTAGTCTTTTTGCTTTCCAACAACTTTCCAATTTACTACAATTTCCATTTCCAGCAATTTATAGTTTTTTGCAATTTTCTTGCATTATTGTTTTTGTTGTCAACCCCTACACAGAAGATTGACAACCTTCTGTTATAGAGTATTGATAGGACTTAATTTTAGTTTTCATTATTGCAAGAGTAAATAGACTTTCATTTTGCAACTGTAATTAGGTTTCCAATTCTACAATTGTAACTAGGGTTTTAATTCTGCAATTTAATCAGATTTCATTCTTGCAATTGTAACTAAGGTTTCATTTATGTAATCAGCAATTAGTTTTCATTCTTGCAATTATATTAAAGTTCAATTTATGCAATTTAAAGGTAGAAGAGACCTAAAAACCCCCACACAATCAGTTCCACCAATAAGACTTGTTGCTCCCAATTGACCTTAAATTATAGCCCTGTTCACTCCTTTCATAGATAGCCTTGTACACTACCTTGGATTGACAAATTCATTGAGAATTAATGATGTGCTTAATGACAGCGCATCATTTTGGCACCGTTTCTAGGGAGAGTGTTGTTAGAAGGTGTCAACAGTTCAATAGCTATTAATTAGACTGAGTTGTGAAAATTTAGGGTAAAATCTGAATATAACAATTGGTTAAGTAACAATTATTGACTTATAATTTATGTCATTAAGGAGTAGGCATGAATGAGTAGGCCTAGGGATGAAGAAGGTAAAATTATCCAAAGATATCCCTGGATTATTCCATTAAGAAGATCTTCATGCCTAAGGGGTGAATCACCTGTGTTTGAACTACCAGAAAAACTAAAACAAAAACCACCAACTTCATCATCATCAAAATATCCTGAGAAAGAAAAATTACCAGACTCATTATCAACAGAAGGTTTTGGACCTCTTGAGAAAGAAATTTGGATAGGTTTAACTATTTCTGAAGAACAGGAAATTATGGCAGAAAGAGGCAATCCAGATGGGGATGACCAGCATGGCCGTGTCCATAATGAAAATGATCAAGATGATCAAGATGTGCTCCAACCTCCTAGAACATTTGAATATCCTATTCTTCTGAATCCCACATAGAACTCTCCCATGAAAACAATCTCACCTTCAATGCTTCCAACCTTTCGGGGTGTTGCATCTGAAGATCCTGATCAGTTCTTGTTTGAGTTCAAAGTAGTGTGTCAAACCTATGACTATATAAATGATAATCAGAAACTCAAGGTTTTTCCTTCAACACTCAAGGACTCAACATTACGTTGGTTCATGAGCTTACAACCAGATTCCATCCAAACCTGGGATCAAATGGAGACTATGTTTTTAGACAAGTATCAAGAGTATTGTCGAGTAAGGAATAGGAAAGATGAGTTGTTCAGAATTAAACAAGAAGATGATGAAACATTAGAAGATTACCTTGATAGATTTGTGTTTGTTCAAAGAAGGTGTGGACTAGGAGAACCAGAATTATGCAAAACCATTTTTCTAAGAGGATTACAAGATGAATCCAGAGAGGTATTAGATTTGATGGGAAATGGGGATGTAAGTACTCGTAATATGGATGAGATTGTGGATCTTTGCAGAAATTACTCTCACACTAGGCATAAAAGAAAGAAAAAGAGTACAAATGGCACTGATGTGAAGGACCTAATAGAGGAACTTGCAAATTTTAAGACTGATATCTTGGTACAATTAAACACAGCTCTGGGAGAAATGTCTGCTAAAGCAAAAACCACAGAACCTTTAGCAATTTATTGCCCAAGATGCAGGAATAAACATGCCTTACAGGAATGTCCTCTAAACAAAACATCCATTTTAGCCATTTGTAGTATTTTCTCAAAAGGACATTTGACTGACAAATGTCATCTGCTACCACAACTAAAAAATGTCCTAGAAACTCAAACAGAAGAACTCAATTATGTGGGACCAAGACAAGGGGGAAACTTTCAACAGTATCAAAATACCCCTCATTTTCCTACAAATTGGGGAAACAACCATGGAAACATGTCTTGGGGATAGTCAGAACCACCCCAACGTCCTTGGAATTATTCTCAATGGAAAAATTCTCAAGAATGGCCATAGATAGGTTGGAATAATCCATCCTGGAATCAAAACTAGAATAACCCATCATGGAATCAAAATAACCCACCATGGACTCAGAATCAAAGTAATCCATCTTGGATGCAAAATCAACAGTAGTGGGGTCAACAATACCAGTCCTATCCAAGGCAACAAAGAAATCAAGGTCAAACTCAGAATTTGCTGCCTGCACCAAATCAAAATTTTCAAGGAAAACAAAATCAACAAATGCAATAGGTGAAACAACCTCAATTACCAGCTCAACCTATAATAAATCCAAATAACATAAGGCAGGCAACTCCTGCCTATATGGCTGATTCTGAAGGAAATTCAGATATGCAAATTTTGGATTGTAGCAACATACAACTACGTTCAGGGAAAGTTTTACCTGAACCTGTTATAATTGAAGTGAAAGAAGATGAAATTCAAGAACCTATTGAACCAAGCAAAGTCAAACCAACAATGAAAAAAGAAGAAGAAAAAATAGAACCACAGGCAGAACAATTACCTTCATCAGGGATAATTCCATACCCTGAGAGACTTAACACTACAACAAAAAATTTTGAATCAGAGTTAGTGAAAGAACTCAAAAAATTAACCATATCACTGCCCTTATTGCAAGCCATTAAGGATATACCTGTGATTAAAAGAACTGTCCGAGATTTGTGCAATAGAAGAGCAGGAAGAAAAAAGAAAGCATTTCCTAAAATTGTTCATGTTGAAGGAAAGATAGTTGATCTCTTGTCAAGAAAACTAGTACCTCCAAAGTATAGTGACCCAGGAAGTCCAGTTATCATAGTGATCATAAGCTCAGTACCAATATCAAACATCTTAGTTGATCTAGGAGCTACAATAAATATCATGACCAAGGATACAATGGAACAATTACAACTCAAACATCTCAGCCCCACATTCACAGTTTTAGAAATGGTTGATAGGTCAGTTGCAAAACCTGAAGGTATCATTGAAGATGTCCCTATAGAAGTTTCTTCTTGGGAATACCCTATAGATTTTTTGGTTTTACAGCCAAGAAACTCAAGCACATGGCTATCCCATTATCCTAGGAAGACCTTGGCTTGCAACTGTAGCAGCCTTTATAGACTGCAGATCTGGAAAAATGACAATTTCAAATGGTATTGACCTAAAACAGATTTCTCTATATCCTCCTGCAAGACCTTTAAGTAATTTCATAGGTCAGTTATGGTTTCCTGACTCAGATGAAGAACCAGAAGAGGTTATTTCCACACTAGCCACCTTGGTAGTAAGGGAACACACAGAAGACCTCCATGACACAAAAATTTTAGAAAATGAAACAGTCCTAATGAATGTTCTGCATGAACAAGGGTTAGAAGAGGAAGCAACCAATATCAATCAATTGCTAGTGAGAGAAGAAGGTCAAAGTTCTGAAGAAAGGCCATCTATACCATCATAGGAAACATCTGTTTCACTACCACATGGGTGGCACCATCACTTGATCTTCCCTTCTCATTGTTCCATACAGGATATGCTTCCATCAGAAATCAATGAGACAAAAACTTCTTATGTCCTCCCATCTCATCATTGTCCTCTTAATTCCCTAGTCAACAATTGTGAAGAAGTAAATTCAGTCCTTCCAAATACAAAACAAATAGAAGTCCAGCCAGGCAAATTTTTGAACATAAATAGCCAACTTACTAGGGAAGAGGAAGAAAAATTGATAGTTGTTTTGCAGAAGCATATCCATGCTTTTGCTTGGGATTACAAAGATATGTCAGGGATTCACCCTGATGTATGTACTCATAGAATTTATACTGAAGATGTCAAGCCTATAAGATAACCTCAGAGAAGACTGAATCCTGCCTTGAGGGATATTGTGAAAGAAGAAATTGAAAAATTTTGGAAGTAGGATTCATTTACCCAATTTTTGATAGTTGATGGGTCTCTCCATTGGTTATAGTGCCTAAGAAAAATGGAAAAATGAGAGTATGTATAGACTATAGAGAACTGAACAAAGTGACATACAAAGATCATTTTCCATTGCCATTCATAGATCAGGTGTTAGATACTCTTTCTAGAAAGAAATATTTTTGTTTTCTTGATGGATTTAGTGGATATAATCAAATTCAGGTTGCACCTGAAGATCAAGAGAAAACAACCTTTACCTGTCCATGGGGAACATTTGCCTATAGGGTCTTACATTTTGGTTTGTGTAATGCCCCAACAACATTTTAGCGAGCAGTGTTAGCCATATTTTTTGATCTGACTACCAATAGTGTTGAAATATACATGGATGATTTCACAGTCTATGGACAGACTTTTGACTTTACATTGGAACGGATCTTGACGAAAACAGTAGCTGTTCATAGGAGAAATTGGCTAGATAAATTACCTGAAGTAGTTTGGGCTTACAATACTACTTGGAAATCCACTACTGGATTCACACCTTATGAACTAGTTTTTGGTAAAAAGCCCCTCCTACCTATTGAATTTGAGCTACTAACATTGCGCACAACATTGGAAATTGGAATTGAATTGTCACAGGCATAGGCGGATAGGATTCTATAGCTGAATGCATTGGATGAACTTCGGTTGGATGCTCTGCACCAAACTGAAGTAATTCAGGAGCAGAGGAAGCTGTGGCATGATGGCCACCTGCAATAGAGAAAATTTCAGCAAGGAGATTGGGCTTTGTTGTTTGATTCTCGCTATGTGGACTTCCCTGGAAAACTAAGGACTAGATGGCTTGGACCATACCAGATTGAAGAAGTATTTGACAATGGAGCAGCTCGCCTCTCTCCCATTGATGATTCACGGAGAAAGTTGGTAGTGAATGGACATCGCCTTCGAGTGTACCATACACCTCTGACTAAGGAGGAGTTCTTGCAACAACTTGATAGCTTGGATGCACAACAGGTAGAAGAGATTCCCTCTTCCACCACAATTGCCATAGATTGAGCATAATCATGGATTTCAAGAAAACAAAAAAATACAAAAAAAAAAAAAAATTAGAAAACAAAAAGATGAATAAATTCTAGTTGTGAATTCCTTCATGGGCATAATCAGAATAAAAAAAAAGAAAAAAAGAGAGAGAAAAGGAGAGGTAAAAAAGAAGAAAAAAGAGAGAGAAAAATGAATAACTCAGCAGTGAAAACCTTTTTCTAAGGCACTACTGAGTTGGTATGCATGAAAACCAGTTTTCTGGCATGCATAACCTTGAAAACTTTTGAGTCACCATTGTACAAATTCACCAACTACATTTGTTTTTGAAGTATTGCAGTAAGCCTCAACAGAGCATCAACAAAAGCAGTCATCTTTCAAAAACTTGCATTAACTTGTTTTAACCAGGTATATGTTTCTTGCACTTTTCTCATTGTAAATATTTGATATATAGTATATGACAATTAACCATTAGTATAAAAGTGTTCATAAGAGTTGGCATAAGCAAAACATGTTTTAAAAGAAGAATGTTGGTTTCTGCTGTATCTTTGGAATGACTGCTGCATTGTATCTTTGGAATGAAGCTTTGTCTTCGGATTAAAAATTGTCTTCGGAATGACAAGTCCAGCCTTGTCTTCGGATTGAAAATTGTCTTCGAAATGACAAGTCCAACCTTGTATTCAGTTTCTTTGGAATGACAAGTCCTGCTTTGTCTTCAGAGTGAACCTTTGTCTTTGGAATAAAAATTATCTTCGGAATGAAATTTAATCTTCGGAATGAGCACTTAATGTTATGTTTCCACGTGGCATCCAAGGAGGGAGAAAAGACATGATCAACAAAATTTTTGACTCCATGTGATCATTGACACATGTCAGCTGGTTCACGGTGAGATTTGTCTCATCTCGAGGAAGTACGAAATCATGGGGAAAATAACTAATAACGTGCCACCACCGTTCATTGTTGATAACCATGCATGTGGGAAAATCGTGCGCAGATCGGATGAGCTAAGGAGATTTGACGACAAGGATGTCTGTCCAATGATTGATGGATAGGTGTCCAAGTCAAAAATAGGGAAGCGTGCCACTCTTCATTCCGAAGACATAATCACTGATGCAACATGATTACAAGAATTTATTTCCAAAGAAGAACATAACATTGCAAATCCAAAGAGAAAACCCTATAATTTTGCAGAAACCAAAAACTAGTGACCTAGCGGACGGTTGTAGCAGTAGAGGTGAGCAGTATTTTTAGCACAACAAGAACAGAAAAATGGGATGAAAGATAAAAATGGAACCAGCAGATACTACCATCCTTCGAGAGATTCTAGAAGTGTTGCAAATTTTTGAAGATGGAGGGTTTATGCCATTTTTAGACAAATTCGATGGAAGCTCTGAATATTTGGCTGCCGAATTTGCCCGCACATTCAGAAACAACAGGGTGCACATCAACGACATGAGAATTGAGGTAACCCCTGAAGTTCTTAGTCAAATTACTAAACTTCCATTAGAGGGTCTTCAAATTTCTAGAACTGGCAAGAATACACTAGCAAACATAGTTAGTCAATTTTTGGAAGAAGATGATAAAGAACCAGAATACTTGATAAATAACAACATGTGTAAGGGTGTAAAGAGGACCAGCTTGCAAAAACCCTGGGATGAAGTAGCCACATGGGTAATCAAGTTTTTAACCTGTGAAGGGCAGTATGTAGTTTTATCAGGGCATCATTTTAAAATTTTGAACCACCTTAGACATGGTAGGCAACAACCTGAGGTTAGGGTAAATCTTCCCCTATATCTGCACTAGGAGCTGCAAAACATGGCAAAATGCTATCAGGAGGGAAAAGGGAGCCCTCGCCACCATGGTCTTATCAAATTGGTCTACAAGCATCATTTCAGAGGAAACCTAAGAAGCTTTGATAGGTTTTACTCTGCTCTGACTGATGTAGTCTTCAAAAAAGAGGATGAGGAGGAAGAAGACACAAATGCTGCTACAGAGGAGGAAACAGATGCTACTACAGAGGAGGAAACAGATGTTGCTATAGATATTGCTGCAAAAGCAACAGAGTACCTTTCCCCAGAACCTTCAACCTCACAAACTAAGAGAGGGTCTGGAACTGGAAACAAAAAAGGAAAACAGAAGAGGGTCCATTTTTTTGAGAATATTGTTGATCTGACAGAATAGGGGAGTGAAGTTCCCAACAAAACTAGAGAAGAGACAGAAGTGGAAGCAGAGGAAATTCCACCAGAACCTGATACAATTCCTACAGCCCCTGTTGACACAAGAAAATAGAGTAAGAAGAGAAAGTATACACCAGGAACCAGGAGGTCTACAAGACTCCACCTGAAAGAAACAGAAAAATAGACGATTGAAGAGGAAAACAACCAAGGCAGTCCTGATGTCACAAAAATACAACCAACCACTGTAAATACCACCTTGGAGGATTTTTTAGAATTTCTTGAACAGTTGGTTGAGGAAGAGTCTAGACAAGACAATTTTGAAATTGATGCAAACTTGGATGCAATCATAGATAACCTTATGGAACCTTCTGAACAGGACCGAACAATTGAAACAGAAAGTGAGATAATGGTTGAGCAACAAATTGTAGATAATTTGTCTGCATCAGATTCTGAATCAAAAGAAGAGGAGGTGGACATTGCAGAACAGTTGAGAGCAACCAAGAGTGTGATTAAAACACAAACCAGATGGGTTGAGGAGAAGGAAAATATCATTGAAAAACATGAAAAAAGAATTGCAGAGTTGCAACAAGAAGTGGAGGAACTAAAGAGCAGACTGTTACAATTTGAAAAATAGTCAACTACAATAGATAATGAGGAAGAGTTGGCTCAATTACTGCTTGGATTATCTAGGGTAGATAATTATTCTCCCTTGATAGAGGCATATTTGGATGAAAACACAAGAGCTCATTCTAAAGTAGTGCCCTTCCATTCCGAAGCAACACCTTCTCAATCCGAAGATGCTCCAAAATCGATCAGGAGCCCAGAAAAGAATATCTGTGGAGAGTCACAACAGTTATGTCTACAAGAAACACCAACACAGGAGCATTTTGAACAACAAAATGTAAATAATCAAGTAAGTGCTCCTCTAAATAATATTTCTGTAGAAGTAGGGATACAAGTAGAATTTTTGTCAGATGTCCAACTAGTGGAAGTAGCAGAAAAAGGGATACAAGTAGAATTGCTATCAGATGTCCAACCAATAGAAGTGGCAGAAAAAGGGGTACAGGTGGAACTGTTGCCTAAGTTTCAACCTGTAATTAGACCACCCAATATTGTATCCCTAGAGCAGTATAATACATACATTGCTAATTGGATGATCAAATATGAAAAGCTTGCCACACAGGTTGAGAAATTGAAACTGGTAGGAAAACAACTGGAGACAAAGGACACAAAAATCAGTGCATTGAATGAAAAAGTAACTGACCTGTGTCAAATTGCTGAATTTTTGGTTCAATTCAGAAGACCTGCCAGGTTTTACAGTCTCATTCTGAAGGAGAGATATCTGAGATGGCAGGTTATGAGAATTAGCTCAGGTCTCCCCTATAAACTGGAAAAAGTTGAAGAGTTTTTGGAAGCTTACTTCAACAGTCCTACAGAGCAGAAAAACTTGCTATGTGAGTTATTTCTGCATAGCTTTTTCATTCCAGAGGATGTAGATTTCCACCCCCATATTTGCATAGGAGATGTGCAATTGAGAGCTTTTATGTCTACCTTACAAAATCAGTTTTACTGGGACCAAGAAAAAAGGTAAAATAAGGAAATTGAATTAAGAGCTGAATTGTTAGTCGAGAAATTCAGCCAAATCATCCGATTATCACCAGACAACATTTTCTCATGATGAACAGGGACGATATCAAAAGGATGTATTTGAGAAATTTGAGGGACTATGTAACTAAATTCTAGAATTTTTGTAATGACAATTTTGTTCCAGCATTATCACATTGCAGAAACAGATGGGCAGAACTTTCCATGTCTTTACAGAAAAGGGAGCCTATCTCCCCCATTAATCTGGAATGGTCCAGAAGAAGAGCAGAAGGGGTGATACAACTTATTGAAATTATGCAGCATAATTGGGTAGGTCTCAGATTTAGGCCTCCAACCATCATTACTCCAGTTCCCTACTATTTTGAAGAGGATCCTCAACTAGATGAGCAGTTTGAAAATTGGCTCGAAACCTTCGAGAGAACAAAGGATACTATATAGGCAAAAAGTTGTTCTATAGATCATGGAACTTGAATATGGATATCTGTGATTCTATAGCCCAACAGAATGCATGAGGACATGCATTAATATAAGTTGGGGGGAAAATGATGAGGCCTAGAAATGCCTCCATCATAGCATGTTTTGAACAACTAAAACTTGCCTAAAAATCTGTGATTTACTTTATATACTAGTTAAGTTGATCTAATATGTTGTGTATTAATTGTTTGCATGATTGATGTGTTTGGAATATTATATGCTGATTTTTACAGTTTTTGTGTAGTTTTATGTCACTTTGCCATGACCTGTTACATAAGGGATATGCTTAGGATGATAGCAACACTTTACTATTCTTATTTTGATGTTTCTCAAGCATTAATTTCTTTGAATTTAGCAAATAGTGCAAAGAACTGTTACTGTGCAACAGAAACTAGTTTTCCTGTGTAAATTCCAGCCAACTACCAATGAATGGCAAGGCATGGAATTCACACATGAAGAGGAATGAAGGCTATTGCAATATGATCCTGAGGACTAATCCACCTGAGAAATGCAGCTGAAATAAATTGAAGAGTACATAGTTGGTCATTCCGAAGATCTTCGGATTGAGAAATACAGTCTCTTCGGATTGAGCGAATATCTTTAGATTGAGCCACTTAGCTCCGGATTGAGAACAGAAAGCACTTTTTGACCTGTTGACTGATTTTTGATGGTGGAAAAAGGGAAAGAAGGCTGAGGAGGTTAAAGGAAAATATCTCCCATCTAACTTTTCCATCCTTGCCATCCAAAGCCACAATTTATGGAAAAGATCCTCTTCTAGGATAAACCCAGGGAATACTGTAGAATAACAGGAATTGATTTGTAGAGTATATTTTTTGTTGTAATTAGATTTTAGGCATCTATAAAAGATAGCTCCCGTCTAGGTTGAGCTAAGAATAATAATAACAATAGAAATAGTAGTAGAGAAAATATAGATAGAGAATAAGTGAGAAAACTGAGACTATTACAGTTCTATAACAGGTTTTAGCAATAGATTTGTAATCATGTTCTGAATCAATAAAGTACAAGTTTTTCTATTCATTCTATTATGTTTGAGTGTGAGTAAGATTTAGAGAGAGAGGAACTCATACCTTCTTCTAGAAAAGGAGGTTGGCCACTTCCGGACCTAGGAGGAGGACTAACAGACAGGTTTTGTTCTGATTTTGTCTGCACAGAAATAAGTTGTGAAACTTGTCAATTTCATTCTTTTGTAGTAGTTAACATCCATTTCAGTCCTAATAATTTATTTTTTGTTCAAGATACTTTTGTGATGTGATTAGCAGTAGATCTGATTAGTCTTTTTGCTTTCCAACAACTTTCCAATTTACTACAATTTTCATTTCCAACAATTTATAGTTTTTTGCAATTTTCCTGCATTATTGTTTTTGTTGTCAACCCTTGCACAAAAGATTGACAACCTTCTGTTATAGAGTATTGATAGGACTTAATTTTAGTTTTCATTATTGCAAGAGTAAATAGACTTTCATTTTGCAACTGTAATTAGGTTTCCAATTCTACAACTGTAACTAGGGTTTTAATTTTGCAATTTAATCGGATTTCATTCTTGCAACTTGTAACTAAGGTTTCATTTATGTAATCAACAATTAGTTTTCATTCTTGCAATTATATTAAAGTTCAATTTATGCAATTTAGAGGTAGAAGAGACCTAAAAACCCCCACACAATCAGTTCCACCAATAAGACTTTCTGCTCCCAATTGACCTTAAATTATAGCCCTGTTCACTCCTTTCGTGAGATAGCCTTGTACACTGCCCTGGATTGACAAATTCATTGAGAATTAATGATGTGCTTAATGATAGCACATCAAGAGGTAAATCAAGAGGTGGCAACCAAGGAAGAGGAAGAGGAGGTGACAAATCAAAGAAAGCTTGTTACAATTATGGTAAGCTTGGTCACTTTGCTAAAAATTGTTGGTCCAAGACTTCTCAAGAAGGGAGAGGTCAATATGGAAACTATGGAGAATATGAAGGAGCTTCTTCAAATTTAATCATCACATATAAAAAATTAGATCAAAATATTAATGAAACTTAGATTTTGGATACTGGTTTCTCAAATCATATGAGTGGCAAACAAGAGCTATTTGCTACAATGGATTCCACCTACAAGTAAAAGATCAAATTGGGATATGACAATGTACTACAATTTGAAGGAATGGGAGCCATGGAGGTTCCAACAAAAGAAGGCACAAAGAAGGTAAAAAACATCTATTACACCCCAAAACTCCAACATAATTTGCTTAGTGTTGGAAAAATCATGGAAAAGAACTATAAACTTGTTTTTGAAGATGGAAAATGTGTAATTTTTGACAAAAATAATTGTAATAGAGCTGTCACAAATGTACCTATGATAAATAATAGGTTATTTTCTCTTAAGTTTGGGGAACAAGGAGGTTTTCAACTTGCTAGTGTGGCCATAGAAAATACAAGTGTGCTTTGGCACTTGAGATATGGTCATCTTAACTTTGCAAGCTTAAAGTTGTTGACTTCACAAGCTATGGTGCGTGGATTACCAAAAATTGAAGAGCACAAGGAGGTATGTGAAGGATGAATTTTGGGAAAGCACTCAAGAATAAAGTTTCCAAAAGGACAAGCATGGAGAGCAAGCCATCCACTACAATTGGCATATTCAAATATTTGTGGTTCAATGAATACCAAAATCTTGGGTAATAATTCTTACTTTCTCACATTCATTGATGATTTATCTAGAATGTGTTGGATTTATTTTTTGAAAACTAAATATGAAGCTTTTGAATGTTTCAAGGATTTCAAAAATAATGTAGAGAATCAAAGTGAGTATGTTGTTAAGATATTAAGGACTGATAGAAAAGGGGAGTTTTATTCAAATGCATTTCTCAAATATTGTAAATATTGTGAGATCAGAAGGCAATTAACTACTACCTACAACCTACAAAAAAATGGTGTGGCTGAAAGAAATAATTGTACTATTATAGAAATAGCTAGATCAATGCTTCAAACAAAGAAACTCAATAACATGTATTGGGCTAATGCTATTAGAATAAGTATTTATATTTTGAATAGAAGTCCTACTTCTAGTTTATATGGGATCACTCCCTATGAGGGATGGTATGGAAAAAATCCAAATGTAAAACACTTCAAAGTTTTTGGTTGTCTTGCATATGCACACATTCCTGATGATACAAGAAAGAAACTTGATCCCAAAAGTCAAGCATGTATTTTCATTGGGTATTGTGATTATTCAAAGGCATATAGACTCTACAATCCTAAAACACACAAAGTTATAATTTCTCGAGATGCGATTTTTGATGAAGGGGGAGTATGGGGTCATCATAAACTTTTTTTTGATGATATATTTCAAGATGCAAGCTCCTCTCAAGTGCAGCCCATTAATAAAATCAGCACTGGAAATCCTCCTCCAAAAAAGAGTTCTACTCCAAGTACAACAAGTTCTACTCCAAGTTTTTCTCCACAAAGATCAGAAATTTCTTCTCCAATGCCAATGAAATTAGATTCACCATAAAGAGGTAAGAGAATACTTCAGTACCATCCCTTATACCAAATGTTGTATAAGAATTTTCAAAGAAGATACACTAGAAGCCAAGCTAGTGAAATGAATGAAGTATTGACAAGACATGAAAATTTGTGCATGTATGCTGATGAAGACTCAAGATCCTAAGGGAGATGTTGTAAACTATGCTTTAATGACTAGTGTATATCTAGAACCATCTAGTTATGAAAAATCATGTACTCATGATGTATGGCAACAAGCCATGAAATAGGAAATGACCTCTATAAAAAAGAATGATACATGGGAGATAGTGGAGCTTCCTAAGAGCAAGATATGTGTTGGATGTAAATGGGTCTATAAGACCAAGTTCAATGTTGATGGGAGCATTGAAAGACACAAGGAAATGCTAGTATCAAAAGGATTTAATCAAAAGTATGGGATTGAATATGAGGAAACCTTTGCTCCTGTTGCTAGATAAGAGACCATTATACTAGTACTTTCTTTGGCTGCCCACAAAGGGTGGAAAATTCTACACGTGGATGTTAAGAGTTCATTTCTCAATGGGTACTTGAATTAATAGGTTTTTGTGCAACAACCTCAAGGCTTTGAAGAAAAAGGTAAGGAGAACCTTATCTACAAATTGAAGAAAGCATTGTATGGCCTAAAGCAAGCACCAAGAGCATGGTACTCACACATTGATGGCTACTTTCAAAAGTATGGATTCACTAGGAGAAAAAGTGAACCTACTCTCTACTACATGAAATAAGGTAAAGATATTTTCATTGTGTTCTTATATGTGGATGATCTAATATTAAAGGGTAGTAGTGATAAAATGAATGAGGAGTTCAAAAACTTCATGATGAAAAAATTTGAAATGAAAGATCTAGGTTTGATGCATTATTTCATAGGCATGGAGGTACATCAAATAGGAAATGGGATCTTCATATTTCAACATAAATATGCTCATGACATGATAAAGAAATTTTCTATGGAGAAATGCAAGTCTGTTGCAACTCCAATAGGTCATGGGATACAATTTACAAAGAATATGGGGCACCAAAAGTTGACAAGACCACTTACAGGAGCATGGTTGGGAGTCTAATGTTCCTCAAAAACACAAGGCCATATATTCAATATGTTTTTTATCTAGTTTCAAGGTATATTTTTGATCCATCTGAACTTCATCTACAAGCAACTAAAATAATTTTGAGATATGTAAAGGGTACATTGGATTATGGGATCCATTACCACAAATTTAATTATGTAAAATTAGTTCGCTTTAGTGATAGTGATTGGGGAAAAAATATAGATGATAGGAAATCTACTTCAGGGAATTGTTTTAGTCTTGGGTCAGGACTAATTACTTGGAGTTATAAAAAGTAAACTATTTTAGCACTATCATATATTGAGGCTGAGTACATAGCAATCACAAATGATAGTACCCAAGCTTTATGGTTGAGAAAAGTTCTTGAAAAAATAGGAGAGAGAAAAAGTGGTCCTACCAGATTGTATTGTGACAATATGAGTGCCATTCAGTTGACACATAATACTATCCACCACAACAGGTCCAAATACTTTGACATGAAGTATCACTTCATTAGAGACATGGTGGAGAAATAGGTGGTTGAGCTCAAACATTGTAGCACTTTGGACAACATAGAGGACATCTTCACCAAAGGAATTGCTAAAGCTCAATATGCAAAGCTGAGAAAATTTCTATTCAGCCCTCTCAACTTTAAGGGGGAGAATGTTGAAATTACTCCTAGGTTCTAGATTTATTAGCATATATATTTGTGTTTCTATGTATATAATATGATTTCTATTCTAGAGTTTATTTGGAGAGCATCTAGGAAATAGGTTAGACTATGCTATGTTTGGTGTGAGCCAATAAAAGGAGATTTGTTCCTATTTTGTGCGATGATTTGTTATGCATCAACACTATATAAGTGTAACCTAGGCAAGAAAGTAATATAATGAGTTGATTCTCTCATATCTTCCTATTATTAATTAACTATAAATGCACGAGTCAACATGGAAATATGAGTAGGATGACAAGTGTCATACCTATATAAATAGGTATATTGTTGAATCATCCATGGATGGTCAAGCGGAGTGGCTTGATCATTGAGCCTTGTCCATGGGGTATACTCTTGGTCATATTCTAGTTGATGGATAGAGTGAGCTAAAATATAAACTCATAACACCAACCTACTAGGCCCCTTAGTGGGTTGATGATATCTTTGATAAAAATCAAGCAATGTTGCTTGGTCCAGAGGATCTTCATTAAGATCATATCGAGGAACCACATATGCATCCTAAATAGGGATATCCTGAATATTAGATTAAATATAGGTGATGTTGGTATTATGAAAAACACCAAGACACCATTTAGGAATGGCCATGTCCACTGAATTGAATCGAAGATGTCCCATTTCTCCTTGCAAAATTTTAGCAGTGCTAGTTCGTGATTGAGCTTGATTGTGTGTTATTACCATGATATGGATTAAACAAATAGTAAAGAAACAACAAATAGACAATGTGATTATCTCATTTAAATTTTTATTGTGAGTCCCTATAATTGTTTGAGTGTGTTTTGATGTTATACCTTATGCCTATGAAAACTAGGGATAAAAAATAGAAAACTACTAAAGATAGTTCGAGCAAACCCCTTATCGGGGAGTGCAACTCAAATGGTAAAAAGTGGCTTCCTATGGATGTGGGTCAAGGTAACCTTATGGGAAAAAAATAACCCCTGAAGGGACTGTGTTGTCTAATGTGATATTACCAATAAATCCTTTCTTTTGCTTAACCCATGCATTTAAGGCATGCACAATAACAACAACTGCATCCAATAATTCTTTTCAAGAGCCTTCCCACTCTAGGTGCACCCAAGAGTAGGGGAATTTATGGTGATGAAGTCTAGAAAGCCACTCACTTTTGGTCACTAATGTTGCTATGGTGCAAGCTAGAGGATGGAGATGAATCCCACCATCGTTGGTCTCCATCAATGGTTGGTGATGAAATCCAACTCATTGATGTTTAAATAGAATATGGTGTGTGGGGTTCTTTTTATTATGCAAAAATTCAAATCAAGAAGCACTCGATGATATTTTACTAATGCATAAATTGATGTTTTATTTTCAAAAATCCTATAAAATAACATAACTCCTAAATGCAAAAACCTACATGAGATCAACCTTTGAGCAAGAAACAATAGGTAAGCCAAACAGTGAGAAGTATAGAGTCGTCCTAAAAAAATATGGCTAATGAAAAAGGCTGATATTAGAGATGACCACAAAAAGTGGCCATCTAAAATAAAGAGAACCTCAGATAGGGTTCATCTAGACTAGATATGGTCATGAACAGAACCTGACATTGTAAAATTTCTATACTTTATTCTCTATAATCTAATTTTTTTTGCAAATATTTGATAAAAAATAGAAATAGATAATAGAGGTACTTCCATTGATGGCTTACATTTTATGAAGATCCTGCTCTTTTGCTATTTTTGCTCTATTATTTGAGGTTGTCTTGATCACGGATGGTTGCAGAATATGAGCCATATCAGGGTCATACGATCATCGAACAGGGGCTATCTTTGTGTCTAACGATTAAACCTAAAACCTGTAATTAGAAAAATAGACAATAATTAATGATATAAATTGAAAACATGGACTAGATCCCATCGTGATAACCATTGAAATGTAGAAAATACCATACATCCAAGCAAATGAAATACTGAAAGATAGCAATAATAATGAAACCACAAAGATAATAACAAGATATATGCAAACAAATGATGGTGCACTTTTATTAATGATAATATATGTTCTTTAAAGGAGGTTACAATAAGATCCCTTTGAGGGATTTGCTATCGATCTGATACAATTATTTTCTAATAAAATCTTCTAGATGTACCGTGCAAGATCTTCCTCACACCCACAAAAATATTTGGGGTAGGTTTTTCATGGCTATTGCAATGATTATGTGTAAAGGTCTAGCGCTCCTATATCCTCATAGATATATGTCACATGCACACAAGGAAAGCAAAAAAATTAGTAGCATATGCAGAGCCCTTCAAGATAGGGCTTGATGTAATGATAATGAAAGCCATAAAAAAATTGAAATATGACAAACTCATACGTAAATTAAAGCCTATCTATGATAAAATAGTAAATAAAAATGCTACTAAAACTTACTATAAAAAGAAATAAATAAAATAGATCTATACCTTAGAGGCCATATTTGTGCGAGATAGTCGTGCCTGCGAGCTATCTTTGATTGAGATGATCATTAACTTGTAAGTTATTTTTTGAGGCCGATGCGAGGGTGACTCCAAGTTTGATCTAGAATTTGGTTGACAGATTGGTGTGTTCATGAGAATGACTTACTAGTTTTGGATCAGTGTTTTAAATAGAAACATTTGATTACACAACAAATATGGATATGGTCTTCAACCTTTAGAATGAACCAACATCATGCTTTCTACAATGTGAAGAATGTAAAGGCTTGGAGGCTCATGGTCAGATTTCGGTAGCACTTCATTGCTTGAATATTTTAAAACTTTGTATATCTTTTACTGAGGGGTGAGCACTATTATATAGATTCCTCAAAATAAGTCTAACAATAGCACCACCCTGTGCATGAAAAAGTGAAGAGGTAGTTCACATTAAGAAAAGTGAATATCTATTTTTTAAATTCCATGTGATTCATTGTGTTATGTGGTTGATCTAATTTGGGATCATGCACACGTTAAATTGTAGTGCAGGTTCATGCACGAGGTTAACTGGTAGTTTCAGGTGCTAGTTATGTCCCACTCTCTTTTTTTGGTTATGCTTTTTGTGTGACCATCTCAGGGTGATATGACCTTGACTAGGGGCCATATCTTGGTGAGATGACCTCTCGAGGCCATCCCTTGGAGAGATGGCCATGGTTGGAAAAGGGGAATGTCCCTATTTGAGTGGTAAAAACCACTATTTTAGCCTAGAGCTGCCCAAGGTGGGTCATATGGCCATATATGAGTCCATATAGGTAGTCTCCCCAAAATAAAAATGATGTGTTTTAGGTTTCTAAACATACACCAACTTGATATAAAGGTATAAAACCATGGATAGAAAAAATATGTATGATGATTATATTTGATAAATGATAAATATATTAATATATATTATTTGTGATACATATATAGGCCTTAAATATCATATATTTTGCTCAATAAGTTAATAAATTTTCATAATAAATTATAAATAGTTGAAATATGAGTGACATATGTTATATTAAATTATAAATAGTTGAAATATGAGTGACATATGTTATATTAAATTATAAATAATTTTTTTTTTAAATATATATTTTTTGTTGAAAGTGATTTTATCTTTTTAAAAATAATAAGAGTACAAATTAAAAAAAAATGGGTGGTATGGAAGCACAAACCAAATCCTATGCAAGAAACTAAACCAAGGTCAAAAGGGTCTTATAAAATAAAAAAATGATGAATAGATCACCAAGAGATATGTTTTCTTACATTGCTTACATTATAGAACTAAGAAACTAAATATAAACTAGAGCAAAAAAACCCTAAATTGTAAACTTAAACTTTGGAGAGATCTAATTCACAGAGTGGTTGGTTCCTTTAGGCGCTCATGTAAGTAAATATTTTTAAGTAAAATTATGACCTCTAGTATCAAATGTAAAGACTGAATGCTCCATAGAGACTTTGTTGTCCTGCTTCTGTTCAAGCAATGCCAATGCCCCAAAGCTGTTGAAACTACTAGCTTTGAAAATCATCCACCAAAGTCTATATGGGTGAAAATATTTTTCAGGTAGACTATCCCCATTTGCTTTTCCTTGTCGAGGACTGTAGGAATGTTGAAACTGCATAGAAGGGGAGGGATCCTCAAATTTTTCTTCCTTCGTAGGAATTGCCAATTCCATCGATGATGGCTCTGCATTTGGTGTTGTACCCTTCTTGGATAAGGACCATGGAACAATAAAAACAATCATTTATGAAAGTAAATGCACGAGCTTATGACGATTGCAAACTATGGATCAAAAAATTTGTCAGCTATGGAACTCAAGGCTACGAGTGTGTGACAACCGTGTCTGTGAATAAAACAAATTTATCGTCTATGGAGTGGGAAAAATATGATAATGTAGATTTTTGTGATAGCCCATAATTGTCCAACCATACACCTTACCATACACCTTACGTTGATTGGTTGCCCTAGGGGTGGGTACAAAAGTTGACTTTGGCTTGGGATGTGGCGTACACAGATAATCCTTCACCTTATGATCGGGTGCTTGCTAATGAAAATAGGTGTTTGAGAGATTAGTGTAAACCACCTATTAAGAAATAGTGGCCTCCTCCACTTGAATGGTGATGGAATCAAGTAGATTCTTTGATAAATATACCTATGCACATACCTACTTGGTCGGACGAGCATTAATTTTTTTTTTAGGTTTATTGAGAACCACACACCCAAACACACCATTATAACCATTAACATAATATAAAATTGTTGTTTTGATACAATTTGAGTGGGCCTAACCATCAAACATTGGAACTCCAAATGATATTTAAGGTTTAATGAAGTAGAGTTGTACACCATACTTCGGTAAATTGAAGTTTTGGTTGGATAAACATATATTAAGTAAATAACATACTTTATTTGGATTATATCATATGGTATATGGTCTCGTGGACACCAAATTTACCTTTACCTTTTTTTCTAAACTAAATATGTAAAAAAATAAAAATTTAAATTAATATTACAATTAAAAGATAATTAGAATACAATTTATATCAAATCAAAAGAATGCAACATAACTCAATTTCTTAAGCTTGAATATTCATGTTACATGTGAATAAAACTAGAGAAACTTTAATAAATATAAATCTAAATTTGAACAAACTTCAATATGAATAAATACAATTTAATAAATGCAATCGATATTGAATAAAATTAAATAAAATTGTACTTCAATTCGAATATGAATAAGTAAATAAGCAATATCAACAAACAACATGATTAATGAACATCAAAAAATTCAAGCATACTTAAAGTTAAGTAAATGAAAAATTGATTTTGAATAAACAAAACAACATAAAAGTGTAAACTATCAATAAGTAAATAAAAAATTGAATTTGAATAAACTAAACAACATAAAAATATAAACTATCCACATGATGTGGTCTACCAGCAAGGACACCACTTGCATTATCGATGATATGACCCGGGTTCAATCCCCACAAAAGATATGTATATGTATAAGAAGTATTTACTCAATAATATATATATATATATATATATAAACTATCAAATAACATTGGCTCAAACAATTATATTCTTCAAATTTTAAAGAAGAGACCCAAGTTTAAATCTTGTCAAGTGATACATGCATAATTGCCAAAATATTGTAATACTATTATTTGTGCATTATGTAATTTGGGTGTGACCTGTTTCAATACCATGTAGCCAATTAAAAAAATATAAACATTTAAACTAAAACTAGAATAAAGTGGACTAAATGTTGAATTTATATATATATATATATATATATATATATATATATATATATATATATATATATATATTCAATTGGTTTTATGGGATTTAAATGGGCCCCACTCATATTACATCATCACCACATAGTGGTATTATGACAAAGCTTTGATATTATCCATGTATTGCTTGGTAAGATTTGAACCTTGATCTCCTCTTAGATGTTGAGGAATCTAACCAGTTGACCTAATGCCGCTTGATTTAATTTTTTTCAATGATTTTACATAGGTTTTTATGAGGGGTCCTGGTCCTCTCATACTAAGTGGGGTTTGAACCTTAGACCTCTCAAAGAGAGGCCAAAGCCCTTACCACTATAGTAAGCTTACAAATCAAATATTTAAGTTTACATAGGTTTTTATGAGGGTTTTAATACCATTTTATCGAGGTTTGAACTTGGATATTTTGGATGAAAACCCAAGGACTTACCACTATGGTATCCCTCATGGGTCAAATTTAAATAAAAGTTATTAAATATTGGATATAATATTTTTTTACTTGGAAAAATCAATAAATTTCATTTCAAAGATTAAAAAGAGTTACAACGAGATGGGTATCTTATACCCTCATATAATCCTTATTAAAAAACCCCATTAAGATCTATTCTAAATTATCTCAACAATGACTCAATTTTCTCTAAAAAGACTATCAAACCTAATACAATAAAAACTATGAACAACCTAGTGCAAGCCTTCAATCATCTTATAGAGTGTCATTTTGGTACTTCATCCCTATAGCCATCATTCATATTATGAATATGACCTTAATTATCAAAATATGTCAAAAAGAACACAAAAATATCTTAAACCACAACTTCTATTAAAGGGAAATAAGTATCAAAAGGGAGAAAAATTTGGTAGAATCACAATCCCACACACTACTTTTAACCAAGTACCAACTAGAATATCCAAGGCAGCTTTTGATAGACCATCCGCTTTGTCATTTAGTTCTCTATAAATATGTTTATAAGAGATATTTGTAAATTATGCTTCTATAAATTTTACCTACTCATAATAAGACCTAAGTATCAAAATTTGCATCCCCATTAATCTTGAAGCCCAATCGACAACTAGTTTTGAGTCACCAAAAACTTGAAGTCTTGTTATTCCTTATTCCACTATCATTCTTAATAAAAATATCAAATCCTTCCACTCTACCACATTATTGGTGCCTTTACCAAGATCCATTTTAAAAGTAAAAATTATGATTTTCATCCTGATATAACACTCCTCTTGTCCCACATCTATCTAGATTTTCTTGACAACTCCGTTGAAAAAATTCTAAGACTTCATAATATCTATTTTTAAACTATCAATCTACATTACAATAATTAATTTTAAGCTTGTTTTATGAATTTATTAGCATAATTTATCTAATACTGAACTTGTATAGGTGGAATTGCCTTGCTTTCAAATAACATAGAATTTCTTGTCAACCATAGGTCCCATACCACTATTAATGGAATGCATCTATATTCATTTAAGACTTCGTATTTGAACCATTATTGCATATTATCCAATATATTCTTCGTTGGTCATTGTTCCTTCCCCTTAGTCATGGGTATAATAGACCTCCACACTTCTCTCAAGAAATCACAATGAACCAGTAGGCGATCCATTGTTTTTCTTCCATTTTACACAGGTTGTATTGACTTGGACCCTACCAAGATCTCTTTTGTAGAACATCCTATGGTAATACCTTCTTAGCTAACACAAAAACAAAATTAGATTTTTAAGGGCACTTTCACCTTCCAAATCCTGCTCCACCACCAAAGGACCTCATTATTATATTTGAACATTGTGTTGTATCATTCCTTAGATACAAACTATCCACTAGTTGGGTTATTTGACCATAGTCTTCTTCTTGTCTCAGTCTTATAAAATCCCTTGTATTATTGGTCCATTTCTTAGCTTCATTTTCTTCTAAAAGTAATTATTTTGCTAAAAGCCACCTCTAATTCCATATATTGGTTCTACCCATAGAGATTCCATCTACTAATACCTTGAGCCCCTATATATTTAGATGTTCTATTAAATTTTGAGATAATTGGTAATATCCTCCACTCCCCATCTAGAGATAATTTTCTAGTACTTCTTCTGATTTTCTATTCTCTAAATTCAAAAATTTCCCACTAGTGAAAAATACTTCATTAATACTTTCAAAATGATAGTAGCATTGGTCATTGAATTGATAGGAAGTCTAATCCACTCTTCAAAGGACATGAAACCCAAATATTTCTCATTGGAACCTCATGCCATAATCCTTTGCTAGTTATTAATCTCCAAAGGCTCTTGGAAACTAGTGCTTTCTTGAAGTTATGTATATTCTTAAGCCTCCATTCTCCTACTGATTTAGGATTGGAAATATTACTCCATTTAACCAAAGCCATTACATCTTTTTTCCTTATTTCTTGTCTAAAGAAAATGAATGCATTTCTTCCTTATTTTCCCACTATATTAACTAGAATATAAGCCATGGAGTACCAATATAATATAATATCCTCCAAAACTAATTTCACTAGTGTAAATAGTCTTCCAATGATAACTATATATTGCACCATGAAGTTACCCTTTTTCCACTTTATTGTATAACCAAATCCAATCTTGGTATCCATAATCATTTGACTTCAACCTAAACCTCAAATATTTTAGCCCTTTTCTAAAATCAATTATATTGAAACCAAAAATTCTTATCACTTCTTCTTATTATCCTAGTTATAGTTTTTTAAAAGCTATATTAGTCTTCTAGATATTTATTTCCATTCTTATAGCAACACATAATAGATCTAGCAACTCCTTATATTTTAGATATTCTATTAAGGTTCCATTTACAAATAGGAGTATATAATCTACAAATAGTGAGTCCCAACCAAAGATTTTACCATTTAATGCCTTTGATCATTCCAAGTCTTTTCTATTCCTTAATCATCCTGCTCAACCCTTCAATGGACCAACCATTTGGTCCCAAATCCTTACCTTTATAAAAATATTTAATTGCTATTTGTAGCTCCTCAGTAACTTCTATTATCAAATATTCTTTGACTTTATCACTAACCATATTAGGTAGATAAAGTGCTATCTTAATGACTTCTATAGTTTATTTGTTGGGTTCTTGACATATTTTCTTAAAGTAGGAAACCCCTAATCCAACTATTTCCTAAAATATTTCTTCCATCCTCCTATTTAATATCGAAGATGGTATTTATCATCTTTTTTTGTTTTGAATACTTTTGAAAAAAAATTGTATTCTCATCCTCCTACTCTAGCCAAAGTGCTCTACTTTTCATCCTCCACTTTGCATATTCTCATTCTAGCAAACCCATCTTCTTTTTTTGAACTCCTTGACCTACATATTCTCCTTGCCTTTGTGACTACACAATTGGTTTAGTTTATATTCTATGTCAACTATCTTTACCTATGATTCCCAAAATTTACCTTTGGCCCATGTGATTATAGTATATTTGATTCTCCTTAGAATTTTAGAAAAATTAAACATAATTATCTCTTCTATTGTTGGGTCAACACATCTCCACTCATATTTTACTAAATTTATAATTTCTTTATATTCCAACCAAATAACATTGAACTTGAAAGGTATTGTTGGTTTCTCTTGATCTCTTTTTAACTAATATAAAATCAATGAATAATCAAATCCTCCACCTTGATCTATCCAAGACCTCAATCTTTCTACTTCAACTATGATGTTTTTAGACACTAAAATTTTATCCAACCATTTAGAAATACCTTATATTCTAGTTCTTTTATTCATCTACGTGGGAACTAATTTAATGGGTTCTACATCACACAACCCTGCATTTAGAATTTTTGTAGAAAAAATTCAGTGATAGGATTCATTTTGAACTTCTCTCCTCATATTTCTATTCTTGTAGTTATAAAATTCAACTCACCTCCCACCACTACATTTCAATTTTCAAAAAATTCCTATATAAAGAATTCTTCCCAAAACTCCCTTCTACCACCATAAGGACCATACATATTGACTACAATAATCAAATTTTCTAGTTCCAAAAAATGCAAGTCTGTAACCACACCTACCTAAATATATACCTTATCAACCAGTTGAAAGGAGGAATTACATCCTATTGCTTTCTCCCATGATCTTCCATTTGGGTTTATCCCTTCAAAGTTTCAATTTTATAGGAGAGAGGCGAGGATTTCTTTTTTGCATCCAATATAGTTTCTTGGATTAAAATTATATCTAGCTTATGAAGTTTAAAATAATGCTTAAGGGCTATTTTTTTATGATGGACCTCAAGAGGATGATAAGTGTTCCTTTCCCCTAGGGTTATCCTACACCAAGAACCCCAACAATGGATTTTTATTTACTTGATAAAATTTCCTTCTCCATTTTTGTGTGTAAATTTTAAGTAGGATTTCATTCCTATTGAAAACTATTGATATTGACTTGTCTCAAGAACCAATCCCTTCAATACCTAACCAAACCTAGTATTTCCTTTATTTTTTTGAAGGATCATAGGGTATATCTACTAGAATATGTGCATGTATTATGGTAATTTTAAGGAATTTATGGGGAATAGAACCTACTAGGGTTGTTTAGCCTTGTTTATTTCCTTGGCCTAAAATATTATTTTCTAAAAATAGTAAGAACTCAATAATTTTTACACCCTTCTCCTCTACTTGTTATAATCCCTTGACAAAAAGAGGTTGTAGAGTATCCCTTGGATTTAAAACCCTCACCCTTCCTCATTTTGATCATAATGTTTCTTCTTACTGCATTATCAAAATAAAGGAATAGTACCACCCTCTTGCACTATCCTATTGGAACTATGACCTGTCAAGACGTCCATATGCAGGCTTGGTCCAACACAAGATGATATAGCAAGTTAATCATAATTAGAATTAAATATCTTATCCCCCATAAATGGAATATTAGGTTTGGGTTTTTAAGAATACCTAACAAAATGCATCCATACACTTTTTTAGTCACACATATGGCCTCCCTTCCCTCATCTAAAAATTCCCTATTGTAATCACTTGGAGAAAAATATTTCTCCTTCATCTAGATATAAAACCTTTCTTTAAGTGATTCAAGTGTCTTGATTGGGTCCTCCTCTATTTGTGCTTTGATCGTTGCTACCTCCCCTAAAATTTTAATACCAAAATAACCTCCAACTTACTTTTGTACAATCCCTTTCCATCTGCTCTCTTCCATTTCACAATCTACCTTTAGATGACCACAATAATGACATTTATTACATCAAAATGACACCTCAATGTAGTCAAAATTTTATAAATATGTTTAATTTCCTAAAATGAACTCCATGTTTTCAGTAACCTTAAACTAAGATCAAGATCCACTAATATATGAGCTACCATTTTTTGGACACCACTTAAGTTTTTTAAATCTACTCCAAGGAAAACCCTAGGGAGTTTTCAATCTCAAGCAAGATTCTTTCATTCTAGAATTCAAGGGGCAAAAAGGGTAGCTTGAACCAAATAGGTTGGGTATTAGTCTTCTCAGAGTGTGGATCATACCTAAGAGTCCAAAATTTCAAATTTTAAGCATTAAGCTCCCAACTTCATCTTCCATTTTTATGATTATAGCATCTTCTACCTTTTGGAAGACAAAAACCATCCAACCCTTTATCATCACATGATATGTAGGAGTATATCCTAGAACCTTCAACCTAATAATATTGATCTAGTCTCATAGATTTTTTAGTTTCATGGAGCGACCAATATATCTACCTACCAAATCCTTGTCCTTTAGTGACAAAAATTGCTCTAGCATCAAATCCTCACCTACAACCATCCAAAATAGCTCCTTCTAAAATTTTATATGGTGTTTTTTTTTCTTTTCCTCCTTTTTTGGTTAGTTTGTTTGATCCCAATCTAGCTATACTACCCTTTAGTGTTTTCCCTGGTTCTTTTAGAAGTACTTCCCCTTGTCCATTGCCCCCCTTGTATGTCCTAGGGTTAGGATTTGAAGCTAATTAGGCCTTTAAGCATGGGTTTGAGTCAAGTCCTCCATGTACCTTGTCTCCCTTATGCTAGATGTCAAAAGGTTCTTCCTTGGAGAAAAAATTAAGGCCTTCATATATTCCTTAGGCTCTTCACTATAGTCCACTACATCCTCTTCATACATAATCAACTCAATTATCCTACCATTGCCAATGATTAGTGGTTTAAGTATTCATTGGTTGAGAGTTCCCATCAATTTTTGTTTTCAATTTCTATCCTCCCCTCTCCTTCTTGGCCTTGCTAACTGAAACCCTACAACAAGAGCCTCATTTTCTTGAGTGAAAGCAATTATTATTTTCTATTTAATCAAGGTGATTACTCTTTGCCACGTTTTTGTTATGACGATGATCCTATTTGTTTGGTATCTTCAAGCTAGATCTATCATGACCTATCATTTCTTCCTTTAAAATGGTAGAGATGGTATTTCTTCTTAGATCTACAAACCTTCAAAGACAACTCCATTATGACATAATGGTTCTTCTTAGATTTGTAAACCTTCAAGCCATCTTTGTAGTGACTTGCAATTTTTTAGATGTATAGACCTTTAAGCTATCTTTGTCATGACCTATTATTTTTTAAGATTTACAAACCTTTAAGCTAGCTTTGTCATGACCTACTATTTTTTAAGACCTGCAAACCTTTAAGCTAACTCTGCTATGACATATTATTTATTTTTAAGTCTACAAACCTTCAAGCCAGCTCCATCATGACATGATGCTCTTTTTAGATTTACAAACCTTCAAGTCAGCTTCATTGTGACTTGTTATTTCTTCTTAAATTTGTAAACCTTCAAATCAACTCTATCATAAGCTAAATTTCAAATAATAAATACTAAATATGCATGAATTAGATTCAAATTTACCTTAGATAAAGATGAGCAAGGTTTCAAAACTAAATAATAATGAATACAAAATTAAACTTTAATTTTATTAAATATAAATATGTATATAAACATGAGTTTGAAAATGAACTAGAACTTGATTTAATGTAGCATAAATTTAAATTTAAACAAACATGAACTTCAGCTCTAAGTTTAATACCAAATAATAAATATTAAATATTATTTTTTGTTGAAGTAAGGCAAAGTACAATGGGTAACACAATGGAAGACCACACTCCTCAGGGCACAGTGGAGGCCTCCCTCCCCATGATTTGAACTTGGGTATTTGGATAACAATCCAACAATATACCTCTAAGGTGTCCTTGCAGGACTAAATATTAAATATTAAAAATTTGAGTATTGAATTTGCGTAATGGATTTCTAATACTGAATGTGAATATTAATTATTGAATTTAAATTTTGAATACTGAATATGATATTGAATATTAAATTTGAATGCTAAATATTGAATTTGAATACTAAATATTGAATTTGAACACTGAATATTAAATCTAACTGGTGGCCTACATTAGATACACAAAAAATCCCTCGGTTAGCCTGAGGGGTATACCCGGATGGGACAGGCCCAGTGGAATGGAAAGTTCTGGCCCCTAGGGGATATGAGGAATGATTTTCCTTAACATAAGGTTTAGTTTGTCTTTGTAGTGCAAGTGGAGAAGGCAAGCTTGACCCTATTGAACAAGAGGTCCACGATTCAAACCTCTATGATGCAAAGGGGGACATAAAGGTTGTGTGTTAAATTCCCTATTGATAAGCATAGCTCTCGGCTTTATGAGGGATCATGGTTGGGAGGAGACTGCTCAACCCTGTGCATTGATCATAGGGGTTTCTCACACTAACCTAAAATTTTGGTAGCTCTGAGGGCAAACCCTAAGAGTTTTGCAGCTCTGAGGGCAAACCGTAAGCGGCTTGCACCTCTAAGTGCTTACATGGAGGTCCCTAATTTTTGGAAACTTCCATGCAATCTGATGGGTTTTCTCTAGGTCATAGGGTTTACTAGTTTGGCTAAAGGAACTCCAAAAATAGGTTGGTAGGTTGGGTTAGCTGAAGGAGTTGTAGCTGCTAGCTTTGTTGGTGGGTGGAAGGCCAAACACATTTCGTGGTTGGGGGCTTGGGCATTGACTGTTTAGGATTTTTTTGCTTCTAAGTACCTCTTGGTGAAGGGCTCCAATATTCTACATCCTATCTGGGATAGGAGGGGGCTTTCGTGTGCTATTTTATTATGTAGTTTTCCTAGTTGATGTTTGTGTTGAGGGTTCTACTGGGCACCAAATCTTCTTAGAGTGGAATTTTATAGTCTTAAATTTCTAGTGCCCTTAGATATTTTAAAGATTAGGGTTTCTTCCTTTAAACCCTGCATTTCATTTTTGGTCTAGTTTCTCAATGGTTGAGGACTTTTTGGTTGGATCCAGCAGGATTTACCGGTTTCATGGAATTTATTGTGCAGATCTTCTAGATGGTTTTTTATTGTGGATTTTTTTGACTGGTAATTTTAATGTTATTTTATTAAACCAACTATTCTTAAGAGGGATTATCCTATTATGTGCTTTGTTGGAAGGATTTTTTGATTGTGATGACAAGATTCCCTTATTCTCCTTTCATGCTAGGTGACAAATACTTCATTTTCGATGGTTTTATTTGTAAATTTATTTTTAATTGATAAATTTTTTGTTATTTTGCTATTTTTCTCTAGTGCTTTACATTCCTGAGCACACAGTGGTTTGACCATGGAATAATCTCTTGTATTTGCTTGATAAAAATATTTAGCTTATTTTCTGGGAGGTTGTTTCATTGGTTTTTTAGGTTTGATTCATGGAATCTAGCTCAGTGTTTCTTGATGTCTTATTGCTAGATCTAAGGTTTGTATGCCTTTCAAAATACTACTTGTAATAGTTTTGGGGATCCTTTTAAAACCCCTTCTACTATCAATACAAAAAAATACTAAATATTGAATCTAAATACTTTAATACTAAATATAAATATTGAATATTGAATTTGAATGTTAGATTTTGAATTTTAAATTTAAAAATTGAATACTCAATTTAAATATTTAATTAAAATTTTGAATACTAAATCTAAAGACTAAATTTTGAGCTTAACTATTAAATATAAAATTTTTAATGCTACATGTAAAGTTTTTTATAAGATAGAGCGTATATACTTAATTTTGTGTATAGTACCAATTTGTGAATTAATTAATTGAGAGTAAAACCATATTTTTTTATATTATTTTTATCTCTAAACTTCTTCGAATCATTTGGTATTGCAATTCAAATACACTATCAAAATCTATTGATAAAACTATTAAAAAAAATTTCTTTTAAAATTATTCCTCAAAAATTTGGTTGATAAATTTGATTCTTTGTCTTGCATACAAAAAGGAGACGAGTATGGTTATTTATATCAAGTTTAAAAAGGAGATTAGTATTGACTCTTTGTCTCATATCCAAAAAAGAAAACAATATCTTTCTCTACTTATGAGGAGTATTGAAGAAAAAATGGGTCACTTTTAGAATTTTTTTGTCAACATATTAAAAGAGACAAGAATCAAGTAGTAGAACTCCTTGCTAAAGTTGGAAATGAATATGAAGTTTAGAAAAATCAATTATAATAGATAAAACCACTAATAAGGACCAAAATTTAGGATATTTTTATGCCCTTCTATATGTAGATATATATAATGTTTAAAGTCATAATTTTGATTTTTATTTTCATAATTATTGATGACTTCCTCTATGGGACATGCTAAGGTAAAAGGCATTACTCAAGAGCTTCATGAGGTCAACTCAAACTCATATGGAAGAGTCTATTCAAGGTTATTGCCAAATTAGGTCATGATATTTGAAAATGCTTATTTGCTTTTATGATATTAGTAATTGTTACTATATGCAAGCTACATTTAGTTATCTTCTATTTTTTGTAATGAGATGTATTTTTATTGGAATAAGTTAAATATGCATATAACTACTGGACATGGCCTTGATTGATCTAAATATGGAATAAGTATTTCAAAATAAATAAAAAATATTTATGTTATATTTCTTAATAATTAGTGTTTAATATGGAGTTGCAAGCTTATTGTAGTGGTAAGGGCTTTGGCCTCTCTTTGAAAGGTCCAAGGTTCAAACCCCATTTAGTATGAGGGGACCAAGACCCCTCATAAAAACATATGTACACTCATTGAAAAAAATTAGTGTTTAATGTGATTCAAGACTTCTATTGTAATGAATCCAATATATCCATGTTCATTATCTTTATTGTTGCTACCTTGGGTCCTAGGATTAGATTAGTCAAACCTTGAGCATAAGGTTAGGGTTATTGTTTGTTTTAGCCTATAAATAGGATCATGTTGTAGTTGAGATATCATTCATTCTTATTATCTTAAGTGACCTCTAGTGCACATATGATATTTTTCCCTCTCCCAGTGGATATGAGGCTTAGCCCTCTCTAAGTGGCTAGGGATTGTACTAATTTAGAATCCAAAATTATCACCTGGGATATTTTATTTTCTACTATTGAATCTAATTTATTGCTCTAGTGATTTTTTTAAGCATTTCTAAGTTACTACTATTGTTGGTATTTCTAGAAGTTGTTTTGTTGCAAGTGGTATTAGAGCTTCAATCTTGGATCCTTGTGGTGGTGTGAAAAATGATAGAAGGGTATGCAAGCCTACCTAGAACCTAATTCATATATATCTACTTCCTATTGTATGGGTAAATTTTTTAAAAACATTTTTCCATCTTCTAGTGCATTTCTCATATAGAATATTGTGATTTAGTCATTGTTGTTTGTTTTTCCTAAATATAATTTAAAAAAAGGGGGCATTGGGACCCTTCCGAGGGACCCATATAATTAGGGTCATATCTTTAAATTGGTTAAAATAAGAGGTATATCTAACAACACATTTTGAAAGTGGACAAAGGGTATCTTTAAAGTTTTTCTTTCCATTCCTAGTGTATGAATAAGCCCTTTGATTTTACTAGACTATCATGAATCAATGGACATTTATAGCATAAGTAGAAAAATACTAATTTAAAAATATTAGCAAGCACCAAAATATCCCTTCAAGAATAAATAGCTTTGAACCACGTATCTTTTCTTCTATAGGTTTCATGGCTACCCCTCCCATTCCTTTGATTGATATTTTCTCATGCGTGACATAATTAACTTTGATCTATGCAAGTATATTTTGTCATGAAAAGAGTTATTTCTAGCTATTTCTAAAGGTACCATCCATTAAGAAAATTTAGGTAGGCATGTAGATGACACCACATTCAATAAAATGCTATTTGGATCATTCCTATACTAAGCAGTCCCTAAACCATGATTTCCAACAAGTATATGGATAACAAACATAGGGCACATAGTAGGAACCATAATATCTAATGGATTGCGTTCTTTTGGTCCTAGATGCTATATTATAGTACCTTCAAAACCATCAATGAAATCCTAACACACAATATCCAAGGTGCTACTAAAATATTAACATTTACATCTACCACAAATTACTTTCTAGAGATAAACTTAGGGTCACATGGATCCTTATGCTATTAGAGGTACTCTTCTAGGTATGGATGGACTTAACTTAGGTTATGCTATTAATATTGATCCCTTTATAGGAGGTGTTACTGATTTACTTGCTTGGTGTCATGATGGTCCCATTCCATGTATCAACATTCTAACCTTTGAGAAAATGAATACGTGTGGTTGGATATCTAAGATGGATAGCATCATTCTTCTATATAATATGCCTAAAGAAGGTTGCATCACATAGGCTACTACTAAGCTAGGAAACAATGATCATTAGTGGTTGTTATGGGATCTTTGCCATTGCAAACATTCTTTTTTGTGGTCATATTTCAAAAAAGTGCTCCTCCATAAATTTGACAAAGGCTCTTTTAATTCATATGTGATATATTTTATGCAAATTAAGTAAATAGGTTTGATTGAGTACTATTGCTTATAATTTGGGATAACTCATATGTACCTATCAATTGGATCCAATAGTGGTGGTATCAATATTTACATATGGCATTAAGGATGATATTAGGTAGGAGGTCAACATGCATGATCTATACAACCTCAAGGAGATTGAACACATGGCTATTATAGAAAAAAATAAGCTCCAATTGTTCCATCCCCAACCCCAACATGATTTCAACCCTCAATGGCCTTCGATAATCTCAATGACAAAAATCCTTGAGGATTCTTCTATTATATGTGTCATTCATGTTATTATTGATATAAGGATAATGAAAATGGAATAGCTTCCTAGTGGAAGCTAAGGAAGTATTTGTGTTAGAGGATGAATATCAAGATCCTTTATAGTAAGATTTATCGATCAAAGTAGTGGATTCTAAGAAATATGTTGATACTATGAATCTCTTCGAATTTGTCGTAAGAGGACCTTAAGAAAATCACGCTATCAAGGTATAAGGATTCATAAAATATTAGCACATCAATGTGTTGATAAATTTAGAAAGTATGCATAACTTTATTGATATCAAAATAACAAAATATTTAGGAATATATCTCAATACTGCAATCCAAAACAAATTCCAAGTATTGATTGCAAACTAGAACATGAATCATGATGTGGATCATATGACTATGGTTAGGATCCAAATGGGAGATTATATTTGGTTTGAACATATTATTTTCATGGATTTGAGTAGTACATATGTCACTTTGGGAACACAGAGCTCTTGTAGATGGAATGTTACAATACTAATACAGCTAGTCGGTTATATTTCCAAGGGTTTACCAATTCATTTATTTATTCATATAAGTAGATGTAGGTTGATTTATAATTGATTCATCATTCATAATCTAAATCTAGTTGCATATCTCGCAAGAAAATTTTATCCGATTTGATCTGTATTATAATTGTTTAGAAGAATTATGCTTCAAGTGGTATAAGAGCATGAATCCTGTGCGCAAGATTTTCAAAATGTATTTTTTTTTCGATTTTAGCAAATGGTGGTGTTGAAAAAATCACAATTGTAACAATAAGATAGTTCACAACGTACGTCTATATTTGGGAGATAGTGGGTTAACAGCTGCAAGCACAACAAGTTTGCAAATCATAGTTCTAAGCAAGGTAATATATTAACACAGATAAAAATATGTATTTCAAAGATAAAATATAATTCCCTTCATCGTGGATAGCCACTGTTAGTTCGTAGTTCTCCCAATGATGAACGTAGTCCTTGCTTTTGTGCGATATAAAGAAATAATGCCTTCCAGAGGATATTTTGGTGCTCACGTGTGTTATAGTGATAACTAATAAAAATACCAGCAAAGTGTGATTCAGAGTTCAAAGGTTTAATATTGATGTTCGCGTGTTACATACTATTGTTTACATGTTGTCAATTACCAAGTTTGAGGAGATTATTTATCACCTCATTCGCAGATGGTTTAGATAGCAATTTCTATTTTCATGAAGTTGCAAGTTTGGTATTCATAGGCATCAAAAATAAAAGAAGGAAATTTAATAGTCCTTCAGCCATCATTTCACACTTGTAATTGAAACCAAAAGAAAAAACTAGGTGTCGCAACTCAATTTTGTGCAGTGGAGGTTCTGCAACACTTTTTTTGGGTAGAGGGGCCCCGAAGCTTGTCTTCGGGTAAGGAGGCCCCAAATATTGTCTTCGGGGTAAAAATGCCCCAAAGCTTGTCTTCGGGGTAAAAAAGCCCTGAAGCTTGTCTTTGGGTAAGGAGGCCTCGAAGATTGTATTTGAGGTAAAAAAGGCCCTGAAGCTTATCTTCGAGCAAGGAGGCCCTGAAGCTTGTCTTCGGGGTAAAAATGCCTCAAAGCTTGTCTTTGGGCAAGGAGGCCCCAAAGCTTGTTTTCGAGGCAAATTTAGAGTGAAATAGAGTTTTGCTCACTATGGGAGCAGATCAAACCTTGTGGAGGATGCAAAGAGGTGAAAGAGATATTCAGAGAAGAAATTGCCTAAAATACACAAGTAAAGATTTCTTATTTATCAAAATAAAGCAAATTGCAGTTAAAATACTTAAAACAAGGCCTATCACTTAATGCTTCTTTATCTAAAGCTTTATAGACTTCTACAACTTCAGTTGTAGGATAAACTCCAATGGAGAATTCAAAAAGCTACTGTTTTGACTTATTCTTCTTCTTCTCTCTTTTGCCACTTATGCAAAATGCCAATTGCACGAATATATATAGCTGTAGTTGGAGTACAAGAGCAGGAAAGGTTCACCAACTGTATGGCATGTCTTTAATGTGAAACTAGGGTTTCTAATCAATCGCCTAATGAATGCAACTATGGGTAATAACTACGTACGCTTGAAATTTACGATGATCGAATGTCAGAGATGTCAAACATCTACGATCAGATTTGGGTGATAAGATATGTCATAGATATTATAGGCATGAAATCGAGTTTAATTTCTAACATCCTCATTTAAATAAGGTTTCACAAAGACTTTGAAACCTAACATTTCCATAAGCCTGTTGAAGTCCTCCTCCTTCAAAGGTTTTGTGAAAATATCAGATACCTGCTCCTTAGACCTAAAAAATAGTAACTCAATTTTGTTAGCTTTCACTAGCTCTCTGATGAAATGGTAGCAGATATCGATGTGCTTCATCTTGCCATAAAATAATGGGTCCTTCGATAGTGATATGGTGGAATTGTTGTCATAGAAAATAGTTGTCACCCCTTTTGGTGGATGATTCAACTCACCCAAAATTCTTAATAGCCATACCTCCTGGCATGTGGATGATGTGGCAAAAACATTCTCTACCTCAATAGTGGAAAATATAACTATTGGTTTCTTATTTTAGGACAATGAAACTACTCCCGATACAAGATGGAAGGCATAGGAAAAAGTACTCTTCTGATCATCAGTGCTGCCAGCCCAATCACTATCTATGTAGCCAATCAGTTCAAGTCGGTCTTTTCTAGCATAGAAAATTCCATGGTTCCTGGTCCCATTGACATACTGTAGAATCCTTTTGTCAGCTTTCCAGTGAGTGTCCTTTGGAGTCTCCATAAAACTGCTAATTAAGCTCACTCAAAAAATCAAATCTGGCATGGTTGCAATCAAATACATCAGGGTTCCAACTAACCTTTTATAGAGAGTTGGATCAACATTTCTGATACAATTTGTTTTGCTCAAATTTAAACCTATGGCAACAAGTGTGATGGTAGGTTTGTTGTCCTCCATATTAAACCTCTTCAAGATATCCTTAGCATAATTGCCTTGAGATTTGAAAATGCCATTCATATATTGGTCAACTTCAATGCCAAGAAAGTATTTCATCAGCCCTAAGTCCGTTATTTTGAACTCCTTCTGCATGGCTATTATGAACTACTCAAATAATATATTACTATTTCCAGTATAAATCAGATCATCTACATACAAGCAAATGATTATCATCTCTCCTACATTTATCTTTAGGTACAAGGTGTGCTCATATGGGCACTTGATGAACCCAATCTCCTAAAAGTAGGTATCAATTCGACTGCACCAAGCTTGGGTGCTTGCTTCAACCCATATAGGGCCTTATTCAGCTTCATGACCTTACCTGCTTGTCCTTGCAACTCATAACCTGGTGGTTGGTCTATGCAGAAATCTTCTTCCAACACTCCATTGAGGAATGCATACTTGACATCCATCTGCTACACATTCCAACCCTTTTGGGCTCCCAATTTTAGGATCATCGTGACTATGTCAAGTCTCGCTATAGGTGCATACACTTCATGATAGTTAATACCTAACTTCTTCTTATAGCATTTCACCACCAGTCTGGCCTTATGCCTGTCTACTTCACCTTGGGCATTAAACTTGATTTTATATACCCACTTGACCCCAATGGTCTTCTTACCTATGGGAGATCTATCAACTGCCATGTCTTGTTCTTCTCTATGGCCTCTATCTCCTCATCCATTGCCTTCACCCATTTCTAATTCTGAATTACTTCTTCAAATGAAATTGGATCACACTCAAAAAATAAAGCAAAGTTAGAATGTTCTTCATCTACTTGATTTTGGGTTACCTCATAAATATCTTGCAAGCTCCTCGAATTCATGGGTGTCCTCAAGTTGGAGATCCTTATTGCGAGTTGAGATATTTGAAATTATGGGGCAGTGCTACTGCTAGCTCCTGTGTTGCTGCTTGAGGCTGCAAGCTGATGCACTATGTCTTCTTCCAAGTCCTCAGATTCAATAATTGTTGGTTCTAGCTGACCAGTATTTGATTTACAATTCTAGGCTTCATCCTCCAGGAACTTCACATATCGACTGGTTATTAGCTTCTTTGGTACAAGATTATACAACCTGCAAGCTTTTGCTTGTTCATTGTACCCTGTGAAGAAACACTTCTTTGCTTTATCATCCAGCTTCTTCCTTTTCTCATCTAGAACATGTGCATATGCTATGCACCCCAAAACTCTTAAGTGAGAAACACTCATTTTTTGGTTGCTCCATGCCTCCTAAATAATTTTATCCTTCACACTCTTTGTGGAACACCGATTTAGCATATAAACTACATAAAATACAACTTCTGCCCAGAACTCATGTGGTAAATTCTTTGCCTTCAGCATGCTCTGTACCATCTCCATGATTGTTTTGTTCTTCCTATCTACAACACCATTCTTTTGTGGTGTGTATCTGGTAGTGAGATACCTACGAATTCTATTTTACTTGTAAAAACCTTGGAATTCATTAGAGATATTCTAACCTCCTCCATATGTTCTGAGAGTCTTCACTTGGTAGTCACTCTATTTCTCAACCAGAGCCTTGAAATCCTTGAATTTTTTGAAAGACTCTGAATTTTGTTTGATGGGATATACCTATGTCCTCCGATTGAAATCTTCTATGAAAGTCAGGAAGTACTTATTTCCAAGAAATTTGCTGGTCTACATAGGTTCATATATATTTGAGTGTACCAACTCCAATGGTTGTGAATCTCTCCAAGAATTTCCTGTAGAGAATGCATTCGTGTGTTGCTTTACAACTAAGAAACCTTCACAAACTTGATTTGGTTTCTCAATTAGGGGTAAACCCTTTACCATATGCTTTTTGTGCAACAGGTTCAAGCCACTGAAACTCAGGTGACCAAATATAAGATGCCACAACCGGGTAGCATCCTTCACCACTGCACTAAGTGATAACAATAGTTCATTTTGGATCTAAAGGGGAAACATCTTGTTCTTTGTCATGGACACTGTTGCTATTTTCCCATGCTCTTTGTCTCTGATGGTACATGCTCCATATTTAAATTAAACAGTGTACCCCTTCTGCACAAGCTATCCAACACTCAGTAAATTGTGCTTCAAACCAAGAACATAGTACACATTCATGATCTACTTCCTTTCGCCTTGCCTGGTGCAGATGATGATTTTTCCTTTTACCATTATAGGAACCTTGATGTTTTTTCCCATTTTCACCTCATACTGGACTGTTTCATTCAACTATGAGAACACATCTCTATTCTCAGTCATGTGGTTGTTGCAATCACTGTTGAGATACCAGATATTCTTTTGGATTTCCTCCTTAATACTGCAAGTCAACAACATATTTCCATAGGCATATCTACACTCTATATTTCTAGCTTCATTTGTGTAGTGTGCTTGTTGTTTGTTATCTTTGGCCATATTCTTTTTACACTCAGAGATATAATGACCGAACTTCTTGTAGTAATAACATTGGATCTTTGATTTATCAGTCCTTTGATTAGATCCTCCTTGCCGATTTTTGTCGTTACTTCTTCCTCCTACTTGATGGAAGTTGCAACTGTTCTCTCCATCATTGGAGTTTGACCTTACTTCTTGCTTGTTACCTTTTCCATGCTTACCTCTGCCTCTTCCTCATTGATAATTAGAGGCTCCTTGGTGGGATTATTCTCTGCTATTATCTCAGAATGAGACCTATATTAAACACTTGCTCCAATGAGGACTAAGATGACCAAATTAGCCTCTGCTCATGTATATGCAAAGAACCCATGAGATCATATACAAAAAGGGTTATCAAATCTCTCGATTCTTCAATTGCTATCACAACTGAGTCGAACCTTGCTGATAGGCTCCTCAATATCTTCTCCACTATTCTTTGGTTCTCTACATTCTCCCCATTCAACTACAACTGGTTGATGACATCCATTGTCCGGGTGAAGAAGTCACTCATGGACTCCGAATCAGTCATATGTAGGTTCTCGAACTCCCTTCTCAACATCTGCAACTTCACCAACTTCACCTTGTTGGTGCCCTGATAAGAACTGGCTAAAATATACCAAGATTACTTAATTTTGGTTGCTGTTGTAATCCATGGGAATATGGTCTCTTTGATTACTTGCATTATATAAAATAATGCCTCATGGTATTTCTTTCAATTTTATTTTAACAGGTCTAAATCCGCTTGGGAGAGATCAGCCAATGCTGCTGCATTTGCTAGTTCTGCATAACCGTTATCGACCAAGTCCCATAAATCTTGAGACCCAAATAAGATCTTCATCTGGATGCTCTAGTAATCATAATTTTTTCCACTAAATTGTGGGATCTGTAACTACAATGAATTTCCACTGGAAGCCATGACTTCTTATCCTCCATGAGATGGCTCTGGCTTTGATACCAATTTGAGAGAAAAAAACTAGGCACCGCGATTGAGTTTCATGCAGTGAAGGTCCTGCCACACTTTTTCGAGGTAGAGGGGCCCCAAAGCTTTTCTTCGTGGTAAAAAGACCCCGAAGCTTGTCTTCGAGGTAAAAAGACCCCGAAGCTTGTCTTCGAGCAAGGAGGCCTCGAAGCTTGTCTTCGGGGTAAAAAGGCCTCGAAGCTTGTCTTCAGGAAAGGAGGCCCCAAAGCTTGTCTTCGAGGTAAAAAATGCCTCGAATATTGTCTTTGGGCAAGGAGGCCTTGAAGCTTGTATTTGGGGTAAAAATGCCCCAAAGCTTGTCTTCGGGTAAGGAGGCCCCGAAGCTTGTTTTCGGGGCAAATTTGGAGTAAAACAAAGTTTCGATCACTATGGGAGCATACCGGACCTTGTGGAGGATGCAAAGAGGCAAAAGAAATATTTAGAGAAGAAATTACCCAAAATACACAAGTAAATATTTCTTATTTATCAAAATAAAATAGATTGCAGTTACAATACTTAAAACAATGCCTACCACTTAACGCTTCTTTATACGAAGCTTTACAGACTTTTGCAAGTTCAATTGCAGGATAAACTCCAATGAAGAATTTAGAAAGTTGTTGCTCTGACTTCTTCTTCTTCTTCTCTCTTTTGTCAGTTATACAAAATGCCAAATGCACAGATATATATAGCTAGAGTTGGAGGACAAGAGTGGGAAAGGTTCACCAACTTTTTGCCATGTCTTTAATGCAAAACTAGGGTTGTTGACCAATTGTCGAACGGATGTAACTACAGGTAATAACTATGCACGCTTGAAATTTATGATGATCGGATGTCAGAGATCTACGATCAAATTTGGACGATAAAATCTATTAGATCTACGATCAGATTTGGATGATAAGATCTATTAGAGATTTTACAGACTGAAATTAAGTTTAATTTCTAACAGAAATTGTGTGGTAATACTATCACAACAACCTGAGAGATAACCTTTTATCACAATGCCAAAGGACACAAAATAATTTTTGAAGCAATTTCTAAGTCCACCGAAGTCATAGGAAAATTGATAGGAGATTGAAGCTATTTGTTTTAAATATATATCAGCAACATTTCAAAGGGCAACAAATCACCATTCATAGAAATTATCGTAACTTAGCAAAGTGGGGAAGCATTTAATAGATGTAATCACAAAGGTTTAACAGATGTAATCATTTGAGAGCATTCATTTTCCAAATAGACAGTCAGAGTGATCTACCCAGTACGTTTTCCAAAAATAAAAAATAAAAACAACAGGATTACAGGATAACCAAAATACTTGACGATTAAGGCGCATACAATAAATGTCACCAGTAGGGTGCAGACAACAATATATTTTGACAAAAAAAATAGACTATTTTGAGTGCTTCTTTTATCGCTTGCACATGTGCTTATAGTAGACCACCAGGTGTGAATAATTTAAGTTCTTTGTTCTCTTTTAGTAGGAAGAATTGAGCAAAGCAAGTTTGGAACATATTTAGAATAAGAAATTTAAGTTACCAAACAAGAAAGAAACATATTCAAGCTTTCAAGAATTGCATTCACAGTTATAACAACATCCCTATCAATCCTTCCGCTCGTAAGGTATTACAATCGAGGTAAATTCTCGGTATCTGTTGAAAATTTTTTGCTAGTCCTTTTTATTTTATAAGGTTCTAAGGTTAAATTAGGGTGAAATAAATTTTTGTTGTTGGACTTAGGTTATATCTCACACCCTAATTCCATGTATTCCATGTCATCTAATCACAATTATCCGTTCTGTATCCCTTCTTCGATGTTGCGTCTCTCCAATTCTACCATCTATTTGTTTGCATCCATATAGCATGGGTCCCTCCACATAATCACCATGATCTACCCATTCAGTGTTTGAGTCATCCGCATATTGTCATATCAGTTCATCTTCCTATATAATCCGATGTTTTTCATATTCTTACAATGACAGAATTACAAACCTAAATAACCTTAAAATTCAATCTCTCCTCCAACACTATAGTGCTACGTGTCCAGTATAAAATTATTCTAAAGTTCCTTGCAATATTTATTTTTTCACCCAGTATAGTCTTCATTTTTCTTTTTGTCGGGATTAATAATCCCACACCCAGTGTATGCGATCTACAGAGCAGTTTATAATCATAAGGGCATAAAACTACATTATGACTGCTTTTTGCATAACACAGTCCAGTATACTTCGTTTCGTGTGTCTAAGTTAATAGGTGTCGGTCTTATCGTGTGTCATAGTCCAGGGTGGTGTCCTATTTCTATGTATCATAGTCCCTAGTATATACTTCGTTTCACGTGTATAAGTTAATCGGTGTTGGTCTTGTCTAGCTAAACAAAAGCCATCACGAAGTAGCCGTTAAGAAATTCAGTCATTGGGTCTTGTGTGATTCGTGTGTTATATTGTTAGCAGTTAAATATAACCATTGTTTTGATTCAAACAAAAAATTAATAAAACATTTTTCATTAGCAACATTTTGAAAAGTCGTCAGCAATATTTTGAAAAAATTGACAGCAACATTTCAAAAAGTCGTTAGCAACATTTTCAAAAGTCATCAGCAATATTTTGAAAAAATTGATAGCAACATTTCGAAAAGTCATCAACAACATTTTCAAAAGTCGTTAGCAGTTTTTGACGACGATTTTTCAGCAGTTTTTTGACGACAAATTTTCAGCAGTTTTTTTGATGACAATTTTTCAGCAGTTTTTTGACGATGATTTTTCAGCATTTTTTTGACGATAAATTTTCAAGCAGTTTTTTGATGATGATTTTTCAACAATCTGGTGATAACGTTTTGTGACAAATTCTACAACAATTTTTTGATGACTTTTTCAACAATTTTGGTGACAACTTTTGCTTGTTGCTACTCAAGTGATAAATATTTTGACCATTGAAAGTTGAGAGAATTTGATAAATACCTCCAAGTATATTACAATCTAGAGTACACCATTATTGACCATGTCGCATTCAAGAGTTCCTAATTTAGTGGCAAGGCCTTCTAGAAGACGATGCTACAAAGTAGACAACATATTTTCCAATCCTTCCCAAGCTTTGAGGACAAATATTTTAAGGGAGGGAGCCATGTTACAATACTAATATAGCTAGTCGGCTATATTTCCAAGGGTTTACCAATTCATTGATTTATTCATATAAGTAGATGTAGGTTGATTTATAATTATTCATCATTCATAATCTAAATCTAGTTGCATATCCCGCAAGAGACTTAGCCCTCTCTAAGTGGCAATAGGACTTAGCCCTCCTTAAGTGGCACAGGACTTAGCCCTCCTCAAGTGGCAAAAGAATAATTTGATTTATCCGATTTGATTTGTGTTATAATTGTTTAGAAGAATTCTACTTCATGGAAGTTGTTACTATTAGTATGCAATGATTATAGGTTAAATATGGTGGAAGAAAATAAGGTCATTTTTATCTAAGGAATCAAACATCCTTATTCCAAAGTGGTCAACTTACATTGTATGGAGAAGATCCCCAAAAAATGTTGTAATGGATTCTTTGCCTAGGTCATTTGCATGGAAGTCTAGTCTTTTGAGTTGCTCCTTTTAGCTCTACTTATGGACTTGTAGACTATTGTTGATTGTTGTGCAACATTCTTTGATGAATACATGGGTCTTCCTCCTAAGTGCACACATGTTCAAGGCATCCACCTAGTTTTGAGAAGTTAGCTTGTAAATATTCATCCTTACTACTATCCCCACCCTAAAATTTTGATATTGAGAAGCTAGTTGAGGAGATGTTGGACCAAGAAATTATTCATCCAAGCATTAATCCTTATTATTTTTTGGTGGTCATATTATAACATAAGGATAATTCTTGACACATGTGTTCTTATTTCCAACCTCTCAACAAGATCACCATCAGAGATAAGTTTCTTATCCCTATTATTCATGATTTGTTGGATGAACTTCGTGATCTTAAATGCATTACCAATCTTGATTTGCATTCTTGGTTTCATCAAATTAGGGTTAGAGAAGAGGATATCCTTAAGACTAATATTCATATGAATGAGTATCATTATAAGTTCTTAGTCATGCCATTTGGTCCTCCTAATACTATTATATTTTAGAGCCTCATAAATTTTTTCTTTCATCATTTTCTCTACAAGTTTATGCTTATTTTATTTTATGATATCTTAGTTTATAGTAAGTCTCAAGAAAATCATCTAGTTAACCAAGTTCTCTACCTATTATAGAAGGAATAAGTATTTATCAATAGGTCCAAATGTTCCTTTAGGGTACTTGAGGTAGACTACTTTGGACATATAGTATCTTAGGAAGGGGTCAAGGTGTATCCTAATAAGACTAAAGCTATGAAATATTGACCTAGGCCTAAATCCCTCAAGAAATTTAATAGAATTTTAGTACTTACTAGGTATTATAGAAAATTATCTATAACTATGGCATAATTCTAGTCCCACTCATCATTCTCACTAAGAAGTATACTTTTTTTTAGTCAAAAATAGTTATCAATCCTTCAATGCCCTAAAGAAAGCTATGTGTACCACCCCTATTTTTACTACTCTTAATTTCAACAAACCCTTTGTCTTAGTGTGATGATTTAGGAATAGGTATTGGAGTTTTTATTAATGTAGGATGGACACCCATTAGACTTTGAAAGTAAGCAGTTCTATGACAAGAATCTAGCTTGATCCGCTTATGAGAAGGAAATGTTAATCATTTTGTATGTCATAGAGAAATGAAGACCTTATTTATTGGGATGATGCTTCATTATCAAGACATAACACAACAACCCTAAGCATTTCTTGGATTAACATATCTCTTGCTCTAAACATAATAATATAGTTGATCAAAATATTGGGTTATAATTTTACCATTAAGTACAAGAAGGAAAAGTGGAATATTGTGGTCGATGCTCTTGTGGTGAGGGGAAAATGGAAAGGTATCACAAAGGACCTCTTCATGATGCTTTTTTGGTATCCTCTATGTCACTTTGAGACTATGGGTATTTTGTGTACACTTTGTGTTTAATAGATTGGTTGAAAAACACCTATATTTCTCCTAAGATACTTCTTTGTCTAAGCTTAATCCTAATCTATTCCTAATGCAACAAACAAAGCCTAAAGCTAAAATGGTTTTTTCTTTTGATGAGGAAGAAACGAACGATTTCTATTTGAGGGGAAAGGTTGAATGAGAATGTAATAAACAAGTCTTAAATAAAACTACATGTGATTTTGATTGATTGCCAAGGCTTAATGAATAAATTGGTCCCCTATGTGATTAAGACTAAACTAGTTCTTTTTTCTTTGATAATTTTACTAAGAAAAGAAAATATAACCTAGTTTCACCAAGCAATAGATAAAATCCAAGTCCTAAATTCTTAAATGATAGAAAGGGAAAAAATAACCTATTTATGCCACAATGGCAAAAGCACCACTAGTTTGTAGAAGTTCCATTGGCACTTCTGTTTATTGATGGTGTTATCGCTTAATTGGAAAAATGGACAGAAATAGACAATATTAGTGAAAGAGGGGCCTCTCTTTGATGGAAGAGGATAGTCGAATCTATTGAATAACAATAAGGCCTCTCTATATATATATGATAAAAATAACAAATTTCTTGATCTATGATTTGCCTAGTGATGTGTTTTATGCCCTAGACTACGACCAAGATTGGATGTCTCTGAATTGCTTTTGAGTCAACTTCCAAAGAAGGTTGGTTCCTTGTTTGTGCAAATAAAAATAAATTAAAAAATACTAAATACGAATATTCAAGGTTTAGAAATAGAGGGATATGAGATATAAATTGGTTTAAAGGTGGTAAAAATTCAATTAACAACAATGAAACTTACTTAGTGAATGCCCTACAAACTAGCTACAATCAAAGCCTAACATACCAACAACTAAATAAAGCACTTTAGACACTATTTTTAGCTCATATTATACATACTAATACTCCAAGAACTTTTTAGATGATAATATAAACAAAAATTTAAAGTGAATATATTTTGCTTAATATAATTCATCACTTGCAAAGCATAAATAAAAATGCATAACAATACATAAACAATATACATATTATAATATAAAATGCATCCAATGGTTGGGTCCAAATAATAGTTGACTGTATTAATTAGTAGATCTTACATAGAGCTTAAAATAGATAAATACTAAAAGTGTTGACCCTCATACCGCGGAGAGTTAAGCTATTTATAGCTTTTACAATAAATTGAATCTAGCTTAATCATTACATTGATAACCTATCATAGGCCTAACATTAATTTGCACAAATTGGATGCACTTGGAACTTTAGTGTGATTATTATGCTTGAGAATATTTGTGATCACTTTCCTCCCCTACCATTATTAGAGTTGTAGGGTGGTTGTTGCTTTTGTAGGTATTGTCAGAGTAGTAGGGTTATTTATTGAACATATGTGCATCTTTACCACTGTGCTAGCTATGGTTGTCATTTTATTGCATTGGTGTTGTTGCAGATCAACCTAGCTAGATGGTTAAGGAGTATCTAGATGGTCCTAGCCTCTATTGAAGAGGACTTACCCAAGAAAATTTAATCACTTGTCACCATATTCCATAGGTTTCTTTCTATAGAGACCTTGGAGACTTGGTTGGGAATTTCAAACTCTTTAGGTTATGTCATCTTTGAGAAACCTTGGCCACTCTTTCTTCTAGTCACTTTGTGCTTTTTGATCACTCTTATCTTTTGGACACTTTTTGCTCTTCAATATTTTGATTGGATGGGTCCTATAAATATTTGGGTTGACGTCACATTTGAAAATCCCTAGCCATTATTATTTCAAACTTTGGATTGGTTGATACATTTGAAGACTCAGAGAGATTTCACCTTTGAAAGTCCTTATCCGCTCTACTTTAGACCCTAAAATGGATGGAACTTTTGAGATGTTATGTTATCATCATCATTTAAAAGCTTTGACCACTCACACTTTTTTACCACTCATACTTTGCTACTTCTTAGTGAGCAAAAATTTTAAACTCCTTAGCTTATTTCACCATTTCAAATCCTTAAACAATGTTTTTCTCTAGATTCTTGATTGATCAAGATTTTTAAAGACTCAAGCTAACTTCATATTTGAAAGTACCTGACCATTCTACTTTTCTAATGAAGATATTTGAGAAGTGGTTGGGCTCCTTTGCCTTAGCAAAATTTTGGGTCTAAAAAAATAATTTTATCTTTTGGTTAGTGATATATCAATCCCGAAAAGATGTCTAGACCCTAGCCTTGGAAAAATTTCACAAAAATGTTGTTCTGATAGATTTTTCAATGTATTATCTATGTGGACCATAGCATTGGCCCACATTATGGGTGACTCTAAGGGATTTTTTCTTGTAAAATTGAGAACCTAGACTACTTTATATACTAGGAAGTGGAGTCATGAGGGATGAAAAACAAGAGAAAATACTTGGGGGCTTGAATGAATCTAGAAGAGAAAGTGAGAAAATTCTTGACCTAATAGAGGGTACAATATTTTCTAACTTTAACAAGGGATTTATAGGATGCTTTTAAATATACTCCTATTTTTGTTGCATCCCATTTATCAAAAAAATAAGGGATACCCTACTAAAAAGAGAGGATGAAAATAACAAGAGGTGGCATAAAACAACAAGAAGCTACTCTAGGAGTGGAATACAAAAGTGGATGACTAGGAGGAATGGAGAAGGTGATGGCTTAACCAAAAATACTAGATGAAGGGGTGAATGGGAAGGAGAAAAGAAGAGGGACAAACAAGAAGGAAAAAATAAGAAGATGGACTTAACAAGAGAGGAAAGGAAGCAAATACATATACTTGATTGGTGGTACCTTTTGGACAACTAGATTTCTCCTAAAAATAATCTATAATAGCTCACATTGGATTCAAAAAAGGGTAAAGTGCCTTAGGTAAATGCTCTAAGAACTTGAAGCTTGATGACCTAGATGAATCCTTGTTGGCTTCTTCTTTACAACATTCCATAGGTGAATTTCTTCAAGACTGAAGATAACCTCTGGGCCGATGGGTGCTCCTAAACTATCCATAATTGCTTTATTGAACACTTATACCCAAAAAAATTATCTTGTGTGAGTGCTATGTCATGGCATAACCTACCCAATAACTATATGATGCCTAGATTTTATCATATTTATTTACATACCATATATTTGCATAGAATTTTGGCATGCTTTTTCATGCTGCTTCCCTTTCATAAATATTTACAATGTCGAGACCATATTGTCTCAAACCCTCACTTTCTTCCAATTGGTTTTTTAAAACATGTAACTTGCTTGAATTAAAAATTTATGTTGATTTGGATTTGAGAGAATGTGTTCTAGAGATATTTGTATGGGTTGTCACATTAGGATTTGACAAAGATAACTCACCTTCAAGTCATGAATCCTCTACCAGATCCTTCAAATATTTTCAATATTCTACCAGATCAATACCTTGTTCTTCATGAGTTCTTAGGCTCATGCCAATCATTGCATTGAAATAGAGTATGGAAAATATATATGTTGTTAACAATCCTTATGTTAGCTTTCTCAATTTTTTTGGACACATCATTTGGAACATGTGACTAACTAAATTTTGGAATGGATTGTTGGTTAATTTTGGGCTATGTTGATTTACCATATTTGAGTGGATCACTGCATTGAGACCAAACATAGAGAATCTACATTTCATTAATAATGACTCATATATCATGTTCTCCATGCTTTTTGGAAAATATTCTATCTCCACTTAGGGATGTTCCTTTATTTATTCTATAATTTCCAAAGCTTGTAGTTTTGGAGGATTTAATAGCAAAGGTCTTCTCCCATGTTTGGTTAATATATAGGTTGGTCTGGAGGTTGCAATTTCTTTAGCTATTTAATTCTAATCTAGCTCAATTAGCATACCTAAAAACCCTCTTGATTGCCTTTATGCTTCTTGGGCTGTAGCCAACTAGCTTTGCTAATTTTATTATTGATCTCCATAACTAGCACCTTATTTCCAATAGCTTTGTTAACTAACATCCCTTGATATTTTGTGTTATAAGAGCACCTTTTTTGTTGGTAGCCTTCAAATTTCCTCTTGGAATTATGCCACTCCAAGACATTAAGCTTGTTTGTTAGGTTCTAAAATCTATTTCTTAGCTCTTGTATTTATGTATATTCTTTCGACTTTAGAGTGTGTAGGGTAGGCAGGGAACTTGCAAAAATAATATATTTAGGAAATAATTCAGCCAATGTAGTCATAGAAGAGAAATATAGATCCCAAAAGGAAGCTTGCTAGCTTGGTTGATAAATTGCAATAATTATAGCTTTTGGGGGAAGTTTTCCACCTAAGATGAGTTTATTCTATGCTATGATAGTGATTTGAAATACTTGAGGAAATATCATCTTATTGACTATCAAATATGAAGGTCTAAGTCTGGGGTAAAAACATGAAGGTAGTATATGTAGGCTTAGGGATGTGATGGCCTTATATTTTGAGGGATTCACTTCCAGGTTTTGCTAAATTGAATGTTACAACCCATAATATTTTTTTGGGGGTGTCTTTCAATGAATGAGAATTCAATAAGTAGGAAGAAGTAATTCCCTACATGATTAAATTATAGACTAAAGTTTTAGCAAGATCAACCCAAGTGCCTATGCTTCTCTCCTATAATGAGCAATACCATGTTAGTATTTTTTCTCTAAAATACAGAGAAAGAAACCTCATCATTACATATTCATGGATAATATTATGAATGGAAGCTAAAGAAGAAATATCCTAGAAATGCTCATAGGTTGTATTTTCATTACCATCATAGGAGGGTAAGGCCTTTAATGCAATCTAAGAAATATCATGGAGATCTAGAAGATAGAGGGGTTTGACATTGTTCCAAGCAATATGTATGTATGTATGTATGTATGTATGTATATATATATATATATATATATATATATATATATATATATGTCCAACCATAGATATTCTTGTGTGTTTGGATAGCTGGTATCTCAACAAACTCATTAGGCTCTTTGATATTTTTGACCTCTGATCTGGTTATCATATATTTTGGAGCTTATTTTTTTAGTAGAGTCAATAATATTAGTTTTTTTCCAATAGTGGAATATTTAGGCCAATGTACTTTTTTTGGCTTTGTGAGACTGAGATATTCACCAAAATCTTGATCCTCCAAAAGTGTAGGCTTGAGTCCCACCAATGATGCTTTTTGGAAAATAGAAAGATAGGTTTGGTTCCATCGGATGTGCCAAAAAATCTTGATCTACACAATGTGGATAGACAAATTATTATTGTAAAATTGATCTATCCTACAAATTATTATTTATGAGGTAAAATAGATAGGTTTGGTCTCACTAAGCATGCCAAAAAATCTTAGTTTATGATCCACCTAGTGGTGTGTTTTATGCCCTAGACTATGACCAAGATTGGATGACTTTGAATTGCTTTTGAGTCAACCTTTGGAGAAGGTCGATTCCTCATTTGTGCAAATAAAATAAAATGATAAAAGAATAAATATATATAAGAAAGGGTTAGAAATAGATGGGTAAGGGATAGAAATTGGTTTAAAGGTAGCTAGAATTTAGCTAACAACAATGAATATTACTCAATGAATGTCCTATAGACTATCTGTAATTATAACCTAACAGAATAGCAACTAATTGAAGCATTAAAAAAACTAATTTTAGCTTATATTATGCATATTAATACTCCAAGAAATTTGTAGATGATAATACAAACAACAATCCAAAGTAAATAGAATCTACTTAACATAATCCACCACCTGCAAATCATAACAATACATAAAAAACATACACATTATATTATGAAACACATAAAATGGTTGAGGCCAAACAATAGTTGATTGTATGAATTAACAAAGATTACAATAGAAAAATACTAAAGTTTTGACCCTCATACTAAGGAGAGATAAGATATTTATAGATTTTATAGTAAACTGAATCTAGCTTAATAATTACATGGAAATCTAGCATAGGCCAACATGAATAGGTATAGCATAAATCCACCTAGAACTATAGTATGATCAAAATGCTTGATAAGAGTGGCAATTGCTTTCCTACCCTACCATTGTTAGAGTTGTAGGGTGGTTTCTGATTTTGTAGGTATTGTCAAAGTTGTAGGGTGGCTAATTCAACACACTCGGATCTTCACCATTATGCTAGTTGTGGCTATCATTTTATTGTGTTAGTGTTGTGGTCTCAGTCCAACTATATGGTTGAGGAGTATCTAGATGGTCCCATACTCTACTAAAGGGGATCTATAAAAGATCATTTTCTCCTTGTTGCCATTTTCTAAAGGTTTCTTACTATTGGGGCCTTGGATACTTGGTCAGGTCTTTTAAACTCTTCAATTTATTTCATCTTTGAAAAAGCATAAGAAATATTTCTTTTGGCCACTTGTGATTTTTGGTCACTCTAACCTTCTATCCACACTTTTCTATTCAATATTTTGACTTGTTGGATCCTCTAAAAATTTGGGTTAATGCCACCTTTGAAAATCCTTGGCCACTATTGTTTCAAACCTTAGATTGGTTGGGACTTTTGAAGACTCAGAGTGATGTCATCTTTGAAAGTTCTTGAACTCTTTGTTTTAGACCTTGGTATAGCCAAAATATTTGAGGCATTGCACTATAATCATCATTAAAAACCTCTAACCACTCATACTTTGCTACTTCTTCATGACTAAAACTATTGAACTACTTGGCTTACATCACCATTTAAAAAAGCCAACCACTATTTTGCTTTGGACTCTCAACTGACTAGGAATTTTGAAGACTTAGGTTGATGTCATATTTGAAAGTCCTTGGCCACTCTACTTTGTTGATGAATATATTTGAGAAGTGGTTTGGCTCCTTTTCCTTAGAAAAATTTTGGGTCTGATAAAATAATTTTAGCTTACGATCAGTGATATATCAAGCCTAACAAGATGTCTGGACCCTACCCTTAGTGAAATTTCAAAAAAAAAGTTTTAGTAGATTTTGTAAGGTCTTAGCTATGTGGACCATAGCATTGGCCCACAAAATGCATAATATAAATGCATTATAGAAAAAGTGCTATTGGGTTGAGATAGCACTATCGATGATTTCACTAATTGCCAACACTTTCACTCAGAGAGCAATAACATCACCGATGAGAGCAGAAAAAGAAGATTAAATATAAAATCATTTAAAATTATGATGATAATGATGAAGGGATCTAGCTTGGGAGTACATATACCCTATCAAATAGCATAAAAATAGATATTTGCTTTCTTTATATGGTCTAAATACAAAAATGAGATGCTAACTAAATGGAAGACGCAATATTAGTTCTAAATACACCAAGATAAAAACTTAAAGCTACAAGGTTAGAAATAGCCAAAATCAAATAAGGAGAAAGGGAACTACCTAAGATACAAGTACAAGATTATTTTCTCTATTTATAGAAGCTTGTTGGATTCTTGCTAGATTTCTTGTTGAAACTTGAATACTTGAGCTTGTGGGATTGGATATTTGATGCTTAAGATCTTGTAGACTTAATTGAATACTTTCTTGGATGTTTAGGTTATTACAAGAACAAGAGCTTGAGTGATTGGAATTATGGTTTTCACAAGAGTGTGACAAGATTTTGACATAATATTTCCATGCAAAATGACAAATTCCTATTATTTTAGAGATATTTTGATTAATATTTGTTGCTTTCAAAAGACCATGGATTGAGCTCTCCCAAGTGCTAGGTTTATAAGAAGCCATGCCTCCTTGGGGGAAGAATTGTATTAAAGATAACAAGATAGGAGATGGTAAAAAATTGAAAATGATCAATAAGACATTAATGGACGAAGATGATAATGGAAATTATTATATTTGGGATTTCTATAGGAGATATAGAATACATTTTTGAGGATCTAGATCATTAATTGTGGGTAGCCTAAATGGGATAGAAAATCAAATTTCTTGGTTTTGATGTGTTACAGTAAAAAGTGTTAGGTGGTAAAAGCATTGCAAATACTTTTACCTCATGATAATTGAAGTTCAACACTAGGTGAGAAAGGCTAAAATATAAAGTTTTTAGCAAAAGCACCATTGACACTACCACTCATGCCCTAGTGCTTTCACTCTTAGAGCAATGAATGCTCCAAATTTGGGATTAATGGAAGTTGATTCAATTTGTTTGAATGACAGGTTGATTGATGAAGGTATCGATAAGCTTGAAGATTAACCATATATGCAAATTAGGTGTCTATATTTTCCACTTTTTGATGCATTTGTTACATAATAGATATACTTAAAAACTGACATAGATGCCTCAATTTTGAGATAATAAGATTTTCTATTTCTTATAGTTGATAATGGTAGACGAATAATGTTATGATTATTTGCTTAGAAGTGATATTAAAAATTGTATTTTGTGCAACATTAAATGTTACCATGCCTTGGTGTTCCCCCCTTAAGTTTTAGAGAGAAAATCAAGTTGGATAGAAGTTGACTTGATTATGATCCACACTAGAGTAATGATAATAAACTGAGGGTAAACAACAAAAATGATCCAGGAAGCCAAGGTAAAAGTGTTGGGAGGAATAATGAATTCATTTTCACCATACGAAGGAGAAAAAATAAAGCTTTGGTGCACCGAGTGAAACTTGCACACTAGGTAGATGTGGTATGAGTAGGTAGTAGAGTGGAAGTGTCATAAGTAACAAAAATACTACTTTGCATGTATTTTTCTTCTAAAAAATATGCCTAAAGAAGGAAGCTATGCTTTTGTGCATTAACAATGCTATTTCTTGTCAATAGTGCTATCACCATATGATGGTATTTTTGCCTATGGTGGTGCTTTTACATGTAGGTGGCACTATTTATTGGAGGTTCTTTTATGCTATGATGATTTTTCATGCTCAAACAAGGAGTTATAGTTTTTATTTTCCATATTTGCTTCGATATTTTAGAATTGATTTATGTAGAAGAGAATTTGGACTGTAGAGAGAGGCAACTACATGCACTCAAGATGATCCATGGGTTGTTGGATATCATAGACTATTCACTACTAGTAATAGTAGGTCTATATCATATAGATCTAATGTTGAAGGTCAAGTTTGATAGGGCTGTCCTGATAGCACTAGTGGAGTGCTAGTATTCAGAGACAAATACATTCTAGCTACCCATAGGGGAGATGACCATCACACTAAAGGGTGTATGGTGGATCTTGTGAGTGCCCATAAAAGGATTAGAGGTTCATATTAGGTGATATTAGAGGTAGGATTTGATGAGGATGAAAAGAGATACAACCTTCTCAAAGATCAAATTTGGTATTAATATCATTGTCTAATATGCAAGGGGGATGACTAAATAGATAGACCACCTTCCTTTATTCCTTGGTCTCTGGAATATTTCTCAATGACACAAGGAAGAGGGTGGTGCATTGGGGATGGGGGGAGGTGGTAGATGACATGCAAAACTAACAAGTGGTCCTTTCATGGGGTCTAGTGTCGCTAGCATGATTATAGTAGATGCTACACTAGTGGTCGACAAAGGGGGCAAAGATTGACCTACTATACACTACTCCAGGTATGGGCCTAGAAGCATATCATGACCATGAGGCCACTAAGACTTCTAGTATAATTGGAAGTTTGAAGTTAGGCAGGGCAGGGTATAGAGGGAACTTTGGCAATGATACAAAGGGTGGTTGATGATCTATAGGTAATGTATATCACCTAATAATTGTATAGATATCATATGGTTTGGTAAGAGGATGCCTATCATATATCTCACATGAATCAAGTTAGATGGATGTTAGGATCATGGGGGGGTGGTGAGAGCTCCATAATTTTGACTAGGTGGTCTGCCAATATGACATTCAATAGGGTATACTGGTAGGGCTGATATGGTATACACAATCGATGCAAAAGAGAGAGTTTAAGGGACCACTAGAGCTAGATAGATATACCAAATTGGATCTTGATGACCTCGTGATACTGGATCCTAGGTCAGATGATCCTAGAGTGGTAGTTGACTACATTAAATGATACCAAACATTTTTATCCAAGAGGGTTAAGGTTCTAAGAGTGTAGTAGTAGAGGAATTGGAAGGCTACACCATCATGAATGTGCCACTATCATGAGGTATGTAGGAATAAGGAGGTATAAATAGAGGTGATAGTAGTAGTAGCATCGGTGGTAGTACCACCACTTGCTACCCCCATTAGGGAGTCCAGCTAGTGAGGTAGGATAGAGAGGTCACCTTAGTTAGTAATTGAGGTAGAGAGGGATGTATTGGCTAGATAAGTACAAAGTCTAAACTCTTATAGGGACAAACTAGTAAAATAGGTCATAATGATGCAACAAAAACTAAAGTTTAACTACAAAATAATATGCAATGGTAGTGAGAGCTACAATGATAGGAGCAGTCGAAGGGAGAAAGTAGTCTAGGAATTGCTAGACCAACTAGCATAGGATTTGAGTGATATAAAAATGGATAGAGCATGGGAAACCCACTATAGGATTGCAAATCATGTAGCCATTTTGGTTAACTAATGCCTGCCATCAATGATGATGACATGATCATGAATTGCTCGATGTCCATGATGCACCAGTCATAACTGTCAGTACAAATGCCACCATCTATGGGAGGAGGAGGAGGAAAGATAGATATAGGATTCTAGATCTAGCTAGTGGTGGGCTGGTGTTGAAGCTATTTGTCCTAACTTTTAGGATGTATTGATTAATATTTTTGATTTTTGATATTGATTGTATAGACACAATGAATTCATGACATTGAGATCAATATATATTAAATTTTATTGATTTTGTTATTATTATGATATGTGGTTTATGATGATGATATGATTTCATTTTTTTATGTTGGTTAATGATTATGTGATGATGTTCATTTGACTAGATTAGATCTTATTTAATTTAAGGTTGAAATTTTTTTTGTAAATTAGATGAAGATGGTTTAATTTTAGTTTTTGAGTTGTGTAGATTAAGATTATATGCATTGTTAATGATGACTGGTTAAGATTAAAGATTGTTTGAATATTTGAAATATGAATTTTTTAGGTGAAGAAAGTTACATTATGATAAATGCAGGATGAAATATGCATAATGTATCCAAGAGGGTGTTGCTATAGTACAACTATTTATAAAAATATTTACAAATATATGCAATTATGTATAGCTATTTGTCCAAGGGGACTTTAGTTAGCTTTTAGACTTACCCATGGGAATTTTAGTTAGCTTCTCCTAGAGCACTTAATTAGTTGCTATGATAAAAATATATATACAAACATGAAAGAAGGTTATTTACCTTTAAAAAAAAATCTAAATGAATTTTATCTTTCTCATAGGACTTTTGATTTAACCTTTGCTCGTAGGATTGTTTATTTGAGATTTATTTTTAAGAAAATATGTAAAGGACTTAGATTTTAATTTAAATAAATGCTTAATGGAATTTTTCTTAGAATAAATTTCCTCGTAGAGAAGTATCATAAAGTACTTATGATTGATTGGTGTAGCAGTGAATGATGCCCACAATTGGGAGGGAAAGTTCATTGGTGACTAGTTTCCCCCACATATGGTAGTAAATGGAAAACAACATTTGATAATACTAGTATGGCTATCACCACCTAAAAATAAATAAATTCATCATGTAGTTATTGATGAGATAGAATAATTTGATTTGATTTTACCATCAACACCTACAAACTTTGTAATATTCATCATGCAATGATAGATTGGATAGAAGAATTTGATTTGATTTTACCACCAATGTCTATGAAATTCATAGTATTGATCATGTGGTAGGATATTTGTATTTTGGAAGAATTTATTGATAAATTTAAAGGTAAAAAATATTGATAAACATAGGAATATTGATTATTGTGTGAACCCTAATTTGAATTACAAATATGGGACTAGGAGGATCTACTCACATCGGTCACCTAGTGCAATAAACTATCCTTACTAGGATAATCATTTGCACATCATAAAATATCCATGACTTAGGATTGATATGTAATTTAGACATAGACAAACATGTGTATGCAAGTAGATATGAAATTAAAAAATACAAACAAGCAATGATAAGCAGTTGAAAGAAATATGTATCCAATGTAGAATCAAATGTAATACCTTTTAAGATGCATTATATTCATTAGCTCTTTAAGTTCTTTATCATCAAGTGTGGCAAGGTTATAAGAAACTAAATCAAACTTTATGGTTATGATGAATAGACCTATTCAATAAGGCTTAAATTTATCTTTGAGCTTGGTTTTGGTATTGTCATTTTGATTTCATTTGAGAATGGGATCAACAACCTTGAAGGAATAGGATCATACCATTTTACTATAGGCACGATTAAGCCTTCACTAGTAGATCCATAATTTCTATAATGAATGGGTCTACTTTTCATCAAGCAATTCCAATTGGCTTAGATGGAAAATATGATATTCATCTCCAAAGGAAGAGTCCTACAAAATAATGTTCAAGGAATGTACCTCTATATCAAAAGGGAAGATGACTTTGGTTTTGTAAACCAAAGCATAGGGAGTTCCAACACAAGTGCGATAGGCCCATAAGGTAGGATAAATTTGAAGATGTTAAATATTGATTAGTTTTGTTGACAAGATTCTTAAGGATATTTAAAAGGGTCTTGTTAGAAGATTTAGCTTATCCATTACCTTGAGGAAAGTAAGATTTAGCTTATCCATTACCTTGAGGAAAGTAAGGCATCAACCATTTGTGTTGAATCTTGTATTTAGCACAATATTTTTGGGCACCCTTATTCTTGGAGGGTGTTTAAATGTCAATTATTAGAAGGAAAGGTATGTTGTAACAACTAAAGATATAATTGAGGATAAACTTGGAGAATTGGTTGAGGCTACAAACATGGATTCAAACCATTTAGTGAAGTACTTAGTAGCCATGATGATGAACTTATGCTCATCAAATAATATCTGGTTGATCTTCCTAATGATGTCTAAGTCCTAGGTGGAAAAAGGACAAGGAGAAGTCAAGGGATATAGTGCTTGGGAGGGAGCATGGATAAGGTTGGCATGCTTTTGAAACTTATCACATCTCATGAGATAGTCACAAGAGTAATTTTCCATTGAGGTTTAATAATAACCCATCTATAGGAGTTTGATGGTGACACCACTAAAGTGACCACCACATTATCCATCATGGGTCTCTTTGATGACTACTTAAGTTTGGAATGAGGCTAGATACCTAAGGAGAATACCATCAAGTGGGTATTGATATAAGATATTATTAATGATGACATACCTACAAGTGCATTACTTAAGTTCTTATGCTCACTGTGGTTCAAACCATTAGTCAACATGCCATACCTAAGGAATACTAAGATATTTTTATACCAAGGATCAAGAAAAGGACATGCTTCTATGGAAAATACTCCTAGATAAAGTTGGTTATACTCTAAGGTTGAAGGCCCTCTAATTTTCCAAATGATGATTGTGGATTATTCATAATCCAACTCTAAGAAGATAGGTATGCAACCATAATAATATCATTTACATGGTTATTGCTAGACCTAGTGATAAATTCAATGATGATTTTGTTGAAAGTAACAATTAGCTTAGTGATGGTGTCTTTGTATGGCTTAATATTTTTATTTCATTTGATAAACACCATTAACTTGGTTAAATATAAGCTAAAAATATTTGAAGACAAAGAGGGTTCTAACCTAAAGAGATAATGTTGTATGGAGATCTAGGATAAGGGCTTCATACTTAGTAATATTGTTGGTATAGAAAAGCTTAAGCTTAAATAACAAATGGATAAGTTGCTATTGAGGAGTTACCAAGATGACTATCACTCCTACTCCTTTGACATATTGAGTGCCATTGAAGTACAAATTTCAAGAATTAATTTTATCTACTTCTAGGCTAAACACTAAATCATCTATGAAGTATATTGCTAAAGGATGACTATATTCTAAGGGTATGATTGTTATTTTGTCAATGATAACCTGATATTTCATAGAATTTTTGCTGACAAACTCTAGATTAAATTTTCTAAGTACAATGACCTATAGAGTAGTTTGCCTATAGAGGTGAGGCTTGGACATGAGATATCATAAGGGATCAACCCTCAGAATGATGAAGGTATTATGTATGAGTATGTATTGTTTAATATTTTGGTAAGCAAACATTACAACTAGAAAATTCTTCTCTAAAGGGTATATTAGACTTTGTAATTAACAAAAGTTTTATTAATATATAAAATGGTTCACTCTCTATTTTTGTCATCTTACTATGCCGACATATCTCTTAAGGCATGGTCTATTATTGCTATGTATAGGAATAAGGGATTAAAATGATTAGGAGGGACAAGTATAAAAGGTGACAAGAGGTAAGATTTAGTAGCATCAAAGGCTGCTTGACAATCAAAGTCCCAATTAAAGACCACATCCTTCCTCAAAATATTGGTGAAAGGTTGATACCTGCCAGCAAGTTGGGAGATGAACCTTTGAATGGATTGGATTTTTACCTAGAGACTCCTAATTTGGGTTAAAGTTTGAAGGGGTGGCATATCAACTATAGCCAATATATTTTTAGGATAAATTTTTATGTCACATCAAGAGAATGAATTCCAATAGTTTTTGGATGTATCCCCAAAGATGTATTTTTAGAATTGAGGTATACCTTGTACTCATACAACCACTCAAAGAGGTGAATTAGGTATTAAATATGATCTTCCATTTTAGAGACTGACTAAGAAGAAAATAGACATAGTCTTCCATGATGCCATGCATCATGTCATGAAATATGTATGCCATGGCTATTTGGCAGGTAGCTCCTATATTTTTCAATATAAAAGGCATGACTTGATAACAAAATGTTCTCCATAGGGTGGTGAAAGTCATTTTAGTTTGGTCCTCAAGAGTTATTTGTTTTTTTATTGACAGAAAGAGGGTTTTGAAAGTGACCCCAAACGTTTTACAACAAGGAAACCCAAAAGGAGGCAATCACTAAAGGGACAACCTTAGAAAAATGGAAAAAAATAGATATTAACTAAGGAAAAAAGTAGATATGGGAGACCATATCCATAGGACATGGACATAAAGTGAAGAAACCAAGCACAACGACAATATATTAGCTAGAGAATCCCTATCTACTCAAAAGGCTCAGGATGATCCTACTCTTTATCATTGGTGGTTTGATCATCATATGAACCCTGAGTGGTTACACTCTTATGCTCTTGATGTTGTTGATCTCCTTAAAATCTTGAAGGAAGAGGTTCAAGGCAAAATTTAGCAAGTCATCCAAATTGTCCAAGAGATAGAGATTGCCTCTCAACTGAGAATGGGTTGAAGTCCTACAAGGAGAATGACCATCCTTGAGGGAGAGTATCCAACCACGGATATATTTAGACTTTAGCTTCGTATGAGTCATGGGAGACTCTCAAGGGACATCCTTATGTAGGTAACTTGGCCCTTAATATTCCTAACTACCATTATTATGACTCATGTACAAGTGGAATCCTTGAACATTTACATTATTACAAATTGACTCTTGTGCATTTATTGATTCTACCCCAAGTAACTCCTAATATAATAATGTACCCAAGGTGGTACATTCACCTATATCTAAATAATGTAATATAATATAACACCCCCTTTATTACATTATTTGGGTATTGAAGACTTTAGTATTCAATATGGATCTTCTTTTGAATGGTCTTCAACTTCAATCAATTATTCTTCTATGATAGTCTTCATGTTATATTTATTTTTCAAGCGTCTTTGATGAACTAGTGATCCCATAATTTTGCATGTTTCAAGTGGATCAAGGCTACTCCATTTATAATCCTTTGGTTCTTCATATGACCTGTTTCTTTGATCTTCACAAATGTTGAGCTTGAACTTATTGTTAGTGGATGCTTCTGAAATAAGATCTTGAAAGAAACAATCTATTCTATGTAGTAATATTTCTTCATGACTTTTATAGTACTTATATTTATAGTAACAAAAGAAAGATAAATTATTATTTTCTCCATAATATCTACAAGGATGGAGGCTCTAGCATTTCACCTTTTCTTGACCAACTTGATTACAATAAGTGCATAGTAAAGATATTCCAACTGCTTTGTTGTATATTTTAGGAATATCATGTTTTTCTATATCCTTGATGAGATACTTAAACTATATGTGGACAATTGAGGCAATTTCATTCTTACATCATTCATACATTTGTATGATATATTTTTGTTGAATATTATTTTCTTCTCATATATCTTCATTAGGGTAGTTCTCACCAATTTATTTTGTTGTCTCATTTGAAGGTGTAATGGATGGATCTATATCCCTTTTAAACTCTATTGATTATTTTCTCATGTCTATATATTTCTCATTATTATCCATTGTATCACCAATCATGTTTATAATCCAAAATGGTGCTTTTCTTAAGCCTTTTATGATAGCATTATTCAAGATGTTAGTAGACATTCTTATGGCTCCCTAGATAGTTTAGGATATGCTATGACATTCAAATATTATCAATATTTAGTGCACCTTTTGGGTTGATTTTGTAATTTTTTGATAATAATAATCAACCTTCAATTTTACCTTATTTTTCCTAATGAAGTATGCTTTAATGCTTAGATTTATTTTGTCTCCTTAGTATGGACATGAGACAATTGTTATCACTTAATTCCAAATTTCAATGATGCTTAATGAGCTTCTTTCTTCTACCTTCTAAATTTCAAATATCTATGGTTTTGGTGTAGAAAGCCTTATAAATCCTTACTCTTGGAATATTAGAAAATAATTATATTTAGAAAATTAATATTTATATTTACTAAGGTTGTTAACCTTATATGTCCTACTTTATATGCAAATATCTTTCAATAATTATTTTTTGGAATGAGCGTGCTTGATAGATTACTAAATCTTGGTTTAATGTTGGTTATTCCAATGCAATATAATGTTTGAATATATCACCTTATAACTCCAACATTACCTTAATGAAAGAAAAAAATAGTGGCTTTACCTTAGTACTTGTAGTATGTAGCTTGTAGCTTGTGATGTGGCTAGAGATTCAATGTATCTCCAATAGATTTCTTGATGTCGCTTAATGTGCTTCTCCCTTACGTGGACCCTAATGTGCTTTGAATTGCTTGCGGTCTTAATGACTAGTGGATTCACGAATTGGTACCTTATCCTCAACCTCTCTTAGTGATAGTTCTCTTACACGCTTGATGTTTAAGAGAATTAAACTCACCTAAGTTTGTAATTATTCTAATGAAGTATTAAGATTTGCTTCTAGCATGATTATGCAATAGTTATGGTCAAGTTAATATTTGAACTCCTTCTAAAAATGGATAATTCATTGAAAAGTATTTGAATGAATGATTGACTGGAGGTAATGATTATGCGCTAGCTTGAGTTAATTGATGCTTTAACATATTTATTGGTTAGGTAGGAATGAGCATTCAATGCTCTCTTTCCAAATGTACAACACTTGGTTGACTCTAAATTCCTATGAAAGTGCTGGTTTATGATAGTCTTAATTACTCCTATGCTCCTACTTCAATCTTTCTTACTCTCCTCGCTTGAAATTCATTGTTCATGCTTCCAATATGTGTATGAGTCTTAAATGCAAATGTATTAATAGATATCTACTTCAACGCTAATTTATTGAGGTGTTATGCTCTTCTTCATGCTTCAAATAAGTGGCAATTAGGTTGGTGGTGGTTGCACCTTTAGTTTCAATGTTCAAGGTATAGTGATGAATATGACATTACTTATTAGCTTGCATTCATTTCATAATGCTCCAAGATGGGCGTTACTCTTTGCTAAGCACTTGGATGCTTCAATACAAGCATTATATGATTGTTAGGCTCTTATGTGAGAGGTGTAACATCCCTTTTCTACGTTATAAGTGGTAATTGCATGCTCAAATCTCAATGTCCTTCTTGAAAATGTATAACTCCTATAGCAAATGCAAGTTGTTCACTTATTTTCTCTAACACTTTGCCAGTGAATGTTAGCTTACACCTCTAGCGATGATATCCTTCCAATGTTGGCTCTAAAAAAACTTCTATATGGTTAAGTGGTGTCTCTTGATTGTAGCTTTTGGATGTTGCTATGGTTCCCTTCTTTGCTGACTGGTAGGTTCTTGAATGAGGTAACTTTTTGTGGCCTTCCCTTGCATATTTTTGTGGTGTTCCCTTGGCTTATATATATATTCCACTGCTATTCTTCCTTACTTTATAATAGAGATATAATGGTTTTAATTCTTCCAATTTGACTACATATTGATGTTGTTTGAGGACTTTTCTTGGGTGATTTTAATGGTGTTTCTAGAAACTTGAAATCCGGTGCTTGTGAGCCTTGGATTGGCTCCTTTTTTGCCTTCATTGATGCACTAGTAATAGATGTAGTATCCCTATAGTGTTAGTGTCTTGAAGAAACTTAATAATCTATCCTCTTTTTAGAGGTATTATGGTGCTCCAATGTAGTATGAATAATATATTTAATTTTGCACAAAAGCTTAGTGTGCTTCTTGCCTCTTTTGATGCTATTTCTTTGATGGCTTCAATTTTATATAGATAGATTTGCTTATTTTTGTATAGCTTGAGGACTTACGTAAGATAATCTGAAGCTTTCCTTTATATTCTTTAATATTGCCACTACTTGCTCTATTCTTTTGAGAGAAATGTATTGTTGCCTCTCTTTTAGACAATAATAGAATCTCGCTTTTTCACTTGGATAATTTAGTAATAATAAATCCAAGCTAATAATAATATAAGCAATATGATAGAGAGATTAATATTTGGACTAAAATTCATTGTAACATTTATTGCACTTCTAATAAAATTTAAGAGAAATTAATATAGTGCAACTCAAATCACCTTATTACTCAAGGAACTTTGTAATATGCATTAATACTAACTCTTAAAGAATGCTCAATAATTTTTACAACTAAATGTAATCACTTTTTCTATAAATAGATGATAGAAAGAATGTATCTAACTCCTATTAATGTGTAGGTAATAACCCTTAACAAGAACTATCTTCTGCACTTCCTTTACAGACTCAATATGTAATCTTTTATTTTGCAACTTTTAAATTCTAATAAGATGCTTAATGAACCTAAGTAGTAATCTAAATAAGTGTTCAAGTAATGAACCCTTTTGCACCTTAAGTTTATTACCTTTGATGTCATTTGAAGATGATGAATATATTTATGATTTGATTCACTAAGGCTCTTGTTTGTAATGGTGGTTGCTCATAGCTATGAATGCTTTTTGTTTTTTTTCTTGAAAATGTAGTAGATGGCTTCAAGTTAACCTTTGGGATGTAGCCTAGAACTTCTAAAGTTCTACTACTAGTAATGTTGTCTTGATTACTATCCTTCAATAGATAATCTATTCACTAAAATTTTGTCCTTTAAGAACCCTTTCAATATTTTGATATGAATTCAGCAAATCCCTATCTCTAAAATATGCCTTCTTAGCTATGAAAGGCAATTTCAAAATATCTTGTATTTGGTGGGATTTTATTAATAATCTAAAAGTCTTGAGGTCTTCACTATTCTCTTATGGAATTTAACAACTTGTTTGCCAAATCCTTTTCCTTTTGGGCTTGTTGTAAGATGGTGTTAATTGTCCTAATTCTTTTACTATCAGTAGCTTCTCCTTCGTAGTGAATTTATCCAATAATTTCTTCTAGGAAATATTTTAATTATTTCTTAGAATTCTATAATAAGGATCCCCAAGCGTTCTTCCCTTGATATCTCTCCAAGGTATTCTCCTTGTTTCTCCTTGAGACCTCTCCAATGTATTCTTCTCGTAGCTTGTCTAGACTTTTTAATGAGACCTTTAATTCAACCTTATACTATAGAAGTATTGGCAATGAGATCTCCTTCACGGATCTCTAAAATCTAGAACAAGACCTTGATAGTCCCTCTTTATCTCTTCCAAGACTGGAAGTTTTTCAATGAGACCTTTGTGGGTCTTTTCAGCTTCTTTTGAAAGAAGTATTTAATTATCAAGGAGATATCCAATATCCTACCTTCTCTGGACTCTTCTCTGGAGTCTCTTATTAAATATTGCAATAAGACTTCTAGGCCTTCTATCAATCAATCCTAATACTACAATATTTTGCATGTTGTGGAGCATAGAGGTATATCTAGTTTGTAAATATGCAATAGAGTTCAGGCTGATAGTAGCAATGGTGGTCCCTCTATCTCCAACATTTAATATTCACTCTTCAATGACAACCTTATCCTTGGTTCTTCTCCAATGTCTACTTTTTTGCAACACAGAGTTAATTTCTAATGGGATGAATACTAAGCCCTGATCTTCATGAGTTTTCTAGAACTCTATGGAAATACTTTAGCCAAATGTAATTTCAAAAATTTTGGAACTGAGATTTGATTATCTCTTGTGACTCTCCCTATTGCTATCTAGATATATCGTGGATCTGATACCACTATTAGCTTTTGATTAAGTATGTTATGGGAGATGTAAATAACAATATATAAAAAGATAACGAAGTTTAGGAATGACACAAAAATATGCTATTAATGGAACTCAAAAAAATATGGAATTGATACAATAGATAGAAACCTACTCTATTAGTGCATTCTTAGAGCAATGCACTCTCTCCATATTTATCACTCTATTCACTATGGAACTTTATATAGAAAATAGGTAAATTGGACCTTACTCTTCCTAACTACCATTCCTATGACTCATGTACAAGTGGAATCCTTGCACATTTATATTATTGCACATTAACACTTGTGCATTTATTGATTCTACCCTAAGTAACTTCTAATATAATAATGTACACAAGGTGGTACATTGACATGTACCCAAATAATGTAATATACCCTAACAAATTCAAGGATGTTGTAATATTAATATTGATGGAATAATGAAGGAAAATTGAGGTCATGGAAGAGTTATTGATATAGGGATATGATGTTACAATGTATATTGGTGTTGTGGATAGTTGGAATGGGCCAGATATAACCCAAGGTCTATTATATTGGAATATTATTTTATAATAATGGGTTGGTTAAGGGTTTATAAGTTGACTAATATTAGGATTATACTCTCCCCAAGGTAGTATTAGATGACCATGTTAGATTTTTATAAGTGAATACTCCATATAATATTGCCACAAGACCAATAATAAAGTTGCATTATGAAGGAAATGATAATTCTAAGCAAATAAAAATATAAACTCAGAAACTATAATATGAAATAACTCAAATAATTCTAATGCTAAAAAATACTATGAAATATTATTGAATAAAAATCTCAAAATACATCATACTATACCACCTTACATTGCTTCCATGGGTTACTCTCTCTCTCCGGATCTTTCTTGATATCTCTCTATTACATAAATACATCCATATATATGGAATGGAATGTGACTATTCATATGGATTATTCTTGGCCTTTAGTATTCCTATGAATCTTTATATTCCTACTCTATTGACACATATACATAGGGACAACTATGCACATTTACATTACCAAAATATTATTGCATACTTGTACCTTTATTACAATGCATATAGTAAATACTTTCATCCTAATCTAAGACACTCTTTCCTAATCTATATATGTACCCATGATGGTACATAAGCATGTACCAAATAATGTAATATATTCCAACACTCCCCTGTATTACATTGAAGACATTAGTCTTCAGTATGGTATTCATATTATTTCTCGAACTTGTGCTCTTCATATTGTAGATAATCTTCATTTTGTTTAGGTTCATATTCTTCTTCATGTAAACTCTTGGATGTTGTTGTCCTATTATTTGATCCCTATAGAGACATATTCTTTTTATCTTTATTCTTCATATTACAAGTCTTCATTTTTTCTGGTTCCTTTTCTTTGTCTTCGAGTTCTGTTTGGGGCTCTTGATATAGTCAACTGCTAGATATCCTTGTTGATCAAGAGCTCTAATAACTTCTCTAGTCCATATTTATTTATCTTGATCTTTGTGTAGTTTTATTTTTTGTTCTTCATGCTTATATTTGTTGTTATCAAAAGCTTTAAAAATATTTTTTTTGAAACAAACATTGTAATAGTAGAATCCTTTCAAAACTCATGTAATATTCCTTTCTATAATGATAAAAGGTAGACGAGTGAGATCCTTTCCCACAATATGTGCAAGGATGTAAATCCCAATAATCAAAAATTTCATGGCCTTCTTTGTTACAATAAGAACATATCAAGTTTTCTTGTGTTGTTTTGAACACCTTGACTTATCTATTTTCTTAATCAACTAATATAACCATACATGAATAGTTGAAGCAATTCTAATTTTGCTCAATTCATAGACTTGTAGAAGGAATTCTTGAAATATGTGTTTTTATAGACTTTGAGAGTGTTCACTATGATTGTCTAAAACTTCTATCATATTATTGGAATATGTCTTTCAAGTATTTCTTCTTATTGGGATAATTTGTGATTCTTCAAGAGTGCTTTGAAGCCATATAGGTTCTTTTCTTCTACTCACATTTTTCATGTTGTTATTTCCCTTTGAATCAAGTATATATCTAATCCATGTTGATTTATTGAATCCTTTGTATTTAATAAGGTCTTCCATATTTAAAACTTTAATCCTTTGAGGTAGACTTCCTTATGACTCCCTAGTCTCAATATAGTCCTTTCAATTCTATATTTTGTAGAATACCTTTTATCTCCCTAATGTATGAAAGACAATGCAATTTTCAATATCAATTTTATCAATCAATGTGTGATTTGAATGCAATTTCAATCCTTTACAAATCTTCAAATCTCTAATAATTTTGAGTTTAGAGATTAGACTATTAAATGCAATATCTCTATGTAGAATTCCTTTTATCTCCCAAATTTATGAATAAAATATTTAACTCTAAATTTCATAAACTATGTTGATGTAGGATTCCTTATTCCTCCAACTCTAGAAATTTAGAAAAATAATATTTGCAAATTTTTGTAATCCTAGTTTGATGTAGAATGCCTTATTTCTCCAAACTTATTAATTTTACAAATATTCAATTTGTTTTGTAAACCCAAATATGCAAATTTACAAAACCCAAATATAATACTTCAATTTCAAAATATTCTTCAAAAATTGATAAAGGCTTCTAAATTCAATATTCTGATTTTCTAAGGTTTCTCTAATACTTATCACTCCAATAATATCTCTAATAATTAACCTTAGATATAATTCAACTTTCTTCCTTATATCTCCTACTAATATAAACCTTAATATCAAATACGTAGTAAATGTTACCTTTACTACTTCAGGTGCTTGAATCTGCTCAAACTAATGGGCGTTGTTCTCCTGGTCAACTTTACTTTGAACTTGATGATAGGTGCTTTGAATATGCCTTGATCGTGCCTTAATTGCTCTTGCTTTGTGCTTGCTATGAATCTGCCTCCACTCCTTACACTGGGGGCTATAAGGGTGCTTCAATTCTCTTGTATAATATGCCACTTAATGCATACGTTATGGAGACTTATTGACTCCTCTTAGGTGGTGCAAACATTAGTAGAAATTATTTAGGGAATGATGTGACATGTGGAGTAATATTCCTTATGCTGGTGAATGTTACTGACTTCTTCTTTGAGTGTTAGAGCATTGAGCACTCTTCTTTCCTTAATGCATGTGTTAGGGTTTGTGTACCAACTCAACCTTTGTGCCAAGTGGCACTATGCTTCCTCTTTGCTCTCGATAGGTGGTAGAGCCTTCTTATGCATGTGCTTCTTTTCCAACGTATAATTTTTCCAGCTTCTTCAACATATTCTTGCTGTCTTTGTAACAACAATCTCTATGATGTCTCCTCTCTCTTTCCAACGAATATGGATGATGATGAATTCACCCAAGGTTGGCTCCAGCTATAGCAACTCCACTATATTCCAATGGTGGTCCTATGGTGCTTTCTCTAGCGGGTTGTACACCTTGTTCCTTGTTCTCTTTCCTTTGCAATATGTTGTATTTACATTGATAGTGTAGCCCCTTAGTGCTATGTATGTTTCTCTTCTCCTTTCTTACGTAGAACTTGTCTATTGTAGGTTGTCACTGTCTTGGATGATGGCATCTTCTAGCACCTTGGTGGATAGATTTTTGAGCCTAATGACTTGTTCCTTAAGCACTTTTTGTTAGTGCTTTTTCCTTTCCAAATCGATGGACGTTGATGATGATTTTCCCCCCTATGTTTTGCTACTCAATATGCTCAATATGGTGGTGATCCCCACCACTCTTTTAGTGGTTTTCTTCACCACTACAAACTACAAGTTTGGTGTTTTTAAACACCTAATTTATGCCCTTGATTTGAGGACTCTTCGGCCTCACAATTACATAGAATAATCTGCTTTAGCTTTACTATAAAAAATAACATACACTAATCCACTTATGACTCCTTTTAGATACTTGACTAATGTTGTTATAACTTGTAGATTTCAATAATAATAATGGTGTGTAATGGTGTCTTCTCCTTGGCTTAATGACACTCTAAAAAAATTCTTTTGCTAGCTCTTAATAGCTTCTAAAAATTGATGCTCTAAAAATCTTAATAAGCACTTTCAAAATATTTGCAATAATACTTTATATGACATAAAATTAACATAACTTTTTTTAACTCTTTTGTATATCTCCTTCTTGATGGTTTGTCTTCTTGAATTTGTAGCACTACTCCTTTATTTTTGCTGCTTGTGGACTCTTTAATTTGTAGCTATAGTTGCTTCTCAAAATCAACTTTCTTCACCTTCAAATGTGTGCTAGCTATCTCTAAAATTTGCAGCTCCAAATGCTGCCCTTTCACTGTTCAAATCTGCAGTAGAACTCTTCCTTAGATGCTGCCAAAATATGCTTGATCTTTGCTATCCAAATCTATTCCAAATATGTCTCAAGTCTTCTCTAAAATGTAGCTTGCTTTATTCTTTCAATGCTGCCCAAAATTGCAGCTTAAACTCCTCTGATTGCTGCTTACAAAATCTGATTTGGTGATGTCCTCAAAATTCCAAATTTGCTGCTCTCTTTTGCTGTCAAGCCTTCTCTTAGTTGGTTGTCCAAATATGCTCCAAAAGATTCTCCAAAGCTTTTCCAAAATGCAGCTTTGTGCTTCTACTATTTGTTGTCCTATGACCTTTCATCTTCTCCTTCAAAAATCAGCAACTTGTGCTTTTACAAATCAGCCTACAAAATTTTGTGGCTATCTCCAAAATCTCTCAAAACTATGACCTCTGCAATATTCTTGCTTTCTTCTAACTCCTTGTCAAATTTTGACTTCAAATATGACCTCTTTCTCTATCTTCTTTCTCAAGAATCTGGATGTCTTGAGCTCTCCAAAATCTTCTCAAAATTTGACAAACTTCTTGCCAAATCCTTTTTCCTTTTGGGATTGTTATCGTATGGCGATAATTATCCCAATATCTTCTGGTTAGGTGCTCCTTTTGCTTGCAATATTCTACCATGAACTCTACTTCAAATATTCTCCAATGGTCACTGCTTCAGCTTCTGCAATAAGGCTTTCTCTTACCTTTTTCTTTCTTCAATGAAATCTTCTTGAGACCTCTACTCTTGGGTCTTCTAATCCTACAACCTTCAACTCTCTTAGTCAATGCTTTAATGAAACCTTACCTTGGTTTCTTCAATTTTCCAACTATGGGAAATTCTTCAATGAGATATTTCTCTTGGATCTCTAAACTTTGCTACTTCTATTTGCAATAGGACCTTCTGTAGTCCTTCTATCTTCAATCTTCCAATCTTGGAAGTTCTTCAATGTGACCTCTTCTTGGGTATCTATCTTCAATATGCAATCTTGCAATGAGAAACTTATTCTTGGTTCTTCTCAATATTCAATAAGATCTCCTTCTTGGACCTCCTTCAATGTCTACTTTTTTGCAACAAAGAGTTAATCCCTACACTAGGAAAGCACATAGACTTTCAGACAATCGAAGATGAAATTATTCTCTATCTATTGTAGGAAGCTTCTCAACTTCTAAGAATCAATATTCTACAACAAAACTTAGATAGTAATAATCAGATGTATTCAAAGTTCCAGAAATAATAATCTTCACTAGCTATCTTAAAAACTAGTGGAATCAAATCTATACTGAATCCTGGTCTTCATGGGTTTTCCTTCAACCCTGTGGAAAGATTCTAGCCAAATAATAATCTGGAATATTTACTCTCTTATCAAGCTTATCAATAGGACCTCTTCTAAGGGTCTCTTGATCTCTTTAATGATAAGGTCTATCTTCAAGACCTTTCAATCTCCTTCTATTCTGATTTTGCTCTTGGAATAGGTATGTCCTTAAATATCATTGGTTTTCCTTCAACATAGTGAGAAATGCTATCTTCTCTGGTTTCCCTTTCTAGAGGTAATTCCTTTATCTTCTCTAGTTTCTCTTTCTAGAGGTAATTCCTTTATCTTCCTGTTTTCTTCGTTTTTATCTTCTCTGGTTTCTCTTTCCAGAGGTAATTCCTTTATCGTTATTGGTCTCTTCTTAACCAGTAGAAATCTTCTTTCCTTCTGATCTATATTAGGACTTCTATCAAACAACCTCGAGCCAACGATATTTGCAAGTGGCAGTGCACAATGGCGAGTTTGGTTTGCAAAGATATGATTCTGGTTGATAGTAGCAATAGTGGTCCCTTGTGGCTCTAATACCACTGTTAGCTTTTGATAAGTGAATACTCCAAATAATATTGCCACAAGACCAATAATAAAGTTGCAATATGAAGGAAATGATAATGCTAAGAAAATAAGCATATAAACTCAGAATCTATAATATGAAATAACTCAAAGAATGCTAATGATAAATGCTCAAAAATACTATGAAATCTTATTGAATAAAGACCTCAAAATACATCATACTACATCACCTTCCATTGCTTCCATAGGTGACTCTCTCTCTGGATCTTGCTTGATATCTCTCTATTACATCAATACATCCATATATAGAATGGAATGTGACTCTTCATATGGAGGATTCTTGGCCTTCACTCTTCCTATGACTCTTCATCTTCCTACTCTATTGACACATGTACATAGGGACAACTATGCACATTTACATTACCAAAATATCATTGCACACTTGTGCATTTATTACATTGCATAAAGTAAATACTTTCATCCTAATCTAAGACACTCTTTCCTAATCTATAGATGTACCCATGATGGTACATTGGCATGTACTAAATAATGTAATATATTCCAACATATAGGTATATAAAGAAGGGATATTGTCATTGTAATAGAGAAAATTCATTTATATCAAATATTTTTTGTAATAATCTTAGAAAACAAACTAACTCTCTCATATTGGGATATATTATGGAGTTATTTCTTCCTTAAGGAGTATTATTGGTGTTACTATACCCTAAGGGTATTATCTATCTCTATTTCATATTGTGGATTAGTTGTTTACTTTTGGATGATTGTTTGATATTATTATATAATTATGGATGATATATGTTATAAGAATAAATATTTATAATAAATAGTATTAGAGGAACAATTCTAGCAAAGTGGTGATTATTTTTAGAATTGCATAAATCAAAAAATGAAAAAAAAACCATTTTATAAGATCTATATATTTGCATAAATATATTGGATTTAAATAATTATTGTCTCATCTTATTCATAATTTTAAAAGCTTCAAAATGACCTATCATAATAAGTAATGTGAATAGTATTAAGGGATATACAACCATATGAATTGAGCCATCTTGAAATAGGGGTAGTGACATTTTTTTAAATTATATTTTTCTAGAAAAATAGAATTTGAGATATATTTTAATATAGCTAAGAAAAAAAAGAATTGTTGGTTACCCTTTTAAGGAGTTTTTTGGGTCTATGTGGAATTTGTATTTATATCATTGAGAGATTTCTATGAAGTATTTTTACTAAAACCCTAGTTTCATAAGATCTTAGCTATCTTTGTTATTGTTTTGGTGTGAGTTCATGAAATTATCAAATTTTTTTTGGAGAGGATGATATGAATGTTAGAAAGTGGTTGATGAAATACAAATCTTAATATTTTGGTAAGTCTCTTTGAAAAGGTAATTTTGACAAATTATTTGAAAAGAAAGTATGCAATTGGTGGATATATTTTCCTAGTTAAAAAAAAAAAATTATTGGGGGATTATTGAACATCCATATTAGAAAATGGAAACTTGAGAACAAGGATAAAAGGATAGCCTGATGAATACCATCAAGGGTTATGAAGAATAAATAAAATGTCTTAAGGTGAACCAAAAAAAAAATCAAAGAAGCATTAGAAGGAAAAAAACAGTCCTAATAATATACAGGCTAAGGAAATTACATATTTTGCATTAAATAAGCAACATATTGGTCAAAGGGATTGGTTTCCATCTATATAATCTATTTTACAAGTTCAAGTATGAATTTAGAAGTAAAAAGTTATTATTTCCACAAACCCTAGAAACAAGTGTAATTTCATCAATATTGATTTTGCTAGAAGGTTACATGTTCCAATAAATAATATTAATAACACACAACTTAAGGATGAGAATGCATAGATTTTTAAAATTTTTAAAAATATGTGCAAGATAATGAGTCCCACTCTAGGAGTTTTGGGCTAGTTAAACTTGTTTGTATCTTTTTAAATATTTTAACATGACATGTACTTAATATTTGACAAATACATTAACAGATGAATTAAAGTGTGGATTGATATTATATTTTTATTTTTACTAAAATTAATTATTCTCATATAAAATGCTTGATTTTGTATGAATTAGAACATTAAAATGAATTTCAAGATAGTGAGTATCCAATGGACACATTATAAAGGTAAAGGTAATGGAATTTCTAACATCCATGAGGCCATAGGCCATATGAGATAACCCTCATGGAGGATGTTTTTTACTCAATATATGGTTATCCAATCACATGCTAGTTACTGAAATATGATGTACCAAAAAATAATGATAGAAACAATTTTCAAATAATTATTTTTTCCCTAAAATATACATAGCCTTAGGTTTGTCAAAACTCTTTTGAAGCTTTTGATATTTTTTAAAAATAAATATTTGAACTATAAAGTATCAAAAATTTGGTATTTTTTGTATGTGATCCATTATATTAATATGAAATTTTATTTATTTATAATGATATCATAGAAGATATGTCATAATTTTTATTTTATTTTATACTTAATTTAGTTTAATTTTAAAGTTGAAAGTGTTGAGTTTTAAAAAACCCAATTTAAAAATAAAACAATTAAAGATACTTAAAATGTTAAATTTTAAAAAATATATATTTTTAACAATTATTTCAACTTTCATGAGTTCAAAGTGAGTGTAAGTCAGAAGTGATTGCGATCCAAGAGCAAGCCTCACCTTTTTCTTATTTTAGAGAGTAAACATATGTTATAGTTGTGAGTAGAAAGTATGGGCAGGAAGAAAAGTGTGAGCAAGGAGTGAGTGACATTTCTTATCCTAGATCTTAGGAGAAATACAAAAACTAAAGTATTCATGTAAAAAATCTAGGTAACATGATAGGAAAGTCAATTTTTAAACTCCTTACTCAAAGTAAGGATGCCCTAGTTAGTGACAAGAGGGGAGCACATCTATGGTAACTCTATCTAGGTAACCAATACTACATCAAAACTGATTATCAAGGATGATATGATTGAGTATGATATAGTGGTTCTTAAAAACCTAGGGTTAATATAAATTCTATGGATACTAGTTAGGTTTTTTAGATATTCGAAATTTGATCAAGTGCAAGTGGGGATTGAGTTCAAATTACTCCATGACTTTTCTTCTCAAAGGATTTTTTCACATTATATTTTCTATTTCAAAAATAAGGGATAAAATTATGGATGGTGGTCCTTAGTTTATGGGCAAAGATGAATTATATTTAAGACCATAAAGGGAGAATTTTTTATATAGATAAAGACTATTAAAAGGATTCTAGTATGGATTAGGTTTTTTGGATTGCAGTGAATTCTCACTACATTTGGGAGAAGAAATAACTTACCCAAATTTTTATATGTTGGTCTCAATAGGAAGTATATTTTTGGGCTAAGAAAATAATAAAGGCAAAAAAATAAGTGTCAGATAAATTTGGGCAAAATATCCAATCAAAGGGTGGCACCAATTTATAAAAGTTCCAACCAAAAGAAGGAGGAAAAAGTTTGAATGACTCGTGCTATCAAAAGTTTCAAAATTTTAAGGGTGGCATGAGGTTTTGAAGGGTAAAAAAGCACAAGAAAGGTAAAATTTTGAAGATCAAAAGTTTTAAAAGTTTTGACAAAATAAAAGAAAGAAAAATTTGGAAAGCCAAACTACATAAAAGTGGCTTGACAAAAGTTTTGACTTAGGGAACAAGGCAAAATTTTTGACAGTATATTATGGTATTAAAATTTTTAAAAATTTAGAAGGTGACAACAAATTTTGAAGGGTGCAAGAGGAGCAAAAAGTTTGAAGATTAGAAGTCAAAAATTTCCAAAATTTAGAGGGCAAAGGAAAATTTTTAAAACTTGGGTCTTTTGAAAGATGTTGATGAAGAGCGGAAAGGAGAAGCACTTTAAATTATTTAAAATAAAAATAAAAAACCTATATAATGTTCCAAAACTCTTAATATTAAGCAATTCATCCCCCCCTAAAAAAAAAAAAAATTAGAACAAAAATTGAAAGGTGACCTAAAATAAAGTTGTGTCAGTCATTTGATCAAAGAGGAATATTATATCATAACATATTGGGCTAAAACCATGCATGCTCTCATAATTTAGGAGATCAAAATTTACCTTAGGGGATACCATCCTCAAACCCTTGCATTGAGGGTCACTAGCCCCCCATACCCCCCAACCAAGATTACAATCCAAACCTGCACATTGTGCTAAGGTGTAAAATATCTTAATATGTATAAGCCTTTTCCTAAAAAGAATATAATACATCTTCCAGAGATGGAAGTTAATCTCATAAAGGCAATGATGACATAAAAGTATCAAATTCCACCTACCTGTACCACTTAATCATAATAGTTTAGAAAATTGGTTGATGCATTAAAGGTAACAATAATATGGAAGTTGCAATAGAAGCAACCTCAAACCAAACACATTGAATGTAGATATTTCTTGCACCTAGACTTTGATAATTTCTAGAGAGAGTAGATGAAAATAATGGTGGTATTTGCACATCCAAAGGTCCATAATTATTTAAAATTAATGATTCTAGATCTAGAGACCTAAAAGGAACCAACAACTTAAAAGAAGATGTGACCTGACACTTAGAAGAGCAATCATTTTGAAGCTCTTGTATAATTTTTGGAGGGAAATTATTTCCATTTGTATCTATAATAGAAGTTGTTTTAGCATTGTTAAGGATTAATAAGTTACTTTTTCAAGGCTTAAATTTCATATGTAACTTTCCCTTCATTTTATTTTGTATAGTAGTACCTAAACCTTGAGTGGTCTTGTAGGAGCTTTTGAGCCCCCACTTCTAGCATTATTTATAATTTTCATATTCATATATATATGCTTGAGGTTGTGACTATTTGGTTCCTTTGTTTCTATTTCTTGTATGTTTATATGCTTATGTGTGTATATTAGAGGCCAAGACTATCTGATTTTAGTCATGTTTTTTTATATGTAATCTATGCTTAACATGCTAAGAGGAGGAAGTGTTCACCTTAGAGTTGTTGGTGTATTACACTCACATGTTCATGTATCATAATATTATAAAGAGGGATTTTATTTTGATCTTGGCACATCACCCCTGTTAGCTTAGGATATTTTCTATTTATACTATATTTATTTTCTATGATTTCTATTTCTCTTTTACCATTGAAGTTGGTTAGATTATGATAGAGTAGGAAGAGTTCTGAAGATCACATCCTAAAAGAAATTATCCTTGTAAAAAAACTCGAAGGCAATCCAATAGACAATCCCAATGCTTTTAGAGTTGCTTTGTTGTATCACTTCACATGAGGTATGATAGTATGCTCATATGATCCTCGTATTTGGTGACTGTGATAATCAGAGAGGACAACATGGACTTTCTTATAAAATCATAAATAAGGATATTTTGAAGAATATTAAAAATATTCTAAGGAATTAATACACGAGGGAACCATTAATAAGGAGAGAAGACATGTTGTATACACTTAAACATGTATTAAAATGGATATTTCAAAATATTTATTGAGTCCATTAGTTTTAAATTTGAATTAAGAGAATGAGTTCAACAAGTGGATTACAAAAATAATACATTCCAATGTTGCAACTGTCAAGAGACCAAGAAAATGGCAAGATAATGTAAAGTGAAAATGATGGAGAAAGAGATAAAAATTTAGGCATGAGATAAAATATAATATAAAACAAGGAGATTATATAATAGTATAAGTTGAATCAAATCAAATTTTTCCCAGAAGTGGCAAAAAAACCTTTGCATTATTAAATACAAAGGTACTTATAGTTTACTCAAATCAACCATTGGAAGAAAAAATGACATAAGAGATAAGGAAGTACAATACACAAGTTCAAATTCAAAAGGAGTTAAAGCTATGAAGGAAGATTGGGAGGAAAGTTTTTAAATCAAATGAGGTGAAAGAGATCAAGGTTAATCCAGGTAAGTCATATTCATTTTTCTCAAGTAGCATAAAATTATCTTCTTGCAATAATTATAAAAGTAGTTTGGAATGTATCCATTACACTATGATTTCAAGAGTAGCACAATAAAGAAATGCATATAGAAGATATTGATGAAAATTTAATATTTTTAAGCTATCATAAGAAAGTAATTACTATGGAGGATCATCCTTGTACTTTAGGGTTTTTGAAGGGTTCCTCTCTAGTGCAAAGGTGATTCTATCCAAAAATTGTTTCTATTAGTTTAGATCCAATTCCAATTATCATTGATAGATCCGCTAAGAACTTGGGTTCCTACCAGTCACATTATTTTAAGTTATCAGTTCCTTTTAGGTCTCTAGATCTAGAATCATTAATTGTAAATAATTATGGGCCTTTGGATGTGCAACTACCACCATTATTACCATCTACTTTCTCTGGGAATTCTTAAATTCTAGGTGTAGGAAATCTCTACAATCAATACACTAGGTTTGAGGTTGCTTCTATTGTAGCTTCCATGTTGTTGTTGCCTTTAATGCATCAACCACTTTCCTAAACTATTAGGTTTAAGTGGTTTAGGTAGGTGGAATTTGAGACTTTTATGTCATAATTACCTTTATGATCTCAACTTCCATATCTAGAAGATGTATTTTATTCTTTTTAGGAAAAGACCTATGCATCTTAAGAGATTGTACACCTCAGCATAATGTGCAAGTTTGGGGTCACAATCTTGGTTGGGGGGTATGGGGGGATAATGACCCTCCATGCAAGGGTTCAAGGATGGGATCCCCTAAGGTAAATTTTGGTCTCCTAAATTATTAGAGCGTGTATGGTTTTATCCCAATGTGTGATGTTGTAGGATTCCTCTTTGATCGAATGACTAGTACAATTTTGTTTTAGGTCACCTTTCAATTTTTGTTCTTATTTTATGGGGGCATGAATTGCTTAATATTGAGATTTTTGAAACATAGTATGGGTTGTTGATATTTTTGTCAAATAATTTATAGTGCTTCTCCTTTTTCTCTTCATTAGCATCTCTCATAAGACCCAAGTTTTGGAACTTTTCCTTTGCCCTTCAAATTTTAGAAAATTTTGACTTATAATATTCAAAAGTTTTGCTCCTCTTGAACCCTTCAAAAATTATTGTCACATTATGATTTTTGAAACTTTTTAATACCATACATTCACAAACTATCAAAATTTTTGCCTTGTTTCCTCATGCAAAACTTTTATCAAACCACTTTTATGTAGTTTGACTTTCAAAACTTCTCTTTCTTTTCTCTGGTAAATTTTTTTAAAACTTTTTATCTTCAAAACATGTGTCTTTCTTGTTCTCTTTTTACCTTCAAACCCTTATTCCACCCTTTAAAATTTAATTTTTTTTTATAACACGAGCCATCGAAACTTTTGCCCTTGGAACTTTTATAAACTGGTGCCACCCTTTGATTGGATATTTTGCCCACATTTATCTAACACTTTTTTTTTTGCCTTCCTTATTTTCTTAGCCCAAAATATACTTCCTACTGAGGCCAACTTATGAAAATTTTGTTGAGTTATTTCTTGTTCCAAATGCATTGAGAATTCACTACAGTCAAAAAAGACTAATCCATACTAGAATATTTTTAATAGTATTTATCTCTATAAAAACAACTTCCTATATGGTCTTAAATATAATGCATCTTTGCCCATATACTAAGGACCATCATCCATAATTTTATCCCTTATTTTTGAGTTAGAAAATATAATGTGAAAAAATCCTTTCAGAAGAAAAGTCATGAAGTAATTTGAACTCAATCCCCACTTCCACTTGATCAAATTTTGAATATTTGAAAAAACTAACTAGTATCCATAGAACTTATATATTAACCCTATATTTTTAAGAAACACTACATCATACTAAATCATCTCATCCTTAATAATCTATTATGATGTAGTATTTTTTACCTAGATAGAGTTACCATGGATGTGCTCTCCTCTTGTCACTAAATAGGGTACCCCTACTTCCAATAAGGACTTTCAAAAATGACTTTCCTATCATTTTACCTAATTTTTTTACATGATTATTTTAGTTTTTGTATTTCTCCTAAGATCTAGAATAATAAATATCACTCATTCCTTGCTCACACTTTGATTCCTACCCACGCTTTCTACTCACAATTATAACACATGTTTACCCTCTAAAATAAGAAAAATGTGAGGCTTGCTCTTGGATCACAATCACTTCTGACTTACACTCACTTTGAAATTATGAAAGTCGAAATATTTTTAAAAAATATAACATTTTAAGTATCTTTAATTATTTTATTTTTAAATTTGTTTTTTTAAAACTCAAACACTCGTAACCTAAAAATTAAACTAAATTAAGTAAAAAATAAAATAAAAAATATGACACATGTTCTATGATATCATTAAAAATAAATAAAATTTTATATTAATATAATGGATTACATACAAAAAGTCAATGTTTTTATACTTTATAGTTCAAATATTTATTTTAAAAAATATCAAAAGCTTCAAAAGACTTTTGACACACTTAAGACTATGTGTATTTTAGGAAAATAATTATTTGAAAACTATCATTATTTTTTGACACATCAGCTTTCAGTAAGAAAACCATTTATTGGGTAAACAACATCATCCATGAGGGTTATCTCATATGGCCTATGGACTCATGGATGTTAAATATTACTTTACCTTTACCTTTATAATGTGTTCATTGGATACTCACTATCTTGAAATACATTTTAATGTTCTAATTAATATAAAATCAAACATTTTATATGAGAATAATAAATTTCATTAATAATAATAATATAATATCAAATATTTAATGTCTTTGTCAAATTTTAAGTGCATGTCATGTTAAAATATTTAAATAGAATCCCCGTGATTTTGGTCTACCAACAAGGACACCACTTGCATTATCAATGAGTGTGGTCTACCAGCAAGGACACCACTTGCATTATTGGTGATGTGACCCGGGTTCAATCCCCATAGTGGATGTGTATAAGAAGTATTACTCATATATATATATATATATATATATATATATATATATATATATATATATATATAGATACAAACAATTTTATCTAGCCCAAAACCCCTAGAGTGGGACTCATTATCTTGCACTCATATTTTTAAATTTTTAAAAATCTACACATTCTCATCCTCAAGTTGTGTGTTATTAATATTATTTGTTGGAACATGTAACCTTCTACCAAAATCAATATTGATGAAATTACACTTGTTGCTAGGGTTTGCAGAAATAATGAATTTTTACTTCTAAATTCATCCATGAACTTGTAAAATAGATTATCTAGATGGAAACCAATCCCTTTGACCATTGTGTTGCTTATCTAATGCAAAATATGTAGTTTCCTTAGCTTGTACATTATTAGCATTATTTTTTTCCTTCTAATGCTTCCTTGAAATTTGGTTTAGCATAAACTCTAAGCATATTTCTATTGGTTATGATGTCCTCTTTTTTTTAAGCCTAGAAAAGAACGTAGGTTTGTCTAGAGTGCACCAACCATTTCTATGTATTGTTTAAAGAAAATGTTTGAGAAAAATTATTTTCTTTCTTTTGTATCTTTGAGTTGTTTTCTTTACTATACGAGCGCTTGTGAAGGTGTTGCGCTCCTAGAGGATAGGGGATCGAATCCCTTCGCGGTTGTGCAAGGTATTTAAAGTTTTTTGTTTTATAAAATTTAGTAAAGGGAGAAATAAGGGCCATGGTGCTAGTGTAGAATTCTAAAATTTCTGCATATTAAATAAAGGGGAATGATGTTTGCATAAGGTTTTATTTTTGCAAAATAATAAAAGGAGATATAAGGAGTTATTTTTAAAGCTTTATGGTGTATGTTTTTTATAAGGGATTTTAAAGTGATTGACTTGATATTTAATCAAGAAAAGAAAAAGAGAATTGCTAACCAGTTTTTGAAGGGACAAACAAAAGGAAAAGTGTTTTTTGTCAAGACAGGTTTGGAAAGCTCATGCAAAAGAAGATCATCATCATTGAGGCAGATCTAGAGATGAGTAATGTATGCATGCAAGATTTGGGAGTAGATAAAAAGAGTTGGGAACAGGTTTTGGACCAGATTTGAGAGCAGATTTGAGCAGGTTTTGTAAGCATATTTGGAGCAGATTTAAGAGTAGATTTGAGCAAGTTTTATAAGCATATTTTGGAGCAGATTTGAGAGAAGACTTGAGTAGAGTTTGGACCAGATTTATGATCAGAGGGGATTGGTGTCTCCTTTGGATTGGTGTCCACGAACCAACAAAGAGGATTGGTGTCTCCTATGGATTAGTGTCCATGAACTCGAGAGGGGATAGGTGTCTCCTATGGGTAGGTTCCCATGAACTTGTGATAGGGCGCAAGTGTATCCTATGGATTGGTGCCCACAAAAATTGTAATAGGGTATTAGTATCTCCTGTGGGTTGAAGCCCACGGAATTTATTGAAGAAATTTATAAGCAATATTTCTCTATGGATGTAGCCCATATTGGGTGAACCATGTTAAATCTGTGTCTCTTATGTGTGTGGTGATTTATGCATTATTTTATTAATGCATTGATATTATTTTAAGTTATTGCTTTGGAAAGAAAAGTAAAAGTTGTATCTTATAATGTTCACCCCTCCCTCTCAGTATAAGCTTGTGTTCTTCAATTGGTATCAGAGCGGGTTCCTTTGTGAAAGCCTGACAGCTTGAAGGAAGATCTTACAAGAACACACATGGCCACTGAGGTGAAATAAGATGCCCCTATGGTTGAAATCAACAAGAGATATCCATAAAATGGAGAGATAGCCATGGTTGACATAGAGGAGGAAATAAAATATGATTGCTCTTGAAGAATTGAAAAAGGTTAGAAATAAGAATTCAAGATTGAAGGCTCAAGTACAAGAGTATGAGGAAACAAAGACAAAGATTCTACAAGATCTCACTAACTTAAAAGTGAATGTTGAAGAGTCAAAGAGAATTTAAGAAGTTATGGTTGAGCAATTAAAGGCAAAAGAGCTTAAATATGAAAAATTGGAACATGAGGTTATTTCTCTAAGAAAGGAAGTTGAAAAATCTAATGATAAGCTACATGAGTTTGAGAAAAGCTCAAAAGTTGTGTTTGACGTTATCAAAGGACAAAGATCTTCAGTTATAATGACTGGACTTGGTTTTGAAGAAGGTGAAGAGAAACAAAAAGATGAGTCAAGCTCAAAAGGAACTATTGAAGCATTTATTTCTTTCTTTAGTATCTTTGAGTTATTTTGTTTACCATATATTAGAATTAATATATATTAGGTTTTATTGATTCCTATAAAATTGAGAGTCCTTCCTATATTTTAGTTGATTAATATTTAAAATATTTAATCTAATAATATTTTTATGCATATGTTTGATCATTAATATTGATATATTAGTTATGTAGTTAATTAATAGTTTTATTAAGTTATAGGGATGAAATTATTAATTAATATTGAATATTTTTGTATTTTTAATATTGATTAAATAATATGTGGTTTATTAGTCAATATTAATTTATGAAAATAAAGTTTATTATTTGGTTTATTGGAAGCAATATTCCATGATAAAAGGAATGGTGCAATTTGGGAATGGAGCAATGTATTGAGTATATTCTAAAAATTAGGAAATGAGAAGTTATTATTAAAGGATTAAATAGTAAGTTTTCCAAGAGATGGATGCATGAGGGTTAAGTAGCTAAGAAATCCATAATTGTGAAAAGAATGAGATTCTCTCAATGGTCATGCATGGTATTTGCTTTGCATGATGCTTGCTCTTGAATTGTTGTATATTTTTTCCTGCATAGTGCATGTTATATGCATTCAAGATTTGTCTTGATCCCTAAACTTACATTCAAGTTCGATGGAGAAGACCTATCAAGTAGAATACTTTGAGAAAGAAGATGAGCTAGGGATCATTTATGTATATGTTGAAATGTAATATTGTAATTGGAGATGAGAAATACTTGGAAAGTATCTTGTGTGGAAATTATGCTATGCAAATATTATGATGAAGGAAAATATGTCTTGTAAATATTCTTGTTATATTATCTTGAGATTTATTCAAATAATGAAATATGAATTAATATTTTTCTTTATGTTAAAGTTCCTTGGAAATGAATCATTAATTGCAAAATGGAAAAGTTGTGCTATTGAAGAGATTGATAGAATATAATTGATGGATTATGGCTAGGATTCTCCTAGATGTTATTTTACTCTTCAAGTATTAAATTTGGAATGAAGTACCTAAATTATTTAATATTTATCAATATGTTATGTTGATATTTAATTTTGAGCATGTTTCAATATAACACTCTATTTATTTTGTTGAAATGATCATAATTATTGTTTAGGACCCTTGGGTTGGAAGGGGGTTATTTTGGGTATGTTTTAGCACCATATTAGTAATCCCTAGAGTCAAGATGTACCCAATCCTAGTTGAGTTATGGTGAGACAATCAACTAGGTATTTGTGAATGATACACCCTATGCAATGAGGCTTGGGTGGCCCAATGGTGAGGCTTGGATAAGTGCTAGTGGTGAGGCTTGGACGTATTCATAGTGGTGAGGCTTAGAAATTTTAACATTGTATTGGTATGGAATAATCCATTGGATCATTCACAAGATAGTATAGTGGCGGTCCCTTATGGGGAGGTAAGCATGACCATGATCTTTACCAAGTGAGTGGTAATGGTTTTAGTTAGCTCATGTTGAGATGAAAATAACTAATCACTAAGTCATCATGCCATGATAATTCTACATATATGGACTTATGTAGGGTTAGGGAATAGGTGTCACCTTTAAGTATTATAGGTCTTAAAGTGTAATCCCTATGTCATGGTCAAGTTGTCCTATACAAGTGAGTGTTCAATAAAAGTGGAGGGACCACTGATGACGTCTTTTTAAATGGTGATATTAGAAAATTAAACCCAAAATTATTATGGAAATTTGGCCACTCCTGTCCACTTGAGTGTTTTTTGGAATGAGAATGAACTCAAAAGTGGTTATGCCTTAATACTGATGAAAATATTGGGTCTTCTTTGTGAGCTAATCCTTATAGAAAAAAATTAGCTCTCTTCCTTAGGTTGAGTTTGTGGGTCATTACAAAACCATCTTGAAATAGTTTAAAGTGTTAGCTTTTTAAGCCTTTATACTACCACAAAATATCATAGGTTATCTCAAAATATCAGATAAGTCCCAAAATATAAAATAGCCACAATAATAAAGGACAATGTAATAATATGATGAGCAAATTAATAGTATATCAAGGCTTATAATAAATAAAATAAAATTCATTTATATATTGAAATGTGAATGTAAATAGCTTGAATCATTCATGAACTATGCATGAAAAAACTTTTCATATTAATTGCTCAAAATGTATACAAGCTTTATTTTTTTACTTCCTCTTACAAATAATGAGATATATAAATTTGATTCTCATTCGATACATTCTATGGAGCATTTTTTCCATAATTTATCCATAGTGATATAACTTTTCATGTACTTGACAATTGCTCTCCATATGTGAAGTCTCATGACTCTTGGCTTATCAACTTGTCATTTGCATACTTGATGAACACTTGACTCTATAACATTTACACACATATACATGAATCTTGGACTCTTGCATGCACTCCTAATCTAGGATACTTGTGCACATCCTCACATTACATATTTGCACTCTTACATACAATACACTTGTGCATATTCTCTCTTACATGACACTTGTGCATTTCCTGCACATTGACACTTACATAAAACAAAAAATATAACTGATACTCTAAACTATAGACTCAACCCTAATATATTACTTATAAATATACCATGAAGGTACCATGGGGGTACATTAGCATGTAATAAATAATGTAATATACCTAAACACTCCCTTGTATTACATTATTTGGTTATTGAAGACGTTAGTCTTCAATCTTGGTCTTCGTATTTGTCTTCAATCTTCAAGTGACATTGCATTGTTCATGAACCTCAACTTGATATTCATATTAATATTTTATGAGTTCAACTTTGTGTTCTTCTTCATATTCATTCTTTAGATTCTATGGTTCTTCAGTCTTTGTATCTTCAATATCGTGAACTACTTGAACTCCTTTGTTGGTATCAAGTTCATTTGCATGAATAGCTTGAGTTTTTCTTGTATTTGACCTTAGAATAATCTAATTCTTTATTTTATTGATATTGTATAGTAACTTTAGAATATTAACTTAGAGCATCAAAAAAATTTACTTGAATTATATGAAATTGGAACATCAATATTGCATTAAGAATGAAATGTAGTTTTTAGAGATGATTCATTTGTATCAATCTCTATTTTCTTCTTTAGAGTTTCAATCAACTCTTTTTATTTCAAATTTTCATCTTTATAAAGCTCAAGTGAAAGCAATTCCATATACATTATGCTACCTATATCTAGAGGTATCTAAATGTCATCTTTTGCATTATAAATTGCTTCAACATGTTTTAAATATAAATAGTATTCAATTATCTCAAAAATTTTATCCATGGCTTCTCTATAGATGAATTGTAATACCATATCTATCTTACCTTCCGATTTTTTAATCTTAATGCCAAATTTTATAACTTCTATTTTTTCCTTTTTGATTATAGATTTCATATTTGTTTCCATAATGGTCAAAGTTTTCAACTTGATTCCTTTGAAGTAGCAAGCCTTATGAATCCCTAATAAATCAAAATATAAATATTGCAAATTTTTATTTTCTAATCCTTTGATGTTGAAAACCTGTTAACTCTAAAATTACAAATTTGCAAAATTTCAAAATCTTCTAATATTTTTAATTCTCTTTTCTTGAAATAATTTTTCTACATTTTTAAAAATACTTCAAATATAGAAACTTTGAATAATAAAAAATTAACTAATTAAAGTAGAAATCCTTATTACTCTATAGCTACTTAAAAAAAAATAACCTCAACAAACCCTTATAACTCCTAAATCACTTATAACTTCTAAATGAAATTAAATTCTTATTAATTTATGTAGACACCTTATAACTCCAAAGAAATCTTAATTAAAAATAATTTAAAAATCTAACCTTATGTCTCTCCCCTATGTGGCTTATTCATTGATTTGTGCTTGCTTGCTCACTACTTCTTATGTTCTTTTTTTTGTGTATTAATTGCTTTACTGCTTAAATAAATATCCACTCAAAATGTAACAATCAATGATTAATATCCACATGGATATCTGCATGTCTTCATTAAAACATTAGGAAACACTTTACTTCATTTCATTGTAATGTTTAACATGTTACTCTTTGCCAATAGTAAATTTTATCATTAATCTATGCATGTATTGATGCATTTTGCCTCTGTGATTTGATTGGATATACTTTGATGCTAAATTTTTTCTCTTCCTTGTTGTTTTAATAAAATTGACTTCTTTGTCTTCCTTGTCTGTTGAATGCTTCACCTTCCTTCCTTGCTACTTTGGCACTAGAAGCTTCATCTTCATTGTTCACTGCTTCACCATTGGGAGCTTAGTCTTATGTGGTAGATTTTTTGGTGTTGGGAGCTTCGTCTTCCTTGTTGGAAGCTTCATTGTCGGGAGCTTCATCTTCCTTGCTATAAGCTTTGTCATTGAGAGCTTTGTCTTCCTTGTTAGAAGCTTTGTCTCTAGGAGCTTTGTCTTCCTTGTTGGAAGCTTTGTCTTACTTGTAGGTTTATTCACCCACAATGTTGCTTCAATGTTGGATGTTATGCTTCTTTCCTTATACACCTAAAGCTCTACTTATTAGACTTAGGCGCTAGATACTTGTTTTTTTTACTATACCTAAAGCTTTTCTTATTCTTCTGGTATGTTGGAAACTTTGCTGATTCTTAGACTTTTTTAGCTTCTCCTTTACTTATATCCTTGTGTTGTCTTCTCTACTCCTACATCCTGATGCATCAAACTATTCATTTTTAATGGCGTTTGCAGCTCTTAATGGTGTTGCTTCTTCTATTGTTATGGCACCTTTTTTGTTATGATAACAACTTACACTTTAATTTTGACTTTAATTTTTGTATGCAATTCCTATTAATCATAGCCCTTCTGACCTTTCTTTCCTCTATTTGTTGTATTCTTGCTTATATTGATTGGATGCATTGATTCTCTACTCTATGAAAATAGTCGAATGATTCCACTATATTCTATCTGAGTTGACCAAATGGACCTCTTTTTAGCAACTTTTCTTAAGTTTCCCAAATGGGTACGTTCTTTAATATAAGCGTCATTCTTTTTCTATATGGACCTATTCTCTTTATATGATCTCCTAGATTTTTTATTTTACTATAAAGATATATCTCTTGGATATTTCCTTCTATATGGTCATTTTAAAGACTTAAAAAATATAGACCTCTTGGGTATATCTAAATAAGAAAACCTTCTTGGCTTCTATTTTATTTAATAAAGGCCTTCTTGACCTTTTCTATTTCTTCAATAATATAGGTTTCTTTGGCCTTTACTATTTCTCTTTATTCAATGAAAATTTCTCTGAATAATTTCAAATATGTTAAGGTCAAATTACTCTTGACCTGATTCTTCTTTCTTTATCGCTTCATTTTTCTATATATTTGTTACTTTATTTCTTCTTTTCCACTTGCTTTCTTCTCTGGTTTCTATATAAGCTAAATTTCTTCTCTATCTTCTGTAGGAAGCTTCCCAAAATTCTATTCTACAACTTTATCTTTTCAATTTGAAAATCTAAAATCTTTAATATCTTAGGTTGCACCTATGAAATCAATATGATTCTCCTCCTTACTATATAACCCAATATAAATGTTAGAGTGGCACTAAATGTCCCTAAATGATTAACTATCGTCTAATTTTATTTTGCCACAATATTCAATCTGCAAATCCTTAAATCTTCAAATATTCAAATTATTTAAATCAATGTTAAGTGTGGCTTTATCCCTGAATGACCAACTATTCTTGAGTTGGTTTACCTATTAATCAATGTCCAACTTCTAAGTTGACCATTTATCTTTAATATAGGCGAGGCCTAGTCTTCATTAGTTTTCCTTCAACCTAGTGAAAAGACCCTAGACTACTCTACTCAATAAGACCTTTAAAAATTAGAGACTAGGTATTCTCTGCCTTTAAAGTGGATAAACTCTAAATTTAACTTTATTAAAATAGACAAAGCTAATTAATAATGGTGGTTTCAATAATATCTATCAAACTGGATAGAGTCTGGTGGTAGTTGTGATACCATTGTTAAATTTTTAAGCCTTTATACTACCACAAAATATCACAGGTTATCTCAAAATATCACACATGTACTAAATATGAATGTAAATAGCATGAGTCATTCATGAACTATGTATGGAGAAAACTTACAATATTAATTGCTCAAAATGTATACAAGCTTTATTGCTCTACTTCCTCTTACAAATTAATGAGATATATGAATTTTATTCTCATTCAATACATTCTATGGAGCATTATCTCCATAATATATGACTCTTCATGTACTTTACTATTGCTCTCCATATGACAAGTCTCATGAATCTTGGCTTATCAACTTGTCACTTGCATACTTGATGATCACTTGACTCTATAACATTTGCACACATCTACATGAATCTTGGACTCCTACATGCAATCCTAATCTAGGACACTTATGCACATCCTCACATTATATATTTGCACTCTTACATACAAGAATGTGCACATTCTCTCTTGCATGATACTTGTGCATTATCTGCACATTGATACTTATATAAAAAAGAAAATATAACTAACACTCTAAAATTTAGATTCAACCCTAATCTATTATTTACAAATGTACCATGAAGGTACCATGGGGGTACATTAGCATGTACCAAATAATGTAATATACCTCAATATAGAGTCTTCCCTTAATTGATCCTCCTTTAGGTGTTTGTGGGAGATGTATTTTGGGTGAGAATCATAGAGAATCATTTCCAAAGAACAGAGCTCGATGCCCTTCTCATATCTTGGAGTTGATCCCTAGTGACATATATGGTTTTATGGTTATCCTATATTTCTTAAATAACGGTTAAAAGTCTTACCTTCTTTGATTATTTCATTAGAGTTGTTCAAGTTTTCACTATCAAATCTAAGGATGAAGCATTTATTAAGTTTAAAGATTTTAAACATCTTATAAAAAATCAATAGGTAAAGAAGATCGAATAGGATAAATTACTTACTCTCTAAAAATATACCATTAGAATGCATTCAAATATATTACTTACACTCTAACAATGTACCATAATAAAACATAAATACATTTTGAAAATATATACATACTTTTAACATGCATTCTAACCACATTTATCTTCTTGTACCTTAGTATTATTTGTATCTACACACTCCAACTCTAAAGTTCTATACCAAGTATCCTATCTATAATTCATTCTTGTACCATGTAGCCATGTTTTTTTTTTATATTAAAATTAACAATTATATTCAATAAAAATTAGAGAAATTACAAGAATTTTTTAAAATTATTTACATGTTTTTTATAATATAAATTTGTATTTAAATTATTAACGTTGACTCTACATTTTGAAGCTTACGATGTAGAATATTCTACGTTTTGGGACTTACTAAGATGCCTCTTTTTGGCCTTTTCTGTTTGATAAAATATGTCGCCATAAGGGCAAACGTTCAGAATAGACTTGTTTAATTCCCATAAAAGCAAGTCAACAAAAATAAATTAATATCTTGCCAGAACTGTCTTCTTCAAAATAGAAGATTCATTTTATTCACCACTAGAAATGACAGATTAACGTTCATGTGTTTTGAACCCCTAATTCAATAAGTTATGGACTTACTAAGATGCCTCTTTTTGGCCTTTTATGAAATATGTCGGCATATAGGGCAAACGTTCAGAATAGACTTGTTTAATTCCCATTAAAGCAAGTCAACAAAAATTAATAAATATCTTGCCAGAACTGTCTTCTTCAAAATAGAAGATTCATTCTATTCACGACTATAAATGACATATTAACGTTCATGTGTTTTCAACCCCTAATTCAATAAGTTATGGACTTCTTATCCGTGCACATTCATGAACAAAATTGGATCTGAGCTTTGTGGACAAAAACTTAGGCATTAACTTGCATTCTTCAACTGGGCCAATGGAGGATGCCATGTCCTTGCCTGCATACAACAACTACGTGCAAAGATTCCCTTGTCTGCATACAACAATCACTCTTCTTAAATACCATGCAACTCCTTATTCTCAATCCCCATAGGCTAAAATATGGGAGCTCAGAGCATTTGTATCATGTCATATTTTTCTGCAAAGAGTATGGCTAGAGTGGCACAGTCTAAGCCTCCATCTCCGTTCCCACCTGCAAAACTATTATCTGCAAGGCAACCCACGAGGACGAACACACATTTTAGAGCCACCAGAAACACTCCGTCTGGTGAGTAGATTGCAATCTCCAACTCTTCAAAAAGTTAGGAGCTCAAAATGTATGTCTCCTATTAGAAAATTTACAAACCCATTAGTTTGTAGGTTTGGTTTTGTTTTTTTGTATCTATGTAGTAGTTTGTTTTTGTCTGTTTGTTGTAGTTTGGTTTTTTTTTTGGTTTGTTTTGTTGTAGTAGGTGCTTGAGCCGGAGGGGAGGGGTGGATAGGCGGAGAGGGCGGGTATATAAAAATTTAAAAAGTGCACGAAAACAAAAAATTTTAATTGTGTTTTATAAAGTTTTTTTTAAAATTTTTTTTTTTAAAAAGTTTATATTAAAACAAAAATCATTTATAAGTTGAGATGAGACTTTTTTTCAATTTTAGTTGAATTTTTTAATATTAAAAGAAGTCAAATCTTCTAAACCATTTTTTTGATTGTGTTTTATAAAGTTTTTTTTTTGAAAATAAATTTATATTAAAACAAACATCATTTATAAGTTGGGATGAAACTTCTTTCAACTGTAGTTGACGCTTATAATATTAAAAAAAGATCTGCATTGGAGTCAAATCTTCTAAACCATACTACTTTTAAAGGGTTGTCCACCTAGTAAAAAAGAATATCTACATTCTAAACCATCTTTCTACAATAACTATCTAAATTAACTAAGTTAAATTTGCTCACCAACTTACCAATTGCATCTTATAAAGTTAAAAATAAAAATCACCTTTTGGGCTGGGGCGTGCGGCTGAGGTCCACTTTCCTATTTCACTTTATAATCTTTCTGATTTCAGCCTGTGGTTTTCGTTTAAGGACTGATATCTATCAGTTTAAGGTTTTGAGTCTGATTCCATATTAAAACAGTCATTGAAAGTGAACTCCAATACTTTGATCAAACTTGATACAGCTCTCATGTCAAGGATATATTGATCAAACTCCTCCCTTCATTCATCAAGCCTTGTAGTTTTCTAAGTTTACCGAGCTACATTAAGACAGAGACACTACATTTTTTTTTTGGTAAATAAGAGACTTCTTCATTAATATCGGGTTTTACAGGTTAACCCAAAACCTTTTACAAAATTCAGCCTTAATTTGTTGAAATGGATCCCTAACTACCTGAGGACTACCTGTCCTCTAATTTAACTAGCCTTCCTAGGCCCTTAAGCATAATTACCTAAAACATCACCTCTAACATAAGATAACCCAGCAAAGACAACATACCCCACAAGTGCAGTTAACCCTAAAGGAGCTTCCTGGGGACTCTAGGAACCTAACACATTCCCCACCCTCAAAAAGGGACCACATCCTCTGTACAATACGTAAATCAAAATTGCCATGGATAGAACAATTACAGAGTTTGCACAACAAAATTTGCATAGAGGCCTTACAAGACGGGCCTTAAGTCTCTTCTTCCTTGTCCTCATCAAGCTCCTCATCCTTATCATCCTCATCATCCTCATCTAGCTCCTCATCCTTATCATCCTCATCATCATCCGAATCCTAGTTAACCACAACCGGCTTGTCGCTTTGGTATCCTTCGTTGAAAAAAACCTTGGTGAGCGCATCATAAACCTCCTGCATCTGCTGCATGATGTTGGCCGACGTATTCAACACGAATCGCTTAAGCACCATGGTCGATGGGTCAGGGCCTTCATCCTCCATTTCACTTACCTCGACTTTAGAGCTTCCTTGCACCTGTTTGTTCTTTAGCCGCATGAACGTTCTCGTGGTCGGCTTGTTGATTCTCAGTCTCTTTCTCGTCGAGCTACCTCTGGTAGTTATGTCCCCCACCCTTTTCTTTGTCGGTGACCCAAAGGGGGGTCTGGGTAAGCCCGGACTAGCCCTCGCCCTAGAACTCTCCGCGACATGGCCGGCAGGAACCTCCTCTATGACAGGAGGTTGAGGTGTGTCTTGGGGGACCCTGGCCAAAATCCACTTGTAAATCAATTTGAATAGCCCCTGGTGTAGAGGCATGGCCAAACCTCTCTTGCTTCAGAAAAAATTAATTGTATAATTCATGGAATTCATTACGAACTGGGGTATACTTATTGGATTTACGTCGCAAAAAAAATTGACGAAGGTATAGTGAAAACTGAAGGTAGATCCATAATCTGAATTGGAGTTAAATCTTCTAAACCATACTTTTACAAGGGTTGTCCACCTAGTAAAATAATATCTACATTCGAACCAAATCTTCTCAACCATATTTCTACACTAACTATTCAAATTAAATAAGTTAAATTTGCTCACCAACTTACCAATGGCATGTTATAAAGTTAAAAAAAAAAAATCACCTTTTGGGCTGGGGCGTGCGGCTGAGGTCCACTTTCCTATTTCACTTTAAAATCTTTCTGATTTCAGCCAGTGGTTTTCGTTTAAGAACTGTTGTCTACCAGTTTAAGGTTTTGAGTCTGATTTCATATTAAAACAGTCACTGAAAGTGAACTCCAAAACTTTGATCAAACCTGATACAGCTCTCATGTCAAGGATATATTGATCAAACTCCTCCCTCATTCACCAAGCCTTGTAGTTTTCTAAGTTTACCGAGCTACATTAAGACAGAAACACTAAATTGAAGGTAGATCCATCTAGGTTTAAATGTAGATCATTACGTAGTTCATTATTCCAGCAAGTGACGCTGCTAGACAATAATTAGCAATATTCAAGCAACCCATGTTATGTTCAAGTCTCCCATGTTTAAATATGTATGTGTATCAGGCTAGTAGGTTTTAAGTTTTATATTTTAGAAGCTGGAATGGAGATTTTCTCAAATCCCACCTATCTGGTTTGGGTCACCATTTTAAGTTCCATGTTACTAAATCACAACCCCATGGACACGAGCAGTCCATGTTATCAAGTATTGTATTTGTAAATATGTACATGAGTATGGAAACAGTTGTAAAAGTTGGGTCTGATAGGCAATATGGAATGTATTCTCAAAAAAACCTTTATATGACACATGATAGTCTATTTACAAGGCATTGGGTGTATGTATATAAAGAAATTGGAAAATGAGTTCTTTGCACAAGTTCCTTGGCTTGCATTTTTTTATTAGGGACTGATATGCATGAGGACAATGTAATGTGTTCGATCATGTTCTTGTTCCACATTACCAGTGGAACTTAGAAGGTCTTGTTTTTATTATGTTTTCCTCTATTGGTACTTTGAGTTCGTCAACTGAATCAGATTTTATTGTTTGTTGGCAGGGTATTTCAGTTTGCAGTTATCTCACAAAAGAATGGGATTTTGTTAGCGTATGTTATAGTTGTTATTACATTATTAGCAGGTTAGTATATTATTGATTTAGCGTATTGTTAGCTACTTTCTAGGTTGTGGTTATCTAAGTCTATCCTTAGCCTTTGCATTATGTATTTAATCAGAGCCTTGATTAATATAATTTGATTTGACTGGATTCTCTAACATGGTATCAGAGCCGAGAGAGGTTCTCGGCCATTTGGTTGTCTTTGGGAAGCACCTGATTTTTTGATGGATAAATTAGACATAGATCGTGCTAAATCGCGCAGCAGCACCTTCTGCAAAACTAGGCAGTGGTTGAGCGGAGTGTCCAGGTGGAGAAAATAAGCCGCACAACCATTGCAGTGCAGGTGAGAACGTTAGCACAGGCTTCCAATTGTGTAGCCGCCAGAAGAATCCAACAGTGCTCAGAAAAAGGGTGTTAACCTAGTTGATAACTCTGGTGAAAACATTGCTTTCTATGGATTTCTTAGCCATCATGATCTTGGACCTAATGGAGCTCTCCTGACATAGTTTTTATTGCTGTGGAAAATCGCAACAAGCGGAGGTGGAAATTGCAAGAGTATATAACTCCTTGAAAAATTCATTTTTGGAGCACACGTCCAGGAAAAAAAAAATTGTGTAGGCGATCGTGAGACTGCAACTCGAACGATTTGTGAGACTGTAACTCGAATGATTTGTTGTTGATAACACGGAGGCTCGCAGACCAGAAATATTTGGTGGCCAATACCGTTTTACAGCAGATTTGGTGGCGTCATTGCTCGAAGGTTCGTTGGCTACCGTAGTAAAAAAAAAAAAAGTCACCGCTGGTGGAGCGAAGGCAGAGTGGCGGAGCTCGTTGGTGAATGTTCTATTGAAAGCATATTGCAGTCGGTAGGTTTTCGATTTGCAGAAGGATACTTCAATTTTTTATTTTTTGGAGGAGGAATGTTTTCGGTGCTGAACTAGGGACGTCACATATGAGCAACACGTGGACAAGATTAAGATTGGGCTTTTGCCCCTTCACTTTTATCGATGATGTTTGCTGGGACGGTCGAGCGCTCATGTGCTAAGGCATTTCTGACCATCATGTCGGGGGATCCAAACCCCTAACCCCTCGACGCTCCACATAAAGGTAATTATTTTTGTATATATATTGTTTTGTTAAAGCAATTTTTTTTTTTTTTTTTTTAATGATTATCATATTTTTATTAATTAAAATTATTTCTTAATCAATTTTTTTTAAGGATTTTTTTTTTAATTAATATTAAATTGTTTTCATTAAACATTTTTTGCTTTGCACATAACAATTTAATATATATATACCTTTGGAGCAAAGTCCACTTTGCAAAACTAAGAAGGGACACCTTCACAATTTGCCTAAGAGGCACGATTTGAAAAATCAAAGCTATCCCAAATGCCTCAATTCATCACAAAATTACCTCTTTTTTAGGTTTCATAAATAGCAAACTTCTTTTGTTTGAAGTACTTCACGGGGGATTTTTTTGATGACATTTTTGTGCTAATCTGCCTAAGAGGCAAATATTGTATTTTTTTTACAAACCAGTAAAAAAAAGCCTTATGGAGTGCCCATTTTGTGCTTCCAGAAAATTTTAAGGGTGGAATGAGGGTTGGAAGGGTAAAAATGCACAAGAAAGGTAAAATTTTTGAAGATCAAAAGTTTTAAAAGTTTTGACAAAAGAAAAGAAAGAAAAATTTGGAAAGCCAAACTACATAAAAGTGGCTTGACAAAAGTTTTGACTTAGGGAACAAGGCAAAATTTTTGACAGTCTATTATGGTATTAAAAAGTTTCAAAAGTTAGAAGGTGACAACAAATTTTGAAGGGTGCAAGAGGAGCAAAATTTTTGAATATTACAAGTAAAAAATTTCCAAAATTCAGAGGGCAAAGGAAAATTTTTAAAACTTGGGTCTTTTGAAAGATGTTGATGAAGAGCGGAAAGAAGAAGCACTCTAAATTATTTAAAATAAAAATAAAAAACCTATATAATGTTCCAAAACTCTTAATATTAAGCAATTCATCCCCCCCTAAAAAAAAAAAAAATTAGAACAAAAATTGAAAGGTGACCTAAAATAAAGTTGTGTCAGTCATTTGATCAAAGAGGAATATTATATCATAACATATTGGGCTGAAACAATGCATGCTCTCATAATTTAGGAGATACAAATTTACCTTAGGGGATACCATCCTCGAACCCTTGCATTGAGGGTCACTAGCCCCCCATACCCCCCAACCAAGATTACAATCCAAACCTGCACATTGTGCTAAGGTGTCAAATCTCTTAATATGTATAAGCATTTTCCTAAAAATAATATAATACATCTTCTAGAGATGGTAGTTGAGCTCATAAAGGCAATTATGACATAAAAGTATCAAATTCCACCTACCTGTACCACTTAATCCTAATAGTTTAGAAAATTGGTTGATGCATTAAAGGTAACAATAACATGGAAATTGCAATAGAAGCAACCTCAAACCCAACACATTGATTGTAGATATTTCTTGCACCTAGACTTTGATAATTTATAGAGAGAGTAGATGGGTTTGAAAAATCAAAGCTATCCCAAATGCCTCAATTCATCACAAAATTACCTCTTTTTTAGGTTTCATAAATAGCAAACTTCTTTTGTTTGAAGTACTTCACTGGGGGATTTTTTTGATGACATTTTTGTGCTAATCTGCCTAAGAGGCAAATATTGTATTTTTTTTACAAACCAGTAAAAAAAATCCTTCTAGAGCGCCCATTTTGTGCTTCTAGAAAATTTTGGAACCCTTTGGAACCCCGTATAGGGGAGATATAATTTTTGCAAAACCAAGGGGGGAAGACTTATAAGGGTGCATTTTCGGCAGTGATCGACAACTTAGTCAAATTTACTTTTACAAAATTCATTGTAAAAGGTGCATTTTTGGCAGTGACCGACATCTTAAAAGATGGGCAGATCAAAGAAGAAACCTATCCCAAAACCAACTGATGATGTTGTTAAATCAGTTAAAGGCCCATACTTTTCCCCACACCTGGAAGGGATAGATTATTATGAAGATGGCACATTTCTTACACTAAGGAGTGGTGTAAATGCCATAATCAATGATTCTGTGTCTTGTGGAGACATGCAAAAAAATGGTGTTCTAATCCCTATTGGTGCTATAATGGGCATATTCTTGTCATTTTATGCTCTTGACAAAGCACAGCAGAAAAGGGACATTAGTGAGGAAACAGAGGTCAAACCCCTAATGGTTGATGCTTGTAGTGACACAAGTGATCTTCAGCCCATGGTGGTGAATGCTTGTTGTGACACATGTGACCTTGAGCCCATGATGGCCAATGCTTGTGATACAAGCGACCTCATTTCTTCTATGGTAGATATCAGTTGTAGCACAGGTGATCTCATTTTAGTAGTAGATTTTGCTGGTGACACTAGTGAATTAAAAATTGAACCTCCTAAAAATGAACTCCATAATCTCATCAATAGTGACAAATGCCATATTGTTAAAAACATTGATGAAGATGATGAAATTGGGTGTTTTGAAAAACACACCAAAGGATATGGATCCAAACTGATGAAGAAGATGGGATTCAATGGTGAGAGATTAGGTAAAAATGAACAAGGCATTAAAACTCCATTAATGCTAAATGTCAGGGCAAAGCATGAAGGCCTTGGCTATTCTGGTCAAGCAAGTACCAGTAAGACCATATTTGTAAATCCTAAATCTCCCACATCTCCTAAAAAGCATTGTTGCAATCATTGTGGCAAAATAGGTCATGTTGCAACTAAGTGTTGGAGATTACATCCTTGTGATTTTTGTGGATGTACTAATCACTCTTCTTCACGATGTTGGCATAAAATGAAAATGACCAACAAGGTTCATATTGATTGTGGATGGACAAATTTCACACAATGGACCATGATGAAAGAAATGTTGTATGGCTTCTACCAAAAATGTAAAACCTATGGTAGACCCCGAGGCAAATCCGAGTGACAGACTGAGTGGCAGTCCCAAAGATAATGACCCAGAGACAGACCTAAAGACAGACCCAGAGACAAAGTTCTAGAGGCAGATCTACAGGCAGATCCAAAGGAAATGATCCAGAGGCAGATTCACAGGCAGATCCCGAGATAGACCCAGAGGTACAATTCCAAAGGTATGCTTAGAGCCAGAGCCATGAGCCAGAGCCAGAGCCGAAGACAAAGCATGAGCCACCATTATTTCATTTCTCTTCTTCTTCTTCACTGTATTGGGGCAGTTATATACTTTACCCAAATATTGTTGTATGGGGGGATGATAGTGTAGCTAGTAGTTATATTATTACCCAAATAATGTAATAAGGGGGGATGTTAGCATATGTTATAGTTGTTATTACATTATTAGTAGGTTAGTATATTATTGTTAATTGTTAGACTCATTTAGCGTATTGTTAGCTACTTTCTAGGTTGTGGTTATCTAAGTCTATCCTTAGCCTTTGCATTATGTATTTAATCAGAGCCTTGATTAATATAATTTGATTTGACTAGATTCTCTAACAGATTTGGCACAGGAACATCTAGGGTTCACTATCCCTTGAAGATGCCTCTAAGGTGGGTTTACAGTTCCATCTACTAATACAATGCAATTTTGTTTTGGCAATATTCAGAAAACACATGTTTACAATTTGAATACTTGGATACCATATGAATTCTGTTGACAAACACAGTTAACACAGTATAATTTTTTGCGATGCATTTTGGAAATTGTTAAAGATTAACCTTCCAAATCATCATGTTTAATCAAGATTCACTAATTGTACATCTCACTGCTTGGCAGACTGACGAAGAGAAGATAAATCAAATTGCATCTGCATCTGCCCATATAGATGGAGACATTGTGAGGATTAAAAAGCTATTCTCAGAAATTGAAAGCAGACAAACATCCATTTTTGCTTATGATACAGCCTGGGTAGCCATGGTCCCATCTTTCAAAAACCCTCAAATACCACAGTTTCCACAATGCCTTTCATGGATAATGGACAATCAACTCTCGGATGGATCTTGGGGATTACCAGACATCCCTTCTGTTAAAGATCGCCCTTGTAACACTCTAGCATGCATTATTTCCCTTAGAACATGAAATGCTGACAATCCCTTCTGTTAAAGATGGCCTTTGTAACACTCTAGCATGCATTAATGCCCTTAGAACATGGAATGCTAGCAATGAAAATGTGGAAATGGGTAGAACTCTCTCTTATCCCTGGACCAATTTTCAATGTTGTTCAGTAAAATTTGGATAATGCTCTATAATTTGGTTTTTTATGCATTGTTTTGGAAAATAAAAAAGACTGATTATTTAGTTAGCCCAGACTAACATAGATACAAAAGGGGATTGTACCCAATATTTTGGCAACCACTTCAATTACTTGGAGATGATTTTTATTGCCCAACCCCTATAATTTGGGATATAATTGCATTGAACCGATCCTATACTTACAGAAACCTGAAACATAATGCTCTAAGATTTTGATATAATGCTCTAAGATTTTGATGTTGTTTCCTGAATCCTAATGTGTAAGATTTATAAGAGAAAATATTGAAAATATGGTTAGTGAGGACCAATATGCCCCCATTGGCTTTGATATAATCTTCACTGCAATGTTGGAAAATGCAAGGAGCTTGTGTTTGGAACTTCCATATGATTCGTATCCCATACAACCAATTCTCATGGAAAGAGAGGAGACCCTCAAACGGTAATTGTGCAACTAGTTTATCTCTAGGTTATGAGTTTGATTTGATTCTTCAACATCTCGGTCCCAATCATTATTTATGTTCATTTTCTAGTTTTATTTCTATTTGTGCAGAATAGCAATAAATAACCTGGATGAGTCGCGATCTATATAATTGAGGGATTCTCAAGGATAATTATAACATCCCTACTATTTGTTATTTTTTTATTTGAAAGAACGTGATGCTGTTGCAAGAATTTGTGATTACAGGTACAGGTCTTCAACTATAGCAAGCATATCAAGAAGGAAACACCCACCCTTAACGGAGGCAATGATAGAAGGAAACACCCACCTCTAGTAGAGGCAATGATTGGAAGCGTCAAGTAAGGTGGGATATGATGTCGTGCCTATAACATCGAGGCTTGTGGCTACATAGAAACCCACTATTAAAAATCAACATATAAAACATTCTACTTGTGCTTGCATTCTTCTTCCCTCCATAAATGCATTTTGCCTGCTGATTGTATAAATATAAAATATATAATTTGATTTCTTTAAAATAATAAAAATAATAATAATAAATATAATAATAAAAATAGGGTTAAGTATATAGTTTTATTTAAAATTAAAAAAAATAGTAATCAGTATAACGTGGCATTTGGACTCCCACAGACTTAGGTGTCTTGTTTCCAATAAGCATCGGACCTTATAAAAAGATGGTTGCGGAGATAAAGTGTGCGCTCTTGAATTATATTTTTCGTGTGGGTATCTGTTGGATGATTCGAAGATCTGCGGGTGAGTGTGTTAGGTGAAGAAGCTAAGGACGACGTCGGGTAAACCAGGTTGGCTTACTGAAATACTGTTTGTATACTCAGTAAATGGTGTGTGTTATTAAGATATGTGATGCTTGAATAGCTGTTAGTAAGGAAGTGTGCTTGTTTATTTTAACATGTATAGCTATAGAATGTTTGTCGTTCTTGTTAATGAATGTTTTTTTGTGTTTAAAAAAAAAAAAGAAACTGGGTAGTGAAAGAATGTGTAGAGAAAGGATTACTTGAGTACTATGGCATTGCCTGATGATTGCATATAGGATGCACTTCATAAGAGCCTCGCTGACCCCTAAGAAAACCCGTTTCCTTCACTGTCTCTAGCCATGAAGAAGGCAGCAGAGAACGCTCTGTCGATTTATTAAGTCAGGTTTACCAGCTGTTTATCGTGGAAATGCTTGCTTGGAGTACTGCATGATATTTTTCTTATAAATTTGAGTTAAAGGAGAAGAGACGTCAGAAGACTTAAAAATTCTACTTTATTCATGTTTACTGTAATATTGTGGCCGCCCAAATATAAACAGGACGTAGAGTTTGAACTCATAGCCAAATGTAAATATTTATTTGTTTTTCTTCTAAAAGAATTGATAATTTTTCTGCAGATGACGAATGAAAATTTAACCGCCATTATCCTTGTATTTATTTATTTTTAAAAACTTTGGTTTTGTCATATAAAAGCTTTAATATCTTTAAGTTGCTCTGCAATGGCTTATAGCGAACAGTGTATTAAACATAAGTTATCCAGTTGATGGCATTTATTTAAGTTGGAATCCGAGTGTACTGCTTGCTCAAATCGTAGTCAAAACTGAGTGTGCAATAACGTTTTCCCTAATTTTCTTTTTAGAACGGAAACCATAAGTTTTGAGTGTCTCCAAAGATAAGGAAGCATGTATGTAAGACTGTTTACTTGTATTAGAACAAGATTTTGATGTTTTTTAAAAGGAGCTAGTGTAAGGGAGTAATGTCGTAGAAGAACTTTAGACGTTGTCATAGGCCAGTTGTATTTGATATAGGGTATTTAAACTTACGAATTTGACTTGTATATTGTTAGAAATATTAATCCAGATTTCACGCCTCTGTCCAATTGCGCTTCGAACTTGGGCGAAGCCGGACTGCACTCGCGAAGTCGGGCATCCTGGTAAACTTTTTTGACTTGACGTCACACGTGCCTTCTGACAGATGTGACGTCTGACAAATCCAATCGCCGCATAAGTTAATGCCAGTTCGGCAATTGGTCAGAAACCCTACTTCAGGGTCTGTCAGAACCTGTCAGAAGATAACCTCTATCTTCCTCTTCCTGCAGCTATAAAAGGCAGTTCGGGTCTTCAGAAAAAGTGTGGAGATTGGGGGAAATTTGGAGAAACAGGCAAGAGAAAAATAGTCATTTGCAGAGTAGCAGACGAGATCGTTTCAATGAGCAATGTAGCTCATCTGTTTAATGTTTGAGCAGCAGACTCGACATTTGTTCTGCCTCTTAGTTTATCCTGCAGCTTTAGTCTGCAGATGTTAGTTTTTCCTTAGTTGAGGACTTTTGTAACCCTCGTATTATAAGAATAAAATTCATTGTTGTTTAAGCCATTTGTAGGGTTTGCGGTTATCTCTGTCTGCATAAAATCTGTTGTTTTTTGTACAATCATCTGGGAGCATTTTTCGTAAGTTTGAACTCAGATCTGAAACATTGCATTCAGATTCAGTGTTTCTCTCCTCCCGTACAGTTCTTGCCAAGCCAAGCAAAACATCGTTGTAGCCGTGCAAGCCTCCGGACAGCAAAAGTCTACAAGGCAAAAATTTTCCTAAGTCTGGAGCTGTTCATCCGACTACACAACGAAGTTGGACTTCGTTGCCTTTGACCAATGTAGTCGGGCGTTGACCAGCCGCTCCCCGACTTAGCACTTTTTTTCGTGCGCAGCCCGATTGCACACATTTTTCGAGCGCAACCCGACTGCGCACATTACTCGGTGTGCAACCCGACTACTGAAGTTTTACTTGCGCAACCTGATTGCACAAAATTCAAGAGTGCAACCAGACTTCGGGAGCACAACCTGACTTTGGGTGCGCATCCTGACTTCAACTGCACAACCCGACTTTGGCTACGCAACCCTACTTCGGGCCCCCCCTTCATCCTGCGCTCCCAACAATTGTTAATTAAAAATAAAACTTCAAATTGGATAACCTCTATCTTCCTCTTTTCGCGGCTATATAAGGCAGTTCGGGTCTTCAGACAAAGTGTGGAGAGTGGGGGAAATTTGGAGAAACAAGCAAGAGAAAAATAGTCATTAGCAGAGCAGCAGACGAGATCGTTTCAGTGAGTAGTGTAGCTCATCTGTTTAATGTCCGAGCAGCAGACTCGACATTTGTTTTCCCTCTCAGTTTATCCTGTAGCTTTAGTCTGCAGATGTTAGTTTTTCCTCAGTTGAGGACTTTTGTAACCCTCGTCTTATAAGAATAAAATTTGTTGTTGTTTAAGGCATCTGTAGGGTTTGTGGTTATCTCTGTCTGCATAAAATCTGTTGTTTTTTTTACAATCGCCTCGGAGCATTTTTTTCATGTTCTATAAGTTTGAACTCAGATCCGAAACATTGCATTCAGATTCAGTGTTTCTCTCCTCCCGTACAGTTCTTGCCAAGCCAAGCAAAACATCACTATAGCCGAGCAAGCCTCTAGATAGGAAAAGTCTACAAGGCAAAAATTTGCCTAAGTCTAGAGCTGTCCACCCGACTCCGCAACGAAGTCGGACTTCGCTGCCTTTGACCAGCGCAGTCGGGCATTGACCGATCGCTCCCCGACTTAGCACTTTCTTTCGTGCGTAGCTCGATTGCACACATTTTTTGTGCACAACTCGACTGCGCACATTACTCTATGCGCAACCCGACTGTGCAAGTATTACTTGTGCAACCCGACTGTGCAAAAGTCGAGAGCGCAACCGAAATTCAGGAGCGCAACCCGACTTCGGGTGTGCAACCTAACTTCAGCTGTGCAGCCCGACTTCGGGCCCCCCCTTCGCCCTGCGCTCTCGATGACTGTTAATTAAAAATAAAATCTTCAAATTGGTATCAGAGCCACTGATCCCTTGATGCGGAGACCGAAGCAGAATGGCTTCCAGTAGCAACAACTTGCAGTTGCAGATCCCACGCTTCAATGGGAAGAATTACGATTATAGGAGCATCTAGATGAAGATCCTGTTTGGATCTCAGGAGCTATGGGAGTTAGTCGAGAACGGCTACCTAGAACCGACAGATGCAGCAGCACTGGCCACCCTCTCTCAAGCAGACAAGGACCTATTGAAGGAGAACACGAAGAAGGACCAGAAGGCCCTCTTCTACATCATGCAAGCGGTCGAGGAGTCCATCTTCCCGCGGATCACATCAGCCACCAAGGTGAAGCAGGCCTGGGAGATTCTGGCCAGCTCGTACCAGGGCACCAATAAGGTAAAGTTGGTGAAGCTACAGATGCTCAGGAGGGAGTTTGAAAATCTGTAGATGAGTGAGTCCGAGTCCATGAGTGATTTCTTCACCCGGACGATGGACATTATCAACCAGATGCGGTTGAATGGAGAAATTATGTAGAGCCAAAGAATCATGGAGAAAATTCTTAGAAGTCTACCTGCCAAGTTTGACTCGGTTGTGATAGCAATCGAAGAGTCGAGGGATCTGACAACCCTCTCGATAGATGAGCTCATGGGTTCATTGTAGACACATGAATAGAGGTTGAGCCGTTCGTCTCAGACCTCTCTAGAGCAAGCATTCAAGGCTCAGGTCTCATTCTGAGACAACGATAGACAAGATTCCCACCATGGCGCCTCTAGTTCTCATGGAGCAAGAGGCAGAGGTAGGCGTGGGAAAGGCAACAAGCAAGGAGGACGGTCAAACCCTAGCGAAGGAGAGACCAACTGTAATTTCCATCAGCAAGGTGGAAGAGGCAGTTCAAAAAATTAGCAAGTTGGATCTGGTCAAAAGAAGGACATGTCAAAGGTCTAGTGCTATTTCTGTAAGAAGTTCGGCCATTACATCTCACAGTGCAGAAAATGGATGGCCAAGGAGAACCAACAGCAAGCCCATTACATGGATGAAATCAAAAATGTGGTAGGAGGAAACGTGTTGTTGACTTGCAACATTGAGGAGGAGTGCCAGAAGAATGTCTGGTATTTAGACAATGGGTGCAGCAACCACATGACGAGGAACAAGGAGATGTTCTCCCAACTGGATGAAATAGTCCAGTATGAGGTGAATATGGGGAACAACAACAAGGTTCCCATAATGGGGAAAGGAAAGATCCTCATCCGCACCAGGCACGATGAACGGAAGCAGATCTATGATGTCTACTATGTGCCTAGCCTGAAGCACAACCTGTTGAGCGTTGGACAACTCGTGCAGAAGGGACATACGATCCAGTTCAAATATGGAGCTTGCACCATCAGAGACAAGTCGCATGGGCAGATTGCTACCGTGTCCATGACGAAGAATAAAATGTTTTCGCTATAGATTCAGAATGAATCATTGATGTCTCTGAGTGCAGTTGTGAAAGATGCTACCTAGTTGTGGCATCTCAGATTTGGTCACCTGAACTTCAATGGCCTGAATCAACTGCACAAGAAGCAGATGGTGAAGGGTTTACCCCTGATAGAGCAGCAAAATCAAGTTTGTGAGGGCTTCTTAGTCGACAAACAACATAGGGATTCATTCCCTTCCGGTCAGTCTTGGAGAGCATCACAGCCACTAGAGCTGGTGCACTCAGACATTTGCGGTCCGATGCAGACCAACACGTTTGCCGGTAACAAATACTTCTTAACATTCATAGATGACTTCAGTCGAAAGACTTGGATCTATGCCATCAAGTTGAAGTCAGAAGCATTTTCCAGATTCAAGGAGTTCAAGGCTCTGGTGGAGAAATAGAGTGGATATCAGATCAAGACTCTCAGGACAGATGGCGGAGGTGAATACATCTCCAATGAATTCCATAACTACTGCAAGCAACACGAAATTCGAAGGCAGTTCACTACCAGATACACGCCACAAAATGGTGTAGCTAAGAGGAAGAACCGGACCATCATGGAGATGGCACGAAGCATGATGAAGGCGAAGGGATTGTCGCATGAATTTTGGCTAGAGGCTATAACATGTGCAGTCTACCTGCTAAACAGATGTCCCACCAAAAGTGTGAAGGACAAAATCCCTCAGGAGGCCTGGAGCGGTGTGAAGCCAAGTGTGGCTCACTTGCGTGTGTTCGGGTGCATTGCATATGCACATGTTCCAAAAGAGAAGCGGCAAAAGTTGGATGATAGAGCTGAGAAGTGCATTTTCATAGGGTACAGTGAGCAGGCGAAGGCATATAGGTTGTACAACCCTGTGACGAAGAAGCTCATCATCAGCCGTGATGTGAAGTTTCTTGAAGATGAAGCCTAGAACTGGAAGTCGAAGACTGGCCAGTCAGAGCCAACAGTAGTAGAGTCTGTTGACTTGGAAGAAGGAAGTGTGCAGCCACCTACAACCTCCAACAGTAGCAGTGGTGCCAGCAGTAGCACAACCACTCCATCTCGGTCGCCTCCATGTGCAAGTAGAATCCAGAACCTAGTGACGCCAACGAAGACAAGGAGCTTGCAAGAAATCTACGAGGCAACCCAAACCCATGTAGATGAAGAGTACTCTGACTTTGCATTCTTTACTGAAGTTGATCCAGTAGAGTTCGAAGACGCAAGTCAAAATCAGAAGTGGGGGGGCGATGGACGAGGAGATTGAAGCCATTGAAAAGAATGATACATGGCAACTGACAGATCTTCCAGTAGGGAAGAAGACCATTGGGGTCAAGTGGGTGTATAAGACAAAGTTCAACGCCCAAGGAGACGTTGACAAGCATAAGGCCAGACTGGTGGCAAAGGGCTACAAGCAAAATTCAGGCATCGATTACCATGAGGTTTATGCGCCTGTAGCCCGACTTGACACAGTCAGGATGATCCTGGCATTGGCAGCCCAACAGGGTTGGAAGATGTACCAGATGGATGTCAAGTCAGCCTTCCTCAATGGAGTGTTGGAGGAAGAGGTCTACATAGACCAACCACCAGGTTACAAAATTGAAGGCCAGGAGGGCAAAGTCTTGAAGTTAAAGAAGGCCCTGTACGGTTTGAAGCAGGCGCCCCGGGCTTGGTACAGCCGGATTGACAGTTATTTTCAGGAAAATGGGTTTGTAAAATGCCCATATGAGCACACCCTGTACATGAAGACAAATGATGTAGGTGAGCTCATAATCGTCTGCCTGTATGTGGATGATTTAATTTACACTGGCAACAACACAACACTATTTGCCCAGTTCAGAACAACCATGAAGAAGGAGTTCGAGATGACGGACTTAGGGCTGATGAAGTATTTTCTCGGCATTGAAGTTGACCAATCGGTAGATGGCATCTTCATTTCTCAGGGCAAGTATGCGAAGGATGTCCTGAAGCGGTTCAAGATGGAGGACAACAAACCTACCATCACACCTATAGCCACAGGTTTGAAGCTGAGCAAGCTGGATTCAAGGAGGAATGTAGATCCAACGTTGTTCAAGAGGCTAGTTGGCAGTCGATGTATTTGACTGCAACTCGGCCAGATCTGATGTTCGGAGTCAGTCTGATCAGCCATTTTATGGAGACTCCGAAGGACACGCACTAGCAAGCAGGCAAGAGGATCTTGCGCTATGTCAATGGGATGCGGAACAATGGCCTATTTTACGCCAGACAGGACCAGTTGGAACTGGTGGGCTTCATAGACAGTGACTGGGCTGGCAACACCGATGATCGAAAGAGCACCTCCGGGTATGCTTTCCATCTCGGATCAGGGGTAGTCTCATGGGCATCCAAGAAGCAACCCATCATTGCGTTGTCCATAGCCAAAGTAGAATATGTCGCCGCCACGTCAGCCGCATGCCAGGCAGTTTGGCTGCGAAGAGTTCTGAGTGAACTGAACTATCCTTCGGAAGGCGCGACAATAATTTTTTGTGATAACAATTCGGCCATTGCACTATCAAAGGATCCCGTGTTCCATGGCCGGACGAAGCACATCGATATTCGTTATCACTTCATCAGAGAGTTGGTGAAGTTCGAAGAAATTCAACTACAATTTTGCAGATCCAAGGAGCAGTTGGCAGATATTTTCATGAAGCCTTTGAAGGAGGAAGACTTCAGCAGATTGCGAGAGCAGCTTGGAGTCAAAGCGCTCATGAAATCAGGTTTAAAGGAGGGTGTTAGAAATATTAATCCAGATTTCATGCCTCCGCCCAACTGCGCTCTGAACTTGGGCGAAGCCGGACTGCGCTCGCAAAGTCGGGGATCTCAAAAAATTTTGACTTGACGTCGCACGTGCCTTCTGACAGATGTGACGTCTGATAGATCCGATCGCCGCATAAGTTAATGCCAGTTCGACGATTGGTCAGAAACCCTAGTTCAGGGTCTGTCAGAACCTGTCAGAGGATAACCTCTATCTTCCTCTCCCCGCGGCTATATAAGGCAGTTCGGGTCTTCAGACAAAGTGTGGAGAGTGGGGGAAATTTGGAGAAACAGGCAAGAGAAAAATAGTCATTCATAGAGTAGTAGACGAGATCGTTTCAGTGAGCAATGTAGCTCATCTGTTTAATGTCCGAGCAGTAGACTCGACATTTGTTTTCTCTCTTAGTTTATCCTACAACTTTAGTCTATAGATGTTAGTTTTTTCTCAGTTGAGGACTTTTGTAACCCTCGTCTTATAAGAATAAAATTTGTTGTTGTTTAAGGCATCTGTAGGGTTTGCGGTTATCTCTGTCTGCATAAAATCTGTTGTTGTTTTTGTACAATCACCTCGGAGCATTTTTCATAAGTTTGAACTCAGATCTAAAACATTGCATTCAGATTCGATGTTTCTCTCCTCCCGTACAGTTCTTGCCAAGCCAAGCAAACCATCATTGTAGCGTGCAAGCCTCCGGACAACAAAAGTTCGCAAGGCAAAAATTTGCCTAAGTCTGGAGCTGTTCACCCGACTACGAAACGAAGTCGGACTTCTTGCCTTTGACCAGTAGTCGAGCATTGACCACCTCCTCCTCGACTTAGCACTTTATTTCGTGCGCAGCCCGATTGTGCACATTTTTCGTGCGTAACCCGACTACGCACATTATCCCGTGCGTACCATCCGAAGTTTTACTTATATTAAAATTTGGGAGCTAATTTGAGCACAACGACTTGACCGACTTGGCCCCCCTTCGCCTCGCTCCCGACGATCAATTAAAAATTAAACTTCAAATTGGTATCAGAGCTACTGATCCCTTGTAGTTGCAGATCTCGTGCTTCAATGGGAAGAATTACGATTACTGGAGCATCCAGATGAAGATCCTGTTCGGATCTCAGGAGTTGTGGGAGTTAGTCGAGAATGGCTACCCAGAACCGGTAGATGCAGCAGCACTGGTCGCCCTCTCTCAAGCAGACAAGGACCTATTGAAAGAGAACACGAAGAAGGACCAGAAGGCCCTCTTCTACATCATGTAAGCGGTCGAGGAGTCCATCTTCCCATGGATCGCATCAGCCACCAAGGCAAAGCAGGCCTGGGAGATTCTGGCCAGCTCGTACCAGGGCACCAATAAGGTAAAGTTGGTGAAGCTGCAGATGCTCAGGAGGGAGTTTGAAAATCTATAGATGAGTGAGTCCGAGTCCATGAGTGATTTCTTCACCCGGACGATGGACATTATCAACCAGATGCGGTTGAACGGAGAAATTATGCAGAGCCAGAGAATCATGGAGAAAATTCTCAGAAGTCTGCCTACCAAGTTTGACTCGGTTGTGATAGCAATCGAAGAGTCGAGGGATCTGACAACCCTCTCGATAGATGAGCTCATGGGTTCATTGCAGACACATGAACAGAGGTTGAGCCATTCATCTCAGACCTCTCTGGAGCAAGCATTCAAGGCTCAGGTCTCATTCCGAGACAACGGCAGACAAGATTCCCACCATGGCGCCTCTAGTTCTCACGGAGCAAGAGGCAGAGGTAGGCGTGGGAAAGGCAACAAGCAAGGAGGATGGTCAAACCCTAGCGAAGGAGAGACCAACTGTAATTTCCATCAGCAAGGTGGAAGAGGCAGCTCAAAAAATCAGCAAGCTGGATCTGGTCAGAAGGACATGTCAAAGGTCCAGTGCTATTTCTACAAGAAGTTCGGCCATTACATCTCATAGTGCAGAAAATGGATGGCCAAGGAGAACCAGCAACAAGCCCATTACACGGATGAAACTAGAAATGCGGTAGGAGGAAACGTGTTGTTGACTTGCAACATTGAGGAGGAGTGCTAGAAGAATGTCTGGTATTTAGACAGCGGGTGCAACAACCACATGACCGGGGAACAAGGAGATGTTCTCCCAACTGGATGAAACAGTCCAATCTGAGGTGAATATGGGGAACAACAACAAGGTTCCCATAATGGGGAAAGGAAAGATCCTCATCCGCACTAGGCACGATGAACGAAAGCAGATCTGTGATGTCTACTATGTGCCTGGCCTGAAGCATAACCTGTTGAGCGTTGGATAACTCGTGCAGAAGGGACATACGATCCAGTTCAAAGATGGAGCTTGCACCATCAGAGACAAGTCGCATGGGCAGATTGCTACCGTGTCCATGACGAAGAATAAAATGTTTTCATTGTAGATTCAGAATGAATCATTGATGTCTCTGAGTGCAGTTGTGAAAGATGCTACCTGGTTGTGGCATCTCAGATTTGGTCACCTGAACTTCAGTGGCCTGAATCAACTGCACAAGAAGCAGATGGTGAAGGGTTTACCCTTGATAGAGCAGCAAAATCAAGTTTGTGAGGGCTGCTTAGTCGGCAAACAACATAGGGATTCATTCCCTTTCGATCAGTCTTGGAGAGCATCACAGCCACTAGAGTTGGTGCACTCAGACATTTGCGGTCCGATGCAGACCAACACGTTTGTCGGTAACAAATACTTCTTAACATTCATAGATGACTTCAGCCGAAAGACTTGGATCTATGCCATCAAGCTGAAGTCAGAAGCATTTGCCAGATTCAAGGAGTTCAAGGCTCTGGTGGAGAAATAGAGCGGATATCAGATCAAGACTCTCAGGACAGATGGCGGAGGTGAATACATCTCCAATGAATTCCATAACTACTGCAAGCAACATGGAATTCGAAGGCAGTTCATTGCCAGATACACGCCACAATAGAATGGCGTAGCTGAGAGGAAGAACCGGACCATCATGGAGATGGCACGAAGCATGATGAAGGCGAAGGGATTACCACATGAATTTTGGGCAGAAGCTGTAACATGTGCAGTCTACCTGTTGAACAGATGTCCCACCAAAAGCGTGAAGGACAAAATCCCTCAGGAGGCCTGGAGCGGTGTGAAGCCAAGTGTGGCTCACTTGCGTGTGTTCGGGTGCATTGCATATGCACATGTTCCAGAAGAGAAGCGACAGAAGTTGGATGATAGAGCTGAGAAGTGCATTTTCATAGGGTACAGTGAGCAGGCGAAGGCATATAGGTTGTACAACCCTGTGATGAAGAAGCTCATCATCAGCCGTGATGTGAAGTTTCTTGAAGATGAAGCCTGGAACTGGAAGTCAGAGACTGGCCAGTCAGAGCCAATAGTAGTAGAGTCTGTTGACTTGGAAGAAGGAAGTGTGCAGCCACCTGCAACCTCCAGCAGTAGCAACGGTGCCAGCAATAGCACAACCACTCCATCTCGGTCGCCTCCATGTGCAAGTAGAATCTAGAACCTGGTGACGCCAACGAAGACAAGGAGCTTGCAAGAAATCTACGAGGCAACCCAAACCCATGTAGATGAAGAGTACTCCGACTTTGCATTCTTTACTGAAGTTGATCCAGTAGAGTTCGAAGATGCAAGTCAGAATCAGAAGTGGGTGCAGGCGATGGACGAGGAGATTGAAGCCATTGAAAAGAATGATACATGGCAGATAATAGATCTTCCAGTAGGGAAGAAGACCATTGGGGTCAAGTGGGTGTATAAGACAAAGTTCAACGCCCAAGGAGACGTTGACAAGCATAAGGCCGGACTGGTGGCAAAGGGCTACAAGCAAAAGTCAGGCATCGATTACCATGAGGTTTATGCGCCTGTAGCCCGACTTGACACGGTCAGGATGATCCTGGCATTGGCAGCCCAACAGGGTTGGAAGATGTACCAGATGGATGTCAAGTCAGCCTTCCTCAACGGAGTGTTGGAGGAAGAGGTCTACATAGACCAGCCACCAGGTTACGAAATTGAAGGCCAGGAGGGCAAAGTCCTGAAGTCGAAGAAGGCCCTGTACGGTTTGAAGCAGGCGCCCGGGCTTGGTACAACCAGATTGATAGTTATTTTTAGGAAAATGGGTTTGTAAAATGCCCATATGAGCACACCCTGTACATGAAGACAAATGATGTAGGTGAGCTCATAATCGTTTGCCTGTATGTGGACGATTTAATTTACATTGGCAACAACACAACACTATTTGCCCAGTTCAGAACAACCATGAAGAAGGAGTTCGAGATGACGGACTTAGGGTTGATGAAGTATTTTCTCGGCATTGAAGTTGACCAATCGGCAGATGGCATCTTCATTTCTCAGGGCAAGTATGCGAAGGATGTCCTGAAGTGGTTCAAGATGGAGGACAACAAACCTGCCATCACACCTGTAGCCACAGGTTTGAAGCTGAGCAAGCTGGATTCAGGGAGGAATGTAGATCCAACGTTGTTCAAGAGGCTAGTTGGCAGTCTGATGTATTTGACTGCAACTCGGCCAGATCTGATGTTCGGAGTCAGTCTGATCAACCATTTTATGGAGACTTTGAAGGACACGCATTGGCAAGCAGGCAAGAGGATCTTGCGCTATGTCAATGGGACGCGAAACAATGGCCTATTTTACGCCAGACAGGACCAGTTGGAACTGGTGGGCTTCATAGACAATGACTGGGCTGGTAGCACCGACGATCGAAAGAGCACCTCCGGGTATGCTTTCCATCTCGGATCAGGGGCAGTCTCATGGGCGTCCAAGAAGCAACCCATCATTGCGTTGTCCACAACCGAAGTAGAATATGTCACCGCCACGTCAACCGCATGCCAGGCAGTTTGGCTGCGAAGAGTTCTGAGTGAACTGAACTATCCTCCGGAAGGCGCGACAACAATTTTTTGTGATAACAATTCGGCCATTGCACTATCAAAGGATCCCGTGTTCCATGGCCGAACGAAGCACATCGATATTCGTTATCACTTCATCAGAGAGTTGGTGAAGTCCGAAGAAATTCAACTACAGTTTTGCAGATCCAAGGAGCAGTTGGCAGATATTTTCATGAAGCCTTTGAAGGAGGAAGACTTCAGCAGATTGCGAGAGCAGCTTGGAGTCAAAGCGCTCGTGAAATCAGGCTTAAAGGAGGGTGTTAGAAATATTAATCCTGATTTCACGCCTCCGCCAAACTGCGCTCCGAACTTGGGCGAAGCCGGACTACGCTCGCGAAGTCGGGCATCCCGACAAAATTTTTGACTTGACGTCGCACGTGCCTTCTGACAGATGTGACGTCTGATAGATCCGATCGCCGCATAAGTTAATGCCAGTTCGACGATTGGTCAAAAACCCTAGTTCAGGGTCTGTCAGAACTTGTCAGAGGATAACCTCTATCTTCCTCTCCCCGCGGCTATATAAGGCAGTTCGGGTCTTCAGACAAAGTGTGGAGAGTGGGGGAAATTTGGAGAAACAGGCAAGAGAAAAACAGTCATTCGCAGAGTAGCAGACGAGATCGTTTCAGTGAGCAGTGTAGCTCATCTGTTTAATGTCCGAGCAGCAGACTCGACATTTGTTTTCCCTCTCAGTTTATCCTGCAGCTTTAGTCTGCAGATGTTAGTTTTTCCTCAGTTGAGGACTTTTGTAACCCTCGTCTTATAAGAATAAAATTTGTTGTTGTTTAAGGCATCTGTAGGGTTTGTGGTTATCTTTGTCGGCACAAAATCTATTGTTGTCTGTACAATCGCCTCAGAGCATTTTATTTCGTGTTCTATAAGTTTGAGCTCAGATCTGAAACATTGCATTCAGATTCGGTGTTTCTCTCCTCCCGTACAGTTCTTGCCAAGCCAAGCAAACCATCGCTGTAGCCGCACAAGCCTCCGGACAGCAAAAGTTTGCAAGGCAAAAATTTGCCTAAGTCTGGAGCTGTCCACCCGACTACGCAGCGAAGTTGGACTTAGCACTTTTTTCCGTGCACAGCCCGATTGTGCACATTTTTCGTGCACAACCCGACTGCGCACATTACTCTGCCCGACTGCGCAAATGCCAGGAGCGCAACCAAACTTCGGGAGTCCAATTCGACTTCGGGTGCGCAACCCGACTTCAGCTGCGCAGCCCGACTTCGGGCCCCCCTTCGCCCTGCGCTCCCGATGACCGTTAATTAAAAATCAAACTTAATATATGACGCGTGTTACCATGAGATGCAGTTTGTTATGGGGGTCGCAATATCATTTCCAGCTTAGTTTGGTAGCGTAGCGAAATTACTACCCAATGTATGGAGCCGGAGGTTACAGATTAGTGGTAATATGAACATAGGCAAAAGAGATAAAACCAAAGTCTGGAGATCATAGAGAATTCTAAGGTCTACTTTTAAATTTTAGGTGTAATCATTGTATGAGTACTTCGAAAGAGGAGATTCTGTTCCATGTTCGCCGGTTAAAATTCTTGGTGAAAAACGTTTCTCAGCCGCACTTGTTTAATAACGCACGAGCGCTCATGGAAGTATAAAGAAGCACGATAAATTAGGTAAAATATCAAAAAGAATTATATATATAAAAGAAAAAAAAACTTGAGCACAGTTTTTATGAAAACAATATTAAAACTTAACACCAGGTGAAACCACACACCACATAACAATATGAATCTAGAAGATAATTTTAGATGTATTTATGAATGGATGGAAGTTCTAATATTATTGTCTTTGTATATCATATAATGTCTTTCATAGAAAGATAAGACTACTGTCTTGGTTTACAAAGAATATATAAGGGCTCCTAAGTAAATGACGACTCTGATTAGGAACGGATAGTATTAGTTTGCTTTTTTCTAAAAAATACCTTTTAGAAAAGAATATATGGGCTGAATAAGTATTATAGTTTATATTTTTCATTGATATTGATATGTCTATCTTTTAAAACTCAACGATGAAGGGTCTTATGATATATACTCTATGTTTAATTTGGATCTTACAGTATAAAGGCTAAATTAGAAAAATAATCTTTTCTATCGTATTAAAAATAATAGTAAATAGAAAGAATAATTTAGACGGATTATAAATGCATAGAGAGTTATATGGAGTTGACTGGTTGTTAAAACTATGAGCCTGCTGATCTTAGTTCGAAGGTGCAAGGATCTGAACTATGACACAATCACCGAGAAGGGTGTAAAAAAATTCTTTTAAAATGTAAAGTGCATATCGAGTAGGAATGCACTCATCCAAATCCAATAGCTGCAAGGGTAACTATTGTGATTCGGCGTTATTTGTTTTCAAGATTATGAATTGGACAGTGCTTTTAAACTGTAGAGAATAAAGAGCAGCGGTATGGGATGCCGCTCCAGGATAACATACGAGTATTACGTGAGGATGCTCACGAATCTACTGTGGTTGTAGAATTGTCAACTTGTCTCATGGCCAGATAGCGGGTTCATGAGGTTGGAAGGTCCAATGGTAGATGGTATGAGCAACATTATCATCAATCGGAATTAGTTCTCAGACTTCTCATCTGGAGGTCATGCGATGGCGGACCCTGATTAAACCTTAGTCGAAGGTCATTGATTAGGCACTAGCATAGCCATGCTAGTTTCAAACCATTAAACAACGAGATCATATGTAGGGACGAGTGTGTGATTGTGAATCCACGTCCAGCAAGATTTGAAACAAGGGAATTACTGCATCCACCTTTCCAGGTGTTATGGGCCCCGAAAAGGCAACCCCTTGCAAAGATCAATAAATACCTGAGGGAGGGGTGTAGATCTCTTAATAATAACCTTTTGGCAGGAAGTTGGTCGAACTGAGCACTTAAGTTACCATCTGCAGTGGTAGAAAAACTTGAAATGCAGTTCTTCTATGCTAAGTACTAATATCAAGTTGGGTATATCAATGAATATATGAGTCTTATATGTATGCATTTATCAAAATTTTTAATTTGGGTTTTTGACAACCAGGTGAGAAGACCTGGGTTGCTACAATAGTTGACTGGAACAAAGTTCTAAGACATCAAAACAAGGATGGATCGCTCTTCCATTCTCGTGCTCTCATGCATACTAAAAACCTCAATTGCCTTGAGTATTTGAATTCAATGGTGCAAAATTTGGGGAATGGATGTTAATATTTAAACATAAATAAAGCTTGATTAATTTGTTTCATGTTCATGTAAAATAATGAGCCTTTGTTTGCTGGTGCAGTACCTAGTGTTTACCCCTTAAATTTGTTCAGCAGTCTCTCAATTGTAGATAGGCTAGAGAGATTGAGCATAGCAAGGTATTGGACAGAACCATAACCCTTGATTATGAATGTTTATTATAATTTCTATCATTTAGTTTACGATTTATCTAAAATCAATATCCTGGCTGGCAAGATGCTGGACATAGAATGAAATAATCGAGGGGAAATCATCAGCATCAGACATAGTTAACAGTTCCCTCAGTTTCAGGATTTTACGATTGCATGGATATGATGTATCTCGAGGTCTTTTCAACGAACTTCACCCTTGCTTGTACAAATTTTGTTATTGAATATCATTTGTCTTTCCCTCTCGTGCATGCATACTAGAAATATATGGATGGATACATAATTGTTGGAAAGTTAATTCCCACTTTAGGCATTTTTTCTGCACTAGAGTTCTCTATATAGTAGGGGGCATTCTATATAATAAATGGCCCAAAATTTCAATGATGCCATCTTCATTACATTTTACTTGGCTTAACTGAAACCAACCACCATGTAGATATTTTTTTGAGTTACCTAAAAGATGAAGACTTCCTCCCTTCTCTAGAAAGAAGTGGCCAAGCTGTTACAACAATGCTGAATTTGTAAAAAGCATCACAGGTGATGTTTCCAGGGGAAATAATTTTGGAAGAAATAAAATCCTTCTCCAGAGATGACCTTGTGAAGAGAGAAGAGAACTATACAATCCATGACCAAAATGTACTTCTGAAAGACCTTCCTCGAGAGGTAGTTAAGGCTAGTTTTACTTATGACTGATTTTTGAAACTATATATGTTATTAAATTTGGACATTGGTCTATGCCTTGCAGGTTAAGTATGCATTAAGCATCCCCTGGTTGGCTAGTTTGGAGAAACTAGAACATAGTGTAGAAATTAATTGTCATAGACGAACATCGCTCGGGATAGATGCGATAACAGGAATCGCATGCCTAGCAAAGCGATCCTGGGAATCGCTCAAGGGTGGAGCGAGACTGGTTCTCACTCATTAAACTCAGTGAGATGCAGCGATGCCCAAGTTCACTGCGAGAACAAGTATGTTGGAGATTTCTCAAGGGATAGAGCGAGAAAGAGGATTCTATCGTTCGCTAGCGAAAAAAGGATTTCTAAGATTCGCTCAGCAACCAAAGCGAGGTGTAGCAAGATGCAGTTCGCTAGCGTCAAAGAGAAGGATGATGATCACTCGTCAAATTGAGCGATATATGGCTCACTTGAAATTGCTCATGAGAATGGGCAGACTGAGTTTTTTTTGTCTTTGCATGCGTGAAAGGGAAGATCGGGGTTTGTTTAGCTTTCGAAGCAAGTTTCAATTGTCGGAGTTCGCTCATGAGTTAGGGAGGACATAGTTCGCTCGCGAGAATGAGAAAGTTATAGTTTGCTTAAGAATATAACGATCGCGGTCTTTTGATGAGTTATCCAACGAGAAAGGGAGGGTTGTGTTAATACAGCTCCGAATTGACAAGATAGCAAAAAACTCAAACACAAAATAGCAGAGGGGATTAATACACAGAGAAATTTGACAAACCCTTCCGAACACCCGAAAACTAGTAGAAGTTTTATTTATCTAAATAGACGGATTACAGTGCTCCTCTACTGAGGGTTTACAGTCATCTGCAAGGAGGGTTTACAGTCATCTGCAAGGTCAGTTACAGGATAAACAGTAAAACAAAAGACTCTCGAGACTACTGCTCAGTTTTGCCACACCTTTGCTGTTGCTCACTCTTCTCCCTTTCTACTGTACTACGTACATGCAAAATGCCGATGGAACTAGTTTTTATAGCGGGGCTTGGAGAAAAAGGGTAGGAATGTCACAACTACTCACACGCATGAAATTACGGTGTCCGAATGTACGAAAATACGGTCTGACTGGCGTCAAATATGGTTTAATTTTCTAACACCCTCCTTTAAACTAGATTTCACAAAGACTTTGATGCCCAACTTTTTTGAAGCCTATTGAAGTCCTCCTCCTTCAAAGGTTTTGTGAAAATATCAGCTACCTGCTCCTTGGACCTGCAAAATAGTAACTAAACTTCATTAAATTTCACCAACTCCCTGATGAAATGATACCGGATGTCAATGTGCTTTGTCCGGCCATGAAATGCTAGATCCTTCGAGAGTGCTATGGCGGAATTGTTGTCACAAAAAATTGTTGTCGCCCCTTTCGGTGGATGATTCAGCTCACCCAAAATCCTCCACAGCCATACTTCCTGACATGCGGTTGACGTGGCGGCAATATACTATGCCTTAGCAGTGGACAACACAACTATCGGTTGCTTCTTGAATGACCACGAAACTGCTCCTAAACCAAGATGAAAAGCATAGTCGAAAGTGCTCTTCTGATCATCAGTGATGCCAACCCAATTGCTATCTGTGTAGCCCACCAGTTCCAGCTGGTCTTGTCTAGCATAGAAAATTCCATGGTTCCGCGTCCCATTGACATAGCGTAAAATCCTTTTTCCTTCTTGCCAGTGCGTGTCCTTAGAAGTCTCCATAAATCTTCTAATCAAGCTGACTTCAAACATCAAATCGGGTCTAGTTGCAGTCAAATACATGAGACTACCAACTAACCTCTTGTACAAATTTGGATCAAAATTTCTACTGGAATCCAACTTTCTTATCTTCAGATTTGTGGCAACAGGTGTGATGGCAGGTTTGTTGTCCTCCATCTTGAACCGCTTCAAGACATCCTTCGCATACTTTCCCTGAGAAATGAAGATGCCATCTGCTGATTGGTCAACTTCAATGCCAAGAAAGTACTTCATCAGCCCTAAGTCCCTCATCTCAAAATTCTTCTTCATGGTTGTTCTGAACTGGTCGAATAGTACATCATAAAGGAAAACCTCAAATTCTTCTTATAATCACTAGGTCCTATATTTCGGAGCAACTCATCACATGAATGCTTCAGATGAGTCAGTCTCTTCTATCTCCTCAAGTTCAACCTGTAGCATATAAGTTGGTGAATCTTCCTTCATCCTAGTCAAACAAAAGGGTGATATAATAATTGATGGTGGCTCTATCAATAATGTTCTCTATGTTCCAAAAATTACCACAAATATCCTCTCCGTCTATCCAAACCTGTTATCTTCTCTTCAACAGGATTTGAGATAAGAGACTTTAAAGATCCCCATTATCTCATAGCCAAAGGAGATATTGATCACAAAACTCATCTATTTTAATTAAAAGGATTTAAAAATCCAGAAGGGACCTCCTATTTTGTGGCTCATGGAGATATTGAAAGCAAAATTTGGCATGAAAGGTTTGGTCATCTCAATTACAACTACCTAAAGGAATTGAACACCTATGAAATGGTAACAGGTTTACCTCAAGTCTCTTCTACTGATGGAGTTTATCCTGGATGTGCTCTTGGAAAGAAACATCAAGATACGTTCCACCCAAGTAGTTCTCTAAAAACTTCATCCCCTCTAGAATTAATCCATAGTGACTTGATGTATTTTCTAGAACCTTATTTCAAAGGAGAAAAATATGCTCTAATATTTATTGATGAATTTTATAGAAGAACTTGGGTCTACTTCCTAAAATGTAAAATTTATGTTCTATCCCACTTCAAAGTCTTCAAAGCCTTAGTTGAAAATCAAGCTTCTTGCAATATCAAGCAAAATTGCACAGATAATGGGGGAATACTATAGTAATGAGTTATCCATATTTCTATCAAATCATGGCATCATTCATCACCATTATATCTCCCATAATCCTCAGCAAAATGGCATTGCAGAAAGAAAAAACCGAACATTAAAGGAAATGGCAAATTGTATGCTCCATTCAAGAGATCTTCCAAAAGTTTTTGGGGCAAAAGCTATTAACTGTGCCAATTATATTCAAAATCGTGCACCTCATAAAGCTCTTGATCATTTAACTCCTGAAGAAGCATGTACTGGTTCAAAAACAAATGTTTCCTTCTTCAATATTTTTGGGTGTACTGCTTGGGCACACATCCCAAAGAATAAAATGAAGACTCTAGATAAGAAAAGCAAAAAGCTCATATTTTTTGGTTATTGTGAGGAAATGAAATCATACAGGCTCCTTGATCCCTAAAATCATGAGGTATTTTTCATAGGACTGTCCAATTTGATGAAACATTCCCTTAGAAATATCCTCAACTCTCCTCTTACTCCATTGAGCCTTCTCCTATAATATAACCTCAATATTATGAAGAGCCACCTCTAGAGGTTAACTTAGATATTGATAATCAAGATAAGGAACTTGTAACTCCAAATCAATGTCTTTACACTCCTTCTACTCCTCCCACTATGCAAAAATCGGCCCGCACCATTTTTAAAGAAGCTACTCCTTACATCTAAAATATTCCATCATCTACATCAACCAACTCCACAGACACTGGTCTTGTTTGTCAGTCTATTTCCTCTGATCCTCAGTACTTCAAAGAAACAACTGATATTAAAGAATGAGATGATGCCATGGAAAATGAATTCTCTTCCTTAATCAAAAACAAAACTTGGGATTTAGTTCTCTTACCTAAAGGAAGGAAATTAGTTCGTTGTAAATGGATTTCAGAACAAAGTATGGTCCTAATGGAGAAATTGAAAAACATAAAGCTCGCCTAGTAGCCAAAGGTTTCTCTCAAATTGAAGGAATTGATTATGCCAAAACCTTTGCTCCAGTTGCTAAAATAAATTTTGTAAGACTGTTTCTTGCTCTGGTTACTTTCCAAAAGTGGCATGTCTTTCAAATGGATGTAAAAAATGTTTTCTTACATGTGGATTTAAAGGAAGAGATATATGTGGAACAACCTGCTGGTTTCACTCAAGACTCCTCTCTTGTTTGTAGGCTAAACAAGTCTCTCTCGTAGAGCTTGGTATGAAAAGTTGGACTCCTTCCTTCTTTCCGTAGGTTTTTCTCATTGTGAGTCTAATAACACAGTCTACATTTGAAGAGATGGAGGAAAAATCACCATTCTTGTTTTATATGTTGATGATCTTCTAATCACTGGCAGTACCTTCAATCACATTCAAACTATAAAAGACTTCCTCTCAAAAAATTTGATATGGCTGATCTAGGTTTAGCTCATTACTTCCTTGGGATCCAAATAAATAAAACAAATGCAGGTATTTCATTGTGTCAACAAAAATACACTCTAGATATTCTTCAAAGATTTAAAATATCATATTGCAAACCTTCTCCTACACCTTTTCAATCTGGCATAAATCTAAGTACTTCCTGCTTATTCCCTCTATGTGATGCAAATGTATACCATTAGCTTGTAGAGAGTCTGTTATACCTTACTCATACTCATCCAGATATCTCATATGTTGTTGGCCTTGTACAAAAAAACAAGTATCATCCCTCCTTTAGAATTCATCTTCAGGTACAGGGTGTGCTCATATGGGCATTTGATGAACCCATTATCCTAAAAATAGCCATAAATTTAGTTGTACCATGCTTTGGGTGCTTGCTTCAACCCATACAAAGTCTTCTTTAGCTTTAGGACCTTACCTTCATGTCCTTCTAGCTCACAGCCTGGTGGCTGGTCTATGTAGACCTCTTCTTCCAACATTCTGTTGAGTAAGGCAGACTTGACATCCATCTAATAAATGCTCCAACCCTTCTAGACTGCCAATGCCAGAATCATTCTGACTGTGTGGAGTCGGGCTACAGGTGCATACACCTCATGATCATCAATCCCTGACTTCTTCTTGTAGCCTTTCACCACTAGTCTGGCCTTATGTCGATCAACTTTTATTTTGGCATTAAACTTAATTTTGTATAACCATTTGACCCCAATTGTCTTCTTCCCTACTGGGAGATTTTTCAACTGCCATGTCTCATTCTTCTCTATGGCATCTATCTCCTCATCAATTGCCTTCACCCATTTATGATTCTGACTTGCTTATTCAAATGATATTGGATCACACTTAAAAAATAAAGCGAAATTAGAATATTCTTCATCTACATGATTTTGGGTTACCTCGTAGATGTCTAACAAGCTCCTCGTCTTTGTGGGTGTCTTCAAGTTGGGAATATTGCTTGCAAGTGGAGGCGAACAGGATGGTGAGGTTGTGTTGCTGCTAGCACCACTACAACTACTTGAAGCTATAGGTGGTCGATTTCCAGTTCCAGAATTCATCCTCTAGGAACTTCACATCTCGGTTGATGACAAGCTTCTTTGTCATAGGATTATATAGCCTACACATCTTCGCTTGTTCACTGTACCCTATGAAGATACACTTCTCCACCTTGTAATTTAGCTTCTGCCTCTTCTCTTCTGGAACATGTGCATATGCTATGCACCCAAAAACTCTCAAATGATCCACACTCGGCTTCTGATTGCTCCAAGACTCCTAAGGAATCGTGTCCTTCATGCTCTTGGTGGGACATATGTTCAGCAGATTAACTGCACAAGCTACAACTTCTACCCAGAACTCATGCGTCAAACCTTTTTCTTTCATCATACTACGTGTCATTTCCATGATGGTTTTGTTATTCCTCTTAGCTACTCTGTTCTGTTGTGGTGTGTATCTGGCAGTAAGTTGCCTGTGAATTTCGTTTCCCTTGCAAAAATTTTGGAATTCGTTGGAGATGTATTCACCTCCACCATCTATCATCAGTGTCTTCACAAAATATCCGCCCTGTTTCTCAACCAGAGCCTTGAACTCATTGAATTTTTCAAATGCTTATGACTTCTACTTAATGGGATATACCCATGTCTTCCAGCTGAAGTCATCAATGAAGGTCAGGAAGTATTTGTTACCTACAAAAGTGTTGGTCTATATTGGACCGCAAATGTCTGAGTGCACCAATTCCAGTGGCTATGAAGCCCTCCAATACTGTCCTATAGGGAATGCATCCTTGTGTTGCTTCCTGACCAAGCAACCCTCACAAACCTAATTTGGTTGCTCAATAAGGGGTAAACCCTTGACCATCTGCTTCTTGTGTAGCAAGTTCAGGCCACTGAAACTCAGATGACTGAATCTGAGATGCCATAGCCTGGTAGCATCCTTCACCACTGCACTAAGAGACATTAGTGATTCATTCCAAATCTGTAGCAAAAACATCTTGTTCTTCGTCATGGACACAATTACAATTTGTCCATGCTCTGTGTCTCTGATGGTATAGACTTCGTATTTAAATTGAATAGTGTGCCCCTTCTGCATAAGCCGTCCAATGCTCAGAAGGTCATGTTTCAACCCAGGAACATAGTACACATCACATATCTGCTTTCTTTTGTCGTGCCTGGTGCAGATGAGAATTTTTCCTTTCCCCATCATAGGAACCTTGTTGTTGTTCCCCATATTCACCTCAGACTGGACTGTTACATCCAGTTGTGAGAACATCTCTTTGTTCCTAGTCATGTGGTTGTTGCACCCACTATCAAGATACCAAACATTTTTTTGGCTCTCCTCCTCAATACTACATGTTAATAGCATATTTCTACATGCATATTTATTTCTAGCTTCATATGTGTAATGCACTTGCTGTTGGTTATCCTTGGCCATCTTCTTTCTGCACTTAGAAATATTGTGGTCGAAATTCTTGTAGTAATAGCATTGGATCTTCGATTTGTCCTTCTTACCTTGCTAATTTTTTCCATTACCTCTTCCTCCTTGCTGATGGAAGTTGTAGCTAGTCTCTCCGTCATTGTAGTTTGACCTTCCTCCTTGCTTTTTGCCTTTTCCATGCCTATGCCTCTTCCTCCTTGAGAACTAGAGGCACCTTGGTGGGATTCTCCTCTGCTACTGTCTCGGAATGAGACCTGCACTTTGAACGCCTGCTCCAACGAGGACTGAGTTGAGCGGCTCAGCCTCTGCTCATGTGTTTGCAAGGAACCCATGAGATCGTCTATCGAGAGGGTTGTCAAATCCCTCAATTCCTCAATCGCTATCATGACTGAGTCAAACTTTATGGGCATGCTTCTCAGAATCTTCTCCACAATTCTCTGGTTCTACACAATCTCTCCATTCAATCGCATCTGGTTGATGACATCCGTTGTCTGGGTGAAGAAGTCGTTCATGGACTTCGACTCACTCATCTGCAAGTTCTCAAACTTCCTCCTTAACATCTGTAGCTTCACCAACTTCACCTTTTTGGTGCCCTTATAAGAACTGGCTAAGATTTCTCAAACTTGCTTTGCTTTGGTTGCTACTGCAATCTATGGAAAAGTAGTCTCCTCGACCACCTGCATGATGTAGAACGCCTTCTGGTCCTTCTTTCAGTTTTTCTTTAACAGGTCTTTATCGACTTGGGAGAGTGCGGCCAGTGCTACTGCATCTTTCGGTTCTGCATATCCAGTCTCGACCAAGTCCCAAAGCTCCTAAACAAAATATTCATCTAGATTCTCCAGTAATCGTAGTTCTTACCATTGAACTGCGAAATATGCAACTGCAACGAGTTGTTTCTAGAAGCCATGCTTCAATATTTCGCAAGAAATCTCAGGCTTTGATACCAATTTGTATAAAGTAATTGCCATAGACGAATATCACTCCATATAGATGCGATATCAAAAATTGCACACCTAGCAGAGTGATCCTGGGAATTGCTCAAGGGTGGAGCGAGACTGGTCATCGCTCATTAAACTTAGTGAGATGCAGCGATGCCCAAGTTTGTTGTGAGAACGAGTATGTTGGAGATCGCTCGAGGGACGGAGTGAGAAATAGGATTCTGCCATTCGCTAGCAATAGAAGGATTTCTAAGATTCGCTTAGCTACCGGAGTGAGGTGCAGCAAGATGCTGTTCGCTAGTGACAAAGAGAATGGTGATGATCGCTCATCAAGTTGAGCAATATACGACTCACTGGAAATCGCTTGCAAGAGTGGGCAGACTGAGTTTTGTTTGTCTTTGCATGTGTGAAAGGGAAGATCAGGGTTTGTTTAGCTTTTGAAGCAAGTTTCAATCGTCAGAGTTCGCTCGCGAGTTAGGGGGGACGTAGTTCACTTACGAGAATGAGAAAGCTATAGTTCACTTAATAATATAGCGATCACGGTCTTTTGATGAGTTAACCAACGAGAAAGGGAGGGTTGTGTTAATACAGCTCTGAAGTGACAAGATAGCAAAAAAAAATCAAACACAAAATAGCAGAGGGGATTAATACATAGAGAAATTTGACAAACCCTTCACCAACACCCAAAAAAAATAGAAGTTTTATTTATCTAAATACACTAATTACAAGGCTCCTCTACTGAGGGTTTACAATCATCTGCAAGGTCAATTGCAGGATAAAAAGTAAAACAAAAGACTCCCGAGACTGTTGCTCGATTTTGCCACACCTCTGCTGCTGCTCACTCTTCTCCCTTGTTGTTGTACTATGCACATGCAAAATGCCAATTGCACCAGTTTTTATAGCGGGGCTTGGAGAACAAGGGTGGGAAAGTCTCAGCTACTTACACGCGTGAAATTACAACGTTCGGATGTACGGCAATACGGTTTTACTGGTGTCAAATCTGATTTAATTTTCTAACACATAGAGCATACATTGAGCAATATGGTGTTGATGATATTTGGGTTGGCAAGACTTCTTACAAGTATGTTTTGATTGATATAATTGTTATGGCACCCCTCTCGGTGATACTTCAATATGTTGTGATCTTATATGTTTGTACAATACTTTTTGACAGAGTCCCTAGTATAAATATTTCTATTATTGCAGGATCTCCAGCATAAGCAATGATTTGTTTTTAACATTAGCTAAAAAGGACTATAGTATTTGCCAAGCAATGCACCAGAAAGAACTACAAGAGTTGGAAAAGTAGGTACCAACATAAATGAATGAACATAGTTTTTGGAAATTACAACAGAAACAACACCACTGATATGAAAATATTCATACTTTTTTTCTTCAATAACAAATAGTATGCAGAATGTAAATTTAGTGACCTAAACTTTGCTCAACAAAAGCTCCTATCTTGATATTTTTTTGTTGCTGTAACACTTTTTAGTCTTGAGATATCTGCTGCACGCATTGTATGGACCAAGAACGCAGTTCTCACGGCAGTAGTGGATGATTTTTATGATGTGGGGGGCTCCCTTGAAGAGCTTCAGTGCTTTACTGATGCATTGGGGAGGTAATTGTACTTTACCCATCAATCTCCAAAATTATGTTGAATTGGAAAAGCTATCATAATAATATAAATAAAAGTCCATATTTCAATTATAACCAATTCAAGCACATTGTAAAGCAACACTAATGGCTAATTACAGCCCCTATTATGCCTTGGTTACTCCAATGTACATATTGTTAGAAAAATTAACCCAGATTTCACGCCTGTGCCCAACTGCGCTCCGAACCTTGGGCGAAACCGGATTGCGCTCCAGACATGGGCGAAGTCGGACTGCGCTCCCGCAGTCCGGGATCCCGGCAAAAGTGTGACATGACGTCGCACCTACCTTCTGACAGATTTGACACCTGACAGATCCGATCTCCGCAGGAGTTAATGCCAAGTCGGCGATTAGTCAAAAACCCTAGTTGAGGGCCTGTCAGAGGATAACCCTTATCCGAACCTGTCAGAGGATAACCCTTATCCGAAGTCAGAGGATAACCCTTATCCTCCTCTCCCTGCGGCTATAAAAGGCAGTTCGGGTCTTCAGACAAAGAGCGTGTGTGAGAGAAGTTCGTGAAAGAGGAAGCGAAGAATAGAGCAGAGAAAGGAGGGCGAGCGATTCAGTGAGCAGTGTGGCTCAGCTGATTAATGTCCGAGCAGCAGACTCGACATTTCCCCTTTTAGTTTATCCTGTAGCTTAGCCTGCAGATGTTGTTATTTCCTCGGTTGAGGAATACTGTAACCCTAGTTTCATATAAATAAACTTTGCTATTGTTTGTGGCATCTTTAGGGTTTGCAGTAGTTTATGTGCTAACGTTTGTTGTTCTCTGTTCCAACGTTTCTCTCCTCTCATACGGGTCTTGCCAAGCTAGGCAAACCCAATGGCAGCCATGCAAGACGAAGAAGTCAAGAAAATACTGCAAGGCCAAAGTTGGGCAAGTCTCAGAGAAGCCTTTCCAACTTCACTGTCGAAGTCTGACTACGCTCGAGATCCGAGTGCAGCCCGAGTGCGCCAGTGAAGTTCGTCTATCGGTGCTGTGCAAACTTCGCCAACGATAGTCGACTTCCCTCCTGCGCCCGACGAAGTTCGCACTTCACCCATTATAAGTGTGCCATACATACTTCACTGCAAAGTCTGAACTTCGCCCATCAAACGGGCACATTCCACACTGTGCTACGAGTGATGGCAATGATCGCACTTCGCTTGCATGAGTTGTTTCTCCTCCTATGCTAAAAAACAATCGCACTTCATGTGCGACATCTGTTTCTCCTTTGAACCTCGGTGCAGTCCGTCCATTAGTGACTGATGACGACTAGAAATTAGAAACTATTCCTTCAAATTGGTATCAGAGCTGATTGAGCCGTGACGCGAAGATAGAAGATGGATTCCAGAAAGAATTCCCTGTAGTTGCAGATCCCATGATTTAATGGCAAGAACTACGATTACTGGAGCATCCAGATGAAGATCCTGTTCGGATCTCAGGAGCTATGGGAGTTAGTCGAGAACGGCTACCCAGAATCGGCAGATGCAGTAGCACTGGCCGCCCTCTCTCAAGCAGACAAGGATCTGTTGAAAGAGCACAAGAAGAAGGACCAGAAGGCCCTCTTCTACATCATGCAAGCGGTTGAGGAGACCATCTTCCCATGGATTGCATCAGCCACCAAGGCCAAGCAGGCCTAGGAAACCCTGGCAAGTTCGTATCAGGGCACCAACAAAGTGAAGTTGGTGAAACTACAGATGCTCAGGAGAGAGTTTGAGAATCTGCAGATGAGCGAGTCCGAGTCCATGAGTGACTTCTTCACCCGGATGACGGACATTATCAACCAGATGCGGTTGAATGGAGAAAATGTGCAGAGCTAGAGAATCATGGAGAAGATTCTCAGAAGTCTGCCTGCCAAGTTCGACTCGGTTGTGATAGCAATCGAAGAGTCGAGGGATTTGACAACCCTCTCGATAGACGAACTCATGGGTTCCCTGCAGACCCATGAACAGAGGCTGAGCCGCTCAACTCAGTCTTCTTTGGAGCAAGCCTTCAAAGCGCAAGTCTCAGTCCGAGACAGCGGCAGACAAGACTCCCACCATAGCGCTTCTAGTTCTCAAGGAGGAAGAGGCAGAAGTAGGCATGGGAGAAGGAACAAGCAAGGAGGGAGATCAAACCCTCATGAGCTTGAGCCAAGTTGCAACTTTCATCAGCAAGGAGGAAGAGGCATTGGCAAAAATCAGCAAGGAAGCTCTCAGCAGAAGGACATGTCAAAGGTCCAATGCTACTACTGCAGCAAGTTCGGCCATTATGCCTCACAGTGCAGGAAGAAGATGGCGAACGAGAATCAACAACAAGCCCATTATACGGAGGAACCCAAAAATGCGGTAGGAGGAAATGTGCTGCTGACTTGCAGTATTGAAGAGGAGAGCAAGAAAAACATCTGGTATCTTGACAGTGGTTGCAGCAACCATATGACTGGGAACAGGGAGATGTTCTCACAACTGGATGAAACAGTCCAGTCCGAAGTCAAGATGGGGAACAACTGCAAAGTTCCTGTGATGGGGAAAGGAAAGATCCTCATCCGAACCCGGCACGGTGAAAGAAAAACAATTCAAGATGTTTTTTATGTGCCTAGGTTGAAGCACAATCTGCTAAGTGTTGGACAACTTGTGCAGAAGGGGCACATTGTACTGTTCAAAGATGGTGTATGTTCCATCAGAGACAAAGTGCATGGACAAATCGCAATAGTGTCCATGACGAAAAACAAAATGTTTTCGCTGCAGATTCAGAATGAATCTTTGATGTCTCTGAGTGCAGTTGAGAAGGATGCTACCTGGCTGTGGCATCTCAGATTCGGTCACCTGAGTTTCAGTGGCTTGAATCTGCTGCACAAGAAGCAGATGGTGAAGGGTTTACCCCTTATTGAGCAACCAAACCAAGTTTGTGAAGGTTGCCTGGTCGGCAAGCAGCACAGGGATGCATTCCCTGTAGGACAGTCTTGGAGAGCATCACGGCCATTGGAGCTGGTGCACTCAGACATTTGTGGTCCCATGCAGACCACCACACTTGTCGACAACAAGTTCTTCTTGACCTTCATTGATGACTTCAGTCGAAAGACTTGGATTTATCCAATCAAGTTGAAGTCAGAGGCGTTTGCAAGGTTTAAGGAGTTCAAGGCTCTGGTTGAGAAACAGAGCGGTCATTATGTGAAGACTCTCAGAACCGATGGAGGTGGAGAATACATCTCCAACGAATTCCACAACTTTTGCAAACAACATGGAATTCGAAGGCAGTTCACTGCCAGATATACACCGTAGCAGAATGGTGTAGCTGAGAGAAAGAACAGAACTATCATGGAGATGGCACGGAGCAAGTTGAAGGCAAAAAGTTTGCCACATGAGTTCTAGGCGGAAGGTTGTAAGTTGTGCAGTTTATCTGTTGAACCGATGTCCCACCAAGAGTGTGAGGGACAAAATTCTAGAGGAAGCCTGGAGCAAGTTGAAGCCAAGTGTGGCTCATTTGCGAGTTTTCGGGTGCATAGCATATGCACATGTTCCAGATGAGAAAAGGCAGAAGTTGGATGACAAAGCTGAAAGGTGCATCTTCACAGGGTACAACGAACCAGCAAAGGCATACAGGTTGTACAATCCTGTGACAAAGAAACTTGTCATCAGTCGAGATGTGAAGTTCCTGGAGGATGAAGCCTGGAACTGGAATTCAAAGACTGGTCAGTCTGAACCAGCAACTGTTGAATCTGTAGACTTGGAGGATGACAGTGTCCAACCACCTATGCCTTCAAGCAGCAACAGTGGTGCCAGCAGTAGCACAGCCTCATCATCTCGGTCACCTCCACTTGCAAGCAGAATTCAAAACTTGAGGACTCTTGCGAAGACTCGGAGCTTGCAAGACATTTATGAGGTAACCCATAATCAGTTAGATGAAGATTATTCTGATTTTTCTCTCTTTACTGAATGTGATCCAGTGGAGTTTGAAGAGGCAAGTCAGAATCACAAATGGGTGAATGCGATGGATGAGGAGATAGCAGCCATTGAGAAGAATGAGACATGGCAGCTAACAGATCTTCCAGCACGAAAGAAGACCATTGGGGTCAAGTGGGTATATAAAATGAAGTTTAATGCCCAAGGAGAAGTTGACAGGCATAAGGCCAGATTAGTGGCGAAAGGCTACAAGCAGAAGTCAGGAGTTGACTATCATGAGGTGTATGCACCTGTAGCCCGACTTGACACAGTCAGAATGATTACGGCACTGGCAGCTCGAAAAGGATGGAGCGTGTACCAGATGGATGTCAAGTCTGCCTTCCTCAACGGAGTGTTGGAAGAAGAGGTCTACATAGACCAGCCGCCCGGTTATGAAATACAAGGGCAAGAAGGCAAAGTCCTGAAACTAAAGAAGGCCCTGTATGGGTTGAAGCAAGCACCCAGGGCATGGTACAGCCGTATTGACGGCTATTTTCAGGAGAATGGGTTTCAAAAATGCCCATATGAGCACTCCCTGTACATGAAGACAAATGCAGCAGGTGAGCTCATCATCGTCTGCCTATACGTAGACGATCTGATATATACTGGCAATAGCAGCAGCCTATTTGCGTAGTTTAGAACAGCCATGAAGTCCGAGTTTGAAATGACTGACATGGGGCTGATGAAATTTTTTCTCGGCATTGAAGTTGACCAATCGGCAGATGGCATCTTCATTTCTCAGGGCAAGTATGCGAAGGATGTCCTGAAGCGCTTCAAGATGGAGGACAACAAACCTGCCATCACACCTGTAGCCACAGGTTTGAAGCTGAGCAAGTTGGATACAGGGAGGAATGTAGATCCAACCTTGTTCAAGAGGCTAGTTGGCGATCTGATGTATTTGACTGCAACTCGGCCAGATCTGATGTTCGGAGTCAGTCGATCAGTCATTTCATGGAGACTCCGAAGGACACGCACTGGCAAGGAGGCAAGAGGATCTTGCGCTATGTCAATGGGACGCGAAACCATGGCCTATTTTATGCCAGACAAGACCAGTTGGAGCTAGTCGGCTACATAGACAGTGACTGGGCTGGCAGTACCGATGATCGAAAGAGCACCTCCGGGTATGCTTTCCATCTCGGATCAAGGGCAGTCTCATGGGCGTCCAAGAAGCAACCCATTGTTGCGTTGTCCACAGCCGAAGCAGAATATGTCACCGCCACGACAGCCGCATGCCAGGCAGTATGGCTGCGAAGAGTTCTGAGTGAACTGCACAATCCTCCGAAAGGCGCGACAACAATTTTTTGTGATAACAATTCGGCCATTGCACTCTCAAAGGATCCCGTGTTCCATGGCCGGACGAAGCACATTGATATTCGTTATCACTTCATCAGAGAGTTGGTGAAGTCCGGAGAAATTCATCTGCGGTTTTGCAGATCCAAGGAGCAGTTGGCAGATATTTTCACGAAGCCTTTGAAGGAGGAAGACTTCAGTAGATTGCGAGAGCAGCTTGGAGTCAAAGCGATCGTGAAATCAGGTTTAAAGGAGGGTGTTAGAAAAATTAACCCAGATTTCATGCCTGTGCCCAACTACGCTCCGAACCTTGGGCGAAACCGGATTGCGCTCCAGACATGGGCGAAGTCGGACTGCGCTCCCGTAGTCCGGGATCCCGGCAAAAGTGTGACATGACGTCGCACCTACCTTCTGACAGATTTGACACCTGACAGATCCGATCTCCGCAGGAGTTAATGCCAAGTCGGCGATTAGTCAGAAACCCTAGTTGAGGGCCTGTCAGAGGATAACCCTTATCCGAACCTGTCAGAGGATAACCCTTATCCGAACCTGTCAGAGGATAACCCTTATCCTCCTCTCCCCGTGGCTATAAAAGGCAGTTCGGGTCTTCAGACAAAGAGTGCGTGTGTGAGAGAAGTTCGTGAAAGAGGAAGCGGAGAATAGAGCAGAGAAAGGAGGGCGAGCGATTCAGTGAGCAGTGTGGCTCAGTTGATTAATGTCCGAGCAGCAGACTCGACATTTCCCCTTTTAGTTTATCCTGTAGCTTAGCCTACAGATGTTGTTATTTCCTCGGTTGAGGAATACTGTAACCCTAGTTTCATATAAATAAACTTTGCTATTGTTTGTGGCATCTTTAGGGTTTGCAGTAGTTTATGTGCTAAAGTTTGTTGTTCTCTGTTCCGGCGTTTCTCTCCTCTCATACGGGTCTTGCCAAGCCAGGCAAACCCAGCGGCAGCCGCGCAAGACGAAGAAGTCAAGAAAAGACTGCAAGGCCGAAGTTGGGCAAGTCTCAGAGAAGCCTTTCCAACTTCGCTGCCGAAGTCCGACTGCGCCCGAGATCCGAGCGCAGCCCGAGTGCGCCAGCGAAGTTCGTCTGCCGGCGCTGTGCGAACTTCGCCAGCGACAGTCGACTTCCCTCCTGCGCCCGGCGAAGTCCGCACTTCGCCCATTATAAGTGCGCCATACGCACTTCGCTGCGAAGTCCGAACTTCGCCCACCAAACGGGCGCAGTCCGCACTGCGCTGTGAGTGACGGCGACGATCGCACTTCGCTCGCACGAGTTGTTTCTCCTCCTGCGCTCGGCGACAATCGCACTTCGCGTGCGACATCTGTTTCTCCTCCGGCCCCCGGCGCAGTCCGTCCATCGGCGACTGACGGCGACTGGAAATTAGAAACCGTTCCTTCACGTATCAATAACAGAGTCACAAAGAACTTGTTTGTTTTGCAGATGAGATCAAGAAGGAATGCATTGGTTATCACATAGTTCACAAATTTTGTTCTCTGCACTATATAAAACTGTCAATGATAGTGCTCAAAATGCCTGTGCTTTTCAAGGTCGAGATGTCAGCATTTATATGAGGCAAATTGTGAGGAACTTTATTTGAACATTGATTGTTGTATACCTTGTGTATTTTGTGCTGTATGGCAATAAAATGTCTTTCAAGCAAAGAATAACAATGAAATTCTATTTGCATATTTTTACAGTGGTACAGGACAGTGAGCTCAATGATGAAGGAGGCGTACTGGGCCAAAACTGGATGTACACCATCATTGCAGGAGTATATGGAAAACGGAGAACCATCATTTGCTTTGGAACCAATTGTTCTTCTACCACTCTACTTGGTAGGACCCAAGCTTCCAGAACAAATCATCAATCATCCTGAGTACAGCAATACCATTCAGCTGTTAAACATTTTTGGGCGCCTTTTGAATGACATTCGGACATATGAGGTACTGAATACTTACCCCAACCCAGTCGTGATCTTTGAAATACTTAATATGATGCTAAACAATGGAACTAAATTCTTAATATGTATTTCAGAAGGAGGCCAAGGAAGGAACGTTGAACTGCGTGACATTGTACATGAAAGAACATCCACAAACATCTGTTGAGGATGCTATTGCCATGTTTAGAAAAACCATCACTGACAGCTCAAAAAAATTACTGAAAAAAGTGTTGCAACCTAGCGTTCTCCCTCGTGATTGCAAGCAGATTCACTGGAATATGCTCAGGATTCTCCATTTATTCTACCTGAACACTGATGGTTTCTCATCTTCCACTGAAATGCTTGAGCATATCAATGCAGTCATTTTCAAACCCATATTGTAAGTTGTGGGGTTCAGAAACTATTGAGTTGTATTATTTTCACATAATTTTGCATCCATTTTCGCAAGAAATCCCCTTTCCTTTATTTGAAGTGCTCAATGATGCTAAAATTCATTGGAAATATTTTGGCCAAAATGTTTTGGTTGCTTGTCCATAGGGTTGAGGCTCAATTGGTAAGAATGTTGTGCTCACAAAGAGTACACATACCACGATGTGGTTTGTTATATACCACGATAACAAGGTTATAACTTAAACATGAGCAAGCTCATTTCAATCTTACAAAGAATTTATAGATATTGATAGTAATACCACTATGTGGTTTGTTATATACCACAATACATTATAATTTAAAAATGAGCAAGTCCATTTCAATCCTACATAATATGTCTATCTATTTATCTATAAACTATTTGAAAATATAATAAATATATTGACCATAATTTTGTTGGCTTTTCCTTGATCATTTATAGTCTTCTTTTGACTTCTTTTGAAAGATAAATTTAATTGTATAGCACAGGTATATTTGTATTAATATGATATTTTCTATGTGAAGTTTGGCTAGATCTAGTGAAATAAAGAAAAAATAGATTACTCTTCAACTAATCATATAATCTTATTTTCTATGTGAAGTTTGGTTAGACCTAGTTAAATAAAGATAAAATAGATTACTAGCTTACTCTTCAACTAATCATATAATCTTACCACCATGTTCCATGAGTAGATGGTATTTCATAAAACAATGTTACACAAATAAAGTAATTAACTTTAAGATGAATATAATTGTGGGAGATGTTGTAGACAGTGTAATGAAACAACTTCAAAATAACAATAACAATAGAAAACTCAGAACTATGGAACATAAATCATTCAATAGAATAGAATTTTAATGTTATAGTAGGAAATCAACATCGTAAGTAATAGATTGTAGATTTCAAATCAGTACAAATCCTAGCCACTCAAAGAAGGAAAAGTCTCATATGTAAAGGGCAAAGACTTATAGAGGCCACTTAAGATAATAAGTATAAATGAATAATCAACTACAACATAACTCCTTTATTTGAATAATAAAACAACCAAAAACCCTAACTCTAATGCTCAAGGGTTGATTGACCTAAACATAGAGCCCAAGCTAACAATAGTAAAGATAGCAAGCATGTCTATATTGGAGTTGTTACATGGTTCTCTCAGATTTATTTGTCCTCAAAGCTAGAAATGGTTGGAAAATGCTCACTGGATCCCACATCACATCCTCATTTGGTAGACCCTACCACTTGATGTGGAACTCCTTGATGTGGCAAGACTACAAATTATGGATACAAGAATGTAAAATTGCTTCTGGTTGGAGGTTGATTCACCCTTCTTCATTAGAAGTTACATCTGGGACTACACCTTCTAACCACTAACCCATTTAAGATAAGAAACATGAAAAAAATGGTGGATATTTGAAGTCAAAGGATTCTCAAACTAATATACCACTTCCCCAATATGATGATCCACCTTGTATGGGCCATAAAAGTGAGTTGTCAACTTTTGATTGGACTCGACCTTCAAGGACAACTACTTATAAGGTTGAAGTCACAAAAATATCATATCTCCCACTACAAATTGTCACTCCTAGTTATGCATGTCTTGTTGTTGCTTCATTCAATCTTAGGCTTGGTACAAATTATTTTTAAGGAGCAAGAGCACCAAGCTGACACTATTGCAAAAATTCATCTACTTAAGTCACTTTGGAGGATCTTGAAACATAGTCTTCCATGAAAAAAGCTTTTAGGCCATACAATACCTTAATTGGGGACATCTTAAAGGAGAAATGATAAGTGTTATACCACCATCCAATTAAAGAAAACCAATGATCCCAATGATATTGTTTGTCTTGTGTAAAATAAAATAACCAAACATTTGTTAACAATCTCTATCTAGCCACCCAACTAAGTGTGATAAGACGAAGACATATTAAGTTGAGTACCACTGAAAGTGAACAATTCCTTCTAAAATTTGTTAGTGAAAACTAGGTCATGATCACTAACAATTGACTTGGGCATACCATGTAGCTTGGAAATAGAGTCTACAAAAACCTTGACAGCCTTTTTAATGGTGAAAAGATGTTGCATGGCACAAAAATGAGCATACTTGAAAAGGCCATCCAACACAATGAAAATCATTGTCTTTCCCTCTAAATTGGGAAGACCCTCAATAAAATCCATGGAGATGTGCTCCTATTAGTGATCAAGAATAGGCAAGGCTTGCACAAGCTAGAAGATTCAATTGTTTTCCACATGCTCCTCTTACATAGCTTACATTTGCTTACAAATTTCTTGATGTTTTGTTGTAGTCAGTTCTAAGAAAAGGATTGTTTCACCCATTGATAAAATTTTAAGAACCCAGAATGCTTGGCTAGTGGGGAGGCATGCAATTTAAATAGAATATTTCTCTTGATCATGGAAGACTAAGGGAGATTAAGATGATTCTTCTTTCAAAGAAACCCATCAACAAATAGGAACAAAGAAGGGGGTAAATTATTAGCCTTCACATCATGAATGATGCAAATAGTCTCACGATCTGACTAGCATTCCACCCAAAGCTATAAAATTCATTATGGAATGGGATTGGAGTAGCATTAACAACAACACCATCCTTATATTTATGAGAGAACATCGACTACCACATTCTAAATTTCTTTATTTTATTGAATGGTAAAGGCATAACCCAAAAACTTGGTCAACCATTTCTTCTATTTGGGACATAGAAGATATTCCAAAAAATGATTGAGGTTACTATGGTTGGTTTTGATAATGAAGCAACAACCCAACAAATTAATGATGAATCAAATATAGAGTGACAAATTATATTCACTAAAGAGATTATATATATATTAAAAAGGAACAAATAGTAAGCTAATAGGACTAGAAATATACTTAGATTAAAGATATGATTATTTGAAAGAGTTACTAAAATTTTGACTAAATAAATTAGATTGTGTCCATAAAATAATTGTGTTGATAAAATTAGATATATAATATAATAAAAAATAACTATACTAATAACTTATCTAAATATTTTTTGGGATAAAAACTAAAATTAATTTTGATTTCTCAAAATAAGAAAAACTATAGAAACCATATCGAGGATTTCTAAGTTTTAGAGATAAATATTATTTAAACCAAATAAAAATTGACCACATTTTAAAGTTCTAGTTTAAGAAAAACACCACAATACTAAATCAAAATTAATATCGAATTAAAGTTATCTAAATAATTTTTGGGGAAAAAAACTAAAATTAATTTTGATTTCTCAAAACAAGAAAAACTATAACTATAGCAACCGTATCCAAGTTTTCTAAGTTTTAGAGGTAATTATTATTTAAACCAAATAAAAAACATCATATTTTAAAGTTCTAGTTTGAGACAAACAACACAATACTAAATCTAAATCTATATCCAAATCTCTACTACATACAAGCTAAAAGTATTAAAATTATTAGACTATGTAACTATAATTCTCAGGTAGAAACAAGGTCAGAGGGCTTGGTTCAACTGTTAAAATACTTTTGTTGTAGGAGCACATGTAGACAACAGTTCTAAGCCCTAGGACTGACTGGCACATCCTCCAACAATTTTTAATGTAACAAAACAATTTTAAATGTAATCAAGCAATTTTGTCTAAGTATTGGCATCAAACATCTAGCCTATAAGTCAGACGTCCAGTATTGCCAGTCACTAGATGTCCAGTTTTGTCATATGTCTAGGCTGGTAGTTAGAGGTCTGGACTAGCCATCAGATTTCTGAACTAGCCATCAGACATCTGGTCTGATATCCAGACGTCTATTCTGATAGCCATACGTCTGGGCTAGTATCTTGATGGCTAGTTAGCAGAGTTAGACGTCTAATTAGTAATTAGTTAGCATATTCAGTTGTAGAAGTGGTTGGGCAATTTGGGGGAAGTTGGTTGGTATAACCAACTTCCAACCCTATAAATACCCCATTTTCAAACATTTATAGAGGATTGGAGAGAAAGGAGAGAGAGCAGAGACTCTGTCTAAGATTCTATTGTATGTTGTGATCAGGATTGCAAATATAATATCAAGGCTATAATTCTGATCCACATTCTATGTATGTATTGCATGTTGATTGAGTTATAGATTGCTGCCATTAATGGAGTTTGTTGTAGGTGTGAAACACTGAAGGTCATGTTGCAAGTTTTCAAATGGTGAAATTGTTATTGCAGGTGTGTTGTTAATCATTGGCGGACAGGTGCTAGAGCGAAGCGGTTATGGCGGTTGTGCATACCCTGAGGCTTGATGTCTAGCCAGATGTATGGTCACCACTAGACGGCTAACTGTCAGCCTTCTCGCCAGACATTTAGCCCTAAACCTGACATCTGAACCATATGTCTGATTTAGTTCTAGACGTCTGCACCTGTCCCCTACACCGACTGGACCCTGTCAGCCAGAGTTAGCCTATCACCTGGACTTAGTTATACCTTGCCCACCCTGATATTAACTGTCATCACCTGTATCGGGAATGTACTCACCCCTGTCTACATTTGGTGTCATTGCCTAATAAAAAACTCGGAGAGTCTAGGCAAAGTGATTGAGGGAGTTAGGTGCATGACTAATTTTAGGGAACAAAGCAAATGAGTAAGATGAATCGCACGACTGATGAAACTACGAGCAAGCGAGGACCCAAAGGCATCTCACCAAGAGATAGAACAAGTATGGAACACTAAAGACGATGAAAATGCACACATAGAAACCTTGTTGGTGACTATAGAAAATGAGGAAGAAAAAATAGCAGAAAGAGCACCCATAGTTGACGATTGGATGGTAACACCCCAACCAACGGGAGAGGAGTGGCCAGAGGATACCATAGGAGAGAACATGAAATCAAGGCATCACTGTGGAGGTTCATGGGGAGGAAGACCAGAGCCATGTTTGATATATTCATGAAGAAGGTCACGAAGCAAAGACGAATGGGGAATGCAAACAAGGCTATTTGGGGAAAATTTTGCACCACCAACAGTTGATAGACAACTGCAAAGAACTCAACACACAACAATACCCTGTATACTAGAATACCATGGCAGGAAATCAGGCTAATAGAACTATACAGCAAAAATGCCCACCTTTCTTAGGTGAAGGGAAAGAAGACCCAACCCGACATGTGGGAACTTGCACTACCATTTGGGGAGCAAATGGGGTGAATCAAGACACACAATGGTTGCAATTGTTTCTAGAAACATTGCGAGGCATGGTGATATACTGGTACTTGAAAATATAGAGTAGACAAGCATTTGCACAATGGGAAGACCTGAAGAACGCATTCATAGAAGAATTCTGACCAATGCGGCATGCTACTGACATAATCACAACAATTTTCTACATGAATCAAAGAATAGATGAAGATGTTAAGAGCTTCAATAGAAGACTGAAACAATTAATGGACAAAATAGAAATGACACCTGTCGACGGTATGATTAAGCAGTGTTTTTTGAATGGACTACTTCCAAGATGGAGGAAGAAGAAGAAGGCAGTACCATCCTCAACATATGAAGAAGCACTGGAGAAAAAGAAGAACTTCGAAAGTGAAGTGAGGCAGACAACCACCAGAATTGGAGGTCACTTAAAACATACCAACGAATTGGATAGTGATGATGAAAAAAAGGTGCAGAGTATGATCCACACCTTTCGAAAAGAAATGGAGAAGATATTGAAAGAAGCCAAAAATAAAAATCAAAAATACCAGAAGGAAATTTGGTGCTCATATTGCAAGAAGGAAGGACATTCCAATATTGACTATCCAAAGAAAGCTTACTGTAACATATGTGAAATTGCAGGTCATCCAGTGGTCGAGTGTCCATTCAATCTTAAGAACAAATGACATCAAACTTTGGCCATTCAACAATAAGAATGACCAAACCCAGGAAGGAATGAACAAGCTACAACAAGCGGAGGATACAGGAATAATCGACGAGGAGGAAGACAAGGAGGCTAGAGCCGATTGAATATGATGCTGAGGGCTGACCAGTTATTCAAGGTTGAAACTATCAAGAATGAGGCTATTTCGCAAAGAATTTTCCCAAGACGTAGAATGCAGGAAACAAAAATTGTGGAAATAATACCACGTAGATGTGTAAATGGTGCGGTCTAGGAAACCACGTGAAATCCAATTACCCGAACAAGGCCAGTACTAGTGGGACACATAATATAAACCTAATTGGCATAGGAGAGGTGGAGGAACCAAAGAATGAAGTCCTGGTTGTAACAAGGGCACGGGCCAAGAAGAGGGAGGAATACCCGAATCCTACCAAGGAGAAGACATGATGGAAGGAAGCCCAAGAGATGATAAATATAGAATTAGCCAAGGAAAAAGGACATCAACTAATTCTGGAGAAAGTGTTGCGACGGCCGAAGATCATGCAGAAGGCAATAATGGAAGGCTTGGTAATGGAGGTACTAAACATGAAGGTGGAAATGAAAGTTACCAACTTTTTTAGCATCGTATCGGAGTTGTATGCTACAATCAGAGAAGTCATCAAGAAGAAGGATGAACCTCGGTAGGTAGTAACTATAAAGTATGACCAGTTCATCAATCCAACAATCCTGATGATTGAAGTAGAGAAGAATCTAGCTATAGTCGAAATAGAAGTTTTGAACCATAAGCTGACTCAAATAATTGTGGACGGAGGATCGAGTGTGAACGTAATTCCAGAAAAGACTTGGCAGATAATTGGGCAACCCACCTTATGATATCAAACCTTTAAGCTATATGGATATGATCAGTATGGCATCGATACATTGGGCATTTTAATGAACCAGAAGATACACATAGCAAATCAAGACTTTGTGGTAGATTTTGTCATTATTGCTATGCAGAAGTCTGCATGCGATGCAATTATAGGACGAGGATGGCTGAGAGCAACCAAAGTTAACCATGATTGGGAGAAGGAATTATTATCTTTCAAACAAGGGCAACACAAGTATATTATTAATCTGAAGAATCATACAGTGAGTCAGGATATAACAACTTCAGATGATTCGAGGTCCTCTTCATTAGATGGTGAGGCATGATATGAACCTGACGAGGAAGGAGTGTTGGAACTTGATAACTGCACGAAGGATGATTATGACCAAGACAAGGGTCTACTACACTAGCAGATGGAAGATTACGAAGTATTCCCTCCCTAATGTCTATGCATAGAAGCAAAAATAGAGACCAAAAGAGATGAGGCACAAGAACCTAGAAAAGAAATTAGTAACAAAAGAATGACAACAACGGATAAGGACAAATACCGAGATAAGTGGACATTTCCAAAGAATTTTACAGAATTCACGATGAGGGAAGCAGTCATCGAGGAGAAACTAGCCCACTCCATCATGGCACTAAAAGTAGCAGATGATCCTGAATCAATAAAATATGAATGCCCGAAGATGATTCAAGTAAACTTGGGAGAGGAAGGTGAAGAGAAGATGATCAAATGTGGAGACGATTGGGATCCAGTCCTCAAAGTAGCAGCAATTAAGATTTTTATGGACTACAAGGATGTTTTTGATTGGACATATAGATACTTGAAGGGAGTACCACCTGAGCTTTGCATACACAAGATTTCTCTGATAGAGGGTGCACAACCAGTCAGAAGGCATCCTTACAGGATGAATCCCAAATATGGAGCAAAGGTGAATGCCGAAATCGAGAAGATGCTAGATGCAGAAATTATATTCAAGGTTATGACAAGCGAGTGGGTTTCACCAATCATGATCACTCTAAAACGAGAAGTATATAAAATCCAAATTTGTGTGGATTTTAGAAGTTTGAATACCATAACTATAAAATATCCCTTCCCAATACCATTCATGGACTCCATACTCGAAGAAGTAGCTGGCCACAAGATCTATTCATTTTTGGATGGATTCTCATGGTACAATCAAATCAGCATAGCATAAGAAGACAAGTTGAAGACTACTTTTGTGGTAGAGTGTGAAGTATATGCATACAATCATATGCCATTTGGTCTATGCAATGCACCCGCTACTTTTCAAATGATCATATTATATATCTTTGATAAAATGTCCACAACAAATTTTAAAGCTTTTTTAGATGATTGGTTGTTGTATGGGAAGACGTAGGAACATCTAAAAGCTCTGGAAGAATGAATGGGTTTATGCAGGAAGGCACGAATCACACTTAACCAAAATAATGTGTCTTGTTGGTGCCATACGAGAAGCTGTTAGGACACATAGTCTGCCAAGAAGGATTAAAACCTGACCCAAACAAGATACGGATAGTGTTACTAATGGAGGAGCCACATGACGTGAGCTCAGTTAATTTTTTTTTGGGAACCGTCAGATCCTATAGGAGGTTTATCCAAAATTATGCATTGACGTCTCATCCACTAGATGCATTTACATGAAAGAATGCCCCATTCATATGGACAGAGGAACACCAGGTGGCATTTGAAGGATTGAAGGAACACTTGGTAAAAGCACCTATCCTGGTTTACCCTAACTGGGAGAGAGAATTCCATGTCCATGTGAATGCCTCAAACTTTACGACTGGATGCACATTAGCACAGGAAGGCCAATTTGGATTGGATCAGCCCATATACTTTGCAAGTAGGCTATTGTCAAGAGCCAAAAAGAATTATAGTAAAATAGAGCGAGAAGTATTGGGAATGGTGTACTCGATATAGAATTTTAGACACTATTTATTGGTGAACCCTTTTGCTTTCTACGTAGATCACTAGGCTCTGTTATACTTGATAAATAAACCAACCATCTATGGAAGAGTAATTCGATGGCTCATCACTCTGTAGGAATTTGTGTTTAGAGTGGTAGTAAGGCCACAAAAGAAACACGTAACAACGAATTAGTTGTCAAGGATTCGCTCAAGAAAATCTGTAGAGGGAGGAATACCGAATGAATTTCTCGATGCATAACTGTTCATGATTAATGCTATACCTAGGTGGTATAAGCATATCGAGGAATATCTATCGATAGGGAAGTTGTCAGAGGAGTTGATGACAATGAAACAATGGAAGGTAATTACAAAGTCAACACCCTTGAACTTGATTGCAGGATTGCTATATAATATGGGGGAGGATTAGATACTTCAACGATGTATAATGGAAGATGAAGTACACTAGACCCTAAGGGAGACACATGAGGGACTGGCAGGAGGACACATGGGACCAGATGTGACAGCAAGGAAAGTGTTGTTGGTAGGTCTGTGGTGGCCCACCATATTTCATGATGCTAAACAGTTTGTGATAGCATGTGATACGTGCCAAAGAATAGGGAAACTATTGAAAAGAGACTTCATGCCACTACATCCGTCGTAGCCTCAAGAACTGTTTGAAATATGGGGGCTAGACTTCATGCCACTACATCCATCGCAGCCTCAACATCCATGACAGATACGACCATTTTGTAAATGCAATTATAAAGAATCTAATGGAGGAGTTCAGGATCTTCCACTCACTATCAAGTCTATACTACCTGAGAGCAAATGGACAGGTGGAGGCGACGAATAAGGTCCTGGTGTCCATCATGTACAAGAAATGTGGAGTAAAGGGAGCCGATTGGTAGGAAAGACTACCAGTAGTTCTATGGACATATAGAACAACTTTTAAGCCAACCACAAATAACACACCTTTTCAACTAATGTACAAAAGTAGTGGTACAAGTTGAATTCCTTATACCAAGTTTGAGAGTAGCAGTCGACAACCAATTGAGTGAAGAAGAAAGAGTCCAAGAGCGACTGACAGCCTTGGTCCAATTAGATGAGAAATAGGTGATGGCTCAATGGGCAACGAAGGTAGCGCAGAAGAGAAGGAAGCTCTGGCATGATAAACACCTTTGGAAGACGAACTTAAAGGCTTGTGGACTAGTTCTCAAATACAACGGTAAGAGAGAACTCAAGCCAGGGAAATTAAAAACCCAGTGGCTTGGACCCTTCTAGGTGGATGAAATACTAGAGAATGGGGCAGTTAGACTAAGAAAATTGGATGGAACATTATGCCCCAAGGTAATCAATTGTTCCAAGTTGAAGGTATACAAGCTACGTGCGGAAGTCAACATGATTAACTCGAAATAAATGAGAACTTCCAAAATAGAAGAAGAAGATGCAGACACACAACCTTCCAAAAATAACGAGTAGGGTAGCGCTGTTCTAGGGGAGGAAACGCATAACCTGGATTGGTTTTTTGGGAGTGAGGAAGAGCAATCAATGGAACTCTCAAGTAACAGCGAAGGGGACCGACTCCAAGTCATGATGGAGGTCACTCAACAAGAGGTTCTAGAAGAAGATGAATAAGACAGAGTTAGATTGATATAGAGAATGAGAATGGAAACACATCGGTTACAAGAGGAATATGAAACTCTCAGATAGTACAATAATCAGCTACGGGAATAGGTGATCCAGGAGTTGGACACAACCATGCATAGGGTAAATGAAAGGCATGAAGCTCGCCTAGCAGAGTGGGCAAAGCTAAATCAAGGGGAACCAAGAAACAATGCAACAGGGAATCCTTTGAAAAGTAGTTTATTCTCCTTGGAAGAAGAACAGGAAGTCATGACAAGTCCAAGGGAACATAGACGGGAAAAAGCAAAAGTAACTGCTACATTTTCTAGAAGTTCTTCTTCAGCCTTGCTAAAAATTGTATTAAATTCAGAAGAATCCTCAAATAGAGAAGTAGCAAACTTTCAGGAAATAAGAGATTCTCCAGAAAGACCCAAGAGATGGGAAGCAGGACAAAGCTCGACTGCTAAATATCACATAAGTATGCGGGAAGTGGCAGCAATAATATGGAAGGATATAGAAATGGTACCTGAAAAAGCAAGAACTGGAGGGTGGTTGGAAGAATCCAGCAACAACGATAATCTACCGCGAGACCCATATATCCCAGTTGCCAGCGTTATTTACAAGGTCATCATTTTTTTGGGTTAACTCTACTATTTTTATTTCAAAATCATCTTGCTATTTATTCATTACTTGTAGAATTTATTTCAAGATGTCTTTTAAAAAAATTTCCCACTTGTGTACAGAATCGATGCTCTAATACCAAATGGTAGGAACCCAGGTTCCTAGAGGATCTATCAACGATGATTGAAATTGGATCACACTAATAGTATCACTTTTTGGATAAAATCACCTTTGCACTGGAGAGGAACCCTTCCAATGGATCAATTGATCAAATATATATTCTTATTCATGGATGATTTGTGTGAATGGCCAACCTAATATATATATCTACCCTAAAGCTATGTTGGTGAAGAGACGTGATGGTTCACGTTATGAAGAGATGTGATGGTTCACTTTATGAGTTAATAATATAATAATTAAATGATTAATAATTTTAACTAATAATTTTAGGATGGAGGATCCTAAAAGTGACCTGGCACTTAGAAGAGCAATCATTTTGAAGCTCCTCCATAATTTTTGGAGGAAAATTCTCCCAATTTGTATCTATAAATAGTAGTTATTTTAGCATTTTTAAGGATTAATGAGTTACTTTTTCAAGCCTTAAACTTATACGTAACTTTTTCTTAATTTTATTTTGTATAATAGTACCTAAACCTTGAGTGATATTACAAGAGATCTTTCGAACCCCCGCTTCTAAAATTATTTGTAATTTTTCATATTCATATATACATATATACATTTATACCTATATACATACCGTAGACACCAAATTGCAGCCATTCATCCACCTTCCTAGTCATCCCACCTTCCACTTGTCCTCCATCCCCCTTTCCCACCTTCAAAAGGCCCATTTTCCCTTTCCCGCATTCAAAAGGCCCATTTTCCCTTTCCCACCTTCAAAAAGGCCCATTTTCCCCTTTCCCGCCAAAATAGGACTTATTTTAATATATATTATATTATTTTAATATTTTATATAATATTTTATATTATATTTAATTTATTTAATATTATATTATATAATTATAAGTTCATTTAACCTCCATCGTCCGATCAGATTAAATCCCTACCATCCATCCCACTCAATCCATGCCACTTCCATCATTTAATCTTAGCCCTAGGATATGACTTAATCTTAGCCACACGATCAAAAGTGTAAAGTTAAGAACCCTAAGTTAAACCCTAAAGCTAAGTTATAAATACAAGCCCCTCATATTGCCCAAAGGAGGCTAAAATACTGAAAGAATGGAACGTTGAAGAATCTTGAGGCCTCTCTATTGAAGAATACCCTGAGCACCTTTAGCATACCCTAGGATAGATCCCCATTTCATCCTCCATTGCCATCATAGCCCCCATCCATCCATCGCATCTCTCGCACCCCCCTAATCTGCTTCTACAGATTTACCCTCACCTGTAGGCGCCATCCCGAGCTTCGCAAGCTCGCCGTAGAAGCTTGCGAAGCGCTCTCTAGAGCCTGTAGATCCATAGGTGCACACCAGAGCTTGCCAAGCTTATCGCAGAAGCTTGCCAGGTGCCCACCAGAGCCTACTGTATACAACAGGTGCACTCCAGAGCCTGCGAAGCTCACGTCAGAGCCTGCCAAGTGCGCGTCCGAGCCTGTTGCAACCATATAAACGTGAATCAGAGTCTACTGCACCACGCTATCTGACATCAGATCTACAACAATGGAGCAAAGAATCTTCACAAGCAAGGTAAATCTATATTTGGTTATCATTCATTGTTATTGCATTTTACATTTACAGCTTACATCAGATCTAGGGTTTTAGTATTCATTTCAGAGGGTTCACATGGTGGAACCCTCCTTTTGTTTACTAACAATTTTATTGTTTGTTGTGTGTGTAGGATTGGGTAACATTGATCTAAAGAAGCATTGGAAGACTACTGCAGTCAGAGTGGCCCGACATCGAATATCTCAGAAGCCCACTCACCCTATTGGGATCAAAGGCGCAATCTTCGGAAGACACTATTTTATTTTATTGCTAGGGTTTCGGAGAACCCTAGCCCATTGTAATATTGTATCAAAATACTCTTGGAGAGTAGCATTGTATCAAAGAGTTCACTTGGCTCCCCCCATTGTCAATATTAAAATTGGAACATTTTGTGCAATATTTGTCTCTTTGTGTATTTACTTGTAATTTCATTTTTAGTGTCGCGTCTTTGCATCTACAAATGGCGATCACGGTGGGACCCCACAAGGGTTTCATTATTTAAATTGATCTACCTTGCTAACTTTATTTCATCTGCTAGGGTTTCTATAGCATTCTGTAGCACTTTTTAGAGTTTACATAGGCACTTTGCTGTGCCTGGTAGGCACCCTACTGCGCCTGGTGTTGATTAGAGGCATTCGACTGCGTTTCCTACATAAGTGACCCTAACTATTTTGGCCATATATCACTCATCCAAAGTCAGATTGGGCTGAAATGTTGAGGGTAGATTCCTGACATGCCATAGCATGTCTCCACAAATTTTTAGGTCAATCAGAGCAACATAGATCTCATAATGACTTCACCAAAATGTAGGCTTTAACAATTTACGTATTCTATTTTCAACTGTTGTTTTTCGTTGTTTTTGGGTTTAACATTAAGTAATCTGAGAAAGAATATGTAGTAAGTCATATCTAGGGTTTGTGTGTGTTTCAATATTTCAAATTCATTTCTTGTCCTAAATTTGTAGATCTAGGTGATTGTTTGCATTTTTGAGTGCATATGAAACAGAAAAGCATCCTAGATTTTGCATTTTAGGGTTAAAGATCACTTTAATTTTGCATATCTAAATAGGAACAACATTTTGACGCATAAAGTAATCCTGCCCTAGGCTGGCCCCTTTGGCAGAGAGGTGGACGAACCCTCCGGTTGCTCTTGTGATTTTAATCACTTGTAGGCAAGGAATTTTAAGGGTGTACTCTACGCTCTTTAGGTGAAATTTGCATCTTTGTGTTGGATTCTAATTTAGATTAGTGAAATTAGTCATCTTTAACATTGTCTGCACACCATAAAGAACAAGAAACATAAAATTAACATCACACACTAGCACGCTCCACTTTTTAACAGTAGTAGTTGGATTTCATCACCAACTATTGCTTGAGGTTTGGTGACGGTGGCATTCATCTCCATCCATCAAATCTCTACCCTTAGACACCATAGGATTACCCCCGAGCAAACTTGTTGGAGGTCATTACCAACAAGAATATCGCAGCCCTATCCAACCATAGATTTTTCCTTTATTTCATTTAACAAAGATTAGGTAACATCAAACACACCAACCACACAATTTTAAAAGGAACCACACATTAATGAAGAAAATAATACGGAATGAGGTAAGCCACACAAGGTGAAACCTAGGACTGATTGTTTTCTTTTATCTTTAAATTCTTGTACAAGTTTTTACAGTTGGTTTTATTTTGATAAGCTTTAAATATTGGGTTTAAGTACTTTATGGTATTAACAAGACATCAGAAGAAAGTAATAAACCAAAACAGCTTAATGGAAAATACATTTGACTTGGCTTTACGTTAACCATTTCATCATTTCATCATTAACATGGCTCAACCTTAGCCATTTCATCATTAACATGGCTCAACCTTAGCCATTTCATCATTTCATCATTAACATGGCTCAACCTTAGCCATTTCATCATTAACATGGCTCAACCTTAGCCATTTCATCATTTCATCATTAACATGGCTCAACCTTAGCCATTTCATCATTTCATCATTAACATGGCTCAACCTTAGCCATTTCATCATTAACATGGCTTAACCTTAGCCATTTTATCATTAACATGGCTCAACCTTAGCCATTTCATCATTTCATCATTAACATGGCTCAACCTTAGCCATTTCATCATTTCATCATTTCATCATTAACATGGCTCAACCTTAGCCATTTCATCATTAACATGGCTCAACCTTAGCCATTTCATCATTAACATGGCTCAACCTTAGCCATTTCATCATTAACATGGCTCAACCTTAGTCATTTCATCATTAACATGGCTTAACCTTAGCCATTTCATTGGCTTAACCTTAGCCATTTCATCATTTTATCATTAACATGGCTCAACCTTAGCCATTTCATCATTTCATCATTAACATGGCTCAACCTTAGCCATTTCATCATTAACATGGCTCAACCTTAGCCATTTCATCATTTCATCATTAACATGGCTCAACCTTAGCCATTTTATCATTAACATGGCTCAACCTTAGCCATTTCATCATTAACATGGCTCAACCTTAGCCATTTCATCATTTCATCATTAACATGGCTCAACCTTAGCCATTTCATCATTAACATGGCTCAACCTTAGCCATTTCATCATTAACATGGCTCAACCTTAGCCATTTCATCATTAACATGGCTCAACCTTAGCCATTTCATCATTTCATCATTAACATGGCTCAACCTTAGCCATTTCATCATTTCATCATTAACATGGCTCAACCTTAGCCATTTCATCATTAACATGGCTCAACCTTAGCCATTTCATCATTAACATGGCTCAACCTTAGCCATTTTATCATTTCATCATTAACATGGCTCAACCTTAGCCATTTCATTCTAACTTAGCATTTCATCATTTAACATGGCTCAACCTTAGCCATTTCATCATTTAATTAACATGGCTCAATCTTAGCCATTTCATCATTTCATCTTTATCATTAATTTAACCTTAGCCATTTCATCATTATTCATCATTAACATGGCTCAACCTTAGCCATTTCATCATTAACATGGCTCAACCTTAGCCATTTCATCATTTTTCATCATTAACATGGCTCAACCTTAGCCATTTCATCATTAACATGGCTCAACCTTAGCCATTTCATCATTTCATATAACATGGCTCAACCTTAGCCATTTCATCATTAACATGGCTTAACCTTAGCCATTTCATATCATCATTAACATGGCTTAACCTTAGCCATTTCATCATTAACATGGCTCAACCTTAGCCATTTCATAATTTTATCATTAACATGGCTCAACCTTAGCCATTTCACCATTTCATTATTAACATGGCTCAACCTTAGCCATTTTATCATTTCATTATTAACATGGCTCAACCTTAGCCATTTCATCATTAACATGGCTCAACCTTAGCCATTTCATCATTTCATCATTAACATGGCTCAACCTTAGCCATTTCATCATTAACATGGCTTAACCTTAGCCATTTTATCATTTCATCATTAACATGGCTTAACCTTAGCCATTTCATTGGCTCAACCTTAGCCATTTCATCATTTTATCATTAACATGGCTCAACCTTAGCCATTTCATCATTAACATGGCTCAATCTTGGCCATTTCATCATTAACATGGCTCAACCTTAGCCATTTCATCATTAACATGGCTCAACCTTAGCCATTTCATCATTAACATGGCTCAACCTTAGCCATTTCATCATTTACATGGCTTAACCAATAGCCCTTTCATCACTAACATGGCTTACACAATAGCCATTCCATCATTACGTAATAGGTGGATTTGATGTGTTTTCCATTAAGTTGTTTTGACTTATTACTTTTGTTTGATTTCGAGTTAGTACCATAACGTAAGTAAATCAAATAATAATAAAAAGGAATACATTTTAAATAATAATGAATGAGGTAAGCCACACAAGGTAAAACCTAGGACATTGTATTTTCTTTTACTTTTAAAAATTCCTACACAAGATTGTTTGGTTTGGTGTTATTTGGATTTAATTGCATATCTTTTGTTTACGCACTTCATAGTTCAAGCTAGAATGCAAAAGAAAACAAGTAACTTAAATTGTGTAATGGAAAACATACCCCACTCCCCGGTCACTTCGGTGGCTGATCAATTTCAAAAGGCTCCAAAGGTCTTAACCCCTTTGGTCACAACCAATTTCAAAAGGCTCCAAAGGTCTTAACCCCTTTGGTCACAATCAATTTCAAAAGGCTCCAAAGGTCTTAACCCCTTTGGTCACATCAATTTCAAAAGGCTCCAAAGGTCTTAACCCCTTTGGTCACACATCAATTTCAAAAGGCTCCAAAGGTCTTAACCCCTTTGGTCACACATCAATTTCAAAAAGGCTCCAAAGGTCTTAACCCCTTTGGTCACACATCAATTTCAAAAGGCTCCAAAGGTCTCAATCCCTTTGGTCACATCAAATTTTCAAAAGGCCCCAAAGGTACCCAACTCCTTTGGTCATAAGCTTACTATGTTAGTGGGAGTAGACAAACCCGAGCTGATGAACATCATACACTTGAAAGCATTCCATGCTTATTGTGATTACTATATATGTACATACATGGCTAAAAAAAAAAATCAAAACAACAAAATCAAATTGCATTTTCATAAGCATGCATACATATAGGCATTTGCATATACACTTCCACATTCTCATTCATAAGCATTTTTCACATGCATTCATACATCTAGATTCATACATTCATAATTGCACATTTCATATACATTCCGCTATAGTCATTCATAATTGCATTCATCCCATCCCATGTTCGAATGATCTTACTTAGTAATGATGATATGGCCACAAATACAAAGTCAAGTTATAACAATTGGGGGTACCTAGTTTGAAGAAATCATGCAACCCTCACAAAAGCCATATGTCAAACCACATCCCATGTCAAAAATCATAAAGCCTAGATTTTCAATCACTCAGCCATTACTAGTGTAGCAAGCAACCTCCAAATGAATGTCCGATTTTCTTTGGGACCAAAAATACACTTTACACATTAAGAAGGTCTTGAGTATTGCCAATTGATTCCGAATACAATCTTGAACCAATCACATTCCATCACATCTTAAAAACATTATGAGCCAAAGAGGGTTAGTACCATACTTGGGTAGTACCTTGAAGCGAAAAGGGATAATCCTCGCTTGTCCCATCATGCAACATAGTCCAAAGCAAAAATAGTGGTTTTCACCACTACCTCAATTACTCTTCAAACATAAGCATAAAAACATAGAGTAGTAAGGATAGGGTCAAAATTCTCATCACACTTCGGTTGAGAATCCGATTCCCCAAAGCTCTATACAAAATTAACAAATAAAATCCCAAACACCCTTGATCCCTAAAGTCGTAAGGATTCGTACTACATGTCCCTAGCCACGGATGGGTAGTCATCCCCAAGGCCTAAAAGATCAAATCCCATTGGACTATGGAGTGAATCTTCATCGGGGCTATAGATGCCTGGTTGGCAGTGGAGTAAGCTCATGCGGGGCGACATGTCTCCTTGGCAAACAGGAAGACCTCTGACCACACATAAGGACAGGCTAGCTTCAGGTCATCTCCATAATAGGTCATGCCCAATTTACTCATAGTGGGTCAATGAACTTCACATGCACACACACTGGTTCTTGATTGGATAGGGTCATTGTCACACTCAAGATTTGGTAATTGAACCTCACTTGCACACACATTGGTCCTAAAGAAAGTTAGACAACCCAAGTGAGTTTGATTGATAATACTAGTATGTTTGAGTTTTTGAAAATGCTGCAGTACTCATTCCATATCAACATCCATATCTTCTTCCATATCAACATCCATATCTTCTTCCATGTCAACATTCATGCCTGCGTCATACGTCAAGTTGCATAAAGTCGTTAAAATTGGGTACCCCTGATTACAAAACAATGGACATCAAACATGGCCAATAAAATTTCTGAACTATAAAAATATCATTCGAACACCATGCATCCCTCTCATATAGCTTAGGTTCATTACACATTTACTTGCATCAATAATACATCATTTAGCTTGCATGAATCATCCATATAAGCATTAGGCACATACATCATTTAGCTTGCATTAATCATCCATAAGGCATTCCATAAAAATATTTTCATTAAACATGCATTGCATTCACATTAACACATTAACACAAAAGCATAACACAAACATAAAAGCCATGTATGTATATATATCAAACTCACATATGCAAAGATCGCTAGAAAGTTCAAACATCATCACAACTTGGGGGTGTTCAAGGTTTCACACCTTTCCCCCAATCAAGCAAGCAACATCACAACTAGGGGGTGCTCAAGGTTTCACACCTTTCCCCTAATCAATCAACATCACAGCTAGAACTTGGGGGTGTTCAAGGTTTCACACCTTCCCCACACTTGCAATAAACAATTCAATCATTCAATCACATCACATCATCAACAAGTCAATTGCTAGGTTCAAAAGACTATGTTCTTTTGTCAAAGGTTGCACCCTTTGCCTTGCATTCACATCATCCAAATTGCAAAAATCCCTTCATCTATTGGGGTAAAAATAGATCACATTTACGTTCTTTTATCATTATCCATTCATAAGTGAACCTTGTATTTAGTGGTTTATCCTATAAACCTAGCGGTTGCAATGACTGGTTATCCATGCAATCCGGTAGGATGGATAGACTACCATAAGGACACTTTCATCATCAAAAACCCCTTTATCTGTTAAGGGCAATGAATAGACACTTTTTCATCTTTCATCATCAAAAACCCCTTTATCTGTTAAGGGCAATGAATAGACACTTTTTCATCTTACATCATCAAAAACCCCTTTATCTGTTAAGGGCAATGAATAGACACTTTTTCATCTTTCATCATCAAAAACCCCTTTATCTATTAAGGGCAATGAAAAAATTTTCATTTTACATTCAAAAACCTTTATCTGTTAAGGGCAATGAAAGACATTTTATAAACCCTTTTAAGGGCAATGAATAGACACTTTTTCATCTTACATCATCAAAAAACCCTTTATCTGTTAAGGGCAAAGAATAGATACAAATCATGTTATTTTCATTCATTTCTCAAAAATCCCTTCATCTATTGGGGCAAAAATAGATCACATTTGCATTCCTATCAAGTGAACCTTGTATTTAGTGGTTTATCCTATAAACCTAGTGGTTGCAGTGATTGGTTATCCATGCAATCCGGTAGGATGGATAGACTACCATAAGGACACTTTCATCATAAAAAACCCCTTTATCTGTTAAGGGCAATGAATAGACACTTTTTCATCTTTCATCATCAAAAACCCCTTTATCTTAAGGGCAATGAATAAACACTTTTTCATCTTACATCATCAAAAACCCTTTATCTGTTAAGGGCAATGAATAGACACTTTTTCATCTTACATCATCAAAAACCCCTTTATCTGTTAAGGGCAAAGAACAGATACAAATCATGTTATTTTCATTCATTTCTCAAAAATCCCTTCATCTATTGGGGCAAAAATAGATCACATTTGCATTCCTATCAAGTGAACCTTGTATTTAGTGGTTTATCCTATAAACCTGGTGGTTGCAGTGACTGGTTATCCATGCAATCCGGTAGGATGGATAGACTACCATAAGAACACTTTCATCATCAAAAACCCCTTTATCTATTAAGGGCAAAGAACAGACATAATCACTTCATTTTCACATCATCAAAACCCCCTTTATCTGTTAAGGGCAAAGAACAGATACAAATCATTTTATTTCATCACATTTTCACATCATCAAAATCCCCTTTCTTCAACCGTTAGGGCAAAAATGGTATCTCATCAATCATCATTTATCAAAAATCATGGTATTATACACCAACCCCCTTTCTTCAACCGTTGGGGAAAAAATGGTATCTCATCAATCATCATTCTTCAAAAATCATGGTATTATACACCAACCCCCTTTCTTCAACCGTTGGGGCAAAAACGGTATCTCATCAATTGGCTCTAAGTGAACCTCGTATCCAATAAATTATTCTATAAACTTGGTGGTTGCAATGATAGTAATCCATGCAATTCGGTAACATGAATAGTTTATAATAAGGACACTTAATCATGATCATCACCAATTATCTCATTGCCAAGAATCATAATCATATCAGTAACCTCAAATTCTAAGTGAAACACTGCCAAGAAGAATTCACCAAACAGGAATCATTGACGTCCTTTTCCATGGGATGCGAAATCATGGATAACTAATATCAATCACTCATTCATCTGACTATAGTCACAAAGCAGACAAGCTCACTAGGTTTGATTGGTTCCATTATGGAATTGATGAAGAATCTTCTACAATCAATGGCCAGCCCTGCGGTGACTCAGTCATTCTGCATTTTCATATCTTGCATACTCAATGACGCCTGTGAGGCATATTTTTCAACAACATCGAATCACCCCCAAATTTGGGACAACCACGTTGATTTTGATTTCCCACGATGGGATACATCTTACATGATCATGGTTCATACACCAACCCCCTTTCTTCAACCGTTGGGGCAAAAATGGTATCAAATCATCAGTCATCATTCTTCAAGCATCATGGTTCATACACCAACCCCCTTTTCTTCAACCATTGGGGAAAAAATGGTATCAAATCATCAGTCATCATTCTTCAAGCATCATGGTTTATACACCAACCCCCTTTTCTTCAACCGTTGGGGCAAAAATGGTATCAAATCATCAATCATCATTCTTCAAGCATCATGGTATTATACACCAACCCCCTTTCTGCAACCGTTGGGGCAAAAATGGTATCACATCGCATCATCATTCATCCTTCATCCATCGTTTGCACAAAATCCATGCTTTTTCAATTGGCTCGTGAGAATTTTCTCATTCACCAATTGAGGGGGTAAGCTACGCAATGAACTCTAAAAATTCTTCATTCTTTTTGTCTTCAACGCCAATGTGCAATTCCAACGAGAGAAGCGGTTTCTGTTGCCCATAGCCCATGCAGGTGTCTCATATTTTTGCACCATATTGTGTTTCACGCAACATGGTACAAAAAGGGGCATCTGTAGACACCAAATTGCAGCCATTCATCCACCTTCCTAGTCATCCCACCTTCCACTTGTCCTCCATCCCCCTTTCCCGCCTTCAAAAGGCCCATTTTCCCTTTCTCACCTTCAAAAGGCCATTTCTTTCCCGCCTTCAAAAGGCCCATTTTCCCCTTTCCCACCAAAATAGGACTTATTTTAATATATATTATATTATTTTAATATTTTATATAATATTTAATTTATTTAATATTATATTATATAATTATAAGTTCATTTAACCTCCACCGTCCGATCAGATTAAATCCCTACCATCCATCCCACTCAATCCATGCCACTTCCATCATTTAATCTTAGCCCTAGGATATGACTTAATCTTAGCCACATGATCAAAAGTGTAAAGTTAAGAACCCTAAGTTAAACCCTAAAGCTAAGTTATAAATACAAGCCCCTCATATTGCCCAAAGGAGACTAAAAATACTGAAAGAATGGAACGTTGAAGAATCTTGAGGCCTCTCTACTGAAGAATACCCTGAGCACCTTTAGCATACCCTAGGATAGATCTCCATTTCATCCTCCATTGCCATCACAACCCCCATCCATCCACCGCATCTCTCGCACCCCCTGATCTACTTCTATAGATTTACCCTCACCCACAGGCGCCATCCCGAGCTTCGCAAGCTCATCGTAGAAGCTTGCGAAGCACTCTCCAGAGCCTGTAGATCCGTAGGTGCACACCAGAGCTTGCCAAGCTTGTCGTAGAAGCTTTCCAGGCACCCACCAGAGCCTGTTGTATACAATAGGTGCACTCTAGAGCCTACGAAGCTCGCATCAGAGCCTGCCAAGTGCATGTTCGAGCCTGCTGCAACCATATAAACATGAATCAAAGTCTGCTGCACCACGCTATCTAACATCAGATCTACAACAATGGAGCAAAGAATCTTCACAAGCAAGGTAAATCTATATTTGGTTATCATTCATTGTTATTGCATTTTACATTTATAACTTACATCAGATCTAGGGTTTTAGTATTCATTTCAGAGGGTTCACATGGTGGAACCCTCCTTTTGTTTACTAACAATTTTATTGTTTGTTGTGTGTGTAGGATTGGGTAACATTGATCTAAAGAAGCATTGGAAGACTACTACAGTCAAAGTGGCCCGACATCGGATATCTCAGAAGCCCACTCACCCTGTTGGGATCAAAGGCGCAATCTTCGGAAGACACTATTTTATTTTATTGCTAGGGTTTCGGAGAACCCTAGCCCATTGTAATATTGTATCAAAATACTCTTGGAGAGTAGCATTGTATCAAAGAGTTCACTTGGCTCCCCCCATTGTCAATATTAAAATTGGAACATTTTGTGCAATATTTGTCTCTTTGTGTATTTACTTGTAATTTCATTTTTAGTGTCGCGTCTTTGCATCTACACAAACATATATATATATATATATATATATATATATATATATATATATATATATATATATATATATATATATATATATATATATATATATATATATATATATATATATATATATATATATGCTTGAGGTTGTGACTATTTGGTTCTTTTGTTCCTATTTCTTGTATGTTTGTATGCTTAAGTGTGTATATTAGAGTCCATGAATATCTGATTTTAGTCTTGTTTTCTTTACATGCAATCTGTGCTTAACATACTCAGAGGAAGAAGTGTTCACCCTAAAGTTGTCGATGTATGACACTCATGCATTCATGTGCCTTACTAATATAAAGATGAATCTTGTTTTGATCTGGGAACATCACCCCTTGTTAGATTAGGTTAGCTTGGGATATTTTCCATTTTTGCTATCTTTGTTTTCTATGGTTTCTCTTTCCTTTTTTTCCTTCAAGCTTGTTAGATTATGATAGAGTAGTAAGAGTTCTAAATTTCAAATCCTAAAAGGAATTATCCTTGTAAAAAAACTTAGAGGCAACAAAATAGATCCAATACCAATGCTCAAAGAGTTGTTTTGTTGTGTCGCTTCACATGATATATGATAGTCTGATCATATAATCCTTTCATTTGGTGATTTTTATAATTAGAGAGGACAACATGGAATTTCTTATCAATCATCAATAAGGATATTTTGAAGAATATTAACAATATTTTATGGAGTTCATACACGAGGGAATAGTTACTAAGGAGAGAAGGCATGTTGTATGCACTCAAACTTGTATTGACATGGCTATTTCAAAATATTTATTAAGTCCATTAGGATTAAATTTGAATTAAGAGAATGAGTTCAACAAGTGGACTACAAAAATATTGTATGGCAATGTTACAAATATCAAGAGACCAAGCACATGGTAAGAGATTATAATGTGAAAATTATGGATAAAAAGAAAAAAAATTTAGGCATGAGACAAACTTAAATATAAAAAAAATGAGATCATATCATAGTATAAGTTGAATCAAATCAAATTTCCCCACTCCTAAGAAAGTAGAAAAAAAACCTTTGCATTATCAAATTCAAAGGCCCTTATAGTTTACTCAAACCAACCATTGGAAGAAAAAATGACATAAGGGATAAGGAAGTACAATACACAAGTTCAAATTCAAAAGGAGTTAAAGCTATTAAGGAATATTGGAAGCAAATTTTAAATCAAATGACGTGAAAGAGATAAAAATTAATCTAGGAAATTCATCTTCATTTTTCTCAAGTAACATAAAATGATCTCCTTGCAATAAATATAAGTTTAGTTTATAATGTATCCATTACACTTTATGATTTCAATAGTAGCACAATAAAGAAATGCATATAGAATATTATGAAAATTTAAGGTTTTTAGGCTATCACAAGAAAGTAATTACTATAGAGGATCATCCTTGTACTTTAGTATTTTTGGGGCAACATAAAGAAGAAATTATTTGTAGGCTATTCCTTGCATTTTAGATTCTATAGGGCAACACAAATATTTAAAAAATAAGTTTCATTATTAATAACATGAAAAAATATAAGAGAGTAATGAATATAAAAGCATTGGTAAAAATGGAAAAAAGAGAGGAAGATCATCAAAGCAAAAGAAATAGAAAAAGAAAATCAAATTGATATCAACTTGGGAATCCAAATAAGAATATTGCAGATGTTAACAAGAAGTGGGGCTAAGCCCATTAATAAAAATAAAAAGTGATGACAAAAATGGTATCATGGAATATTAGGGGTATGAATAAGACCCCTTAAAAAAATTATTAAGAAATTTATAGGTTGTTATAGTCTTGAGTTTATTTTAATACAAGAAACAAATTTAAGCAGTGAGGAATGTAAGGATGCTTTTAAAAATATTTGAAAGATGGGGATTGTTTGGAAATTTCTTCTATAGAAGCTTCTAGTGGTCTTACAACAATATGGGACAAATGCAAATCAAATGGATAGTCAGTAGAAGAAAAATCTAATTGGTTGGACTATTTTATGGGAAAGAGGAAAACATCAAAGTTGGTATTATATATGAATATTCACCAAATATAGTACCTCCTTATGAAATACTTTGAAAGGACCTTAGAATATTTTTTGTTAAACACAATGATGAATCATAATTATGATTTATGGTTTTTTGCCATGACTTCAACACAATTTTATCTTCTTTAGAAAAGAAGGGTGGTACTCTTAGGTGGTCTATATCAATGCAAAATTTTGCTTCATTTATCGATTAAAATGGTTTTTGGGATGCTATTGATTTTAAAATTAGAAGATAAATGGTATCACGAAATATTAGGGGTATGAATAAGACCCCTTTAAAAATAATATTCAAGTATTAATAGGTTGTTAAATTCCAGAGTTAATTTTAATACAATAAATAAAATTAAGTAGTGAGGAATGTAAGGCAGGGTTATGCATAAGGGGTTGGACTCAAAATATATTTGTAAAAAAATGGAAAATCCTAATCAAAATCAAGGCGAATCCTAAGCAAATCAAATCAATCATATTCACACCAAAATTTGGGGCATTTGTATCCCTAAAAAGTAATGTCATATTTGGGACCAATTTCAACCCATTAAATCACATTATAACTTCAAAAAAATACCACCATTAGATCAGGCTCAAAAAGAGCTTTCCAACAAGTATAAATATGCCTATATTTGTATATATATTGTGGCAAATTAACCCTAAGAAAACATTGGTACCAAAAAATTTAGGCGAATGGGCCGACGTCGAGGGTCCTCATATTCACCAATTTCCAATTTTGAAAATCCTAATATTCACCCAATTTGTGAATATTTGCCACTATGCAAAACCCTAATGTAAGGATGTTTTTAAAAATATTTGGAAGATAGAAATTATTTTGACAGTTTCTTCTATAAGAGCTTCTAATGGTATTCCAACAATATGGGACAAATGCAAATGGGATGGAAAATATTTAGAAGCAAAAACTAATTGAGTTGTTGGACTATTTTATGGTAAAGAGAAAAACATTAAAGTTGGGGTTACATATGAATATTCTCTAACTATCGTTACTCCTAATGAAAAGTTTTGAAAGGACCTTAGAATATTTTTTTAAAACACAATGATGATTCATAATTGTGATTTGTGGATTCTTGGCAGTGAGTTTAACATACTTCTATATCTATTAGAAAATAAGGGTGATTCTACTAGATGGTCTAGATCAATGCAATATTTTGATTAATCTCTCAATTAAAATGTCATTTGGGATGTTATTCCTTTAATTTTTCAATATGCAAGAGATAATAAGTACATTGGAAAAACTCATATAATAGAAATATTAGATAGACTCTTGTTATACAACACATGGTTGTAAACACAATTTACCATCTCTTTAAATATTTTATTATGAGAAGTATCAGATCACAAACTCTTTATTTTGGCTTATGATTTACTCAATAATGGACATCCAAAGTCATTTTGATTTTCATCTATGTGGCCTAAAGACCCTAGTTTATTTCATATGGTTATGCTATTGGGATGAAGTAAATTTTGAAGAATCATGTATGTAAATGTTTGTTCAAAATATTAAATATCTAAATGGGCAAATGAATATTTAGAATGATAAATCTTTTTCTAACATTTTTAAAGAAAACAAGGAAATTGAATCCAAGCTAAAAAAATTACAAGAGATAATAGAAACCAGTGGAACGGACTAGGATTCTTATGTACAAGAAGAAAAATTACTTTATGATTATCATAATGCATTGAAGAAAGATTCATATTGGTTCCAAAAATATAGGAACAAATGGCTCAAGGAGATAGAAATGCCATTTTCACATTACAACAAAAACAAAATTTTCTTTTTGTTGCATAAATATATTGTACTTCAGATGGAAGAAATATTTAGGAAGAAGAAGAAGATATTAGGAAGGGATCAATTAATTATTTAAAAAATATATTGTTAGATACTGGATAAGATAAGGAGGCACAAATTAATCTTTTGCAAAATATTCCATCAATTATCACATAGGAATAAAATAAAAATATTGATTAAGAATATATTTATGGAGGAGCTATATGAAGCAGTTTTTTATTTCCATCCTGATAAAGCACCCCAAGGGATTTCTTATCATTTTCATTCAAACATATTAGGATATATTAAAGTGTGGTAGGTTGGTTATGATTAAAGAGATGCATAAAAGGAAAGCTACAATAAGTGAGATCATTGCCACTTTTTTTACTCTAGTTCCTAAGAAAGACAAGACAAGATGTTTTGATATTTTTCATCCAATAAGTCTTTTATAGTATGATATATAATATTATTTAAAAAATTATGGTAGATAGGTTGAAAAGTATTTCAAATAGTGTTATCTCATAGAAAAGGTGGTTTTGTTTGTTGTAAACAAATTCTAGATGGTGTAAGAATTATATAGGAGGCCACACATTCTTTTTATCCCATGAAAAAATAAAGTATTCTTATGCAATTAGATATGAACAAAGAATATAATAGGGTTTGCTAGAGTTTTCTACATTATATTATAAAAAATGTCAGTTTTGAACAAGGTTGGTGTGAATGAATTAAATTATTTTATAACAATTTTAAATATTCTATTTTAATCAATAATTATCTTACTAGTTACTTAAGTAATCTCATGGACTCTTCTAAGGTGATAAAATATCTCCTTATCTATTTACTATTCTTGTAGACATTAGGGAGAGATTTCTCAATGGAAAAATGGAAGGAAAAATCAAAGGTATCCAAGTTGTAAAAATGGTTTGTTCAAATATCATCTCATGATACTTTTCTTTTGGTCCATACTTTAGTCAATAATCACATAGATTTTAAGTCAATATTATCTTGTTATGAGAAGGCTACTAGATAGTGGTTAATACTTCAAAATCTAGGATGTTTTTAATAACATTGCCCTAGATTTACAATGAATTATTATAGATATTTTAGGGTTTAATATTGAAATATTTCCATCAACCTGCTTGGGTATTCCTTCATCTCATAAATAAAATGAAAAGGTGTTTTGGGTCTCTTGTTTGGATAGAATAAAATCTTGTTTAAAAGGCTGGAAAGGTAAGTTCTAATCATGGAATAAAGTCTACAACCCATAAATACTACATTACAAACCATTTATTGTTTATATAATGTCACTTTCAATATTGCTAGTACGTATAACATTAGAAATTGATAAAATTCAAGGAGACTTTCTTTGGAAAGGATGAGCAAAACATTAGGTTTCCTATTTGTAAGTGGGAGAAGGTTTGTGAAGGAAAGAATATAGACTTATGAGTTTGGCCTTAGAGGTAAAATTTTGGTGAAGATTATTTAGAGATCAAGGAAAGAATTGGAAAAAATGATACTTCAAAAATAAGCAGGTTCTCTTGATGAAATAAAATTATTAAGAAAAAGAACCCTACACAAAGGATTACCAACATGGAACTTTATATCACATAGTTTACAATTGATCAATAAATATATTATATGTTAAGTAAATGGGGCTAATTATGTAAATTTTTGGTATGATGCTAGGTTAAAGCCTTATCCTTTTATCTTTGATTCAAAATAACAACCATTGGATTTGCAAGAACCTTGATGTTCTTGTGTAAATTTGATAAATAATTTAATATAAAATGTAATCACAGGCCACTTAAAGAGGGATCCCTTGTAATCGCTTTATCGCTATAGGGGGCTCCCTCCTTTCCACTTATAGAGGGCTCCCTCCTTAGAATATATGCTTCTTATTCTTATTATTGGATGATTTGTGTGAATGGCCAACCTAATATATATATCTACCCTAAAGCTACGTTGGTGAAGAGACATGATGGTTCACATTATGAAGAGACATGATGGTTCACATATGAAGAGTTGTGATGGTTCACTTTATGGGTTAATAATATAATAATTAAATGATTAATAATACTAACTAATACTAACTAATAATGTTAGGATGAAGGATCCTAACATGCCACCCTCCTTAAAAAGAGCTTTGTCCTCAAAGCTCAAAGTGAGGAGCTTTGTCCTTTGTTTTCGAAGGATTTGTGTAAGTTCTTGGACTCTTTTAATGTTATCCTTTTGTAGGAAGGGATATAGAGAAGGATGAAGCGTTAGCGGGCGGTTGCCAAAAAAATTAGTAAATGTGTGATGATGAGGGAATGGAAACCCTTGGGGTTATTCAAATACTTTAAAATTATGCATAAAAAGAGGTGGTAAAACTTCTACATTATCCTGTTGTTCCCTAGGAGAGGCAATGGAGGAGTGTATAGTCACCTTTCTGCCTTGTTTTTGAATAGGTTTGACCCTATGGCGATAACTCACTATTGTAGAGGAAATTGAGTGTAGTTCTTGTAGAGTGCATGTTTGGCCATAATGATTCACTTTAGGAATGTCTACCTCATCCATACCTGATGCATCGATCAATTTTTCCATATTGATCTCATTTTATTTATTATTTTGAGTAGGTGCACCAGACACTTCAGACACAACTACCTCATATTCGCCTTTTAGGGATTGACAAGGATCAATTTCCTTTAATAAATACAACGTTAGTGAAATGCATTTTTTATGGGATCCAAATTGCTCATCATAATTATCACAAAGACCTTTCGCTCATCATTCCTTCACTTCCTTCGGGCTGAGGTACTCAACCTCTAAGGGTCGGTTAGGTTTTGGGGCATCATAAGTGGTTTGTGCTTTCCCAATAGGTTTTTTCCTAATCAACGTTGAGTATTGAATTTGACTTCGGATAATTTGTCCAATCCATAGGTCTGCATCATGGTATAGGGATTGAACCTTGTCACCTCCATTCTAATTTCCTATTTCAATCCACTAATGAAGCTATTGATGAGAATTGATTCATCCAACCTTGTGTTGTGTTTGGTGATATCCTCAAACTGAGTTTGATACTCATGCATGAAAGTGATTTGACAAAGATCTTTGAGCAATTTCCACATGATTGGGTCCCACATGGCTCTGATACCAAATGCAAGAAACCTCATGTTCTTGTGTAAATTTGATAAATAATTTAATATAAAATGTAATCACAAGCCACTTAAAGGGGGCTCTATTGTAATTGCTTTGTCGCTATAGGGGGCTCCCTCCTTGCCACTTATAGGGGGCTCCCTCCTTAGAATCTATGCTTCTTATTCTTCTTCTTGGATGATTCATGTGAATGACCAACCTAATATATATATCTACCCTAAAGTTACGTTGGTGAAGAGATGTGATGGTTCACGTTATGAAGAGATGTGATGGTTCACGTATTAAGAGTTGCGATGGTTCACTTTATTGCTTAATAATATAATAATTAAATGATTAATAATACTAACTAATACTAAAGAATAATGTTAGGATGGAGGATCCTAACAGGCCTAGGCATATCTAGCTTGTATAGTTCCAAAGGTCAAATATTATATTAAAGGTCAAATATTATATTAATGTGAACAACAACTAGATCATGGATTTCTTTTAGTATCCTCGTTGAAAGAGAGTACCTCAAATAAATTGTAGATAATCTTTAAAAGATGATTCAAGAGTTTAATTTACCTATTTCTACATAAAAGGATGAGTTCGTTTGGAATATATTAAAATATAGTGGACACTTTATTAAGTTGGGATATGAGATTTATATCAAGCAAAATTTTGTACTCCTAAATATTTTCATTTTAATAATATTTGGTCACTAGAGGGTCTCCCTAAGGCCTCAAAATTTATAAAATTTATTTGGTTAGTAGTTTAATGTAAGATTCTTATGGGACAAATCCTACAAAGAAGAGTATATCAAGGACCTTTTAGATGTGCCTTGTGTGAGAAGGATTTAAAAATATTAAACCATTTATTTCATCATTATCCCTTTGTTCACACTATTTGAGTTTAATTTTAAAAAATATGAGAATATATTGGGTAGCTCCATCAACATTGAAAGAGTTGAAATTTTAGATTAATTATTTCAAAGCTAAAGAATTATATATTACGTGGAGGATTGGTCTTATAATTATATTTTAGAATTTATAGTTTGAAAAGAATAATATAATATTTAAAAATAATTTTCAAAATATGCTCAAGTTTGAAACCTTATTATTGTGTCTTGCAATATGTTTACATATATACTGCTAGTGTGGAAAAAAAGGTGCTAGCCACTGGGTTAAAAAATTTAAATATACAAATAAGAGGTATGTACAACAATGACATTAAAATGATCTAATTGGTAAAATGGAAATGTCCAAAATTGTATCAAAATTAATTTCGATAGTTTAAAAGGAAATCTAGGAAAAGCCTATGGATGTGGTGTTTTTCAAAATAATGAAGCTAAAATTCTCCTCACCTACTCAAAGTCATATAGAACTTTAACTAACAATGATGTAATGATGCACAGGCTAAGGCACTTCTTACAAGGATAAAAATTGCAATTAAAAAAGAGGGGGAATTATATTTCAATTAAGGGGATACACATTATTATTAATACTATCAACAAAAATAAACATGAGAATTAAATAAAAAATAATTTTTTTTTTTTTAATTTAGCAAAAAGTCCCTTTCAGTGCCGGTGTGTCTGAGAAACCACGACCAGAGGGTTCTACACCATCAAAATCACCCGGGAGTCGCACCCAACCCTGATTGCACCACCATTATCGACTGGATTTTGGATACCCAATGTGCATTTGGTAGGGTGGAGATTCAAACCAAGGACCTCACTTGGAGTATTTCCTACCCTCTCCAACTCACATATTAAAAAATAATATTATTACTTATCATTATTAAAAGCAATAAAAATATATATAATAAAAAAGAAAATCAAAATATCTTTAATAAAATATAATCTATCTAACCGTAAATTTAACATTTTAATAGAATTAAATCTAAATTAAAACCATGCATAACTTATTATATATATAATTCCCTACAATTAGCATTTTAGATAATTGTTTAATACTAAATAAAGATCGAATGTTCCAATAGTGGTTGTAACTTCTCATGGCAGAACTTTTGAATTTGGGTTTATGAAGAATTTCTTCTGTGGCCTTGTATTCTGGTATCCTCAGAATGGATTCTATTGCAGAAGAAGATAGATTTGTTCCCAATGATTTTTCTCTTTCTCATGTCCCTTTTTGTGTTTCCATTTTTGATGAATGGGACCAAGGGAAATTCAAAGGTAGGACCCCTTAGTGTTCAAAATTCCTAGGACCCCTGTAAATTGTAGATCCTTTGTAGATGTGGTAGCTGGGTAAAAAAGGAATGGCATGGAGGTGTTGTGTGAATCATCCCCAGATTTTGATGAAATATGCATTCCCGATATTTTAAATGACAACATTCTGGTGAAAGAAATGTGGAATATTGTTGGAAAGTTTCAAGGTAAGCATATGGAGCTTGAAATCCTCAAAAAGTGGGCCATTTCTAGGTGGTACCCCAGTGGCTCCCTTGAGGTTGTGGATATTCATAATGGTTTCATTCTATTCAAGCTTAGCTTCGAAGTAGATTCAATGAGGATTCTCCAGGGTGGATCATGGTTTTTTGACAAGTGAGGTCTGTTTCTTCAGATATGGGACCCAATTTTTAACCCTCAAAATTAGTCGGTTAGCCTAATTATGATATGTGTTTCTCTCCCTAAGCAACCTATTAATTTGTGGAATAAGAGTATTTTCCAGGTGATTGCTAGTAATACTGGGGGTTTTGCCTCCTTTGTTGATCCTTTAAGTCTGGATTATGGTTGACTGCGTCAAAATTGTGTGTCTAGGTTGAGGTGGACAAGGACATTCCAAAATATATCAACCTGGTATGCAATATAGGGACTTGGACTTAGTAAATTATGTATGAAAGCAAAGGCCAGGAGTACCAAATATGTGGTAAATTGGGTCATCATCAAGAGCAGTGTTCCAACAGGCCAGACCCAAACCCTCAATCTAATTAGTGGGTGAAGAGGAAAAGGGTCCCAAGGAATCGTAGGGTTAAAAATAAGGAAAAGGTTTTAAGTGAGGAGTAGCCTCGGGGTGTGGATGCGCAAGAATTGCTGGTGGAAGTTGTAGCAAAAGATGAAATTCTCCTTATCCTATTAACATCTGTGTGGATATAGATGAAGGGGGTAGCTTGCCTAATGAAAAGTATTCATCTCCTCTAGAATAGAAAGACCAAATTCTTGTTCTTGGAGAAGGTACAGTTGAGGTATGCCATGTGCTCACCAAAGTTCCATTTGAGGTAGGCTTTGTGCTCTCCTTGGATAACACCTTATATTGCCTAGTTTTAGAGTTTTTAGTTGATAAGGAAGAAAGGGATCCCTCTACCCTAGCCTCGATTGAAGGGCCCTTGGGTTCCCCCTTTTCAAAACCTATAAATAAAGACTTTGGGATGGTGTTGGAGTCTCCAACATCCCCCACTCTCTTAAGGTATCCTATCCTAGAGAATGGGTCTCCAATCCCAAAAACCAGAAGCTACAAAAAACATCATGTGGAATTTGGGATGGAAAAAAAGTGGGAAGATCCAACGACAGAACCTGGAGGAAAAGAGAAACTAACGCGACTGTTGCTGATGGTGCAAAACCCCAACTTTATGTAGAAAGGTCCAAGTCAAGAGGAGGCAAACAACTAAAATTGAGACTAGATATTTTTAAGCCTCACCTCCTTGGGTCAGGGGAGTTGAAGACCCCTCCAAATTCTTCTTAATGAAGATTTATTCATGGATTTGAAAGGGGTTCTTAGATTTTGGTTTGGCGGATCCTCTATATTTTTTGTTTTGCAATCAATGGTTGGGTGGGTTCTTCTGGGAGGTATTTTTTTAGTGGTAGAGGGGAATACTAATCTATCTATGGTGGTAGGGCTTGATATTGGTGTTCAAGAATTTATCTTGTTTGGGATATTTCTTCTTTATTGCTTAGGTTTTGTGCTGATTTTCAAAGCAAATTTTAGTTTCCCAAAGTGTGGCTATTCTTCAATGGATTCTCTTGGCTGGTGGAGCTTGGATGGTAGGATCCATCGATGGTTTTGGTTTGGTGGATCCTCTATTTTTCTCTAATTCTCTCATCAGGTGGTTGGGTGAGTTTTTCTGTAGGTCTTTATCCAGTGACAAAGAGGTGGTTTTGGACAGTTGCTCAGGTGCTTGCAACTGGTTTCATTTTTTGTTCAGAGCAAGATTTTTAAGACTCTCTTTTCTTCTATGATGTGGCTTTGGCTGGTTTGGCTAGTGTTTTCACTCAGGTTTTGGTTTTTCCTAATTATTTCTTGATTTAGGTAGTTTTCTATTTTTATGGTGCTTCAGCTTGGGTTCTGGGTTTGGCTCCTAGTGGTTTTGTAGTTGGGTTGTTGGAATGAGAGTTGTGTTGGTGATATTTCTTGGGTAGTGGATAGTACTTGTTTCCCTGGTTTTGGCCTTGGGTTCTTGGCCGGTTTTCTAGGGATTGTTGGTGTTTTATGTCTTTTTTGGTGGGAGCAGGCCTTTTAAATTTTAAATTTCATTTCTCTCTCTTGGAGGGACTTGGTTCTGGTGTTGTATTGGGTGGGATTTATTGTTTCATCTTTGAGTTTTTCTGGTTTCCTTTGGGAGTGTCTCTGGTATCCTGTGGGAGTTTCTATATCGGGTTGTGGGAGCATCTCAAAACCCTCACAGTTAATTACCAAAAAAAAAACATAATATATATATACATGGTAAGGACATCTACATTCTATAAAATTATTTACATCATTTTTGTTCCTATGCCACTGTATTTCCAACCCATGATAGGATCTCCACACATTATTTTGTCCACTACCCCAATCAACTTTATCATCGTATACACTAAATTATTTTAAATTATGATGACTACCAATATCAAATGTGTGAGTTATTATTACAAATTTACTCACCTATAACGGATTGTGTGAGCTATACTCTACATTTGAAGACAATTCCCTTCTTGTTTAGCTTATCAAAAAATCAAATTACATGATCAAAAATGATAGGACTAGTTGCATATAGTAGAGAATTAAATTTTGTGTACAACCCCAATTAAGGTTTTGTAAAAAGAAATAAATGCTACTTTGGATTCATCAATAAAGAGGTTGGTGTTATTTCACATTGCATTTTCTCTCATCAAGCGATTAGAGTCTGTGTGCTTTAAATTCAGGCTAGTCCATTTTGTGAGATATTTGTTTTTTACAGCGGTTTGGATGAATATATTACTTTGGACGAATGGTATTTGGATGAATTATATGACATCAAACATGTTCAATCGAATGCATTTTTGTTGAAAAATATTGTGACAAAGGTATTTGTATAGAAAGTGTGATATATTAGCTTTCATTCATATATATATATATATATATATATATATATATATATATATATATATATATATATATATATTTCATATTATTAAAAGGAAGAGGGTTTTGACAGGAATCACACAACCTATACAACCAAACACACCAAGAAGGTGAGCATCAAAAAGGACAAAGAACTAAACACCCCATCGGGGTGAAACAAACCAGAAAATCAAACAACTCAAAAAACTACAAAAGAGAAAGGGACAAAGGGGAGAACTAAGATAGTTCTACCCCATCATACCAACCTATTAAGCCACTAAAGCATTCAACCATGATATCTCTAAAAAATCCATAGCATTCTTTAAGATTCAAATCACTTTTTGTTTGATATCAATGAGTTTTAGACTGTGAAAAAGAGCATTTTTCCTATCAGGAGTGTCCTTCGATGCATAAACATATTTGATAATTTTATCTCTATGATAGTCTTTGGGAAGGATATCCACTTCAGAAGAAGGGGAAAATGGGAAGAACTATCCTCCTGCTACTTATTGTCACTAAAACATTTGGACTTGCGTGTGCTACTCCCCATCTCCATTATTGTCAGTGAAGGACCACCAACCACACATGTAGGATTATCCTTTTTAGGAGAATCAATGATATTGAAGGTAGGGTAGTTTATAGGGACCTTATATCCATCACAAAATGATTTTCCATGCACACCTTTCGTAGAAACATGAATCTTTCGAGAAACCTTGTAAGGTACTGTACCTAGAGAGAATGAGTAAATTTCCTCACTATTTCATTGAAATCCTCAGATGCATCCTTCAATAAACTAGGAGTGGGATAAGGAATATCCACACATAATGTCAAAAGCTCCTCCATGATCAAACCATGTTCAAAATTTTCTTGTTAAAAAACAAACAGAGCCAAATCTTGGTGAAGGGGGGCCTGACACCGACCTCCTTGCACAACCACCATTGATTTTTTCATCGAATGAAACAAAAATAAAGGAATTTTAATTTGGATATTCCTACGTATATGGTTAAGAAACATATCATGGAAAATTTGAATAATATCATAAGAGTAATCAAGGGTGAAATATTCCATAATGACTTTTTCCACCATATCCCAAGGGGGGACAATGCCCTAGCGCTAAATCCATTCTACATTCTGGGTAGAAATTCATCATCATCCAAAAAGAAACTAATTTATTTCAACATGGAGTGCATGTCATGATTATGGTAGGCACCATCCAAAGCAAGACTAGTAGTCCTTCTAATCAACTCCACCGTCACTTATAAAAACCACAAACTAATTCTTACCTAGCTATCATTCCAAAAAGCCACCATCCAATTAGAATGCATGGGATTGTATCCATAAAAGTTTTGAATACACCCCAATAAGCCCCCGCTAGACAAAATATATTTAACCTCATTGTCAAATGATATAGTAGTAGGATCCAGATGAGACTTAGCTAACTTTTGCTTGGGATATAAAAGTTTAGCCTTACTCGTCAACTCAATAAGAAACCACTTCCTCACAACCTCTTCTCTTGATCGTAAAATCGACATAGCAAAGTCTAAACCAAGAAACTCACCTAACCACTAGAGACCCCATGAGGCAATGAGAAATATTGAAGCACTCTCCAACTCTGAAGTCAACCATAAATCACAAGATATCCCGTTGAGACTCACTGGTTTGGAAAACCAAAGAACACCATGAAGCACCATGAATAAAACTAGGATCATCCAGGGAAAACCTGACACAAAAGGAGCACATAATCATACGCAAGGAATATCACGCAAGACCCAAAAACAAGAGGAAAAAATCCCAATGTCAGGACTAGACAGTAGAAAAAACCAATTTCCAACAAAAAGGAGAAGGGAGGGGATCAAAAACCCACCAACACCTTTGAAAAATGGTGAACCTAAAAAAAGCCACCTGGCACAAAATAGAGAAACCTCTGGATAGAAGCATTCATGATCAATAAATGAAACAAAAGGCTTCTACCATGAGGGCAATCCAGAGCCAAAAATAGAGGGGCTCAAAAAGACACCCCAGCCATTAAGAAACCAACAACATCACCAAGGAGCACTCCCCGAGGGAAAGGACTCGACAAAGAAAGAAGAGCTTCCTATAAATAAAATAAAAATATATCTACTATAAAAACTGAGGATAGAAGGGGAGCACAAGAGAAGACCTCAACTGGTAGGATGCCATAAGGATAAAGTTATAAAAACTAAGCTAGCCTTGGGAATCACAAAATGAGGAAGCCAAATCTGACTGAGGGAAAAAGCCCCAACACCAATGAAGATGAAATTAAAGCATCGAGAGGGAGACCAATTACAAAGATTTAAAATTTGAAAAAGGGGTCTCCCACCTGACAAGAACATAAAGGCCAAACCAACCCGATCCCAACGAAAAGACAACAAGGACTCAAGATAATTAATACCGCTATCAAAAAAATGAAGGGAAACATACTTCGAATCCACCACAAGAGAATTAAATATAAAGCTCTTCCAAAGCTCTTCCACATCGTACATAAATTTAAATATAAAAAATATCTATGTTTTATAGATATGTTTTATTTTTGAGGGTGATGTCAAAAGTCACCCATAATTATTAAATTAATATTTGAGTTGTAAAATAAAGAGCATGAAAACATATTAAATTGAGTGATTTATTCATGCAAATTAATATTTTTAGTTAATTTAAAGATAAATAAAAAACACCATGCAAAGTGGCATAATAAAAGTTGTTTTTTATAAAAAGCTAGTTTTTAGCTTTTTTACTTTTTTTTAGTTTTTTTTTAGCTTTTTTGCATGATCAAGGCAGATTGATATTTATATAATTTGTAATTGGAATATTTTTTAATGTGATCAGAACAAGAATATTTTAGTGTGCACAATTATGGAGCTTTTATGTGGAGTTTTTTTAAAGTTTATATTTGTGTGCTTTTTAAATTCTAGATAAAAATTTCTGGTTTGGACCAGCAACATAGTTTGCTAAAATTGGAGCTTTTTGCTGAGGATATTTCATCATTTGGCATTTATATTTGGTTTAGCTTAATAATTAAACACTCCTGGAACATTTTTGGCTGATATCCATGCTTCATTAATATTCTTTTTATCTTAGATCATAATTACTTTATTTTTGTTTTTTATCTCTTCACCTCAAGAAATTTTATTTGGTATCAGAGCAAGGTTGTGTATGTGATTTCAGAATTTGTAGGTATATCTATAGTAAGAGAGGGTGAATATTTTTTATTCCCAACACCCTTTACAAGATTTTATATTAGAAATATTTGTGGCTATTCATTTGCTATCATGGCAACAACTAGTACATACTTAAATATACCTACATTCAAAGGAGATAACTTTGAATAGTGGAGAGATCAAATTAGGAGGATATTTGTATGGAAGGAAGTTTAGAAAAGTGTAGTTCAGCCATATAATCATCCTAAGGATTGGAAAGCGCTTCCTAAAGATCAAAAGAACACATTAGAAGAAGAATAAAATAATGATGCTCAAGCTATCTTCTACTTGTAGAGTGTGATAGATCCAAGCATCTACCCAAGGATAGCTGGTTGTAAGAATGCACATGAGGCATGGAAAACCTTAGAGAAATCATATCAAGGCTTAGAAAAGGTAAGATCATCAAAGCTCTTAACATTAAGAATAAATTTTGAAAATATGAAAATGCATGATGATGAGAATGTTGAAGACTATTGTATTAGAGTAAATGATATAGTGCATAGAATGGGAGTGTATGGTGAAGTCAGAGAATATAAAGTAGTAGTAAGAAATATTTTGAGATCCCTAACTCCAAAGTGGTTGCATATTGTCATTACACTTTAGGAGTGTAAAGATATGGACCAAATCAAGGTTGAAGAGTTAGTGGGTTCTTTATTGTCCCATGAGGATAAAATGAAAATTTATTTAAATGAATTGAATCATGCACTAGAGTCCAAAGTATGGGTTTCAAAACCAAATACAAATCCCATAAATCAGAATGTAATTTTTTCTCAAAGTTCAGATTAGAAAGGGAAGAACCAATCAAATTCAAATTTGAAGGGTAAGAAGGTCATCACTTGTCATTATTGTAATAATCCAGGTCACATGATAAAAGATTGCAGGAATATAACATCCAAAAATAAAGCAAACCAAGATGGGGGTGAGAAAAAGGCTTACCAAGCTGAGAATAATGGTGATAAAATTAATTATTCTCTTTCATGTAATTCAGGTTTAGATGATAAAATGAATATGTGGTTTCTTGATTCAAGATGTTCTAACCATATGTCATGTTAAAAGGATTATTTTGACAAGCTAGATGGTTCATTCAAGAGCCAAGTTCACTTAGGAGATGTGAAGGTGATTCATGTCGAAGGGAAATGAATTATGCCTATCACCATAAAGTATGGAAAGAGTGATATCAACAACATTTATTTAGCTCCAAACATGAAGTATAATCTCATGAGTGTTGGACAACCAGTAGAGAAAGGATTCAAGCTAATTTTTGACAATGGATAATGTTTGATATATGATAAAAAGCAAGGTAACAAATTGATTGGAAAGTCTATAATGTCAAAAAATAGAATGTTTCCATTGAGAATAAAAATGTTAAATCAGAATTCTTGCTTTTCTACTATTGAGGAATCAAGCATGTTGTGGCATTCTAGATATGGTCATTTAAATTTCAGAAGTTTACATGTTCTTTTTAAGAACAAGATGGTTGATGGTCTTCCAATGATTGAATTCAAATTTAAGGAAGCATGAAAGGAATGTATACTTGAAAAAAATTATAGAGAAATATTTCCAACCAGAAAATGGAGAGCTACCAAGAAATTAGAATTGGTACATTCAAATTTATGTGGGTCTGTTTTATCCTAGCATAGGTAAAAAATTATCTTTTATTTCCTTTATTGATGATGCTACTAGACTAATGTGGGTTTTATTTTGAATATCAAATATGGGATATTATCATCCTTCAAGATATTCAAGGCATTGGCTGAAAAGGAATCAGGTTGTTCTATCAAGGTGTTAAGAACTAATAGAGGTGGGGAATTTTGTTCACAGGAATTTCTAGATTTTTGCTCTTCGCATTGAATAAAAAGGTATTTTATTGCTCCCTACACACCAAAACAAAATAATATTGCTGAGAGAAAGAATAGAACAATAATGGAGTCAACAAGAACCATGTTGGAGAACAATAAGTTGGAGAGGAATTTTTGGGCTGAATTAGTGCAAACAACAACCTACACCCTGAATAGAAGTCCCACAATGGTAATGAAAAATAGGACACCCTATGAAGCATGGTATGGTAATAATACCATGGTGGTTCATATTAGAGTATTTGGTTGTTTAGAATTTTTTCACATTTATGATGCTAAAAATAAAAAATTAGATCCCAAGAGTGAGCCTCTTATTTTTAAAGGTTATAGTGATGGTAGTAAAGCTTACAAGTTTTTCAATCATGTTAGTAAGAAAACTATTGTTTCTAGGGATTGTAATTTTTTTGAGAATGATATTTTTATTGATCATAATCAAAAGAATTAAGAGGTTATTAGTGAAGGGGAGAAAAATTTTTATGGAGACATGGAGGTCAATCAAAATACTCCACTAGTTCCTAGTGTTTATGTCAATAATACTAGTTCTTCCCAAGAGACTAGTTTACCATCAACTTCAATCCATGTCAAAAATAAAAGGCTATTGCTTTCACATCCATCAAGTAAGATGTTGGATCAGAAATATCAAAGGAGAACAACAAGACTTCAAGATCAATTAGGTAATAATATTGAATATATTGAAGATGAAATGACTTACTATGCCTTATCTTGCATTTCTAGTGAACCAAGGAACTATGTAGAGGCTAGTCAAAGGAAAGAATGGGTTGAGGCCATGAATGTTGAGATGGAGGCCATTGAGAGAAATGAGACATGGGATCTCATTCAACCTACTAGTGACATGGATGTCATCGGTACAAAATGGGTCTACAAGACCAAGTTCTGTAGTGATGGAATGATAGACAAACACAAAGCTATACTAGTAGAAAAAGGGTATACACAAACACATGGAGTAGATTATGAGGATACTTTTGCTTCTGTGGCTCGCAATGATACTATTACATTGATGATTTTAGTTGCTGCTTAGAAAGGATGGGAAGTTCACCAGATGGATGTCAAGAGTGCATTCTTGAATGGCGATATTGCAAAAGAGGTATATGTGGAGTAGCCACAAGGTTATGAAATAAAGGGTAAAGAGCATTGGGTATACAAGTTGAAAATGGCACTTTATGTGCTGAAACAAGCTCCTAAGACTTGGTACTCAAAGATAGATGGATGGTCCTCTAAAAATGGCTTTGAAAGGAGTAAAAATGAGCTAACTATTTACATAAATATTATTGATACTAACGTGTTGTATGTTTGTCTTTATGTTGATGATCTCATTTTTATAGGAAATTCCAAAACTATGATACAAGACTTAAAGGAGAGCAGGCAGAGTGACTTTGAGATGTCTGATCTTGAAAAAATGAAATACTTTCTTGGCATGGAAGTACAACAAAGGGAATATGAGATCTTCATATGCTAAGCCAAGTATACCCAAGACATGTTGAAGAAATTTTTATTTCTAGACTGCAAAGTGGTTGATACTCCTATTGCTAGTGGGAAAACACTTATAAAAGAGGATGGGAGTACTCTTGTTGATGAGAAGACTTTTAGAAGTATTATGGGTGGATTGATGTACCTTATATTCACAAGACTTGATATTACCTATGCGCTTTCACTAGTTTCTTGATTTATGAGCTTACCAACTCAAAGGCATATGCAAGCGGTGAAACGAATCTTTAAATATGTGAAGGGAACCTTTGATCATGGTATACACTATAGATCAGCAAGATATTCAAGGCTGGTTGTGTATGTTGATTCATATTGGGGAGGTTCTATTGATAACCAAAAATCTACTACAGGGTATTGTTTTACCTTGGGAAGTGGGTTGATTTCTTGGTCATCCAAGAAGCAAAGTACAATGGCTTTGTCTTCCACTAAAGCTGAATATGCAACCCTTAATTCAGCTTGTACTCAAGGTATTTGGCTGAGGAGAATATTGAAGGATTTTTGTGAGACTCAACATGAGCCCACCAAAATATTTTGTGATAACAATGGGGCAATAGAATTGTCCAAAAATCTAGTTTTCCATGCAAGGACTAAACACATAGAGTTGAAGCACCATTGTGTTAGAGAATTGGTACATGACAAAAATTTTGTCATTGAGTATGTTAAGAGTGAGGATCAAGTTGCTGATATACTCACAAAGGGGCTATTGAAGGTGACTCATGGGATACTCAAAGAAATTTTGGACATTTCTTCCTTTGACATCAAAGGGGGATTGTGAGGGTGATGTCAAAAGTCACCCATAATTATTAAATTAATATGTGAGCTGTAAAATAAAGCACATGAAAAACATATTAAATTGAGTGCTTTATTCATGCAAATTAATATTTTTAGTTAATTTAAAAATAAATAAAAAATAGTATGCAATGTGGCATAATGAAAGTCGTTTTTTATAAAAGCTAGTTTTTAGCTTTTTTTAGCTTTTTTGCATGATCAAGGCTGATTGATCATTACATATTTTGTAATTGGAATATTTTTGAATGTTAGAAGAGCATGAATATTTTAGTGTGCATAATTGTGGACCTTTTATGTGGATATTTTTTAAATTTTATATTTGTGTGTTTTTTAATTCTAGATAAAAATTTCTGGTTTGGACCAACAACATAGTTTACTGAAATTGGAGCTTTTGGCTGAGGATATTTCATCATTTGGCATTCAGATTTGGTTTAGCTTAATCACTAAACAATCCTAAACCATTTTTGGGTGATATCCATGCTCCATTAACATTATTTTTATCTTAGATCATAATTACTTTATTGTTGTTTTTATCTCTTCATCTCAAGAACTTTCATTTATATTTAAATTTATGTACGATGTGGATATTGTTTTTGGTTATTTTAATAGGAAAAACAAAATATATTGTAACTTAGTTTGAGTAAATATTTAGAAAGAATTAAAAAAAAATTATGGTAAGACATTAGATTAAAGAACCATAATTAAATATGAAACTTAAGTTAAAAAAAAAACCAGAGTCTAAAAAACGTCCAACCTAAGTATAGTTAGAGTAGTAGGAGAAAAAACCAATACAAGGGTATAATAAAGGATATTATGAGTAAGAATATAAAGAGGACAATTCAAAATAGAGGAATAAAAGGTTAAATATTAAAAAGAAAGTAAAACATCTTCAGAATATTGTAGCATATCATTATTCACACCTTCACGATTAATAATAATCATAGAAACATCAAACATATTATGGACCTATATGGAATAAAAAAGGCATAAAATATAGTACTACATGATAGAAACAACAATAATTATGGATATCATTTTGTACATGATAACATGGAATAAAGGATCAATGATTATGGATATTAGAGTGGTGTAGCAATAAGATTGTTAGTGGTTATCAACAAGCAATCATATGATATTATATGCTAAAATATAATTGGCATGGTTTAAAGTAATCCAAGATTTTATATTACAATAATGAGCTAATTAAGGGTTTAGGAGTCAATTAAGATTTGAGATATATATGCCCTAAAGTAGCATTAAATGATGGGTATAAAAAAAAACATCTTGACATTATAGAATCATTGATCATACCAAATATTCTTTGTAATCATCTATTCCCACAAAGTGGTTTATGAGACTTTATCCTCTGTAAGTAATGCTCTCATATTAGGAGATCTTATCGAGTTATTCCTTCCTTAAGGAGTATTATTGGTGTTACCCTACCTTAAGGGTACTATCTATGTTTATCTCATTGTAAGGAGATCTTATTGAGTTACTTTAATATGAATTATTTGATATTTTAGTATAATTGTGGATGATATAAGTTGATGGTGATAAATTTTTGTAACAATTGTGGAATTGTTAGAGGTAGTCAATAAAATAATATTTTTATGGTTTTCTATGGGTTTAGGTTCAAATTAGATAGGGATGATCTCATTTAAGTAGTAAGGAAAATGAAATTTTTAGAGTGCTTGCTAATTTTGGTATGGAAATCCTCATGGAATACATTCTTGAAAGAAGAGGAAGAGACAATTGGAAGTTAGAATGTACCACTCATAAAATTCAAGTTTTATAACTTGTCTTTGGACAAGATAAATTTTCTCATATCCTTAGAAAACTTAAAATATTTGTTGATCTATTTACAAATTAGAGTGTCCATAAAATGTGAAAATTTTCTTGATAATGACTATTTTGTGGAGGCAAAAAAATAAAGTTTTTAAATCAATAAATCAAAGATAAGTATTTTTAGTAACAACATCTAGAATAAAATAGGTAAAGGATTGGAAATGATAATTTCTCTAAGGATGTGACCCTACAACCAAGAAGAATTAATACCAAATAACAATTGGAAGATATTGAATTTTTAGTTTTATATTTTATTGTGTAATTTTTTAATATTACACAATTGAATGTGTTATGGGTTTCTACTTGATATTTTTTATATACTAGAGGAATCAGTAACTCATTACAATTTTCCACGTCTCCTTGTGTGTTTGAACCTTACTCCTTGTCACCACTATAACCTTTGGTTGCATCAGGTAAACCTTTTACATAGATGGCTACACTTATGCAACATACCCAATGGTACTATGGGGTTACAGGTCCTGAGGGATTGGGACTCTGGTCTCTGTATTTTGACAGTTGAATTATAGTTACATAGTCTTGTAATTTTAATACTTTTAGCTTGTATGTAGTAGATATTTGTATATAAATTTAGATTTAGTATTGTGTTGTTTGTATTAAAATAGAACTTTAAAATGTGGTGATTGTTTATTTGGTTTAAATAATAATTACCTCTAAAACTTAGCAAACTTGGATATGGTTGCTATAGTTTTTTTTTATTTTGAAAAATCAAAATTAATTTTAGTTTTTGCCCCAAAAATTATTTAGATAAGTTTTTAGTATAGTTGTTTTTTTATTATGTTATATATCTTATTTTATCAACACAATTATTTTATGGACGCAATCGAATTTATTTAGTCAAATTTTTAGTAACTCTTTCAAATAGTCATATCTTTATTCTAAGTATGTTTCTAGTCCTATTAGCTTATTATTTGACAATTCCTTTTTGATATATATAATCACTTTATTGAATATAATTTGTCACTCTATATTTGATTTATCATTATTTTATTGGATTATTGCTTCATTATCAAAACCAACCATAATAACCTCAATTATTTCTTGGAATGTCTCCGATGTTCCAAATAGAATAAATGGTTGACCAAGTTTTTGGGTTATGACTTTTCCATTGAATACATAAAAGAAAAGGGTAATGTGGTAGTTGATGTTCTCTCGTAAATATAAGGATGGTGGTTTTGTTAATGCTACTCCAATCCCCTTCCACAATGACTTTCATAGCTTTGGGAGGAATGATAGTAAGATCCTGAGACTATTTGCATTATTGATGATGTGAAGGCTAATACTTTACCCCCTTCTTTGTTCCTATATGTTGATGGGGTACTTTGAAATAAGGATCATATTAATATCCCTTAGTCTTCCATGATCAAGAGCAATATTCTATTGAAATTGCATGCCTCTCCACTGGACAAGCATTTTGGGTTCTTAAAATTTTCTCAATGGGTGAAACAATCCTTTTATTAGAAATGACTACAAATGAACAACAAGAAATTTATGGCCAAATGCAAGGAATGTAAGAGAAGCATGTGGAAAACAATTGAATCTTCTAGCTTGTTGCAAGCCTTACCTATTCTCGATCACCAATAGGATCACATCTTCATGTATTTTATCGACAGCCTTCCCAATTTAAAGGGAAAGGCAATAATTTTTGTGGTGTTGGATGGTATTTTCAAGTATGCTCATTTTTGTGCCATGCAACACCTTTTCACCATTAACAAGGCTTCCAAGGTTTTATTAATCTCTATTTTCAATCTACATGGTATGTCCAAGTCAATTGTTAGTGATCGTAACCTAGTTTTCACTAATAACTTTTAGAAGGAATTGTTCACTTTCAATGGTACTTAACCTAATATGTCCTCTTCTTATCACCCTTAGTTGGGTGGTTAGATATAGATTATCAATAAATTTTTAGGTATTTTATTTTACACAAGACAAACAATATCAGTTGGATCATTAGTTTTTTTTTATTGGATGGTGATATAACACTTATCATTTCTCCCTTAAGATGTCCTCATTTAAGGTATTGTATGGCATAAAAAATTTGTTCATGGAAGACAATGTTTCAAGATCTTCCAAAGTGACTTAAGTAGATGAATTGTTACAGTAGTATCAACTTGGTGCTCTTGCTCCTTAAACATAATGTATACCAAGCCTAAAATTGAATGAAGTAACAAGAAGATATGCATAACTAGGAATGACAATTTGTAGTGGGAGATATGGTCTTTTTGTGACTTCAACATTATAAGTATCATCCTTGAAGGCCAATTCCAATAAAAAGTTGACAACTCACTTCTATGGTCTATACAAGGTGGTTCATCATATTGCGGAAGTGGCGTATTAGTTGGAAATTCCTTTGACTTCATGCATCCACCATATTTTCATGTTTCTTATCTTAAATAGGTTAGTGGTTAGAAGGTGTAGTTCTAGATGGAGCTTCTAATGAAGAAGGGTGAATCAACCTCCAATCAAAAGAAATTTTATAGTCTCATATCCATAATTTGTAGTCTTTCCCCATCAAGGAGTTACTCATCAAGTGGTAGTGTCTACCAAATGAGGATGTTATGTGGGAGCCAATGAGTATTTTCCAACCATTCCTAGTTTTGAGGATAAATACTTCTAAGGGAACCATGTAACAAATCCAATATAGATATGCTTGCTATATTTGCTATTGTTATCTTAGGATCTATGTTTAGGTTAGTTTTGGCCACGGATCCACCACCTGGGAAGGACTTGGTGTGTCAATGCGCCCTAGACCCACAGACCAACATTGAAAGGATGGGAGGAAGGGATACACCCCGTGTTGATCTCCGAAGAAGTTCGAATCCTTTCCTAACCTACTTGGGGGTTTTTAGATAAGAGTGCAAGAAAGATATTATAAAAGGTGGTAAATGGAACTAGAAAGAGATTGAAAAAGATAAGGGAATAGGAAAGAGATGTAAATATCATGCATTTTGGGTGGGGGGAGAACAAGCAACACGATCGCAAATTTGCATTCGAACCAACAAAAATTAAAACAATGCATGTAACAGAAACTGCAACTATTATTCTACCCTATGTATCCTTCTATTTAGTATTCCAGATCTAAATAATCACCAATGCCCAAATCCAAAATTTAGAATTCAGACAGACAAAAATATAAATGGACATGAAGCAAAAATACTAGCAGAAGGCAGCATACAAGACAGAGACAAGAAGCAAAGCCAAGGATGCTTTGAATTAATTAGAAGGTGGTCCATCACAGTAGAGTCCTCTAGCAATATGTCCCCCCTCGACCCTTGTAAAATGAAATGGGGCTGCTATTTATAGTGCAATTCCCCCCCCCGATTACATTTTGGGCACAAAATCCCAGACCTAACAAAAGTTGACAAAAGCGACTGATGTTGACCTCTGCGGGTAAAGAATGTAATTGCAATAAGGTCATCCTAAAAATATGGCAGATCTATGGAAATCCAATAGGTGGGAAGTTGGGCCAGTTTGAATGGGGGCAGATGCGGTACAATCTATCAGTTCACGCTCATCTATCTGGTACCCTGGCAGTACACCTTCTGTCATATCTTGACTTTGATCCCAAGACTAGATACCTGTCAACATCTGATGGAGGGGGGAAGAACTGAGCTTAGAAGCTCAACATTTGTATTTTTATCTCACCCAACACTTAGAATATTTTGGCTACTTCTTCCTATCTTTCTGCCCTATTGCACATAAATTGATTAGTGCAGTCGGAAGGATGAGCGTAGTCGGGCATGGCCCAACACTTAGAATATTTTAGCAGCACTTTCCTATATTTTTGCCCTATTGTGCACAAATGGATGAGTGCAGTCGGGCATATGAGCACAGTCGGGAGGATGAACGTAGTCGGGTGGGGCCCGACACCTAGTCAATTTTTTGGCTCGAAAATGAGCTTCCTGGTCCTGCTTCCTCGGGCCATAACTTTTGATCTGCTAATCCGATCGCCTATTATAATATATCATTGGAAAGATAGCAAAAATATTTGTAATAATAAAATATCCAAAGCTTATTTCATCCATTTTATCACCCCCATTTATGGCCCGTGAAAACCTGAACACCTCCGCATGCTCTTTGCCGCTTTAAAGCTCCATACTTAGGCCAAAGTTTATCAAAAAATTTAATGTGGTAAAATTGCCAACATTCCTGGCGACTCACGAGGAATTGAGCTCACCTCAATGTGAGGACCTAGGCCTTTATTCATTGGGAAACAAAGTCACCCTCGCTGTCCTATTGATATTCATTGTCGACAACAACCTCTTTCTCAAACCCTTGGCACCCATGGCCCTCTTTGGCACACTAAAAAAAAAATCTGCACTAACTAAACTAAGAAAACAATTGAAACTTTGCATACTAGCCGAAATATTTATATTATTTACACAAAATTTTGTGGCATGATTGGCATGCCACCAACACAAATCTAGATTTGGTTGCCTATTCAATGAACCTGTAGTGTCTGGACCAGATCTGATTGTACTTCATTTGATCTTTGAAGTCCAGTTGGCCTCCCAAAGTTTGCTAGATTGTGAACATGGTGCAACGTGGTAGGTTATCATTCATGTCGGTACCCATACAATTGATGAACAATGTGGCAAGGATATTTTCCATACAACATCTCTCTTCAGGTATCAATTACGGTGATGGTTGGAGCCAATACCACCACTCTAGAGAGTCCACCACATGTGGGATCTCGAGCACAAGTTCCTCCAACTCCTTGATGTGATAGAAGGAGCTTTTTGATGATAGGACTCTTTCTAGGGTCTCCTTAGGATCAAGTTCTTGGTGAGGCATGCCTACTGGGCTTTGGCTGAATGCTTGCGTGCTATGCCCTGGGACACAATAAGGGTGCAAAAATGTACCCTCTTTGTGTTTAAAATTTGCCACTAGATTTTGTTCCTCATCTTGGCACGTCTCCTGATGGAAACTATAAGCAACCATATTATTCATCATTTGGTCGGTGTTTGCATATTCCCACTATTGAATTTGGACGAGATATTCCTCTCGAGCTCCACACAGCTGCATTCTAGGGCTTTGCATAGTAAGAGGGATTTGCCTTGATGATTTTTCCAGATGAAAGCAAGCCAGGGATTCACCAACTCGGGCTTCCATATTTTAGCTTAGTCAGAGTCGCTAGGTGATTTTTCCAGATGAAGGCAAGCCAAAGATTCACCAAACTCGGGCTTCCTGAAAATATGGAGACTGTAGGTGAACATTCATTTCTTCGCTTGTGAGGTCAAGGCTACTCACCAAACCTTGATTCCTCCAGGGTGTCTTCTATTAGCTTCAAAAAAAGGTGTCTGCGATCAAGAAATCTAGATCTTCAGCTCAGTTAGAGTCACTAGGTGATTTTTCCAGATGAAGGCAAGCCAGATATTCACCAAACTCGAGTTTCCTAATTTTATCTCAGTCAGAGTCGCCAGATGATTCTACCAAATGAAGGCAAGCCAAATATTTACCAAACTCGGGCTACCTTAAAATATGGAGAATTTTCGTCCCACCGGGCATGCCAGAAAATGTTGGCCATGGATCCATCACCTAGGAAGGACTTGGTGTGTCAATGCACCCTAGACCTACAGACCAACATTGAAAGGATGAGAGGAAGGGATGCCCATCGTGCCAATATTCGGAGAAGGCCGACTCCTTTCCTAACCTACTTGGGGATTTTTAGATAAGAGTGCAGGAAAGATATTAAAAATGGGGGTAAAGGGAACTAGAAAGAGATTGAAAAAGATAAGGGAACAGGAAAGAGATGTAAATATCATGCATTTCGGGTGGGGGGAGAACAAGCAGCACGATCACAAATTTGCATCCAAACCAACAACAATTAAAAAAAAGCATGTAACAAAAATTGTAGATGTTATTCTACCATATGTATCCTTATGTTTAGTATTTTAGACCCAAATAATCACCAATGCCCAAATCGAGAATTCAGAATTCAGACAGACAAAAATATAAATGGACATGAAGCAAAAATACTAGAAAAAGGTAGCATAAAAGACATAGACAAGAAGCAGAGCCAAGGATGCTTTGAATTAATTAGAAGGTGGTCTGTCACAACATATTCCTCTAGAAATATGTCCCCCCTCCACCCTTGTACAATGAAATGAGGCTGCTATTTATAGCACAATTTTTCCCCCCGATTACATTTTGGGCACAAAATCCCAGACCTGACAAAAGCTACAAAAGCTGACAAAAGCGACTGATGTTGACCTCTACAGGTAAAGAATGTACTTGCAATAAGGTCCTAAAAACATGGCATTTGCATGGAAATCTAGTAGGTGGGAAGTTGAGCCAGTTTGAATGGAGGCATATGCGGTACAATCTATCAGTTCATGCTCATCTGTCTGGTATCCTGGAGATGCACCTTCTATCACATCTTGACTCCGATCCCAAGACTAGACACCTATCAACATCTTATGGAGGGGGGAAGAATTGAGATTAGAAGCTCAACCTTTATATTTTTAACCCGCCCAACACTTAGAATATTTTGGTTGCTTCTACCTGTCTTTATGCCCTATTGCGCACAAATTGATGAGCGCAGTCGAGAGGATGAGCACAGTCGGGCGAGGCCCGAAACTTAGAATATTTTATCAACAATTTCTTGTCTTTGTACCCTATTGCACACAAATGGATGAGCATAGTCAGAAGGATGAGCGCAGTCGGGTGGGGCCCGACACTTAGTCAATTTTCTAGCCCGAAATTGAGCTTCCTAGTCCTGCTTCCCGGGGCCATAACTTTTGATATGCTGACCCGATCACCTATTATAATATATCGTCAGAAAGCTAGCAAAAATATTTGCAATGATAAAATATCCAAATCTTATTTCATCCATTTTATTGCCCCAATTTATGGCCCACAAAAACCCTAACACCTCCGCATACTCTTTGTCGCTTTAAAGCTCCATACTTAGGCCAAAGTTTATAAAAAAATTTAATGTGGCAAAATTGCCAACATTCTCGAATATGCCACTTGTGAAGGACTTGGTGTGTCAATGCACCCTAGACCCACATACAAACATTGAAAGGACGGGAGGAAGGGATGCCCCCCGTGCCGATCTCCGAAGAAGGCTGACTCCTTTTCTAACCTACTTGGGGGTTTTTAGATAAGAGTGCATGAAAGAGATTAAAAGAGGGGATAAAGGGAACTGGAAAGAGATTGAAAAAGATAAGGGAATAGGAAAGATATGTAAATATCATGCGTTTTGGGTGGGGGGAGAACAAGCAACACGATTGTAAATTTGCATCTGAACCAACAATAATTAAAATAAAGCATGTAATAGAAATTGTAACTATTATTCTACCCTATGTATCCTTCTGTTTAGTATTCCAGATCCAAATAATCATCAATGCCCAAATCTAAAATTCAGAATTCAGACAGACAGAAATATAAATGGACATGAAGTAGAAATACTAGCAGAAGGCAACATAAAAGATAGAGATAAGAAGCAGAGCCAAAGATGCTTTGAATTAATTAGAAGGTGGTCCGTCACAGTAGAGTCCTCTAGCAATATGTCCCCCCCCACCCTTGTACAATGAAATGAGGCTACTATTTATAGCACAAATTCTCCCCCCGATTACATTTTGGGCATAGAATCCCAGACCTGAAAAAAGCTGCAAAAGCTAACAAAAGAGGCTGATGTTGACCTCTGCAAGTAAAGAATGTACTTGCAACAAGGTCCTCCTAAAAACATGGCAGCTCCGTGGAAATATGATAGGTGGGAAGTTGAGCTAGTTTGAATGGGGGTAGATGTGGTACAATCTGTCAGTTCATGCTTATCTGTTCGGTACCCTGACGACACACCTATCACATATTGAATTTGATCCCAAGAATAGACACCTATAAGCATCTAATGGAGCGGGCAAGAACCGAGCTTAGAAGCTCAACCTTTGTATTTTTATCCTGCCCAAAACTTAGAATATTTTGGCTACTTCTTCCTGTCTTTCTACCCTATTGTGCAGTCGAGCAGGACCCGACACTTAGAATATTTTAGCAGCACTTTCTTGTATTTCTGCCCTATTGCGCACAAATGGATGAGCACAGTCGGGCGGGGCCTGAAACTTAGTCAATTTTTGGCCTGAAAATGAGCTTCCTGGTCTTGCTTCCCAGGGCCATAAATTTTGATCCACTGATCCAATCGCCTATTATAATATATCATCGAAAATCTAGCAAAAATATCTTTAATGATAAAATATACAAAGCATATTTCATCCATTTTATCACCCCCATTTATGGTCTGAGGAAACCCAAACACCTCTGCATGCTCTTTGACGCTTTAAAGCTCCATACTTAGGCCAAAGTCAAAAAATTTAATGTGGTAAAATTGCCAACATTCCTGGTGACTCACGGGGCATTGAGCTCACCTCAATGTGAGGACCCAGACATTTATCCATTGGGAAAAAAAGTCACCCTCGTCGTCCCTCTTGATATTCACTGCCGACAACAACCTCTCTCTCAAACCCTTGGAACCCATGGCCCTCTTTGGCGCACTAAAAAAAAAAAAAAACTGCACGAACTAAACTAAGAAAACAATTGAAACTTTGCATACTAGATGACTTACTTATATTATTTACACAAAATTTTACGGTATGATTGGCATGTCACCAACACAAATCTATCTTTGGTTTCCTATTCGGTGAAATTGCAATGTTCGGACCAGATCTGATTGTACTTCATTTGATATTTGAAGTCCAGTTGGCCTCCCAAAGTTTTCCAGGTCATGAACATGGTGCAACGTGGCAGGTTATCATTCATACTGGTACCCATACAATTGATGAAAAATGTGGCAAGGATATTTGCCATACGGGATCCCTCTTTGGGTACAGGTTGCGGTGAGGGTTGGAGCCAATACCACCACTCTAGAGAGTCCACCACCTGTGGGCTCTTGAGCACAAGTTCCTCTAACTCCTTGATGCGATAGCAGGATCTTGCTGGTGATAGACCTTTTACCAAGGTCTCCTCAAGATCAACCTCCTGGTGAGGCATGCCTATTGGGCTTTGGCTGAATGCTTGTGTGCTATGCCCTGGGACACAAAAAGGGTGCAAAAATGTGCCCTCTTTGTGTTTAGAATTTGCCACTGGATTTTGTTCCTCCTCTTGGATCGTATCCTGATGGAAATTGCAAGCAACCATATTATTCATCATTTGGGAAGTGTTTGCATATTTTCATTTTTGACTTTGGATGAGATCTTCCTCTTGAGCTCCACACTGCTGCATTCTAGGGATTTGCATAGTATGAGGGATTTGCCTTGGTGATTTTTCCAGATGAAGGTAAGCCAAAGATTCACCAACTTGGGCTTCCATATTTTACCTCAATCAGAGTTGCCAGGTGATTTTTTCGGATGAAGGCAAGCCAGAGATTCACCAAACTTAGGCTTCATAAAAATATGGAGACTGTAGGTGAACATTCATTTCTCCACTTGTGAGTTCAAGGCTGCTCACCAAACCTTGATTCCTCTAAGGTGTCTTCTATTAGTTTAAAAAAAAGGTGCCTATGATCAAGAAATATGAATCTTCAGTTTAGTCAGAGTCACTAGTTGATTTTGTCGGATGAAGGTAAGCCAAAGATTCACCAAACTTCGGCTTCCTGATTTTAGCTCAGTCAGAGTCGCCAGGCAATTTTTTTAGATGAAGGTAAGCAAGAGATTCACCAAACTTGGGCTTCCTTAAAATATGAAGACTGTTCCTACCGTCGGGCATGCCAAAAAATGTTGGCCACAGATCTGCCACCTGGGAAGGACTCGGTGTGTCAATGCGCCCTAGACCCATAGACCAACATTGAAAGGACGAGAGGAAGGGATACCCCCCGTGACGATCTTTGGAGAAGGCCGACTCCTTTCCTAACCTACTTGGGGGTTTTTAGATAAGAGTGCAGGAAAGAGATTAAAAAAGGGGGTGAAGGGAACTAGAAAGAGATTGAAAAATATAAGGTAATAGGAAAGATATGTAAATATCATGTGTTTCGGGTGGGGGGAGAACAAACAACACGATCGTAAATTTGCATCCGAACCAACAAAAATTAAAACAAAGCATGTAACAAAAACTGTAGTTGTTATTCTACCCTATGTATCCTTCTGTTTAGTATTCCAAATCCAAATAATCACCAATGCCCAAATCCAAAATTTAAAATTTAGACAGACAGAAATATAAATGGACATGAAGAAGAAATACTAGCAGAAGGCAGCATAAAAGATAGAGATAAGAAGCAGAGCCAAGGATGCTTTGAATTAATTAGAAGGTGGTCCATCACAGCAGAGTCCTCTAGCAATATATTCCTCCTCCACCCTTGTACAATAAAATGAGGCTGCTATTTATAGCGCAATATTCCCCCCTCTCCCGATTACATTTTGGGCACAAAATCCTAGACCTGACAAAAGCTACAAAAGCTGACAAAAACGGTTGATGTTGACCTTTGTAGGTAAAGAATGTACTTGCAGCAAGGTCCTCCTAAAAATGTGGCAGCTTCGTGGAAATATGATAGGTGGGAAGTTGATCCAGTTTGAATGGGGGCAGATGTGGTATAATCTGTTAGTTCATACTCATCTGTCTGGTACCCTGGCGACACACCTTCTATCACATCTTGACTCTGATACCAAGACCAAACACCTATTAGCATCTAATGTAGGGGGAAGAACTGAGCTTAAAAGCCCAGCCTTTGTATTTTTATCTTGCCCAACACAAAATATTTTGGCTGCTTATTCCCATATTTTTACCCTATTGCACACAAATTGATGAGCACAGTCGGGAGGATGAGCGCAGTCGGGTAGGGCTCGACACTTAGAATATTTTAGCAACATTTTTCTATCTTTCCACCCTGTTGCACACAAATAAATGAGCGCAGTAGGTCAAATGAGTGCAATCGAAAGGATGAGTGCATTCGGGCGGGGCCCGATAGTTAGTCAATTTTTTGGCCCGAAATTGAGCTTCCTGGTCCTGCTTCCAGGGGCCATAACTTTTGATCCACTGACCCGATCGCCTATTATAATATATCATCAGAAAGCAAGTGAAAATATCTACAATGATGAAATATCCAAAGCTTATTTCATCCATTTTATCGCCCCCATTTATGGTCCACAAAAATCCAAACACCTCTGTATGCTCTTTGTCATTTTAAAGCTCCATACTTAGACCAAAGTTTATCAAAAAATTTAATGTAGCAAAATTGCCAACAGTTAGTTAACCTTTGAACATTAGAGTTAGGGTTGTTGGTTGTTTTATTCATTAAATAAAGGATTCATGTTGGAGTTGATTATTCATTTATACTTGTTATAAGTAACCTCTGGTGCGCATATGAGTCTTTGCCCTTTCCAATTGGCTATGATACTTTTCCCTCTTTGAGTGGTTAGGATTTGTACTAATTTGAAATCTACAATCTATTATTTACGATGTTGATTTCCTACTATAACATTAAAATTCTATTCTAGCGAATGATTTATGTTTCAGAGTTCTAAGTTTGCTACTGTTATTATTATTTTGAAGTTGTTTCCTTACATTGTCTACAACATCTCCCGCAATCATATTTATCTTAATGTTAATTACTTTGTTTGTGTAACAATATTTTACTAAAATACCATCTACTCATGGAGCATGGTGGCAAGATTAAATGTTTAGTTGAAGAGTAATCTATTTTATCTTTATTTCACTCAGTCTAACCAAACTTCATATAGAAAATATCATATTAATACAAATATACCTGTGCTATACAATTAAATTTATCTTTCAAAAGAAGTCTATAGATGATTCAAGAAAATCCAACAAAATAATTCATTATGGTCAATATATTTATTATATTTTCAAATAGTCTATAGATAAATAGAGAGATTATATAGGATTGAAATGGGCTTCCTCATTTTAAAATTATAACCTTGTTATCCTGGTATATAACAAACTCCATAGTGATATTATAATCAATATTTATAGATTATATAGGATTGAAATGGGCTTGCTCATGTTTAAGTTATAACCTTGTTAATGTGGTATGTAACTATTTACATAGTGGTATTAAAATCAACCATATTATCATGACACCCATGAAAATATTGAACCCACTTTGAACCCTAGTATACTCTTTGTGAGCCAAACATGCTTACTAATTGAGCCTCAACCATATGGACAAGCAACCAAAACATTTTGGCCAAAATATTTCCAATGAATTTTAGCATCATTGAGCACTTCAAATAAAGGAAAGGGTCTTTCTTGCGAAAACGGATGTAAAATTATGTGAAAATTATACAACTCAACAGTTTCCGAACCCTACAACTTACAATATGGGTTTGAAAATGACTGCATTGATATGCTCAAGCATTTATGTGGAATATGAGAAACCATCAGTGTTCAGGTAGAATAATTGGAGAATCCTGAGCATATTCCAGTGCAGCTGCTTGCAATCACGAGGGAGAACGCTAGGTTGCAACACTTTTTACAGTAATTTTTTTGACCTGTCAGTGATGGTTTTTCTAAACATGGCAATAGCATCCTCAACAGATGTTTGTGGATGTTCTTTCATGTCCAATGTCACGCAGTTCAACGTTCCTTCCTTGGCCCATTCTGAAATACATTTTAAGAATTTAGTTCCATTGTTTAGCATCATATTATGTATTTCAAAGATCACGACTGGGTTGGGGCAAGTATTCAGTACCTCATATGTCCGAATGTCATTCAAAAGGCGCCCAAGTATGTTGAGAAGCTGAATGGTATTGCTGTACTCAGGATGAGTGATGAATTGTTCTGGAAGCTTGGGTCCTACCAAGTAGAGTGGTAGAAGAACAATTGGTTCCAAAGCAAATGATGGTTCTCCATTTTACATATACTCCTGCAATGATGGTGTACATCCAGTTTTGGCCCAGTAGCCCTCCTTCATCATTGAGATGAGCTCGCTGTCATGTACCACTGTAAAAATAAGCAAATAGAATTTCATTGTTATTCTAATATTGTTGTTTTCATTCTTTGCTTGAAAGACATTTTATTGCCATTCAGCACAAAATACACAAGGTATACAACAATCAATGTTCAAGGAAAGTTCCTCACAATTTGCCTCATATTAATGCTGATATCTCGACCTTGAAAAGCACAGACATTTTGAGCACTATCATTGACAGTATTATATAGTGCAGAGAACAAAATTTGTGAACTATGTGATAACCAATGTATTCTTTCTATATCCCATCTGCAAAACAATCAAGTTCTTTGTGACTCTGTTATTGATATGTACATTGGAGTAACCTAGGCATAGTAGGGGATGTAATTAGCCATTAGTGTTGCTTTACAATGTGCTTGAATTGGTTATAATTGAAATATGGACTTTTATTTATCTTATTATGATAGCTTATCCAATTCAACATAATTTTGAAGATTGATAGGTAAAGTACAATTACCTCCACAATGCATCAATAAAGCACTGAAGCTCTTCAAGGGAGCCCCCCACATCTTAAAAATCATCCACTACTGTCGTGAGAACTGCATTCTTGGTCCATACAATGCGTGCAACAGACATCTCAGGACTAAAAAGTGTTGCAGCAACAGAAAAATAGCTGTTTAGAAGCTTTTGTCGTGCAAAGTTTAGGTCACTAAATTTACATTCTGCATACCATCTGTTATTAAAGAAAACAAGTATGAATATTTTCATATCAGTGGTGTTGTTTCTGTTGTAATTTCCAAAAACTATATTCATTCATTTATGTAGGTACCTACTTTTCCAACTCTTGTAGTTCTTTCTGGTGCATTGCTTGGCAAATATTGTAGTCCTTTTTAGCTAATGTTAAAAACAAATCATTGCTTATACAGGAGATCCTGCAATAATACAAATATTTATACTCAGGACTCTCTAAAAAAGTATTGTACAAACATATAAGATCACAGCATATTGAAGTATCACCGAGATGGGGGTGCCATAACAATTATCTCAATCAAAACATACTTGTAAGATGTCTTGCCAACCCAAATATCATCAACACCATATTGCTCAATGTATGCTCTATGTTCTATTCGCTCCAAACTAGCCAATCAGGGGAAGCTTAATGCATACTTAACCTGCAAGGTATAGACCAACGCCCAAATTTAATAGCATATATAGTTTCAAATATCAGTCATAAGTAAAACCAGCTTTAACTACCTCTCGAGGAAGGTCTTTCAGAACTGCATTTTGGTCATGGATTGTATTTTTTGCTTCTCTCTTCACAAGGTCATCTCTGGAGAAGGATTTTGGTTCTTCACAAGGTCACCTGTGATGCTTTGTACAGCTTCAGAATTTCTGTAACGGCTTGGCCACTTCTTTCTATAGAAGGGAGGAAGTCTTCGTCATGTAGGTAACTGAAAAAAATATCTGCATGGTGGTTGGTTTCAGTTAAGCCAAGTAAAATGTAATGAATATGGCATCCTTGAAATTTTGGGCCATTTATTAGATAGAATGCCCCCTACTATATAGAGAACTCTAGTGCAGAAAAAATGCCTGAAGTGGGAATGTAACTTCCCAAAAAATTGTGTATCCATCCATGATTAACGAGTATGCATTCACGAGAGGGGAAGACAAGTGATATACAATAACCAAATTTGTACAAGCAAGAGCGAAGTTCGTTGAAAAGACCTGGAGATACATCATATCCAAGCAATCGTAAAATCCTGAAACTGAGGGAACTGTTAACTATGTCTGATGCTGATGATTTCCCCTCGATTATTTCATTCTGTGTCCAGCATCTGGCCAGCCAGGATATTGATTTCAGATAAATCGGAAACTAAAGGATATAAATTATAATAAACATTCATAAGCAAGGGCTATGGCTCTGTCAATTACCTATAAACATCGTCTAGAGCTTGCTCTATCTCATGTTTGAAATACCTTGCTATGCCCAATCTCTCTAGCCTATCTACCATTGAGAGACTGCTGAACAAATTTAAGGAGTAAACACTAGGCACTGCACCGGCAGACAAAGGCTCGTTATTTTACATGAACATGAAACAAACTAATCAAGCTTTATTTATGTTGCAGAAGGAGAATGGAAGAGAGACCCATCCTTGTTTTTATGTCTTAGAACTTTGTTCCAGTCAACTATCCTTGGCGATCCCTTAATTATATAGATCGTGAATGCATCGTACTCATCCAGGTTGTCTATTGCTATTCTGCAAAAACAGAAATAAAACTAGAAAATGCACTTAAATAATGATTGAGATTGAGATGCTTAAGAATAAAATCAAACACATAACCTAGGGATAAACTAGTTGCAAAATTACCTTTTGAGGGTCTCCTATCGTTGCATGAGCATTGGTTGTATAGGATATGAATCATATGAAAGTTCCAAGCACAAGATCCTTGCATTTTCCAACATTGCAGTGAAGATTATATCAAAGCCAACGGGGGCATATTGGTCCTCACCAACCATATTTCCAATATTTTCTCTTATAAATCTTAAACATGTAGGAATCAGAAAACAACATCAAAATCTTAGAGCATAATGTCTTAGGTTTCTGTAAGCATTTTAAGCATAGGATCAATTCAATGCAATTATACCCCAAATTATAGGGGCTGGGCAATAAAAATCATCTCCAAGTAATTAAAGTGGTTGCCAAAATATTGGGTACAATCCCCTTTTGTATCTATGTTAGTCTAGGCTAGAACCATCTAGCTATGAAAAAGCATGTACTGAAAGTATATGGCAAGATGCCATGGAAGAGGAAATATCCTCAATTAAGAAGAATGATACTTGGGAGCTTGTGAAGCTTCCCAAGGGAAAAAAATGTGTTGGATGTAAATGGGTCTATAAGACCAAATTCAATGCTGATGGAAGCATTGAAAGGCACAAGGCAAGATTAGTAGCTAAAGGTTTTACTCATAAATATGGAATAGATTATGAGGAAACCTTTGCTCCAGTTGCTCGACAAGAAACAATCGAAACTGTTCTTTCCTTGGCAGCCCATAAAGGATGGAACATTCAAAACATGGATGTGAAAAGTGCATTTTTAAATGGATACCTGACGGAAGAGGTGTATGTTCAACAACCTCAAGGTTTCCAAGAACAAGGAAAAGAGAACCTTGTTTATAAATTGAAAAAAGCACTTTATGGCCTCAAGCAAGCACCACGAGCGTGGTACTCACGAATTGAAGGCTATTTCAGCAAATATGGTTTCACAAAAAGCAAGAGTGAACCAACACTATACTACCTGAAAAATGGAGTAGATATCCTCATAGTTTGTTTATATGTGGATGATATAATATTCATGGGTAGTAATAATAAAATGAATATGGAGTTCAAAAACTCCATGATGAATCAGTTTGAGATGAAGGATCTTGGATTAATGAGATACTTCCTACGAATGGAAGTACATCAATCAAAGAATGGGATCTTCATATGTCAACAGAAATATGCTCATGACATGATCAAGAAATTTGCTATGCAGCAGTGCAAATCAGCTGCAACACCAACTAGACATGGAATCCAGCTAAGCAAAGAAGATGGAGCACCAAAAGTTGACTTGACCAATTTCAAAAGCATGGTTGGGAGTTTAATGTTTCTCACCAACACTAGGCCAGATATACAATATGTTGTTTCTCTTGTATCATGGTTTATGACATGCCCATACGAGCCGCATCTTCAAGCAACCAAATGAATTTTACGATATGTAAAAGGTACATTTGATTTTGGAATCCATTACCACAAGTCTAACTCTATGAAGTTAGTTGGTTATAGTGACAACGATTGGGGCGATAATATAGATGACAAAAAATCTACATCAAGGAACTGTTTTAGTCTAGGTTCAGGACTAATAACTTGGAGTTCCAAGAAGCAATATGTTGTAGCATTATCATCTACAAAAGCTGAGTATATAGACATTACTCATGCTAGTACTCAAATCCTATGGTTGAGGAAAATACTTGAAGAGATTGGCGAAAAAAAAATTGGTCCAACCAAACTGAATTGTGATAATATCAGTGCCATACAGTTGGCATATAATACGATCCACCACAAAAGGTCAAAACATTTTGATATGAAGTATCACTTCATAAGAGATATGGTGGAACAACAAACAGTTGATCTTGAATATTGTAGCACTTTGGATAATCTAGCAGACATCTTCACCAAAGGCATGGCTAAAGCTCAATTTATAAAGCCGAGAGACTATATAGTCAGTCCTCTCAACTTTAAGGGGGAGAATGTTGGAAAATTACCATTAGTAAAAAGGTTAAAAAATTGATTTTACCTTGGGTAAAGGTAACTTACCTTTTACCTTACCTGGACGGAAGTGGACGACAGCATTTGGGCGGCAAGAGAATTCAAGTTTATTTTCTTCTCCCCTAATTTCTCCTTTCCCCCCTTTTCTCTCAAATGGTTACTTTAACGTTTATTTAAACTTTGTAACCTTATGTTTATTGTTAATGCAAATTTACTGTTTAATCAAATTGCTCACCTTTCACAATATTTTCAAAATGGAAAAACTATAGAATTTAAATGAAACTCTCTAAAATTTGGATGCCTCCTTGTATTTAAGGAAGTAGTACCTATCCTTGATATGAACATAGCACTTTCTGTTATTTAGAATTGTAATATCAAAGCTATTTGGATTCAATTTGAGTCTCTTTTTGATTTGATATCTATTCTACCTTACCACTACATATATCATCAATAGAGCATGAATACTCCTTGTAGATGAAAGTGAATTTATGTAATCATGTACTTCAAATGTAGATAAATATTATATTGTGTTGCTTCTAAGTTCATATAAAGAAAGAATGTATGCACCTTAATATTGATAATAGCATGTCCAAGCTCTATTTTTCAAAATTGAATGATTCATAATTTTATTACTATTATGTATAATTAAAGTGATCATGATGAATATCTAATTATAAACCATTGAGATTGTTGATCATAATGCTATTATAGCTTAAATCATAAGACTAGGGATGAAGGTGATCATAACACTCACTAGTATCATAATGAGTTGAATAGGATAAAGATGTCTCTACAAAGTTAGTCACACTAATTTTATGAGATACTCATGTTAAAATTCTATACTTATAAGTTAGATGACCTGATAGTTACTTGTTTTAAGCCATGAATAACAATTGGGTTTTACCCATATGAATAAAAGGTCAAAATAGATGTGAGATCTCAACTAGAATAGTAGACTTGTTGGAAATCAAATTGAATATGAAACTATGGTAACTTTTGGGTTAGGGTTAATATTTTTCTCTCCCCTAGTAGACTAATGGTGTTGATAAAGAAGTTCAACATTGGTTAGATCAAAATATTGATATCAGTCACAAAGAATATGCCATAAGACAAATTCACTTTATGGTATTGATGAAAACCTTATGGCTACTGGAATTTGAATATATAAATTTTAGCAAAACCAAACTAGTAGGGTAGATTATATCAAAGACCAATTTGATTCTTTGGTTTTGATTGAATAATTGTTAATAGACTACATTCTACCAAGACGTAATTAATTTAATTTTCATTTGTTATGCTAAAAATAATTTAAATAAAGAATGCTATTTTTGGCCAACCCAAGTATGGGTGTTGTTACACCAAACATAAATTCTTTCACTTGGTAAGGGAAATGCATAATCTTTGATGATATAATAAAAATGAGTTTTTTTAGACCAATCTCTATGTTTATTATGTAGGTAAGAAAAATAGGACAACACAATTTATGTAGTTTTCCAAAGAAACATTGGGAACAATTAATGGATATTTGGGATAAACTAGGGTTTATCTATAACTCTATATAGGAAATGTGGGACATACTTACATTCCTTCTCATGGCATACCTATTCTAGAGGAGGCATAGAAAATGGGTTTGTGACATATCTTGTGGTAATTAAAGCTTGAGAGGATCCATATAATTCTTTAGAAATCTTAATGTTTGATATATTAAAGTTAGGGTAGAAGTCTATTCTCAACTAAGGACTCTCTTAAAACACATTTTGACAAGGAAACTAGTGGTCAAGTAAAAATAAATTATTTCTAAATTAGGATTTCCAAAATGTCTATCCCTTTAAGAAATGTCTAAGTAAAATTAAGGAAAAGGAAGGTTAATGTAATCCAATGCAAGGATGGTGTAAGATTAATATTGATGGAATAATAAAGGAAAATTGATCTCATGGAAGATTTATTGGCAAAGACATACGATATTATATTGTATATCGGTGTTGTGGATAGTTGGCATGGGTGAGATATAACCCAAGGTCTATTATATTGGAATATTATATTATAATAATGGGTTTGTTAAGATTAGGATTTGACTAAGGTTAGGATTATACCCTCCCCATGGTAGTATTAGATGATGGGTATATAAAAAAGAGATATTTCATTGTAATAGAGAAACATCATTTATATCAAATATTTTTTGTAATCATCTTAGAAAATAAACTAACCCTCTCATCTTGGGAGATATTATGGAGGTATTCATTTCTTAAGGAGTATTATTGGTGTTACCATACCCTAAGGTATTATCTATCTCTATTTCATATTGTGGATTAATTTTTTAGTTGTGGATGATTGTTTGATATTATCATATAATTATGGATGATATACGTTATAAGAATAAAGTTTTGTGATAAGTAGTATTAGAGCAACGATTCTAGCAAAGTGGGGATTATTTTTAGAATTACATAAATTAACAATTTTTCAAAAAAAACTATCAATTATTAAGATCTATATATTAACATAAATATATTCGATTTAAATAATTATTATCTTATATTATTCATAATTTGAAAATCTTAAAAATGACCTATCATAATAAGTAATGTGAATAGCATTAAGGGAGATACAATTATTTGAATTGAGCCATCTCGAATAGGGGCAGTGACGTTTTTCAAATTATGATTTTATAGAAAAATAGATATATTTTGATATAGCTAAGAAAAACAAGAATTTTTGGTTACCCTTTTAATAATTGTTTTGGGTCTATGTGGAATTTGGCTTTTTATCATTGAGAATTTTCTATGAAGTATTTTTACTGAAATCCTAGTTTCGTAAAATCTTAGTTATCTTTGTTATTTTTTAGGTGTGAGTTCATGAAATTATCAAATATTTTTTGGAGAGGAAGATATGAATGTTAATAAGTGGTTGATGAAATACAAATCTTTATAATTTTATAAGTTTCTTTGACAAGGCAATTTTGACAAATTATTTTAAAAGAAAGTATGAAGTTGGTGGATATCTTTTACTAAGGTATATAAGGAGTTTTTTTTTTTTAAATAATTGTTGGGGAATTAGTGAAAATCCATATTAAGAAAATAGAAACTTGAGAGCAATGATAAAAGGATAGCTTAATGAATACCATCAAGGGCTACTAAGAAGAAATAAAAAGGCTTAAGGTGGAACAAAAAATAAAAAGAGAAAATTTCAAGGAAGCATTAGAAGGAAACAAATAATGCTAATAATGTATAGGCTAAAGAAACTACATATTTTGCATTAGATAAAAAACATAATGGTCAAAGAGATTGTTTTCCATCTAGATAATCCATTTTACAAGTAATTTCATCAATATTGATTTTTCTAGAAGGTTACATGTTCCAACAAATAATATTAAAACACACAACTTGAGGATGAGAATGTGTAGATTTTTAAAAATTGAAAAAGATGAGTGCAATATAATGAGTCCCACTCTAGGGGTTTTGGGCTAGTTAAACTTGTTTGTATTTATTTATATATTTTAACATGACATGCACTTAAAAGCTGAAAAAGACATTAAATATTTGATATTATATTATTATTTTTAATAAAATTAATTATTCTCATATAAAATTCTTGATTTTATATGAATTAGAATATTAAAATGCATTTCAAGATAGTGAGTATCCAATGAACACATTATAAAGGTAAAGGTAAAATAATATTTAACATCCATGAGACCATAGGCCATATGAGATAACCCTCATGGAGGATGTTGTTTCCCTACTATATGGTTATGCAATCATATGCTAGCTATTGAAAGATGATGTGTCAAAAATAATGATAGGAATAATTTTCAAATAATTATTTTTTCCTAAAATATACATAGCGTTAGGTGTGTCAAAACTCTTTGAAAGCTTTTGATATTTTTTAAAATAAATATTTGAACTATAAAGTATAAAAAAATTAACATTTTTTTTATGTGATCCATTATATTAATATGAAATTTTATTTAATTTAATGATATCATAGAACATATGTCATATTTTTTATTTTATTTTTTACTTAATTTAGTTTAATTTTTAATTATATAGGAGGCCACACATTCTTTTCATCCCATGAAGAATAAAGTATTCTTATGCAATTAGATATGAAAAAAACATATAATATGGTTTACTAGAGTTTTCTACATGATATTATCAAAAAGTTTAGTTATGAACAAGGTTGGTGTGAATGAACTAAATATTATTATAGCACTTTTAAATATTCTACTTTAATCAATAGTTCTATTACTACTTACTTAAGTCATCTCATAGACTCTTATAAGGTGATAAAATATCTCCTTATCTATTTATTATTCTTGTAGATACATTAGGAAGAGATTTCTCAAAGGCAAAATGAAAGGAAAAATCAAAGGTATTTAGGTTGTAAAAAATGGTCCATTCAAAGTGTAGCAGTGAGTGTGAACATGAGATAAGAGTAAGCGTAGCAATGAGTGTGAGCGCAAGCCATGAGTAACTGTAGCAATGAGAGCGAGTATGACTTGGGAGTAAGTGTAGTAGTGAGTGTAAGTATGATCCGAGAGTAAGTGTAGCATACAAGTACGATCTGAGAGTAAGTGCAACAGCGAGTGCAAGTGTAATCTGAGAGTAAGTGAATCAAAAAGTGTGAGTGTGATCTAGGAGTAAGTGTAGTAGCAAGTGTGAGTTTGTGCAGCCAAAATTGAGTACGAATGAGTGCAACCAAAAGTGAGTGCAAGTGCAAGATAGGAGTAAGTGCAACAACAAGTGTGAGTGCGAGTTTGGAGTGAGTGTGCAAGTTAGGAGTGAATGATATTAGAGAGGGAGTGTGAACCAATAGGGAGTGGAAGTCAAGATTTAGTCATTGTAGAAGAGCGATAGGTTCATCTAGAGTGGATCAATGCTTCAAACTCATACCATGAATGTGTGGAACATTATTTTCAAAAAATTGTTGAATTCAAGGAACATAAAAAAAAATAAGAGACAAGGGTAATTGTGACCTAAGAGGGAGTTCAAGCTAGAAGTGAGTGCGAGGCAGGAGAGAGTAAAAACCAAAAGGGAGTGCAAAGTAAGAGGGAATGCAAGCCAAGATTCAATCATAGCGAAAGAGTGATAGGTTTATCCAAAGTGCATCAATGCTTCAAAACCTTACCATGTATGCATAGAATATTATTTTTAAACAATTGCTGAAGCAAAGGAATACAAAGAAAAATAAGATACATGCAAAATTGTGAGCTAGGAGGGTGTAAGCTAGGAGTAAGTGTGATACAAGAGAGAGTGTAAGCTGGGAGTAAGAGTGAGTGCGAGAAGAGAGGGAGTGTGAACCAAGAGGGAGTGCCAGCCAAGAGCAATACCCATTAGCTATTATGGAAGGAAATTCATTTTTGAAAACCCCAATAAAAATTCAGGATGCCCTAGCTAGAAATCAAAATGCCCTGGTTGGAAGTATGAAGGCCCGATCTAGAGATAAGCGAAAGAGTAACTACAAGGTAAGTTCTATCTAGGTAGCAAATGGTACACAAGAAGTAAGTATCAAGGATGAGATGATTGAGAATGATATAATGGTTCTTAAAATTAGAGGGTTAATATTTAAGTTCCATAGATCATGGTCAGGGTTTTTTTAGATTTAAAATTGTATCAAGTGGAAGTGGGGATTAAGTTCAAATTATTCTATGACTTTTCTTCCTAAATATTTTTTCATCATCATATTTTTTTGTTCAAAAATTAGGGATAAAATAATGGTTGGTGGCCCATGGTTTAGGGGAAGAGATGCACTTTATTTGAGACCATGGAACAATTTTTTTTTTGTTGAGTCAAAAACTATTAAGAAGCTTCTAGTGTGGGTTAGGATTTTTGGACTTCCATATCAGCTTATAAATAAGGATGTTTTAAAAAATATTGGAAAAACCCTATGGGAATTTATCAAGGAAGGACCAACAACTAAGGAGTTAAAGTATGCTATATATACTTGAATATGTGTTGCTATGGATATTCCAAAACCTTTGCCACAATCCATTAAGATTAAATATGAATCAAAAGAATAGTATCAACAAGTAGATTATGAAAATACTGCATTTCTTTGCCACAATTATTTTGATATTGGACACATGGAAAGAGTTTACAAAGTAAAAACTAGTTGCAAGCAACCATATTGTTCATCATTTGGGAAGTGTTTGCATATTTTCATTTTTGACTTTGGATGAGATCTTCCTCTTGAGCTCCACACTCGCTGCATTCTAGGGCTTTGCATAGTATGAGGGATTTGCCTTGGTGATTTTTCCAGATGAAGGTAAGCCAAAGATTCACCAACTCGGGCTTCCATATTTTACCTCAATCAGAGTCACCAGGTGATTTTTTCGGATGAAGGCAAGCCAGAGATTCACCAAACTTAGGCTTCCTAAAAATATGGAGACTGTAGGTGAACATTCATTTCTCCGCTTATGAGGTCAAGGCTATTCACCAAACCTTGATTCCTCTAAGGTGTCTTCTATTAGTTTAAAAAAAAGGTTCCTATGATCAAGAAATCTGAATCTTCAGTTCAATCAAAGTCACCAGTTGATTTTGTCAGATGAAGGTAAGCCAAATATTCACCAAACTTTGGCTTCCTGATTTTAGCTCAGTCAGAGTCGCCAGGCAATTTTTTTAGATGAAGGTAAGCAAGAGATTCACCAAACTTGGGCTTCCTTAAAATATGAAGACTGTTCCTACTGTCGGGCATGCCAAAAACTGTTGGCCACAGATCTACCACCTGGGAAGGACTCAGTATGTCAATGTGCCCTAGACCCACAAACCAACATTGAAAGGACGAGAGGAAGGGATGCCCCCATGACGATCTCTCGGAGAAGGCCGACTCCTTTTCTAAACTACTTGGGGGTTTTTAGATAAGAGTGCAGGAAAGAGATTAAAAAAGGGGGTGAAGGGAACTGGAAAGAGATTGAAAAATATAATGTAATAGGAAAGATATGCAAATATCATGTGTTTCGGGTGGGGGGAGAACAAACAACACGATCGTAAATTTGCATCCGAACCAACAAAAATTAAAACAAAGCATGTAACGAAAATTGTAGCTGTTATTCTACCCTATGTATCCTTCTGTTTAGTATTCCAAATCCAAATAATCACCAATGCCCAAATCCAAAATTTAAAATTTAGACAGACAGAAATATAAATGGACATGAAGCAAAAATACTAGCAGAAGGCAACATAAAAGATAGAGATAAGAAGCAGAGCCAAGGATGCTTTGAATTAATTAGAAGGTGGTCCATCACAGCAGATTCCTCTAGCAATATATTCCTCCTCCGCCCTTGTACAATAAACTGAGGCTGCTATTTATAGCGCAATATTCCCCCCTCTCCCGATTACATTTTGGGCACAAAATCCTAGACCTGACAAAAGCTACAAAAGCTGACAAAAATGGCTGATGTTGACCTTTTTAGGTAAAGAATGTACTTGCAGCAAGGTCCTAAAAATGTGGCAGCTTCATGGAAATCTGATAGGTGGGAAGTTGATCCAGTTTGAATGGGGGCAGATGTGGTATAATCTGTCAGTTCACACTCATTTGTCCGGTACCCTGGTGACACACCTTCTATCACATCTTGACTCTGATACCAAGACTAAACACCTATTAGCATCTAATGTAGGGGGGAAGAACTGAGCTTATTTTTATCCCGCCCAACGCTTAGAATATTTTGGTCGCTTATTCCCATCTTTTTACCCTATTATGCACAAATTGATGAGCGCAGTCGGGAGGATGAGCGCAATCAGGTAGGGCTCGACACTTAGAATATTTTAGCAACATTTTCCTGTCTTTCTACCCTCGTTGCACACAAATAAATGAGTGCAATAGGTCAAATGAGTGCAATCGAAAGTATGAGTGCATTCAGGAAGGGCCCGACACTTAGTCAAATTTTTGGCCCAAAATTGAGCTTCCTGGTCCTGCTTCTAGGGGCCATAACTTTTGATCCACTGACCCGATCGCCTATTATAATATATCGTCAGAAAGCAAGTGAAAATATCTACAATGATGAAATATCCAAAGCTTATTTCATCCATTTTATCGCCCCCATTTATGGTCCACAAAACTCCAAACACCTCTGTATGCTCTTTGTCATTTTAAAGCTCCATACTTAGACTAAAGTTTATCAAAAAATTTAATGTAGCAAAATTGCCAACAGTTAGTTAACCTTTGAACATTAGAGTTAGGGTTGTTGGTTTTTTTATTCATTAAATAAAGGATTCATGTTGGAGTTGATTATTCATTTATACTTGTTATAAGTAACCGCTGGTGCGCATATGAGTCTTTGCCCTTTCCAATTGGCTATGAGACTTTTCCCTCTTTGAGTGGTTAGGATTTGTACTAATTTGAAATCTACAATCTATTACTTACGATGTTGATTTCCTACTATAACATTAAAATTCTATTCTAGCGAATGATTTATGTTTCAGAGTTCTAAGTTTGCTACTGTTATTATTATTTTGAAGTTGTTTCCTTACATTGTCTACAACATCTCCCGCAATCATATTTATCTTAATGTTAATTACTTTGTTTGTGTAACAATATTTTACTAAAATACCATCTACTCATGGAGCATGGTGGCAAGATTAAATGTTTAGTTGAAGAGTAATCTATTTTATCTTTATTTCACTCAGTCTAACCAAACTTCATATAGAAAATATCATATTAATACAAATATACCTGTGCTATACAATTAAATTTATCTTTCAAAAGAAGTCTATAGATGATTCAAGAAAATCCAACAAAATAATTCATTATGGTCAATATATTTATTATATTTTCAAATAGTCTATAGATAAATAGAGAGATTATATAGGATTGAAATGGGCTTCCTCATTTTAAAATTATAACCTTGTTATCCTGGTATATAACAAACTCCATAGTGATATTATAATCAATATTTATAGATTATATAGGATTGAAATGGGCTTGCTCATGTTTAAGTTATAACCTTGTTAATGTGGTATGTAACTATTTACATAGTGGTATTAAAATCAACCATATTATCATGACACCCATGAAAATATTGAACCCACTTTGAACCCTAGTGTACTCTTTGTGAGCCAAACATGCTTACTAATTGAGCCTCAACCATATGGACAAGCAACCAAAACATTTTGGCCAAAATATTTCCAATGAATTTTAGCATCATTGAGCACTTCAAATAAAGGAAAGGGTCTTTCTTGCGAAAACGGATGTAAAATTATGTGAAAATTATACAACTCAACAGTTTCCGAACCCTACAACTTACAATATGGGTTTGAAAATGACTGCATTGATATGCTCAAGCATTTATGTGGAATATGAGAAACCATCAGTGTTCAGGTAGAATAATTGGAGAATCCTGAGCATATTCCAGTGCAGCTGCTTGCAATCACGAGGGAGAACGCTAGGTTGCAACACTTTTTACAGTAATTTTTTTGACCTGTCAGTGATGGTTTTTCTAAACATGGCAATAGCATCCTCAACAGATGTTTGTGGATGTTCTTTCATGTCCAATGTCACGCAGTTCAACGTTCCTTCCTTGGCCCATTCTGAAATACATTTTAAGAATTTAGTTCCATTGTTTAGCATCATATTATGTATTTCAAAGATCACGACTGGGTTGGGGCAAGTATTCAGTACCTCATATGTCCGAATGTCATTCAAAAGGCGCCCAAGTATGTTGAGAAGCTGAATGGTATTGCTGTACTCAGGATGATTGATGAATTGTTCTGGAAGCTTGGGTCCTACCAAGTAGAGTGGTAGAAGAACAATTGGTTCCAAAGCAAATGATGGTTCTCCATTTTACATATACTCCTGCAATGATGGTGTACATCCAGTTTTGGCCCAGTAGCCCTCCTTCATCATTGAGATGAGCTCGCTGTCATGTACCACTGTAAAAATAAGCAAATAGAATTTCATTGTTATTCTAATATTGTTGTTTTCATTCTTTGCTTGAAAGACATTTTATTGCCATTCAGCACAAAATACACAAGGTATACAACAATCAATGTTCAAGGAAAGTTCCTCACAATTTGCCTCATATTAATGCTGACATCTCGACCTTGAAAAGCACAGGCATTTTGAGCACTATCATTGACAGTATTATATAGTGCAGAGAACAAAATTTGTGAACTATGTGATAACCAATGTATTCTTTCTTGATCCCATCTGCAAAACAATCAAGTTCTTTGTGACTCTGTTATTGATATGTACATTGGAGTAACCTAGGCATAGTAGGGGATGTAATTAGCCATTAGTGTTGCTTTACAATGTGCTTGAATTGGTTATAATTGAAATATGGACTTTTATTTATCTTATTATGATAGCTTATCCAATTCAACATAATTTTGAAGATTGATAGGTAAAGTACAATTACCTCCACAATGCATCAATAAAGCACTGAAGCTCTTCAAGGGAGCCCCCCACATCTTAAAAATCATCCACTACTGTTGTGAGAACTGCATTCTTGGTCCATACAATGCGTGCAACAGACATCTCAGGACTAAAAAGTGTTGCAGCAACAGAAAAATAGCTGTTTAGAAGCTTTTGTCGTGCAAAGTTTAGGTCACTAAATTTACATTCTGCATACCATCTGTTATTAAAGAAAACAAGTATGAATATTTTCATATCAGTGGTGTTGTTTCTGTTGTAATTTCCAAAAACTATGTTCATTCATTTATGTAGGTACCTACTTTTCCAACTCTTGTAGTTCTTTCTGGTGCATTGCTTGGCAAATATTGTAGTCCTTTTTAGCTAATGTTAAAAACAAATCATTGCTTATACAGGAGATCCTGCAATAATACAAATATTTATACTCAGGACTCTCTAAAAAAGTATTGTACAAACATATAAGATCACAGCATATTGAAGTATCACCGAGATGGGGGTGCCATAACAATTATCTCAATCAAAACATACTTGTAAGATGTCTTGCCAACCCAAATATCATCAACACCATATTGCTCAATGTATGCTCTATGTTCTATTCGCTCCAAACTAGCCAATCAGGGGAAGCTTAATGCATACTTAACCTGCAAGGTATAGACCAACGCCCAAATTTAATAGCATATATAGTTTCAAATATCAGTCATAAGTAAAACCAGCTTTAACTACCTCTCGAGGAAGGTCTTTCAGAACTGCATTTTGGTCATGGATTGTATTTTTTGCTTCTCTCTTCACAAGGTCATCTCTGGAGAAGGATTTTGGTTCTTCACAAGGTCACCTGTGATGCTTTGTACAGCTTCAGAATTTCTGTAACGGCTTGGCCTCTTCTTTCTATAGAAGGGAGGAAGTCTTCGTCATGTAGGTAACTGAAAAAGATATCTGCATGGTGGTTGGTTTCAGTTAAGCCAAGTAAAATGTAATGAATATGGCATCCTTGAAATTTTGGGCCATTTATTAGATAGAATGCCCCCTACTATATAGAGAACTCTAGTGCAGAAAAAATGCCTGAAGTGGGAATGTAACTTCCCAAAAAATTGTGTATCCATCCATGGATAACGAGTATGCATTCACGAGAGGGGAAGACAAGTGATATACAACAACCAAATTTGTACAAGCAAGAGCGAAGTTCGTTGAAAAGACCTGGAGATACATCATATCCAAGCAATCGTAAAATCCTGAAACTGAGGGAACTGTTAACTATGTCTGATGCTGATGATTTCCCCTCGATTATTTCATTCTGTGTCCAGCATCTGGCCAGCCAGGATATTGATTTCAGATAAATCGGAAACTAAAGGATATAAATTATAATAAACATTCATAAGCAAGGGCTATGGCTCTGTCAATTACCTATAAACATCGTCTAGAGCCTGCTCTATCTCATGTTTGAAATACCTTGCTATGCCCAATCTCTCTAGCCTATCTACCATTGAGAGACTGCTGAACAAATTTAAGGAGTAAACACTAGGCACTGCACCGGCAGACAAAGGCTCGTTATTTTACATGAACATGAAACAAACTAATCAAGCTTTATTTATGTTGCAGAAGGAGAATGGAAGAGAGACCCATCCTTGTTTTTATGTCTTAGAACTTTGTTCCAGTCAACTATCCTTGGCGATCCCTTAATTATATAGATCGTGAATGCATCGTACTCATCCAGGTTGTCTATTGCTATTCTGCAAAAACAGAAATAAAACTAGAAAATGCACTTAAATAATGATTGAGATTGAGATGCTTAAGAATAAAATCAAACACATAACCTAGGGATAAACTAGTTGCAAAATTACCTTTTGAGGGTCTCCTATCGTTGCATGAGCATTGGTTGTATAGGATATGAATCATATGAAAGTTCCAAGCACAAGATCCTTGCATTTTCCAACATTGCAGTGAAGATTATATCAAAGCCAACGGGGGCATATTGGTCCTCACCAACCATATTTCCAATATTTTCTCTTATAAATCTTAAACATGTAGGAATCAGAAAACAACATCAAAATCTTAGAGCATAATGTCTTAGGTTTCTGTAAGCATTTTAAGCATAGGATCAATTCAATGCAATTATACCCCAAATTATAGGGGCTGGGCAATAAAAATCATCTCCAAGTAATTAAAGTGGTTGCCAAAATATTGGGTACAATCCCCTTTTGTATCTATGTTAGTCTAGGCTAGAACCATCTAGCTATGAAAAAGCATGTATTGAAAGTATATGGCAAGATGCCATGGAAGAGGAAATATCCTCAATTAAGAAGAATGATACTTGGGAGCTTGTGAAGCTTCCCAAGGGAAAAAAATGTGTTGGATGTAAATGGGTCTATAAGACCAAATTCAATGCTGATGGAAGCATTGAAAGGCACAAGGCAAGATTAGTAGCTAAAGGTTTTACTCATAAATATGGAATAGATTATGAGGAAACCTTTGCTCCGATTGCTCGACAAGAAACAATCGAAGCTGTTCTTTCCTTGGCAGCCCATAAAGGATGGAACATTCAAAACATGGATGTGAAAAGTGCATTTTTAAATGGATACCTGACGGAAGAGGTGTATGTTCAACAACCTCAAGGTTTCCAAGAACAAGGAAAAGAGAACCTTGTTTATAAATTGAAAAAAGCACTTTATGGCCTCAAGCAAGCACCACGAGCGTGGTACTCACGAATTGAAGGCTATTTCAGCAAATATGGTTTCACAAAAAGCAAGAGTGAACCAACACTATACTACCTGAAAAATGGAGTAGATATCCTCATAGTTTGTTTATATGTGGATGATATAATATTCATGGGTAGTAATAATAAAATGAATATGGAGTTCAAAAACTCCATGATGAATCAGTTTGAGATGAAGGATCTTGGATTAATGAGATACTTCCTACGAATGGAAGTACATCAATCAAAGAATGGGATCTTCATATGTCAACAGAAATATGCTCATGACATGATCAAGAAATTTGCTATGCAGCAGTGCAAATCAGCTGCAACACCAACTAGACATGGAATCCAGCTAAGCAAAGAAGATGGAGCACCAAAAGTTGACTTGACCAATTTCAAAAGCATGGTTGGGAGTTTAATGTTTCTCACCAACACTAGGCCAGATATACAATATGTTGTTTCTCTTGTATCATGGTTTATGACATGCCCATACGAGCTGCATCTTCAAGCAACCAAATGAATTTTACGATATGTAAAAGGTACATTTGATTTTGGAATCCATTACCACAAGTCTAACTCTATGAAGTTAATTGGTTATAGTGACAGCGATTGGGGCAGTAATATAGATGACAAAAAATCTACATCAAGGAACTGTTTTAGTCTAGGTTCAGGACTAATAACTTGGAGTTCCAAGAAGCAATATGTTGTAGCATTATCATCTACAAAAGCTGAGTATATAGACATTACTCATGCTAGTACTCAAATCCTATGGTTGAGGAAAATACTTGAAGAGATTGGCGAAAAAAAAATTGGTCCAACCAAACTGAATTGTGATAATATCAATGCCATACAGTTGGCATATAATACGATCCACCACAAAAGGTCAAAACATTTTGATATGAAGTATCACTTCATAAGAGATATGGTGGAACAGCAAACAGTTGAGCTTGAATATTGTAGCACTTTGGATAATCTAGCAGACATCTTCACCAAAGGCATGGCTAAAGCTCAATTTATAAAGCTGAGAGACTATATAGTCAGTCCTCTCAACTTTAAGGGGGAGAATGTTGGAAAATTACCATTAGTAAAAAGGTTAAAAAATTGATTTTACCTTGGGTAAAGGTAACTTACCTTTTACCTTACCTGGACGGAAGTGGACGACAGCATTTGGGCGGCAAGAGAATTCAAGTTTATTTTCTTCTCCCCTAATTTCTCCTTTCCCCCCTTTTCTCTCAAATGGTTACTTTAACGTTTATTTAAACTTTGTAACCTTATGTTTATTGTTAATGCAAATTTACTGTTTAATCAAATTGCTCACCTTTCACAATATTTTCAAAATGGAAAAACTATAGAATTTAAATGAAACTCTCTAAAATTTGGATGCCTCCTTGTATTTAAGGAAGTAGTACCTATCCTTGATATGAACATAGCACTTTCTGTTATTTAGAATTGTAATATCAAAGCTATTTGGATTCAATTTGAGTCTCTTTTTGATTTGATATCTATTCTACCTTACCACTACATATATCATCAATAGAGCATGAATACTCCTTGTAGATGAAAGTGAATTTATGTAATCATGTACTTCAAATGTAGATAAATATTATATTGTGTTGCTTCTAAGTTCATATAAAGAAAGAATGTATGCACCTTAATATTGATAATAGCATGTCCAAGCTCTATTTTTCAAAATTGAATGATTCATAATTTTATTACTATTATGTATAATTAAAGTGATCATGATGAATATCTAATTATAAACCATTGAGATTGTTGATCATAATGCTATTATAGCTTAAATCATAAGACTAGGGATGAAGGTGATCATAACACTCACTAGTATCATAATGAGTTGAATAGGATAAAGATGTCTCTACAAAGTTAGTCACACTAATTTTATGAGATACTCATGTTAAAATTCTATACTTATAAGTTAGATGACCTGATAGTTACTTGTTTTAAGCCATGAATAACAATTGGGTTTTACCCATATGAATAAAAGGTCAAAATAGATGTGAGATCTCAACTAGAATAGTAGACTTGTTGGAAATCAAATTGAATATGAAACTATGGTAACTTTTGGGTTAGGGTTAATATTTTTCTCTCCCCTAGTAGACTAATGGTGTTGATAAAGAAGTTCAACATTGGTTAGATCAAAATATTGATATCAGTCACAAAGAATATGCCATAAGACAAATTCACTTTATGGTATTGATGAAAACCTTATGGCTACTGGAATTTGAATATATAAATTTTAGCAAAACCAAACTAGTAGGGTAGATTATATCAAAGACCAATTTGATTCTTTGGTTTTGATTGAATAATTGTTAATAGACTACATTCTACCAAGACGTAATTAATTTAATTTTCATTTGTTATGCTAAAAATAATTTAAATAAAGAATGCTATTTTTGGCCAACCCAAGTATGGGTGTTGTTACACCAAACATAAATTCTTTCACTTGGTAAGGGAAATGCATAATCTTTGATGATATAATAAAAATGAGTTTTTTTAGACCAATCTCTATGTTTATTATGTAGGTAAGAAAAATAGGACAACACAATTTATGTAGTTTTCCAAAGAAACATTGGGAACAATTAATGGATATTTGGGATAAACTAGGGTTTATCTATAACTCTATATAGGAAATGTGGGACATACTTACATTCCTTCTCATGGCATACCTATTCTAGAGGAGGCATAGAAAATGGGTTTGTGACATATCTTGTGGTAATTAAAGCTTGAGAGGATCCATATAATTCTTTAGAAATCTTAATGTTTGATATATTAAAGTTAGGGTAGAAGTCTATTCTCAACTAAGGACTCTCTTAAAACACATTTTGACAAGGAAACTAGTGGTCAAGTAAAAATAAATTATTTCTAAATTAGGATTTCCAAAATGTCTATCCCTTTAAGAAATGTCTAAGTAAAATTAAGGAAAAGGAAGGTTAATGTAATCCAATGCAAGGATGGTGTAAGATTAATATTGATGGAATAATAAAGGAAAATTGATCTCATGGAAGATTTATTGGCAAAGACATACGATATTATATTGTATATCGGTGTTGTGGATAGTTGGCATGGGTGAGATATAACCCAAGGTCTATTATATTGGAATATTATATTATAATAATGGGTTTGTTAAGATTAGGATTTGACTAAGGTTAGGATTATACCCTCCCCATGGTAGTATTAGATGATGGGTATATAAAAAAGAGATATTTCATTGTAATAGAGAAACATCATTTATATCAAATATTTTTTGTAATCATCTTAGAAAATAAACTAACCCTCTCATCTTGGGAGATATTATGGAGGTATTCATTTCTTAAGGAGTATTATTGGTGTTACCATACCCTAAGGTATTATCTATCTCTATTTCATATTGTGGATTAATTTTTTAGTTGTGGATGATTGTTTGATATTATCATATAATTATGGATGATATACGTTATAAGAATAAAGTTTTGTGATAAGTAGTATTAGAGCAACGATTCTAGCAAAGTGGGGATTATTTTTAGAATTACATAAATTAACAATTTTTCAAAAAAAACTATCAATTATTAAGATCTATATATTAACATAAATATATTCGATTTAAATAATTATTATCTTATATTATTCATAATTTGAAAATCTTAAAAATGACCTATCATAATAAGTAATGTGAATAGCATTAAGGGAGATACAATTATTTGAATTGAGCCATCTCGAATAGGGGCAGTGACGTTTTTCAAATTATGATTTTATAGAAAAATAGATATATTTTGATATAGCTAAGAAAAACAAGAATTTTTGGTTACCCTTTTAATAATTGTTTTGGGTCTATGTGGAATTTGGCTTTTTATCATTGAGAATTTTCTATGAAGTATTTTTACTGAAATCCTAGTTTCGTAAAATCTTAGTTATCTTTGTTATTTTTTAGGTGTGAGTTCATGAAATTATCAAATATTTTTTGGAGAGGAAGATATGAATGTTAATAAGTGGTTGATGAAATACAAATCTTTATAATTTTATAAGTTTCTTTGACAAGGCAATTTTGACAAATTATTTTAAAAGAAAGTATGAAGTTGGTGGATATCTTTTACTAAGGTATATAAGGAGTTTTTTTTTTTTAAATAATTGTTGGGGAATTAGTGAAAATCCATATTAAGAAAATAGAAACTTGAGAGCAATGATAAAAGGATAGCTTAATGAATACCATCAAGGGCTACTAAGAAGAAATAAAAAGGCTTAAGGTGGAACAAAAAATAAAAAGAGAAAATTTCAAGGAAGCATTAGAAGGAAACAAATAATGCTAATAATGTATAGGCTAAAGAAACTACATATTTTGCATTAGATAAAAAACATAATGGTCAAAGAGATTGTTTTCCATCTAGATAATCCATTTTACAAGTAATTTCATCAATATTGATTTTTCTAGAAGGTTACATGTTCCAACAAATAATATTAAAACACACAACTTGAGGATGAGAATGTGTAGATTTTTAAAAATTGAAAAAGATGAGTGCAATATAATGAGTCCCACTCTAGGGGTTTTGGGCTAGTTAAACTTGTTTGTATTTATTTATATATTTTAACATGACATGCACTTAAAAGCTGAAAAAGACATTAAATATTTGATATTATATTATTATTTTTAATAAAATTAATTATTCTCATATAAAATTCTTGATTTTATATGAATTAGAATATTAAAATGCATTTCAAGATAGTGAGTATCCAATGAACACATTATAAAGGTAAAGGTAAAATAATATTTAACATCCATGAGACCATAGGCCATATGAGATAACCCTCATGGAGGATGTTGTTTCCCTACTATATGGTTATGCAATCATATGCTAGCTATTGAAAGATGATGTGTCAAAAATAATGATAGGAATAATTTTCAAATAATTATTTTTTCCTAAAATATACATAGCGTTAGGTGTGTCAAAACTCTTTGAAAGCTTTTGATATTTTTTAAAATAAATATTTGAACTATAAAGTATAAAAAAATTAACATTTTTTTTATGTGATCCATTATATTAATATGAAATTTTATTTAATTTAATGATATCATAGAACATATGTCATATTTTTTATTTTATTTTTTACTTAATTTAGTTTAATTTTTAATTATATAGGAGGCCACACATTCTTTTCATCCCATGAAGAATAAAGTATTCTTATGCAATTAGATATGAAAAAAACATATAATATGGTTTACTAGAGTTTTCTACATGATATTATCAAAAAGTTTAGTTATGAACAAGGTTGGTGTGAATGAACTAAATATTATTATAGCACTTTTAAATATTCTACTTTAATCAATAGTTCTATTACTACTTACTTAAGTCATCTCATAGACTCTTATAAGGTGATAAAATATCTCCTTATCTATTTATTATTCTTGTAGATACATTAGGAAGAGATTTCTCAAAGGCAAAATGAAAGGAAAAATCAAAGGTATTTAGGTTGTAAAAAATGGTCCATTCAAAGTGTAGCAGTGAGTGTGAACATGAGATAAGAGTAAGCGTAGCAATGAGTGTGAGCGCAAGCCATGAGTAACTGTAGCAATGAGAGCGAGTATGACTTGGGAGTAAGTGTAGTAGTGAGTGTAAGTATGATCCGAGAGTAAGTGTAGCATACAAGTACGATCTGAGAGTAAGTGCAACAGCGAGTGCAAGTGTAATCTGAGAGTAAGTGAATCAAAAAGTGTGAGTGTGATCTAGGAGTAAGTGTAGTAGCAAGTGTGAGTTTGTGCAGCCAAAATTGAGTACGAATGAGTGCAACCAAAAGTGAGTGCAAGTGCAAGATAGGAGTAAGTGCAACAACAAGTGTGAGTGCGAGTTTGGAGTGAGTGTGCAAGTTAGGAGTGAATGATATTAGAGAGGGAGTGTGAACCAATAGGGAGTGGAAGTCAAGATTTAGTCATTGTAGAAGAGCGATAGGTTCATCTAGAGTGGATCAATGCTTCAAACTCATACCATGAATGTGTGGAACATTATTTTCAAAAAATTGTTGAATTCAAGGAACATAAAAAAAAATAAGAGACAAGGGTAATTGTGACCTAAGAGGGAGTTCAAGCTAGAAGTGAGTGCGAGGCAGGAGAGAGTAAAAACCAAAAGGGAGTGCAAAGTAAGAGGGAATGCAAGCCAAGATTCAATCATAGCGAAAGAGTGATAGGTTTATCCAAAGTGCATCAATGCTTCAAAACCTTACCATGTATGCATAGAATATTATTTTTAAACAATTGCTGAAGCAAAGGAATACAAAGAAAAATAAGATACATGCAAAATTGTGAGCTAGGAGGGTGTAAGCTAGGAGTAAGTGTGATACAAGAGAGAGTGTAAGCTGGGAGTAAGAGTGAGTGCGAGAAGAGAGGGAGTGTGAACCAAGAGGGAGTGCCAGCCAAGAGCAATACCCATTAGCTATTATGGAAGGAAATTCATTTTTGAAAACCCCAATAAAAATTCAGGATGCCCTAGCTAGAAATCAAAATGCCCTGGTTGGAAGTATGAAGGCCCGATCTAGAGATAAGCGAAAGAGTAACTACAAGGTAAGTTCTATCTAGGTAGCAAATGGTACACAAGAAGTAAGTATCAAGGATGAGATGATTGAGAATGATATAATGGTTCTTAAAATTAGAGGGTTAATATTTAAGTTCCATAGATCATGGTCAGGGTTTTTTTAGATTTAAAATTGTATCAAGTGGAAGTGGGGATTAAGTTCAAATTATTCTATGACTTTTCTTCCTAAATATTTTTTCATCATCATATTTTTTAGTTCAAAAATTAGGGATAAAATAATGGTTGGTGGCCCATGGTTTAGGGGAAGAGATGCACTTTATTTGAGACCATGGAACAATTTTTTTTTTGTTGAGTCAAAAACTATTAAGAAGCTTCTAGTGTGGGTTAGGATTTTTGGAGTTTCATATCAGCTTATAAATAAGGTTGTTTTAAAAAATATTGGAAAAACCCTATGGGAATTTATCAAGGAAGGACCAACAACTAAGGAGTTAAAGTATGCTATATATACTTGAATATGTGTTGCTATGGATATTCCAAAACCTTTGCCACAATCCATTAAGATTAAATATGAATCAAAAGAATAGTATCAACAAGTAGATTATGAAAATACTGCATTTCTTTGCCACAATTATTTTGATATTGGACACATGGAAAGAGTTTACAAAGTAAAAACTAGTTGCAAGCAACCATATTGTTCATCATTTGGGAAGTGTTTGCATATTTTCATTTTTGACTTTGGATGAGATCTTCCTCTTGAGCTCCACACTGCTGCATTCTAGGGCTTTGCATAGTATGAGGGATTTGCCTTGGTGATTTTTCCAGATGAAGGTAAGCCAAAGATTCACCAACTCGGGCTTCCATATTTTACCTCAATCAGAGTCACCAGGTGATTTTTTCGGATGAAGGCAAGCCAGAGATTCACCAAACTTAGGCTTCCTAAAAATATGGAGACTGTAGGTGAACATTCATTTCTCCGCTTATGAGGTCAAGGCTATTCACCAAACCTTGATTCCTCTAAGGTGTCTTCTATTAGTTTAAAAAAAAGGTTCCTATGATCAAGAAATCTGAATCTTCAGTTCAATCAAAGTCACCAGTTGATTTTGTCAGATGAAGGTAAGCCAAATATTCACCAAACTTTGGCTTCCTGATTTTAGCTCAGTCAGAGTCGCCAGGCAATTTTTTTAGATGAAGGTAAGCAAGAGATTCACCAAACTTGGGCTTCCTTAAAATATGAAGACTGTTCCTACTGTCGGGCATGCCAAAAACTGTTGGCCACAGATCTACCACCTGGGAAGGACTCAGTATGTCAATGTGCCCTAGACCCACAAACCAACATTGAAAGGACGAGAGGAAGGGATACCCCCCATGACGATCTCCGGAGAAGGCCGACTCCTTTCCTAACCTACTTGGGGGTTTTTAGATAAGAGTGCAGGAAAGAGATTAAAAAAGGGGGTGAAGGGAACTGGAAAGAGATTGAAAAATATAATGTAATAGGAAAGATATGCAAATATCATGTGTTTCGGGTGGGGGGAGAACAAACAACACGATCGTAAATTTGCATCCGAACCAACAAAAATTAAAACAAAGCATGTAACGAAAATTGTAGCTGTTATTCTACCCTATGTATCCTTCTGTTTAGTATTCCAAATCCAAATAATCACCAATGCCCAAATCCAAAATTTAAAATTTAGACAGACGAGTAAATATAAATGGACATGAAGCAAAAATACTAGCAGAAGGCAACATAAAAGATAGAGATAAGAAGCAGAGCCAAGGATGCTTTGAATTAATTAGAAGGTGGTCCATCACAGCAGATTCCTCTAGCAATATATTCCTCCTCCGCCCTTGTACAATAAACTGAGGCTGCTATTTATAGCGCAATATTCCCCCCTCTCCCGATTACATTTTGGGCACAAAATCCTAGACCTGACAAAAGCTACAAAAGCTGACAAAAATGGCTGATGTTGACCTTTTTAGGTAAAGAATGTACTTGCAGCAAGGTCCTAAAAATGTGGCAGCTTCATGGAAATCTGATAGGTGGGAAGTTGATCCAGTTTGAATGGGGGCAGATGTGGTATAATCTGTCAGTTCACACTCATTTGTCCGGTACCCTGGTGACACACCTTCTATCACATCTTGACTCTGATACCAAGACTAAACACCTATTAGCATCTAATGTAGGGGGGAAGAACTGAGCTTATTTTTATCCCGCCCAACGCTTAGAATATTTTGGCTGCTTATTCCCATCTTTTTACCCTATTGTGCACAAATTGATGAGCACAGTCGGGAGGATGAGCGCAGTCGGGTAGGGCTCGACACTTAGAATATTTTAGCAACATTTTCCTATCTTTCCACCCTGTTGCACACAAATAAATGAGTGCAATAGGTCAAATGAGTGCAATCGAAAGTATGAGTGCATTCAGGAAGGGCCCGACACTTAGTCAAATTTTTGGCCCAAAATTGAGCTTCCCGGTCCTGCTTCTAGGGGCCATAACTTTTGATCCACCGACCCGATCGCCTATTATAATATATCGTCAGAAAGCAAGTGAAAATATCTACAATGATGAAATATCCAAAGCTTATTTCATCCATTTTATCGCCCCCATTTATGGTCCACAAAACTCCAAACACCTCTGTATGCTCTTTGTCATTTTAAAGCTCCATACTTAGACTAAAGTTTATCAAAAAATTTAATGTAGCAAAATTGCCAACAGTTAGTTAACCTTTGAACATTAGAGTTAGGGTTGTTGGTTTTTTTATTCATTAAATAAAGGATTCATGTTGGAGTTGATTATTCATTTATACTTGTTATAAGTAACCGCTGGTGCGCATATGAGTCTTTGCCCTTTCCAATTGGCTATGAGACTTTTCCCTCTTTGAGTGGTTAGGATTTGTACTAATTTGAAATCTACAATCTATTACTTACGATGTTGATTTCCTACTATAACATTAAAATTCTATTCTAGCGAATGATTTATGTTTCAGAGTTCTAAGTTTGCTACTGTTATTATTATTTTGAAGTTGTTTCCTTACATTGTCTACAACATCTCCCGCAATCATATTTATCTTAATGTTAATTACTTTGTTTGTGTAACAATATTTTACTAAAATACCATCTACTCATGGAGCATGGTGGCAAGATTAAATGTTTAGTTGAAGAGTAATCTATTTTATCTTTATTTCACTCAGTCTAACCAAACTTCATATAGAAAATATCATATTAATACAAATATACCTGTGCTATACAATTAAATTTATCTTTCAAAAGAAGTCTATAGATGATTCAAGAAAATCCAACAAAATAATTCATTATGGTCAATATATTTATTATATTTTCAAATAGTCTATAGATAAATAGAGAGATTATATAGGATTGAAATGGGCTTCCTCATTTTAAAATTATAACCTTGTTATCCTGGTATATAACAAACTCCATAGTGATATTATAATCAATATTTATAGATTATATAGGATTGAAATGGGCTTGCTCATGTTTAAGTTATAACCTTGTTAATGTGGTATGTAACTATTTACATAGTGGTATTAAAATCAACCATATTATCATGACACCCATGAAAATATTGAACCCACTTTGAACCCTAGTGTACTCTTTGTGAGCCAAACATGCTTACTAATTGAGCCTCAACCATATGGACAAGCAACCAAAACATTTTGGCCAAAATATTTCCAATGAATTTTAGCATCATTGAGCACTTCAAATAAAGGAAAGGGTCTTTCTTGCGAAAACGGATGTAAAATTATGTGAAAATTATACAACTCAACAGTTTCCGAACCCTACAACTTACAATATGGGTTTGAAAATGACTGCATTGATATGCTCAAGCATTTATGTGGAATATGAGAAACCATCAGTGTTCAGGTAGAATAATTGGAGAATCCTGAGCATATTCCAGTGCAGCTGCTTGCAATCACGAGGGAGAACGCTAGGTTGCAACACTTTTTACAGTAATTTTTTTGACCTGTCAGTGATGGTTTTTCTAAACATGGCAATAGCATCCTCAACAGATGTTTGTGGATGTTCTTTCATGTCCAATGTCACGCAGTTCAACGTTCCTTCCTTGGCCCATTCTGAAATACATTTTAAGAATTTAGTTCCATTGTTTAGCATCATATTATGTATTTCAAAGATCACGACTGGGTTGGGGCAAGTATTCAGTACCTCATATGTCCGAATGTCATTCAAAAGGCGCCCAAGTATGTTGAGAAGCTGAATGGTATTGCTGTACTCAGGATGAGTGATGAATTGTTCTGGAAGCTTGGGTCCTACCAAGTAGAGTGGTAGAAGAACAATTGGTTCCAAAGCAAATGATGGTTCTCCATTTTACATATACTCCTGCAATGATGGTGTACATCCAGTTTTGGCCCAGTAGCCCTCCTTCATCATTGAGATGAGCTCGCTGTCATGTACCACTGTAAAAATAAGCAAATAGAATTTCATTGTTATTCTAATATTGTTGTTTTCATTCTTTGCTTGAAAGACATTTTATTGCCATTCAGCACAAAATACACAAGGTATACAACAATCAATGTTCAAGGAAAGTTCCTCACAATTTGCCTCATATTAATGCTGACATCTCGACCTTGAAAAGCACAGGCATTTTGAGCACTATCATTGACAGTATTATATAGTGCAGAGAACAAAATTTGTGAACTATGTGATAACCAATGTATTCTTTCTTGATCCCATCTGCAAAACAATCAAGTTCTTTGTGACTCTGTTATTGATATGTACATTGGAGTAACCTAGGCATAGTAGGGGATGTAATTAGCCATTAGTGTTGCTTTACAATGTGCTTGAATTGGTTATAATTGAAATATGGACTTTTATTTATCTTATTATGATAGCTTATCCAATTCAACATAATTTTGAAGATTGATAGGTAAAGTACAATTACCTCCACAATGCATCAATAAAGCACTGAAGCTCTTCAAGGGAGCCCCCCACATCTTAAAAATCATCCACTACTGTTGTGAGAACTGCATTCTTGGTCCATACAATGCGTGCAACAGACATCTCAGGACTAAAAAGTGTTGCAGCAACAGAAAAATAGCTGTTTAGAAGCTTTTGTCGTGCAAAGTTTAGGTCACTAAATTTACATTCTGCATACCATCTGTTATTAAAGAAAACAAGTATGAATATTTTCATATCAGTGGTGTTGTTTCTGTTGTAATTTCCAAAAACTATGTTCATTCATTTATGTAGGTACCTACTTTTCCAACTCTTGTAGTTCTTTCTGGTGCATTGCTTGGCAAATATTGTAGTCCTTTTTAGCTAATGTTAAAAACAAATCATTGCTTATACAGGAGATCCTGCAATAATACAAATATTTATACTCAGGACTCTCTAAAAAAGTATTGTACAAACATATAAGATCACAGCATATTGAAGTATCACCGAGATGGGGGTGCCATAACAATTATCTCAATCAAAACATACTTGTAAGATGTCTTGCCAACCCAAATATCATCAACACCATATTGCTCAATGTATGCTCTATGTTCTATTCGCTCCAAACTAGCCAATCAGGGGAAGCTTAATGCATACTTAACCTGCAAGGTATAGACCAACGCCCAAATTTAATAGCATATATAGTTTCAAATATCAGTCATAAGTAAAACCAGCTTTAACTACCTCTCGAGGAAGGTCTTTCAGAACTGCATTTTGGTCATGGATTGTATTTTTTGCTTCTCTCTTCACAAGGTCATCTCTGGAGAAGGATTTTGGTTCTTCACAAGGTCACCTGTGATGCTTTGTACAGCTTCAGAATTTCTGTAACGGCTTGGCCACTTCTTTCTATAGAAGGGAGGAAGTCTTCGTCATGTAGGTAACTGAAAAAGATATCTGCATGGTGGTTGGTTTCAGTTAAGCCAAGTAAAATGTAATGAATATGGCATCCTTGAAATTTTGGGCCATTTATTAGATAGAATGCCCCCTACTATATAGAGAACTCTAGTGCAGAAAAAATGCCTGAAGTGGGAATGTAACTTCCCAAAAAATTGTGTATCCATCCATGGATAACGAGTATGCATTCACGAGAGGGGAAGACAAGTGATATACAACAACCAAATTTGTACAAGCAAGAGCGAAGTTCGTTGAAAAGACCTGGAGATACATCATATCCAAGCAATCGTAAAATCCTGAAACTGAGGGAACTGTTAACTATGTCTGATGCTGATGATTTCCCCTCGATTATTTCATTCTGTGTCCAGCATCTGGCCAGCCAGGATATTGATTTCAGATAAATCGGAAACTAAAGGATATAAATTATAATAAACATTCATAAGCAAGGGCTATGGCTCTGTCAATTACCTATAAACATCGTCTAGAGCCTGCTCTATCTCATGTTTGAAATACCTTGCTATGCCCAATCTCTCTAGCCTATCTACCATTGAGAGACTGCTGAACAAATTTAAGGAGTAAACACTAGGCACTGCACCGGCAGACAAAGGCTCGTTATTTTACATGAACATGAAACAAACTAATCAAGCTTTATTTATGTTGCAGAAGGAGAATGGAAGAGAGACCCATCCTTGTTTTTATGTCTTAGAACTTTGTTCCAGTCAACTATCCTTGGCGATCCCTTAATTATATAGATCGTGAATGCATCGTACTCATCCAGGTTGTCTATTGCTATTCTGCAAAAACAGAAATAAAACTAGAAAATGCACTTAAATAATGATTGAGATTGAGATGCTTAAGAATAAAATCAAACACATAACCTAGGGATAAACTAGTTGCAAAATTACCTTTTGAGGGTCTTTTGAGGGTCTCCTATCGTTGCATGAGCATTGGTTGTATAGGATATGAATCATATGAAAGTTCCAAGCACAAGCTCCTTGCATTTTCCAACATTGCAGTGAAGATTATATCAAAGCCAACGGGGGCATATTGGTCCTCACCAACCATATTTCCAATATTTTCTCTTATAAATCTTAAACATGTAGGAATCAGAAAACAACATCAAAATCTTAGAGCATAATGTCTTAGGTTTCTGTAAACATTTTAAGCATAGGATCAATTCAATGCAATTATACCCCAAATTATAGGGGCTGGGCAATAAAAATCATCTCCAAGTAATTGAAGTGGTTGCCAAAATATTGGGTACAATCCCCTTTTGTATCTATGTTAGTCTAGGCTAGAACCATCTAGCTATGAAAAAGCATGTATTGAAAGTATATGGCAAGATGCCATGGAAGAGGAAATATCCTCAATTAAGAAGAATGATACTTGGGAGCTTGTGAAGCTTCCCAAGGGAAAAAAATGTGTTGGATGTAAATGGGTCTATAAGACCAAATTCAATGCTGATGGAAGCATTGAAAGGCACAAGGCAAGATTAGTAGCTAAAGGTTTTACTCGGAAATATGGAATAGATTATGAGGAAACCTTTGCTCCAGTTGCTCTACAAGAAACAATCGGAAGCTGTTCTTTCCTTGGCAGCCCATAAAGGATGGAACATTCAACACATGGATGTGAAAAGTGTATTTTTAAATGGATACCCGACAGAAGAGGTGTATGTTCAACAACCTCAAGGTTTCCAAGAACCAGGAAAAGAGAACCTTGTTTATAAATTGAAAAAAGCACTTTATGGCCTCAAGAAAGCACCACGAGCGTGGTACTCACGAATTGAAGGCTATTTCAGCAAATATGGTTTCACAAAAAGCAAGAGTGAACCAACACTATACTACCTGAAAAATGGAGTAGATATCCTCATAGTTTGTTTATATGTGGATGATATAATATTCATGGGTAGTAATAATAAAATGAATATGGAGTTCAAAAACTCCATGATGAATCGGTTTGAGATGAAGGATCTCGGATTAATGAGATACTTCCTAGGAATGGAAGTACATCAATCAAAGAATGGGATCTTCATATGTCAACAGAAATATGCTCATGACATGATCAAGAAATTTGCTATGCAAGACAGTGCAAATCAGCTGCAACACCAACTAGACATGGAATCCAGCTAAGCAAAGAAGATGGAGCACCAAAAGTTGACTTGACCAATTTCAAAAGCATGGTTGGGAGTTTAATGTTTCTCACCAACACTAGGCTAGATATACAGTATGTTGTTTCTCTTGTATCATGGTTTATGGCATGCCCATCCGAGCTGCATCTTCAAGCAACCAAACGAATTTTACGATATGTAAAAGGTACATTGGATTTTGGAATCCATTACCACAAGTCTAACTCTATGAAGTTAATTGGTTATAGTGACAGCGATTGGGGCAGTAATATAGATGACAAAAAATCTACATCAAGGAACTGTTTTAGTCTAGGTTCAGGACTAATAACTTGGAGTTCCAAGAAGCAATCTGTTGTAGCATTATCATCTACAAAAGCTGAGTATATAGCCATTACTCATGCTAGTACTCAAATCCTATGGTTGAAGAAAATACTTGAAGAGATTGGCGAAAAAAAAATTGGTCCAACCAAACTGAATTGTGATAATATCAGTGCCATACAGTTGGCATATAATCCGATCCACCACAAAAGGTCAAAACATTTTGATATGAAGTATCACTTCATAAGAGATATGGTGGAACAACAGAAAGTTGATCTTGAATATTGTAGCACTTTGGATAATCTAGCAGACATCTTCACCAAAGGCATGGCTAAAGCTCAATTTATAAAGTTGAGAGACTATATAGTCAGTCCTCTCAACTTTAAGGGGAGAATGTTGGAAAATTACCATTAGTAAAAAGGTTAAAAATTTGATTTTACCTTGGGTAAAGGTAACTTACCTTTTACCTTACCTGGACGGCAGTGGACGACAGCATTTGGGCGGCAAGAGAATTCAAGTTTATTTTCTTCTCCCCTAATTTCTCCTTTCCCCCCTTTTCTCTCAAATGGTTACTTTAACGTTTATTTAAACTTTGTAACCTTATGTTTATTGTTAATGCAAATTTACTGTTTAATCAAATTGCTCACCTTTCACAATATTTTCAAAATGGAAAAACTATAGAATTTAAATGAAACTCTCTAAAATTTGGATGCCTCCTTGTATTTAAGGAAGTAGTACCTATCCTTGATATGAACATAGCACTTTCTGTTATTTAGAATTGTAATATCAAAGCTATTTGGATTCAATTTGAGTCTCTTTTTGATTTGATATCTATTCTACCTTACCACTACATATATCATCAATAGAGCATGAATACTCCTTGTAGATGAAAGTGAATTTATGTAATCATGTACTTCAAATGTAGATAAATATTATATTTTGTTGCTTCTAAGTTCATATAAAGAAAGAATGTATGCACCTTAATATTGATAATAGCATGTCCAAGCTCTATTTTTCAAAATTGAATGATTCATAATTTTATTACTATTATGTATAATTAAAGTGATCATGATGAATATCTAATTATAAACCATTGAGATTGTTGATCATAATGCTATTATAGCTTAAATCATAAGACTAGGTATGAAGGTGATCATAACACTCACTAGTATCATAATGAGTTGAATAGGATAAAGATGTCTCTACAAAGTTAGTCACACTAATTTTATGAGATACTCATGTTAAAATTCTATACTTATAAGTTAGATGACCTGATAGTTACTTGTTTTAAGCCATGAATAACAATTGGGTTTTACCCATATGAATAAAAGGTCAAAATAGATGTGAGATCTCAACTAGAATAGTAGACTTGTTGGAAATCAAATTGAATATGAGACTATGGTAACTTTTGGGTTAGGGTTAATATTTTTCTCTCCCCTAGTAGACTAATGGTGTTGATAAAGAAGTTCAATATTGGTTAGATCAAAATATTGATATCAGTCACAAAGAATATGCCATAAGACAAATTCACTTTATGGTATTGATGAAAACCTTATGGCTACTGGAATTTGAATATATAAATTTTAGCAAAACCAAACTAGTAGGGTAGATTATATCAAAGACCAATTTGATTCTTTGGTTTTGATTGAATAATTTTAAAACATGTAAGATAAATACATTGAAAGAATAATGAAATTTACATTGTTAATAGACTACATTCTACCAAGACGTAATTAATTTAATTTTCATTTGTTATGCTAAAAATAATTTAAATAAAGAATGCTATTTTTGGCCAACCCAAGTATGGGTGTTGTTACACCAAACATAAATTCTTTCACTTGGTAAGGGAAATGCATAATATTTGATGATATAATAAAAATGAGTTTTTTTAGACCAATCTCTATGTTTATTATGTAGGTAAGAAAAATAGGACAACACAATTTATGTAGTTTTCCAAAGAAACATTGGGAACAATTAATGGATATTTGGGATAAACTAGGGTTTATCTATAACTCTATATAGGAAATGTGGGACATACTTACATTCCTTCTCATGGCATACCTATTCTAGAGGAGGCATAGAAAATGGTTTTGTGACATATCTTGTGGTAATTAAAGCTTGAGAGGATCCATATAATTCTTTAGAAATCTTAATGTTTGATATATTAAAGTTAGGGTAGAAGTCTATTCTCAACTAAGGACTCTCTTAAAACACATTTTGACAAGGAAACTAGTGGTCAAGTAAAAATAAATTATTTCTAAATTAGGATTTCCAAAATGTCTATCCCTTTAAGAAATGTCTAAGTAAAATTAAGGAAAAGGAAGGTTAATGTAATCCAATGCAAGGATGGTGTAAGATTAATATTGATGGAATAATAAAGGAAAATTGATCTCATGGAAGATTTATTGGCAAAGAGATACGATATTATATTGTATATCGGTGTTGTGGATAGTTGGCATGGGTGAGATATAACCCAAGGTCTATTATATTGGAATATTATATTATAATAATGGGTTGGTTAAGATTAGGATTTGACTAAGGTTAGGATTATACCCTCCCCATGGTAGTATTAGATGATGGGTATATAAAAAAGAGATATTTCATTGTAATAGAGAAACATCATTTATATCAAATATTTTTTGTAATCATCTTAGCAAATAAACTAACCCTCTCATCTTGGGAGATATTATGGAGGTATTCATTTCTTGAGTATTATTGGTGTTACCATACCCTAAGGTATTATCTATCTCTATTTCATATTGTGGATTAATTTTTTAGTTGTGGATGATTGTTTGATATTATCATATAATTATGGATGATATACGTTATAAGAATAAAGTTTTGTGATAAGTAGTATTAGAGCAACGATTCTAGGAAAGTGGGGATTATTTTTAGAATTACATAAATTAACAATTTTTCAAAAAAAACTATCAATTATTAAGATCTATATATTAACATAAATATATTCGATTTAAATAATTATTATCTTATATTATTCATAATTTGAAAAGCTTAAAAATGACCTATCATAATAAGTAATGTGAATAGCATTAAGGGAGATACAATTATATGAATTGAGCCATCTCGAATAGGGGCAGTGACGTTTTTCAAAATATGATTTTATAGAAAAATAGATATATTTTGATATAGCTAAGAAAAACAAGAATTTTTGGTTACCCTTTTAATAATTGTTTTGGGTCTATGTGGAATTTGGCTTTTTATCATTGAGAATTTTCTATGAAGTATTTTTACTGAAATCCTAGTTTTGTAAAATCTTAGTTATCTTTGTTATTTTTTAGGTGTGAGTTCATGAAATTATCAAATATTTTTTGGAGAGGAAGATATGAATGTTAATAAGTGGTTGATGAAATACAAATCTTCATAATTTTATAAGTTTCTTTGACAAGGCAATTTTGACAAATTATTTTAAAAGAAAGTATGAAGTTGGTGATATCTTTTACTAAGGTATATAAGGAGTTTTTTTTTTTAAATAATTGTTGGGGAATTAGTGAAAATCCATATTAAGAAAATAGAAACTTGAGAGCAATGATAAAAGGATAGCTTAATGAATACCATCAAGGGCTACTACAAAGAAATAAAAAGGCTTAAGGTGGAACAAAAAATAAAAAGAGAAAATTTCAAGGAAGCATTAGAAGGAAACAAATAATGCTAATAATGTATAGGCTAAAGAAACTACATATTTTGCATTAGATAAAAAACATAATGGTCAAAGAGATTGTTTTCCATCTAGATAATCCATTTTACAAGTAATTTCATCAATATTGATTTTTCTAGAAGGTTACATGTTCCAACAAATAATATTAAAACACACAACTTGAGGATGAGAATGTGTAGATTTTTAAAAATTGAAAAAGATGAGTGCAATATAATGAGTCCCACTCTAGGGGTTTTGGGCTAGTTAAAATTGTTTGTATTTATTTATATATTTTAACATGACATGCACTTAAAAGCTGACAAAGACATTAAATATTTGATATTATATTATTATTTTTAATAAAATTAATTATTCTCATATAAAATTCTTGATTTTATATGAATTAGAATATTAAAATGCATTTCAAGATAGTGAGTATCCAATGAACACATTATAAAGGTAAAGGTAAAATAATATTTAACATCCATGAGACCATAGGCCATATGAGATAACCCTCATGGAGGATGTTGTTTCCCTACTATATGGTTATGCAAACATATGCTAGCTATTGAAAGATGATGTGTCAAAAATAATGATAGGAATAATTTTCAAATAATTATTTTTTCCTAAAATATACATAGCGTTAGGTGTGTCAAAACTCTTTGAAATATTTTGATATTTTTTAAAATAAATATTTGAACTATAAAGTATAAAAAAAGTAACATTTTTTTTATGTGATCCATTATATTAATATGAAATTTTATTTAATTTAATGATATCATAGAACATATGTCATATTTTTTATTTTATTTTTTACTTAATTTAGTTTAATTTTTAATTATATAGGAGGCCTCACATTCTTTTCATCCCATGAAGAATAAAGTATTCTTATGCAATTAGATATGAAAAAAACATATAATATGGTTTACTAGAGTTTTCTACATGATATTATCAAAAATTTTAGTTATGAACAAGGTTGGTGTGAATGACCTAAATATTATTATAGCACTTTTAAATATTCTACTTTGATCAATAGTTCTCTTACTACTTACTTAAGTCATCTCATGGACTCTTATAAGGTGATCAAATATCTCCTTATCTATTTATTATTCTTGTAGATACATTAGGAAGAGATTTCTCAAAGGCAAAATGAAAGGAAAAATCAAAGGTATTTAGGTTGTAAAAAATGGTCCATTCAAAGTGTAGCAGTGAGTGTGAACATGAGATAAGAGTAAGCGTAGCAATGAGTGTGAGTGCAAGCCATGAGTAAGTGTAGCAATGAGAGCGAGTATGACTTGGGAGTAAGTGTATTAGTGAGTGTAAGTATGATCTGAGAGTAAGTGTAGCATACAAGTACGATCTGAGAGTAAGTGCAACAGTGAGTGCAAGTGTAATCCGAGAGTAAGTGAATCAAAAAGTGTGAGTGTGATCTAGGAGTAAGTGTAGTAGCAAGTGTGATTTTGTGCAGCCAAAATTAAGTACAAATGAGTGCAACCAAAAGTGAGTGCAAGTGCAAGATAGGAGTAAGTGCAACAACAAGTGTGAGTGCGAGTTTGGAGTGAGTGTGCAAGTTAGGAGTGAATGATATTAGAGAGGGAGTGTGAACCAATAGGGAGTGGAAGTCAAGATTTAGTCATTGCAGAAGAGCGATAGGTTCATCTAGAGTGGATCAATGCTTCAAACTCATACCATGAATGTGTGGAACATTATTTTCAAAAAATTGTTGAATTCAAGGAACATAAAAAAAAATAAGAGACAAGGGTAATTGTGACCTAAGAGGGAGTTCAAGCTAGGATTGAGTGCGAGGCAGGAGAGAGTAAAAACCAAAAGGGAGTGCAAAGTAAGAGGGAGTGCAAGCCAAGATTCAATCATTGCGAAAGAGTGATAGGTTTATCCAAAGTGCATCAATGCTTCAAACCCTTACCATGTATGCATAGAATATTATTTTTAAACAATTGCTGAAGCAAAGGAATACAAAGAAAAAGAAGATACATGCAAATTGTGAGCTAGGAGGGAGTGTAAGCTAGGAGTAAGTGTGATACAAGAGAGAGTGTAAGCTGGGAGTAAGAGTGAGTGCGAGAAGAGAGGGAGTGTGAACCAAGAGGGAGTGCCAACCAAGAGCAATACCCATTAGCTATTATGGAAGGAAATTCATTTTTGAAAACCCCAATAAAAATTCAGGATGCCCTAGCTAGAAATCAAAATGCTCTGGTTGGAAGTATGAAGGCCCAAGCTGGAGATAAGCGAAAGAGTAACTACAAGGTAAGTTCTATCTAGGTAGCAAATGGTACACAAGAAGTAAGTATCAAGGATGAGATGATTGAGAATGATATAATGGTTCTTAAAATTAGAGGGTTAATATTTAAGTTCCATAGATCATGGTCAGGGTTTTTTTAGATTTAAAATTGTATCAAGTGGAAGTGGGGATTAAGTTCAAATTATTCTATGACTTTTCTTCCTAAATATTTTTTCATCATCATATTTTTTTGTTCAAAAATTAGGGATAAAATAATGGTTGGTGGCCCATGGTTTAGGGGAAGATATGCACTTTATTTGAGACCATGGAACAATTTTTTTTTTGTTGAGTCAAAAACTATTAAGAAGCTTCCAGTGTGGGTTAGGATTTTTGGACTTTCATATCAGCTTATAAATAAGGATGTTTTAAAAAATATTGGAAATACCCTATGGGAATTTATCAAGGAAGGACCAACAACTAAGGAGTGAAAGTATGCTATATATACTTGAATATGTGTTGTTATGGATATTCCAAAACCTTTCCCACAATCCATTAAGATTAAATCTGAATCAAGAGAATAGTATCAACAAGTAGATTATGAAAATACTGCATTTCTTTGCCACAATTATTTTGATATTGGACACATGGAAAGAGTTTACAAAGTAAAAACTATGAAGAAAGAGACAAAATTTTTTAGCCATGGGATAAAATTCAAGATGAAGTAAGGAAATCACACAATAATAGAAGCTAGATCGGATCAAGGATATTCCACTCCAAAAGAATAGGTAAATAAATCCCATCGACAATATCAATTGGCAAGTTTAGAAGAAATTAAAGGTGTAAAATAATATGTGGAGATAAAACCCAAAACAAATATAATAAAAAAAGTCAAGCTTATTCTAGGTAAATCATCTTCATTTTCCTCAAGTAGTATAGAATTCTCTTTAGGTAATAAAAGTGAAAGTGGTGAATATGTTATCCTTTGCACTTTAAAGTTTCAAGAGTAAAACAATATAGAAATGAGGTAGGAGGAAAACCATAACAATTTAGGGATTTTAGGGGAGAATAAGAAGGTAATTGCTATAGAAGAGCATCCTTGCACTTTAGGGTCTCTAGGGAAATATAAAGAAGATTGTATTTTTGAGGTGATTCCTTGCACCTCAGATCCTTTAGAATAAGGCAAACCTAAATATGATAAGTCTTACTATGAGCAATGTGAGAAGATTGAAGAGATTGACAAAGATGAAAGTATTGCTGAGAATGAAAAAAAGAGAAAGACCCAAGAAGTAAAAAGAAAAAGAAAAAGAAACACAAAGGGATATTGATATGGGAAAAAAAAGCAAATATCAAAAGTGTTAATAAGTGGAGCTAAACCCACAAATAAAATTAAAAAATAACAATAGAAATAATATCTTGGAATATTAGAGGAATGCATAAGAACCCTAAAAAAGGTATTGAGAAATTATGAGATCGTTATAGACAAGATATTAATATTTTAGCCATTTGTAGTATTGAATTTCATCTTTATATAATTTAAATTTTGGAAGGAATTTGATATAAAAGGATATGATTGTGAAAACTTAGTAGTTTGAGGAAGATGAAGAATATATTTGATAGAAGGGTAAATGAAAAATATCTCTAATAGAATGATAGAGTTGGATATGCTTTAATTAACTTTTTACAAATGTAATGAGAGCAATGTAATGTTTTATTTTCATAATGGGAGTGGCCCCCAATAGAAGCCATGCATAGCTTATTAAAAAAATGGTCCATTCAAACATCATTTTATGATACTTTTCTTTTGGTCCATCCCTTAGTCAATAAGTCCATAGAGTTTAAGTCAATATTATATTGCTATGAGAAGGGTACTGGATAGTGGTTAATACTATAAACTATAGGATGATTTTCATTAACACTACCCTAGATTTACAATGAATTATTATGGATATTTTAGGATTTAAGATTGAAATATTTCCATCAACCTACATGGGTATTCCTTTGTCTCATAAAGAAAATGAAAAGGTGCTTTCGATATCTTATTTGGATAAAATAAAATCTTATTTTACAGGTTGGAAAGGTAAGTTCTTAATCATGGAATAATGTCTACAACCAATAAAGACTACATTGCAAACCATTCTTATTTATATGATGCCACTTTCAAGATTTCTAGTAGGTATAGCATTAGAAATTGATAAAATTTAAGAAGACTTTCTTTGAATGAGGAAAAAAATAGGTTTCATATTTTATAAGTGGTATAAGGTTTGTGAAGGAAATAATATAGACTTATGAGTTTTGCCTTAGAGGTAAAATATGGGTGAAGATTATTTAGAGATAAAGGAAAGGGTTGGAAAAAAATTAATACTTAAAAATAAATAGGTTCTTTAGTTGCAATATAATTATTTAGAAAAATAACCCTACTTGAAGGATCACCAACATATCAGATAATTTACAATTGATCAAGAAATATATTAGATGTTAATTCAATGAGGAGAATTATTTAAATTTTTGGTATGATGCTAGGTTAAAGTCGTATCCTTTTATCTTTGATTCAAACTAGCAACCATTGGCTAGGCATATCTAGCTTGTAAAGTTTCAAAGGTCAAAGATTATATTAATGTGAATAACAACTAGATCATAGATTTATTTTAGTACCCTCGTTGAAGGAGAGTACCTCAAATAAATTGTAAATTGTAGATAAGATTTAAAATATTCTTCAAGAGTTTAGTCTACCTATTTCTGCATAAAAGGATGATTTGGTTTGGAATCTATTAAAATATGGTGGATACTATATTAAGTTGGGATATGAGGATTTATAGCATTCAAAATTTCCTACTCGTAAATATTTTCATTTTAATAATATTTGGTCACTAGAGGGTCTCCTTAAGGCCTCAAAATTTCTTTGGTTAGTAATTCAAAGTAATATTATTATGAGACAAAGTCTACAAAGAAGAGTATATCAAGGACCTTTTAGATGCGCCTTGTGTGAAAAGGATTTAGAAACATCAAACCATTCATTATCCCTTTGTTCACACTATTTGGGTTTAATTTTTCAAAAATATGAGAATATATTGGATAGCTCCATCAACATTGAAAGAGTTAAAATTTTAGATTAGTTATTTCAAAGCTAAAGCATTATATATTATGTGGAGAATTGGTCCTATAATTATTTTTTAAAATTTATGGTTTGAAAGGAATAATATAATTTTTATAAATAATTTTCAAAATATGCCCAAGTTTGAAACCTTATTATTATATCTTGCAATATGTTTACATATATGTTGCTCATCATGAGAAGTTTAATGTGAAAAAAAAATGTTAGCCACTTGTTTACAAGATTTAAATATACAAAGAAGAGACATATATCACAGTGGCATTAAAGTGATAAAATGAAAATGTCCAAAATTGTATTTATCAAAATTTAATTTTGATAGTTTTTAAAGGAAATCTAAGAAAAGCCTATGGAAGTGGTGTTTTTGGAAATAATGAAGACAAAATTCTCCTCACTCACTCAAAATCGTAAAAAACTTTAACTAACAACGATATAATAATGTATAAGCTATGACACTTTTTACAAAGGATAAAAATTGCAATTAAAAAAGAATGAAAATATATTTCAATTAAAAAGATATAAATATTATTAATACTATTAACAAAAATAAATATAAAAATTAAATAAAAAATAATATTATTACTTATCTATTATTAAAAAAATAAAAAAATATCTAATAAAAAAAGAAAATGAAAATATCTTTCACCCACACAATTTGTATGTCCAGCCTGAAATGAATACTTATCAGTGGAGCTTTACAATAGCTTCATTAATGGAAAGGCCTTTAGGATGTGCTTGTGCTGACGGGACGCCGCCACATCAGTGGAGATTGTCATATTACGTGAGTGAGTTATAAGGTATAATATTATAAGTTAATAATATGAGTAAAAATGTTTGGGTTATTGGACAGGGTTGCCTCGTGCACGAAGGTTCTTTTTAGTTCATGGTTTGGAACCTGTTTCGGTAGGGTAGTTTTAGGGTTTGTTCCTGAAGTGGTTTTGGAACTTGTTTCGGTAGGGTAGTTGTAGGGTTTGTCCTTGAAGTGGTTTTACACCTTCTTAATGTTATTTTAATTTTGTTTCTGTCTGATCTTCTATTAAAATTTTGTTTTGGATTATCAGAACCTCTTTGTTTTGGATTATCAGAACCTCTCAATTGCAATGACTCCGTATATGGGTCCTCCTTCAATAGTGCCTTGCGCTCTCACGTCTGTAATATTGAAGGTGGATTATCTGGATGTGCTCCGGCTGATGGCTACTGTAATTCCCACCTAGAATTCATTCTCTTAGCTGAATGATATCCTGACTAGTATTAAAAGGTTAAGAGATAAAGAACAGTTCAATGCTATAATTCTTATCCTGTCTATAATTCTTATCAATTTTTTCGGAGCTTACCATAAACGTTTAGATGTAGTGACTTACTCCTCTTTCACGTCAAAGTTAACGGATACAGTTGTTAAAGGAATAACATAATGGTGGCAATAATCAGAATTATTTCATAGGCTCAGTGCTTGCTTCGTGCTTTCAAATTTAAATTTATGTACGATATGGATATTGTTTGTTTTGTTATTTTAATAAAAAAAAATATATTATAATATATTTTATAGTTTGAGTAAAGATTTAGAAAAAAAAAGTTCAACGTAAGTATAGTATACTTGTATTGGAGAAAAAACAATACAAGGTATCAAAAAGCAGAGCATAAGGAAGAGTCAAAAGAGGAAAAACCAATACAAAGTATCAAAAAGAAGAGCATAAGTAAGAGTCAAAAGAGGACAATTCAAAATAATTAAAAATAGAGGACAAAAGGTTAAATATTAAAAAGGAAGTAAAACATCTTGATAAGATTATAGGGTATTACTTTCCACATCACCATTTCATATCATCATGAGTAATAATAATCATAGAAATATCAAAAATATTTTTCTGTTGGAGTTTGCCTTGTTCCTTTTCTTGAACATAATGACGCAAATCGTGCTTTAATGGGTTCTAATATGCAGCGTCAAGCAGTTTCATCCTTTCAACTTGAGAAGTGCATTGTCGGGATACATGTATAAACATGTGTGTACCAATACCACGAATTGTAGAGAAACCGGATAATTCAAATCAAATACGACGTATACGCGAATTACAACCCGACTTAGCTATCACTGGAATGGCCCATGCTAACCCGTTAGAAGCAAGAGGAATTAGTACTAAATGGTCGGTTGAATTTACTTTTGCCCAGATTCATGGGTTTGCCAATGCGAGGGATGTACTTGAATTGGTTACCCGACCTTTACGACGTCAGAAAAATTTAGAAGACTTGGGTCGGACGACCCTTGTGAGAAAAAAATAATCGAGTGAATTTTATCTAGATTATAGATAAAGATATAATCTATTTATAGATTCTCATAGGTAAGGGTAGAATTTGGGATAAATTTATGTTATGTTGAATGAAATTCATGGATGTGAACGATAACTAATATTGATTTCTATGGGAGATATCAGAATGATATTCTAATCATATCATAATCTCCCATAGAAATATGGGAGATATCAGAATCATTTCTATAATGATACAAAATCACAAATCACAAAATATGAAACCTTAAACTAGAGGTGCATCCAGCAGGAATTGAACCCGCGACTTCCCAATTATGAGTTGAGCACTTTTACCATTCAACCATGGATGCTCAATATGAACCAATTCATATCAATAATATGATGACTAGGAATAGAATAACACTTCCTACGATTTGGACCTAGCACTCAGGAGACTTAAGTCCTCGCAATAGATAGAAACATAAAAAATATTATGAACCTATATGGAATAAAAAAATGTATCAAATATAGTACTACATGGTAGAAACAACAATAATTATGGATATCATAGTGGTGCAAGGATAACATAGAATAAATGATCAATCATTAGGATATTAGAGTGATATAGCAACAAGATTGTTAGTGGTTGTCAACAATGCTTCAGAGATCATATGATATTATATGGTAAAATATAATTGGTATGGTTTAAAAGTAATCCAAGATTTTATATTACAATAATGAGCTAATTAAGGGGTAAAAGATAATTGGCATGGTTTAAACGTAATCCAATATTTTATATTACAATAATGAGCTAATTATGGGTTTAGGAGTCAATTAAGGTTTGAGATATATGCCCTAAAGCATTAGATGATGGGTATATAAAAAAATATTTTGACATTATAAAATCATTGATCATACCAAATATTCTTTGTAATAATATTTTGACTTTATCCTTTGTAAGTGATGCTCTCATCCCGGAGATCTTATTGAGTTATTCCTTCCTTAAGGAGTATTATTGTCATTACCCTACCTTAAGGGTATTATCTATCTTTATATCATTGTTTGGAATATAACATGGTAGGATATTACTTTATGATGAATTATTTGATATTTTAGTATAATTGTGGATGGTATACATTGATGACGATAAAGTTGTGTAACAATTTTGGAATTGTTAGAGCTAGTCAATAAAATTATCTTTTTTTTTTCTTTTTTTTCTATTGGTTTAGGTGTCAAATTAGATAGGGATGACCTCATTTAAATAGTAAATAAAATGAAATTTTAGAGTGATTACTAATTTTGGTATGGAAATCCTCATGGAATCCATCCTTGAAAGAAGAGGAAGTTGGACAATTGAGAGTTAGAATGTACCACTCATAAAATCTAGTTTTTTAACTTGTCTTTGGACAAGGTAAATTTTCTCATCTCTCTAGAAAACTTAATAGAGTTGTTGATCTTTTTGTAAATTAGGATGTCCATAAAATGTAAATTTTTTCTTGATAATGACTATTTTGTGGAGGCAAAAAAAATAAAGTTTTTAAACCAATTTATAAAAGATAAGTATTTCTAGTAACCACATCTAGAATAAACTAGCTAAAGGATTAGAAATGATAATTTCTATAAGGATGTGACCCTACAACCAAGAAGAATTAATACCAAATAGCAATTGGAAGATGTTGAATTTTTAGTTTTAGATTTGATTGTATATTTTTTTTTAATTTTACACAATTGAATGTGTTATGGGTTTCTACTTGAGAACTTTTTTTTTTAATTATTATTATACTAGAGGAATATTCTACGCCTCTTTGTGGGTTCGAAACTCACTCCTTTTTGCTACTATAACCTCCAGTTGCATCAGGTAAACCTTTTATGTGGCCAACTATGTTGACACAAAATGTCCACCGGTAGTATGAGGCCCAAGGGATTGGAACCCTGGTCTCCGCGCTCCTACAACAAAAGCATTTTGATAGTTGAACCAAGCCCTCTAACCCAGTTTCTACTTGAGAATTATAGTTACATAGTCTAATAATTTTAATACTTTTAGCTTGTATGTAGTAGAGATTTGGATATAGATTTAGATTTAGAATTGTGTTGTTTGTCTTAAACTAGAACATTAAAATGTGCTGATTTTTTATTTGGTTTAAATAATAATTACCTCTAAAAATTAGAAAACTTATATGTTTGCTATAGTTTTTCTTGTTTTGAGAAATCAAAATTAATTTTAGTTTTTTCCCCAAAAATTATTTAGATAACTTTAATTCGATATTAATTTAGATTTAGTATTGTGGTGTTTGTCTTAAACTAGAACTTTAAAAAGTGGTCAATTTTTATTTTGTTTAAATAATATTTATCTCTAAAACTTGGAAAGCCTCCATATAGTTGCTATAGTTTTTCTTTTTTTGAGAAATCAAAATTAATTTTAGTTTTTATCCCATTTTTTTTTTTTTTAGAAAAGTTTTTAGTATAGTTATTTTTTATTATATTATATATCTAATTTTATCAACACAATTATTTTATGGACTCAATATAATTTATTTAGTAAAAATTTTAGTAACTCTTTCAAATAATCATATCTTTAATCTAAGTATATTTCTAGTCCTGTTAGCTTATTATTTGTCAATTCCTTTTTGATATATATATATATATATATATATATATATAAATATAATTTGTCACTCTATATTTGATTCATCATTAATTTGTTGGGTTGTTGCTTCATTATCAAAACCAACCATAGTAACCTTAATAATTTTTTGGAATATCTTCTATGTCCCAAATAGAATAAATGGTTGACCAAGTTGTTGGCTTATGACTTTGCCATTCAATACAATAAAGAAAAAGAGGATATGGTAGTAGATGTTCTCTAGTAAATATAAGGATGGTGTTGTTGTTAATGCTATTACAATCCACTTCCATAATGACTTTTATAGTTTTGGGAGGAATGATAGTCAAATCTTGAGACTATTTACATCATTCATGATGGTATCACTGTAGACACCAAAACAGCACCAATCCGATTATGTGACTGCAAACACTGATCGCTTTGACAAACACAGCCCCCAGGGCAGCCCTCAGAGGTTAAACAGTGGTCTTAACCACTTTCATAGCAATTTTGTAAGGTCAAGGAGCAATTTGGCACACTTGGACACTTTGCCCAGTATTCGTCTCACCCGGGGACGAATTCAAAATAGAATCCGTCCCACCCCAGGACGAATTCTGAATCCGTCCCTGGGTGGGACGAATTCTAAGTAACGGGCAAAAGGGCAAATGGTGCCAAGTGGCAGCCCAGAACAGTCAGTTAAGGGCTCCTACCTTGCACGCATGTGTAAGTGGACAGAGGGGCCGTTAGAGGACTGTTACAAGAAGCATTTATCAAAGTTCAAGTCAGTGAAGGACTCCCCTCCCTCATGGGAAGACAAGACGGCCACATGGCGCCCATGGCCAACACTTGGCTTTTGTGCTTCCCTCCCAAAGAGACCCCTTGGGTCTATAAAAGGTGGGACTTTTCTCACCCAAAACATGCGAGGTGGAAGGAGTGTTCAAGCAACGAAGTCTTTGCCGAATCGAAGACTCATTTGCATCCCCCTTTGTTCACCTTCCTACATCCATCAATCTCTTTTGCAAGGGAGGTTGTTGGGTGGCCTTTGGGAGCTCGAACCTTACTCAAATCCGACGCATGGACATCTGAACCTACCAATTCGCCGACCCCCAATCCTAAAAGGTTTTGGGCCCATCCTTGGTGGATTGGCTCCAAAATCGAGGGCCAACGGTGGGAGGCCCACTTGGGCACCCCCGCACCCCCAAGTTCTAATTTCAGTTTTTGAGCACTTTAGATTAATTTTTAGATTGCATTATGTTTTACTAGGTCTGATTAGTCTATAATTGCAATTTTGTAGCTTTTGGTCGAGTTTAGGGTGTTTTGTATTGCTTTATCGTTTCGCTAACTTGCGGTGTCAAGGTCAAATTCCCGAGGGAGGAGGCCAAATTGGGAAAATCCGACCATGCGGGTCGTCCCAAAATGGCCCCAATTACCTAACCCCCCTGTTTGCGGGGAGTTTTGCGGGTCCCGGGATCCGACATTGGAGCGGCGACGGGTCGATTTCTCCTATTCGGAAGAATTCGTCCCACCCCGAGGGACGAGATTACGGTCGAGATTCGTCCTGCCCGGGGACGAATTCCGGTTTAAGGTGAATTGGCCAGTGCCTCGGTGGCGGTGGCCTTACAGGTGACTTGTTCTTACCTTCGTCGGATTTTGAAGCAATTTGGATTCACTTGTTTTCATGGTTTCGGGCAAATATTCGTATGCATATTTTGTTAGTTTTAGAGAGAGAATGCTTTTCATTTGCAGCGGGTGCTACTAACGTCTTGATCATTTCTTTGTTTGCGGGAGAAGCGACGAGGCGAAGAACCCATCAACATCGGCGGCGGCATCATCTTAGCCCGCCCGGTGCAATCGTGGGCACGCGGAAGGAGGAACCATTCGGCGATTGTAATCAAACCTTATTTGCGCTCCTAGCCCACTGAAAAGGGAGGAGGCATTATTGTAACGAGAGATCGAAAGAAATTAATGAAAGGGCTGTTTTTCTTTATTCGATTGCGTCTCTTACAACATGTCTCTTTTCGTTTCATGTAATGTATATTTCTAGGACTTAGGCGTGCTTAATTTTGAATGCAATTGCACTTGGTGTTTCTTTTGACCGGAATCTCGTGCTTTCAGTGGCGATCACGGTGGGACTCTGTTCCCTGGTTTTGAAATCACGAAACTAATTAAATTTTGTGTTTGTGCTTGACAGGTACACTTTTTTTGTTGCGGTGCTATTCGTCTCGACGGGGACGAATCCTTTTTACCAATTCGTCGACCAGAGACGAATTCAAATTCGTCTCTGGGTAGGACGAATTCCGTTCTGCAATTCATCTCCCAGAGGGACGAATTCCTGTCTGCGGATTTTGGAGCAGAAATTCGGAGACAACGGGAGCGAGCGAGAGAAGAGGTAGGGATTTTCATGATCTCTGTTATAATTTTCTGTTTACATTTGTTTACCTTCGTTAATTGTTTTCATTTAATCTTGCATTGCATTAGGAAAAGTCATGTATGCTAGTTTCATTTTGTTGGATAAAACGAATCCCACACACATCACGAGACAACTTTAAACCAAGGAGCTGGTCGTAAGACCCCAACCCTTGATCAAGACCATTGGTGGATTTAATCACCGCCTTGGCTTGATTTGCATCCATTTCCCGATTGTCAGCTGTTGTTAGGCGTAAATCTGACGAAGACAGGACCGAGCGTAGCTGGGGTGATTCCCATGCGCGCGAGGATAAGTTTTCTATGGTAGGTGTCATTAACAGGACAATCCCCCTTCCGTACCGCCTATGTACCATGTACCTTCTGCTCTCACGTACCTATAGTCTCCCTCTCGTAAGGGCGGGTATATAGAGAGGTTGGTATATCGGCCTGGTTGGTATATTGAAGGGGCGACCTTTTTGGAGTTATAAGAGCCTACATGATGCATTTAAACGTTCTACAAAATCTACAAAAACAAAACAAAACATCAAAATGCACTAAACCAGTCTAGGGCACACCAAGAATCCTTAAAAGAGATAATCACGGTCTTGTGAATGTGTGTGTTTAATTCTGCTTAGTGTAGACAAAAAAAAAAAAGAGAAAATCATAAAACGAGATAAAAACTTATTTAGATAGCATAGAAGCACCGCAATGGTGTACACCCGTAGTCAAGCCCAATCAAGGGCAGAAGCTCCGAGAGGTACACAAAAGCGAGGCACAAGTTGCCTTCACTTCGATCCTCGAGGATTTGGTTATACCGCCTTATCGGTCTAACCTACAAAAGAATCCAATTCAGAATCCTCGGTGGGGTATGCCTATTCAAAGCTGCCCCTTTCGGGAAGATGCCTTACATGTAGACCTTGACATAAATAGAGAATCACCTCTTGAAGGTAGGCATGAGTGGCCACCGCGCAATGAAGCGCTAAACGAGCTCCTTGTCCATTTAGAGGGGCAACATGGATATGGCGTCCCTTCTTTACCTATCATCGAACGAGAGAGACCACATCCGGAGCGCGGGGCTCCTTACATAGGGCGACCTAACTCCGCCCATCCCATTTACACTCATGAAAGGGAGTATGAGGGAAAACCATCACATTCCTCGAGAGCAACAAACAATGCGGGAACCTTGCATTTCCGCACCGACGAGGATATCATGATCACCCCTTGAGGCCGGAACCTCGAGCACATACCACTTACCTCGACGGGGGAAGCGACCCATTGAAACCTTAGAGCATCAAAATCAAGGTAGACCCATAGGAGGAACATTTGAACCTCCTAAACAAAATAGGGTAGAACAAATTGATCCGGTTGTCGCTAGATATACCACCCGTCAAGCCCAAATCATGCGGCTTAAACAAAGTCGACAAGAGATAGAGTATCAATACCGCTTGGATAAAGAACGCATGCAACGCGAAGCGGATGAGTTACGCTATGAAATACACGAGAGGGGGCCAACCCCTCGCATCCAAAGAGCTGAACAGTATGAGAGGCGTAATCCGTTGGCGCAAGACAGGTCTCCACGACCTCGTCAAGCTCTGCCTCCAAGACCCCATAGATTTGAGAGGGAGGCAACTCCCCGAAACAATGATGGGTACCTTCGACAAGAACTTGATCGGGGTCATAGGTTTCGCCACTGAGACTCCTCAAGAATTTTACGAGGAGTATGAACCGAGAAGAGGAGTATATCGAAACTCCCCATCAAGGCGGGAAGGATGCCATTCGGCCACCCCTCCATAGGCCTCCAGTTTACCGTAACTTGCAACAAGAGCGAACAAGAGAGGAAGAAATAAAATCTTCCGATGCATACCAAGCGCTATTGGAGCGTTTAGAGTCGGTGGAGACAAAAGCTGTTGGGCATCAAAAACCCACATTACGTCTACTCCACAATAATCCGGTGCATCCCTCAGTGCCTACACCTCTTTACCCCGAACACTTTAAGTTGCCTCAATTGGCAGTTTTTAAGGTGAAGAGGACGCACAGGAACATGTTACACGGTTTCTAAGCCAATGCTTCGGCATTCAAGATAATGACGCGTTATTGCTTAGAACATTCATAACCACATTCGCGAGGCCCCGCCTCGGATTGGTTCACCACGACTGCCCAAACACGGCATAAGCGGCTTAGATCGGCTAGTAGATGCGTTTCTTGAACGCTTCGCCTTCAACACAAGGAAGAAGGCATCACTTAGTGATCTTGCTAGCCTTAAACAATTTGAGGAGGAAACAATGGCAGCGTACGGGAACCGATGGAGAGCTTTGCTTTCTAAGTTACCCTACCGTCCTCCCATGTCGGACCTCACGCAAATGTTCGCGAAAAGTTGTTTAAAATCAATCTTCGGTCTATTGTTGCTTGCGACAATACGACGACTTAGAAGAAGCTTTGGCGCAAGCCGAGTCATAGAAGAGATTAAGATAGGCGAAGGCGCAATTGCCAAGCCTAAGAAGAAAGAGTGGAATAAAACCACTAAAAGCGGGACAACGCAACCACAACACGCTGCAATCAACCAAGTTGCGATAAATGTCCCGGGCGCACGTGCAAGAAACGCAGCCTCAAAAGGCTAACTACCGGGCGGTGCCTCCACGCTTACGAAAGAGATAACGGGGAGACAAGAACGAGTATCGACAGCGTCGCCCTAGGCGACAATTCACCCCGTATGCGGAGTCTAGGGACTCCTTATTTGACCGCTTGTCAGCGGCGAATCTAGTTACTCTGCCAGAAATCCAAATTTTTGACCCTAGCGTTCCTAAGCCTAGGGGGTATAGGGAGGAATTGTATTACAGATTTCATAGACGCAGAGGACATGACCTAAATGGGTTTTGGAAATTCAAAGAACTAGTCCGGGGATTTGATCGACAATCGAACATTGGTCGTGGACAACCCCATCGCACCTAACAACCAACAAATGGGGGTATTCAAGGACCCCTTGCACCCCACGAGGCGCGGACAAAACCGCTCCAAATAAACGAGGTGCGACAAGATCTTCCCGCACAAGGATTTGTGGGAATGATTAGCATTGTAACAAGGAACGAGAAAATACCCGGCGGTTGCCCCCGAGGTACTGCGAGGGAAGTTCCGTCGACATCGCGGCCTCAACAACGCCCAATGCGATTACCTCCGCCTAGACACGAGGTCACGATACGAACCAAACTCACGCGAGTTTGCGGACCACGTCGGCTAGGTTGTCCATCTACGAGCTTATTCAACAATCGGCTCCACATAGAGAAGCTCTTATGGACATCTTAAAAGCCATTGAAGTACAACCCCACGAAGCTAATTATTTCAACGCTTTCGTGGGACATGTGAAACAATGTACGGAGACTGTCATCACATTCAAAGAAAATGAGGTCAAAACAATATCGAATGACATGCCGGATCCACCCCTGCACGTTATCGCGCGGGTCAACGGGATCCCGTACAAGAGAGTGCTTTGATAGATGCTTGGCTCGTCCGGTAACATTATAACCCTCTGCTGCGTTAAAGCATTTAAAGCTGCCCGACCTCTCACATCCACGGCTTCCACGTACACCTTGCGAGCTTTTAACGATGCAATTTGCTCGACAGTCGGCACGGTTGTTACGCCTATACAGGTAGGACAAAAGTCAATACCCACACTGTGCCATGTGTTGGAAGGCGAAATGGCTTATAACATATTGCTAGGGCGGCCTTGGATCAGGGACATGAAGTGTGTCCCCTCGATCGCACACCAGTGCTTGAAGTATGCCTATGAAGGGCAAATACATGTAGTCCCAATGGACTTAGAGCCCTTCAAGTATTGCAATGCGGTACAATTCATACCTCAATCGACCCTACCATCAACGCATTTGGATTTTCAATTAAATCCATCTAAACGGGTCCGATACCGCGAGGCACCATGCGTGGCCAATAAGGCAAAATCCCGACCGGGTGAGACGTCATCATTGGCTCCTTCATCATCAGCGCCACCTATCGTGGCCCAACGGAAGGACAAGGGAAAGCAAATCATGGAGGAGGTTAAGCCTCTAGAAGAGGGGTTGCCCACGATCTCGGCAATATCCAACGAGAGGAAGCGCCCAACGCAACGGAAACCAAGATTCTTGAACAACCAAACATGGAATGGACTCAGGAAGGACTACCGTTTCCTCCTACCCAATCATCAACAATCATTGTTGAGATGGCAAGTATGGGCTTAGGAGAGTACATAGTGCAAAATGTTGTGGCAACCCCCACACTGGAGTCAGTACAAGACATGGGAAGACCTCGCCTTCCCATTGGAACAATCGTCCCTTTAGGCTACCCACCGAACCAAACGAATTTTGTGTATGGGGGCCTTGATCATGGTTTCGAACCATGCGAACAAAAGGAAACAGATGAAGAACCTTTTGTCGAAAACATCAATTATCTGTCGAACCCAGAATTTGCCCTAAAATATCTCGAACAATGCAATTGGCATGGGTATGGGCTAGGCAGATACGAGCAAGGGATGCGGATCCTTTGTCAACCAAGATATCAAATGCCATACGACAAGTCGGGGGTAGGGTTCAACCATCCCCTGCCATTAGACATCTTGGTTGAAAACATGCAAGGCCTAGAAATAGGCAACAGGAGGGGATTGGCACAAGACCCATACGCCAATCCAAACATAGAATACACATTGGGGGATTATCTCCCATGGTCTACAAACACCCACAGTAACAACAATAATCCCTCTCCTTTGCTAGAGAGGTGAAAGTTCGAGAGCGGTCCTCGAAAAGAACAACAACGGCTTCGAGATATTTTTGAAAGCTGTTCCCCTTAGAGGTTCCGGACGAAATAACGCAGTCTCAAAAGAATCGGGTCCCTCCACTAAGAGTGGAACAACCGCAATGGGATCAGATTAATTCAATGGAACAAGAAGAATCCTCAATGTCGGAAGCAACAGATCTTTGAAGAGGATGAGCAATTTTGGATCTATGAAAGCGATTCGGAAGACGAGGCGAGATGGACTATCTCAGACATGCGCGACGACATCACCGCGCTCTAACCCATGAAGATCTAATGGGACAAATGGGTATACGGTTGGGACATGAATGGCACTTAGACCCAACGAGGTGGGACCAAGTGCTAGGCCTATGGCTCCAAATTCAAGTTGAGCATCGTCCACCTCAAGATCCCATCAGGACAACCGTACCAAGGGAAGACCCCGCCTTCCTTTCCGCACATAGAGACGAATTTGCACCTAGAGAGGATCCATTCGTGCCTGTTCCCGTAGAGCCGGATCCGAGTATAGGGAACATCCGAAAGAATCAAGTCGTCACACCCGTGGTTACGGAGACCAAATTCATTCCATCCACATGATCTCCATTGATTTGACCACACCCATCCGCAATCCGACCGATCCATCACGGTCATTACATCTAAACACGGATGCCATTGGCCGGGATCGCGTCAACTCACCATTGTCACCATCGAGTCCGGCCTTTCGGTGAAATGCTTCATTTTACCCCAAGGACAACTCAAGATATTTTTCAAGCTGAAGAGGGACCCGAGGTCCCCAACGCCAGATCTTAACTCGCTGATGATATCCATTTAATCCCAACTCCACATCAGTTGGAGGACGGATCTCACATGTCAGTCGAAGAGACGACTGACGTAGACATCGGCACAGATCCAATGAATCCACGGATTCTCAAGCTAGGGGTAAGCCTTTCCCCCGAAGAGCAAGCCGATTACATTGCCCTTCTTAAAGAAAAGAAGGAGGTTTTTGCATGGTCATACAAAGATATGCCAGGACTAGACCCATAGCTAGTCATGCACAATTTAACGCTTGATCCGAAAATCAAGCCAGTAAAGCAAAAACTAAGAAAGATGCACCCAACAGTGGCCTTGATGGTCAAAGACGAATTACAAAAGCTGTTGGATGCACAATTTGTCATCTGCGTGGATTATCCGCCATGGTTGTCCAACATGGTTCCCATCAAGAAGCCCGATGGGAGGATTCGCATATGCACCGAGCTTTCGAGACCTAAACAAAGCGAGTCCCTAAGGATGATTTCCCCTTGCCAAGCATCGACGCATTGGTAGACGCTACGACGGGTCACGAAATGCTCTCCCTAATGGACGGTTTCTCGGGATACAATCAAATTCGTATCCAATCCTGAAGACCAACTCAAAACGGCATTCACAACGCCTTGGGGGACATTTTGTTATAAGGTCATGCCTTTTGGCCTTAAAAATGCTGGCGCTACATACCAACGTGCTATGACGTATATCTTCCACGATTACATGCACAAAACTTTGGAAGATTACATGGATGATTTGTTAGCCAAGTCTAAATTGCGCTCAGATCATCTCGGTGACTTAAGCAAGATCCTCGATCGCCTCATAGAGCATAAGGTCAGACTGAATCCCAAGAAGTGCGTGTTCGGCGTCACATATGGAAAACTCTTGGGTTTTATAGTCTCCAAAAGAGGCATCGAAGTGGACCCAAACAAAGTCAAGGCAATCCTTGAAATGGCTCCCCCAACCACTATCAAGCGGCTCAGAAGTCTGCAAGGAAAGGTCGCGTCGATTAAACGCTTCATAGCGCAATTATCGACAAATGCCGACCAATGAACAAATTATTGCACAAAGGGGTCACATTTCATTGGGATGACGAGTGCCGGTCGACCTTTGACGAAATCAAACAATACTTGGCTTCGCCGCCGGTATTGGCACCGCCTAGACCGGGTGTGCCGTTCTACTTATACATCTCGGCTGCGAGGTGGCAGGGCGCAATGCTAGCCCGGAAGAATGAACTTCACAAAGAACGAGGCTACTTACTATCTTAGCCGCACCACAGTCGATTACTGAACTTAACTATGCATACGTTGAGAAACTCTGCAGCGGTGGTGTTTGCCACCAAAAGGCTACGCCACTACATCTTGAGCAACACGACGTATGTTGTGTCTAAGGAGAATCCATTGCGATACATGATGAGTCGTACTTATCATAGTAGCCGCACGGCGAAATGGATCATGTTGTTGACGGAATTTGACATTGAGTTTATTGGACAAAAATCTATAAAAGGACAAGTCATAGCCGATCAACTAGCAGAGGCTCCTCTTGAAGACGATCAGCCTCTGGTCATAGAACTACCCGATGATGAGGTCTTCCATGTCTCAGAATCGCCAGGATTACGAAGAGCTGAGTCTCGGGCCGACATAACCTTATTTTTCGATGGTTCTAAATGCGAGCAAGGTGGTGGCGCGGGAATTGTATTCTTCACACCGCGGGGCGCTCCAATGCCCTGTCATTTAAATTAAACTTCCGGTGCACCAACAACAATGCGAGAATATGAAGCCTTGCTCCTAGGTCTTGGGACGGCAATCGCCATGAACATCAAAAGATGAACATCTTTGGCGATTCGTGTTAATCGTCAATCAAGTCAAAGGGGTATATCAATGCAAATGCCCAGTTCTGAAGGCCTATAAAGCCCTCGTGGATAAATTCCTGGCAAAATTTGAGTGGTATGACATCGAGGCACTCCCTCGATCATCGAATCGTTTTGCGGACACAATGGCCTCCTTGGGGTCACTAATCCCGCAAGACCTTTCCGGTGATATAACAACCATTCAGGTCAAAACCTTATCGCAACCCGCGATGGAGCGCGCAAGCTCAGACTTGCGCCGAGGAATCCACATGATCCAGGAGTCGAACCATCTTCGGATAAGTTCTTTCGAATCCGAGACTATTTGAAACACGCCAAGCTGGGGTCTTTGTTCTCCCCCATTCCCATTAATAGCAACACAACGCTATTTTTACAAGTTCTATCCCAATCGGCATTTGTTAGGGAAGAACTCCAAAAGGGATTGGCTGTTCAAGCCGTCGAGGTATCGATCAACGGGTGGTATTTACCCATAAGAGATTACCTCAAGTTAGGTAATCTACCCTTTGGATTGACGCAAGCCGCAAAACGAACATTCAAACGAAAGCAGCAAAATATGTCTTGATAGGAGACATTTTGTATCGTCGCGACTACGACGGAATTCTTCTTCGTTGCTTGGACCAGCAAGAGTCCACTTGGGCAGTCACCCAAGCGCATGACGGTACATGTGGCGGCCACTTTAGTGGTATGGCCATTGCAAAGCGCATTCTTCGCATGGGCTATTATTGGCCATCTTTAGAGCGAGATTGCTGCGCATATGTCAAGAGGTGTGTGAAATGTCAACATCATGCCAATCTGATGCACGCACCTTCCCAGGCCCTACAGACAGTCCAGTCTGCTTGGCCATTTTCGTAGTGGGGCCTCGATCTAATTGGAAAGATCTCCCCTGCATCGTCAGGCCGTCACACGTTTATCATAACGGCCACAGAATATTTTACCAAATGGGTGGAAGCAATTCCGTTAACCTCTACGACAGGACCCCGCATTGCAGAGTTCATTTGCATTACATCATATGTCATTTTGGTATTCCATCCAAAATAATCTCGGATAATGGGCCATCATTCAAGAACAAAGACGTGCGTGCTTTAACCACAAAGTACAAAATTCAGCACGACTTTTCAACACCCTATTATCCGCAAGCAAATGGGCAAGCGAGGCGTCAAACAAAACGCTAGTCGCCATCCTTAAAAAGACCGTCGCAGACAGTCATAAGGATTGGCACATACAAATCCACTTGCCCTTTGGGCCTATCGCACTAGCATTCGGACGCCCAGGGGCAACTCCGTTTTCACTAGTGTATGGCTCGGAGGCGGTAATGCCTCTCGAGTTGGAAATTCCTTCCCTCCGCATATCAATGCGAGAATTCATCGATGATGACACTGCGCGGCAGCCGGTTAGACCAGCTTACGTTGCTTGATGAAAGACGCGTTAATGCTCTCGAGCACTTACGTATCTATCAAGAGCGGCTTAAGAGAGCTTACAACATGAAAGTTCACCTAAGAGACTTTCGGGTTGGTGATGCGGTTACGAAGGAAAACCAACAAAACTCTAATTTGCCGTCCCATATGAGGGACAAATTTGCGGCAAATTGGTTAGGTCCGTATGTCATTGATAGCAAAATAGGACCGAGGAACGTACGAGCTAGCTTCTCTTGACGGTATCAAGGAAACGAGAACCCTTGAATATCAGTCATTTACGACCATTTCATATCTAAGACAGCCATGTACCAAAAAAAAAAAAAAAATTCAACAAAAACAAACAAACAAAAAGCTCCAAGGATTATCGCAATCTCTTGGTCACCCAAAAAGCTCCAAGGATTATCGCAATCTCTTGGTCACCCAAAAAGCTCAAGGATTATCGCAATCTCTTGGTCAACCCAAAAAGCTCCAAGGATTATCGCAATCTCTTGGTCAACCCAAAAAGCTCCAAGGATTATCGCAATCTCTTGGTCAACCCAAAAAGCTCAAGGATTATCGCAATCTCTTGGTCACCCAAAAAGCTCCAAGGATTATCGCAATCTCTTGGTCAACCCAAAAAGCTCCAAGGATTATCGCAATCTCTTGGTCAAACAAATCAATAAATTCAACAAAAACAAAACAACAAAAATCAACAAAATCAACAAAGATTTGCATCTCAATTCTAGGCATACTCGAATTCATCAAAATCAACAAAAACACCATGCATAAATCTTACCACACTACAGTCGGTGGTGCAGGAACGTACTAGGAGTTTCGATAATTCGGTCATCATTTTCCTCTTTAGCCATGTAGTGTACCAAGTCGAACGGATTTTATAAAGGTAGAGTCATACTTGAAATACACCTTGTTACGTAACATCCCAACACAAATCAAAACACTAAAATTCCCAAAATTGTGTGAACGAAAGATGAAACATTGCAAAATAACTAGGTCACCACAAAGCGAAACGGTTATCTTGCTCATCCCCCTATGCGAATGACCCCTAGAATGCTTGAGAGTTGGCAAAAGGACAAGCTTCCTCCCTACCCAATTCCCTAAGAATCCCTAAAGTTCTCAATAGTTGCAAAACACAAAAATTTGCAAAAATGTCAAAACTCAAAAATTTGACAAACTACGAGTGCACACATCAAAAGGCACAAACAACGGTGATTTTCATCACTCCATATCCCCAATCCCTTGCTCAAAAGAAAAATCAATCAAAATAAACAGTGATCTTATCACTACAAAAGAGCAAGTATCCCAATACAATTGAAAAAAAGAAGGGAGTTGACCTTGAATCCCTGGAACTCTCAGCATTCTGTAGGTCATAAGGCAAGCTTCAATACCAACTCGGTAACAAAAGTAAACCTCCCGCATGACGATATATCTGTCACATTAACTTGTGTACGAGATCAATGTTTGCATGTGGATGAGCTAGCTTATGGCAGCCTCGGATTACAACGCAGATTAATCTTAGTACATATAACAAAGGAATTCGTGGAGCTAATTAGGTGATCCTCGGTACGAGGTTCGGTTGAAAGCCCATCGCATTGGCGGTATCCTAACAAATACCACTAAATGAACTCAATTGCACACACAGGGATGTGAAATAGCTCGGTCAAAAACAAGTTTGATTCATACCTTGTTCAAAAGTCTTGTAAGATAAAGTACAGTCGTGGATAGTGAGTTAAAACTATCTGAATCTCAGAAAATCTTACACTCATCCCGAAAACCATCTGCGCTACTTATCATTCTTATGATACCATCAGAAAATACAAAAACAGCAAAGAAAAACCAGATAAATAAAAATAGCATTCATCCATTTTGCATATCACATAGGCATCTAAAAAAAAAATTCAATTCATCTGCATCCATCAAATAAATAAACATGCATAACAAAAATCAATCACATCATCACATGTACAAATCCAAAAATAAAACCGGTATATATATATATATCGTCAAAAAAGATGCCCGCAGGCTACAAAAATAGGTCCTCAGACCCCGCAATCATATCCAAAACCCAACCTAAGGCGTCGGCCACCATGATCACGCAGGATCGGTGCGACGGGAACTACCCCCGTGGTGTGGGTCCTACGGGACCTGCGGGGCGGCTCTTGCTAGCCCCCGCATCATGCCTACTACCACCCCCTCATCCAACCGCTGCGGCGAGATGATCTTGTTGCTCGGTCGGACTATCCCTCGTCCGTCGAGAAGATCTGCGATAGAAGGCTCGGGGAGCCGCCCGCCAAGGCGGATGACCTCCCTCTCCAAGTCTATCCGGTATAGACACCACTCGCCTCCCGTAGATGATAGATAGACAATGCATCATCGCGCTGCGCCAAACGCTATCCCGCTCCGCCAGCGAGCCCGCAGAAGATCCCTCTCTAGATCCCGCATCCGTAGCAGCTCTGTAAGCCGCGCAACCTCATCGCCTACATCCGACCCCACCCCCTCCGTATCTGTCGGACGCATAGGACTCCCGGGGACAGTAGCCTGCCCAGGCTCCAACTGCTCCTCCACATCCTGCATGTCCGGCTGCTCCGGAACACCCAAGTCCACATCCTCATCTCCCACATCCGCCATGTCTGCATCATCCAACGGCCCTCCCCAATCACCCCCTGTCGCCTCAGCATCCTCCACTGCCGCCTCCGCACCTCCCAGAGGACCCTCACCTCTCCAGCGCCGCAAAACCCACCACGAGTCATACTCAGTGGTAGTACCCTACGTCATCCACATCCAACACCTCAATAACGACATCCGACTCCTCGCCCAATGGCACGAGGACTGGTGGCTCCGGATCCCTCTCATCTCCCCGACGCCGAGTAGCCCTACGGGTTCACCGGGCAACCCAGAGCGCACCCCAAACTATCGTGTAACCCGACGGTACGGAAAGAACTCATGCTCCGTCCCGTGCCGCCCGGTCAACCATCGCTCCCCTCCGTACCCGTCGGAGCCACTCTCCGGCCTCGAGCCGGGCGGACGGTCCCGATAGGGACGCCAAAACACCTCCCATGGAGTGAGCCGTGAAAAGGCATCAATGTAGTGCTCAGCGCACCGCCCATCGCCGACTACGCCCCTGCTCCTGAGCGTCGCCACAAAGCTGCATAACCAATCTCATCATCTTCCATCGCCACCGAGTCGTCCACGGTAACCGGTGGGCCTCTCCACGACTATGTCTGCCAACCCGCTCTGCAACAAAAAGCTGCAAGCGACACCCTTCCGCTGTCGACGGCGGACCCCGTCTGACTCTCCGTAAAGCTGCGCCAACAAAGTCTGTCCCCATCTCGGGATCAACGGTGCCTCTACCGGGCACTACGCCAGCTGCCACACCAAATCCGGCGGGTTCCACGGGAACCTCGCTGCTCTGACGAATCGGGGAGAAGAATGTTAGAAATGAGGCCCATCGGGGAATGCGTGCCTCACTCCCTAACACCCCCTCTCCTTCCACCCGACCAACCAAAATCCCGCCGGCCTGGCAATCCGCCTCTTTGTCTCCACTGAGTCTGCTACACCCGGCTCCCCCCATGCCCAAAACATCTCGTGAGTATAGCGGTCCGGCGATCGAACGGAGATGTCCTAATAAGCGAGACCATCTATCGGAATCCGAAGCAACCGATAGACGTCCTCAAGAGTCCACGGTCATCTCCCCTGTCGGGAGATGGAAAGTATTGGTCCTCGGATCCCAAAGCTTGATCGGGGCCGTCGGATAGGCCTGATCCGAAACCACGGGCTCCGGTCGAGCCACCGCTTGAGCCCAAGGGCATCAAGCCATTCCCGATCGTCATCAGTCAAGGCCAACCGCGCCTCGGTAAAGGCGGCGGGTACACGGTACCGGCTCCTAACAACTTTGCAAGCAAAAAAAAAAATAATAATAATAAATAAAATAAAAATAAAATTTTCAATTCTAGGGTTTCTAACCTTAGTTGTTAAACAAAAAACATTACAAAAAATCTTAAAGTTTTGAAAAGCGCAACACAAAAACAATGCATTCAGTTAAAGCAAAATAAGCCCTAGGGTCACTTACGGGACTCGCCTCGGCTCCGCCGCTCGAACCGGTTTGTGCACTCATGATGGCGAGAGAGAATTCCGGTGGCGCTTCGCTTCGCGAGTACCTCCTCCTCCCCGAGCTCCAAAATCGCAAGAAAAAAATGACACAAATGAGCCCAAAATCAAGTTTTGGCCCTTAAATAGGCCTTTTGCCTTGGAATTCGTCCTTGGCTGGGACGAGCGCTCCGATTAGCGCTCGTCCCACCCGGGGACGAATTCTCCAGCTGGAATTCGTCCCACCCGGGGGACGAATTCGAGGCCAACACAAAAAAATCAAGAAAAATGACTAAAAATGCACTAAAAAAGAGACAATAAAAGCGCTGACGGGATTGCAAATGCAAGCGACAACATGGGCATACAAAATCGACATCGGGGTCACAAATTATCAATATCCTACTCCCTAAGAAGGCTACCATAGCCGGACCGCTCCAAGGGAAGACAGATTTTGAAAATTTAATCCCAAAATGATGTCACAAAAAACAACAAAAAAAAAAAAATTCAACACAAAAACAAGCAATAAACATTGCAGGACACAAGTGCTCTTGCACTTAACCTCTTAGGCATAGCAAAAATTGATGTCGGGAGTTTGCATTGTCACTATCCTACTCCCGAAGAAGGCTACCATAGCCGGACCGCTCGCCACGGGAGGACGGATTGCCGAGCGAATTCAATCACCAAATGGTGTCACAAAAACAACAAAAACAATACAAAATTCAACAAAAACACAACAAAAACATTGCCGGGCATAAGTGCTCATGCACTTAACCTCTAGGCAAAGAAAATCGATGTCGAGGTCCAAATTATCGCTCTCCTAGTTCCCCAAGAAGGCTATCATAGCCGGACCGCTCCACGGGAAATAGGTTTTCGACGATTTCACCTCATTATGACATCACCAAAAGGGTTAACACCCACCAAAAATAGGTCCATATGTTGGAAAAATTGCACACGCTTAACGGTAAACCCTCTAAAGGCAAACCTTGCACAAGTCATCTTGGGTCAAGCGACTCGTCGCTTCTCTCACGAAGGTCATTCCCTCATCGATTCGTCGCTTGAGGGGGTAGTCACAGTCACCAATCAACAATCACACACCCAATTAAGGAAAACGACATGCATTCAAAGAATCATTGACAAAGACAATCACGCTCCTGCTTGGGGCCGTAAACAAGCAACAATCAAATCAATCAAACACTTGGCATTTCGTGAATCATGAACACAAGGTTCCCCCCGAGGATAAAAACGCCCTTCACTTGTTCATGGTGATCAATGTCCAAGTTCAAGTCACACCTCACCAAAACAGGTTAATACTTGAAATCAAATTCCTTAGCTCGTCGGAAGCAAGGATTCAAGAATGCGTGCCCTTTCCATACTTGGGGCATCAAAAGTTGGTTAGGTTACCAAGAAACCCTAATCATTAGTGCTTTGGTTATCTATTTTTGCTCGGCCCTGCGTCACCGAGCGCTTCCCAAAAGGGGCATCTGTAGACACCAAAACAGCACCAATCCGATTATGTGATGAAAACAACGATCGCTTTGACAAACACGGCCCCGGGGCAGCCCTCGAGAGGTTAAACGGTGGTCTTAACCACTTTCATAGCAATTTTGTGAGGTCAAGGAGCAATTTGGCACACTTGGACACTTTGCCCGGTATTCGTCTCACCCGGGGACGAATTCAAAATAGAATCCGTCCCACCCGGACGAATTCGAATCCGTCCCTGGGTGGGACGAATTCTAAGCTCAACGGGCAAAAAGGCAAATGGTGCCAAGTGGCAGCCCAGAACGATCGGTTAAGGGCTCCTACCTTGCACGCATGTGTAAGTGGACGAGAGGGCCGTTAGAGGCTGTTACAAGAAGCATTTATCAAAGTTCAAGTCAGTGAAGGACTCCCCTCCCTCATGGGAAGACAAGGCGCCACATGGCGCCCATGGCCAACACTTGGCTTTTGTGCTTCCCTCCCAAAGAGACCCCTTGGGTCTATAAAAGGTGGGACTTTTCTCACCCAAAACATGCGGGTGGAAGGAGTGTTCAAGCAACGAAGTCTTTGCCGAATCGAAGACTCATTTGCATCCCCCTTTGTTCACCTTCCTACATCCATCAATCTCTTTTGCAAGGGAGGTTGTTGGGTGGCCTTTGGAAGCTCGAACCTTACTCAAATCCGACGCATGGACATCTGAACCTACCAATTCGCCGACCCCCAATCCTAAAAGGTTTTGGGCCCATCCTTGGTGGATTGGCTCCAAAATCGAGGGCCAACGGTGGGAGGCCCACTTGGGCACCCCCGCACCCCCAAGTTCTAATTTCAGTTTTTGAGCACTTTAGATTAATTTTTAGATTGCATTACGTGTTTACTAGGTCGATTAGTCTATAATTGCAATTTTGTAGCTTTTGGTCGAGTTTAGGGTGTTTTGTATTGCTTTATCGTTTCGCTAACTTGCGGGTGTCAAGGTCAAATTCCCGAGGGAGGAGGCCAAATTGGGAAAATCCGACCATGCGGGTCGTCCCAAAATGGCCCCAATTACCTAACCCCCCTGTTTGCGGGAGTTTTGCGAGGTCCGGGATCCGACATTGGAGCGGCGACGGGTCGATTTCTCCTATTCGGAAGAATTCGTCCCACCCGGGGACGAATTACGGTCGAAGTCGTCCCGCCCGGGGACGAATTCCGGTTTAAGGTGGATTTGCCAGCTGCCTCAGTGGCAGTGGCCTTCTGGTGACTGTTCTTACCTTTTTTCAGATTTTGAAGCAATTTGGATTCATTGTTTTCATGGTTTCAGGCAAATATTCGTATGCATATTTTGTTAGTTTTAGAGAGAGAATGCTTTTCATTTGCGGCGGGTGCTACTAACGTCTTGATCATTTCTTTGTTTTGCGGGAGAAGCGACGAGGCGAAGAACCCATCAACATCAGCGGCGGCATCATCTTAGCCCGCCCAGTGCAATCGTGGGCACGCGGAAGGAGGAACCATTCGGCGATTGTAATCAAACCTTATTTGCGCTCCTAGCCCCTGAAAAGGGAGGAGGCATTATTGTAACAGAGATCGAAAGAAATTAATGAAAGGGCTGTTTTTCTTTATCTGATTGCGTCTCTTACAACATGTCTCTTTTCCGTTTCATGTAATTTACATTTCTAGGACTTAGGCGTGCTTAATTTTGAATGCAATTGCACTTGGTGTTTCTTTTGACCGGAATCTCGTGCTTTCAATCACACTTATCATTTATCCCTTAAGATGTCCCAATTTAAGGTATTGTATGGCTTAAAACCTTTGTTTGTGGAATACTATGTTTCAAGATCCCCCAAAGTGACTTAAGTAGATGATTTGTTGAAATAGTGTCAGCTGGGTGCTCTTGCTCCTTAAACATAATATGTACCAATCCTAAGATTGAATGAAGCAACAAAAAGTAATGCATAACTAGGAGTGATAATTTGTAGTGGGAGATATGATATTTTTGTGACTTCAACCTTATAAGTAGTTTTCCTTGAAGGTCAAGTCCAATCAAAAGTTGACAACTCACTTCTATGGCCCATACAAGGTGGTTCATCATATTGGGGAAGTGGCATATTAGTTGGAGCATCCTTTGAATTCATGCATCCACCATATTTTTCATGTTTTAAAGCTTAAAAAGGTTAGTGGTTAGGACGTGTAGTCCTAGATGGAGCTTCTAATGAAGAAGGGTGAAACAACCTCCAACCAGAAGCAATTTTATAGTCTCCTGTCTATAAATTTCAGTCTTGCACCATCAAGGAGTTCCACATCAAGTGGTAGGGTCTACCAAATGAGGATGTTATGTGGGAGACAGTGAGAATTTTCCAACCATTCTTAGATTTGAGGATTAATATTTCTGAGGGAACCATGTAACAACTCCAATATAGACATGCTTGCTATCTTTGCTATTGTTAGCTTGGGCTCTATGTTTATGTCAGTCAACCCTTGAGCATTAGAGTTAGGATTGTTGGTTGTTTTATTCTTTAAATAAAGGAGTTATATTTTAATTGATTATTCATTTATATTTGTTATCTTTAGTGGCCTTTTGTATGCATATGAGTCTTTGCCCTTTCCAATTGGCTATGAGACTTTTCCTTCTTTGAGTGGCTAGGATTTGTATTGATTTGAAATCTACAATCTATTACTTGCGATGTTGATTTCCTACTATAACATTAAAATTCTATTCTAGTGAATGATTTATGTTTCATAGTTCCGCGTTTTCTAATGTTATTGTTATTTTGAAGTTATTTCGTTACACTGTCTACAATATCTCCCACAATCATATTCATATTAAAGTCAATTACTTTGTTTGTGTAAAAATGTTTTACTGAAATACCATCTACTCATGGAACATGGTGGCAAGATTAAATGTTTAGTTGAAGATTAATCTATTTTATCTTTATTTCACTAGGTCTAGCCAAACTTCACATAGAAAATATCATATTAATACAAATATAATCGTGCTATACAATAAAATCTATCTTTCAAAAGAAGTCTATAAATGATTAAGGAAAAGCCAACAAAATAATTCATTATGGTCAATATATTTATTATATTTTCAAATAGTCTATAGATAAATAGATAGATAGATTATATAGGGTTGAAATGGACTTGCTCATATATTTAAGATATAACTTTGTTATTGTAGTATAAACAAACCACATAGTGGTATTACTATCAATAAATATAGATTATATAGGATTGAAATGGGCTTGCTCATGTTTAAAATATAACCTTGTTATCGTGGTATATAACAAACCATATAGTGATATTACAATCAACCATATTATCATCATGACACCCATAAAAATTGAACCCACTATAAACTATAAACTATAAACTATAAACTATAAACTATAAACTATAAAATATAAAATATAGACTATAAACTATAAACTAGTGTACTCTTTGTGAGCCAATCATTCTTACCAATTGAGCCTCATAGAAATTGAACCGAACTATAAACTAGTGTACTCTTTGTGACCCAATCATTCTTACCAATTGAGCCTCAACCATATGGACAAGCAACCAAGACATTTTGGCTAGAATATTTCCAATGAATTTTAGCATCATTGAGCACTTCAAATAAAGGAAAGGGATTTCTTGCGAAAATGGATGCAAAATTATGTGAAAATAATACAACTGAATAGTTTCCGACCCCCACAACTTACAATATGGGTTTGAAAATAACTGCATTGATATGCTCAAGCATTTCAGTGGAAGATGAGAAACCATCAGTGTTCAGGTAGAATAAATGGAGAATCCTAAGCATATTCCAGTGAAGCTGCTTGCAATCACGAGGGAGAACGCTAGGTTGCAACACCTTTTTCAGTAATTTTTTTGAGCTGTCAGTGATGGTTTTTCTAAACTTGGCAATAGCATCCTGAACAGATGTTTGCGGATGTTCTTTCATGTACAATGTCACGCAGTTCAACGTTCCTTCCTTGGCCTCCTTCTGAAAAACATATTAAGAATATAGTTCCATTGTTTAGCATCATATTAAGTATTTCAAAGATCACGACTGGGTTGGAGTAAGTATTCAGTACCTCATATGTCCGAATGTCATTCAAAAGGCGCCCAAAAATGTTTAACAGCTGAATGGTATTGCTGTACTCAGGATGATTGATGATTTGTTCTGGAAGCTTGGGTCCTACCAAGTAGAGTGGTAGAAGAACAATTGGTTCCAAAGCAAATGATGGTTCTCCATTTTCCATATACTTATGCAATGATGGTGTACATCCAGTTTTGGCCCAGTAGGCCTCCTTCATCATTGAGCTCACTGTCCTGTACCACTGTAAAATTAAACAAATAGAATTTCATTGTTATTCTAATATTGTTGTTTTCATTCTTTGCTTGAAAGATATTTTATTGCCATTCAGCACAAAATACACAAGGTATACAGCAATCAATGTTCAAGGAAAGTTCCTGACAATTTGCCTCATATGAATGCTGACATCTCGACCTTGAAAAGCACAGGCATTTTGAGCAATATCATTGACAGTATTATATAGTGCAGAGAACAAAATTTGTGAACTATGTGAAAACCCATGTATCTCTTCTTGATTCCATCTGCAAAACATCATAAACAAGTTCTTTGTGACGCTGTTATTGATATGTACATTGGAGTAACCAAGGCATAGTAAGGGCTGAAATTACCAATTGCTGTTGCTTTACAATGTGCTTGAATTGGTTCTAATTGAAAGATGGACTTTTATTTATCTCATTATGATAGCTTATCCAATTCAACATAATTCTGAAGATTGATGGGTAAAATACAATTACCTCCCCAATGCATCAGTAAAGCACTGAAGCTCTTCAAAGGAGCCCCCCACATCATAAAAATCATCCACTACTGTAGCGAGAATTGAATTCTTGGTCCATACAATGCGTGCAGCAGACATCTCAGGACTAAAAAGTGTTGCAGCAACAGAAAAATAGCAGTATAGAAGCTTTTGTCGAGCAAAGTTTAGGTCACTAAATTTACATTCTGCAAACCATCTGTCATTGGAGAAAATTAAGTGTGAAGATTTTCATATCAGCGGTGTTGTTTCTGTTGTAATTTCCAAAAACTATGTTCATTCATTTATGTTGGTACCTACTTTTCCAACTCTTGTATTTCTTTCTGGTATATTGCTTGGCAAATATTGTAGTCCTTTTTAGCTAATGTTAAGAACAAATCATTGCTTATACAGGGGATCCTGCAATAATAGAAATATCAATACTCAGGACTCTCTAACAAAGTAGTGTACAAACATATAAGATCACAGCATTTTGAACTATAACCGAGAGGCAGGGGGTGCCATAAAAATTATCTCAATTAAAACATACTTGTAAGAAGTCTTGCCAACCCAAATATCATCAACACCATATTGCTCAATGTATGCTCTATGTTCTATTCGTTCCAAACTAGCCAACCAGGGGACGCTTAATGCATACTTAACCTGCAATGTATAGACCAATGCCCAAATTTAGTAACATATATAGTTTCAAAGATCAGTCATAAGTAAAACTAGCCTTAACTACCTCTCCAGGAAGGTCTTTCAGAACTGCATTTTGGTCATGGATCGTATTGTTCGCTTCTCTCTTCACAAGGTCATCTCTGGAGAAGGATTTCGCTTCTTCCAAAATTCTTTCCCCTGGGAACATCACCTGTGATGCTTTGTACAAATTTAGCATTGCTGTAACAGCTTGGCCACTTCTTTCAACAGAAGGGAGGAAGTCTTCGTCTTTTAGGTAATTGAGAAAGACATCTACATGGTGGTTGGTTTCAGTTAAGCCAAGTAAAATGTAATCAAGATGGCATGATTGAAATTTTGGGCCATTTATTATATAGAATGCTCCCTACTATATAGAGAACTCCAGTGCAGAAAAAATGCCTGAAGTGGGAATATAACTTCCCAAAAATTATGTATCAATCCATGGATAACTAGTATGCATGCACGAGAGGGGAAGACAGGTGATATACATTAACAAAATTTGTACAAGCAAGGGTGAAGTTCGTTGAAAAGACCTGGAGATACATCATATCCATGTATTCGTAAAATCCTGAAACCGAGGGAACTGTTAACTATGTCTGATGCTGATGATTTCCCCTCAATTATTTCATTCTGTGTCCAGCATCTGTGCCAGCCCAGATATTGATTTCAGATAAATTGGAAACCACAGGATAGAAATTATAATATTCATAAGCAAGGGCTATGGTTCTGTTAATTACCTATAAACATGGTCTAGAGCCTGCTCTATCTCATGTCTGAAATACCTTGCTATGCCCAATCTCTCTAGCCTATCTACCATTGAGAGACTACTGAACAAATTTAAGGGGTAAACACTAGGCACTGCACCAGCAGTCAAAGGCTCGTTATTTTACATGAACATGAAACAAATTAATCAAGCTTTATTTAGGTTTAAAGACTCACCTCCATTCCCCAAATTTTGCAGCATTGAATTCAAATACTCAAGGCAGTTGAGGTTTTTAGTATGCATGAGAGCACAAGCAGTTGCAGAAGGAGAATGGAAGAGCGACCCATCCTTGTTTTGATGTCTTAGAACTTTGTTCCAGTCAGCTATCCTTGGCAATCCCTCAATTATATAGATCACGGATGCATCGTACTCATCCAGGTTGTCTCTTGCTATTCTGCAGAAACAGAAATAAAACTAGAAAATGAACATAAATAATGATTGGGACTGAGATTCTGAAGAATCAAATAAAACTCATAACCTAGAGATAAACTAGTTCCAAAATTACCTTTTGAGGGTCTCCTCCCGTTCCATGAGCATTGGTTGTATAGGATATGAATCATATGGGAGGTCCAAGCACAAGCTCCTTGCATTTTCCAACATTGCAGTGAAGATTATATCAAAGCCAACGGGGGCATATTTGTCCGCACTAACCATATTTCCAATATTTTCTTTTATAAATCTTAAACCTGTAGGAATCAGGAAACAACATTAAAATCTTAGAGCATTATGTCTTAGATTTCTGTAAGCATAGAATCGATTCAATGCAATTATACCCTAAATTACAGGGGCTGGGCAGCAAAAATCATCTCCAAGTAATTGAAGTGGTTGTCAAAATATTGGGTACAATCCCCTTTTGTATCTATGTTAGTCTGGGCTAACTGAATAATCAGTCTTTTCTGTTTTCCAAAACAATGCATAAAAAGCCATATTATAGAGCATTTTCCAAATTTTACTGAACAACATTCAAAATTTGTCCAGAAATAAGAGAGAGTTTTACCCATTTCCACATTTTCATTGCCAGCATTCCATGTTCTAAGGGCAATAATGCATGCTAGAGTGTTACAAAGGCCATCTTTAACAGAAGGGATGTCTGGTAATCCCCAGGATCCATCCGAGAGTTGATTGTTCATTATCCATGAAAGGCACTGTGGAAACTGTGGTATTTGAGGGTTTTTGAAAGATGGGACCATGGCTACCCAGGCTGTATCATAAGCAGAAATGGATGTCTGTCTGCTTTCAATTTCTGAGAATAGCTTTTTAATCCTCACAATGTCTCCATCTATATGGGCAGATGCAGATGCACTTTGATTTATCTTCTCTTCGTCAGTCTGCCAAGCAGTGAGATGTACAGTTAATGAATCTTGAGCAAACATGATGATTTGGAAGGTTAATCTTTAACAGTTTCCAAAATTCATTGCAAACAATTATACTGCGTTAACTGTGTTTGTCAGCAGAATTCATATGGTATCCAAGTATTCAAATTGTAAACATGTTGCGTTTTCTGAATATTGCGAAAACAAAGTTACATTGTACTAGTAGATGGAACTGTAAACCCACCTTAGAGGCATCTTCAAGGAATAGTGCAACCCTAGATGTTCCTGTGCCAAATCCCATTCTTTTGCGAGATAACTGCAAACCGAAATACCCTGCCAACAAACAATAAAATCTGATTCAGTTGACGAACTCAAAGTACCAATAGAGGAAAACATAATAAAAACAAACCTTCTAAGTTCCACTGGTAATGTCGAACAAGAACATGATCGAACACATTACATTGTCCTCATGCATATCAGTCCCTAATAAAAAAATGCAAGCCAAGGAACTTGTGCAAAGAACTCATTTTCCAACTTCTTTATTTACATACATCCAATACCTTGTAAATAGACTATGATGTGTCAGACAAAGGTTTTGTGAGAAAACATTCCATATTGCCTATGAGTGTTGACTTAGCCAAATATGTGGTAAGCTAAATATGCGGTAAAATTTCTTACACGATGTAATTTTTGTGGTTAAAACAGTAAAATATTTAGAAGGTCATCTTCGAGCTTTAGAATTTTTTTGTAAGGAAGTTGGGACGCAGGGGAACACGAGGATAACAAAAATTATAATTTTTTCAGCAAAAAAGAAGAAGCAACAACTCGAATTTTAGTTTGCAGGAGAACCACTTGAGGTAGTAGTAGAATACAAATACCTGGGCATAGACTTTCATGACAAACTTAATTGAAATACATGTAGGATGAAAAAAACTCAAAGTGGTTGGAGAGCACTATATGCACTTTAAAATAGGTGTAGGAATGTTGAGTTGTGGGACTGGAAGACCACCAAGGTCTTATTTGGCCTACTTGTTACACCGGTTTTATTGTATGGTTGGGAGGTGTGGGCTAGTGGCACAACAAATGCAAAATGGAGGTAAATAGAAAGGATTCAAAAATATCTAATCACAATTTTTCTCAAAATTAAGGCCACAACCCCTTATGAAATTATTCTAGCTGAAACTGGAATGTTCCTTTAGAAGCAATTGCTATGACCAAGCTGTTATGTTGCTTGAAAAATGATAGATGACCTAGGACAGCTAGGGACGAAGAGTTGCATAGACGGAAGAATACATGGATAAAACAAAATCAGAAATGGATGAAACGTTGGGAAATCAACATAAATGAATGCCCAAATGTCAACAAAGATATACAAAATAATGTGAATGAAATGTTTAGAAGTGGAATATGGAAAAATGCAAGCAGGAAGAGACTATTATATTGCAAAGTTTAACCCAACATATGACCACAAGGAAAAAGCGTATATAGGTGCTGAAATCAAGCGGAAGGAAAAAATCCTCATTGCTCATATACGAACTAGCTCTCATAGGCTTATATGTGAAACAGGGAGATAGACAACGCCCAAAGAACAATGAAAAAAAAGGATATGTAATCTATGCACAGTAAGGACAGAGAAACACTTCATCTATAAATGCCCCAGTTTTTCAGATATCCGTGGTAAATACAAAGAAACACTTGGAAACGGGTCTATGGCAGAGTTATTTGAAAACAGTAATATAAAAAAAGTTAAGGAATTGCTAGTCCAAATCAGTAGGAGAAGGAACAACCTTCTCAAAGATATTAAAAACCATATGATATGATTTGAGTAATTGTTCTTTCATATTTAAAGTCCTATAAACCATATTTGAGTCTTACAAAAGTAATTAAAATCTTTCATTTCATTTCATACTCGTATATATTTACAAATGCAATACTTGATAACAGTTGTAATTTAGTAACATGAAACTTAAAATGGTGACCCCAACCAGATAGGTGGGATTCGAGAAAATCTCCATTCCAGCTTCTAAAATATAAAACATAAAACCTACTAGCCTGATACACATACATATTTAAACATGGGAGACATTGAACATAACATGGGTTGCTTGAATATATCTAATTATTGTCTAGCAGTATATGCGTCACTTGCTGGAATAATGATCTACGTTTAAACCTAGATGGATCTACCTTCAATTTAGTGTCTCTATCTTAATGTAGCTCGGTAAACTTAGAAAACTACAAGGCTTGGTGAATGAAGAGTTTGATCAATATATCCTTCACATGAGAGCTATGTCAGGTTTGATCAAAGTTTTGGAGTTCACTTTCAATGACTGTTTTAATATATAATTAAACTCAAAACCTTAAACTGATAGACATCAGTCCTTAAACGAAAACCACAGGCTGAAATCAGAAAGATTATAAAGTGAAATAGGAAAGTGGGCCTTAACTGTGAAAAGTGATTTTTTTTATTTTATTTTATGAGATGCAATTGATAGTCATTGTAGAAATATAGTTTAAGAGATTTGGCTCAAATGCAGATTTTTTTCTTTTGTTGTAAACAGGTGGACAGCCCTTATAAAAATATGGTTTAGAAGATTTGACTTTAATGTAGATCTTCTTTCAATGTTGTAAACAAGTGTTCTTCTCAACTAAAATTGAGAGAAGTGTCATCCCAACTTGTAAATAATATTTGTTTTAATATAAACTTTTCAAATTCTTTTTCAAAAAAACTTTATAAAACACAATTAAACAAAATTGTTTTTGTGCACTATACCGACGATCCCCACCCCACAGGCTAAAGAACCTACTACAACAAAAACAAATAAAAAAAAACTACAGAAAACAAATGAAAAAACCAAACTACTACATACAAACAAAAACAAAACCAAACCTACAAACAAATGGGTAAATTTTCTAATAGAAGACATACATTTTGAGCTTCTAACTTTTTGAAGAGTTGGAGACTGCAATCTACTCACCAGACGGAGTGTTTCTGGTTGCTCTAAAATATGTGTTCGTCCTCGTGGGTTGCCTTGCAGATAATAGTTTTGCAGGTGGGAACGGAGATGGAGGCTTAGACTGTGCCACTGTAGCCATACTCTTTGCAGAAAAATATGACATGATACGAATGCTGTGAGCTCCCATATTTTAGCCTGTGGTGATTGAGAATGAGGAGTTGCATGGTATTTAAGAAGAGATATTGTTGTATGGTTGTTGTATGCAGACAAGGACATGGCATCCTCCATTGGCCTAGTTGAAGAATGCATGTTAATGCCCAAGTTTTTGTCCACAAACCTCAGATCCAATTTGGTTTATGAATGTATTAAGATAAGAAGTCTATAATTGTTTTTGAGTAATATTTCTTAGTGTGAGAATTAAAATCCATAACTTATTAAATTAGGGGTTCATTAATCTGTCATTTCTATTGATGAATAGAATGAATATTCTATAAGATATTTATAATCTTCTATTTTGAAGAAGACAGTTCTGGTAAGATATTTATTTATTTTTGTTGACTTGCCTTTATGGGAATTAAACAAGTCTATTCTGAACGTTTGCCTATATGGTGAATAGAATGAATCTTATATTTTGAATAAGACAGTTCTGGTAAGATATTTATTTATTTTTGTTGACTTGCTGTTATGGGAATTAAACAAGTCTATTCTGAACGTTTGCCTATCTATTCTGAACGTTTGCCTATCTGGTGAATAGAATGAATCTTATATTTTGAAGAAGACAGTTCTGGTAAGATATTTATTTATTTTTGTTGACTTGCTCATCACAAGTCTATTCTGAACGTTTGCCTATATGGTGAATAGAATGAATCTTATACTTTGAAGAAGACAGTTCTGGTAAGATATTTATTTATTTTTGTTGACTTGCTGTTATGGGAATTAAACAAGTCTATTCTGAACGTTTGCCTATATGCCGACATATTTTATCAAACAGAAAAGGCCAAAGAGAGGCATCCCTAAACGTAGAATATTCTCCATCGTAAGCTTCAAAAATGTAAAGTCAACCTTAATAATTTAAATACAAATTTATATTATAAAAAACATGCAAATAATGTAAAAAAACATGGCTAGGCGAAACCAGGTGATTTTTTTAGTTTTCTTGTAACCTCTTTTATTTTTGTTGTTGGTTCCAATAAAAAAAACATGACTACATAGTACAAGAATGAGGTATAGATAGGATAATTGGTATAAATCTTTAGAGTTAGAGTGTGTAGATTCAAAGGCGTGGGATACAAATAATATAAAGGTACAAAAGTATGTAAATATTTTCGAAATGTATTTATGTTTTATTATGATACATTGTTAGAGTGTAAGTAATCTATTTGAATAAAATAATATCAACTTAATGCTACTTTAAGTATGAATGATTGTCAACTTTGAGTATGAAGTTTGTTATACTTTTTTTTTCTTTTGGGGGTGGGCTAAGAGGGGGGATTCCAACTAATTTTGATATAGTTTGTTAAGTTAAGAGGAATGAGTGAGCTAAGGTTTAGCGGGTGCGACGGAAGTGAGGGTTTGAATTTTCTGGGCAGGAATCTTAGCCAAGGCAGTAGAGGTAGAGCAGGTACAGAAGGGACGGGTGGGAACCTTGAGCATGGATCAAGTAAGGATCCAGAGGAAGGTGGTCAGGATACGGCAGATTTGGAGGCAGACATCACACAGGGGCTAGACCCTCCTCAGAAAGACCTCGACAAAAAAGATACGAAGGACAATGTGGGGCCCAAGAAATAAAGGAGGTTCTCTCTCTTCCGCCCCTAGTTCCAGTAAATAATAAAATTTCATCCCCGACAAGTTTCATGAGCCCTTTTCTTTTAATGGAAGAATTCTCCATAGTAGGCAAGTTTTTGGGAGGTAGGCTGGACATGGAGCCTATTAGGGCTTGGGCGATGGGTAAATGGCGACTGGTAGGTAGCTTGGAGTTGGTAGCTCTAACTCCCGGGTTCTTCATTATCCGTTTTAACAATATGGAGGATGATAACCGCATTTTAATAGGAGGTCCTTGGTTTCTAGGCAAAATAAGCCTTTTTCTCAGATGATGGGGTGAATATTTCAACCCTGAAAAGCAAAATATTAACATTGCCCCTATTTGGGTTCATCTCCCGAGTCTACCTATCTAGTTCTTCAATGAATATTGGTTGCAGGGCATAGCCATAACTATAGGGGACCTGATATCCATTGACCATGCGACCTTGGCCAGGACAAAGATGACTCATGCACGAATCTGCGTAAATGCTAATTTGAATAATGAATTATCAAGGTTTGTGGGGCTAGAGTATGGAGAATACTATAGAAAATAGCTAATAGAATATGAGAACATATCAACATTTTGTGCAAAATATAAAAATCAAGGACATCTATGCAATCAGTGCCCTAAGCTGGCAATGAATAGAGAAAATTAGATGCAAGGAATGCTAGAAAGAGGAAATTTGAGGAGTTTCCCTGGTAGAGGTGATTTCAATCAGGCAAACTATGTCTACCAAAAAAATAAAAGAGAGGGTGCAAGGTCCCAACAAGACAAAGGAAAACAATAGGTTGTTGGCAACCAAAATACTCAGGTAAGTTCCAATCCTCTAGTTTCAAATAAATTTTCAATTCTATCCAATATGGGAGTAGGAGGATTATCATAAGACATGGAAGCCCAACACCTTCTGGTAAACCTTTATGACTCTCTCGAATCCCCATCCAAGTCAGGATCCTCAAACCCTAATGCTAAAATTACTGTAAGCCCCGTGGGCACCACAAATCTAAACCCTAATGCACGATCTCTAGAATCCACACCCAAGTCAGGATCCTTAAAGCCCAATACTAGAAATACTTCAAGCCCAGTGGGCATTCCAAAGCCAAACCCTAATGCTGAACAACTTAGGAAGAAAGTCGAGGCATTGGAAAATAAAAAATCTCATCTCCCTAAAATCATCACTAGGAGCCAAGTGAATCCTACTGAGGGGTCGTCTCGCAGACTAGGGGAATACAGGAAAAAAGGAGAAGATTTGGATGTAGGGGTGGAGATATGTGAAACTCTTCATACTGAGGAATATGGTAGTCTGGTTCTGTAACAAATTACCTCCCCTCAGTTTAGTCCTAAACAAACCAGGAGCACTGTGAAGTCTCCTATAGATTTTGGCAGTGAAAAAAAGAGAGGGAGAATATCAAATTTTGAGCATCAAAAAATTAAAACTGATAATGACATTGCCAATGGAAAACAAAGAACATTGTTTCAACAGGTTATTCCGGGTTCTAAAGACAACAAATTAGGAAAACCCCCTCAAGGGAGGGGGAGAGGAAGAAATCCCAAATAATCTAAATAAAGTTCCTCTCATTAAATGTGAGAGGCCTCAATGGCCTGCCCAAACATAGGGAAGTCAGTGCAATAAGAAATCAAGTGAATCCAACTATTATCATGTTGCAAGAAACAAAAACTGATGAGATTTAGTAAAAAAAAAATGGAATCAATGGGATATGGTTTGCAAATCAGCCAGAGGAGCATCTGGAGGCCTTATGACTTTGTGGTATCCCCGGATAGTAGAAGGCACCATTATTCAGAAATATGATAGTGTTCTTAGTGTTTTATTTAAGGAAATAAATAGCAACAGGTCATGGATCCTTTCAAATATTTATGCCCCAAATTCAATTCAAGGGAGAGCTCTACTATGGGAGTACTTAGGCAATCTGAGTGAAATCTTCCATAATGTCCCCTAGATTCTAGCTAGGGATTTTAACACTCCTCTTTACCCTTTAGACAAAATGGGTGGAAATGGACCACCTATCAGGAGCATGGATGAGTTCAATGACTTTGTGAACTCCAACATGTTGATGGATGTAAAACTTAGAGGAGCAAATTATACCTGGAGTAATTAGCGGATAGGGTGTCATCTCATTCAAGAAAGGCTTGATAGATTTTTTCTATCAAAGGAGGCTACAAATTTGTTCGGTGATTCTACCCTGCAAGCCATTCTTAAAATTACCTCTGATCATAATCCCATTTTGTTGGATATACCTAACTCTCTGTCCTTCAAGAAATCTTTCAGATTTCAATCTATGTGGATCAAACATTCCAGTTTCAGAGATAACTTAAGTCAGTGGTAGAAACAGCTTGTCAGGGGTAGTGTGGCTTTTAAACTTGCTGGCAAATTAAAGTTTGTTAAGGAAAATATTCGAACTTGGAACAAAGACATCTTTGGGAACCTCTTTGAAAATAAAAATAGGTTGTTGAAAGTTTGAAGATAATTGATTAGAGGATCCAACATGGTGATGCTGATGAAACTACTAGTTAGGAGGAACGAACAAAACTAGTAGAGTTTCATAATATTTTGGCCTTTGAGGAAATCTATTGGAGGCAAAAATAAAGGGCTCTTTGGTTGAAATATGAAAATTCAAATTCCAAGTTTTTTATGTCATGACACTTAGAAACAGAAGCAATAGCAAGATAATTTTTTTTTTAAATCATATGGTTCTATTACTCAAGACTTAACATAAATCAGAAAGGAGGTAGTAACTTATTTCAATTCTATCCTTGGTCAAGAATCGTAGTGCAATGAGGAGGTGAAAGATATTCTCTTGAAATCCATTCCTAGCATAATAAATGAGGATATAAACCTTAAGCTTCTAGCTCCATTTTATGATGAGGAAATTAAGGAAGCCTTGTTTAGCATGGAGCCAGACAAAGCCCCAAGACCCAACAACTTTCCCCCTCATTTCTATCAAGATTTTTGGGACATCATAAGTGAGGATGTAATTTTTGCTGTCAAAGAATTCCAAGCAAGCAATCATATCCCAAAAGGTATCAACTCTACTTTTATTTCTCTAATTACTAAGAAGCAAACCCCTGAATCTATGGCTGACTTCAGGCCAATCAGTCTGTGCAATATTTATTACAAGATCCTAACTAAAGCCATTGCAAATAGAATGAGAGATATTCTACCCCGCATCATAGATCCATGCCAGGGAAGATTTGTCCAGGGTAGGTCAATCTTGGATGGAGTTATCACAGTTTGTGAAGCTCTGCATGCTCATAAGACTAACAGGTCTATTTTTACCCTCAAGCTTGATATGAACAAAGCATTTGATCGACTAAATTGGGACTTTCTGATTGTTGTCCTCCTTAAGTTTGGTTTTCACCACCAATGGGTTAATTTGATCAAAGAATGTATTTCTAAAGCATGGTTTTATATTATAGTTAATGTAAGAACTACTGGTTACTTTCAGAGTCATAGAGGAATTTGGCAGGGGGACCCTATCAGCCCCATTTATTCATCATTATGGCAGAAGCTTTAGGCATAACCATAAAAAATACTTGTAGTTCAAGTCTAATATCGGGAATCAAGGCAACATCTCTCACTAGGGTTGTTTCTCACCAACAATTCATCGATGATACCCTTATATTGACTAAGGCATTAGTGGTTGAGGCCAAAATAATTAAATACATCTTGCAACTCTACGAGGATGTTGCTGGTCAAAAAGTTAATTTCAGTAAAAGCAAGTTATATTTATTGAACACCCCCATTCAGAGGCAAGGAAGGATTGCAAAAATTTTAGGGTGTGATATAGCAAACCTCCCCACTTTGTATCTTGGTCTCCCTATTTTCATTGGTTCTTAGAGAGAGTCAATGTGGGACAGGGTTATTGAAAGAATTCAAAAAAAACTTGTTAGATGGAAAGGTCATCTTCTATCTCAAGAAGGAAAGCTGACCCTCACTAAGGCCTCTCTTCAGAGCATTCCAGTCTATTTCCTCTCCGTTTTCAAAACCCTTGTGAAGGTTTTCCAAAAAATTGAGAAACTCCAAAAAGAATTTTTATGGACTAGATCAAAGGAGAAAAAAAGGATACACCTTGTAGGATGGACCAAAGTGTGCAGACCCAGGGAAAATGGGGGCTTAGGTCTGAGGAGAATTGCTCATATAAATTTATCTTTACTAGCTAATCAGGCGTGGTGTCTCTTTTTTGGTGAAGAAAATGAATGGACAACTATCATCAAATGAAAGTATCTTCAAAATATGGAATTTCTATGTGACTCAGTTCCAATCAGAGGTTCTGATTTTTGGAAAGCAATTCTTAATTGTAAGAAAATCATCAAAAAAGGTTTAAGATGGGTTTTAGGCAATGGTGAGAGGATAAATTGCTAGAATGACAGGTGGGCTAAGGATGAACCACTAACGCAATATCCTAACTTAGCCCGAATTAGAGATATCACAGAAGAACTCATTGGCAAAAAAGTCTTTGATTATATGGTTGAGGACATAGGTAGAATGAAGTGGAAACAAATAAGAATTCAAGGATTTCAAGCGGAATAAAATGATCTTTGTAACATTATCGGGCAACATTTTATCCCCATGAGACCCAAGGAAGATCAAGTGACCTAGGCTCCTACGAAAAATGGGCAGTTCACTGTTAAATCAGCTTACAAGCTTTTGCTTGATGACGAGGATTTTGTCCTCCAAAAGGACTTAGTTTGGATAAAAAATTTAATTCCAAAAATTACAGTCTTTTCATGGATGGTTATCCAAGGAAGAATTCTAACCATTGATAATATGATACGTAAAGGTATTTGTATCACTAATTGTTGTTATCTATGCAAGGCTATTTGGGAGACCATTTATCACATTTTCCTTGAGTGCTTTTTTTCCTTGACTATCCTAAGTTGGGTTTTTCAAGCCTTCAATATTTCATGGGTTAAACCATCTATCGTACTTGATTTGTTCATCTAGTGGCCTTGCCCCTTTTCAAGCCAAAGACTTAGATACATGTAGAAAATTTGTCTCAATCACTATCTTTGGTATGTGTGGTTAGAAAGGAACCATAGAGTCTTTAATGAGTCTATCCATGATCATCAAACTATCATTGCCAGGATCCTATCCTTTGCCAATGAGAATGTGAACCTTATCCCTTTTTATAGTTGTAAACCTCATCTGTAGGAGACCATGATTGCTCAATATTTAAGCTTAACCTTGTTAGATGAGTCTGTGCCTAGGGTAGTCAACCCCAAAGCCAATGTTAAGTGGTCTCCACCTCCTACGGGTTGGTTTAATATTAATTTTGATGGAGCAGTGAAGGACAATCTTGGAAGAGCAGGCACTTGTGGCATTATGAGAGATCATAATGGGAATATGATGCTTGCATTTTTTGAATATTTGGGAACAAGTACAAACAACGAAGCTGAAGCTAGAGCTATTTTGATAGGCCTTCAATTGACTCAAGACTTATAAGGCAATTTGATCATATAAGGAGACTCTATGCATGTTATAAATCTCCTCAATAATTGGAAAACACCTCCTTGGAGGATTAAAACAATTTTTGAAGAGGCTAGGATCATTTTTTAGGGAAGACAGGATAGAAAAGCCCAACATGTATTTCGGGAAGCTAACAAAATTGCTGATAAGCTGGCCAATTTGGGTGTCGATGGTGAGGAACTTTTCAAATGGGAACACGATGTCTCGAGTGAAGTAGAGGAGCTTATTCAACAAGAATGCCAAGAATGATAGTCGAATTTACCAACAGGGAAGACACTATAAGTTTGAAGGCTAGGAGTATTCCCGTATCTTTTTTGAATTGGACTCACAATAAAAATTATCTGAGTTGTCAGTCTTCATGGATGTTGCTTGGAAATACCACAAAGACTAATGGGGATAGTCACATGTCAGATAACATGGATCCTAGTCATCTTAGTAATTTGAGGTTGGTTGATAATCATAAGGAAGGAAAGAAACGACAATATAATACTTTGAACCAAAGCCACGTGGACCACCAGATAGCCACCACCATAAATCTAGCCAGCAGGTTCACTTATCCAAGGCTGATTGGCCAAGATAGTATGTGGTACCAAAGCATGTCATATCCGAAAGAAAGCAATTACAAAAGAATTATTAAGAGTAACTGTCAATACAGAGCTTGTGGGAGTTTTTTTCAGTACTTTGTTATGTGTGTCTACAGCTTTTTGTTTCTCCATTGTCTCAAGGAAGGGATCCGTGTCTGTTTCTTTTTTGTAATTATGATGCATGTGTGTTTTCTCGGGGTATACCTAAAATTTTGTATGAGAAGTTTATTTTTGATAACAGGCTATGTGCCTTACCATATGTAATGGCTTTGATGATATGTAGATTTTACATATGTAGGATCCTTAGTAAGGATATCTTCATCAACAGCCCTGGGCTGAATTTTGTAAAAGGTTTTGGGTCAACCTATAAAACCCGGTATTAATGCTATAGTATCTACAAAAAAAATTAATCTATTTGAATGCATTCTAATGGTATATCGTTAGAGTGTAATTAGAGTGTAAGTAATTTATTCGAAGGTATTAGATCTTCTTTACCTATTGATTTTTTACAAGATGTTTAAAATCCTTAAACTTAGAAAATGCTTCATCCTTAGATTTTATAATGAAAATTTGTACAAATCTAATGAAATCATCAATGAAGGTAAGATTTTTATCCATTATTTAAGAAATATAGGATAACCACAGGATCATATATGTCATTATGGATCAACTCTAAGAGATGAGGAGAACATCAAGCTCTGTTCTTAGGAATGATTCTCTATGATGCTCACCCAAAACACATCCCCCACAAACACCTAAAGGAGGATAAATTAAGGGAAGACTTTGTCTTAAGGTATATTACATTATTTGGTACATGCTAATGTACCCCCATGATACCTTCGTGGTACATTTGTAAATAATATATTAGGGTTGAGTCTACAGTTTAGAATGTCAGTTATATTTCTCGTTTTATGTAAGTGTCAATGTGCAAAAAATGCACAAGTGTCATGCAAGAGAGAATGTGCACAAGTGTTTTGTATGTAAGAGTGCAAATATGTAATGTGAGGATGTGCACAAGTGTTCTATATTAGGAGTGCATGTAGGATTCAAAGAGTCATATAGATGTGTGCAAATGTTATAGATTCAAGTGTTGATCAAGTATGTAAGTGACAAGTTGATAAGTCAATAGTCATGAAACTTGGCATATGGAGAGCAATCGTCAAGTACATGAAGAGTTGTATCAATATGGTTATATTATGGATACAATGCTCCATACAATATATTGAATGAGAATCAAATTCATATATCTCATTATTTGTAAGAGGAAGTAAAGCAATAAAGCTCATACACATTTTGAGCAATTAATATTGTAAGTTTTCTTCATGCATAGTTCATGAATGATTTAGGCTATTTATATTCATATTTCAGTATATAAATGAATGTTATTTGATTTATTATAAGCCTTGATATACATATTAATTTGCTCATATTATTCTATTTATATTATTATTACATTAACCTTTATTATTGTGGCTATTTTATATTTGGGGACCTATGTAATATTTTGTGGTATTATAAAGGCTTAAAAATCTGATAATGATATCAAAGCTACCACAAGACTATCCGATTTGATAGATTTTATTGAAGCCACCATTATTAATTAGCTTTATCCATTTTGATAAAGTTAATTTAGAGTTTGTCCACTTTAAAGGTAGTGAATACTTGGAATCTAATTTTTAAAGGTCTTATTGAGTAGAGCAAGCTAGGATATTTCCACTAGGTTGAAGGAAAACCAATGAAGACTAGGAATCACCTATATTGGAGATAAAGGACCGACTTAGAATAGAAGTTGGACATTGATTAATAGGAAAACCAACTCAAGAATAGTTGGTCATACAGGGATAAAGCCACCACTGACATTGATTTAAAGAATTTGAATATTTAAGGATTTTTAGATTGAAGATTGAGGTAAAATAAATTGAGAAGATAGTTGATCATTTAGGGAAATTTAGTGCCACACTAACATTGATATTGGATTCTATAGTAAGGAGGAGAATCATATTGAGTTCTTAGGTGTGACCTAAGATATTAAATATTTTATATTTTTATATTAAAAAGATAAATTTGCAAAATAGAAATTTGGGAAGCTTCCTACAAAATATAGAGAAGAATTTAATCTTTTGAAGAAACCAGACAAGAAAGAAAGTGGCATAGAAGAAAGAAAGTAACATAGAATAAGAAAAAGAAGAAGCAATAAAGAAAGAAGAATCAGGTCAAGAGTAATTTGACCTTGAAATATTTGAAAGTACTCAGAGAAATCTACATTGAAGAAAGAAAAATAGTAAAATCCAAAGAAACCTATATTTTTGAAGAAATATAAAAGGTCAAGAAGGCCTATATTGAATAAAATAGAAGCCAAGAAGGCTTTCATATTTAGAGAGACCCAAGAGGTCTATATTGTTGAAGAGGATCATATAGAAGGAAAGGCCCAAGAGAGAGGTATTTATAGTAAAATACAAGGTCCAAGAGATCATATAAAGAGAATAGACCCATATATAAAAATAAAGAGGCTTATATTGAAGAACAAGACCATTTGGGAAACTTAAGAAAGGTTACTAAAAAGAGGCCCATTTGGTCAACTTATATAGAAGATAGTGGAATATTTCGACCATTTTCATAGATCAGAGAAATAGCCCATTCAATCATAGAGGAGAAAATTAGGGCACTCAATCAATACAATCAAGCATACAACAAACATAGGAAAGAAATGTCATAAGGGCTACAGTTAAAAGGAATTGCATACAAAAAGTAAAGTCAAAGTTAAAGTGTAAGTTGATATCATAACAATAAAGTGCCATAACAATAGAAGAAGCAACACCATTAAGAGCTACAATATCCATTAAAAAGTATTAGTTTGATGCATTAGAATGTAGAAGGAGAGAAGGCAACACAAGGATATAAGTAGAGGAGAAGCTAAGAAATTCTAAGAACCAGCAAAGTTTCCAACATAGTAGAAGAAGAAGCAAAGCTTCAGACATAGTAAAAAAATAAACAAGTATCTAGAACCTAAATCTAAGAAGCAAATCTTCAGGTGTATAAGGAAAGAAGCATAACATACCAACATTGAAGAAAATTTGTGGGTGAAGAAACCTACAAGTAAGACAAAACTTCCAACAAGAAATACAAATCTCCTAACGATAAACCTTCCAACAAGGAAGACAAAGCTCCCAACAATAAAACTTCTAGCAAGGAACACAAAGCTCCCAACAATGAAGTTTCTAGTAAGGAAGATGAAGCTCCTAGCACCAAAGTAGCCACTAAGGAAGACTAAGCTCCCAAAGGTGAAGCAATGAACAGGGAATATGAAACTTCCAACATCAAAGGAGCAAGCAAGGAAGTGAAGCATTCAAAAGGTATGGAAGGTAAAGAAATTAGTGTTATTAAAACAATAAGGAAGAGAAATCATTTATCACCAAAGCATATCCAATTGAATCAAGGAGGCAAAATTGTAACACCCCAATTCTGCCCACTTGGTTGTCCATTCACCCCATGTCTACCCACTTGGTTGTCCAACATTAGAGGTTTAAATTTTGATAAAAAATCTCTTTTATTTTTTATTTTTTTATTTGGAAATATTATATCATTTTCTAGTATGAGCATGTTATTTCATCTTCATAAGTGCCATTCCACTTCAGTCAAAATACTCATGAGATCGAGATTGGCCAAATATCATAGAGATACCTCTTTTGAACTTCACTCTCCTCCTGAGATTCCAAGTTCAGGTAGTGGGTTTATTTTCCTCTAGGGCCCATAACACCTAGAGGTGTGATGCATAACTTTCCTTTGTCTTAACATGAATTTATGAACTTGTATTTTTATGTCATGTAAGATATGTGCATACATGCTCGAGCTAGACAATCATCCATTCTTTTTGGAGCATCGACTAAGGTCCTACCAATACCCTATAAGCACCCGATGTCTTGTGTAGATTAACCAACACAATATCCCATACCATTGTACTATCGGATTTACCTAGTCTAACATAATTCACCATTCATCACTAGAGAGGATGACCTAGAAGAGATGACCATACAACCCTTAGTTACCTCCCATTATAACCTTTTTTTGTTAGAAGTATGGTTAGTGCCCTGATCCATGATGAATGCCTACCCGCTTCATCATTAAAACTTGTTTTCCATGGTGATTGCCTACCCGCGATACCATTTAAAACTTGTTTTCCATGGTGATTTCCTACCGGAAACACCATTTAATTTATCTTCACAAGATTGTCCTCCCCGCAATATTGGTTTTTATCAAGGTTTTCCTACCCACAACCTGAGGTTGCGTTTAAATTTTATTTAATCCACAATTCTGAAATTCACTTTTCATAAATTTAGTTGTAGTTGCAATTGTCTATAAAGATTTGACTATTTAAAGGTTTAACAATCACCACTCTCTATTTACTTGAAACTCGATAAGTTGCCACACATTTTCTAGTTTCCAATTTTCTCTAATGCAGTTAAGGCTAATCATAAATTAAAAGATCTTAAAAGTATAGTAAATAAATTAAGAAATCCCAAATCCACATTACTATTTTATTTCTATATTACTATTTAACTCTTTTCTTTAACTAATATAAACTACCTCTAAAATTAATAAAAATAAAGACATCTTCTCTTCTCTTATGGTTTTATAACACTTGATCTACACAAATAAGCAATTAAGTGGTTTACTCTCAATGAAATAAGTATTGGGTAAAATCTCCATAATGAATGATCTGAAAGAGCTTTTTTAAGGAAATCTTATTTTTATTGTTTAAATTAAGAAAACCTACACCATACATGAATCTTGCTAGACTCCATTCACTATCCTTTGTTGTGTTGGCTGAAATATCAATGATCAACAATTTTCACACTAAGGTATCTGTATATTGTCTCTATTTAGCTTATGCTTTGTTTCAATCTGAAAATATTTTCCTATAAACTCTTATACCAAACCTTTGACTAAATTGAATATCCTTCTACAAGAAATAAATCTTTCATGATTTACTATGTTGAAGCTTCCCTACTAATTATCTTAACAATTATTATGCTTTAACCCATGCTTTAATCTTCGTATAAGGCCTTCAAATAAAAATGTGGTAAAACTGTAATTCAAATGTCAAAACTAAACATGTTCTGTGCACCCAAATTTTTTCTCATTTTCACAATCCATCGTAGAATATTAAGGACTATTTAGGGTGCTTTAAAAACTAGATCAATTCATTTTCAATTTGAACTGGTGTAAGCTAGAACCAAGTATACTATTGGGGATTCCAAACATGTTACATCTAAGATGAGGAAATAGAAATAGACATTGTTCACTGAGTGCTACATTAAGTTTCCAGGACTATATTAAGTATCAGATCTAAAAATAAAAGGTTTTTCCCATTGATAGAGACTTTTACCTCTAAACTATAAATTGTGTTTTAAGAATCACGTCCTTGCATCAAGTCTTCATATCAATTGACCATATTATAATTAAAAATATTACAAATATAAACAACTACACACAACACTAATGTATACAAGCTCAACACAGCAATTGAAGAATGAAACACACTGTACTTTGTCTTATAAAAACATGAATTGCTATTCTCTTCAATAATATTTATGTTTAAAAATAAAATAATATAAATATTTGAAAGTAGAATGTTTTTACATCATGTTTCTCAGTCCAACCATGCACTTATTTTTGGACTATATGTTCAATAACAATACATAATCTACAACCTCTGCTCTATTTTTCACCCAAGAGCCACATTTTCCAATACTAATGCATGAAATGGGTTATATACAACCCTATATGACTCAGGTGTCAATATTTCATTGAGTGAAATTTCTAGATACCCAAAAGGAATAACACATAATTACTCTCGCCTCTTTATACATGAATATTAACAACCGAATGCTGAATAAGTCTTAAAAGAAACAACATGGACAATGTTTTGCAATGTTCCACATAAATATGTTTCCTCTTCCAATTACCCAGTGGATTCAAGGGTCAGAACGGCCGTTCTACCATGCAATGCATCCATCATTTTCAGAACACAAATCAACATGCAATAGTATTAATATTCATTCAGCACTATATACACTTTATGATAACATTTACACAACATGCATCCTCAATATATATTTTAGAGAAGGAAAAATATTCTTGGTTCCCATCCAATCATTCACACAACAACTTGTCATTGCTTAAATCATCACAACATGTAGCAACAATAATTCAAGAGGAATTAATTTAGTTTTAGTTTTCAACCAACCAAACTTATAGCCATTCACCAACACAAAAAAATAATTCAGTAAATCTTCAAGAGCACATGCATTACAGACATCACACACATTGATTGATTTTTCCTTATTGCATATCCTAAATTCTTAATTCAAACATAGCTGAATTTTTCCATTAAATTTTCTTTTAAATTTTATTATCAAGAGCACTTACTATTTTTTCCTTGCCTCCCACTCTTTTTCTTCTTTTCTTGTACTCTATTCCCTTCTCCTTTCTTCCACGGTTCACTTTGTCATTCGCTGGAAACCATACCTCACAACCACCACCCTCTTTCTCCTCCTCTATACACCATCTAGATGATGGTTTTTCTCCACCATCCTTCATACATAAAAACTAATGGTAGTTTATAGCTTGTCTAATCTAAAACATTGTCAGGTGGTCTCCACTACTCCATTTTTAACAACCATCTTAACCTTTGTAGATATACTGCCAAGTCCTTGATTGTATTTTGCAAATAATGCCCAAGCAGTACTCTTTGATATTTCAATTATTATTTTATTCATTTATTTTCATTTTTTCAATTTATTTTAATATAACATTTTATTAAATTCCTACATTACCTTGCCTCCAAAGCATCCATAGAAAAAATATTATTATTTATTTTTATTATACTTATATATATATTGGTGTTTATACTATTATTATATATATATATATATAAAGAACACACATATTTTTCCTTTGAACCTCAAAATACTTTTAACCATATTCCATTTGTTTAATTAATTTTTAACTATGGATCCCATGCATTAAGCATTTTTATTGCCATTCATCATCATAATTTTATAAAATATCAGACATCAAACACTCCTATAAATGCAGCTACATGATATGCATACTACATGGACCGTTGGCGAATGCATTGCCCATAGGGTTCCTTACCCCTATCAACTGGCAAATACACCACCGCTCATCATCTCCCTTGACTTACCTTACACCAAAATAATCCTTTTTCCCTATTGAGGAGACCACTTTCCTTTGCATTGTCTTTCAAGTAACAAAACCTGTCTCCTGCAACCACAAATACATTACCAGTATCTCATCCTTGCACATAAATTAGGCGTATAGGAGAATAGAGTTTTGCAAGATTGTTACATACTTTCCCCCTAACATTAAAAATAGTCCATGTGTTTGCATTCACCATTATAAATATAAATAAAGAATAAATTAATGCTATGATCATATAAAATCAATCCAACACCTCATCAAATTTATATTATTCCCAATGTGATTCATCATTCATTATCAAAACATGCATAAATACTAAATACATGTATTATTTTTCACAAACCAAGATATGATAATATTCAAGATAAAATTGTCATGTAATATGCACAAATACCAGATATATGTATCATACTTCACAAACCAATATATGATATTGTTACTGCTTAATAAAAATAAAACTATGTCATGATGATCATAATGTTCAAATACTACTCAAACAAGAACGGAAATTATCTCTTCATGATGGCCACATCTTCCCATGTGGCACTATTTTCAGAAAATTGGTCCCATTGGACTCTACACTACTCAATGTTTCTATTTCTCAATTGTTTAGTACAATATCGAAGGATCCTAATTGGTTGCACCTCAATGCATAGGGGTCATCCATCTGCAATTGATCAATATTCCAAATTTTAGTAGGTTTTACTCTTAGGAAAACTATCTCCCACAGAGAATTCTCGTGGTGTTCTTTTTAGGTCCTGAAAGCATGAGATTTCGGGCGAAGGAAACACTAATTGCGATGCATTCAAAATCAAATACGCTTAAGTCCTAGAAATGTAGAATGCATGAAATGAAAGAGACGCATTGAAATGAGATACAAGCAAATGGAGAAAACACAGCCCTTTCATTAAACTCTCTTAATCTCTATTACAAAGATGCCTCCTCCCTTTTCAGGGGCTAGGAGCATTAAAAGAATTTGATTACAATCAAGACTTAAGGTTCCTCTTTCCACGTGCCCACACTTGAGATGGGCGGGCCAAGACGATGCCGCTACTGATGTTGATGAGTCCTTGAACTCTGCTGATCCTACTACGAACAAAGAAACAACGAAGATGTTAGTAGCACCTGCTGCAAATAAGAAGTGTCTGTTCTCTAAAATCGCCAAAATATGCATATAAACATTTGTCTAAAACAATGAGTAAAGTGAGTCCAAATGGCCTGAGAACCTGACAGAAGACAGAAGATATTACCAGAAGGTCGTTGCCACTGAAACAGTTGGCCAATCTACCTTCACCTGGAATTCATCCCTGGACAAGACGAATTCTGACTGCAATTCGTCCCTGGGTGGGACGAATTCTGCTGTGTTGGAAAATCCGAGGTGATGTTGCTCCAATGTCGACTCCCGGACCTCCAAAACACCTGCAAACAGAGGGGTTATGTAATTGGGGCCATTTTGGGATGACCTAGATGGTCGGATTCTCCCAATTTGGCCTTTATCCTTGGGAATTCGATATCGCCACCTGCAAGTTAGTAGGACAACAAAGTGACAAAAGGCATGATAAAATCTGATCAAAGTGTTATGAAATTGAAACTATGAGTTAACCAGACAGAATAACATAAGATGCCATATGAACAAATAATCTAGAATGCTTTAGAATAAAACTTAGAGAGTGCGGGGGTGCCCAAGTGGGCCTCCCACCATTGGCACTTGATTTCGGCGCCAATCCACTAGGGATGGGCCCAAAACCTCTTAGGATTGGGATGTCTACAAATTGGTGGTGTAATGTGGTCAAATTTTGGATTTTGGTTGGATCCACGCTTCCAAAAGCCACCCAATAACCTCCCTTGCGAAAGAGATTAGTGGATGTGATAAGGTGAATCAAAAAGATGCAAGTGGGTAATTAATCGGACAGCACTTCGTTGCTTGAAATCGCCTCCAATCTGTTCTCCTTTGGGTGAGAAAAGTCCCACATTTTATAGACCCATGGGGTCTCTTTTGAGAGGGAAGCATAAGCACCATGTGTTGGTCATAGGTGCCATGTGGCGGTCATGTCTTCCCATGAGGGAGGGGAGTCCTCCATGACTTGGGCTTTCATAATTGCCCTTGTGATAGTCCTCTAACGGCCCATCTGCCCACCCACACACGCGTGCGAGGCAGGAGTCATCAACTGACTGTCTTTGGCTGCCACTTGGCGCCATTCTTCTTTTTGCCCGTTAAACCTAGAATTCATCCTACCCAGGGACGAATTCAGAATTCGTCCCTTGGTGAGATGGATTCCAATTTGAATTCGTCCCAGGGTGGGACGAATTTGGAGTAGGTTGTCCGAAGGTGCCATATTGCCTTCTGACCTTCCAAAATTGTTGTAAAAGTGGTTAGGACCACTGTTTAACCTTTGAGGGCTGCCCTGGGGGCTATGTGTGTCAAAGCGATCAGTGTTTTTAGCCACATAATCAGATTGGTGTTGTTTTGGTGTCTACAGGTCCGCATAACTCTTTTGTCGATATGAGGCTTCCTTAAGCCTTTGAAGAATTTCATTGAGTTGATTTTCCATTTCTCTGACCATATCTGGCCAGATCATAACCCGATCCTCCATATTACTCCATGACAATGGTGTTTTGCACCTCCTCCTTTACAAAGCCTCAAATGGAGCCATACCTAAAGAAGTATGATAACTATTATTATAGGTAAAATCAAATAGAAAATATAATATTCCTATTTCATATGATAGTCCATATAATACATGCAGAGCATATCCTCTAAGACTTGATTCACCCTTTCAATTTGGCCCTCTATTTTCAAGTGATAGGCAGTACTAATATTGATTTTTTTTCCCCAAGCCTGGTGCAATATCTAAAAAAATTTAGGCGTGAAACAAGAATTCCTATTGAATATAATTATTTCAGGGAATCCATGTAGCCGTACCACTTCCCTAGAAAATTTTTGGGCTACAACAGGAGCTCCATATTTTATATTTCTTGGCAAAAAATGTGCCACTTTAGTCAATTTGTCTACTACTACCAGAATGGCATCATGCTGAAAATAATTTTTAGGCAGTCCAACTATAAAATCCATAGTTACCACTTGCCATTTGTATTATGGAATGTCGTGAAAATAAGCGTCCAACTGGATGTAAATTTTCTGCTTTCACCTTTTGACATTCTAAATATTTAGCCACAAATTCAGTAATATCCTTTTTCATTATTGGCCAATAATAATCTTTTTTCAAAATTTCATACATCTTCACATAACTTGGGTGAGCAGAATATGGTGCCCTATGTACCTCATGCATTATTGTGTAGACACCAAAACAGCACCAATCCGATTATGTGACCGCAAACACTGATCGCTTTGACAAACACAGCCCCCAGGGCAGCCCTCAGAGGTCAAACAGTGGTCCTAACCACTTTCATAGCAATTTTGTAAGGTCAGGAAGCAATTTGGCACATTTAGACACTTTGCTCACTATTCGTCTCACCCAGGGACGAATACTAACTGGGATTCGTCTCACCCAGGGACGAATTCCAAGTTTAACGGGCAAAAAGAAGAATGGTGCCAAGTGGCAGCCCAGGACAGTCAGTTGATGACTCCTGCCTCGCACACGTGTGTGGGTGGATAGATAGGCCGTTAGAGGACTGTCACAAGGGAAGTTATGAGAGCCCAAGTCAATGGAGGACTCCCCTCCCTCATGGGAAGACATGACTGCCACATGGCACCTATGACCAACACATGGCATTTGTGCTTCCCTCTCAAAAGAGACCCCATGGGTCTATAAAAGGTGGGACTTTTCTCACCCAAAAGGACAGATTGAAGGAGATTTCAAGCAACGAAGTGCTGCCGAGTTGAACACCCACTTGCATCCCCTTTGATTCACCTTCTCACATCCACCAATCTCTTTTGCAAGGGAGGTTGTTGGGTGGCTTTTGGAAGCTTGAATCTGACCCAAATCCAACATATGGACACCTGAATCAACCAATTTGCAGACATCCCAATCCTAAGAGGTTTTGGGCCCATCCCTAGTGGATTGGCGCCAAGATCAAGTGCCACCGGTGGGAGGCCCACTTGGGCACCCCCGCACTTTCCAAGTTTTGTTTCAAAAGCATTCTAGATTATTGTTTCAGGGTGCATATCATGTTATTCTATTTGGTTAACTCATAGCTTCAATTTCATAACATTCTGATCAGATTTTATCATGCTTTGTGTCGCTTTGTTGTTTCACTAACTTGCAGGTGGCGATATCGAATTCCCGAGGATAGAGGCCAAATTGGGAGAATCCGACCATCTGGGTCATCCCAAAATGGCCCCAATTACATAACCCCCCTATTTGCAGGCATTTTGCAGGTCCCGGGATTCGACATTGGAGCAGCAGCAGGTCGGCTTTTCCAACACAGCAGAATTCGTCCCACCCAGGGACGAATAGCAGTCAAAATTCGTCCTGCCCAGGGACGAATTCCAGTTGAAGGCAGATTGGCCAACTGTTTCAATGGCAGTGGCCCTCTGGTGATGTCTTCTATCCTCTGTCAGATTTTTAGGTCATTTAGAGTCATTTTGTCTATCGATTTGGCTAATTATTTACATGCATCTTTTGGCGATTTTAGAGAACAAACACTTACTATTTGCAACAGGTGCTACTGACATCTTTGTTGTTTCTTTGTTCGCAGGAGGAGCAGCAGAGGTTAAGGACTCATCAACATCAATGGCGGCATCATCTTGGCCCGCCCATTTCAAGTGTGGGCACGCGGAAAGAGGAACCTTAAGTCTCGATTGTAGTCAAATTCTTTTAACGCTCCTAGCCCCCGAAAAGGGAGGAGGCGTATTTGTAACAGAGATCAAGAAAGTTTAATGAAAGGGCTGTGTTTTCTCCATTTGCTTGTGTCTCTTCCAATGCGTTTCTTTCATTTCATGCAATTTACATTTCTAGGACTTAAGCGTATTTGATTTTGAATGCATCGCAATTAGTGTTTCCTTCGCCCGAAATCTCGTGCTTTCAGTGGCGATCACGGTGGGACTCTGTTCCCTGGTTTTTAAGATCACAAAAACTGATCAAATTTTTGTGTTTTGTGTTTGACAGGTACCTTTTTGGTTTCTGACTGTTATTCGTCCTTGGCTGTGGCGATTGCTTTACTGAAATTCGTCTGACCCTGAGACGAATTCAAATTCGTCTCTGGGAGGGACGAATTTTGTTCTGTAATTCGTCTCACCGAGGGACGAATTTTTGTCTGCAACTTTTCAGAGCAGAAATTCAGAAGCAACCGGTCCAGGCAGAGAAGAGGTAGGGATTTTCATGATCTCTGTTAAATTTTTTGTTTCTGTTTCTGTTTCTTTAATTGTTTTCATTTAATCTCGCATTGCATTAGGAAAAGTCATTTATGCTTGTTTCATTTTCGTTAAATAAAATGAATCCCACACACTTCACGCAATAATTTTAAACCAAGGAGCTGGTCGTAAGACCCCAGCCCTTGAGCAAGACCAACGGTGGGTTCATCACCACCTTGGCTTAGCTTTGCATCCATTTCCCGATTGTCAACCGTTGTTAGGCGTAAATCCCGACGAAAGCTGACCGAGTGTCGCTGGGGTGATTCCCATGCGCGCGAGGATAAGTCTTCTATGGTAGGTGCCATTAACAGGACAATCCCCCTTCCGTACCGCCTACGTACCATGTACCTTCTGCTCTCACGTACCTATAGTCTCCCTCTCGTAAGGGCGGGTATATAGAGAGGTTGGTATATCGGCCTGGTTGGTATATTGAAGGGGCTACCATTTTGGGAGTTATATGAGCCGTCATAATGCATTTAAACGTTCTTCAAAACCTACAAAAACAAAACAAAACATCAAAATGCACTAAACCAGTTTAGGGCACACCAATAATCCTTAAAAGAGATAATCACGGTTTGCGCATGTGTGTGTTTATTTCTGCTTAGTGTAGACAAAAAGAAAAATCATCATAAACGAGATAAAAATCTACTTAGATAGTATAGAAGCAACGCAATGGTGTACACCCGTAGCCAAGCCCAATCAAGGGCAGAAGCTCCGAAAGGTACACAAGAAGCAGGCACAAGTCGCCTTCGCTTCAGTCCTGAGGACTTGGTCATACCGCCTTATCGGTCCGGCCTACAAAAGAATCCGATTCGGAATCCTCGGTGGGGTATGCCCATTCAAAGCAGCCCCTTTCGGGAAGACGCCCTACATGTAGACCTTGATGTAAATAGAGAATCGCCTTCTGAGGTTAGACATGAGTGGCCACAGCGCGATGGAGCGCTAGAGAGGCACACTATCCATTTGGAGGGACAACGTGGATATGGCGTCCCTTCTTTACCTCCCATCAGGACGGAAAGACAAAATCCGGAGCGCAGGGCTCCTTACACAGGGCGAGCTAACTCCGCCCGCCCCGTCCAAACCCATGAAAGAGAGTACGAGGAAAGCCATCGCATTCCTCGAGGACAACAAACAGCGCGGGAACCTTGCATTTCCGCACTTGCTAGGTATCATGATCATACATCAAGGCCAGAGCCTCGAGTACATGTCGCCCACCTCGACAGAGGGAAGCGACCCATTGAAACTTTAGATCAGCAAACTCGAGGCAAACACATAGGAGAAACATTCGAACCTCCCGAGCAAAATAGGGTAGACCAAATTGACCCGATAGTTGCTAGACAAGCCACCCGTCAAGCCCAAATCACGCGGCTTAAACAAAGTCATCAGGAGATAGAGTACCGACACCGCTTGGATAGAGAGCGCATGCAACGCGAAGCGGATGAGTTACGCTATGAACTACCTGAGAGGGAGCCAACCCCTCGCATCCAAAGGGCCGAACAATATGAGAGGCACAATTCGTTGGTGCAGGACAGGTCTCCACGACCTCGTCAAGCTTTGCCTCCGAGATCTTACAGACCCGAGAGGGAGGCCACTCCCCGAAACAATGATGGGTACCTTCAGCGAGGACTCGATCAAGGTCATAGGTCTCGCCCAGAGACTCCTCAAGAACTTTATGAGGAGTACGAACCAGAAATAGAATATGCTGAAACTCCCCATCAAGGCAGGGAGGATTGCCATTCGGCCACCCCTCCATAGGCCCCCGGTTTACCATAACTTACAACGGGAACGAACAAGAGAGGAAGAAATAAAATCTTTCGATGCATACCAAGTGTTGTTAGAGCGTTTGGAGTCTGTGGAGACAAAAGTCGCTGGGCATCAAAAACCCACATTACGTCAACTCCGCAGTAATCCGGTGCATCCCTCAGTGCCTACACCTCTTTACCCCGAGCACTTCAAGTTGCCTCAATTGGCAATCTTTAAAGGTGAAGAGGACGCACAAGAACACGTTACAAGATTTCTAAGCCAATGCTTCGGCATCCAAGATAATGACGCATTGTTGCTTAGAACGTTCATAACCACATTCGTAGGCCCCGCCTCGGATTGGTTCACACAACTACCTAAACACAGCATAAGCAACTTAGATCAATTAGTAGATGCGTTTCTTGAACGCTTTGCCTTCAACACAAGGAAGAAGGCATCACTGAGTGATCTGGCGAGCCTCAGGCAATTTGAGGAAGAAACAATGGCAGCATATGGGAATCGATGGAGAGCTTTGCTTTCTAAGTTACCCTACCGTCCCCCTATGTCTGATCTCACGCAGATGTTCGCAAAAAGTTGCTTAAAATCAATCTCTGGTCTATTGTTGCTGCGACAATACGACAGCTTAGAAGAAGCTTTGGCGCAAGCCAGAGTTATAGAAGAGATTAAAATAGGCGAAGGCGCAATCGCCAAGCCTAAAAAGAAAGAGTGGAATAAAACCACCAAAATCGGGACAACGCAACCACAACATGCTGCGGTTAACCAAGTTGCGATAAATGTTCCCGCGCCTGTGCAAGAAATGCAGCCCCAAAAGGCTAATTACCAGGCAGTGCCTCCTGCTTATGAAAGAGATAATAGAAGACAGGAGCAGAATCAGCAGCGTCGCCCTAGGCGACAATTCACCCCTTACACGGAGTCCAGGGACTCCCTATTTGACCGCTTGTCAGCGGCAAATTTAGTCACTCTGCCAGAAATTCAAAATATAGACCCTAATGCTCCTAAGCCTAGGGGATACAGAGAGGAATTGTATTGTAGATTCCATAGGCGCAGAGGACACGACTTAAATGGATGCTTTGGAAGTTCAAAGAACTAATCCAATATTTGATCGACAATAGAACATTGGCCGTGGACAACCCCATAGCACCAAACAACCAACAAATGGGGGTATTCAAGGACCCTTTGCCTCGCCCACGAGGCACAGGCAAAACCACTCCGGATTAACGAGGTGCGACAGAATCTTCCCATGCAAGGATTTGTGGGAATGATTAGCATAGTGACAAGGAACAAAAGGTACCCAACAGTTGCCCCGGAGGGTAGCTACGAGGGAAGTTCCGACAACATCGCAGCCTCAACAACGCCCAACGCAGTTGCCTCCGCCTAGACCCGAAATCACGATACGGACCAAACTCACGCGAGTTTGCGGACCACATCGGCTAGGCTGTCCATTTACGAGCTTATTCAACAGTCAGCACCCCATAGGGAAGCTCTTATGGACATTTTAAAAGCCATCGAATTACAACCTCACGAAGCAAATTCTTTCAACAACTTCGTGGGACATGTGAAACAATGTACGGAGCCGGTCATCACATTCAGAGAAGACGAGGTAAAAATGATATCGAATGACATGGCAGATCCACCCCTGCACGTTATCGCGTGGGTCAACGGGATCCCGTACAAGAGAGTGTTGGTAGATACTGGCTCGTCCAGTAACATCATTACCACTGCAGCCTTAAAACATTTGAAGCTGCCGACCTCTCACATCACAGCCTCCACGTACACACTGCGAGCTTTCAACGATGCAATATGCTCGACAGTCGGCACAGTTGTTCTGCCTATCCAGGTAGGACAAAAATCAATACCTACACTGTGCCATGTGTTAGAAGGCGAGATGGCTTATAATATACTGCTAGGGCGGCCTTGGATCAGGGACATGAAGTGTGTCCCTTCGATCGCCCACAAGTGCTTAAAGTATGCTTATGAAGGAGAAATACATGTAGTCCCAATGGACTTAGAGCCCTTCAAGTATTGCAATGCGGTACAATTCATGCCTCAATCGACCCTCCCTTCAACACATTTGGATTTCCAGTTAAATCCATCTAAACAGGGTCCAATACCGCAGGCACCACCGGTGACCAACAAGGCAAAATCCCAGCCAGGTGAGACTTCATCACCTGCTCCTTCATCATCAACGCCACCTATCATGGCCCAACAGAAGGACAAGGGAAAACAGATCATGGAAGAGGTTAAGCCCCTAGAAGAAAGGTTGCCCACAATTTCAACGATATCAACAGAAGAAACACCTCGCACAACGAAAGTGAAGACTCCTGAACCACCAAACATGGAATGGACTCAGGAAGGACTACCGTTTCCTCCCACCCAATCATCAACAATCACTATTGAAATGGCCAGTACGGGCCTGGGGGAATATTTAGTGCAAAATGTTGTGGCGACGCCAGCATTGGAGTCAGTACAAGACATGGGAAGACCTCGCCTTCCCATAGGGACAGTTGTTCCTCTAGGCTACCCTCCAAACCAGACGAATTTCGTGTATGGGGGCCTTGATCATGGTCTTGAACCATGCCAACAAAAGGAAGCAGACGAAGAGCCTTTTGTTGAAAACATCAACTATCTCATCAAACCCAAACTTTGCCCTAAAATATCTCGGTCAATGCAATTGGCATGGATACGGAGCTAGGCGAGATATGAGCAAGGGATGCGGGTCCTTTGCCAACCAAGATATCGGATGCCATATGACAAGTCGGGAGTAGGGTTCAACCACCCCCTGCCCTTAGACATCTTGGTTGAAAATATGCAAGGCCTAGAAATAGGCAACAAGGGGGGATTGGCACAAGATCCGTATGCCAATCCAAATACAGAATACACATTGGGAGACTACCTCCCATGGTCAACAAACACCCCTGGAAACAGCAGTAATCCCTCTCCTTTGCTAGAGAGAGGCGAAAGTTCAGAGATTAATCCTCAAAGAGAACATCAACGACTTTCGGACATCTTTCTGAAGCTGTTCCCCTTAGAGGTTCCAGATGAAACAATACAGTGTCAAGGGAATCAGGTCCCTCCACCAAGAGTGGAACAACCACAATGGGACCAGATTAACTTATTGGAACAAGGAGGGTCCTCAACGTCGCAAGCAACAGTTGCTGAAGAGAATGAACATTTTTGGGTCTCCGAAAGTGATTCAGAAGATGAGACTGAGATGGACTATCTCAGACATGCGCGACGACATCACCGCCCTTTAACTCATGAAGATCTAATGGGACAAGATGGGCATACGGTGGGGCATGAATGGTGGGTAGACCCTACAAGGTGGGACCAAGTATTGGATCCATGGCTCCAAATTCAAGATGAGCATCGTCCACCTCGAGATCCCATCATGACATCAGTGCCGAGAAAAGACCCTGCCATCCTTTTCGCAAATAGGGACGAATTCGCACCTAGGGAAGATCCATTCGTGCCCGTTCCCGTAGAGCCAGATCCAGAGTATAGGGAGCATCTAAAAGAATCGAGCTATCACACCCACGGTTCTGGAGACCAAATTCATTCCATCCACATGATCTCCATTGATTTGACCGCACCCATCCGCAATCCGGCCGATCCATCACAATCATTGCACCTAGACATAGATGCCATCGACTGGGATCGCGTCAATTCACCTTTATCACCATCATAGTATGCGGCCTTTCGGTGAAATGCTTCATTCCACCCCAAGGACAACTCAGGATATTTTTTAGGCTGAAGAGGGACCCGAGGTTCCAAACGCAGATCTAAACTCAGCTAATGATATCCATTTGATCCCAACTCCACATCAGTTGGAGGACGGATCCCACATGTCAGTCGAGGAAACGACTGACGTAGACATCGGCTTAGACCCAACGAATCCACAGATTATCAAGTTGGGGGTAAGTCTTTCCCCCGAAGAGCAAGCCGACTATATCGCCCTTCTCAAAGCGAAGAAGGAAGTTTTTGCATGGTCATATAGAGACATGCCGGGACTAGACCCGCAGCTAGTCACGCATAATTTAACGCTTGATCCGACAATCAAGCCCGTAAAGCAAAAACTACGAAAGATGCACCCAATAGTGGCCTTGATGGTCAAAGATGAATTACAAAAGCTGTTGGATGCACAGTTTGTCATCTACGTGGATTATCCGCCATGGCTGTCCAACATGGTTCCCGTCAAGAAGCCCGATGGGAGGATTCGCATATGCACCAATTTTTGAGACCTAAACAAAGCGAGTCCTAAGGATGATTTCCCCTTGCCAAGCATCGACGCGCTAGTAGACGCTACAACAGGTCATGAAATGCTCTCCCTAATGGATGGCTTCTCAGGATACAACCAAATTCGTATCAATCCTGAAGACCAACTTAAAACGGCGTTCACAACGCCTTGGGGGACATTTTGTTATAAGGTCATGCCTTTTGGCCTTAAAAATGCTGGCGCTACCTACCAACGTGCCATGACATATATCTTCCATGATTACATGCACAAAACTATGGAAGATTACATGGATGATTTGTTAGCCAAGTCTCTTTTGCGCTCAGATCATCTCGGTGACTTAAGCAAGATCCTCGATCGCCTCATAGAGCATAAGGTCGACTCGAATCCCAAGAAGTGCGTATTTGGCGTCACATCTGGAAAACTCTTGGGTTTTATAGTCTCAAAATGAGGCATCGAAGTGGACCCAAAGAAAGTCAAGGCAATCCTTGAAATGGCTCCCCCAACTACCATCAAGCGGCTCGAAGTCTGCAAGGAAAGGTCGCGTCGATTAAACGCTTCATAGCGCAATTATCTGACAAATGCCGACCCATGAACAAATTATTGCACAAGGGGGTTACATTTCACTGGGATGACGAGTGTCGATCAGCCTTTGACGAAATCAAACAATACTTGGCTTCGCCGCAGTATTGGCACCACCTAGACCAGGAGTGCCATTCTACTTATACATCTCAGCTCATCGAGGTGGCACTCGGGCGCCATGCTAGCCCAAAAGAATGAACTTCACAAAGAACAGGCTACTTACTATCTTAGCCGCACCCCGGTCGATTACGAACTTAACTATGCATACGTTGAGAAACTCGCTGGCAGTGGTGTTTGCTACCAAGAAGCTATGCCACTACATGTTGAGCAACACTACGTATGTTGTGTCTAAGGAGAATCCATTGCGATACATGATGAGTCGTACTTATCATAGTAGTCGCACGGCGAAATGGATCATGTTGTTGATGGAATTTGACATTGAGTTCATTGGGCAAAAATCTATCAAAGGACAAGTCATAGCCGATCAACTAGCAGAGGCTCCTCTTGAAGACGATCAGCCTCTGGTCATAGAACTACCCGATGATGGGGTCTTCCATGTCTCAGAATCGCTAGATTCTGATGAGCTTGAGTCACGAGCCGACATAACCCTATTTTTCGATGGTTCTAAATGCGAGCAAGGTGGTGGCACGGGAATTGTATTCTTCACACCGCAGGGTGCTCCAATGCCCCTGTCATTTAAATTAAACTTCCAGTGCACCAACAATAATGTAGAATATGAAGCCTTGCTCCTAGGTCTTCGGACAAGCAATCGCCATGAACATCAAACGATTGAATATCTTTGGTGATTCGTTGTTAATAGTCAATCAAGTCAAAGGGGTATATCAATGCAAATGCCCAGTTCTGAAGGCCTATAAAGCCCTCATGGACAAATTCTTGGCAAAACTTGAATGGTACGACATCGAGGCACTCCCTCGATCATCGAATCATTTTGCGGACACAATGGCCTCCTTGGGGTCACTAATCCCGCAAGACCTTTCCGGTGATATGACAACTATTCAAGTCAAAACCTTATCGCAATCCGTGATAGAGCGTGCAAGTTCAGACTTGACGCCAGGAATCCACATGATCCAGATTGAACCATCCTCGGATAAGTTCTTTCGAATCCGAGATCGTCTGAAACGTGCCAACTGGGGGTCCTTGTTTTCCCCCACTCCCACTAATAGCAACACAACGCTATTCTTACAAGTTCTATCCCATTCAACATTTGTTAGGGAAGAACTTCGAAAGGGATTGGTTGTTCATACTGTCGAGGTTTCTGATCAACAGGATCGGTATTTACCCATAAGAGACTACCTCAAGTTAGGTAATCTTCCCTTTGGATTGACGCACGCCGCAAAATGAACATTCAAGCAGAAAGCGGCTAAGTATGTCTTGATAGGAGACATTTTGTATCGTCGCAGACTATGACGGAATTCTTCTTCGTTGTTTGGACCAGCAAGAGTCCACTTGGGCAGTCGCCCAAGCGCACGACGGTACATGTGGTGGTCACTTTAGTGGTATGGCCATCGCAAAGCGCATTCTCCGCATGGGCTATTATTGGCCATCTTTAGAGCGAGATTGTTGCGAATATGTCAAGAAGTGCGTGAAATGTCAACATCATGCCAATTTGATGCACGTACCTTCCCAGGCCCTACAGACAGTCCAGTCTGCTTGGCCATTTTTGTAGTGGGGCCTCGATCTAATCGGAAAGATCTCCCCTGCATCGTCAGGCCGTCACACGTTTATCATAACGGCCATAGAGTATTTTACCAAATGGGTGGAAGCAATTCCGTTAACCTCAACGAAAGGACCCCGCATTGTGGAGTTCATCTTGCATAACATCATATGTCATTTTGGTATTCCATCCAAAATAATATCGGATAATGGGCCATCATTCAAGAACAAAGACGTGCGTGCTTTGACCACAAAGTACAAAATTCAGCACAGCTTTTCAACGCCCTATTATCCGCAAGCAAACGGGCAAGCAGAGGCATCAAACAAAACACTAGTGGCCATCCTTAAAAAGACAGTCGCAGACAGTCATAAGGATTGGCACATACAAATCCCACTTGCCCTTTGGGCTTACCGCACTAGCGTTCGGACGCCAACTGGGGCAACTCCGTTTTTGCTCGTGTATGGCTCAGAGGCAGTAATGCCTCTCGAGTTGGAAATTCCTTCCCTTCGCATATCAATGTAGGAGTTCATCGATGATGACACTGCGCGGCAGGCCCGGTTAGACCAACTTACGTTGCTTGACGAACGACGCGTGAATGCTCTCGAGCACTTACGTATCTATCAAGAGCGGCTTAAGAAAGCTTACAACATGAAAGTTCACCTAAGGGACTTTCGGGTTGGTGATTTGGTTTTGAAGGAAAACCAACAGAACTCTAATTTGCCGTCCCACCTAAGGGACAAGTTCACGGCAAATTGGTTAGGTCCATATGTCATTGATAGCAAAATAGGACCCGGGACGTACCGGCTAGCTTCTCTTGACGGTATCAAGGAAACAGAACCCTTGAATATCAGTCATTTGCGACCATTTTATATCTAAGAGAGCCATATCCCAAAAATGCTCCAAGGATCCATAAAATCACTTGGTCAAAAACACAAAAGCTCCAAGGATTATCGCAATCACTTGGTCAAACCAAAAAGCTCCAAGGATTATCGCAATCACTTGGTCAAACCAAAAAGCTCCAAGGATTATCGCAATCACTTGGTCAAACCAAAAAGCTCCAAGGATTATCGCAATCACTTGGTCAAACCAAAAAGCTCCAAGGATTATCGCAATCACTTGGTCAAACCAAAAAGCTCCAAGGATTATCGCAAACACTTGGTCAACCAAAAAGCTCCAAGGATTATAAATCAAGGATTATCGCAATCACTTGGTCAAACCAAAAAGCTCCAAGGATTATCGCAATCACTTGGTCAAACCAAAAAGCTCCAAGGATTATCGCAATCACTTGGTCAAACCCAAAAAGCTCCAAGGATTATCGCAATCACTTGGTCACCCAAAAAAGCTCCAAGGATTATCGCAATCACTTGGTCAAAAAAAAAAAGCTCCAAGGATTATCGCAATCACTTGGTCAAAACCCCAAAAGCTCCAAGGATTATCGCAATCACTTGGTCACCCAAAAAAGCTCCAAGGATTATCGCAATCACTTGGTCACCCAAAAAGCCCCAAGGATTATCGCAATCACTTGGTCACCAAAATGCTCCAAGGATGTCCACAATCACTTGGTCAAAAATAAAAAATAATCAAAAACAACAAAAATTTGCATCTCATATCTAGGCATACTCAAATTCATCAATCGAGAGCTCTTCTCGCACCTCATATTCATATTCACAAAAATAAATCCATCAAAAATACAAAAATATGTAGCTGCATTAAGCATTGCATCCATACATTGCATATTTGTGGTCGTATAGGTCAAAGGCACCATAGGTTGCAATTGCTCTACTAAAGTCCATCTTATTCCACACTGTTCCATTTTACAAAAACAACAAAAACACCATGCATTGCTTTTACCACACTAGAGTCAGTGGTCTTTTAATGTATCAAGAGTTTTCATGATTCAGTCATCATTTTGCTCTTTAGCTACGTAATGTACCGAGTCAGACAGATTTTACGAAGGTAGAGTCACACTTGAAATACACCTTGTTACGTAACATCCCAACACAAATTAAAACACATAAAACAATTCCTAAGTTGTGTGAACGAAAGATGAAACCCGCATAGTAATCCAGGTCACCAAAAGCGAAACGGTTATCTTGCTCATCCCCCCGTGCGAATGACCCCAAGAATGCTGAGAGTTGGCAAAAGGACAAGCATCCTCCCTACCCAATTCCCTAAGAATCCCTAGTTCTCAATAGTTGCAAAACATCAAAAATTTGCAAAACGTCAAAAATCAAATATTTGACATCATACAGTGCACACATCAAACGGCACAAACGATAGTGATTTTCATCACTCCATCTCCCCAATCCCTTGCTCAAAAGAAAAACAAATCAAAATAAACAGTGATCTTATCACTACAAACGAGCAAGTATCCCAATACAATTGAAGAAAAGAAGGGAGTGGAACTTGAATCCCCGGAACTCTCAAGCATTCTAAAAGGTCATAAGGCAAGCCTCAGTACCGATTTGGTTGATAGCCTATCGATAACCGGCGGTAAACCTCTCGCATGACGATATATCTCGTCACATTAACTTGCGTACAGATCAATGTTTGCATGTGGATGAGCTAGCTTATGGCATCCTGGATAACACCGCAGATTAATCTAACTAAATACAACAAAGGAGTTAGTGGAGCTAATTAGGTGATCCTCAGTACAGGTTCGGTTGAAAGCCCATCTGGCACTGGCGGTATCTTGATAAATACCACAATAATGAACTCAATTGCACACACAGGGATGTGAAATAGCTTGGTCAAAAACAAGTCCGATTCATACCTTGTTCAAAAGTCTTGTAAGACAAAGTACAATCGTGGCTAGTGAGTTAAAATGTTTGAGTCTCGAAAAACCTTAGCTACATTTATAAACCAACTGCGCTACTTTTCATCCTTACAATACCATCAGAAAATACAAAAAGAGAAAACCACATGTATACATACAAGAGCCATACATCATAGCAATCGCCTAAAAATGAATTAAAGAGCGTCTTAAACAGCCTATGGTGCCGTAACCAATCACCACAAATATCATTCATCAATTTCACTTTGCATATCAAAAAGAAATCAAAAACATTTGCATTCATCATAACATAAGCATTCATCAAAATAAATAAACATGCATACATCCATAGTCATTAGCCATCATGCATAACAAAAATCAAATCATCACATGTAAAAAACCACAATAAAACCGGTATATATATATATATCGTCAAAAAAAATGCCCGCAGGCTACAAAACTGGTCCTCAATCCCCGCAATCATATCCAAAAACCCAACCTAAAGCGTCGACCACCATAATCACGCAGGATCGGTGCGACGGGAACTACCCCCCGTGGTGTGGGTCCTATGGGACCCTACAGGGCGGCTACTACCAGCCCCCGCATCATGCCTGCTACCGCCTCCCTCATCTAATCGTCGACGACGAGATGATGCTGACCGCTCGCCGCACTATCCCTCGTCCGCCGTGAAGATCCACTGACCGAGGGCTCAGGTAGCCGCCCACCAAGGCGGATGACCTCCCTCTCCAAGTCTATCCGGTGCCGACACCACTCTGCCTCTCACCGATGATAGTATGACACCGCATCGTCGCGCTGTGCCAGAACCCTATCCCGCTCTGCCAGCTGAGCCCGCAGGAGATCCCTCTCCCGCCTCGCATCCCCCAACTCCAGATCCCGTATCCATAGCAGCTCTATCAGTCACGCATTTTTAGCACGTATCTCAGACTCCACCTCCTCTGTGTCTGCCTGACGAACAGGACCCTCTGGAACAGCAGCCTGCTCTGGCTCCCACTTGCTCCTCCACGTCCTGCATGTCCGGCTGATCCGGAGCGCCCAAGTCTACATCCTCATCCCCCACATCCAACATGACTGCATCATCCAACGGACCTCCCCAATCATCCCCTTGCTGCCTCAGCACCCTCCACTCCCGCCTCCGTGCCTCCCAGTGGCCCCTCTCCTCTCCATCGCCGTAGTACCCACCACGAGTCATACTCAGTGGTAGTCCCGACGTCATCTACGTCCGGGACATCAATAACCGCATCTGACTCCTCGCCCAATGGCGCGGTGACCGGTGGATCTAAATCCCTCTCATCTCCCCACCGTCGATAGACCACGGGCTCACCAGGCAACCCCTGGCGTACCCCAAACTGTCGTGTAACCCGGCTGTATGAAAAGAACTCATGCTCCGTCCCGTGCCTCCCAGTCAACCACCGCTCCCTACGTACCCGACGGAGCCACTCTCCAGCCTCTGGCTAGGCTGGACAGTCCCGATAAGGGTGCCAAAACACCTCCCCTGGAGTGAGCCAAGAAAAGGCATCGGTATAGTGCTCTACAACACCTGCCCATCGCCGACTCTGCCCCTGCTCCGCAGACCGCCGCCACAAAACTGCATAGCCTATCTCCGTGTCATCCATCGCCGCCCGAGTCATCCACGGTAACCCGGTCGGCCTCTCCACTACTATGTGCTGCCAACCCTAGCACTGCAATAGATAACTGCAACTGACGCCCTTTCGTTGCCGACAGCGGACCGCATACAGCTCCCCGTAGAGCTGTGCCAACAATGTTTGTCCCCATCTCAAAATTAGTGGTGCCTCTATCGGGCACTCTACCAACTGCCATACCAAATCCAGCAGGTTCCACGGGAACCTCACGCCTGACGAATCAGGGAGAAGCATGTTAGAAATAAGGCCCATCAAGAATGCGTGCCTCACTCCTAACACCCCCCTCTCCTGCCACCAACCAACCAAAATCCCGCCAGCTGGCAGTCCACCTCAGCTGTCTCCACCGGGTTCATTACACCCAGCCGCTCCCCATGCCCAAAGCATCTCATAAGTACGATAGTCCGCTGATCACGCGGCGATGTCCTAATAGGCGATCCATCTATCGAAATCCGAAGCAACCGATAGACATCCTCCAAAGTTACAGTCATCTCCCCTGTCGGAAGATGGAACGTGTTGGTCCGAGGATCCCAAAGTTTGATCAGGGCCATCAGATAGGCCTGATCCGGGACCACAGGCTCCAGTCGAGACACCTGCTTGAGCCCAAGGGCATCAAGCCATTCCCAATCACCATCAGTCAGTGCACCCCGCGCCTCAGTAAAGGCGGTAGGTACACGGTACCGGCTCCGAACCTGCAAAAGAAAACAATTCAACAAAAAAAAATTAAAAATCATGGAAAAGAACTGTACAGCATAAAAAGAAAATACAAGTAGTTGTCTTCAATCCAGTTTCAGGATTTAAGTTTTAAAACACATTTTGAAAAACAACATCACAAAAACAATTAAATAAAACAAGTGCAAATTTAAACAAAAATAAGCTCTAGAGGACACTTACAGGTTTCGCCTCGGCTCCGCCGCTCGAACCAGTTTGTGCACTCATGATGGCAGAGAGAATTCCAGCAGTGCTTCGCTTCGCAGAATTACCTCCTCCTCCCAGAGCTCCAAAATCGCAAGAAAAAAATGACACAAATGAGCCCAAATGCAAGTTTTGGCCCTTAAATAGGCCTTTTGAGCTGGAATTCATCCTTGACTGGGATGAGCGCTCAGGTTAGCGCTCGTCCCACCCAGGGACGAATTCTACAGATGGAATTCGTCCCACCCAGGGACGAATTCAAACCAGCACTTCAAAAACATCAAAAAATGATCAAAAATGCACTAAAAACAGACAATAAATTTGCCCGATAGGAGTGCTATTGCATCTGACATCCAGAGCATACAAAATAGACATTGGAGTCACAAATTATCACTATCCTACTCCCTAAGAAGGCTACCATAGCCGGACCGCTCCACGGGAAGACGGATTTTCGATAATTTAATCCCCAAATGGTGTCACAAAAAAACAACAAAAACAACAAATAAACGCAACACAAAAACAAAGCAATAAGCATTGCCGGACACAAGTGCTCTCGCACTTAACCTCTTGGCATAGAAAATCGATGTCGGGGTTCAAATTGTCACTCTCCTACTTCCCCAAGAAGGCTATCATAGCCGGACCGCTCCACGGGAAGATGGGTTGTCGACGATTTCACCCCATTATGGCATCACAAAAAGGGTTAACACCCACCAAAAATAGGTCCAGGATGTTGGAAAAATTGCACATGCTTAACGATAAACCATCTAAAGGCACCCTTGCACAAGTCATCTTGGGTCAAGCGACTCGTCGCTTTTCTCATGAAGGTCATTCCCTCATCGATTCGTCGCTTGAGGGGGTAGTCACACTTAGTCACCAATCAACAATCACACACCCAATTAAGGAAAATGACATGCATTCAAAGAATCATTGACAAAGACAATCACGCTCCTGCTTGGGGCAGTAAACAAGCAACAATCAAATCAATCAAACACTTGGCATTTCGTGAATCATGAACACAAGGTTCCCCCGAGGATAAAAGGTTGCGCCCTTTGCCTAATCATGATTGATCAATGTCCAAGTTCAAGTCACACCTCACCAAAATAGGTTAACACTTGAAATCAAACTCCTTAGCTCGTCAGAAGCAAGGATTCAAGAATGCATGCCCTTTCCATGCTTGGGGCATCAAAAGTTGGTTAGGTTACCAAGAAACCCTAATCATTAGTGCTTTGGTTATCTATTTTTGCTCGACGCTGCGCTATGCACAACGCATCCCAAAAAGGGGCATCTGTAGACACCAAAACAGCACCAATCCGATTATGTGACTGCAAACACTGATCGCTTTGACAAACACAGCCCCCAGGGCAGCCCTCAGAGGTCAAACAGTGGTCCTAACCACTTTCATAGCAATTTTGTAAGGTCGGGAAGCAATTTGGTACATTTAGACACTTTGCTCAGTATTCGTCTCACCCAGGGACGAATACTAACTAGGATTCGTCTCACCCAGGGACGAATTCTGAAATCGTCTCACCCAGGGACGAATTCCAAGTTTAACGGGCAAAAAGAAGAATGGTGCCAAGTGGCAGCCCGAGACAGTCAGTTGATGACTCCTGCCTCGCACACGTGTGTGGGTGGATAGATAGGCCGTTAGAGGACTCGTCACAAGGGCGATTATGAGAGCCCAAGTCAATGGAGGACTCCCATCCCTCATGGGAAGACATGATTGCCACATGGCACCTATGACCAACACATGGCATTTGTGCTTCCCTCTCAAAAGAGACCCCATGGGTCTATAAAAGGTGGGACTTTTCTCACCCAAAAGGACAGATTGAAGGAGATTTCAAGCAACGAAGTGCTGCCGAGTTGAACACCCACTTGCATCCCCTTTGATTCACCTTCTCACATCCACCAATCTCTTTTGCAAGGGAGGTTGTTGGGTGGCTTTTGGAAGCTTGAATCTGACCCAAATCCAACATATGGACACCTGAATCAACCAATTTGCAGACATCCCAATCCTAAGAGGTTTTGGGCCCATCCCTAGTGGATTGGCGCCAAGATCAAGTGCCACCGGTGGGAGGCCCACTTGGGCACCCCCGCACTTTCCAAGTTTTGTTTCAAAAGCATTCTAGATTATTGTTTCAGGGTGCATATCATGTTATTCTGTTTGGTTAACTCATAGCTTCAATTTCATAACATTCTGATCAGATTTTATCATGCTTTGTGTCGCTTTGTTGTTTCACTAACTTGCAGGTGGCGATATCGAATTCCCGAGGATAGAGGCCAAATTGGGAGAATCCGACCATCTGGGTCGTCCCAAAATGGCCCCAATTACATAACCCCCCTGTTTGCAGGCGTTTTGCAGGTCCCGGGATTCGACATTGGAGCAGCAGCAGGTCGGCTTTTCCAACACAGCAGAATTCGTCCCACCCAGGGACGAATAGCAGTCAGAATTCGTCCTGCCCAGGGACGAATTCCAGTTGAAGGCAGATTGGCCAACTGTTTCAATGGCAGTGGCCCTCTGGTGATGTCTTCTGTCCTCTGTCAGATTTTCAGGTCATTTAGAGTCATTTTGTCTATCGATTTGGCTAATTATTTACATGCATCTTTTGGCGATTTTAGAGAACAAACACTTACTATTTGCAACAGGTGCTACTGACATCTTCGTTGTTTCTTTGTTCGCAGGAGGAGCAGCAGAGGTCAAGGACTCATCGACATCAGCGGCGGCATCATCTTGGCCCGCCCATTTCAAGTGTGGGCACGCGGAAAGAGGAACCTTAAGTCTCGATTGTAGTCAAATTCTTTTAACGCTCCTAGCCCCTGAAAAGGGAGGAGGCGTATTTGTAACAGAGATCAAGAAAGTTTAATGAAAGGGCTGTGTTTTCTCCATTTGCTTGTGTCTCTTCCAATGCGTTTCTTTCGTTTCATGCAATTTACATTTCTAGGACTTAAGCGTATTTGATTTTGAATGCATCGCAATTAGTGTTTCCTTCGCCCGGAATCTCGTGCTTTCATATTGTATCTCTTAGGTTATGGTCACTTGGTACCACCACCCTATTTTTAAAGAATAACATATCTTCCCAGATTCTAATTCTCTTTGCCTTATCAAAATTTTGTTGAACCAATTCTTGATACTTTTGAGAATATTCATCTTAAATCTGCAATTGCTTGATTTGATCAATTATAACAGATTGAAAATGTGACATAGCATTGATATGATTTCTTCTACTTAAAGCATCTGCTAATTTATTATCTTTTCCCTTAATATACTCTATGCCAAAATCATATTCTGCTAGAAACTCCATCCAACGCTTTTGTCTAGCATTGAGCATTGGCTAAGTAAAAATATATCTTAGGCTTTGATGATCTGTTCTAAGCTCAAAAGGTTTACCTAATAGATAGTGACACCACATTTTCAAAGCATACACAACCGCAACTAATTCTAAGTCATGTGTGGCATAATTTAATTCATGTTTCTTAAGTTTTCGAGACTCATAGGCAATAATGCCATCCTATTGCATGAGAACCCCACCTAATCCCTCCAAATAAGCATCAAAAAATGGTTTCTTAGGATCAGATATTTTGAGAATAGTTGTTGATGTCAACTTTTCTTTAAGTATTTTGAAAGCTTCTTCACATCGTCTTGTGCATTTAAAATATTTTTCTTTCTTTTTGAGGTTGGTTATTGGATAGGCTATTTAAAAAAAAATTAGATAAAGCGACGATAGTATCTAGCCATCCTCATAAACCTTCATACTTCAAAAATATTTGTGGGAGCAAGCCAATCAACAATAGCCTCAATTTTCTTTGGATCAATAGATACACCCTCTACAAAAATTATATGACCTAAATATTGTACCCGAGTCACATAAAACTCACACATAGACATATTTCCATATAATTGATTCCTTCTACATATTTCAAAAACAATTTTCTTATGATGGTCATGTTCTTCTTTGCTTCTAGAGTAGATCAACATGTCATCCACGAATACCAACACAAACTAATATAATTGTTCTCGAAATGCACTATTCATTAAATTCATAAAAGATACTGGAGCATTGGTCAAACCAAAAGATAACACGGTGAATTCATAATGACCATATCTAGTTTGAAATTTTTTTCTATGAGTACCTTCTTCCTGGATCCTAAATTGATGATAACCAGATCTAAGATCAATTTTAGAGAAAATAGTGGCTCCTTTCAATTGATCAAACAAATCATCTATTCTGGGTAGAGAGTACTTATTATTAATTGTCATTTTGTTTAACATTATGTAATCAATACATAACCTTAATGTCCCATATTTATTTTCACAAACAACATTGGTGCACCCCACGATGAAATACTGGGTTTAATATGTGTTTTTTCCATAAGTTCCTAAAGTTGAGTTTTAAGTTCTTGCAGTTCTATTGTGGTCATACTATAAGGTTCTCGAGCTACTAGTGTTAATAAATTCAAGCTCCCTCTAGGGCGGAAGACCAGGTAATTCTTTAGGAAAAACATCACGAAAGTCATTTAATACTGGATATGTTTGGAAAATACTCACTCTAGATTCATTTTCCTCCTTTTTATTAAGTTTAACCACAAAGACTCTACTACCCTTCCTCATAGCTCTTTTAACTTGTATTACAGTCATAAGATGTGGTTCCACTGATTCATGTCCATAGTGTACCTGAATCCTTTGCTTAGTGTCATTAGAGAATTCTATCCATATTTCTTCAAAATTTAACAATGCTTTATGTTCCTTGAGTCAATCCATACCTAAAATTATATCAAAGGTATGCAAAGGAGCTAAGTATAAATACCATCGGTTTTGTCCCTGAGGTAGCATTATTTGAGGATCAAATATACATTGGTTTACGATATAGGTTTTCCCAGACCCATACTAGACTTTCCACAGATTAGCCATAAATCCAGGTGTTTTCGGTATGTCTCTCAAAATATTTGGTGAAACAAAACTATCAATTGCTCCATAATCAACCAAAATACAAATATTTCTATTATAAATTTTACCTTTCAATAGGAAAATTATTGTTTGGCCATTGATTTTAGAGTTACCTATTGCTGCATATATCTTATGAGTAGGTTCTATAGGTTCTTTCTTCTTATCCACTCACAAAGGATATTTATCAGCATAATGAGGTTCTTTACAAATCCAACAACCCATCCGTGGTGCCCTCTCTTTTATATTTACCTCATTATCTTCATGTTTACTAGCTTTTTGTGCATTAACTCTTTGCTCATACCTATCATGAAATTTCTCTGGCCACCCCAATAATTTTGATTTCCCCTATTTCCTTGGTATCTATTCTTATTTTTGTCAAACCTGTTTCTATTCCCATTTCCATGATTCTTGTGCCAACCCCTATCTCCTTTGGTTGGACCTACATTTTTCTCTTTGTGTGGTTCTTCCTTTTTTGAATATTTTTGATAATAAACTTTCTTGGCCTTAAAATTATCTTCTTCTTGTCGAGCCAAGTCACAAACAGTAGTTAGGGTAGCATGTTTTAACATAAGAATCAAGTGCACAATTTTTGGATGAAACCCTAGGAGAAATTTCTGAATTTTAATCTCATTCCTCTGCTCATATTCAACCATGTATTTGAGAAATTACAGAAATCTCTGGTAGTGCTCAATTACGGATATATTACCCTGTGTTAACCTTGAAAATTTTGCAGTCCTTTCAAGGTAAAATTGTGGTGTTAGTAACCTATCCTTAAATGTCAATACAAATGTATCCCAACGTACATCGAAAACCTCTATATTATGAGTTTTCCTATATGTATCCCACTAGTCAAAGATATCTCTAGTCAATCAAAAGACTACCCACAAGGTTTTCGATTTAGAAGAAAAGGTCCTAATTACAAAGTATGCTTCCACACTATTCAACCATCTTTCAACTTCTTCCCCATCACCTTTGCCATCAAATTTAGCTATATCAATTCTTTGCATAGCCTTATCCAATTCTGAACGTACTTGTTTTCTTCCTGGGTCAATAGTTGTCTCATCCTCAAATCTTACCATTTATTTTCCTTTGAACATATTTTCTATTATTTTCTATTGATGTGATATTATTTCTTGTTGTTGAGCCAGTTTATGTTTTTTTCTACTCCATATGCTCTATCATTTGTGCCATGTGTTCATCCATTTGAGTACTTCGCTATTTCTGTTGGATCATTTACTGCTACAATAGTTGTGCCATCCGAAATATTTTATCCTCCTTACTAACTGGTTCTTTTTCCTTCCTCTTTTCTTGAGGATGTTCTTTAGCTTCTTCTGATACCCCAATCTACATAACTTTTTAGATGACCCTTCTAGGGTTCTTGATCAACCCTTCCTACTGAATAGTTGCAGTTATTTTTAAGGAACTAGATTTTTATCCGAATGCCATTGCATACCTAGAAAAATCAAGAGCCTTGTCAACTTATCAAGTCTTAGTTTAACACATTGATAATATCAAAGTAGATTTGACATGGGTTTTCTAAAATTTTGTTATTTAAAATATTCACAACCTTGGCTCTGATACCAAATGTAACACCCCAAGTCTTCCCACTTGGTTTTCCATTCACCCCAAGTCTACCCACTTGGTTGTCCAACATCAAAGGTTTAAATTTTGATAAAAATTCTCAATTTTTTTAATTTTGAAATCTTATATCATTTTCTAGTATGATAATGTTGTTTCATCTTCATGAGTATCATTCTGCTACAGTCAAAATACTCATGATATTGAGATTGGCCAAATCTCATAGATATTCCTCTTTTGAACTTCACTCTCCTCCTGAGATTCCAATTTTAGGCAGTGGGTTTTTTTTCCTCTAGGGCCCATAACACCCAGAGGTGTGACACATAACTTTCTTGTGTCTTAACATGAATTTATGAAATTTTTACATCATGTAAGACTTAGCATATACATGCTCGAGCTATATTATCATCCATTCTTTTTGGATCATCGACTAAGGTCTTACAAATACCCGATAAGCACTCGATATCTTGTGTATATTAACTAACATAATATCCCATACCATTTTGTTGTCAGATTCACCTAGTCTAACACAATTCAGCCCTCATCACTAGTAGGTATAACCTCGAAGAGATGCCCATACAACCCTTCGTTACCTCCTATTATAACCTTTTTTCCATAAAAATTACGATTAGTGCCCCGATCCATGATGAATGCCTACCCGCTTCATCATTAAAACTTGCTTTCCATGGTGATTGCCTACCAGTGAAATCATTTAAAATTTATTTTTCATGGTGATTGCCTACCAACAACACCATTTAATTTATCTTCACAATATTGTCCTCCCCGCAATCTTGATTTTTATCGAGTTTTTCCTACCCACAACCATAGGTTACGTTTAAAGTTTATTTAATCCACAATTTTGAAATTCACTTTTCATAAATTTAGCTATATTTGAAATTGTATATAAAGGTTTGACTATTTAAAGGTTTAACAATCACCACTCTCTATTGGCTTGAAACTGAATAAGTTGCCATACATTTTCTAGTTTCCAATTTTATCTAATGCAGTTAAGGTTGATCATAAATTAAAAGACCTTAAAAGTATATTAAATAAATTAAGAAATCCCAAAACATTAATATATTATTTCAATATTACTATTTAACTCTTTTATTTAACTAATATAAACTACCTCTAAAATTAATAAAAATAAATGCATCTTCTCTTCTCTTATGGTTCTATAACACCTGCTCTACACAAATAAATTATTAAGCGGTTTTCTCTCAACGGACTAAGTATTGGGTAAAATCTCCACAATGAATGATCTGAAAGAGCATTTTTAAGGAAATCTCATTTTTATTGTTTAAATTAAGAAAACCTACACCATACGTGAATCTTGCTAGACTCCATTCACTATCCTTTGCTGTGTTGGCCGAAATATCAATGATCAACAATTTTCACACTAAAGTATCCATCTATTGTCTCAATTTAGATTATGCTTGGTTTCAATCTGAAAAGATTTTCCTATAAACTATTATACCCAACCTTTTTTTGAATTGGATATCCTTCTACAAGGAATAAAACTTTAATAATTTACTATGTTGAATCTTCCCTACTAATTATTTCAGTAATTCCTATGCTTTAATCCATACTTTAATCTTGGTATAAGGCCTTCAAATAAAAATGTGGTAAAAATGTAATTCAAATGTCAAAAATAAACATGTTCTACGCACCAAAAATTTTACTCATTTCCACAATCCATTGTAGAATATTAAGGACTATTTAAGGTGTTTTAAAAACTAGATCAATTCATTTTCAATTTGAACTAGTGTAAGCTAGAACCAAGTATACTATCGTGGATTCCAGACATATTACATCTTGGATGAGGAAAGAGAAATATACATCATTCACTGTGTGTTGAATTAAGTTTCCAAGACTATATTAAGCATTAGATATAAAAACAAGAGGTTTCTTCCCATTGATAGAGACTTTTACCTCTAAACTATAAATTGTGTTTTAATAATCACATCCTTCCATCGAGTTTTCATTTCAATTGACCATATTATAATTAAAAATATTTTAAATCTAAAAAAATACACATATGACTGATGTATACAAGCTCAACATGCCAATTGAAGAATGAAACACACTGTACTTTGTCTTATAAAAATACGAATTACTCTTATCTTCAATAATATTTATGTTTAAAAAACAATATAAACATCTGAGAGTATAATATTTTTACATCATATTTTTGAGTCCAACCATGCACTTATTTCTGAACTATATGTTCAATATCAATACATAATCTACAACCTTTGCTCTGTTTTTCACCTAAGAACAATATTTTCCAATACTAATGCATGAAATAGGTTATCGACAACCATATATGACTTAGGCATCAATCTTTCCCTGAGTGAAATTTCCAAATACCCAAAAGGAATAACACAACATTACTCTCACCTATTTATACACGAATCTTAACACCCGAATGCTGAAGAAGTCTTAAAGGAAATAATATGGATAATGTTTTATAATTTTCTACATAAATATTTCTCCTCTCCCAATTACCTAGTGGATTCAAGGGTCAGAACGGTCGTTCTACCATGCAATGCATATAATACTACATGCATCCATAATTTTCAAAACACAAATCAACATGCAATAGTTTTAATATTAATTCAGAACTATATACACTTCATGACACCATTTGCACAACATGCAGCCTCAATATATATTTAAGAGAAGGAAAAATGTTCTTGGTTCCCATCCAATCATTCACATAACAACTTGCAATTGCTTAAATCATCATAGGATGTAGCAATAGTGATTCAAGAAGAATTAATTTGGTTTTAGTTTTCAACCAACAGACTTATAGTCATTCACCAACACATAAAAAAATAATGCAGTAAATCTTCAAGAGCACATGTATTACAAACATCACATAGATTGATTGATTTTTCCTTATTGAATATCCTAAATTCTTAATTCAAACATGGCTGAATTTTTCCATTAAATTTTTCTTTTAAATTTTATTATCAAGAGCACTTACTATTTTTTCCTCGCGTCCCACTATTTTTCTTCTTTTCTTGTATTCTATTCCCTTCTCCTTTATTCTGCGGCTCACTTCGTCCTTCACTGGAAACCATACCTCACCACCACCACCCTATTTCTCCTCCTTTGTCTACCATCTAGATGATGGTTTTTCTCCACCATCCTTCATACTTAAAAACCGGTGGTAGTTTATAGTGTGTCTAATCTAAAACATTGTCAGGTGGTCTCCACTGCTCCATTTTTAACAACCATATTAACCTTCATATATATACCGACAAGTCCTTGATTGTCTTTTGCAAAGAATGCCCAAGCAATACTCTTTAATATTTAAATTATTATTATATTCATTTCATTTCATTTTTCAAAATTTTTTAATATTTATTTTAATATAACATTTTCTTAAAGTCCTATATTACCTTACCTCCAAAGCATCCATACAACAAATATTATTATTATTATTTATTATACCTATATATATTGGTGTTTATACTATTAGTTGTATTTTAATATATTTACATATATAATTAAATTTTAAATAAATCCATTCCTTAAAAGAACACACATATTTTTCCTTTAAACCTCAAAATACTTTTAATCCTATTCTATTTGTTTCATTAATTTTTAACTATGGCTCCCATGCATTAAGCATTTTAATTGCCATTCATCATCATAATTTCACAAAATATCAGACATCAAACACTCCTATAAATGCAGCTACATGTTATGCATACTACATGGACCACTGGAAAATACATTGCCCATAGGGTTCCTTACCCCTATCAACAGGAAAATACACCACCACTCATCATCTCCCTTGGCTTACCTTACACCGAAATAATCCTTTTTCCCTATTGAAGATTCCTTTGCATTGTCTTGCTAGTAACGAAACCTATCTCCTGCAACCACATATACATTAGCATTATTTCATCCTTGTAGACAAATTAGGCATATAGGAGAATAGAAGTTGGGGGTTGTTACAAAAATAAATCAATACATGCATAGAGTAATGACATAATTTGTTGTTGGCTATGAGTAATGTGTTGAACATTACAAAAAAAAATAAATTAAAGTGTTTCCTAACGTTTTAATGGAGACATGAAGATATCCATGTCGATATTAATCATTGATTACTACATTTAAGTGGAGATTCACTTAAGTAGTGAATGCATAGAAAGAAGAATATAATAAGCACTGAGCAAGCAGAGAGCAAATTAGTGAACAAGACACATAAGGGAGAGACATAAGGTTAGATTTTCAAATTATTTTTAATTAGGGTTTATTTGGAGTTATAATGTGCGTACATAATTTAAGAAGAATTTAATTTCACTTAGAAGTTATAAGTGAGTTAGGAGTTATAAGGGTTAGGTTGAAGTTAATTTTTTTTTTTTTAAAAGAGGTATAGAGTAATAAGGATGTCTACTTTAATTATTTAATTTCTTTATTGTTCAATTTTTCTATATTTAAAGTATTTTTAAAAAGGTAGAATATTTATTTCAAGAAAAAAACTTTAAAATATTAGAATATTTTAAAATTTTGCAAATTTGTAATTTTGGAGTTAAAAGGTTTTCAACATCAAAGTATTAGAAAATAAAAATTTATGAGTTATTAGGAAGTCATAAAGCTTACTACTTCAAAGGAATCAACTTGAAAAATTTGAACATTAGGGAAAGAAATGTGAAATCTATAATCAAAAAGGAAAAATTAGAAGTTAAAAAAATTGGCATTAAGATTGAAAAATTTGAAGGTAAGATAAATGTCATTACAATTCATCTATAGAGAATCCATGGATGAAATTTTTGAGACATCTAAATACTATTTACATTCAAAACTTGCTGAAGCAATTGATAATGCAAAAGATGATATTATGATACCTCTAGATATAGGTAGCATAATGTATATGGAATTGCTTTCACTTGAGCTTTACAAAGATGAAAATTTGAAACAAAAATGGTTGATGGAAACTCCTATCGATAAGGATGCCACTTGCATTATCGGTGATGTGACTCGGGTTCAATCCCCATGGTGGATGTGTATAAGAAGTATTTACTCAAAAAAAAAAAAAACTCTAAGGGGTATTGGTTATCTATAGAGTTTTGTAAATTATGATGACATGTTTGGTGCTTTAAAATATATACACCTTAGAGAAGAAACTGAAATAGGATTTTTGTAAACAAAAGTATCTTTTACAAAATAAAAATTAATTAGGTTCAGTTAACCTAATTTAACTCAACCAAGTTCTCACAAGATTTTTCAAAGTCCTATTGGACCAAGAGGGGCACTAAAATTTAAGAATAATAAAAATAACATTTTATTATTCACTTCTCCATTATGACTTTTGTTTATTTGAGGATTTAAAGGGATGTAGTTTCTGACAATTTCAGTAATGCATTTGTCATCCACCATATCTCAACTTGGATCTTCTTTTATTACCTAGAAGATTCCCTTTGGATGAGTTGCGTGGGCATCCAGCTATGGATACCTTGTATTAAAAATCTAATAAACCACTTATGGGCTGAAGGCATATTATAAAAATAATATCATTACCACTTTAGCTACTTGTAGATAAGTGGCACATTATTAAAATGAATCCACTAAGGTAGTGTATTCTGACTTTAGACATATAGAAGTCTATAACTATAATATCATGACCACTTTAACTATTATTAAAATGAATCCACTAAGGTAGTGTATTCTGACTTTAGACTTATAGAAGTCTATAACTATAACATCATTACCACTTTAGCTATTGGCAGATAAGTAGCATATTATTAAAATAAAACCATTGGGCAGTCTATTGGAACTTGAGACTTAGAATAATCTATAATAAGCTCCTTATGACACGATAGAGGAAGATGGGCTTTTGGGAATTTGAAGAAAGTTAGAAGGGGACACGCACCGAAGAAGCACAAAGGACTTCTTTGGTCGAAGAGGAGAAAATTTATTTTGTAAAATTCCTGGTCGATCAGATCCCTTTATTCTCTATGTTGTACTATGAGATGCAATGTTGCATGGATGTTTTATTTCAGTGTCATGTTAAATAATTTACTTGACCACAAATCCAAACGTATGATGTATAGGGATTAATTTATATTAATCATTTTTGACTTGTGAGGGTCTACGTAAGTTTAAAACTTCGATGAAGTTTGACTTTGACCCATAAAAAGGGACTCTCTGCTAAGTTCAGTCTGAACAGATTTGGGTATTCTCATCGAGTTACCTTGTGGCAGTCATCGTGTAACAACTAAACGACATCCGTGTCGTATTAGATTATTGGTCAACCAAATAGAATTAGTAGTCATTAAACTTCGATGGACTCCAGATCGATTTGATGATATTTTGATGATATTTTAATTGGGTATGTTATAGAAGGTTAAGCACTGTATTTTAATTCTCGAAATAAGCCTGTATGCTGGATAAAAACTCTCAAGTGTTTTTCAAAGAAAATTTTGTCAGGCCTTGTCATCTTTCCATCGATAGCACTAAGGTTTCAACTAAAACCGATCGTTGATCCACCCCAAATCGCACTGTAATCAAGTCTACCACAAATACACTGATTCATGTACAGGATTCCATGCATAGTCTAAAATAAATTGATCCAGTGTCTTGTTTAATGAACAAGAAAATTTGCCTACTTTGTATCTTAAAGATCAGTTTTAGTGATGTTTATGTAAAACATTCTATATGAGAGAGACTGTTGGGTTTATTCTTGCTAGTTGATATGCTTTATAAGCTTATAGATATCACTTTGGAGCCATGGATCAACATCTACGATCTACCGCCCATAGTAAGTGCGTCAGATATGTGGTTTTTGCCTATTTATTCAACCTTAAGCAGACTGGAGATACTACCCGACAAAACTAAAAAGAAGAAGAGCCCAATCAAATTTAGGTTTCAAAGTGATCTCACAGCTTTGAAATCCAGATTTTGAGCCATCACGACTACTATCGCACCTATCCAAAATCAGATAAATCATTTTTTGTTTCTAATATAAAGCCCTTAGTAGCACCTGCATGGGAGTGTTATATCAATCTACGTTTTAATGCGCAATACGCACAGATCAATCGCAGGATTGAGGAGTCCACATATTTCTAAAACTTTTCTATAGAACCCGTTAATAGGGAGATTTTGACCACATCTTAATTAGTAGAGAATTCAATTGTTCCACATGCTTCGAGCAATGCAAGTGTAGGCGTTTATAGAAGGTAAGACATTGTCATTGAAATGGTCACATATAGTGGTCAGTTTAGAAGGTATTATGGTCTTACTTGGGTGATATGTAGGTGGCATACACATGATCTGTATCCCTGGTTGATCCGCTCATTTTATTGGGATATGTGGATCTATCCGTTGTTGAGTCTAAAACCTCCCAGGTGACGCACGTAAACACATTTTGCAAGGAATAAACCATTACATAGTTTAGGACTACCTTTGATTCGAAGGTATATACTTTAGAAAATGGAATAAATTACATAGTTTAGGACTACCTTTGATTCGAAGGTATATACTTTAGAAAATGGAATAAATTACTAGGATTAGATCCTCGAAATAAAAGGAAGATAAAGTTAATGTGACCACTGGAGGAATTACGTGTTTGGAAAAAACTAAATATTTGAGTAAAATGATCATTAGATCTTGTATTATTATAAACAATGATCTTGTATTATTATAAACCTTCTAGTTATAGTAGTTGGCAGTACTAAATGAATGAGATGACCATTGGTTCTTGTACTATTATAAACCTCCTAGTCATGGTAGTTTGGGAGTAATAAATTAATACCGTTTGGTAAGCAATTTTTAAATAATTTAGGGAAAATATTGACAGTTCGTTTTTTAAATTAAAGGTATGAAACTTTAATTTATAAAATGAAAGGAAATTATGATGATACCAAGAGGAAGGATCAAAATATTGGTCTACTAAATAGAACTTGGTTTGGAAATTTTAGTTAGTTTAGTAAATGGAATTTGAACTATTAGATTAACTAAAGACATGGAACTTTAGTTGGTTGGAAAATTATCATATATTGGAGCAATATATAATACTTTCAAAACCTTTTATGGAACTATAGTTATCCTTGATAAGAGATTGATTATTAATCTTATTTTCTAAAGTATTGTGTACCTATAGTATGCTTCCTATAACAAATTGAGGGCCAAGCTTGTAATCTATAGTGTAATCTTGTGTGATAGATTATGGGTAGAGTTGTAGCTAAATTTTGAGTAATCTTGTTGGTAGATTACAAGAGAGATGTTAGCTAAACTCTTGGAACTATAGAATGGTCTCATGGGTAGATCTTGAGTCAACTTGGTAGCCAAATTTGTGGAAGAACTATAGATTTCAAGATAAACTAGCAAACATATTTGTGAAGGAACTATAGTGAAATCATAATGATGGATTGTAGAATAAATCTGGTTTATGATCTCGTAGTAGATTATGACTAAACCCTTGGAAGGATTTGAAGATCTACAATTGAATCCATTGTTTTAAATGATTTTTTTAAATGCTATTTCTAGTTGATAGAAATATGAGTTACTCGAGAGAGTATGTTTTGTTAAATGCTATTTCTAGTTGATAGAAATATGAGTTACTTGAGAAAGTATGATTTGTTTAAATGCTATTTCTAGTTGATAGAAATATGAGTTACTTGAGAAAGTATGATTTGTTTAAATGCTATTTCTAGTTGATAGAAATATGAGTTACTTGAGAAAGTATGATTTGTTTAAATGTTATTTCTAGTTGAAAGAAATATGAGTTACTTGTGAAAGTATGAATGGATCTGTACATTCTTTTGAAAAGGACTAGCAATATATGATTGTAATAATATTTGTTTCAAAGGCATATTTTTGTGGAAAAGATATGAGATGAAAATGTGATTTTCAGTCTTAGGAAAGTATGGGATTTCCTTCCTTTGAATGATTGAATGCTTTAGACAACTACATTATGAGAAATGTATTGTGTTTAGTTGCATTCATTTGAAAAGAATTATTACTTGCTATTGCTTGCCTAGAATGCATTTTCATATACATGCTATGGGTTGTCCTGATCCCGAAATCCCTTTAATCAAGTACTGGTGGTTCGAATGGAGTCAAACGAAGATTGGATCTATTTGAATTCTGTTGTAATTGTTTATGTATTGTAACAAGGCCTCTTTAATAAAAGGTCTCTATTATTGTAAAGTATCTCTTTGAGATCAATTTGTAATTGGTTTGTATCACTCATTAAGAGGATTGTAAGCAATGTAGTTCTCAATTGTAAATAGTCATGGAAAGTAATGCAAAGTTATATCATGACATAAAGTTATTGTATGTTTGGATTTAGATCTTTAAATGAGAGTTAAATATGGTGTCTAAATGACCTAAAGTAATCCTAACATTAAAGAGAATGAATAAACCATGCATGCCACTTAAAGATGTATCTTTAGTGAATAAAATATGAAGTGAACATAAGGGAGAATGTGAATGTTATCTAGTTTCATGGAGATTATGGTTGAATAACTCAAGTAAGGTTTAATGGTAGGCATTCACAAGTCTACGTGGGTTTGTGTGATAACCCCCTTAACTTACTATTGTGGATGTGGTAAAGTTAAGCATTGCAATGATTGTTGTTCTATCCTTAAGGAAGAACAAGCTAATCATCAAGGCATACGCCTAATGTATAGGTTGAAATAAACCTAACATAAGGACTAGTTTAATGTTTGATTTAAACTAGTAAGGGAAAAAGGGCATTCCTATTGAAATAGATAGGAGAATTCCCAATTGCAAGGTAAATAAACCTTACCTGCAGGTCATTATAGGGGTTGGCCACTCCTATCCATAGGATAGACACTGACCATGTTGAATTCCTATGAAGTGCAGCCTTGGACTTACTTAGATATTCATCTATAAGAGAACCACACGAAGATACTTGAATTCACACATGAACTAGTAATAATGATGTGAGCCTTAAAAAAAAATTCTCCCTAAGTTTGGTTGGTTATGAGATAGGGTTATTACAGTTGGTATCAGAGCCTAGGTTGATTAGGCACAAAGCTTCCACGAAAATTTTAGAGGAACTCTGAATTGATACAAATTTGGTAAAGGAAGAAAAATTTGCTTAACTTGATTTGAAAATACAACGTTGTAGCAAAATAAATTTGTATGTTAAAAAAAATTGACACCATTCTCTATTCAGGAAACATGCCACCTAAGTTGAGAAGTGGAAGGAAGAGGGTCACTCAAAAAGAGGGACCAATTAGTACTGATAGTATTGAAGATAGACCCATAGGAGAGAGTTCAGGAAACTCAAACAGAGTAGAAAACCTCACAACTATTGTTTAGACAATGCAAGGGGAGATGACTTTATATAGAGAGAAAATGGTCCAACAGAGCAATTTTTTGGAGGCCATTAGGGCTGAAATATAGAAATATGGGAATAGGGGTCCTAAAACAACAAATCCTATGGTAGAGCAGGAAAATGACATAGATGAAGTGGATCATGTGGAAAAATATCGCATTAATGGGGAGTTGGAGAAGGACTTGAAACATGTGAAGGTTAGGAAATTCTCCAGAAAATAAGGGGGTGACTCAGTAGAATCTTGGTTGAATGAATTAGAGGTCTATTTCTCTATGAGAAACTACTCCTCAACAACTAAGATGGTCTGGACCATAGGACTTCTAACTGAAGTAAGTCTGGAATGGTGGGAAACCTATTGTAAGGAAGAAAATATCAATGTCATTCACTTCAAATGGGAGGATTTTGTTAAAGCCTTCAGAAAAAGGTTCCTCACGAAATAATTTTATATGAAGAAACTTGATGAGTTCGTCCAACTTCAACAAGGAACCCAGTCCGTAGAAGCATACTATAGGCAATTCATAAGATTGCTTAAATATGTTCCATCTTATGAGAAGGATAACAAGTTGAAAGTACATAAATTCCTCTCAGGAACTGATTATCATATCAAGAATTCAGCAAATATGCACAAACCTAGTGATTTGGAAATAACTTATGAACTGGCATGTCAGGTAGAGTACAATCTGAATCCTAACAAAAAAATGGTTAACACTTCAAATGGGTCAAAGAAGGAATATCATCATCAACCGAAGAGGAAGTGGGAACCTGGGCAACATCATAAGGGTAGTGGAAACCCCAAGTTTGCAAAGAAGAACAATGGGAAATCAGGACACTTTAAGAAGAAGTTCCAGCCAAAGAATAAAAGTAACAACAATGTTGAAAGACCCCAACCTCTGAATCAGGTAGGACAAGCTTCTACTAATGAGAAGGATAAGTTAGTCCAAGGATCCAAGGAGTAAATCAGAACTATAAATCTGGTTGCTATGATTGTGGAGGTCCACATTATGCAAGGAATTGTCCCCTCTACATAGAATCTAGCAAGAAGGCAAAGGGGAAGGACCACAAAATCTATGCAGCTACCGAGAAATAGAACCTAGAAGGACAAGCAACTCCTTTTCTCATAAAAGGTAAAATATTTGGTAGAGATGTTAAAATATTGATAGATAGTGGAGCTACAGATAACTTTATTTCTAGTAGCATAATAAGGGACATACTAGAGAGACCTGGATCTTTGGCACAAGGATGGAAAGTGGAGTATGGGTCAAGACAGACCTACTCCATGGATCAGTGTTTCCCCATAGTTGAAATATCCCTACCCACTAGTACTATCACTTGGCACCTTTATGTAGCACCATTACATGCCTTCGACATCATCTTGGGCATGGATTGGTTAAAAGCCCATAAAGCTTTGATCAATTTCCAAGATCGATGGATTGAGTTCACTAATGATAAGGAGGAAAGGGTAAAAATGGTTAGTGAACAAGGATCATTTGAGCTTGTGCTATTGTCTACAATGCAATTAAAGAAGGCTATAAGGAAAAGAGAAATGGTCTATGCAGTTAAACTAAAAGAAGTTGAGGACAATAAGGAAGAAGTATTCGGAAAATTCCCAATTCTGCAAGAATATAGGGAAGTATTTACTTCAGAACTTCCTGGAATACCTCCCAAGCATGAGTTTGACTTCACCATTGAATTAGTACCTGGTACAGAACCCATCCATAGAGCTCCTTACAGGATGAATCCCATAGAGATGCAAGAATTGAAGGTGCAACTTCAAGAATTTCTAGACAAAGGATTAATCAAACCAAGTGTATCCCCATGGGGTGCACCAATACTATTTGTAAAGAAGAAGGATGGTTCACTGAGGCTTTGTATAGACTATAGGATGTTAAAAAAAGCTACCATTAAAAATAGGTATCCTTTACCAAGGATAGAAGACCTTTTTGATCAACTCAAGGGGGCGACCATCTTCTCCAAGATTGATTTGAAATCAGGATATCATCAGTTGAGAATCTAGGATGAGGATACTCATAAAACTGCTTTTAAGACTTGGTATGGACATTATGAATTCATTGTCCTACCATTTGGGTTGACCAATGCACCAATTGCTTTCATGAATTTGATGAACAATGTGTTTAGAAATCAGTTGGATCGATTTGTATTGGTATTCTTAGATGATATTCTAATTTATTCCTACAACAAAGAAGAGCATGATAGACACCTAAAAATCATGCTAGGTTTACTAAAGAGAAATCAACTCTACAAAAATATTTCAAAATATGATTTTTATGTGTCACAAGTACAATACTTGGGACATATAATCTCTGCAAATGGGATTGTAGTGGATCCCAAGAAAATTGAGGCTATTTTGAATTGGCCACCTCCTACTAATGTAATAGAAGTAAGAAGCTTCATGGGATTAGCAGGATATTATCAAATATTTGTGAAGGACTATTCTAAGATAGCCTTTCCGATAATAAATATTTAAATAAAAGGAAAGGTGTTCATATGGTCAGATAAATGTGAAGCCACCTTCTAGTTGCTTAAACAAAATCTCACATCTACCCCTATACTAAAAATCCCAGAATCCCAAGGTGATTTTTTAGTATGCACAGATGCTTCCTTGGAAGGATTGGGTGGTGTGTTATCCCAAGATAAAGTAGTAGTGGCATATGAGTCTAGAAAGCTCAAGAAACATGAGGTTAACTATGCTACACATGACCTAGAACTAGCTACAGTTGTTCATGCCCTGAAGATATGGTGACACTACCTTGTGGGTAGACCCTTTGAATTAAGAACTGATCACCAGAGTTTAAAATATATTTTTACTCAACCTTTGCTAAATGCAAGACAGAGAAGGTGGATTGAGTTCTTGGTCGAATATGATTTTGGCATTGAATATATTAAGGGTAAGGAAAATAAGGTCATCGATGCTTTGAGCAGAAGAAGGCACATTACTGCGCTAACTCGAAGTCATATAAATCTCATGGATCAGGTTAAACAAGCTCAATCCCAGGATCAGTTTTGTATTGAAATACAAGCCAAAATGACACAAGATCCTAAGATAGCTGAAGATTATGGTCTTAAGGAGGGACTTTTGTGTTTTAAGGATCGGGTAGTCATCCTCGAATCTGGTAATTTGAGAAGGGCGATCATGAGTGAAGCTCATAGATCTCCATATTCCGCTCATCCAGGAGGGGCCAAGATGAGAGAAAACATGAAGAAAACCTTCTACTGGCCCAGAATGAAAAAGGATGTTACTAAATTTTTTGCTCGCTGTCTAGAATACCAAAAGGTAAAAGTAGAGCATAAACATCCAGCTGGAAAGTTGTATCCACATGAAATACCCTCGCAAAAGTGGCAAGTGATATCTATGGATTTCATAGTTGGGTTACCTAAGACTAGGTATCAACATGATTCGATACTTGTTGTGGTGGATAAACTAACCAAGGTAGCACATTTCATTCCTGGAAGCACTAAAGATGATGTGGTAGCAGTAGCTAATAGATTCACCAAAGAGATCTTCAGGTTACATGGATTTCTTGAAGTGATCATCTCTGATCGAGATTCCAGATTCACATCCGACTTTTGGCGAGCCCTTCATCGTGCAATTGGCACTACTCTTAATATAAGTTCTGCTTATCACCCAGAGATATATGGACAAATAGAATGAGTTAATCAAGTCCTAGAAGATATGCTTCGCATGTATTGCATGGATCAGAAGTCTCGATGGGAATATTTCTTACCATTAGTGGAATTTGCCTACAATAATGGATACCATGCTTCTTTAAAAATGGCTCCTTTTGAAGCTCTATATGGTCGAAGATGTAGAACACCATTATCATGGGATAATCCAGAGGATCGGGTCAACATTGGACCCGATACACTCAAGGAAATGGAGGAACAATTGAAGGTAATCCGACAAAGGCTTAAGGAAGCTTCGGATCACCAGAAAAGTTATGCTGACTTTAAGAGAACTCCTCAAGAATTCTCTATGGGAGATAGAGTATTCTTGAGGGTAAAGCCTATGAAAAGTGCTATCAAGTCAAAAAATCTAGACCCTAGATATGTTGGACCATTCGCCATCCTAGAAAGGATTAGTCCTGTTGCCTATAGACTCGACTTGCCACCTAATTTGGCAAAGATCCATGATTCTTTCCATGTGTCCCTTCTTAGGAAATACATTGATGATCCTAATCATGTTTTGGATGTCTCAAAGTTGCAGATGGTGAACCCAACGTACATTGAGGTGAAACCAGTAAATATCCTCGAGTTTCATTCCAAGACCATGAGGAAGCGAAACATAGAGCAGTGCAAGGTCCAGTGGGATCTTTATTCAGAAAGAAATGCCACCTAGGAAAAGGTGGAGGACATGAGGAATCACTTTCCTTATTTATTTGAAAACAATGTGTAATATTGTTTCAATTTGACTATGTTTGATGCATAGATAGATACTCTGATGCTTTATTGAGACACTTATGCACTGATAGATACTGCAAAAATCTATGATGGTTTGTATGCATTGATCTATATTTCATGATATTTATGTTTTCTATGCTTGACATTATCATGCAAAGTAATTATGAAGTAGAGATGCTTTATTTTTTGAAGAATATGGTACTGTTGATATTCTGTTGCATCACAGGTCCAGGAGCTCTCGTGAGTGGAAGAAGCTGACCTTCTCATAGGAAGAAGGAGTTGTTCGACCACTAGGAATGAGAAACTAGCCAAAATAGGAAATGATGATAAAGGCAACCCATGGGTAACATGGATAATTACCCGCATATAGGTATACTCATGACTACACCATTGGGCAATGATGTCTATGACTAGCTTCCTAGTTTTGATGGTGATAGCGAGACTATCTTAAAAGTCGTCCTCAGGATAAAACAATGGTGTGGAATACTGAGGTTGCATGATTGCCTATGATTGCAATTTGGTAAAAGCATTATGATATTTGTTTTCTTTACTATGTTTTGGATATGCATTAATGTTTTATTGCTTACTAACCATGATAACACAAGGGACTGTGTTTAGTCTAAGGGGGGAGTATGTCACATCCCGTCTTGACCGAATCCTTATGCTTGATGATTATGAGACTAATGCTTAGTTTTATGAAACTCTAAGGGGTATTGGTTATTTATAGAGTTTTGTGAATTATGATGACATGTTTGGTGTTTTGAAATATATACACCTTAGAAAAGAAACTAAAATAGGATTTTTGTAAACAAAAGTATCTTTTACAAAATAAAAATTAATTAGGTTCAGTTAACCTAATTTAACTCAACCAAGTGCTCACAAGATTTGTCAAAGTCCTATTGGACCAAGAGGGGCACTAACTTTTTAGAATAATAAAAAGAAACATTTTATTATTCACCTCTCCATTATGACTTTTTTTTATTGGAGGATTTAAAGAGATGTAGTTTCTAATAATTTCAGTAATGCATTTGTCATCCACCATATCTCAACTTGGAGCTTCTTTTATTATCTGGAAGATTCCCTCCGGATGAGATGAGTGGGCATCCCACTATGTGCACCTTGTATTAATAATCTAATAAACCACTTATGGGCTAGTGACATATTATAAAAATAATACCACTACCACTTTAGCTACTCGTGGATAAGTGGCATATTATTAAAATGAATCCACTAAGGTAGTGTATTCTGACTTTAGACTTATAGAAGTCTATAACTATAATATCATGACCACTTTAGCTACTTGCAGATAAGTGGCATATTATTAAAATGAATCCACTAAGGTAGTGTATTCTGACTTTAGACTTATAGAAGTCTATAACTATAATATCATTACCACTTTAGCTACTTGTGGATAAGTGGCATATTATTAAAATAAAACCACTGGGTAGTCTATTGGAACTTGAGACTTAGAATAATCTATAATAAGCTCCTTATGGAATGATAGAGGAATATGGGCTTTTGGGAATTTGGATAAAGTTAGAAGGGGACAAGCTCCAAAGAAGCACGAAGGACTTCTAGAGGCTGAGGAGGAGGATATTCGTTTTACAAAATTCCAGGTCGGTCAGATCTCTTTATTCTTTATGTTGTACTTTGAGATGCAATGCTGCATGGATGTTTTATTTCAATGTCATTTTAAATAATTCACTTGATGGTAAACCCAAGCGTATGATGTATAGGGATTAAGTTATATTAATCATATTTGACTTGTGAGGGTCTACGTAAGTTTAAACCTTTAATGAAGTTTAAATTCAAACCATAAAAATGACTCTTTGTTAAGTTCAGTCTGAATAGATTTGGGTATTTTCATCGAATTACCCTGTGGTAGTCACCATGTAACAACTAGATGACATGCCTGCCCTATTATATCCTTGGTCAACCTAATATAATCGATAGTCATTGAACTTTGATGGACTTTGGATCGATTTGATGATATTTTAATTGGGTATGTTATAGAAGGTTAAGCACTATATTTTAATTCCTAAAATAAGCCTATGTGTTGGATAAAAAATCTTAGGTGTTTTTCAAAGAAAAGTTTGGTAGGCCTCATCATATTTCCATAGATAGAGCTAAGGTTTTTGAAACCGATTATTGATCCACCCCAAATCACACTGTAATCAAGTCTACCACAAACACACTGATTCACGTATAGGATTCCATGTGTAGTCTAAAAAAATCGATCCAATATCTTGTTTGATGAACAATAAAATTTGCCTGCTTCGTATCTTAAATATCGGTTTTAGTGATGTTTATGTAAAACGAGAGATTATCGGGTTTATTATTGCTACTTTATATGGTTGATAAGCTCATAGATATCACTTTGGAGCCATGGATATGCATTTGTGATCTACCACCCATAGCAAGTACATTCGAGACGCGGTTTCTGCCTGTTTATTCAACCTTAAGCAGAATGGATATACTACCTAGCAAAAACAGAAAGAAGAAGAGCCCAATCAGATTTAGGTTGCCATGTGGTCTCACGAATTCAAAGGCCAAAGTTTGAGCCATCACGAATACTATCGCACCTATCCAAAATCAGATGAATCATGCTTTATTTCCAAGGTAAAGCCCTTAGTAGCACCTGCGCGGGAGTGTTATAGAAATCTATGTTTTATTGCGTGATGTACACAGATCAATCATAATATTGAGGAGTCCACATATTTCTAAAACCCTACTATGAAACCTGTTAATAGGGAGATTTTAACCACGTCTTCATTAGTTGGTAATTCAATTGTTCCACATGCTTCGGGTAATGCAAGTGTAGGCATTTATAAAAGGTAATACGTTGTCATTGAAATGACCACACATGGTGGTCATTTTAGAAGGTATTATGGTCTTACTTGGGTGAGACGTAGGTGGTGTACACATATTGGGTATCCCTGGTTGATCCACTTGTTTTATTGTGATGCGTGGATATATCTGTTGTTGAGTCTAAAACCTCTCAGGTGACCTACGTAAATACCTTTTTGCAAGGAATAAACCATTACATAGTTGGGGACTACCTTTGATTCGAAGGTATATACTTAAGAAAAGGGAATAAATTACTATGATTAAATCATTGGAATAAAAGGAAGTTTAATTTAATGTGACCACTGGAGGAATTAACCATTTGGAAAAAATAAAACTTTGAGTAAAATTATTATTGGATCTTGTATTATTATAAACCTTCTAGTTATAGTAGTTTGGGAGTAATAAATGAATGAAATGACCATTGGGTCTTGTACTATTATAAACCTCCTAGTCATGGTAGTTTGGAGTTATAAACCTCGTAGTCATGGTAGTTTAGGAGTAATAAATTAATACCCTTTGGTAAGCAACTTTTAAATAATTAAGAAAAAATATTGATGGTTTGTTTTTGTAAATTAAAGGTATGGGACTTTAATTTATAAAAATAAAGGAAATTATGATGATACCAAGAGGAAGGATCAAAATATTAAATAGAAATTGGTTTGGAAATTTTAGTTAGTTTAGTAAATGGAATTTGAACTATTAGATCAACTAAAGACATGGAACTTTAGTTAGTTAGCAAATGATTATATAGTGGAACAATATATAATACTTTCAAAACCTTTTATGGAACTATAGTTTATCCTTGACAAGATATTGGTTATTAAATTTATTTTCTATTATTGTGTATCTATAGTATGCTTCCTATAATAAATTGAGGGCCAAGCTTGTAATCTATATTGTAATCTTGTATGATATATTACGGGTAGAGTTGTAGTTAAATTTTGAGTAATCTTGTTGGTAGATTGCAAGAGAGATGGTAGCTAAAATCTTGGAACTATAGTATGATATTATGGGTAGATCTTGAGACAACTTGGTAGCCCAAACTTGTTGAATAACTATAGATTACAATATAAGGTAGCAAACACATTTGTGAAGGACTTATAATGTACCATAATGATGGATTGTAGATAAATCTGTTTATGATATCATAGGAATATTATGAATAAACCCTTGGAAGGATTTGAAGATCTACAATTGAGTACATTGTTTTAAATGATTTGTTTAAATGTTATTTCTAGTTGATACAAATATGAGTTACTCTAGAGAGTATGTTTTTTCAAATGCTATTTCTAATTTATAGAAATATGAGTTACTTGAGAAAGTGTGATTTGTTTAAATGCTATTTCTAGTTGATATAAATATGAGTTACTTGATAAAGTATGATTTATTTAAATGCTATTTCTAGTTGAAAGAAATATGAGTTACTTGAGAAAGTATGATTTGTTTAAATGCTATTTCTAGTTGAAATAAATATGAATTACTTGTGAAAGTATGAATGGATCCGTACATTCTTTTGAAAAGGACTAGCAATATATGATTGTAATAATATTCATTTCAAAGGTATATTTTTGTGGAAAAGATATGAGATAAAAATGTGATTTTTAGTCTCAGGAAAGTATGGGATTTCCTTCCTTTTAATGATAGAATGCTTTAGATAACTACATTATGAGAAATGTATTATGTTTAGTTGTATTCATTTGAAAATAATTATTACTTGCTATTGTTTGCCTAGAGTGCATTTTCATATACATGCTATGGGTTGTCCTAATACCAAAATCCTTTTAATCTAGTACTGGTGGTTCGAATGGAGTCAAACAAAGATTGGATCTATTCGACTTATGTTTTAATTGTTTATGTATTGTACCAAGGCCTCTTTAATAAAAAGGTCTCTATTATTGTAAAGTATCTCTTTGATATCAATTTGTAATTGGTTTGTATCACTCATTAAGAGGATTGCAAGCGATGTAGTTTTCAATTATAAATAGTCATGGAAATTAATGCAAAGTTATATCATGCCATAAATATATTGTATGTTTGAATTTAGATATTTAAATGAGAGTTAAATATGGTTTCTAAATGACCTTAAGTAATCCTAACATTAAAGAGAGTGAATAAACCATGCATGCCACTTAAATATGTATCTTTGGTGAATAAAATATAAAGTGAACATAAGGGATAATGTGAATGTTAGCTAGTTTCATGGATATTATGGTTGAATAACTCAAGGTATATGTTTGTGTGATAATCCCCTTAACTTAATATTGTGGATGTGGTAAAATTAAGCATTGCAATGATTGTTATTCTATCCTTAAGGAAGAACAAGCTAATCATCAAGGCATACGCCTATTGTATAGGTTGAATTAAACCTAACACAAGGACTAGTTTAACGTTTGATTTAAACTAGTAAGGGAGAAAGGGTGTTCCTATTGAAATAGATAGGAAAAATTCCAATTGTAAGGTAAATAAACCTTACCTGCAAGTCATTATAGGGGTTGGCCACTCCTATCCACAGGATATATATTGACCATATTTTATTTTTGTTAAGTGCAGCCTTGGACTTACTTAGATACTCATCTATAAGATAACCACATGAAGATACTTGAATTCACTCATGAACTAGTAACAATTAAGTGAGCCTTAAAAAAAAAATTCTCCCTAAGTTTGGTTGGTTATGAGATAGGGTTATTACACCATTTGTGTAGGTATATTATGTGTTAATGCAAATAATTTTTTCCCTCTTGTCACTCTTGATGAGCTAAAATTATAACCTTTAGACAATCGAAGGTATACATCCATCACCATACCATACAAAAGTCAAATTGTGTAGGTATGCTACATGTATTGCGAGTTAAGCTATCCATCTCATATCCATGATGAGCTATCTTAACTTAGATGCAGTCTTTCCATAAAATTAGTTATCATTCTCCCTAAGGGATATTAATACCTTAGGTCCATTACGTTCACCCTAGGGGGTATCAATCCCTTAGGTCACCCTTTAATTTCACCCTAGAACTCAATACTTAAGTTTATGTTGTTTTAGAAAGGAAAACATGACTAGTTCTAGATATTAAATATAACAAAAGTTATAAATCATTAAGCATGCAAAAGATACTAGAAAAGGAACAAAAATTTAAAGAGAGCAAACAATAATTGAAAGGAATTTAAATGTAAAATATAAACATTTTAAAATAGTAATTTAAAGGTACATCTTCTAGCAATTAAACAATCATTACATACAAGCAAGTATGGTAAATTCTTCATACTATTAAAGAATAATAGATTACATCAATTTCATCAAGAAAATATCTCCACAAATGCTAGTCTATTTGAGCATGATAAATTATTGCAAAGGTAAGACAAACTTATGCATGTGATCCAACTACCATATTTGGTCCTCCATCTCTTTCCATCGATCATTTGAGGATAGTAGGGGATTAGGGCACTCATGGTTTAGATTAGACATGCTTCTAAATGCATTTACTATGTTCATTGCCAAATTGCAACTATACAAATTAAATCAAAGCATCTAACCATCTATTGCATAGTTGGTATCAATAAAAATCTCTATTTTCATTTTCCCCTCTCATTACCCAATGAGAGTCTTCAACTAATGCAACTAGATCCCATGTTTTACTTTAATCAATTCTTTCAACATTTATTCAACAAATTAAAGTCACATACCTTTAATATTTAAATAATCTAGGTTCTTTTATTTCATAAATCAAGTCCCATTTCTTAATTCATAAAATAATTGTTCCCTTCATATCATAAATCAAAGTCCCATACCTTTAATCTATAAAATGAACTAGGTTCCTTTATTTCCATTTATTCTTCATTAATCAAATACACCTTATTTAATTAACTTAAAATAAAATATTATTTTAATTATTAAACATATCCAAAGTCCCATACCCCTAACTATGCAAATGATCTATTTTCCATCTATTCTTCATTAATTAACTTAAAATAAAACATTTATTTTAATTATTAGACATAGCCAAAGTCCCATAACCCTAACTATGCAAATAATATCTTTTCCATTTATTATTCATTAATAAAATACACCTTATTTAATTAAATTAAAATAAAACATTCTTTTAATTATTAAAAATTATTCAAACTTTGAAAAATCTAGGGCATCAGCTGGATTGCAGAAGTGCTTTCGGGGTACAGTGGATCTGAAGGCTAGATTGGTGCCCCAGGAGGATCCAATGGGCACTTCTTCAGCTCCTTTTCCAGGGAGTAGCAGCTCATATGCATATTTGTTTAAAGAAAAATCTCCTCCAAAGAACGATGAAGCTCAAAAAATGGCATATAAAATGCTCTTCACGGCTGCTGGGAATAGGTCGACAACACATCGTGTGAATGGATGTTTTCCACAGGCCGAAACCAGGCCAAAAATTGTCATCGAGCCAAGTATGGTTGAAGAATCGATCATTTACGGAACTAATCACGATTTAATCTGCAAGTTCATGGGTATACGTCCTTCCCTGAATTTTTTGCACTCTTGGATCCGCCAAAACTGGGAGCCTCACGATGAGTATTCATTGTGGTTTATTAGCAATGGATATTTTATTGTTAGCTTTTCATCTTTGGCCGATAGAAATAGGGATTTCGAGTCAGAGAAGAAAAATCATGGCCCAGCAGGGCTATTTGTTCAACCATGGAGAGTGGGATTCGATCCCCGAGTTGAACCTACTGCTGTCCTAGTATGGATCCGACTATATGCTCTTCCAATGGAATTCTAGAGTGAGCAGGTGTTAGCAAGGATTGGTAATTCTATCGGAAGACATCTGGGTGTTGCTAGAGACACAATTGAAGGGAGCATGGCGGTGTATGCAAGAATATGTGTGGAGATGGATCTCAGCCAACCTTTACCAGCAGAGATGGAAATTGAATTGGCAGGACTCTCCTGGATTCAACAACTGGACTATGAGGCCCTACCATTTAGATGTAGGGTTTGTCATAAAGATGGACATTTGGCCCATTTTTGCCCTAATAATATGAATGCTAAAATGGAGGCCCCTTTAGGAATGCCAAACCTACCTAAAGAGGATAAGGCAACACTTAATAAAGATTCTAATAGCACCGTTTAGGGCCAGGAAGCTCAGAGAGAGGGTTTTGAATAGCCCAGAAGAAAAATACGAACAAAGAAAAAAGAGGGAAAGGAGCAATCCCATCTCAGACCTACCAATAGGTATGAGATATTTAAGTCACTGGTTGACGAATAGGAATAATTTATGGAGGGCATGGAGGGTAATAAGGAAAATTCTAATATTCCCGTGCATCTCCCCCTCTCATCTCCTCCTGTAATACAGCAGGTAGTTGAACTCTGTGAGGTATCACAGCCAGTGTGTTTAGGGGCTTTAGTAGTGCATAACTAGGAGCAGATAGTATCTTAGGATGTCAGCATGGGAATAGCAGAGAAGAATAGGGGAAAGGCCAACTTTGGGGATAACCCAGGTAGAAAAAAGATCAAAAAACAACAATTCTCGGGGAGTAGGTAGAAGATCCAATAAGGAGTTGCTAGCAGTCCAAGGAGACAAACTGATCACGGGAGGATCGGTGAGGCCAATAGACTCTTATTGCTCCCAGGGTAACCAATGATTATACAATCATGGAATGTGAGGGGTTTAAAAAACAGAACCCATCAATCTGTTGTTCGAAGACTTTTAGAGAATCATAATACTAATTTTTTGCTTTTACAAGAGACTAAGATGTCATTAGATCTTATGTCCAAAACAGTCAACAGAATTTGGAGGGGTGCTGGTCATATGGATGTGGCTACCCAAGGTGCCTGCGGGGGATTGTTACTCTGTGGAACTCTCTTGAATGGTCTGCAATAGAACATCTTGCCTGGAGGGGTGTTCTCATTTCTCTTTTTAGGAATAATGTCACTACGGAACACGTTCTAATCACAAACTTTTATGGGTCTCAAAACCTAGATGGTCAGAGGTGGCAGTGGAAGGCTGTGCATAACATGCGAACCTCAAGGGAATATCTAGACTAGATTATAGCGGGGGAATTTAATGCTAAATTATCTTCTAGATATCAGGAAGGGGGAACACCATTTTTGGACCCAGGGGACCGTTTCATGATTGCCCAAGTCCAGGCTTTGCACTTAGTGGACATTAAATGCCCTGGCATTAAATACACTTGGACTAATAAAAGGCGGGAGCCACATAGCGAGGAAGGTTAAGCTAGATCATTTTCTCGGTTTCAAAGGAGGCGTTTGTAAAATGGAATATAAATTTTTAGATTTTAGAAGGCCCAGTTTCAGATCACTGTCCCATTCTATTGGAAGGCGGGACTAGGATGGGGCAGCATCACAAACCTTTCAGATTTGATAATTTTTGGCTTAAAAAAGAAGAACTTCGAGAGAAAATTCCACAGTGGTGGGAAGAAGGTCGCCCAGCTTATGGGAGAGCTATGTTCATAATCCACAAACAACTACAATATGTCAAAACTCAATTGAAGTATTGAAGGTGTGCTAATAAAATAGACTTCCAAGCCTAAAGAGATCCATTGGTGGCCAGATGGGATGAGGTCCAAAAATAGTTTAGAGAAGGAGTAATTACAGACCAGCTCAAAGCTGAGGATGATGCCCTACGTATAGCGGTTAAGGACATTGACAACCAGGAGGAGACCTATTGGAAGCAGAGAGCAAGAACCACCGGGTTATTAGAAGGGGACAGAAATACAAAATTATTTCATTGGACTACTTGTGCTCGAAGACAAATGAACAAGATGGAGGCCCTTCAAGATGAGAATGGTCATTCCTTTGATACAATTCCAGGTATGCATTCCCATGCTATGGATTATTTTTCTATTCTTTTTAAGGAAAGTGTGGTACAAGATATAGAGGCCCAAAATGAAGTTATTTTTGTCATACCTGATGTTATTTTTGAGGATGAAAATTAGGCCCTCCTCAAACCCATTGATAGAGATGAATTGAAAACTGTGGTCTTGGGAATGAGCACTGGTAAAACTCCAGGTCCAAACGACTTCCCAATTGAGTTTTTTAGGCTTTCTGGGACTACTTAGAGGAAGATGTAATGGCTGTTGTAGAAGAGTCCAGAGAAAATAAGAGAATGCTTAAAGCTATAAACCACACTTTCATTACCTTAATTCCAAAATGGGAGGAGGGGGTTCATATTTCAGATTATAGGCCTATTGCCTTATGTAATGTGCTGTAAAAAATAATCACAAAGGTAATGCCTGAGCGTCTAAAACCTCTTCTTCACAACATTGTCTCCTCTGAGCAAGGGGGTTTTGTTGAGGGACGACAGATTTTGGATGGGGTGGTTGTGGCCCAGGAAGCAATCCATTCAATGCACACTTCTAGTAATAAAGGGATGTTCTTAAAACTAGACAGGTCAAAGGCTTATGACGGGGTTGAATGGAGTTTCTTGGTTAAAATGATGGTAGCCTTTGGTTTCTCTCAGGACTGGATAGAGTGGTTCATGAGCTGTGTCTCTACCCTGACTTACTCTGTGCTAATCAAGGGCATTCCTTCGCAACCATTTGGAGCTACTCGGGGACTGCGCCAGGGGGATCCATTTTCTCTTTATATTTTTCTCATTTTGGCTAAAGGTCTTGGCAAAATTTTCTTGAGGAGAAGACAACAAGGTAGATTATTGGGTATCAAGGTGGGTGACGAAGATTTAATGCACCTGCAGTTTTTGGATGACACTGGTTTGGTGGGAGTGGCCAGCTTCAGGGAAGCAAGAATTATTAGGGATACTCTTAATGTCTATCTCAAGGCTACTCAACGGGTCATTAATGACAAGAAATCCAAAGTGGTTTTTTTAATCCGGAGCAAAGGCTTCGAACGGAATTTTAGAAATCCTGGGATTCACAATGACTTCTCTCCCAGTGGTTTACTTGGGGGTCCCCTTGCACTTTAAGAAGATGAAATTAGACACATGGAGGAATCTACTGGAGTGTATCAAGGATAGAATTAATCACTGGTCTCACAAGTGGTTAAGTTATGGTGGCAGATTAATGTTCTTACAGTCAGTCATTCAAGCCATGCCAATTTACAAATTCTCTATCCTGGCTGCCCTAATTACAATATGGAAAGAGTTGGACAGGATGGATAGAAAGTTTTTATGGGAAGGAGCAAAGGGAGAGAGAAAGTGGGCCTTAGTGGGCTGGGACAAAGTTACCCAGCCCAAGGTTAAAGGAGGTCTGGGTTTGAGAAAATATAAGCTGAATAATAAAGCTTTGGCTGGAAAGCTGTACTGGAGATGGATCTCCCAAACCACCTCCATTTTTAGTAGAATCCTAACGAGAAAATACCTGGGACAGGCTAACCCAAACGATGTAGCTCGCATCCCTTTGGATGGTACTGGGTCCCTAGTTTGGCAAGCTCTCAATTTAGGGTCTTAGGTTGTTAAAGACCGCTTATTTTGGAAAGTGGGAAGAGGGGAGAAGGCTCATTTCTGAACAGATTCTTGGGATCAGTTCCCACCCATGATTACTGAATTTCTAGAATTACAACCAATAAAAGTAGCCATTGAAGCTAAGGAATGGATTCGTATTAAAATTTATTTCATAACTACTCAGCTCGGGGAGTGTAAGTTTAAGTAGTTCAAGAATTTGGATGAGTGGCCCATTTCAATCCCTTCGGATTTGACTCCCATCATGACTAAAATTCTGACAAAAATATTTCTTACAAGGGGAGACATGGAGGATGAATTAGCTTGGGGCTTTGGGAGTCTTGGCATCTATATAGTAAAGGACGGATATGATAGCATTCTCCCAGAGCCCCCCCTCATAATTTTTAGGTTGAGGACTGGAGGAAAATCTAGCACTCTAAAGGCTGGCCGAAAGTTAACTTTTTTGCCTGGCAGTGCATGCACAATGGAATCCTCACTTTTGATAATCTCAGATCAAAAGGTATCATCGGCCCTTCTCAATGTGTACTATGCTACAAGAGTGAGGAAACTGCTGACCATTTGCTATTTGGTTGTCCTTTCACCTGACAGATTTGGCTACGTTGGTTTGCATACTTTAAAATTCAAGTAAGTGGTGACCTGAACCGGATGAATATCTGGGAAAAATGGTAGAAATGTAGATTCAAATTTAAATCTCTTTGTATTGGCTGGGAACTCGGTTTAAGCTTTATCTGGTGGCAAGTATGGTTGGAAAGAAATGCTAGAATTTTTAGAGAAAATTTTACTGCTCTAGATGGGATTTGACAGACCATTTGGAGCAAGGTTACCGAAATTGTGGCTGTTCATGCTGAGGAGGAAGCTCAAATTGACATTGGAGCTATGGAAGAATGCGTTGAACTACAATAGATACGGGACATAAATTGTTGGAAACCTCCCCCTGAAGGTTGGATTAAAATCAATACTGATGGAGCTGCAAAAGGCAATCCGGGTAGAGCCAGAATTGGAGTGGTATGTCAGAACCATGTTGGGACTGTGCTCTATTGGGAATTGCAAGGCTTGGGAAGAACCACTAACAATGAAGTCGAAGCCATTGCCATCAAGTCTGCTTCTGTTTGGGCAGTGAAACATGGCCATCACAGGATTATTCTTGAATCAGACTCGCAAATAATGGTTGGAGCTCTAGACTGCATGAGGAAATTTGATCTAAAAGCTTAGAGGTTGAGGGCTCTTGTTACCCAAATTAAAGAATTATGGAAGGAATTGGAGGACGTGATCCCAGTTTATGCGAGTAGAGATTTGAACAAAGCAGCTGAATTTTTGGCTAAGATGGGTGCGAAAAAGGAGGTTGGATTGCAGTTGCACAATGACATGGATATTGAGGATGAGTTGATTAGACAGTGTCTTGAAATGTCCTTGAGCTAATTACCTTCGAAAAAATAAAGTACGATGAGGGACCCCATGGCAGCTAGTTTTTGGTTCACAAAAATTGGCTCCGGTGTCGTTCTTCCTTTACTATTGTATGACTGTGTCCTCTCGGACCTCAGCTGGGAAGAGGCTCTTCCCACATTGTAATTGATCTATGTCTTAATACAAGTTTTTTTTCAAAATTTACAAAAAAATTATTAAAAATTATTTTAATTATTCAACATAGTCAAAGTCCCATACCCCTAACTATGCAAATAATATCTTTTCCATTTATTCTTCATTAATCAAATACACCTTATTTAATTAACTTAAAATAAAATATTATTTTAAATTATTCAAGACTTATAACAACAAAGAGATAAGTCTCCCATTAGAAACCTAATTACAGGCTCTAACTTTAAAATAAATAAAGAATCTAACTCAAGGGCCAAGAGTAAAGCTAACACTTCTCGAACCCAAAAATATATAGCTACCCAAAATGTAAATAGCAACCATATCCTTCAATATTACCAAAGGAGCATGTAGACATCCACCGTCCACTACGAGGCATCTGTTGGATTGCTAACAACAATATTCCCACTACCTATCTCGATAGTGACTCACAAGGCAACATCACAGGTAAACTTACCCTCAGTAGCTTATTGGCATGGACAACACCAACACACAAATGAAAAGTGAGGAGCATCACTCCTGCCAATCTCCAACAACATCATAGGCTAAACAAAAGGAATAATATCACCCAATGGGAGTGAAGTTACACAGGCGGCTACTGTTGCCACGAACAACAACCATTGGTCGTATATGTTAGAATCTCCTTCCATGGTACATGTTTAACAACCCAATAAGGTTCCTTCCTTAATGGTCAACACATGCCTATGGAGCAACAGGGTGAACCCACATCTTGTAGGTACACTTTTCTATGAATGAGGTTCGATGTTTATGCTAAACACACCTGGGCATGGGGACAATGGTGAGAAACATCACCCAAGGTGAGTCCCCATCTCTTAATGGTCATTTAAACAAAAAGGTAATGGTAGAATAACAACTACACCAACCAAGGCATAACAATAGATAGCAGGGTTATTGGCAACATAACACAGGCTATGGAAGGTGGTATTACCAAACCCAATACTATGGAGAGCACTCTTTACTCAGCGTAGACATCTCCACGCATTAATTTTAGTGAGAAACATAACCCAACAGAGGCAGAGATACATAATACGAGAAATTACATCAACCAGGTTCGACGAAGAAATAAATAAGAGTAGATAAGCAAAAGAACCAACCTATAACATTTGGATTATTCATTGTTCTTTTTCTACTCACTCTCCTTCTCAATTCTTACTGGATGTGAGACATTCGCCCCTTGGAAATATTTTCTCTTGCTAGATATGATATGTTTTATTCTCCTCTGCAATGCTCTCCCATCTCCTCAATAGCCAAAATTATCCTTAGCAAAGTTGGTATTTGTGCGAATAATTCTCCCTCCTTCTATATCACTATATTCTCACATTAAAAGCCAATTGCTTCTCACTACTTTTCTTATCCACATACATTAGGCAGTAGGGAAGATATTTCCTCTCTCCCTTACTTCAAGACTTTGTCATAAATGAAGTTATCCTTGCGACATTGGTTAGAAGCTTCACCTGGAAAGCTTGATCTGATATCCTTGAAAGGTGGTTCCCCAAATCAAATATAGCAAGCTTAAATTCCATTATTTCTTTAAATGAAAGTCTGCCAACTAAATATGGATTTTCCATTATCTTTTAAATAAAAGACTTTTTATTTATTTAATGAATTTCCATTATCATTTAAATAAAAGCCTTACTATTTATTTAATGAATTTCCATTATCATTTAAATAAAAGCCTTACTATTTATTTAATGAATTTCCATTATCATTTAAATAAACTATCTAATATTTTGAAATGAAATTCCTTTATCATTTAAAATAAAACAACTATATATATATAAACATAGAAGAACAAGTTTTCTTATCCAATACTAACATCATGCCATACTTTTGAAAGATTTAAATAAAATAAATATCTGTTCAAAGACAATCAGATTCTAAATGCTTTTTAAACCATTGATGTAGCAAGTGATGTAGTAAAATACAATCGATAATATGCAACAAATAAAGAGGAAATTTTTCCATAAACCTAGTCATATGTCTCAACCTGAGAGTTTACGATAGCTACTAGGTTTTAAACTAAGGCTCAAGGTAGCTAGCTATTGATGATTATCCCTAACCGAATGCATACCTACATGAAGGTATCCATAAATGTTACCCTCGAGTTTCCTTAGTCATCATTTACCCAACCTCAAGTACCCCCGCTTCTAGTGGAGGATTCTACTTCTTCCACTCATGAGTGTACTTTATCTTGCACATTTTGATAATACGCCAGCAGTACCATGCTCATCCAATCAACTAAATATCGTAAAGTTGGTTCAATTTCTCAAATTAGATATTAAAGCATCATAGATTAATACATTATTTATTTGTACCAAAAATATCATCAGGGAGGGTCATGACACTAAGTTCAACTAATTCAAGAAAATTTTATGATACTCTAAGTGAATGTTTAAAATATACTATACAATATTAGGAAAATAAATAATCAAATGATTCTAAGGTCAAAGACAAAGGAAAAATTTAAGCTATTCATGCACATGAACTTGATGCCAACAAAGGTGTTCAAGTAGTTGATGATATTGATGATACAAACACTGGAGAAACATAGAATATAAATAATGAAGATGAAGAAGAACACAAATTTGAACTCATAAAAGTTGAAGATAAATCTCAAGCCAAGGTTCATGAACAATGCAAGGTCACTTGAATATTGAAGACAAAGATGAAGACCAAGATTGAAGACTAAAGTCTTCAATAACAAAATAATGTAATATAGGGGGTGTTGAGGTATATTACATTATTTGGTAAATGCTAATGTACCCCTATGGTACATTTGTAAATAACATATTAGGTCTGAGTCTATATTTTAGAGTGTTAGTTATATTTCCCATTTTGTAAGTATCAATGTAGGAAATACACAAGTGTCATGTAAGAGAGAATGTACACAAGTGTCTTGTATATAAGGGTGCAAAATATAATGTGAGGATGTGCACAAGTGTCCTAGATTAGGATTGCATGTAGGATTCCAAGAGTCATGTACGTGTGTGAAAATTTTATAGAGTCAAGTGTTCATAAAGTATGCAAGTGACAAGTTTATAAGCCAAGAGTTGTGAGACATGGCATATGGAGAGCAATAGTCAAGTGCATGAAGAGTCATATAAATATGACTATGTTATGGAGACAATGCTCCATAGAATGTATTGAATGAGAATCAAACTCATATATCTCATTATTTGTAAGAGGAATTAGAGTAATAAAGCTTGTATACATTTTGAGCAATTAATATTGTAAGTTTTCTTCATACATAGTTTATGAATGATTCAAGCTATTTACATTCATATTTTAGTACCTGTGTGATATTTTGAGATAACCTCTGATATTTTGTGTTAGTATAAAGGCTTAAAAATCTAATAACGATATCAGAGCTACCACCAGACCTTGTCCAGTATGATAGATTTTATTGAAACCACCACTATTATTTAGCTTTGTCCATTTTGATAAAGTTAATTTAGAGTTTGTCCACTTTAAATGTATGGAAGACATAGAATCTATTTTTTAAAGGTCTTATTGAGTAGAGTAGGCTAAAGTATTTTCACTAGGTTGAAGGAAAACCGAGTGAATACTAGGAATCACCTATATTAAAGATAAATGACAAAATTAGAAGATAAGTTGGACATTGATTAATAGGTAAACCAACTCAAGAATAGTTGATCATTCAAGGATAAAGCCATTATTGACATTGATTTAAAGAATTTGAATACTTGAATATTTAAGGATTTGCAGATTAAATATTGAGGTAGAATCAAATTAGAAGATAGTTGATAATTTAGGAACATTTAGTGCCACTCTGGCATTGATATTGTGTTCTTTATAAAGATGAGAATAATATTGAGTTCTTAGGTGCAACCTAATATATTGAAGATTTTATACTTTCAAATTGAAAAGATAAAGTTGTAGAATAGAAATTTGGGAAGCTTCCTACAAAATATAGAGATAAATTTTAGCTTCTGAATAAACCAAATAAGAAAGCAAGTGGTAGAGAAGAAATAAACTAATAAAAAATAAAATAAAATAAGAGGTAAAGGAGGAAGAATCGGGTCAAGAGTAAGTTGACCTTGACATATTTGAAAGTATTCAGAGAAATATACTTTGAATAAAGAGAAATAGTAAAGTCCAAAGAAGCCTATATTGTTGAAGAAATAGAAAAGGTCAAGAAGGCCTATATTGAAGAAAGGAGAAGCCAAGAAAACTTTCATATTTAGAAAGACCCAATGTAATGACCCAAAATTTAACTACAAGAAAAATACATAGATAAGAAAAGATTTTTTTTCTAGGAGAGGGATTCATAAACCCCTAAATAACATTTAATTGATCTATTATTTAAATACCCTAAGTTTCTTGAAGAGCTACATCTCATGAAATACCCTAACACAAGTCCATTTGTGTAGGCATATTATGTGTTACTGTAAATAAGTTTATCCCTCTCATCATTCTCAATGAGCTAAACTTATCACCTTCAATCCATCAAAGGTATACAACCATATCCATACCATACACAAGTCAGTCTATGTAGGTATGCTATGCGTATTACGAGTTAAGCTATCCATCTTATCTACACAATGAGTTATATTAACTCAGAGGTAGTCTTTCCATAACTTAGTTATCATTCTTCCTAAGGGGTATTAATCCCTTAGGTCACCTATGTTCACCCTAAGGGGATCTCAATTCCCTTAGGTCATCCTCTAAGTTCACCCTAGAACTCAATACTTAAGTTTCTATTATTTTAGCAAGAAAGCAAGAATAGATACTAAATCTAACAAAAAACATAATTCATAAAGCATACAAAAGATACTAGAAAGGAAGCAACATTTAAAGAAGGTAAAAATTAATTAAAAGGAATTTAAATACAAAACATAGATAATTCAAGCAATAATTTAAAGGTACATCTTCCAACAGTTAAACAATTATTACATATAAACAAGCATGGTAAATATTCCATACTCTTAAAGAATAACATATTACATCAATTTCATCAGCGAAATATCCCCACAAATGCTAGTCTATTTGATCATAAGCAAATAATTATAATTAGATAACAAACTGGTGCAATGGTTCTATCTACCTCTTTGGTACTTCTTCTCTTTCTATTGATCATTTGAGAATAGTAGGAGATCAGGGCACTCATGGTTCAAGATATACATGATTCTAGATGCATCTACCATTTATTTTGCCAAATTGCAACTATACAAATTAAATAAAAGTATCTAACCATCTACTGCATAGTTTTTTTCAACTGATTATATGAGATTGAAATGGGTCCCATCCATATTACATCATCACCAATAGTGGTATTACAACAAATTTTGGATATTATCCATGTATCAATTGGCAAGATTTTAACCTTGGTATCCTACTTAAATGATGAGGAATCTAACTGGTTGAACTAATGCCACTTGATCATCTACTACATAGTTGATATCAATAAAAATATTTATTTTCATTCCCCCCCTATTACCCAATGAGAGTCCTTCAACAAACACCGTTAGATGATAGGTTTTACTTTAATTAATTTTGTTTTAACCTTTATTCAACAAATTAAAGTCTCATACCTTTAATATTTAAATAATATAGGTTACTTTATTTCATAAATCAAGTCCCATTACTTAAATCATAAAATAAATATTCCTTTCATTTCATAAATCAAAGTCCCATACCTTTAATCTATAAATTGAACTATTCTTTTCCTTTACTTAATAAAATCAAAGTTTCATATCTTCAATTTAATAAATAGACTATTCTTTCATTTAATTAATAGATCATAGTTCCATATCTTCAATTTAATAAATAAATTATTCTTTTCCTTTACTTAATAAATCAAAGACCCATACCTTCAATTTAATAAATAAACTATTCTTTCCTTTACTTAGTAAATCAAAGTTCCATCTCTTCAATTTAATAAATCAACTATTTTTTTCTTTACTTAATAAATCAAAGTTCCATAACTTCAATTTAATAAATAAACTACTCTTTTCCTTTACTTAATAAATCAATCTTCAATTTAAAAAATAAACTATTCTTTTATTTTACTTAATAAATCAAAGACCCATACATTCAATTTAATAAATAAACTATTCTTCTCCATTACTTAATAAATCAAAGACCCATAACTTCAATTTAATAAATAAACTATTCTTTCCTTTACTTAGTAAATCAAATTTCCATCTCTTCAATTTAATAAAAAAACTATTCTTTTAACTCCCTTAGTTAGAAATATTATTATACAATTTAAAAGGCTCCTTCCTTTATACATTGAAAGAACTACACAACCAAGGTAATAGGTTTGATTAATTAAAGCTCCCCACATTGAATTAATTAAAAAAAATAGACTTCCCCAAGCAAAGTTATCTTCTATATTTGATTTATGTCCAGTACAGTACGATCGAGCAGTCTCATGAGGATCCATGGTGCATCCTTTAAACACCTGCCAACTAATATCAACCCCAAACCAAGATAAGGTTAAAATTGAACAACGACGCTAAAGTAGAGTTACACCAAACTGAAATGTTGATATCTAGGGAATACTAACTTAACACATAAATTGTGGAATGTCAGGATATAGAAGTTTAGAATAGTAGTTACAACAGTGAATTCAAACCAAGATTTAATCCACTCAAGGTGACCCCTATGCATCTCTCAATTAAAACTAAGGTTCCGGCAGCATCAAAAAAGGAAAGGATTGGTGAAGCCCCTATCATAACAATGTGAGGTAGCTTATGGGGGTGACTACCCAACTATTTAGATATTCTATGGAATACTGTAGTGCTAGACACCAACTGGTTTGTTTTCTTAGCATGAAAGTTACAATGACCAACAAAAAACTCACACGAAAGGGGTCCCCAAACCATATGGATATCATCACAAAAACTAGCATATTAGGAAGTCAAACATGGTTCAATGAAACCTAAAAAATAAGCCAAGAGCTATACTGCTCACGAAGGAAGAATGACTCACAAAAGTAAAGAAAAATGATAACTTGGTTTGTAAATAACTAGTAAATATGATGCATAATTGTTCTTCTTTTTTAAATTAAACTTTAAGCAAAGATATGTCTCCATAAAACCAACCTGGTTTGCTATTCTCAGATGCTTATTTAGTGTCTTTACTAAGATGTCAATCTTGCATTGATTTCCCAAATAACCTCCATTTCCTCTTCAATTTCACTCAGTTTTTCAAGAATTTCCCCTCCTCCAAACAAGAATCCTCCTCCTCCTTTCACTTTCCCATTTGACACATAGAGTAAAGAATTCCTCAAGTTCAAAAGCATTTCCAGAGAGGTTGGAACAGTTAAAATATAACTACTTAGAAGTATTTCCATCTTAAAAGTATTATTAGAATAAGGAAAGTTGTCGAGTCCAAGAGAGGTTGGAACAATTAGACTTGATCGGAGCCCAAAAGTGCCTAGATTACCTGGTCAATGTAATAGTCCAGTCACTGTAGTACTAAAATATTATTCCCTACCGGGCATGGCTAGATCTTAATGTTCCAATCCCAAGCATGAAATCCATATGAAAGCTAAATTATTTATGTCTAGCCAGAATCTGGTTAGTACTCAGGGTTCCACCTAGTACATGAGAGATAAGGCCCGATCAGGAGATAATGTCATTGGGAAATTAGTGCGTGGCTTGTGTCCATCAGGATGAAAAGTGGGTGTCTCACACATGTGTAAATGACCTGATAACCATTCTCCAACAAGCAAACCTCTCTCCCATAATGTTCAGTGGGTAAGATTTTGTGCTAGAAGATCTCAACAAACCAGGACATCATGCAGATGATGGGGTGACTATAAAAATGAGAGATCAAGGGCCCGAATGTATACAACAAGTAGGGCATGAATTAAGATGATGTAGATTCAGGCCATGTTAGCCAACACATCTAGGTAGTTGTAGTGGCTATGCTTTTGCAGCAGTTCAACAGGTTGACAAGATCTTTGACATGATAATAATCCACTCCTTAGGCAATGATAATTTTTATTGCTAAAGTATTGTAATATGTCTATAAATACAATAATGTAAATGTAGAAATGGATCAACTCTTAAGCATTTAAAATTCATATGTAAGGATAAAAACTGCACCTTAATGCAAATGGACTACTGTATGGTCTCTAGTTTGATTCTTTTGTAGAGTATGTATGTGTGTATGCATGTCCTGTTATTTCTAATTTGAGCATGTTAGATGTTTATGGTGATAATTCTGAATTTTGCATTTCCACCATATTCATTTACCTGTCTAGAATTCAGGGTTTTCTAAGGGCACAGTGGGTTAAAACTATATGTGTTGATAGCTACATATTTCTAATTTAAGCATGTTGAATGTTTGTAGTGATAATTTTGAATCCTAGATTTCTATTGTACTCATTCCTTATCTAGAATTCATATTTTTATTAGTATAAAATAGATTATAATTAAATATTCTTTGACTATTTGTGCAACGAGCTGGTCTATTAGGTAGTTGGTTGTTTAGTTGCATATCCTTGTTATTGCATGTCTTGATGTTGCTTAATCTGTACCACTTTAAGTTCTGCCTAGTTTAATTTATTTTTTTCAACACCCTTTCCCCATTATTTTTAGAAGTAGTTAGCCAAGACTATAAGGAACTATCGTCCTTCAAATATTGACCATTGTAGCTTACACACACTACTAGTTATTTCAATGTTGGTCAAGGTTTGTGGGCACACAAAAATTTCCATTAGATATATTCTCTGAATAATAATTTTTGGCACTCTCGATGGGACTCGAAGGTCCCTTAGCTGGATAGTAAAATGATAGGTTATTTATTGTATTATCATATCTCACCAAAACCACCTAGAGAATCTGCTCAAATATATATATCCACATAAAAACACTAGTTGCATTTTAGATCTAAACATAATTTGGTAGTATTTTATTTTGGTCCATAATATCTATCACTTGTCAACTCCCTTGCAGACTAAAACTAACTCTGATGATAAATTACCTTAAGTAGAATAAGGTGACTCTACTAAAAATTTATTGAGGTTCATAATCGATTTCCATTCAGCATCATTATCAAAGAAACCATCTCCTGGAAGACTCAAGGCTTTGATGAGTAGCCTCAATCTCACTACCAAAGAAGTTATGCTCATCTGATGATTTCAGGAGCTTAAGCGCTATAATGGCTCAGTACGATATTCCCTATTGAAACTATCCAGATACCCTAAATATCCATAATCCTCATAATATTCCCAATCTTACCCTAAAATACCTATTAAGTTGTGGTGGGACTAATAAAACTACATTTGAACATTGCAAGGATGTTGCTTCCTCGATAATGATGCATGGCATTGTGCATGAAGACATGGCACTAAGACTACTTATTCTTTTTCTTAAAGGAAGAATATGGCTATGGTACAAGACCTTGAAGGATGGGAGTATTTGTACATGGGCTGATTTAGCTGTAGACACTAAAACCTAGCCACTTGTCATCCATCCAGGTATTCCTACCATTTTCACCCATTTATTTATATATATTTAGGAATATTTGTTAAATATATGTTTAATATTAATATTTTAACATTATATTTTATATATATTTAATAAATATAAATATTATACATGTGAATAAATCTTAGCCATCCAATTTAACACAATTCCAACCATCCATCTACATCAACCCATGCTACATACCCAAAATTAATATCCACCCTTCGATGTGTTTTAATCTGAGCCACACAATTCATGTCACTCAAACCCTAACATGCCCTAATGTGGATTATTAATAGCAACCATTTTGATGGTTCAACCCCTAAGCATTCCTAACACTTTTTGAGCCCTAATATTTCTAATAATATTTGGGTTCTCTCTCGCATCCTTGCCTTCACTTTTTCTCATCATCACTTTCGCATCCATCATTGCCCACCTCACGTGAACTAGATTTGGTTATGCTACATTCCTGATAACCCCCTTGAGTACCCACAAACGTTTCCAATTTTTCTTGAGTGCCCACGGGCATTTCCTGAGTGCTCATGAGCATTTTTTTCTATCGAGTGCCCACGAGCATTTCCCTGAGTGCCCACGAGCATTTATTGCTACTATTGAGTGTCTATGGGTGTTTCCCTGAGTACCCATGAGAATTTCTTGTTGCTACCGAGTGTCCATAGGTATTTCCTTGAGTGTCCACAGGTGTTTCCTACTACTATCGAGTTACCATGGGTGTTATAGTCTTATATCTGTTGTCCTACTAGCCCTTGGATGATGTTGGGGTATCGTCGCACTGATTTCCTACAACAATTACATCAGACCAAAAAAAAACAAGCATCACAAGGTAAATATTTTATTTTGGTTATTATTTTAGTATTCTTCATATTTGCATGCAATTTCATTATTGGATAGCTAGGGTTTCATTAATTTTTTAGGGTCTCACATAGTGGAGCCCTCACAATTATTACTAACTCTATGTTATCATCTTATGTGTGCAGATCTAGAGATACACAAGCATTGAGTAGTTGTTTAAGCTGGAGTGGCCCAGTATTGGATAGCACAAAGCCCACTCAATTTTGTTGGGAGCAAAGATGCATTTTGAGACACCACCAGTGTTGTAGCTAGGGTTTTTAAAAACCCTAGCATTGTGTATATTTGTATCAATGGTTCAAATATTATTATTGTAACAATAGATTTTTGAGGCTCCCCTCCATTAATATAAAAAACATTCATTGTGCAATATTGTATTTTTGAGTTAAATTTATATCTTGTTATTTGGTGTTGCATTTTTGTCTTCACAAATGGTTATTATGGTGGGACCCACTTAGGGTTTATTTTTATGATTTGCTTTGCTAATTTATTTGTTGTTTTTTTTCTTATTTTGCACGATTTTCAAAGGCATGAATTGAGCATTTTTTTCTAGTTAGGGTTTTTGAAGACCTATAGGAAGTTGCAGAAGGTGCACAAACACCCGATGGTGCTCGAGGGCTATACATAAATGCCTAGGTGCATTTCAAAAATACCTAGGGAAATTTTATAGAGATTTGGAGTAGAAATGTCAGCTATTTCGTAAGTTTACTATCAAAACCCTAGCTTTTTTGTTTATGTAATTTGGCAATTTTACATTTTTTTTTTGTTTTTTTTATTTCAGATTTCTAAGCTAAAAGGAACATCATTAATTAAGTTGGGAAAAATATTAATACTATCTTGCATCTTAGGCTTCATATTAGGTATTTGCATCCATCCACACTTTCTGTTTGAAGTTTCTAATTTTTTGTTGTATTCACAAATTGAAAAATATTGCATTTTGATTTCATGTGAATTGAAAAATTGCATAATTAGTTTGCATTATAGGGTTAGGGATTCCTATTTTTTTAGGTCTAAGTAGGAACATTATTTATATTAAAAAAGTATCCCCGTACATGGGTAATTCCATACAGAGGAGTAGACGAACCCCTAGCTGTCTAAAATGGGTCTTAAGTGATGTACTCTACATCCTTTAGAAAAATTGGTATTCTGGGTAGTGGATTCTGATTTAGACTATTGAAAGTAGTTATCTTTCTAACATTGTATGTACACAATAGAAAATCAAAATTTTTAAAAAGAATCACACATTGCACACTTCACATTTAAAAGTGGTGACTGGATTTCATCACCACCCATTGCTTGAGATTTGGTGATGGTGGCTTTCATCTCCATCCACAAATATTTGCCCTTAGAAGCCTTAGGTCACCCCAAGCAAACTTTCTAGATTTTATCACTAGCAAGAATCTCGTTGCCCCAAATTAGCCATAGTTTTTACCTTTCTTTGGTTAATTCAGATTAGCACATTTGAAACACATAAGATCAAAATTTAAAAGAATGAATTCACATTAAAATGAGATAATCAATGAATGAGGTAAGACACATGTGTTAAACAAACTTAGCATTGATTGTTTATTTTTCTTGTGAAATTTAAATTTTGTGTTTCATTTTACTGCATAATATGTATTTTGGTTTATTTACTTTATGGTATTAACAAGAAAATAAAATAAATAATTAAATCAAGATAATTCAATGGAACCTTCATCCACCTTCCCTACCACTTCTGTGGTAGATTACCTAAATGTGACATAGGTAGATTTATCTACAGGTCCCTCACATTCCTTGTCACCCACAAACCTTTCATATGACTATTCTCCAAGTAGATTCAACCTCACCAACCATTGATCACCATATTACCCACATAGACATGGCATGAGTAGAATATCTTATGAAGTCTTCTAACTATGTCTTAGAGTCAGTCCTCAAATTACCTATACAATATCCTAATTTATAGTAGGAACTTGTTTATTCCCAGCTACCATCCTGCTTCACCTAGTTGTACACCAACCCTCTATTGGAGGCATCAGTTGCACCTTCACACCATTTATCCATTCCTCAATCATCATGTACTCCTAGCACTTCATACACATCTACCTATACCAACCCCTGGTATGAAGCACAAATAAATTCTTATTCACAAGTGCCCATTTCCTTTAATCAAATTGCAATTCCTATTGCCACTTATCCTCCAACCAAATTAGCTATTCCATCTTCCTCCATTCCATCCAATGATGATATTAAAATTCATGAAGTATGGGGACATTTGAACAAATTTATTAAGAAGCAAAAAATAACTCAACAACAAGTTCAAGTGAACCCTAGGCCTCAACCAGTTTCCACTCAACCGACCTTCACCACCCAAAGTCCATAATGGGTACCACAATCCTCTATGGTTTCCATTCCCACACCTCCATCAACTCATTCTATTACCATGAGTCAACCCATCCATAGTACTCATACATCATATCCTTTTCTTCATTCATAATAATTTTTCACCAACCTCATCATCCAAATTCACTCCATGCCCCCCAATTCATCACACCTCCAAGAATAGACTCAATCTCATCCATTCATCAATCCATTCACCACATCTCAATTCACTCAATAAGCAAACCAAGGCTTACAAATAGATTGTCAACACACTAAAATTTTACAACAAATTTTAACTCGACTCACTAACATTGAGTTGCAGTTGAGTCATCATCCATGTTAGCAACCACAATAATTGCAACATTTAGTTCCACAATCCACATCTTAGGTTATGATACCTATACCACAATTTTAAAATCAAACACAATTGGACAAATGCACCAAGCATCCCATAAAGCCCCATTGAGATGACATAGTGCTTTCAAAATCATATTAAACCATTTTTTGAAGGCTTTATGAAGCACAAGAGATTGTACTTCCAAAAATTAAATCAAGAGATCCTAAAAATTCACATGGAAAGAATTATAAGAAGCACTTGTACTGTTCCTACCATCAACAAGTGGGCCATGACATCAACACCTATCATGTATTTAAAGATATTGTCCAAGATCTTATTGATATTAAAGTTTTTCCCATAAATGGTTTGTCCAATCCATCTGATCAAGACAATGGTACCTACTTAATCATCAAGAATACTAGCGATTCTCAGGATATCGCATCCTCCCAGTCACTCACATCATCAATCATAAAGCAAATTGAGGATGCTTAAGGTATCACACCTTCCTCACAAAAAAAAAACTCCAAAGGCACTTAATCCCTTTGGTCACATTTCAATTTTCAAAAATTTCCAAAGGTATTTAATCCCTTTGGTCACATCTAAATTTCCAAAAATATCCAAAGGTACTTAACCCCTTTGGTCACATCTCAATTTTCAAAAAGCTCCAAAGGTACTTAACCCCTTTGGTCACACATCAATTTTCAAAAAGCTCCAAAGGTACTTAATCCCTTTGGTCACATCTCAATTTTCAAAAGTCTCCAAAGATACTTAACCCATTTGGTCACATCTCAATTTTCAAAAAGCTCCAAAGGTACTTAATCCCTTTGGTCAAATCTCAATTTAAAAAATCTACAAAGGTACATAACACCTTTGGTCACGTTTAAATTTCAGAAAGGCTCCAAATGTACCTAATCCCTTTGGTCATAAGCTTTCAAGGCTAGGGGAAATAGACAAACCTGAGCCATTGAACATTCCATGCTTACTATGATTTACATATATGTATATATACATAGATATTACACAAAAATAACTTTGCATTTCCTACATTTCATTTCACACATTGCATTTCATAAATTACATTAAACATAGTTCATTTGCACACATTTCATTTAATATATTGCATTCACATCCAAATTTCACATTTCATATTAAGGATCAAAGTTCAATATTTTAATTGATCCAATAAAAACATGTTGCCTTAATCAAGGGCACCTTCACATCATCACCCATTTGCAAACCACATGTCCATAAGTCCTAAGTATTTTTGGTAACTCAGCCACTCCTAGTGTGTTAAGTAACCTCCAAAATACATGTCGAGTTCCTTGTAGGACAATCACACACATACACTAAGAAAATATTGAGTTTTGGGAATTGACTCCAAAAAATTCTTGAACCAAACACAATTTCACATTTAAAAACATATCTTGTGTCAAAGAGGGATAACACCATCCTTGGTTCAAACCTTGAAGTGAAAAGGATAATCCTCACCTATACTATCATTCAACATAGTCCACAAGAATAGTGGTTTTCACCACTATCATAGTTGTTTCCAAATACAAAAGATAGAGTAGTAAGAATAGGGTACAATTCTCATCACACTTAGGTTGGGAATGTTGGAAATATGAGCAGTTTTTATTGTCATTGATGTCAAGAGTTAGTTTTAATGAGCATGGTAAAAGGAAGGATGTCAAGAACCAATTTCATTAAGCAGTGCAAGAGAAAGATTGCTTCTAGGCCTGAGGGAAATAATATTATAATATCTCCTATTATAATATTCAAGGTGGTCAGATGAGGTCTAAAGAGCAATAGGAAGGCCCAAGAAAAATAAAGGTACCAAAATAAAAGTAGTGATAGAAAAGGCAAGCAAGGAAAGAAGTTTTTCCAAAGGTATAAGAAGATTTTTTATGTAGACAAGTTAAGTAATAGTTCAAGTGATAGTGATAGAAGTTCCTTAGGTAATGATGAATATGAAATTCTATTTCTGGAAGAAGAAAAGATGATGCTAGAAAAAGGGCACTAATGATTCTCAAATATTTTAGATGTGGTAACTTTGGTCATCTTGAGGATAGTTGTACAAGGAATGGATTCAGTTTCAGTGAAGATGAATATGAAGATACACTTGAAGGTACAAAAAAGGAAAGTCTTCTTCTAGAAATAGAAGAAGACGGAAGTACTTCTAGTGGAAATAAATTAGAAAGGAATAATGATGATTCTAGAGGTAAACAAATAGAGGAAGAATCAAAGAAAGTAGAAGTTGATATTGAGGGTGAGCTCATTTCTACCCTTGATGCATGCAAAAGTGGCAAGAAATTAGAACTCAAAACTCAAGATTAAATTTCAAGAATGTGATGAAAATAAAGGAAATATTATAGAGGATCTAACCAACTCAATAGATAAGACAAGAAAATTCAAAGAGAAGTTAAAAGCAAATATTTTAGAATGTGAAAGTTTAAAGCATGAGTTAGCTTCACTAAGGAAGGAAGTAAAAGTGTCTAAGGAAAAGTTACATAGGTTTGGGAGAAGCTCAAAGAACTTATATAATATTATCAAGGTACAAAGATCTTCGTCAAACAAAATAGGACTTTGTTTTGAACAAATATAAAGAAAACAAGGAGAGTTAATTTCAAGCTTCAAAGAAGAAGAAACTTCAGAAAAAGATAGCATAAGAGAGAGTGCGACTTCTGAGAATGAGTTGGAAAATAGAAATTTCAACAAGGAAAGAAACAATGCACAAATGAGGAATAGATGGAACAAGAAGAAACACAGGATAAAAGAGACTAAGAGACCAATGAGGTTAAGGCAAGGTAGTTTAATGGATGATGCTTCTCATGTCATAGGTTTGGGCACAAGGCTACACAGTACAGGACACATGAAAAATAGGAATATGGAAATTTTAAAAATAGATAGTTTTTTCAAGGGTATTTCTACTCTTGTAATTTGTTTGATCACAAGGCAATGAATTACAGGGTTCATAACAGGAATAGATATGGCTTCACCAGGAGAAATCCCAAGATATTTGGACCTCCAAGGAATAACAACATTAAGTGTTATAAGTACAATAATGATGGGTATATAGTAAATGGTGTAGAGAAAAAATTCCAGAGACAAGTAGAAACAATAATAGCCAGAGGAATCAAAAGGATCAGTTAAGGAAGAAAGTGGACAAAGGTAAATATTAGTGTATGCTGGGAGTAGAGATACTCCTACCCTAAAATTAACCACCTCAAAAGGAGGTGGAGGAGGGGCTAAGATAAGAGTCTCATTCTTAGCCTCGATCCCCAAAGGTGTCCCTTTGCTATTGATGACAAAGGGGGAGATATTTGAGTTAGGGGTAGAGCATTTAGTCAAGGGGAGTAGTTTCTCAGAGGGATCAAAAATAACAAAGTAAAAAAAATGGTAAAAGGTAAATGGGTTGCCATCAATGACAAAGGGGGATATTGTTGGAAATATGAGGAGATTTTTTTGTCACTTATGTCAATAGTTAGTTTCAATGAGCAGGGCAAAAGGAAGGATGTCAAGAATAAGTTTCAGTAAGTAGTGCAAGAGAAATATTGCTTCTAGGCCTAAGGGAAATAATATTTTAATATCTCCTACTATAATATTCAAGGTGGTCATATGAGGTCTAAAGAGCAATAGGAAGGCCCAAGAAAAATAATATTATAATATTTTATTATAATATTAAAGGTCTAAGGTTAAGACCTAAATATTTAAATTAATTATAAATTAATTATAATTATTTCATAATAAATTAATTTATAACTTAATTTGATTAAGACTAAGAGTTTAAATTAATTATAAATTGGTTTATGATTTAATTTAAATAACCCTAAGGTTAGGGTTATAAGGGTGCAAAGTTTAATTAATTCAAATTAAAATCGAATTTAAAGATATTCGACGTTTTGAGCACATAGCACTTTACATATAAAAGGGGTAAGTTTTATTTCAAAATATTATCCATGCAAAAGTATTATTGCCTAAGGAAATCATGTGTTGTGGTTAGAAAGGAAGAAACTTGCATGTGTCTTAAAAGCTTCAAAGGGTAGACAAAGGAATAAGGTGAAGTGAGAGCACTAAAACTTATCCAAAGCGTTGGGTAGTGCAATCGGAAACTAAGGGTTGCATTTAGTCATTCACAGGCACAATGCTAAGGGTTCGATCCACACGGTCTTCATTTTACGAGAGGAGAAGATGTTTTGGTATGCACCATAAGAGAGGGACAAAGGGAAGGTGCGTACCTTTCCCTTTGTGTGGGGGCACGCAGCCCACTTGGTGGGCGCACGCTATGCGAAGGCACTTGGAAGGAGGGGTTTGCATGTTCAAAACCCACCAAGGTCTTTTTGGTTGATTAACAAAGGTATGTGCTCACATTTGCTAAGGTTTAGCGTTGCATCCAAAAATTGCATAAGTGGAAATTAATTTTTTAATTTCCTAAAGTTTTATTAATTGAAAATTGCATATTTAAAAGGGTTTATGAGTTATACAAGGGAGATAAAAGGGTATGCAAAGTTTTAATTTTGGTGTTTTATTTTTAAGTGATTAAAGTTTATAAAAGGAGTAATAAGGTGTGCCAAGGGTGTTAGATGTTATTTTTTGAAATAAAGTCATATTATAAAATTGATTTGAAAGGAGAAATAAGGCATAGTTTATTTTTTATATTTTGACTTGGTGAAATATTTTTCAAAGAAAATATTAAGGATATATTTTTGCTATCTAACCTTTGAGATTGGCAAAGAGAGTGATTGTGATTGAGACATGTTTTGAGATCAAATATTCTACAAAACAAAGGTATGGGCATATCTTCCTTGTGAGTGAAATATTGTTGGATGTTGTGAATGCTAAGTTGGAGTGAAAAGGATTGTTTGATAAGCATTGTTGAGTTTGGTTTTGAGATATCCAATGTTGATTGATGTGGGTATTCTGGAATGAAAGTTGATACTAGAAACCTTGTTTGATAAGCATTGTTGGAAATATTGAGTAAGCTTTCATATGCTTGATTAGGGTTTGTGAAATATCATGAGTATCATTGTTATGTGAAGTTGAGAACTATATTGAACTAGGGTTTGTGAAAGATCATGAGTATCATTGTTATGTGAAGTTGAGAACTATCTTGAACTAGGGTTTGTGAAAGATCATGAGTATCATTGTTATGTGAGATTTGTTTGATAAGCATTATTGACTAAGCTTTCATTGAGTGATTGGTTGAGTGGAGTTGATTGAGCATAGTTGATTGAAAGTGTTGGAGTGATAGTTCAATTTTTGTGAAACAAATTGTTCTTTATTCTAAATTTATTTGAGAAAGAGTTTGAAAGTGATTGAGTGGTTTAGTGTGAAACATATTGAGTCTCTTACCATTCTCTATATGTTTCTGTAAAAAACAAGAAATATTGAAAGTGATTGAGAATTATTGTGAGAGTGAAACATATTGAGTCTCTAACCATTCTCTATATGTTTATGAATTAAAACAAGATTCTGTGTGAAACTTGTTTGTGGGATTGAAGAGGTTTTCTATGAGAGGTTGTGTTGAGTTCCATATGCAAGTTTGCAATTAATTTGAATAAGCTTTTGTGAAAGCTTGTGAGCTGATTTGAGTAAGTCCTAGAGTGAACTTAAGGAAATATTTGTGTGAGATTTTGTGGAAGCTTACAATACAGATTTGAGGTAAGTCTTGGTGAAGACTTGTTGAGTAGATTGAGAAAGTTCTAGTGAGGACTTATTGAGCAGATTTGAGGTAAGTCTTAGTGAAGACTTGTTGAGCATATTAGAGAAGTTCTAGTGAGGAATTGTTGAGCATATTTGAGTTAAGTCTTGGTAAAGACTTGTTGAGCAAATTGATAAAGTTCTAGTGAGGACTTGTTGAGAAGATTTGAGGTAAGTCTTGGTGAAGACTTGTTGAGCAGATTGGACAAGTTCTTGAGAGGACTTTTTGGATAGATTTGAGGTAAGTCTTTGAGAAGACTTGTGAGCAGAGTTGATTGATTGATTTGTTCAAACCTTGAGTTAAGATTTGGGGTAGATCTAGTAGAGTTGATTTATGATTGAGTCAAGCTTTGTGTTAAGGCTTGAGGATAGATTTGAGGATAGATTTTGGTACATATTTGAGGATAGGTTTGTGCCAAATTAGAGACAAATATTGAGTAGATTTGAGTAGATTTGTGCTAGATCGAAGGACTATGTTTAGTGTAAATTAGAGATAGAGATTGAGTAGATTTGTGCTAGACTAAAGTATTATGTTTAGTAAATATTTGGGATAGAGATTGATAATATTTTTGCTAGACCAAAGGATTGTGTTTAATGTAGATTTGAGATAGATATTGAGTATATTTGTGCTAGATCGAAAGACTATGTTTAGTACAGATCAGATATAGAGATTGAGCATATTTTTGCTAGACCAAAGGACTATGTTTAGTGCAAATTTGAGACAGATCTGAGAGTAAGCTTTGGAGGTGATAGAGTAGAGGATAGTAGTCTCTAGTGGATAGAGATCCATTAGCTATGGTAGTGAGGATAGAGGTCTTCTGAGTGAGGACATGAGTCTTTAGTGGAGAGATATCCACAAGCTAATGCAGTGGAGGTAGTAGTCTTCTAGAGGATCACCAGTTAAATTAGAGGAGGAGTTCTCCTGTGGATAGAGATCCATGAACCGACTAAGGGGATTGGTGTCTCCTATGGATAGAGATCCACGAACTTGATTAGGGGATTGGTGTCTCCTTTGGATAGAGGTCCATAAACATTGTAATAGGGAAAGGATTCCCAAGAGATTTGTTGAGAAAATTTTAGTGAAATATTTTCTCCGTGGAGTAGCCCACATTGGGTGAACCACGTTAAATTGGTATCTCTATTGTGTGTGGTGATTTGTGCATTGCTTTGATTATTGTTGTTGATATTGCCATTGATATATTGCATAATATTGTTTGGGAAAGAAAAGTAAAAAGTGGTCTTATACTGTTCACCCCCCTCTCAGTATAAGCTTGTGTTCTTCAATTGGTATCAGAGTGGGTTTCTTCGAAAGAGTTTAACAGCTTGAAGGAAAAGCTCTCAAGAACATAGATGGATTCTTAGAATGGATCTTTAGGGAATTCAACACCATTGTTCGATGGGAAAAATTATGTACTTTGGAGTATGAGAATGAAGATTCACCTAATGGCACTTGGGAATGAAATATGGGAAGCAATTGAGAATGGATACATACCACCAACTACTCCACCTACAGATAAAGATGGTAAGCTCCTACATTTGAATAATGAATAATTCAAAGGTAATGAATGGAATTTTAAGGGCTTATATGAAATAGAGTTTATAAAGGTTATGCATTGCACATAAGCAAAGGAAATTTGGGATAAGTTGAAAGGTATCTATGAGGGAGACAAAAAGGTCAAAAGGGTAAAGTTGCAAAATTACAAGAGAACATTTGAAGACCTAAAGATGAAGGATGAGGAAAACATTGCATATCTACTTCATGTGGATGAGGTTGTTAACTCCATGCAAGGACTTGGGCTTAAGGTTGAAGAAACAGATGTTTGTGATAAGATTTTAAGGTCACTCCCAAAGAGGTATAGTGAAAATATTTCAGCTATAGAAGAGTCAAAAGATATTGAACTTTTGACAAGGGATGAATTACATGGAATTCTCACAGCTTTTGAGATGAGAATAAAAGAGGAACCTATTCCCTAGAAAGAAGCAGCCTTCAAAGTTACTAAGAAGACAAAGGGTAAGAAGTCAGATTCAAGCAATGAGTCATCCAGTGATGAAGAAGCAAATTATGGTAGAAGGAACAAGGACTCAAGAAAGTATAAAGGTATGAAATTAGTTAGATGTTTCAATTGTGGAAAATATGGTCACTATGCATCTGATTGTCTAGAGGCTGGAAATAGCAATGATGAAGAAAAATAGGATCATAAGAACAGGGAAACAAGAAAATACAGGTACCAAAAGAAAAATAGGGATGGACAAGGCAAGCAAGGAAAGAAGTTTTTCCAAAGGCATAAGAAGAGTTTTTATGTAGACAAGGCAAGTAAGAGTTCAAGTGATAGTGATGAAAGTTCCTTAGGTAATGATGAAGATGAAATTCTATTTCTGGAAGAAGAAAAAGATGATGTTAGAAAAAGGGCACTAATGATTCTCAAGTATTTTAGATGTGGTAACTTTTGTCATCTTGAAGATAGTTGTACAAGGAATGGATTTAGTTTCAGTGAAGATGAATATGAAGATACACTTGAAGGACCAAAATAGGAAAGTCTTCTTATGGTAATAGAAGAAGAAGGAAGTACTTCTAGTGGAAATAAATTAGAAAGGAATGAAGATGATCCTAAAGGTAAACAAATAGAGGAAGAATCAGAGAAAGGAGAAGTTGATCTTGAGGGTGAGCTCATTTATGCCCTTGATGCATTAAGAGAGGTAAGAAAGTAGAACTCAAAACTCAAGCTTAAATTTCAAGAATGTGATGAAGAGAAAGGAAAGCTTATAGAGGATCTAACCAACTCAATAGCTAAGACAAGGAAATTTAAAGAGAAGTTAGAAGCAAAGGTTTTAGAATGTGAAAGGTTAGAGCATGAGGTAGCTTCACTAAGGAAGGAAGTAAAAGAGTCTAAGGATAAGTTACATAGGTTTGGGAGAATCTCAAAGAACTTGGATAAGATTATCAAGGTACAAAGATCTTCATCAAACAAAATAGGACTTGGTTTTGAACAAGTACAAAGAAAACAAGGAGAGGAGTCAATCTCAAGCTCCAAAGAAGAAGAAGCTTTAGAAGAAGAGAGTGTAAGAGAGAGTGAGACTTCTGAGGATGAGTTGGACAATAGAAAGTTCAACAAGGAAAGGAACAATGCACAAATGAGGAACAGATGGAATATGAAGCAACACAGGATAAAAGAGACTAAGAGACCAATGGGGTCAAGGCAAGGTAGTTTTAATGGACGATGCTTCTCATGTCATAGGTTTGGGCACAAGGCTACACAGTGTAGGACACATGAAAGATAGGAATATGGAAATTTTAGAAATAGATAGCTTTTTCAAGGGTATTGCTACTCTTGTAATCAGTTTGGTCACAAGGCAATAAATTGTAGGGTTCATGATAGGAATGGATATGGCTTCACCAGGAGAAATCCCAAGATATTTGCACCTCTAAGGAATAACAACATTAAGTGTTATAAGTGCAATAATGATGGGCATACAGCAAAGTGGTGTAGAGCAAAAATTCCAGAGATAAGCAGGAATAAGAATATTCAGAGGAATCAAAAGGATCAGTTGAGGAAGAAAGTGGACAAAGGTAAAGATCAATGCATGTTGGGAGTAGAGATACTCCCACCCTAGAATTAACCACCTCAAGAGGAGGTGGGGGAGGGGCTAAGCTAAGAGTCTCATTCTTAGCCCCGAGCCCCAAAGGTGACCCTTTGCTATTGATGACAAAGGGGGAGAGATTTGAGTTAGGGGGAGATATTTGAGTTAGGGGGAGAGCATTTATTCTGGGGGAGTAGTTTCTTAGATGGAGCAAAATAGAAAGAAGTAAAGAAAATGGTAAAAGGTAAATGGGTTGCCATCAATGACAAAGGGGGATATTGTTGGAAATATGAGCAAGTTTTGTTGTCATTGATGTCAAGAGTTAGTTTCAGTGAGCAGGGCAAAAGGAAGGATGTCAAGAATCAGTTTCAGTAAGCAGTGCAAGAGAAAGATTGCTTCTAGGCCTAAGGGAAATAATATTATAATATCTCCTATTATAATATTCAAGGTGGTCAGATGAGGTCTAAAGAGCAATAGGAAGGCCCAAGAAAAATAATATTATAATATTTTATTATAATATTAAAGGTCTAAGGTTAAGACCTAAAGATTTAAATTAATTATAATAATTTCATTATAGATTAATTTATAACTTAATTTTATTAACTATAAAAGTTATTAGATTAATTATGAATTAATTAATAATTTAATTATAAATTAGTTTATAATTTAATTTAAATAACCCTAAGGTTAGATTTATAAGGGCACAAAGTTTAATTTAATTCAAATTAAAATTGAATTTAAAGATCTTTGATGTTTTGAGCACATGGCACATTGCATATAAAAGGGGTAAGTTTTATTTCAAAACATTATCCATGCAAAAGTATTATTGCCTAAGGAAATCATGTGTTGTGGTTAGAGAGGAAGAAACTTGCATGTGTTTTAAAAGCTTCAAAGGGTAGACGAAGGAATAAAGTGAAGTGGGAGCACTAATGCTTATCCAAAGCATTGGGTAGTGCAATTGGTAGCCAAGGGTTGCACTAAGTCATTCACAGGCATAGGGTTAAGGGTTCGATCCACATGGTATTCATTTTGTGAGAGGAGAAGGTGTTTTGGTCTGCACCATCGGAGAGGGACAAAGGGAAGGTGCATGTGCCTTTCCCTTTGCGTGGAGGCACGTAGCCCACTTGGTGGGTGTACATTGTGTGAAGGCACTTGGAAGGAGGGGTTTGCGTGTTCGAAACCCGCCAAGGCCTTTTTGGTGGGATTGACAAAGGTATGCACTCACATTTGCTAAGGTTTAACGTTGCATCCAAAAATTGCATAAGTGGAAATTAATTTTTTAATTTTCTAAAGTTTTATTAATTGAAAATTGCATATTTAAAAGGGTTTATGAGTTATACAAGGGAGATAAAAGGGTATGCAAAGTTTTAATTTTGGTGTTTGATTTTTAAGTGGTTAAAGTTTATAAAAGGAGTAATAAGGTGTGCCAAGGGTGTTAGATGTTATTTGTTGAAATAAAGTCATATTATAAAAATTGATTTGAAAGGAGAAATAAGGCATAGTTGATTTTTGATATTTTGACTTGGTGAAATATTTTTGAAAGAAAATATTAAGGATAGATTTTTGCTATCTAACCTTTGAGATTGTCAAAGAGAGTGATTGTGATTGAGACAGGTTTTGAGATCAAATCTTCTACAAAACAAAGGTATGGGCATATCTTCCTTGTGAGTGAAATATTGTTGGATGTTGTGAATGCTAAGTTGGAGTGAAAATGATTGTTTGATAAGCATTGTTGAGTTTGGTTTTGAGATATCCAATGTTGATTGATGTGGGTTTTTGGAATGAAAGTTGATACTAGAAACCTTGTTTGATAAGCATTATTGGAAATATTGAGTAAGCTTTCATATGCTTGATTAGGGTTTGTGAAATATCATGAGTATCATTGTTATGTGAAGTTGAGAACTATTTTGAACTAGGGTTTGTGAAAAGATCATGAGTATCATTGTTATGTGAATTTGAGAACTATCTTGAATTAGGGTTTGTGAAAGATCATGAGTATCATCATTATGTGAGATTTGTTTGATAAGCATTGTTGAGTAAGCTTTCATTGAGTGATTGGTTGAGTGGAGTTGATTGAGCTTAGTTGATTGGAAGTGTTGGAGTGATAGTTCAAGTTTTGTGAAACAAATTGTTCTTTACTAATTTTAGAAAGAGATTGAAAGTGATTGAGTGTGAAACATATTGAGTCTCTTACAATTCTCTATATGTTTATGTGGTAAAACAAAAGAGATTGAAAGTGATTGAGCATTGTTGTGAGTGTGAAGAATATTGAGTCTCTAACCATTCTCTATATGTTTATGATGTAAAACAATATTTTGTGTGAAACTTGTTTGTGGGATTGAAGATTTTTTCTATGAGAGGTTGTGTTGAGTTCCATATGCAATTTTGCAATTAATTTGAATAAGATTTTATGAAATATTGTGAGCTGATTTGAGTATTTGTGTGAGATTTTGTGGAAGCTTACAATGCAGATTTGAGGTAAGTCTTGGTGAAGACTTGTTGAGCAGATTGAACAAGTTCTAGTGAGGACTTATTGAGCAGATTTGAGGTAAGTCTTGGTGAAGACTTGTTGAGCATATTGGACAAGTTCTAGTGAGGACTTGTTGAGAAGATTTAAGGTAAGTCTTGGTGAAGACTTGTTGAGCAGATTAGAGCAAGTTCTAGTGAGAACTTGTTGAGAAGATTTGAGGTAAGTCTTGGTGAAGACTTGTTGAGCAGATTGGACAAGTTCTAGAGAGGACTTGTTGGACATATTTGAGACAAGTCTTTGAGAAGACTTGTGAGGAGAGTTGATTGATTGATTTGTTCAAACCTTGAGTTAAGGTTTGGGGTAGATCTAGCAGAGTTGATTTGTGATTGAGTCAAGCTTTGTGTTAAGGCTTGAGGATAGATTTTGGTACATATTTGAGGACAGGTTTGTGCCATACCAGAGATATATATTGAGTAGATTTGTGCTAGATCAAAGGATTGTGTTTAGTGTAAATTAGATATAGATATTGAGTAGATTTGTGCTAGATCTAAAGGACTATGTTTAGTGCAGATTAGAGATAGATATTGAGCAGATTTGTGCTAGATCAAAGGATTGTGTTTAGTGCATATTTGAGATAGATATTGAGCATATTTATTCTAGATCGAAGGATTATGTTTAGTGCATATTTGAGATAGAGATTGATCATATTTGTGCTAGACCAAAGGACTATGTTTAGTGCAAATTTGAGACAGAGCTGAGAGTAAGCTTTGGAGGTGACAGAGCAAAGGATAGTAGTCTCTAGTGGATAGAGATCCATTAGCCATGGCAGTGAGGATAAAGATCTTCTAAGTGAGGATATAGGTCTTTAGTGGAGAGAGATCCACAAGCTGAGTGGAGTGGAGGCAGTAGTCTTCTAGAGGATCACCAGCTCGAGTAGAGGAGAGAGGTTCTCCTATGGATAGAGATCCACGAACCAACTAAGAGGATTGGTGTCTCTTATGTGGATAGAGATCCATGAACTTGATTAGGGGATTGGTGTCTCCTTTGGACAGAGGTCCATAAACATTGTAATAGGGAAAGGATTCCCAAGAGATTTGTTGAGAAAATATTAGTGAAATATTTTCTCCGTGGAGTAGCCCACATTGGGTGAACCACGTTAAATTGGTGTCTCTATTGTGTGTGGTGATTTGTGCATTGCTTTGATTACTGCTGTTGATATTGCCATTGATATATTGCATAATATTGTTTGGGAAAGAAAAGTAAAAAGTGGTCTTATATTGTTCACCCCCCTCTCAGTATAAGCTTGTGTTCTTCAATTGGTATCGAGTGGGTTCCTTCGGAAGAGTTTAACAGCTTGAAGGAAAAGCTCTCAAGAACATAGATGGATTCTCATAATGGATCTTCAGGGAATTTAGCACCATTGTTCGATGGGAACAATTATGCACTTTGGAGTATGAGAATGAAGATTCACCTAATGGCACTTGGGAATGAAATATGGGAAGCAGTTGAGAATGGATACATACCACCAACTACTCCACCTACAGATAAATATGGTAAGATCCTACATCTAAATAATTCAAAGGCAATGAATGGAATTTTAAAGGGCTTGCATGAAATAAAGTTTATAAAGGTTATGCATTGCACATCAACAAAGGAAATTTGGGATAAGTTGAAAGGTATCTATGAGGGAGACAAAAAGGTCAAAAGGGTAAAGTTGCAAAATTACAAGAGAACATTTGAAGACCTAAATATTAAGGATGAGGAAAACATTGTTGCATATCTACTTCGTGTGGATGAGGTTGTTAACTCCATGCAAGGACTTGGGCTCAAGGTTGAAGAAACAGACTTTTGTGATAAAATTTTAAGGTCACTCCCAAAGAGGTATAGTGAAAAGATTTCAGCTATAGAAGATTCAAAAGATATTGAACTTTTGACAAGGGATGAATTACATGGAATTCTCACAGCTTTTGAGTGAGAATAAAAGAGGAACCTATTCCCCAAAAAGAAGCAACCTTCAAAGTTACTAATAAGACAAAGGGTAAGAAGTCATATTCAAGCAATGAGTCATCCAATGATGAAGAAGCAAATTATGGTAGAAGGAACAAGGACTCAAGAAAGTATAAAGGTATAAAATTAGTTAGATGTTTCAATTGTGGTAAATATGGTCACTATGCAACTGATTGTACAGAGGTTGTAAATAGCAATGATGAAGAAAAATAGGATCATAAGAACAGGGAAACAAGAAAATAAAGGTACCAAAATAAAAGCAGGATGGAAAAGGCAAGCAAGGAAAGAAGTTTTTCCAAAGGCATAAGAAGAGTTTTTATGTAGAAAAGGTAAGTAAGAGTTCAAGTGATAGTGATGAAGTTCCTTAAATAATGATGAAGATGAAATTCTATTTCTGGAAGAAGAAAAGAAGATGTTAGAAAAAGGGCACCAATGATTCTCAAGTGTTTTATATGTGGTAACTTTGGTCATCTTGAAGATAGTTGTACAAGGAATGGATTCAATTTCAGTGAAGATGAATATGAAGATACACTTGAAGGACCAAAAGAGGAAAGTCTTCTTATGGCAATAGAAGAAGAAGGAAGTACTTCTAGTGGAAATAAATTAGAAAGGAATGAAGATGATCCTAAAGGTAAACAAATAGAGGAAGAATCATAGAAAGGAGAAGTTGATCTTGAGGGTGAGATTATTTCTGCCCTTGATGCATTAAAAAGGTAAGAAAGTAGAACTCAAAACTCAAGCTTCAATTTCAAGAATGTGATGAAGAGAAAGGAAATATTATAGAGGATCTAACCAACTCAATAGCTAAGACAAGAAAATTTAAAGAGAAGTTAGAGGCAAAGGTTTTAGAATGTGAAAGGTTAGAGCATGAGGTAGCTTCACTAAGGAAGGAAGTAAAAGAGTCTAAGGAAAAGTTACACAGGTTTGGGAGAAGCTCAAAGAACTTGGATAAGATTATCAAGGTACAAATATCTTCATCAAACAAAATAGGACTTGGTTTTGAACAAGTACAAAGAAAACAAGGAGAGGAGTCAATCTCAAGCTCCAAAGAAGAAGAAGCTTTAGAAGAAGAGAGTGTAAGAGAGAGTGAGACTTCTGAGGATGAGTTGGAAAATAGAAAGTTCAACAAGGAAAGGAACAATGCACAAATGAGGAATAGATGGAACAAGAAGTAGCATAGGGTAAAAGAGACTAAGAGACCAATGGGGTCAAGGCAAGGTAGTTTCAATGGATGATGCTTCTTATGTCATAGGTTTGGGCACAAGGCTACACAGTGCATGACACATGAAAGATAGGAATATGGAAATTTTAGAAATATATAGCTTTTTCAAGGTTATTCCTACTCTTGTAATCAGTTTGGTCACAAGGCAGTGAATTACAGGGTTCATGATAGGAATAGATATGGCTTCACCAGGAGAAACCCCAAGATATTTGCACCTCCAAGGAATAACAACATTAAGTGTTATAAGTGCAATAATGATGGGCATACAACAAAGTGGTGTAGAGCAAAAATTCTAGAGACAAGCAGGAACAATAATAGCTAGAGGAATCAAAAGGATCGGTTGAGGAAGAAGGTGGACAAAGGTAAATATTAGTGCATGTTGGGAGTAGAGATACTCCCACCCTAGAATTAACCACCTCAAAAGGAGGTGGGGGAGGGGCTAAGCTAAGAGTCTCATTCTTAGCCCCGAGCCCCAAAGGTGACCCTTTGCCATTGATGACAAAGGGGGAGATATTTGAGTTAGGGGGAGAGCATTTAGTCAGGGGGAGTAGTTTCTCAGAGGGAGAAAAATAGAAAGAGGTAAAGGAAATGGTAAAAGGTAAATGGGTTGCCATCAATGACAAAGGGGGAGATTGTTGGAAATATGAGCAGGTTTTGTTGTCATTGATGTCAAGAGTCAGTTTCAATGAGCAGGGCAAAAGGAAGGATGTCAAGAATCAGTTTCAGTAAGTAGTGCAAGAGAAAGATTGCTTCTAGGCCTAAGGGAAATAATATTATAATATTCAAGGTGGTCAGATGAGGTCTAAAGAGCAATAGGAAGGCCCAAGAAAAATAATATTATAATATTTTATTATAATATTAAAGGTCTAAGGTTAAGACCTAAATATTTAAATTAATTATAAATTAATTATAATAATTTCATTATAAATTAATTTATAACTTAATTTTATTAACTCTAAGAGTTATTAGATTAATTATGAATTAATTAATAATTTAATTATAAATTACTTTATGAATTAATTTAAATAACCCTAAGGTTAGGGTTATAAGGGCACAAAGTTTAATTAATTTGAATTAAAATCAAATTTCAAATATCTTCGACGTTTTGGGCACATAGCACTTTGCATATAAAAAGGGCAAGTTTTATTTCAAAACATTATCCATGCAAAATTATTACCTCCTAAGGAAATCGTGTGCTATGGTTAGAAAGGAAGAAACTCGCATGTGTTTTAAAATCTTCAAAGGGTAGACAAAGGAATAAGGTGAAGTGAGAGAACTAACGCTTATCCAAAGCATCGGGTAGTGCAATCAGTAACTAAGGGTTGCATTTAGTCATTCATAGGTACAATGTTAAGGGTTCGATCCACACGGTCTTCATTTTGTGAGAGGAGAAGGTGTTTTGGTATGCACAATCAGAGAGGGGCAAAGGGAAGGTGCACCCTTTGTGTGGAGGCACGTAGCCCACTTGGTGGGCACGCACTGTGCGAAGGCACTTGGAAGGAGGGGTTTGCATGTTCAAAACCTGCCAAGGCCTTTTTGGTGCTATTGACAAAGGTATGCACTCACATTTGCTAAGGTTTAACGTTGCATCCAAAAATTGCAAGGGTGGAAATTAATTTTTTAATTTCCTAAAGTTTTATTAATTGAAAATTGCATATTTAAAAGGATTTATGAGTTATACAAGGGAGATAAAAGGGTATGCAAAGTTTTAATTTTGGTGTTTTATTTTTTAAGTGGTTAAAGTTTATAAAAGGAGTAATAAGGTGTGCCAAGGGTGTTAGATGTTATTTGTTGAAATAAAGTCATATTATAAAAATTGATTTGAAAGGAGAAATAAGGCATAGTTGATTTTTTATATTTTGACTTGGTGAAATATTTTTGAAAGAAAATATTAAGGACAGATTTTTGCTATCTAACCTTTGAGATTGTCAAAGAGAGTGATTGTGATTGAGATAGGTTTTGAGATCAAATATTCTTCAAAACAAAGGTATGGGCATATCTTCCTTGTGAGTGAAATATTGTTGGATGTTGTGAATGCTAAGTTGGAGTGAAAAGGATTGTTTGATAAGCATTGTTGAGTTTGGTTTTGAGATATCCAATGTTGATTGATGTGGGTTTTCTGGAATGAAAGTTGATACTAGAAACCTTGTTTGATAAGCATTGTTGGAAATATTGAGTAAGCTTTCATATGCTTGACTAGGGTTTGTGAAATATCATGAGTATCATTGTTATGTGAGATTATTTGATAAGCATTGTTGGAAATATATTGATTTTGTACTGAGGGTTTGTGTAAGATCATGAGTATCATTGTTATGTGAAGTTGAGAACTATCTTGAATTAGGGTTTGTGAAATATTATGAGTATCATTGTTATGTGAGATTTGTTTGATAAGAATTGTTGACTAAGATTTTATTGAGTGATTGGTTGAGTGGAGTTGATTGAGCATAGTTGATTGAAAGTGTTGGAGTGATAGTTCAAGTTCTGTGAAAAAAATTATTCTTTACTATTGAATTTATTTGAAAAGAGATTGAAAGTGATTGAGTGGTTGAGTGTAAAACATATTGAGTCTCTTACCATTCTCTATATGTTTCTGTAAAAAGACAAGAGATATTGAAAGTGATTGAGCATTGTTGTGAGTGTGAAACATATTGATTCTCTAACCATTCTCTATATGTTTATGAAGTAAAACAAGATTCTGTGTGAAACTTGTTTGTGGGATTGAAGAGGTTTTCTATGAGAGGTTGTGTTGAGTTCCATATGCAAGTTTGCAATTAATTTGAATAAGATTTTGTGAAATCTTGTGAGCTGATTTGAGTAAGTCCTAGAGTGGACTTAAGGACAGATTTGTGTGAGATTTTGTGGAAGCTTACAATACATATTTGAGGTAAGTCTTGGTGAAGACTTGTTGAGTAGATTGAGCAAGTTCTAGTGAGGACTTGTTGAGCAGATTTGAGGTAAGTCTTTGAGAAGACTTGTGAGCAGAGTTGATTGATTGATTTGTTCAAACCTTGAGTTAAGGTTTGGGGCAGATATAGTAGAGTTGATTTGTGATTGAGTCAAGCTTTGTGTTAAGGCTTGAGGATAGATTTGAGGATATATTTTGGTACATATTTGAGGATAGGTTTGTGTCATACTAGAGATAAATATTGAGTATATTTGTGCTAGACCGAAGAACTATGTTTTGTACAAATTAAAGATAGATATTGAGTATATTTATGCTAGACTAAAAGAGTGTGTTTAGTACATATCAGGAATAGAGATTGTGCAGATTTATGCTAGACCAAAGGATTGTGTTTAGTGCAGATTTGAGATAGATATTGAGCATATTTGTGCTAGATCGAAGGACTATGTTTAGTACAGATTAGAGATAGATATTGAGTATATTTGTGCTAGACCAAAGGACTATGTTTAGTGCATATTTGAGATAGAGCTGAGAGTAAGCTTTGGAGGTGATAGAGCAGAGGACAGTAGTCTCTAGTGGATAGAGATCCATTAGCTAGGGTAGTGAGGATAGAGATCTTCTAAGTGAGGACATAGTCTTCAGTGGATAGAGATCCACAAGCCAATACAGTGGAGGCAGTAGTATTCTAGAGGATCACCAGCCAAAGTAGAGGAGGAGTTCTCCTGTGGATAGAGATCCACGAACCGGTTGAGGGATTGGTGTCTCCTGTGGATAGAGATCCATGAACTTGATTAGGGGATTGGTGTCTCCTTTGGACAGAGGTCCATAAACATTGTAATAGGGAAAGGATTCCCAGGAGATTTGTTGAGAAAATATTAGTGAAATATTTTCTTTGTGGAGTAGCCCACATTGGGTGAACCACGTTAAATTGGTGTCTCTATTGTGTGTGGTGATTTGTGCATTGCTTTTATTATTGCTATTGATATTGCCATTGATATATTGGATAATATTGTTTGGGAAAGAAAATTAAAAAATGGTCTTATACTGTTCACCCCCCTCTCAGTATAAGCTTGTGTTCTTCAATTGGTATCAGAGTGGGTGTCTTCGAAAGAGTTTAACAACTTGAAGAAAAATCTCTCAAGAACATAGATGTATTATCAGAATGGATCTTAAGGGAATTCAGCACCATTGTTCTATGGGAACAATTATGTACTTTGGAGTATGAGAATGAAGATTCACATAATGGTACTTAGGAATTAAATATGAGAAGCAGTTGAGAATGGATACATACCACCAACTTCTCCACCTATAGATAAATATGGTAAGCTCCTATATTTGAATAATGCAAAGGCAATGAATAGAATTTTAAAGGGCTTATGTGAGATAAAGTTTATAAAGGTTATGCATTGCACATCAACAAAGGAAAATTGGGATAAGTTGAAATGTATCTATGAGGGAGCTAAAAATATCAAAAGGGCAAACTTGTAAAATTGCAAAAGAAAATTTGAAGACCTAAAGATGAAGGAAGAGGAAAACATTGTTGCATATATACTTTGTGTGGATGAGGTTGTTAACTCCATGCAAGGACTTGGGATTATGGTTGAAGAAAAAAATTTTTGTGATAAACTATTAAGGTCACTCCCAAAGAGGTATAATGAAAATATTTCAGCTATAGAAGAGTCAAAAGATATTAAACTTTTGACAAGAGATGAATTACATGGAATTATCATAGCTTTTGATATGAGAATAAAGAGGAACCTATTCCCTAGAAAGGAGTAACCTTCATAGTTACTAATAATAAAAAGGGTAAGAAGTCAGATTCAAACAATGATTCATCCAATGATGAAGAAGCAAATTATGGTAGAAGGAACAAGGACTCAAGAAAGTATAAATGTATAAAATTAGTTATATTTTTTAATTGTGGTAAATATGATAACTATGAAACCGATTTTATAGACGCTGTAAATAACAATGATGAAGAAAAATAGGATGATAAGAACAAGGAAACAAGAAAATAAAGGTACCAAAAGAAAAGCAGTGATAGAAAAGGCAAGCAGGGAAATAAGTTTTTCCAAAGGTATAAGAAGAGTTTTTATGTAGAAAAGGTAAGTAAGAGTTCAAGTGATAGTGATAGAAGTTCCTTAGGTAATGATGAAGATGAAATTCTATTTTTGGAAGAAGAAAAATATGATGTTAGAAAAAGGGCACTAATGATTCTCAAATATTTTAGATGAGGTAACGTTGGTCATCTTGAGGATAGTTGTACAAGGAAAGGATTCAATTTTAGTGAATGGTAATATGAATATACACTTGAAGGTACAAAAGAGGAAAGTCTTCTTATGGCAATAGAAGAAGATGAAAGTACTTCTAGTGGAAATAAATTAGAAAGGAATAAATATGATTCTAGAGGTAAACAAATAAAGGAAGAATTAATGAAAGGAGAAGTTGATATTGAGGGTGAGCTCATTTCTACCCCTGATGCATTAAGAGAGGCAATAAAGTAGAACTCAAAACTCAAGATTAAATTTCAAGAATGTGATGAAAATAAAGGAAAGCTTATAGAGGATCTAACCAACTCAATATATAAGACAATAAAATTCAAAGAGAAGTTAGAAGCAAATATTTTAGCATGTGAATGTTTAGAGCATGAGGTAGCTTCACTAAGGAAGGAAGTAAAAGTGTCTAAGGAAAATTTACACAGGTTTGGGAGAAACTCAAAGAACTTACATAAGATTATCAAGGTACAAAGATCTTTGTCAAACAAAACAAGACTTGGTTTTGAACAAATACAAAGAAAACAAGGAGAGGAGTTAATCTCAAGCTTCAAATAAGAAGAAACTTCAGAAAAAGAGAGCATAAGAGAGAGTGATACTTCTGAGAATGAGTTGGAAAATAGAGAGTTCAACAAGGAAAGAAACAATGCACAAATGAGGAACAGATGGAACAAGAAGCAACATAGGATAAAAGAGACTAAGAGACCAATGGGGTCAAGGCAAGGTAGTTTTAATGGATGATGCTTCTCATGTCATAGGTTTGGGCACAAGGCTACACAGTGCAGGACATGAAAAATAGGAATATGGAAAATTTAAAAATAGATAGCTTTTTCAAGGGTATTTCTACTCGTGTAATCTATTTGATCACAACATCGTGAATTGCAGGGTTCATAACAGGAATAGATATGGATTCACCAGGAGAAATCCCAAGATATTTGGACCTCCAAGGAATAACAACATTAAGTGTTATAAGTACAATAATGATGGGCATACAATAAAATGGTGTAGAGTAGAAATTCCAGAGACAAGCAGGAACAATAATATCCAGAGGACTCAGAGGGATCAGTTGAGGAAGAAAGTGGACAAAGGTAAAGATCAATGCATGTTGGGAGTAGAGATACTCCTAACATAGAATTAACCACCTCAAAAGGAGTTGGGGGAGGGGCTAAGATAAGAGTCTCATTCTTAGCCTCGAGCCCCAAAGGTGGCCCTTTGCTATTGATGACAAAGGGGGAAATATTTGAGTTAGGGGGAGAGCATTTAGTCAGGGGGAGTAGTTTCTTAGAGGGAGACAAGTAGAACGAAGTAAAAGAAATGGTAAATGGTAAATGGGTTACCATCAATGAAAAAGGGAGAGATTGTTGGAAATATGATCAGGTTTTGTTGTCATTGATATCAAGAGTTAGTTTCAGTGAGCAGGGCAAAAGGAAGGATGTCAAGAATAAGTTTCAGTAAGTAGTGCAAGAGAAAGATTGCTTCTAGGCCTAAGGGAAATAATATTATAATATCTCCTACTATAATATTGAAGGTAGTCAAATGAGGTCTAAAGAGCAATAGGAAGGACCAAGAAAAATAATATTATAATATTTTATTATAATATTAAAGGTCTAAGGTTAAGACCTAAAGATTTAAATTAATTATAATAATTTCATTATAAATAAATTTATAACTTAATTTTATTAACGCTAAGAGTTATTAGATTAATTATGAATTAATTAATAATTTAATTATAAATTAGTTTATGAATTAATTTAAATAACCTTAAGGTTAGGGTTATAAGGGAAAAAAATTTAATTAATGCAAATTAAAATCGAATTTAAAGATCGCCAATGTTTTGAGCACATGGCACATTGCATATAAAAGGGGTAAGTTTTATTTCAAAATATTATCCATGCAAAAGTATTATTGCCTAAGGAAATCGTGCATCATGGTTAGAAAGGAAGAAACTCGCATGTGTTTTAAAAGCTTCAAAGGGAAGACAACGGAATAAGGTGAAGTGGGAGCGCTAATGCTTATCACACTAATGCTTATCCAAAGTTTTGGGTAGTGCAATCGATAGCCAAGGGCTGCGCTAATTCATTCGCAGGCACAAGGTTAATGGTTCGATCCACACGATCTTTATTTTGTGAGAGGAGAAGGTGTTTTGGTATGCACCATCAAAGAGGGATAAAGGGAAGGTGCATTCCTTTCCCTTTGCATGGAGGCACGTAGCCCACTTGGTGGGCGCACACTGTTCGAAGGTTCTTGGAAGGAGGGGTCTGCATGTTTGAAACCCACCAAGGCATTTTTGGTTGATTAACAAAGGTATGCACTCACATTATCTAAGGTTTAGTGATGCATCCAAAAATTGCATAAGTGGAAGTTAATTTTTTAATTTTCTAAAGGTTTATTAATTGAAAATTGTATATTTAAAAGGATTTATGAGTTATAGGTCATGCAAAGTTTTAATTTTGGTGTTTGATTTTTAAGTGATTAAAGTTTATAAAAGGAGTAATAAGGTGTGCCAAGGGTGTTAGATGTTGTTTGTTGAAATAAAGTTATATTATAAAAATTGATTTGAAAGGAGAAATAAGGCATAGTTGATTTTTTATATTTTGACTTGGTGAAATATTTTTGAAAGAAAATATTAAGGACAAATTTTTGCTATCTAACCTTTGAGATTGGCAAAGATAGTGATTGTGATTGAGACAGGTTTTGAGATCAAATATTCTAAAAAATAAAGTTATGGGCATATATTCCTTGTGAGTGAAATATTTTTGGATATTGTGAATGCTAAGCTAGAGTGAAAAGGAGTGTTTGATAAGCATTGTTGAGTTTGGTTTTGAGATATCCAATGTTGATTGATGTGGGTTTTCTAGAATGAAAATTGATACTAGAAACCTTGTTTGATAAGCATTGTTGGAAATATTGAGTAATATTTCATATGCTTGACTAGGGTTTGTGAAATATCATGAGTATCATTGTTATGTGAAATTGAGAACTATATTAAACTAGGGTTTGTGAAATATCATGAGTATCATTGTTATGTGAAGTTGAGAACTATCTTGAATTAAGGTTTGTGAAAGATCATGAGTATCATTGTTATGTGATATTTGTTTGATAAGCATTTTTGTCTAAGATTTCATTGATTGATTGGTTGAGTGGAGTTTATTGAGAATAGTTGATTGAAATTGTTGGAGTGATAGGTCAAGTTTTGTGAAACAAATTCTTCTTAATGCTGAATTGATTTAAAAAGAGTTTGGAAATGATTGAGTGTGAAACATATTAAGTCTCTTACCATTCTCTATATGTTTCTATGGTAAAACAAGAAATATTGAAAGTGATTTAGAATTATTATGAGAGTGAAACATATTGACTCTCTAATCATTCTCTATATGTTTCTCTATATGAGAGTGATGGAGTTTATTACGACTAAGGATCCTAGTAAGACTTTACTGAGCTTCCACTATGCATTCGTAAACTTCTTTCAGGATGTCAACCCAATAAGTATTCCTCAGTTTTTGATGAACTCGATGAACTACACCATCAATGCCTACCGCAACAAGAGAGGGTCTGCCATGCTGATGCACCAAGGATTGTTCAAAGTAATCTATAAGTGGGTGTTGGCCATGACACCTAATCCCAAACCTCAAGTCATCGAGGAGATACCACCCGGTCATCATCTTGATAGCTCGGGGGCAAGAGCTAGCCCAGGCACCAGCAAACCTTTGTCTATCTCTGGAAAAGAAGAGAGTGGGGGAGCCCATAACGAGAGGGGGCATGACTAAGAAAAAACTAAGGATTGAGGAACCCCCAATGATATCCTCATTAAGACTCAAGAACAAACAAATCCAAGGTAGCTCCAAAAATAGTGCTAGCGACTTGAACTAGGAGGGACCTACAATCATGGTTTTGAAAAGGTTTGTTCTAAAATCTTATGTGGTCATCATCCACCAAATGCAAGAGCACTATGACACTATGACTTAGGTGATCTTCAATGAAGGATACATGCCAAAAGTTGAGGCCAAGGATGATGACGAGGAATAAGAGGACGAAAAGGAAGAGGATCTCAAGGAAGATGTCGAAGATAAGGCATGAGGATCCTTGGGTCCTGGGGGTTTCATTTTTGGTTGATGTTTTTTCAGAGGAAGTATTCCTCTTAGGGCTGAGGTTCCCTTTTCCTTTTGTAATTTTGATCAGTGTGGCTTGCCCGTCTTGGTTGGTCCTATTTTGTTTTGGTCTTTGTCTACGTCGCCTGCCCAACTAGGACTACTAGGAATTTTAGAAGTTGTAGAGGACAGAAGATCCTCAGGATATCTAGGATCCATAGCTTCAGCTGAAGGCTGTATTTTGTAAAAGGTTTTGGGTCAACCTGTAAAACCCGGTATTTAATGAAGAAATTTACTTGCCAAAAAAAAAAATGTTTCCGAAGTAAAATAAGATTATGTGTGAAACTTGTTTGTGGGATTGAAGAGGTTTTTTGTGAGAGATTGTGTTGAGTTTTATATGCAAGTTTACAATTGATTTGAATAAGCTTTTGTGAAAGCTTGTGAGCTGATTTGAGTAAGTCCTAGAGTGGACTTAAGGAAAAATTTGTGTGAGCTTTTATGGAAGCTTACAATATAGATTTGAGGCAAGTCTTGGTGAAGACTTGTTGAGCAGATTGAGCAAGTTATAGTGTGGACTTATTGAGCATATTTGAGGTAAGTATTAGAGAAGACTTGAGAGCAGATTGAACAAGTTCTAGTGAGTACTTGTAGACTAGATTTAAGGTAAGTCTTGGTGAAGACTTGTTGTGCAGATTGAGCAAGTTCTAGTGAGAACTTATTGAGCAGATTTAAGGTAATTCTTGGTGAATACTTGTTGAGTAGATTGGACATATTTGAGACAAGTATTTAAGAAGACTTATGAGCAGAGTTGATTGATTGACTTGTTCTAACCTTGAGTTAAGGTTTAGGTCATATCTAGAAGATTTAATTTGTGATTGAGTCAAGCTTTGTGTTAAGGCTTGAGGATAGATTTGAGGACAGGGTTTGGTAAATATTTGAGGATAGATTTGTTCCAGACTAGAGATAGATATTGAGTATATTTGTGCTAGACCAAAGGACTATGTTTAGTGTAGATCAAATATAGATATTGAGTAGATTTGTGCTAGACTAAAGGATTGTATTTAGTACAGATTAGGGATAGATATTGAGTAGATTTATGCTATACCAAAGTACTATGTTTAGTGCATATTAGAAAAATATATTGATCATATTTATGCTAGATCGAAGGACTATGTTTAGTACATATTAGAGATAGAGATTGAGCAGATTTGTGCTAGACCAAAGGACTATGTTTAGTGCAAATTTGAGACATAGCTGAGAGTAAGCTTTGGAGGTGACAGAGTAGAGGATAGTAGTCTTCAGTGGATAGAGATCCATTAGCCAGGGTAGTGATGATAAAGTCTTTAGTGGAGAGATATCCACAAGCTAGTGCAGTAGAGGAAATGATCACAAACCAGATAAGAGGATAAAGAGTTCTCATGTGGATAGAGATCCATGAACCAACTAAGGGGATTGGTGTCTCCTATGGATAGAGATCAATAAAATTGATTAGGGTATTGGTATATACTTTGGACAGAGGTCCATAAATATTTTAATAGAGAAATGATTCCCAAGATATTTGTTGAGAAAATATTAATGAAATATTTTCTCCATGGAGTAGCCCACATTGGGTGAACCACGTTAAATTAGTGTCTCTGTTGTGTGTGGTGATTGGGTGAACCACGTTAAACTGGTGTTGATATTGCTATTGATATACTGCATAATATTTTTTGGGAAAGAAAAGTAAAAGTTGTCTTATATTTTTTACACCCCTCTTAGTATAAGATTGTTTCTTCAGAGAATCAGATTCCCCAAAGCTCTAACTCTTTTACATCACACACCACTAATCATTGGGTTGTAAGGATTGTACTACATTTCCATTTATACAGTTAGGTAGTCATCCAAACTTAAGATATCAAAAACACAAATCATTGGCTATGGAGTTAGCCTCCACTGGAGCTATAGACACTTGACTGGTAGTGGAGTACACTCATGCATGGTGATACATCTCTTTTAAAGAGACATCTGACTGTACATAAGGACAAGATAGCTTCTTGGTCTCATCCATAATAGGTCACACTCAATTTACTCAATATGGGTTAATGAACTCACTTGCACACACATTGGTTCTCGATTACCTTGAGTCATTACCATGCTCTTGATTCGGTAAATGAACACTACACACACATTTTGTCCTAGAGGGATTAGGCAATTTTAGTGTTTTTTTTATGCCACTAGTATGTCTAAGTCTATGCAAAATATTCAGTTTTCCATATCTTCTTCCATATCAACATCCATATCTTCTTCCATGTCAACATCCATGTTAGTTGATGAGTCTTTCACCCCACATACCACCAAGTTTTGTGCCCTTGTTTAAAAAAAAATGCTAAATGTGTCAAAGAAAAATCTAAACTATAAATGATAATTAGAGCATTAGTTCATTTGCATCCATAAAATTTTTAATGACATGCATTAATCATCCATATACACATGCATCCACACAAAAGCATTCCACAAAAGCATAACAAAAAAAGTATAAGCCATGTATATATATGTATATATATAATTCACATATGCAAAGATTGTTAGAAAGTTAAAACAAGCAAACAACTTGAGGGTGTTCAAGGTATCACACCTTCCCCATAATCAATAAAGCAAGCACACAACTTGGGAGTATTCAAAGTATCACACCTTCCTCGTAATCAAGCAAGCAATCACTCAATCACATTACATCATCAACATATCAATTTCTAGGTTCAAAAGGTTGCAACCTTTTGTCAAAGGTTGTGCCCTATGCCTTGCATTCATACATTGTCGAAACTCCTTCATCTATTAGGGAAAATAATAGAAACATTAATCATATTTTTCACATTTCAAAAATCCCTTCATCTTTTAGGAAAAATAATAGACACATTCATCATATTTTTTCACATTTCAAAAAACCCTTCATCTATTGGGGTAAAGAACAGACACAAGTACAAGTGAACCTTGTATTTAGTGGTTTATCCTATTTAACTTAGTAGTTGTAGTCATTGGTTATCCATGTGATCTGGTAGTATGGGTATATCACCATAAGGACACTTGTAGTATCAAAATCCCTTCATTTATTGGGGTAAAGAACAAACACAATCATTGCATTTTCATAATCCTTGCATTTTACATTATAACAATCCCTTCATATATTAGGGTAAAGAACAAACACAATCATTACATTTTACCATGTTAGAAAACCCTTCATATGTTGGGGAAAATAACAGACACAACCATTGCATTCGACATCATAAAATTCCTTGGCACTTTATAGGTGAACCTTGTATTTAGTGGTTTATCCTATTTATCCTAGTGGTTGCAGTAATTGATTATCCATGAAATCCAGTAGGATGGATAGATTACCACAAGGGCACTTACGTTGTAAAAAAACCCTTTCATATATTGGGGCAAAAACATACTCAATCACTTATAGTTTCACAAAACCCCTTCTTTTTTGGGGCAAAAACAGACTCAATAGCTAACATCCATATATTAAAAAATGTAGCTTACCTCCACAAAATCACTCCACATTGCATCCATAAATACATTTATCATCATCATATCTTCATGTCACCATAAAATCCATAAAAAATTGCATTTACATTCAACATTTTCCAAGTTCACTTACAAATTCAAGTGAACCTCGTATCTAGTGGTCTATTCTATCTCCTTGGTGATTGCAATGATTTTCATCCATGCAATTCGGTAAGATGAATAAATCACCATAAGGACACTTGGCCATATTCATCATCAAATATCTCATTGTTCAAAAACAAAATCACTTTTGGTACTTCACCTTTAGAGTGAGACTATGCCAAGACCAATTTTCTTAAAAACTGTCATTGATGGCCTTGTTCGTGGGGCTTGAAACACGGATAAAATCATAAATTTTCATCATTTCCTTTGCAATTACATCAGTCTCCAAGGATGTAGGCTGGGTAAAGTGATTGAGCAACCATTTAGGGATTCCATGTAGAAATTAGTGCAATCATGAGTGGCCTTGAGGATAGACTATTTTTCTTTTCTTTTTACATTTGCATACTTTATTTCAATGATGCCATATGAAATTTTGTTCAACAACATTGAATCACCCCAATTTTAGGGCAACCACATTTGATTTTGACTTTCCATCAAAGGGATACGTCTTACATGATCATGGTATTTATACTTGGCAAAAAAATCTTCATATATTGAGGTAAAAATAGACACATATTTCATCATAATTTTCACAAAACCCTTCATATGTTGGGCAAAAAATAGACAAATAATTTCACATTTTTTACTAGTCCCCTTCTCATAGTTGGGGTAAAAATGGTATCACATTTACATCATTCATATCATCCACAATTAATTTGCATATATTTTTCAACTTGCTCATGATATTCATTTGCAAACTCACTCACCAATTGAGGGGGTAAGCTACGCAAATCTAGATTCTTTAATTCTTTTATCTTCAAGCTCATATTTCACATCTCAATAGAGAGCTACTTCTGATCCTAGCCAAAATAGGTGTCTTTTATTTTTGCATTGCATTATATTTCATGCAATGCAGTACAAAAAGGGGCATTTGTAGACACCAAAACCTAGTCACTTATCATCCATATGGGTCTTCCCACCATCTTTACCCATTTATTTATATATATTTAGGAATATTTGTTAAATATGTGTTTAATATTAATATTTAAATATTATATTATATATAATAAATATAAATATTATATATGTGAATAAATTCCAACCATCCAGTTTAACACAATCCCAACCACCCATCTACATCAATCCATACCACATACCCAAAATTAATATCCACCCTCCGATGTGTTTTAATATGAGCCACAAAATTTGTTTTGCTCAAACCCTAACATGCCCTAATGTGGATTATTAATAGAAACCATTTTGATGATTCAACCCCTAAGATTTCCTAACACTTTTTCAGCCCTAATATTCCTAACAATATTTGGGTTCTCCCTCGCATCCTCACATTCACTTTAACTCACTGTCACTTCAGTATCTGTCGCTACCCACCTCGCACAAACCATATCTGGTTCTATTGCATTTCCTATAACCCTCTTGAGTACACATGGATATTTCCCATTTTCCTTGAGTGCCCATAGGAATTTCTTGAGCATCCACGGGTATTTACCATTCTTCTAAGTGCCCAAAAGCATTTCCCTAAGTGCCCACAGGCATTTTATATTGTTGTTGAGTGCCCATGGGCATTTATTACTGCTACCGAGTGCTCATAGGTATTTCCCTAAGTTCCCATGGGTGTTTCCTACTGCTATCGAGTGCTCGCAGGTATTCCAGTATTAGATCTATTGTCCTACTAGCCCTAGGGTGATGCTAGGGCATCACCGCACATTTCCTGCAACAATTATCAGACTAGAAAATAGCAAGCATCGTAAGGTAAATATTTTATTTTAGTTATTATTTTAGTATTCTTCATATTTGCATGCAGTTTCATTATTGGATAGCTAGGGTTTCATTAATTTCTGAGGGTCTCACACAGTGGAGCCCTCACAATTATTACTAATTCTTTGTTATCATTTTATGTGTGTATATATGGAGATACACAAGAATTGAGTAGATGTTTAAGATGGAGTGACCTAGTATTGGATAGCACAAAGACCACTCAATTCTATTGGAAGAAAAGACGCATTTTGAGACACCACCAGTGTTGTAGCTAGGGTTTTGGAGAACCATAGCATTGTGTATATTTGTATCAAATATTTCAAATATTATTATCATAACAATGGAGTTTTGAGGCTACCCCCCATTAATATAAAAATTATTCATTGTGAAATATTATCTTTTTGAGTTCAATTTATATCTTGGTATTTGGTGTTGCATTTTTTTCTTCACACTAGCAAAGACATTGATTTATACATTTGATTACTCAAATGACCTTGCCTTAACGTTCCAATTTTAATTCATCAAGTGAGCTCCCCATGAAGATATATCAGAACTCAACATACAGTTCCAAATAACCTAGAGGAAGATACCTCTGGAATATCAACCAACCCATGTTCAAGCTTACTTATATTATATCTAGACCTTGTATCATGATATAAGCCTTTTGATTTTGCAGTCTGGTGATAAAATATTTCTTCATGTCTTCCAAGAAGCTTCTCAAGCTAAAAATATTTTTATACAAGCAAGAAAATTACCACACCAGGAGGATGGAGTTCCACTTCAACCTCTCTTAACTACATACCCACTAGGGCCACTTGTTGCTACAACCACCCTTCATTCCAAAAAGGAATTGATTAGGATTCATATAGGATATTAGGGGGCAATGATCTGTCTGAGACTCAAATAGAGAAAAAACAAAAAACAAATATCCAACAACTCACTAAAGAGATCAAAAGCATAACAAGGAACATTATTATGATGACATTCCTTTTTATGAATAAAAACTATGATAACCTGGTCACTTTTGACCCAAATATAGACATCAACTAAGGTAATAAGGAGCTCAAATGAATAACCTAGAAATCAGTTCATCTGTATCAAGCATTGGTGATTGTTCCCAAATAATAAGGGACTATGAGCCTTATAGTCATACAAAGTAAAGTCATGAGGATGATTTGATGGATACCCATACCTTTTATATGGGTAATGAACTGGATCTACTAATCCCAAGGGAGAGTATTAGACTTATATTGCATCCCATAGGACTCGGTAATGGCAGCAGGCAGTACCAAAATTAGAATGAATAACAACTCAGGTTTGATATCATATGGTTTGGTCATTGCAGATTCATAGGCTGACCTATAACATATATTACTCAAGTGTGCTAGGTATGCCAAAATTTTATGTAAATATATGGTAAATAAATAAAATATACAACAAATGAAAAACACTCACATTTTTTTGGGAAAACACTCAAACAAAGGATTTCTAGTTGGCCAAAGCACTAGGAAATGTGTATTGAAAAACATAAGTGGATTTTATAGGTCGCTTATTGGAATCTTAACACTTTTATTTTTGGTCCTTTATTTTCTTTTTTTTTGGTCCGTTCTCTATTCTTATTATTATTTTTTATTGTTGTGACTCTGTAGCCCAATGGATAATGCCCAACAAGTATGATAAGCTTTACATGTTGTCCTTGGAAATATAAGATCATGAAGAGAAGAATTTGGGACTCATTTAAGCAGGACATAGGATCAATGGTGGAGGAAGTACCTAGAAAATAGGATTCACTCTCATGCACCAACAAAACCTCTATACCATCCAACACATGTTAAATCCATTCAAAAAAGGATAAACATCCTATAAATAGACCCCCATACGAAACCATTGAAGGATGCAAGTAAAATACATCTCAGAGCACAAATGGACCAGAATGATACCATGGTAAGCAATGATGAACATAAGAAGTTCTTGTTGTATTGTGTCAAGAAGAAAACCCTTGACATAATGGGTAAATTATGTTTGGCATTTTTTCTATTTTTAAAATCATGGTGGGGCTTCGAAGAGTGTGTAAAATGGGGTGCAATTTCTAGGGGTGTCCCATGGAATGGGAAAATTATTTTCCCATTTTCTTGAGTAAACCCCATTGTTGCATTCTATTTTATGTTTGTACTTTTCTGTATTCTTTCCCTTCCTTTGTTTTCCCTGGTTGTTTGTTATCACCGACTTATTTGGTTGGTGGTTTTTTATTTTATGTTTTGTGGATTCTACTATTTCTCATTGCCCTCCTTTCCTCCTGTGTTATTTTGTGTTGTGTTTGCTTGTTTTTTCTATTTGTGGTCTCTCTTATTTTCTTTGTCATCGTAACACCCCACTGTGTTATTTTCTCCCCATCATCCTCCCCCTCTCCTTTTATATAATCTCCAACGACTGCACTATCATTAGCTTTTATTCTAGCTCCTTCTTCCCTTATCAATTTCATAGAAAGTGTTAGGCCCAAGTTTTCTATTGGCCACTTGGGTTCCTTGTTTACGCAAAGCAAGAATCTCTTGTGAGTCACCAATAATATGGGTAATTCTAACCACAAGTAGTTATATATTAATTTTATTTTTTATATAGAACCAGATATCACCAACAAATTTTTCCCTCAAGCTCAAAAACATTTCCAGAAGAAGAGCTGAGTAAAAAGGTGATGAGAAGGACATCCCTTGAATTTTCCAAGTACCTATTCCTAAATAGAGCCTGGAGCAAATACAAATTCTCAATCAACTATAGCTAGGAACTAGAAGCTCTATGATGCACTAAGGGATGACTGAGGTAGGCTAACCTTTACATGTTATTGCTAAAATAATGGTTCTCGAACAAAGCATTCAAAGAAAGCATCTTGGGTTTGGCTATCGGGAGATGAACTTTAGTGAAAATGGTTATCTCTCCTAGTGGTTAGAATACATGATTTTTATCGAAAGCCTCACGAGGTGTCAATTCCCCATCCACCAGCCAAGAACCTGACCAAAGAAAAATGTATGAAATCGCTAAGTCAAGAGCAAAATGACACATTTGCACCTAGGTTGGAATCCATTAGAAGGTAGAATATCCTGTGGATATGGATAGGGTAAAATTGGCCAAGTATATTTAACATCGAAGCATTTGGGATGGCTAGAGCCTAGTAAAACATCAAGCACCTATATCAGTCCTGGAAGAGTAAAATAATATTGAAATGATCAAGTCTAGGGGTGATCAAAACAATTATACCCAACCAAAACTCAGTGGGATATCAAAAACCCAAACAGGATAAGAGGGCATCCAATTATGATGAAGACAAAAATAATTAGGTCTAACTAGAGCCTGGAGGCATCATCAAGACCTAGTTAAGGAAAGTTGCCAAGTCCAAGAGAGGAAAAAATAGTTAGGCTTGGTCAAAGATCGAAAGTGCCTAGATTACCTGGTCAATGGAATAGCCTAGTCACTGTAGCACCAAAACATTTATTCTTGATCAATCATTGCCAACTATCAAAGTTTTAGTCCTAATCCTGAAAGCCATATGAAGGCCGAAATACTCAGGTATAGCTAAAATTCAGTTAGAAATTAGGGTTGCACCTGGTACATGAGATATAAGGTCTAATCAAGAGATAAGACCACTGGGAAATTAGTGTGTTTCCTGTGACCATCAAGATGAAAAGTAGGCATCTCACACATGTGTAAATGACCTCGTAACCATTATTTAACAAGCGAACCTCTCTCTCTCCCATGGCACCCGCTGAGCATGATTTTGTGTTAGAAGATCTCAATGAACTAGACCATCATGTGGATGATGGGGTAGCTGGGCAAAGGAGAGATCAACTGCCTGAATGCATACATCAAGAAAAGCATGATTTAATATGATGTAGATTCAGGATGTGTTAGCCAACACATCCAGGTAGTTGCAGTGGCCATACTTATGAAGTAGTTCAATAGGCTAGTAGGATCTCTGACATGACAATAATACACTCCTTAGGCAATGATTTTTTTGATTTCTAAGGGATTGTAATACGTCTATAAATACAAGAATGTAAATATAAAAAGGGTTGACTCTTAGGTGTTTACAATTCATATATAAGGATGAAAACTACATATTAATGCAAACAAACTACTGTATGGACTCTAGTTTGATTCATTTGCAGAGTATGTATGTGTGTATGCATGTCCTATTATTTCTAATTTGAGTATTTTATATGTTTATGGTGATAATTCTAAATTCTACATTTCCATAATGGTCATTTACTTGTCTGGAATTCAGGGTCTGCTAAAGGCATATTGGGTTAAAATTATATGTGTTGATAGTTTCATATTTCTAATTTAAACATGTTGAATATTTGTGGTGATAATTCTTAATCATGGATTTTCATTGTACTTATTCCTTGTTTGTAATTCATAGTTTCATTAGTATATAATATATTATAAGTAAATATTCTATGACTGTTTATGCAACAAGATGGTTTGTTAGGTTGTTGGTTGTTTAGTTGCATATCCTTGTTATTGTATGTCTTTATGTTGCTTGATTTGTACCATTTTAAGTTCTGGTTAGTTTAGTTTATTTTTTTAGAATCCTTTCCCCCCGCTTTTAGGAATAGTTAGCTAGGACTAGAAGGAACTGGTATCCTCCAAATATTGACTACTGCAACTTACACACACTACTAGTTCTTTCAATGTTGGTAAAGGTCTGTGGGTTCACAAACCTTTCTATTATATAGATTCTCCAACCAACATGTATCCATGAATGTTACCACTGATTTGCCTTAATCATCATTTCTAAAATCTCAAGTACCCCCACTTCTGGTGGATGATTCTACTTCTTATACCTATGAGTGTACCTAATCTTGCACATTGGGCAATATTTCAGTAGTACCATGCTCTTAAAAATCAACTAAAAATCACATAGTTGATTCAATTGATCAAATTAGGTATTGAAGCATCATTAATTAATACATTATTTCTTTGTTCTAAAAATCCTATCAGGGAGGGTCATGACATCCTACCCCTTGGTACTAAACACCATCCTATGTGTTTCTGGTTTTACAAAAGAAATAATTGTTACATTATATATTTTCAAACAAAAAGGATAAATGTTTTTGCATATCACCCACTTTCTCCCAAGTGGTAATTTCAACTGGACCTTACATTGCTCAAGATTTTGATTATGTATAGACTTATAACGGAACCCAAGAATATTTATCGATATCACTTCAATAGCCTTTGAACTTGGCATCTGTAATTTAACAACATACCACACATGTTCAGGGTCAGCAACATATTTCCTAATCAAGGATATGTGAAACGTTTCATGGATTTTTGACAAGTTAGGTGGTAAGGCAAGTCGATGCACAATTAAACTAATCCTTCTAGTGATACAAAGGATCCCATAAATTGAGGATCCAACTTTATGGATTTGATAGAACTCTCCATTGGTTTAACCTTAAGAAAAATTTATCTCCAAATGAGTACTCTCTTGGAGTCCTCTTTAGATCAACATATCTTTCTACCTATCAACAAATTATTTAAGTCTTTGAATGATTACCTTCAGCTGATATTCTATTTCTCTAGCCATATCTGGCCCAATCACAACTCGATATTCTAGGCTATCCCAAGATAATGGTATTCTACACTTTCTCTCATACAAGGCATCAAAAGGAGCCATTCCTAGATAGGCGTGATGTCCATTATTGTAGGTAAACTCTACAAGATGTAGGTAGTATTCCCAATGAGACTTGTGATCCATGCAAGTACATGTGAAGCATACCTTCTAGTACATGGTTTACCCATTCAGTTTGACCATTTATCTCAAGGTGGTATGTCGATCTCATATTTAGTTTTGTATCCACTGCATAATGTAGAGATTTCTAGAATTTAGAAGTGAACTTGGAATCCCTATATGAAATGATCACCTTAGGAAATCCATGTAATCAGAATATCTCTTTGAATTTTTTTTTAACCACTACCTGAGCATCATACTTGATATTTCTAGGCATAAAATGTGTAAACTTAGTCAATCTATCAACTATCACAAGGCTTAGATCATGTTGATACCTAGTCTTGGGTAATCCTAATATAAAACCCATATATATGACCTATCATTTTTGGGTAGGTACATTATGTGGATATAGTTTTCCTACACGATACTTGTGTTCTACCTTAAATTTATGATATTTGAGGTATCAGGTTACAAAATCGATGATATCCTTTTTCATTCCTACCTAGAAGAAGGTTCTTTTCATGTTTTCTCTCATTTTGAACCCTCTAGGATGAGAATAATAAGGGTATCGATGGGATTATTACATTATTAGCTTCCTTAAATCATCCATTTTTTGTATGATAATCCTAGATTTGTAGCACAAAAGGTTATATTTCATGCCAAATTCCTTACTACCCTCAGGGTCTTTGCCCATTCTAGCTTGAATTTCTTGGAAATACTCATCTTGAGATTGTTCTTGCCTCAATTGATTCATCAGATCTATGTGACTTCTAGTTATGGCTGCTAAGTGCTTTCTTCTACAAGTATCGAAAACCTTATTCTCCTTCCCTTTTATGTACTCAATTTTAAAGTCATAGTCAATGAGAAACTTGACCTGTTTTATCTATCTTGCATTTAGTATAGGTTGGATAAATATATAACTCAGAATTTGATGTTCAATTTTTAATTCAAAGGGCCTTCCCACCAAGTAGTGGTGATAGGCCTTTAGAGCATGCACCACTACAACTAGATCTAAATCATGTGTAGCATAAAAAAATTCATGCTTCTTGAGATTCCTCAAAGTATATGCTACTATTGACTCTTCTTGAGAGAGTACTCCTAACCCTTCTACTGATGCATTTGTGCATACTGGAATGTCCCCTTGAGGGTCAATAATATTCTATATTGGTGCGGTAGTGAGTTTATATTTCAACAATGCAAAAGTTTCTTTACACTTTTCTTACCACTTGAATTTCTTTATTTTTTTTTAAAGGTTAGTTATTGCCGCAACAATCTTGGAGTAATCCTTTATGTAACATATATAGTAGCCCATTAACCCCATGATGATTCACACTTCAATCACATTAGTAGGGGGTGGACAGTTTAGGATGGCCTCTATTTTATTTAGGTCCACAATAATTCATTCTATTGATATGATATGCCCAAGATATCATACCTCTGAAACATAGAAATAACTTTTGGCTAGTTTTCCATAGAGTTTGTTCTCTCTCAAGAACTATAACACGATCTTGAGACGTTTATCATGCTCTTCCTTGTTTTGAGAGTATATTAAGATATCATCTAGGAAATAAAGGATAAAATGATTTAGGTTCCTTCTAAACACACTATTAATTAGATTCATGAACATATTTAGGGTATTAGTCAGTCCAAAGAGTAGGAATATAAACTCATAATGCCCACACCTAGTCTTAAATACCGTTTTGTGAGTATCCTCATCACGTATTCTTAACTGATGATACCCTAATATTAGGTCAATATTGGTGAACACCATGACATATCTTAGTTGATTGAAGAAATATTCTATCCTAGGTAGGGAATATCGGTTCTTGATCATAACCTTACTAACCATTATGTAATCAATACATAATCTTAAGGAACCATATTTATTTTTCATAAGACCAGTGCACCCCAAGGTGACACACTTGGTTTTATCAATCTCTTTTCTAATAGCCTTTGTAGTTGAACCTTTAGTTCCTATATCTTGATAGGATTTATCCTATATGGATATTATGAATAGGTTATACTCCTGGCATAATATCAATTGTGAAATCAAATTCTCGTATAGGAGGGATTCTAGGTAAATCCTCTGGGAACACATCCTTAAAATCCTATAAAATTGGGTGCTTCCTTAGAACTTATCTCTTTTGATCATCTTCTACTTCATTAAGATTTACAACATACACTATCCATCCTTTCTTTAAGGCTTTCTTCATTTACATAGCCGATAGAATCTAGGGTTTGAATGCCCTCTTCTCACTATGAATTCTTTGTCTTTCCTTTACTTTATTTGAATACTTGATCCATATATCTTTGGAATTAATCAAATATTTATGGGCCTATAATAAATCCATCCATAGGATCACATCAAAGGCATGAAGTGGAGCTACATACAAACAACCTTTTGTGGTACCACTAGCTAAAGTAATTTCTATCATAGGAAAACATTGGTTTATCGAGTAGGTTTACCCAAAACCATACTCAACCTTCCATCCATGGGCCAAATATCCTAGTATTTTTAGCATATTCCTTGCTAAACTAGAAGAAATAAAACTATCAGTGGTCCCACTATCTATTAGAATATTTACTTAATTTTTAAAAATATTACATTTTACAAGCAATGGGGTAGCTTGCCCCTCTAACTTTTGTTTCTCGGTTGTGGTGTAGATCTGATGCTCAGGTTCCTTTCCTTTGGCCTTGGATAAATTCGATCCTCGTTGGTGCAAATACTAATTAGCATAATATGGACCTCTAAAATGGTAACTCCCATCCTTGGTTCCTTGTTTCTTTTTCATTTTTTATCCCTTTATATTTATTACTAGGGCTAAGGTTTGCGGATTTTGTGGTTGATATTTAGCATTATTGGGTTTGTTGTTGTTCTTATTTTGGATGTTTTTCTTGAACTTATTTTGATTTCCATTATTTTCCTTTTCATATTTTGGAAAATTCTTGGTCTTTTAGCCTTGTTCATCTTCCCACTCCACAAATCCATCACTATTTCTCTTCCTTAGTACTTGTCAATATTGCTCAAATAGGGCATCATAGGTAAATTGTAGGTGGGACTTTGCTTTATTTGCCAAGTTATACACTTTTTGCAGCAATTTAGGCTTATGCATGTTTACATCATACTTCACTCTAGTTTCTAACCTATGAATAAACTTTTAAACCCTCATCTTCTCATCATAATTTGGTACATACTTAAGTAACCGAAACAACTTTTTATAGTATATCTCCACTATTTTAGTCCCTTGTTGAATACTGGTAAATTCTTCAAACTGTAGGGAATAGAAGTGTTATGCAAGAAATTATTTTTGAATATTTCAACAAAATATTCCTATTTAATATCATTAGGTTCAACCTTATTCTTCTTATAGTAGGTTTCCCACCAATCTAAAATAGCCCCTTCTAAATTATTGTAGCCCAAACTATTCAGGTTCCTGGGAAATAGCCTTTTACTGTAAAATAAACTTCTAATTCTCTAAGCCAGAATTCAGATGCATCCCATTTGCCTTCTCCATAAAACTTGGAGAGACAAATATTTTTCAGATTCTTAGTTGTTTCTTTTTCTATAAGGGCTCTAGATTGAAAATTCTCTACAATTAGCCCATCAAATTAGCAAACCTTTGACCCTCTAACTTGCGAGTTATGATTCAAAATTATTTTCAACACCTGTCTCATGTGATCCTTCATGGTAGTAACTGTAGCAGTGAGTTCTTCTACCTCTCTATTAGAATTTCCTAGATCCTCACCCTATACCCCTTCTTCGATATTATTTTTTTGAGTTCATATAGGTGTAGGTCTCTCTTTTTTAACCTTATATGGTATTTTAACCTGGTTATAACCAAGGAAAATATTAGGTTACAACTTCACTTAAAATGTACCACTAATTCAAACTATAATATAGAGTTCTCTTTCTAAAAGTATCAATGATATAATTAGGATGATATTCCAATGTTATGATGTAACATTAAGACCAAAACCCATACTAAGGTATCATAACATCCATTCACCCTTGGGATTAATTCCTATTAGATTCTAGTAGGCAGAATATTCTATGTCATCCCAGCTTTAACTTATATCTAAGCAACACTTCATTGAATATATCTAAATACCTTTAGCACACAAGAATATCTATAACCTTATAGCTAGATATCTAATACCAAATGTAATGACCCATAATTTAACTACAAGAAAAACACAAAAGAATTTTTTTTTTTTTAAGGAGAGGGATTCATAAGGGTATTATCTGCATTTTTGTAAAATTAAAGATTAGGGATTCATAAGGGTATTATCTATCTCTAATTCATATTGTGGATTAAGTTTTTACTTGTGGATGATTGTTTTATATTATTATATAATTATAGATGATATATGTTATAAGAATAAAGTTTTGCAATAAGTAGTATTATATCAACCATTCTAGCAAAGTGGGGATTATTTTTAGAATTGCATAAATCAATCATTTAAAAAAAATCATTTATTAATATCTATATATTTTCATTAATATATTGGATTTAAATAATTAGTTCTCATATTATTCATAATTTGAAAAGGCAATTCCCTTCTCCTTGTTTAGCTTCTCAAAAAATCAAAGTGCATGATCAGAAGCGATAGGATTGCATATAGTGGAGAATAAAATTTTGTGTAAAACCCCAATTAAGGTTTCATCCAAAGAAATTAGTGCTACTTTGGCTTCGTAGATGAAGAATTTGGTGTGATTTCACATTGTGTTTCCTCTCATCAAGCAATCAGATTTTGCGTGCTTTAAAGTCAAGCTAGTCTAGTTTATAAGATAACTAGTTTTTTGCAGTGGTTTGGATGAATGTATTACTTTGGCTGAACGATATTTGAATGAACTATATGACATAATACTGTTCGGTCGAATGCATTTCTGTCGAAAAATATGGTGACAAAGGTATTTGTATAGAAAGTGTGACATATAGCTTTCATTCATAGATATGTTCTATATTTAAATTTATGTACAATGTGGATATTGTTTTTGGTTATTTTAGAAAAAAAAATATTACAATATATTTTATAGTTTGAGTAAATATTTAAAAAAATTATGGTAAGACAATAGATTGAAGAACCATCTTCAGAATTAAATATGAAACCTCAGGAAGAACAAAAAAATAGTCTAAGAATGAAGTAAAAAAAAAAGTCCAATATAAGTATAGTTGGAGTAGGTAGGAGAAAAAAACCAATACAAGGGTATAAGAAAGGAGAGTATGAGTGAGACTCTAAAGAGGATAATTCAAAATAGAGGAATCAAAGGTTAAATATTAAAAATAAGTAAAAAATCTTGAAAATATTATAGCATATTATTATCATACCATCACCATTACAAATAATAATAATCATAGAAACATAAAAAATATTATGGATCTATATGGAATAAAAAAGTATCAAATATAGTACTATATGGTAGAAACAATAATAATTATGGATATCATACTCGTGCATCTATAACATGGAATAAAGTATCAATCATTATGGATATTAGAGTGGTGTAGCAATAATATTGTTAGTGGTTGTCAACAATACTTTAAATATTATATGATATTACATAGTAAAATATAGTTGGCATGGTTTAAATGTAATCCAAGATTTTGTATTACAATAATGAGCTAATTAAGGGTTTAGGAGTCAATTAAGGTTTGTGATATATATGCCCTAAAGTAGCATTAGATGATGGGTATATAAAAAAACATCTTGACATTATTTCTTTTTGGGTAAGTTAATTTTTTTATTAAAAGGGGCATTTGAAAGGCGCCCCAATGCCTTTTACAATAGCAGAACAGAAAGGAAAACCCTTAAATAAAACAAAAGGAGGAACAAAAACTAAGAGGTATTCACCCAGTAAAACTAAAAAAGACTAAATCCTTGCACAGGAAGGAATAAAAAGTGACAAGCATACCACTAGCAGAACCACAGAGGACAAAATCATCCAAGAGGAAGGAACAACAGATGAGGAAGAAAGCTCAAAAGGGTATGTCAATCTGTATTGGTGACACAATAGTAGCCTCCAGCATGACATTCTTCACATCGTCCTTTGGTGCATCCTTTGGGGCTTCGATGTAGGCTTCCTTCATGATTTCCATAACATCCTCATCCTTAGCATCAACCTTAACATTAGAAGGTACCTCTACAATAGAAATGACTGGAATATCCTCAAAAGCATCATCGGAAAATAGAAGGTTTAGTGCTTCAAGTTGTTCCTTGAGCTTCGAAATTACCTTCCCAATAGCCATATGGGCAATCTCCAAATGGTTAATGGTAACAGAAGTGGCATGGACAACAAGCTTATGGAGGTATTTTTCAACAATATCAGGGGAGTTGGAAATATCCTTCAAGGTCTTCTCAGAAGTGGAAGGAGAGGTTTCAACAACTTCCTTGAATTTGAGTCTTTAGGAACAGCGAACAGGTATTTTTTCGATCTTAGCATTTTTCTTGATATTGGACCAATAATGAGGTTTGTCACTCTTGTCCTTTCTCTTTGGTCTAGAGGCTTTACGGTTGGGCATCAAAGAAGAGTTTTCTTCATCTAAATCTGGAGTAGGGATATTTCCTTTGGGAAACTTCAGGAGAAGGAACCTATAAAGGATTCTAAAAAGTCCCTAATGGCAGGGAAAACCCTCTTCCTTTTTGGTACGGGTGGAGATAATTGCATAATCCATGGATCAATAAAGTGCGGCTAGGATGTTCATCATTTTAGCTTCACAAAAATGGTTAATTAAGGCTAAATGAAAACAAAAAAGTTGAGACTCAGGATTGTTAGTAGTTAAATACTGTATAATGGGTTTGAGGATTTCCTTCCAAGGTGTAGAGAGGTGGTGGCAATACAAACCTTTCTTATACATCTTTTGGATCACCGAATTCTTCTCAAAGTGAGTTAACTCCACATCCCAATTATGCTTGTTCCTCCTAATTACCTTTCCATCAATATTTTATCTTTCAGTTCGGCCAGCAACTCCATAGTGATTAGAAAGTTCATGCCATGAATGTTAACAATGCCATTGTACTAGGAGGTAGCAAAAGCTTTGGTCACCTCCCCTTCGATGCCATAAAATATATTAAAAAATTTAATTAGCCCACCTTTGGCATTAAATATATCATTAGCAATAGCTTCTAATTCAAACATCTCAAGATCGATAAACATAGGTTTTCCTTCCTTCATGATTAAAACCAAAGAATAGCAGAGCAGAGGAAAAATGGGAATGCCAAAAAATATAGGTAAAACCACTTCGATAAGGTATGATGAGTAAACGAAGCATGCAGGGAGGTATAAATGGAAATTAGTGGTGCAACTCCAAAGCCAACAAGGAAACCATTGAGGATACCTCAAAAAGAGAAAAATCCTCATGGAGGAAGGGGATTGGCTATAATTGGTAACAAGGAGGATTTTCAGACATCAAAAATTACAACAGGTAATTGGAAAATTTAAAATCCATTGAGAAGGTTGACTCTTGGGGACGCACAAAAAATAGATCCAACAAGGGGAGCTGGCACAAGAAACGTAAAGGATTGGAAATTTTACCAAAATAAATCTCGAAACAATGCAGAATGAAAAATGGTACCAGATGATTCTCAAAAAATCCAGATGGCTAAAATCAAAAGCCAATAGGAAGGTATGATTAAAGATCAAGCATCTTGACATTATAATATCATTGATAATACCAAATATTCTTTGTAATCATATTTTCCCACAAAGTGGTTTATGTGACTTTATCCTCGGTAACTCATGTTCTTAATTGAATTATTCCTTTCTTAAGGAGCATTATTGGTGTTACCCTACCTTAAGGGTATTATCTATCATTATCTCATTGTGTGGAATATAACATGGTATAATATTACTTTATGATGAATTATCTGATATTTTAGTATAAATGTGGATTATATATGTTGACGTGGATAAAGTTTTGTAATAATTATACGTAATTACTAGAGATAGTCAATAATTTTTTTTTTTTTTGGTTTTCTATGGGTCTAGGTATCAAATTAGATAGGGATGATCTCATTTAAGTAGTAAACAAATAAATTTTTTAAATTGCTTACTGATTTTGGTACCGAAATCCTCATGGAATCCATCCTTGAAAGAAGAGAAAGTTGGACAATTGGGAGTTATAATGTACCACTCATAAAATTCAGATTTTTTAACTTACCTTTGGACAAGGTAAATTTTTTCACATCCCCTTAATAGAGTGGTTGATCTTTATGCAAATTAGGGTGTCCATAAAATGTGAAAATTTTCTTGATAATGATTATTTTATGGAGGCATATATAGAAAATTTTTAAATCAATATATAAAGATGAGTATTTCTAGTAACAACATCTAGAATAAACTAGATAAAGAATTGTAAATAATAATTTCTCTAAGGATGTGATCCTACAACCAAGAAGAACTAATACCAATTGGCAGTTGGAAGATGTTGAATTTTTAGTTCTAGATTTGATTGTGTAATTTTTAATTTTACACAATTGAATGTATTATGGGTTTCTACTTGAGAATTATAAATACATAGTCTTATAATTTTAATACTTTTAGCTTGTATGTAGTAGAGAATTCGATATAAATTTAGATTTATTATTGTGGTGTTTGTCTTAAACTAGAACTTTAAAATGTGGTGATTATTTATTTGATTTAAATAATAATTACCTCTAAAACATAGAGAACTTGGATATGGTTGCTATAGTTTTTCTTATCTTGAGAAATCAAAATTAATTTTAGTTTATGCCCCAAATATTTTTTAGATAAATTTAGTTGGATATAAATTTAGATTTAGTATTGTGTTGTTTTTCTTAAATTAGAACTTTTAAATGTGGTTGATTTTTATTTGGATTAAATAATATGTACCTCTAAAACATAGAAAGCCTGATATGGTTTCTATAGTTTTTCTTATTTTGAGAAATCAAAACTAATTTTAGTTTTTACCCCAAAAATTATTTAGATAAGTTTTTAATATGATTTTTTTTATTTATGTTGTTTTTATGTGTGTGTTCTATTCATTTTTATTTTTGTTGGTTGTATCTTTGTAATATTTTATTGTTTGTGTTATGTTTGTGGTTTTATGTTGTTTTTGTGTTTTTCTGTGTGGTTCCTATTATACTTTTTTTTCTTATTGTGTGTGTATGTTTGGTTGTGCTTTATATTTTCCATACATTCAATGAGGATATTTTATTTTATTTTATTTTTATCTTATTGTGCGTTTGTGTTTGTTAGTTCTTGTCTTTTGTTGTTTCAAGCATGTTTTTTGAGTGTGTCAAAGGTGGTAGGCCAGGTGCGAACCCTGGGAAATTTTGGTGGAAGAGATACCCCTACCTTCTTGGGTATTACCCGAAAATGGTATCCCTTTCGGGATGTTTTCTACAAAAACAAAAAAAATATTATATTTTGTATCTAATTTTATCAACACAATTACTTTATGGATTCAATATAATTTATTTTATCAAATTGTTAGTAACTCTTTCAACTAATTATATCTTTAATCTAACTATATTTCTAGTCCTATTAGCTTATTTTTTATTAATTTCCATTTGATATATATTTATATAATCTATTTATTGAATATAATTTTTCACTCTATATTTTTTTCATCGTTAATTTTATATTTGATTCATTACTTTTAATTTTATTTATTGTCCTTGTATCTTTAGACAAGGACTTCACATTCACAATAACATTGAAGGTATATATGCATTCTTACCCTAATTAAGTAGTTTTAAATATTTCAAGATTTGTTATAATAAAGTAAATAGTTATCAATTATTAATTTTAGTTGTAAAAACTACTTAGTGTCTTAGAATTTAAATAAGAGATAATGTTAATTTTTTGTAAAGTAATAAGGAAAATAAATAATAGTAAATAATAAGTATTAGTAGAAAGTAAGTGGGTGTAAATAATTTGCATCTTCATTATTTAGAATACTAGGCATAGAAACCCTTTACAATGATCTCTAACATCATTCTTAGTATATTTATTTAAAATTATAAATAATTAATATATGCATGTTTCATGATGGATGTTGTCATATATGCTTGTGTAGGGAAATTGGTGAAAGTCTTAGGTGTTGGTAGAGGTTGACCCAGGTTCCATTCTTCTTACCTCCATACTATAGATATACAATGTATCTAGGAATGTCCTATGTGCTGGTAGAGGTCGATAGGGCTCCATTCCTCTACACCCACCTTGTTGATAGGGGTCCAGGCCCCTCTAAAAATCATGTGTTTACCCTAAATAATTTTAGGTAGAAGAATAAATGGAACACATATTCTTGGAATGTCCCTTTGCTATAAATATTTTCCAGCTCCTCATCAACAGGATGGTCATATCTTGGGTGATGCTTGCTAATATAGTTTTATGGTTACAACATTGGGAGAACCCATTTTTAGTCTGGATATTAATATAATTTAGAACCTGATTCCATTTCATTTTGTGTGGGGAGTTTGGTTAGAGAGGAACAAGAGAGTTTTTAGAGAGGAAAAAATATCTGCAATGAGAAGTTTTAAAAGTATCACCCACTTTTTAGAGGACAATGTTAAATCTATCAAGTACCCTATCAAGCCAGAGAATATTGAAGAAACTATGATAGCTAAGGCATGGAATTTAGAACCTATTAGTGGTGGAGAGTAAAATGGTAACCACCTTGAGATGACTAGTTGAAGTTAAATATTGATGGGGCATCCAAAGGTAACCTAGGTAAGGTCAGAGTAGGAGCAATTTTGAGGGATAATCAAGGTATATTGGTGGGGGTAGCCTACAAGTTTTTGTAAATTACTACTAGTCATAAAGTTGAAGTTAATGCTTTACATCTAGGTGTAAATCTAGCTAAGGATCTAGGTACTAAAAAAGTTATCTTTGAAAGAGACTCCTTGAATATTATCAATATTTTGAAAAATGAGAGAGAAGCTAATTGGACAATTGATTACATTATGCAAGATGTTAGAGATATTGCAAAACATTTTGAAGAAGTTGACTTTGTTCATGTCCATATAGAAGGTAACAAACCAACAAACTAGCTGGTAAACTTTGGTGTCATTAAAGAAGAGGATACGAGATGGATCCCCCCTAGGGTGGTCCATGAGGACTTAGAAAAGTTTATTATGGAGGACTACAACTAATTGAGGTCTAGGATGGATACTGTTTGTCTTGTGTGCAGGGGATATCTATCTATTTTCCCTTCGTAGATCTGTAAATGATGGGTTGAATTTATGTTGTAAAAGGGTTCGGGCCCTCTCAAGATCATGTTTTTACCCTAATAAAAAAAATTATAGATATTGTAATAATAGTAACTACTATATTTATCAAAATCTAGGCGTGAAAATAATATAATATTTTTTAATGGGATTTTATAATTTTTAATCAAAATCCATCCTTTTGATCATAGTAGAATCCATAAACCAAAATAATAAAAATTCATATATAGATTAGGTAGAATATTGCAACTCAACACCATCTTGTTAGAACATAACAATTCAATGGATGTCCAATGTCCCCCAAATTACCTCCAAGTCCAAAATATCCAATATTTATAATCTCTAGTCACTATAAGTTTTGAGGATAAATATGATGATGGCAATACCCATGCTTATGTATTCATGCAAAAGCATTGAAAATCTGAAGATATAGTTCATGTATATTCACCTATGAAAAGGAATTATTGTGTATAAGGTGGTATAAATCAATGTGCATGTACTTAAGACCATATAAACTTTATTTTCATATGGTTTCTATGCATTCCAATGAGATGTATAATATTTGGATATTATAGGCCATTTAAGTATATTTTTCATCCCTTGCAAGTAGTCATATCCTTAAGGACTATGGTTTTTTTAGTTTTTTGTCAATAATTCTCAAAATACAACCAAAGGCTTCTTCACCTAGTCTTTGAAGCAAAGTGTATTTATCTATTATCAATGAGATAGCAGGTTTATAGGTGTAATTACTTGGTCTTTTTTAATTGGGATTCTTCACTACTGTTAATATTAAGTCTCAACATATGTGTGGCGTAGTTTTCCCTCTTGATTTATAACTAGTTTATTTTGATGCTCTTTTGTAACTAGTTGTTGTTTCAAGTGGTATACGTATATGATAAAATTTTCATTTTACTTTAAAATTTGGTATGAAAAATTGCATCCATCAAGCTATACATGATAAATGATGTATTTCCAAATAAATTCCATTGGGAACAATTTAGAAGATTATAAATCTAACTTACTCTCCTTTAGATTTTAATCGTTTCCATTCCATCAAGAATGTAGTCCATATTTATTTGTAATTTCAAACACATGGATTATTGATATAATAGAATCTAAGAATGATGTGTTAGCCTTCTACAATATGCATGAGGAATAAATCTTCGTGAAATCTCAATAAATAAAAATATCTATATAATCTCTTCAATGATATTAATTTTGTTTCCTATAGATATAACATAATAAATAGCCTTTAAAATATGTATTCCCATGGAAAACTTGTTGATACAAGGAAATACTAAGTCCTTTATATGTATGTTGAGCCCTAGAATAAGTGACATCATAAAAGTTAAAAAAATATTGATTTTTTGTTGAATATATTGCTTAGACATTTGAATTTCAATATGAATGCCACATTGCTCTTCCAAAAAAATATCTTTTAACTTTATAGTTCACAATTAGAGGCCAAGCCCTTAAGGTTGAGGAAATTATAGGTATGATCATTATCATCCAACCACAACCAATATTACAATAAATTGGTTTTCTTACAAAATATGTATTGAAGTGGAAAGAATTCCACCATAGAATTAGAGAAAAAATATTGGGAATTACTTCTTTACAAACCCAAACTTTGTTATTTTATTTTATTTTATTATTTTAATACGTTGTGTGTATCTAAATTTTGGTGGTGCATTTTCACTTATTTGATATTATTGAAAGAGTTAAAAGCATAGTGAAGTATGATTTGAATTCTTTTAAGCTAAGAAGTTAATGGCCATAATAAGTTTTGATAGTCTTGGAGAGATTGGTTTTTTAAATTGATAATATAGAATTGAAAGAGGATCACTTAAATTACATCATGACCACATAGTGGTATTATAACAATTTGAAAATTATGTATGAAATCATAAAATTTAAAAGTATATTGATCATTTGTTTAATATATTGCTTAGACATTTGAATTTCAATATGAATACCACCTTGCTCTTCCAAAAAATCTCTTTTAATTTATAGTCCTCAATTAGAGACCAATTCCTAAATGTTGAGGCAATGATAGGTATGACCATCATAATCCAACCATAACCTATATTGCAATAAATTGGTTGATTAGAAAACATGTATTGAAGTGAAAATAATTCCACCATAGAACTAGAGAGAAAATATTAGGAATTACTTATTCACAAACCCAATGTTTGTTATTTTATTTTATCTTATTATTTTAATACATTGTGTGTACCTAAATTTTGGTGGTGTATCTTCACTTATTTGATATTATTGAAAGAGATAAAAACATAGTGAAGTGTGATTTGAAAGCTTTTAAGTTGATAAGTTAATGGCCATAATAAGTTTGGATAGTCTTGGAGAGATTGGTTTTTTAAATTGATTATATAGAATTGAAAGAGGCTCACTTAAATTACATCATGACCACATAGTGGTATTATAACAATTTAGCAATTATGTATGACATCATAAAATTTAAAATAATGTTGATATTTTGCTGAATATATTGTTTAGATATTTGAATTACAATATGAATGCCACCTTGCTCGAATATTGATTCCCTAAGGAGATGGGATTTGGCAAGATGGAGACATATCAGGTCTCTTGAAATTGTGGTTATCCCAAGAAATTTATTTCTTATAGCTCAAATCTGAGGAGGATTCCAAATGGATCTTGGAAGGGGGTCCATGGTTTTTTCGTAAATGAGGTTTATTTCTATGTAAACGAGACTTAGATTTTAATCCCTTGATATAGAGCATTAATCTTGTCCCACTATGGGTCAAGCTACTAGACTTCCCACTTCATCTCTGGAATGAGAGCATCTTATAAGCTATTACCAAGACAATCAAGTATTTGCTTTTATTTGACTAGATTACCAATTTCAAATCTCAAATACTCTATGATAGAATGTGTGTGATGGTAGATATTGAGAAGGATCTGCTAAGATTTTTTGAACTCTTTCTAATATTATCACCTGGGTTCAAAACATTGAATATGAAAATAAATCCCAAGTTTGCTAGGAGTGTGGTAAGGGTGAGCACCATAGGAGCTTATACCCCCTGTATCTTAAAGCTCTAAGTACTTTTATGAGTCGTAAGGAAAATAATAAGAAGCTCAGTGAAAAGTGGGTTCCTAAGAAAAACCCTCAAAATTTGAAAGGACAATATTCTATTTCTATTTCTCAAGTTGGGCTTAATGAGGAATTACAGGAGGAAGCCCTTCTTCCATTAACTATGTTTGATGGAGAGGAGGAGTTGAACATGGTTCCTATGAAGAGAAAGGAAGTGAGTTGAGTAGTGGGGGATATTGTTCAACTTCCTAAATTATAGGAGACTGGAGAAGAGGTAAATATCTCTAGTATTATCCTCCAAAATTCCTTTGATTATCTTGACATGGATGATCCGACTCTTCAATAGTTAATGGAAAGCTCTCTAGCCTCTCCAAAAATTGTGTTTGAGAAAGGCTCTCCAGGTCTGAAGGCTAGAAGTCATAGGAAATATCATATTGATGTAGGGTATGAAAGGAAAGTGGATAAACCCAGCAATAGAGCACTTAAGAAAAAAATATCGATTCTAAAATTACAAATAGAGTACAACCCCTTCTAACGGATAGTTTTGAGGCTCTACATCCTGAAGAAAATGAGGTTTTTCTAATCGTGGAGACTTCAAACAAATGTGTTGAAGAGTGTAGCCTAAAAAAGGGATTTCTTTCTATGGGGGTCAAAAAAATATGGATAGGCCTCCCAAGACCTCACTGAGAAAGGATTCCAACAAGTGATTTTTGTTTGTTTTTGGTTTAGTTTTTTGTCACGATGGATGTTTTTGCTATATATCTGATCCAATTTTAGGTGAGATTCTTAGCTCTTTGGTTATCTAAGCACCCCTAGTTGTTTTGGGTATCAGTTTATCCTATGTTGGCCCCTATTACCAGCTAGTTGTTTGACTATAACAATCTCTTGTATTTGCTTTCTTGATATATTATTGCTAGATCTAGGTTTTGGGGATGCATTTCAAAATCCTACTTGTAATAGGTTCATGAACCCTTTAAAAAATCACTTCTACCAACAAAAAAAAATATCTTAATATATAGTCCCCAATTGGAGAGATTGGTTTTTTAAATTGATTATATATAATTGAAAGAGGATCACTTAAATTACATCATGACCACATAGTGGTATTATAACAATTTGAAAATTATGTATGAAATCATAAAGTAAAAAAAAATATTGATCATTTGTTGAATATATTGCTTAGACATTTGAATTTCATCATGAATACCACCTTTCTATTATTAAAAAATATCTTTTAATTTATAGTACCCAATTAGAGACGAAATCCTAAAGGTTGAGGCAATGATATGTATGACCGTCATCATCCAACCACAACTAATATTACGATGAATTGGTTTGCTTAGAAAACTTGTATTTAAGTGGAAAGAATTCCACCATATAATTAGAGAGAAAATATTGGAAATTACTCTTTACAAACCCAACCTTTGTTATTTTATTTTATTTTATTATTTTAATAATTTGTGTGACCTAAATTTTGGTGGTGCATCTTCACTTCTTTGATATTCTTTAAAGAGGTAAAAGCATAGTGAAGTGTGATTTAAAATCTTTTAAGCTAAGAAGTTAATGGACATAATAAGTTTGGATAGTCTTGGAGAGATTGGGTTTTTAAATTGACTATATAGAATTGAAAGAGGCTCAATTAAATTATATCAAGACCACATAGTGGTATTATAATAATTTAACAATTATGTATGACTTCATAAAATTTTAAAAAATGTTAATCTTTTGTTGAATATATTTCTTAGATATTTGAATTTCAATATGAATGCCACCTTGATCTCCCAAAAAAAACTCTTTTAATTTATAGTCCCAAACTAGAGGCCAAGCCCTTAAGGTTGAGGTAATGACAGGTATGACCATCATCATCCAACCACAACCGATATTACAATAAACTGGTTTGCTTAGAAAACATGTATTCAAGTGGAAAGAATTCAACCATAGAATTAGAGATAAAATATTGGGAATAATGTCTTTGCAAACCCAACCTTTGTTATTTTATTTTATTTTATTATTTTAATACTTTGTGTGTACATAAATTTTGGTGGTGCATAATCACTTCTTTGATATTCTCGAAAGAGGTAAAATTATAGTTAAGTGTGATTTGAAATCTTATCTTCACTTATTTGATATTATTGAAAGAGGTAAAAGCATAGTGAAGTGTGATTTGAATGCTTTTAATATGAGAAGTTAATGGTCGTAATAAGTTTGGATAGTCATGGAGAGATTGATTTTTATTTTTATTATATAAAATTGAAAGAGGCTCACTTAAATTACATCATGACCGCATGGATCTTCCACCTAAGCATATGCTTGATCATACCATCCACCTTTAGGAAGTCAATCCCCTAATGTTCATCCTTACTATTACCCAAACCTATAAGTCAAAGATAGAGAATTTGGTTCAAGTGATATTGTTGTAAGAAATTATCCATTTGAGCACTAGTCCTTATTTCTCTTCAATGATCATGGTATAATGTAAGGACAATTCTTGGTGAATGTGTCTTAATTTTTGACCTCTCAACAAAATTACCATCAAATATAAGTTTCCTATCCATGTTATTGATGATTTATTGGATGAACTTCATGGTTCTAAATACTTCACTAAGCTTGAATTGTGTTATGGATTTTATAAAATTAGGATTAGATAAGAGGATATTTCCAAGACCATTTTTCATAAACATGAGGGTCAATATGAGTTCCTAGTGATGCTCTTTGGTCTTACTAATACTCCTTCCACTTTCAAAATCTTATGAATTATGTATTTCATCCTTGTCTTTGCAATTTTGTGTTAATATTTTTTATGATATCTTAGTTTATAGTAAGTATTGGAAATCTCATTTAATTCATGTTGAAAAGGTTCTCCACCTATTACAAAAAGAAGGGTTATTTTTCAAGAGCTCCAAATATTGTTTTTTGGTACTTGAGGTAGAAAAATTAAGCCATATTATATCTTAGGATAGATTCAAGGTGTATCCTAACAAGATAAAATTTATGCAATACCAGCCTCTACCTAAATCCCTCAAGCAACTTCAAGGATTTTTAGGTATTAACAAGTATTATAGAAAATTTATCTATAACTATAACAATATTGCAACTTCTCTTAATGCTCTCACTAAGAAGGATGCTTTTATCTAGTTAGAAGCAACTTTCAATCCTCCAATGCCTTAAAAAAGGCTATGTGTATCACTCCTATTTTGGCTACGCTTGACTTTCGAAAAAAAAATCTCGCTAACTATGATGCTTCAAGAATAGGTATTGAAGTTGTTTTGGTGTCAGACAAACAACATTTGGCCTTTGAAAGTAAGCAAATTTTTGATAAGAATTTTGACCAAGAAGGAGATGTTAGCCATTTTACATGTCGTAAAGAAATGAAAGCCTTCTTTGTTGGGTTGACGCTTAATTATCAAAACCAACCACAGTAGCCTCAATCATTTCTTAAAATGTCTTATTTGTCCCAAATAGAATAAATGGTTGACCAAGTTGTTGGGTTATGATTTTTCCATTGAATATAATAAATAAAAGGATAATGTTGTAGTCTATGTTATCATACATATATAAGGATGATATTATTGTCAATACTACTACAATCCCCTTCCACGATGACTTTCATAGCTTTGGGAGGAATTATAATCAAATCCTAAGACTATTTGCATCATTCATGATGTGAACGCTAATAATTTACCCCCTTATTTTTCCTATATATTTATGGGGTTATTTGAAAGAAGGATCATCCTAATATTCCTTAGTATTACATGATCAAGAGCAATATTCTATTGAAATTGCATGCCTCCTCACTAGCCAAGCATTTTGGATCCTTAAAATCTTATCAATGGGTAAAAAAAACATTTTTTTTAGAAATGACTACTACCAAACATCAAGAAATTTATGGTCAAATACGAGGTATGTAAGAGGAGCATGTGGAAAATAATTAAATTTCCTAGCTTGTTGCAATCCTTGCATTTTCTTGATCACCAATAGGAGCAAATATCCATGGATGTTTTTGAGGGTCTTCCCAGAGATAAATACAATGATTTTCATGGTTTTGGATGGCCTTTTCTATAACTACCTAGGTCTAACACACCTGGTTGTACAACCTAGTCTACCACACTGGTTACACAAGGTGAAATTTTTTACCATTTTTACTAACCAGACATGAATTGAGGGAAATTTTTTTGAGTCAAATGGTTTGATGATTACCCAATGTTTAATCAGTACAAGGTATAGTATGCCACTTTTGGAAATTAGGATCATTTTAGATGACGTCCCAAGTGGAGGGGACTAGCCAAATATTATATAAGGTGCCTTTTTATGAATCTATCTTTCCACTCTCATTCGAGCATGGGTTCATGGTCGGGGTTATCCTCTAGGGCCCATAACATCTATAAGATGGATGCATATTCTCCCCATCCCTTAGCATGAGGAAATTAGACTTAATTTTTAGCCTTCCTATTCTTAGTTTAAACATGCAAGGGGTTAGCATATATTCCTAGTGCCTAGTTGATTGTCCACTCCACTGGAGTCAACTAGGGCCATGTCATTACACTAGCACTAGACCTGGTCTCACTTGCCATCTTATGAATAATGACAAGCTATACCAACTATCATGGATTGGTATACTCCTTTTATCATGCTAGATTAGTCCTATTCACAAAATGTACAAGTAGCCATCACTGTACTACTCACATAATGACTTAGAGGTGACATCCCATACCACCCCTCATCACTTGTTCTAGAAAATATCATGAGTTCTGACCTATTTTACCAAAAATGGTTGTTTATTTAATCATGGTTGTCACCTTCACTTAAACACTGGTATTGGGTTATTATGATTCAATAGTTGTTCATCCTCCATAATGAGTTATTTAGAAAAATAATTAAGATCGTGGTTATTCATCCTTCACAATGAATTTGACTTAAAGTTTATCTAGTAAGGGTTCACAAATTAATTAGGAAAACACCTTCCTCGTGATTAGGATTCATGAGAGGTTTACTTTGAGGGTTCTCAAAATTCTACTTATGTTCTTCTAATCACAACTCCTAAGATGCTTCCTCATATAGATTGAGGTTTTTATCTCACAATAAATAATTTTCCAGTCACGAAGTATACAAATTCATAAAGAAGTCATTTCATTTAAGTAAAACTTTTTAGAAATTGAGTGATCAAAATAAAGACAACCAATTTATTTCACTTTAATCATTATTTATCTTACGTCTAATAATAAAGAAGCTTTACTAATGATTAATAAAATATTTAATTAATGGAGATCTTCTTTAAATACAAAAAACACTTTATAATAGGAAAGTTTTTAACTCATCGAAGCCTAGCTTCCAAGTGGATTTCACTCATTGATTGAAATTTTGATTTAAATAATTTCTTATACTATAAATTAAGTAACCTAAATTCATAAAATAAACCTAAAAAAAAACTTAATTAATGAACTAAAATTGGGACAACCATAATATAAACAAAACTTCATAATAGATTTCCTAGACCAAATGGTAATATTGGCTAGATCAAATGGTTTGAAACAAAAATTTCCAATACTATTTCATTCCTTATATGGTATGGGCACTCTATTTCTAGGAGGAATAAGATTCAAGATATTGACCTTCATAAGGAGATATCTCATCTTCATTCCATGCTTAAAAAATACCTTGCTAACACTGTCATTCAATGCAATATAGCTAATGTTGAAAATCAGGCTAGAGTTTATGAATCTTACTATGCTAGAGGGAAACATATTAGGTCTTGCCTCAATTTGATATCCCAAGGAGACAAGGGAACAATTTTTTTTTAAGTACCTCAGACATAATAATATTTTAGAAAGGATCATTGAATTGGACGACCCTTCAGGTCATTCAATTTTTGACTCTAAAGAGATCATGAATCTTTTTGTAGCTCATTTCTCTCAAATTTTTATAGTAGAACCAAGGGATGAAATCCAGTGTATCTTAATGGAATATGTGCAGGAGCATATTCCCATGCTATCAAACCCCATTATTCAGGATAAAATTGAATATCCTCTTTCTATGAATGATGTGCAAACTCCTCTTTTTTCTATGAAGAATGACAAAGCTCTTGGCTTGGATGGGCTTCCAGTGGAGTTTTATAAAAATGGCATATTCTTTCCTCTGATCTTCATTATGTTTACCTAGAAGCTCTTCATAATATTTACCTTGGAGCTTATATGAATGCAGGGCTTATCAATATTATTCCTAAAGGTACGACTCGTAACCAAATCTCTAATTGTAGATCTATTACCCTCCTCAAAATTTCTTACAAGATCATAGCTAAAGCTATAGCTTTAAAAATAAAAAAATTTCCTCAAGCAATTGTTCACCCTGAACAATCTACTTTTCTTAAATATCATTATATTCTAGATAATATTATTATGGCTTGGGAAACTTCACAATGGGCAATCAATTCTAATCAATATGCCCTCTTGGTTAAGTTAAATTTTGACAAAGCTTATGATAGAATCAGATGGGATTTTATTCTTAGTATACTTTATTGGCTTGGTTTCTATCCAAAATTTGTAATCAAATTGGTATGCTCTTTGGTGATGCTTCATCTTGTGTTCAAGTTAATGGAGCTCTTTCCCTTCCTTCCCTCTTCAATGGTATATTAGACAAGGTTTCCCCCTTTCTAATTTTTTTTTATGTTTTGGTTGTTTATGCTCTTGGTGATATTATTCATAAGTCTCATTATGATGGTCTCATTTAGGGTATTAAGCTTTCTAGGGATAAGCATGCTCTTAACTCTCATTTTGCTGATGATTCCCTTATTTTTCTTCAAAATACCCAAAAAGATGTGGAAAAAGCTAAAGATATTGTTCAATTGTTTTGTGATGTCTCTGGTTCTCGTATTAATGATTCTAAAACTGAAGTCTTCTATACCTCTTCCTTTTGACATGGATGCAACTCATTAATTGAGTGGAAGATCATCCCTCATGGTATGATTGTGCATTATTTGGGAATTTTCTTTGGGATTAATATCTCTCCTAAGGATATGTAGAATTGGGTTATGGAAATACTTCAAAAAAAATTAATGCTTGGTCAACTCAATTTATTTCCTTAACAGGAAGAATTGAAGTTGTGAATAAAATTATGGTAATCTTTCATATTTCTTACTTCTCTTGTTGGATGGCCCCCATGGTAGCCTATAATAAATTAACTTAGACCATTTGTAAATTTTTAAGGACTAAATGGATGGGGATGTGGGTATGACACCCATATCAGAAACTTTATACTCAACCTAAGGCTTTAGGAGATCTAGGAATCATTAATCCTCTTACCTAGAGCAAAATTTTGGCTGCAAAATGGGTTGCTAGAGCCATTATTGGTGATGAAATTTGGAAAAACCTATTTTATTATAGAATATATCTAGCTACTCACAAAGGTAAATGGAAATAAATCCCTTGGTAGGATAAGGTCCTTAATGCACTTTATTTTATAATTAAAGAATCTATTCCAGTTACCCAAAATTGGAAATCTTGGAAATTAGTTTCTCATTTATTGACTTGGAAGTCTGACTCCTTGAGACATGGTCTGAGCATCAATCTAAATAGTCTTTGGTAGAATAAAATTATCCTCCATAATGATAAACCTTTAGCTTTATGCAATGTTATTCATGGTCTAGTTTTTTTTTTAAAAGTAATTAATAGAATTAGAGATATATGGAATCCAAGTAGATGCTCAATTCTTACCTGAAACCAGATCTACAATTATTTCTCCCATTCCTATAGGTTCAAAGAGTCTTATGGCTTATTTGTGGCTTCCATCCCTTGTGAGGTCCTTATGAAGTTGGGAACAACTGCCCATAATATTTGGAATGACTAGAGATGGCTTAATGGTCATAGAATATATTCCATTACTTCTAGTTGGTTATACAAAAATATTTTGTGTTCCCCTTATTTAGAATATAAACTCAATGTCAAGTGGCAAGTGAATTTTACTAATTCCCTATGGCAGTTCCTTGCTACTCAAATTTGGAAAGATCCTATTGAATAAAAACTCAACTTCGTAGATGATTGATTTTGCATCAAAAAAATCCAACTCCTAAAAGTGTGGCTGGAATTTTACATATTCCCCCTCAATGGAATTTTTTTAATGCTTTAGAAACTCTTATTCACTTGTTTTGTTTTTATGGCATGGCTAAACAATTTTGGGATATCTTGTACTCTCTTTTTTTCCCTCTTTCACTAGATCTTGGAAACTTTCTCTGCTTGGTTTTTCTCAGCAGGATCAAGCCTCAAACTCTGGAATATTTGTAGACTCATCCTTCTTAAGCACATTTAGAAGTACAGATGCAAAAAGATGTTTATTGAATCTGGTCCTCCATGGGATATAATTTTAGAAGACTTGACCTTTGATATTTTGTTACATGTGGGATGCATTTATTCCCAAGTCTATGGACCTTCTAACACACCTCGAGATGTTATTGATAAAATTCATAAAATTTATCATATGATTCAAGATATTCAAAAGGTCCAACGTAAAATTAAAAATAAGGTAGTTAACAATGATGAGTAGATTTAGTGATTACTTATTTTCCTTCTTTGAAGACTTTAGAAGATATGTGTGACGTTCCCAATGCTAATATATGGTGTATTGCAACAAGATATAACTATAGTTTTTTTTTTTATATTAGATTCTATTCTTATGTATATAGCTATAGTATTTTTGTTGATATTACCTTCTATTCTTATGTATATTCAGTTATGGATGCTTTACTCTTGATCCACCTCATTTTGTTTGGACAATATTATAATGTTCCTATTAATTAATATAATATAACTTTTTATATTATTTATATATATTACACTTTAAATTATAAATTATTTGAGAAGTCAACATACTTCAGTTAAATAAAAACCATGTCTATAAAATAAGTTGCATTTTCATCTTTAAGGAGAACATACTTTGTGCATTTAAAAACCCTAATATTACATTGATATTTTCAAGTCTACAAACGTAGTATATAACCTCTTTAAGAAGAAAAACTTTACCCAAGGTAAATGAATTTACGTACATGGGCTGATCATATCTCAACTCCAAATAAATAATGAATTAAAATGTTTCCAATAAAATATTTCTTCTATGCAATCATTTATCCATTAACTACGTCGAAAGAATAATATTATATTATTCATTATAATATTATAATATGATTGACAATTGCACAATAAATATTTCAACAAAATAATGAAGTGACAATAATTTGCTATCAACTTTAATACTATTATTTATTCTCGATCATATTTATGGAGCTAATTAAGGGAAATGTACAATTTTAAGTTTTTCTCCCCCATCCCCTAGGTTTCTTCTTAAAGGATTTGCAATGGAAATTGGCTAGACACTTGGATTAACATGAAAATCCCCACCTTGATTCTCTAAATTTTACCAAGTGGAGGTAAAATTATACTCATAGAAAAAGGGTTTTAAAAAAATATTTATGTTTTACACAATGCATATTCGAAAGCAAGAAGATCTTTATTTTTGTTTAATTATTTCGTTTCATTTTTTATATTTCTCATTTTATATAATTAAATAACAATTTACACAATCAAGCATAAAATAATTGAAATATGGCATGCAATGCAATAAATAGGACATATTAACAATAAAAATGTTCTTATATGAATGTAATTGTATGAGTTTTCATCTACTCATGAGCCATGATGCTTTTTTTACACCTCCATCATGTCCCTTCTTATCTCTTGCAATCAACCTTCATTTGTCTTCCTGAAGGAAGGTACCTATTTTTTCAATCACAAAAACCATGCATTACCACATTTTAGGAGCAAAAGCAGATATAGCTTATTAATATATGGCTAGACTAAGAAAATTTTTACATTTTTAAGTATACTCATTTTTATACCATGCAACACATTTTCATCATTACCTAGGCTACCAAGGTTTTCATAGACTCTATTTTCAAACTACATGGTATGTCCAAGTCAATTGTTAGTAATCTTGACCTAGTTTTCACTAGCAAATTTTGGAAGGAATTGTTCACTTTCAATGGTAATCAACTTAATAAGTCCTCTTCTTATGACCCTTAGATAGAGATTGTGAACAAATGTTTGGGTATTTTGTTTTACACAAGACAAAGAGTATCAGTGAGATCATTGGCTTTCTTTGATTGTATGGTGGTATAACACTTATCATTTCTCCCTTAAGATGTCCCCATTTAAGGTATTGTATGGCCTAAAACCTTTATCCATGAAAGACTATGTTTTAAGATCCTCCAAAGTGACTTAAGTAGATGAATTGTTGCAATAGTGTCAGCTTGGTGCTCTTGCTCCTTAAACATAATTTGTACCAAGCCTAAAACTGAATGAAGCAACAACAATACATGCACAAGTAGGAGTGATAAATTATAGTGGGAGATATTGTATTTTGTGACTTCAACTTTATAAGTAGTTTTCCTTGAAGGCCAAGTCCAATCAAAAGTTAACAACTTACTTCTATGGCCCATACAAGGTGGTTCATCATATTGGAGAAGTGGTATATTAGTTGGAGCTTCCTTTGACTTCATGCATCCACCATATTTTTCATGTTTTTTGTTTTAAATAGGTTAGTGGTTAAAATATGTAGTCCCAGATGGAGTTTCTAATGAAGAAGGGTGAATCAAAATCCAACAGTCTCATGTCCATTCATAATTTGCAGTCTTGCCCCGTCAAGGAATTCCTCATCAAGTGGCAGGGTCTACAAAATGAGGATTTGATGTGGGAGCCAGTGAACATTTTCCAACCATTCCTAGCTTTGAGAACAAATATTTCTGAGGGAACCATGTAACAACTCCAATATAGACATGCTTCCTATCTTTGCTATTGTTAGCTTGGACTCTATGTCTAGGTCAATCAACCCTTGAGCATTAGAGTTAGGGTTGTTGGTTATTTTATTATTTAAATAAAGGAGTTATGTTGTAGTTGATTATTCATTTATACTTGTTATCTTAAGTGGTCTTTTGTGCTCATATGAGTCTTTGCCATTTCCAATTGGCTATGAGACTTTTCCCTCTTTGAGTGGCTAAGATTTGTACTGATTTGAAATCTACAATTTGTTACTTGTGATGTTGATTTTCTACTATAACATTAAAATTCTATTCTAGTGGATGATTTATGTTTCATAGTTCTAAGTTTTCTACTATTATTATTATTTTGAAATTGTTTCGTTACACTATCTACAACATCTCCCACAATCATATTCATCTTAAAGTTAATTACTTTGTTTGTGTAACAATGTTCTAATGAAATACCATCTACTCATGTTACATGGTGGCAATATTAAATGTTTAGTTGAAGAGTAATCTATTTTAACTTTATTTCACTGGGTCTAGCCAAACTTCACATAGAAAATATCATATTAATACAAATATACTTGTGCTATACAATTAAATTTATCTTTCAAAAGAAGTCTATGGATGATTTAGGAAAAACCAACAAAATAATTCATTATGGTCAATATATTTATTATATTTTCAAATAGTTTATAGATAAATAGATAGATAGATTATATAAGATTGAAATGGGCTTGCTCGTGTTTAAGTTATAACCTTATTGCGGTATATAAAAAACCACATAGTGGTATTACAATCAATATTTATAAATTATATAGGATTGAAATGGACTTGCTTATGTTTAAGTTATAACCTTGTTATGGTGGTATATAACAAACCACATAATAATATTATAATCAACCATATTATCATGACACCAATGAAAATTGAACCCACTATAAACCCTAGTCTACTCTTTGTGAGCCAAACATGCTTGAGCCTCAACCATATGGACAAGCAAACAACACATTTTGGCCAAAAAATTTCCAATGAATTTTAGCATTATTGAGCACTTCAAATAAAGGAAAGGGGCTTTCTTGCGAAAATGGATGCAAAATTATATGAAAATTATACAACTCAATAGTTCCCGAACCCCACAACTTACAATGTGGGTTTAAAAATGACTGTATTGATGTGCTCAAGCATTTCAGTGGAAGATGAGAAACCATCAGTGTTCAGGTAGAATAATTGGAGAATCCTGACCATATTCCAGTGCATCTGCTTGCAATCACGAGGGAGAATGCTAGGTTGCAACACTCTTTTCAGTAATTTTTTTGAGCTGTCAGTGATGGTTTTTCTAAACTTGGCAATAGCATCCTCAACAGATGTTTGTGAATGTTCTTTCATGTACAATGTCACGCAGTTCAGCGTTCCTTCCTTGGCCTCCTTCTGAAAAACATATTAAGAATTTAAGTCCATTGTGTAGCATCATATTAAGTATTTCAAAGATCACGACTGGGTTGGAGTAAGTATTCAGTACCTCATATGTCCGAATGTCATTCAAAAGGCGCCCAAAAATGTTTAACAGCTGAATGGTATTGCTGTACTCAGGATGATTGATGATTTGTTCTGGAAGCTTGGGTCCTACCAAGTAGAGTGGTAGAAGAACAATTGGTTCCAAAGCAAATGATGATTCTCCATTTTCCATATACTCCTGCAATGATGGTGTACATCCAGTTTTGGCCCAGTAGGCCTCCTTCATCATTGAGCTCACTGTCCTGTACCACTGTAAAATTAAACAAATAGAATTTCGTTGTTATTCTTTGCTTGAAAGGCATTTTATTGCCATTCAGCACAAAATACACAAGGTATACAGCAATCAATGTTCAAGGAAAGTTCCTCACAATTTTCCTCATATGAATGCTGAAATCTCGACCTTGAAAAGCACAGGCATTTTGAGCACTATCATTGACAGTATTATATAGTGCAGAGAACAAAATTTGTGAACTATGTGATAACCAATGTATTCCTTCTTGATCCCATCTGCAAAACAAAGTTCTTTGTGACTCTGTTATTGATATGTACATTGGAGTAACCAAGGCATAGTAGGGGCTGTAATTAGCCATTAGTGTTGCTTTACAATGTGCTTGAATTGGTTATAATTGAAATATGGACTTCTTATGATAGCTTATCCAATTCAACATAATTTCGGAGATTGATGGTTACAGTACAATTACCTCCCCAATGTATCAGTAAAGCACTGAAGCTCTTCAAGGTGAAGAATTTTATTTAATTCTTTTCGAACTTTCGCCGAAGTCCGAACGTCGCAGCTCAGAAAGCGCAGTGCGCAAGTCGGGGGCGCCGACGGACTTCGCCCGAGAATGGGCGAAGTGCGAACGTCGGGGGCACCGACGGACTTCGCCCGAAACTGGGCGAAGTTCGCACTTCGGGGCCGCCGACGGACTTCGCCCGAAACTGGGCGAAGTTCGCACTTCGGGGCCGCCGACGGACTTCGCCCGAAACTGGGCGAAGTGCGAACGTCGGGGCGCCGACGGACTTCGCCCGAAACTGGGCGAAGTTTGCACTTCGGGGCTGCCGACGGACTTCGCCCGAAACTGGGCGAAGTTTGCACTTCGGGGCGGCTGACGGACTTCGCTCGCGCACTCGGGCTGCGCTCGGATCTCGGGCGCAGTCGGACTTCGGCAGCGAAGTTGGAAAGGCTTCTCTGAGACTTGCCCAACTTCGGCCTTGCAGTATTTTCTTGACTTCTTCGTCTTGCGCGGCTCCTGCTGGGTTTGCCTGGCTTGGCAAGACCCGTATGAGAAGAGAGAGACGCCGGAACAGAGAACAATAAACTTTAGCACAATAAAACTGTAAACCCTAAAGATGCCACAAACAATAGCAAACTTTGTTCATATGAAACTCGGGTTACAGAATTCCTCAACCGAGGAAATAACATCATCGGCTACGCTGCAGGATAAACTAACAGACAAAATGTCGAGTCGGCTGCTCGGACATTAATCAGCTGAGCCACACTGCTCACTGAGATACTCTTCTTCTCTTGACTCCTCTTTGCTCTCTGCCTTCTGCTTCTATGTCTGAAATACCCGAGATGCCTTATATAGCTGCGGGAAGAGGAGGATTAGGGTTTGTCCTCTGATAGGTTCTGACAGGCCCTCAACTAGGGTTTCTGACCAATCGCCGCACTAGCATTAAATCGTCGAACTGGCATTAACTTCTATAGCGATCGGATCTGTCAGACTTCACATCTGTCAGAGGGTAGGTGCGACGTCATGTCAGCCCTTTTTGTCGGGATCCCCAACTGCACGAGCGCAGTCCGGCTTCGCCCAAATTCGGAGCGCAGTCTGGCGGAGGCGTGAAATCTGGGTTAATTTTTCTAACACCCTCCTTTAAGCCTGATTTCACGAGCGCTTTGACTCCAAGCTGCTCTCGCAATCTGCTGAAGTCTTCCTCCTTCAAAGGCTTCGTGAAGATGTCAGCCAGCTGCTCCTTGGACCTGCAAAACTGTAGTTGTACTTCATCGAATTTCACCAGCTCTCTGATGAAATGATACCGGATGTCTATGTGCTTCGTCCGGCCATGGAACACGGGATCCTTTGACAGTGCGATGGCCGAATTGTTATCACAAAAAATTGTTGTCGCGCCTTCCGGAGGAAAGTTCAGTTCACTCAGAACTCTTCGCAGCCAAACTGCCTGGCATGCGGCTGACGTGGCGGCGACATATTCTGCTTTGGCTGTGGACAACGCAACGATGGGTTGTTTCTTGGACGCCCATGAGACTGCCCCTGATCCGAGATGGAAAGCATACCCGGAGGTGCTCTTTCGATCGTCGATACTGCCAGCCCAGTCACTATCTATGAAGCCGACCAGTTCCAGCTGGTCCTGTCTAGCGTAAAATAGGCCATGGTTTCGCGTCCCGTTGACATAGCGCAAGATCCTCTTGCCTGCTTGCCAGTGCATGTCCTTCGGAGTCTCCATGAAATGGCTGATCAGACTGACTCCGAACATCAGATCTGGCCGAGTTGCAGTCAAATACATCAGACTGCCAACTAGCCTCTTGAACAGGGTTGGGTCGACATTCCTCCCTGAATCCAATTTGCTCAGCTTCAAACCTGTGGCTACAGGTGTGATGGCAGGTTTACTGTCCTCCATCTTGAATCGCTTCAGGACATCCTTCGCATACTTGCCCTGAGAAATGAAGATGCCATCTGCCGATTGGTCAACTTCAATGCCGAGAAAATACTTCATCAGCCCTAAGTCCGTCATCTCGAACTCCTTCTTCATGGCTGTTCTGAACTGGTCGAACAGGACATTACTGTTGCCAGTATAAATCAGATCGTCCACATACAGGTAGACGATAATGAGCTCACCTACTCCATTTGTCTTCATGTATAGGGTGTGCTCATATGGGCATTTGACAAACCCATTTTCCTGAAAATAGCTGTCAATCCGGCTGTACCAAGCTCGGGGCGCCTGCTTCAAACCGTACAGGGCCTTCTTCAGCTTCAGGACTTTGCCCTCCTGGCCTTCAATTTCGTAACCTGGTGGCTGGTCTATGTAGACCTCTTCCTCCAACACTCCGTTGAGGAAGGCTGACTTGACATCCATCTGGTACATCTTCCAACCTTGTTGGGCTGCCAATGCCAGGATCATCCTGACTGTGTCAAGTCGGGCTACAGGCGCATATACCTCATGGTAATCGATGCCTGACTTCTGCTTGTAACCCTTCGCCACCAGTCTGGCCTTATGCTTGTCAACGTCTCCTTGGGCGTTGAACTTTGTCTTATACACCCACTTGACCCCAATGGTCTTCTTCCCTGCTGGAAGATCTGTCAGCTGCCATGTTTCATTCTTTTCAATGGCTGCTATCTCCTCATCCATCGCATGCACCCACTTCTGATTCTGACTTGCATCTTCGAACTCTACTGGATCAACTTCAGTAAAGAATGCAAAGTCAGAGTGCTCTTCATCTATGTGGGTTTGGGTTGCCTCGTAGATTTCTTGCAAGCTCCTTGTCTTCGCTGGCGTCACCAGGTTCTGGATTCTACTTGCGAGTGGAGGCGACCGAGATGGAGTGGTTGTGCTACTGCTGGCACCGCTATTGCTGCTGGAAGTTGCAGGTGGCTGCACACTTCCTTCTTCCAAGTCAACAGACTGTACTACTGCTGGCTCTGACTGGCCAGTCTCTGACTTCCCGTTCCAGGCTTTATCTTCAAGAAACTTCACATCACGGCTAATGATGAGCTTCTTCGTCACAGGGTTGTACAACCTATATGCCTTCGCCTGCTCATTGTACCCTATGAAAATGCACTTCTCAGCTCTATCATCCAACTTCTGCCGCTTCTCTTCTGGAACATGTGCATATGCAATGCACCCGAACACACGCAAGTGAGCCACACTTGGCTTCACTCCGCTCCAGGCCTCCTGAGGGATTTTGTCCTTCACGCTTTTGGTGGGACATCTGTTCAGCAAGTAGACTGCACATGTTACAGCCTCTGCCCAAAATTCATGCGATAATCCCTTCGCCTTCATCATGCTTCGTGCCATTTCCATGATGGTTCGGTTCTTCCTCTCAGCTACGCCATTCTACTGTGGCGTGTATCTGGCAATGAACTGCCTTCGAATTCCATGCTGCTTGCAGTAGTTATGGAATTCGTTGGAGATGTATTCACCTCCACCATCTGTCCTGAGAGTCTTGATCTGATATCCGCTCTGTTTCTCCACCAGAGCCTTGAACTCCTTGAATCTGGCAAATGCCTCTGACTTCAGCTTGATGGCATAAATCCAAGTCTTTCGGCTGAAGTCATCTATAAATGTCAAGAAGTATTTGTTGCCGGCAAACGTGGTGGTCTGCATCGGACCGCAAATGTCTGAGTGCACCAGCTCCAATGGCCGTGATGCTCTCCAAGACTGTCCTACAGGGAATGCATCCCTATGCTGCTTGCCGACTAGGCAACCTTCACACACTTGGTTCGGTTGCTCAATAAGGGGTAAACCCTTCACCATTCGCATCCTGTGCAGTTGATTCAGGCCACTGAAGCTCAGGTGACCGAATCTGAGATGCCACAGCCAGGTAGCATCTTTCTCAACTGCACTCAGAGACATCAATGATTCATTCTGAATCTGCAGTGGAAACATTTTGTTTTTCGTCATGGACACTATTGCGATTTGTCCATGCACTTTGTCTCTGATGGAACAGACACCATCTTTGAACAGTATAGTGTGCCCCTTCTGCACAAGCTGTCCAACACTTAGCAGATTGTGCTTCAACCCAGGCACATAAAAAACATCTTGAATTGTTTTTCTTTCACCGTGCCGGGTGCGGATGAGGATCTTTCCTTTCCCCATCATAGGAACTTTGTTGTTGTTCCCCATCTTGACTTCGGACTGGACTGTTTCATCCAGTTGTGAGAACATCTCTCTGTTCCCAGTCATGTGGTTGCTGCAACCATTGTCAAGATACCAGATGTTTTTCTTGCTCTCCTCTTCAATACTGCAAGTCAGCAATACATTTCCTCCTATCGCATTTTTGGGTTCCTCCGTATAATGGGCTTGCTGCTGATTCTCGTTCGCCATCTTCTTCTTGCACTGTGAGGCATAATGGCCGAACTTACTGCAGTAGTAGCATTGGACCTTTGACATGTCCTTCTTCTGCTGAGAGCTTCCTTGCTGATTTCTGCCAGTGCCTCTTCCTCCTTGCTGATGAAAGTTGCAACTTGGCTCAGCGTCATGAGGGTTTGATCTCCCTCCTTGCTTGTTACTTCTCCCATGCCTGCTTCTGCCTCTTCCTCCTTGAGAACTAGAAGCGCTGTGGTGGGAGTCTTGTCTGCCGTTGTCTCGGACTGAGACTTGCGCTTTGAAGGCTTGCTCCAAAGAGGTCTGAGTTGAGCGGCTCAGCCTCTGTTCATGGGTCTGCAATGAACCCATGAGTTCGTCTGTCGAGAGGGTTGTCAAATCCCTCGACTCTTCGATTGCTATCACAACCGAGTCAAACTTGGCAGGCAAACTTCTGAGAATCTTCTCCATGATTCTCTGGCTCTGCACATTTTCTCCGTTCAACCGCATCTGGTTGATAATGTCAGTCGTCCGGGTGAAGAAGTCGCTCATCGACTCGGACTCGCTCATCTACAGGTTCTCAAACTCTCTCCTGAGCATCTGCAGTTTCACCAACTTCACTTTGTTGGTGCCCTAATACGAACTTGCCAGGGTTTCCCAGGCCTGCTTGGCCTTGGTGGCTGATGCAATCCATGGGAAGATGGTCTCCTCAACCGCTTGCATGATGTAGAAGAGGGCCTTCTGGTCCTTCTTCTTGTGCTCTTTCAACAGATCCTTGTCTGCTTGAGAGAGGGCGGCCGATCTTCTTGCATCTGCCGGTTCTGGGTAGCCGTTCTCGACTAACTCCCATAGCTCCTGAGATCCGAACAGGATCTTCATCTGGATGCTCCAGTAATCGTAGTTCTTGCCATTAAATCACGGGATCTGCAACTACAGGGAATTCTTTTCGGAATCCATCTTCTATCTCCGCGTCATGGCTCAATCAGCTCTGATACCAATTTGAAGAATTTAATTTAATTTTTTTGAACTTTCGTCGAAGTCCGAACGTCGTAGCTCAGAAAGCGCAGTGCGTAAGTCGGGGGCGCCGACGGACTTCGCCCGAGAATGGGCAAAGTGCGAATGTCGGGGCCGATGGACTTCGCACGAAACTGGGCGAAGTTCGAACTTCGAGGCGTCGATGGACTTCGCCGAAACGGGCGAAGTGCGAACGTCGGGAGTGCGACGGACTTCGCCAAATGGGCAAGTTTGCACTTGGGGCGCCGACGGACTTCGCCTAAAGTGGGCGAAGTTTGAACTTTGGGCGTCGACTGGACTTTGCTTGTGCACTCGGGCTACGTTCGGATTTCGGACGTAGTCGGACTTTGACAGCGAAGTTGGAAAGGCTTCTCTGAGACTTGCCCAACTTCGGCCTTGCAGTCTTTTCTTGACTTCTTTGTCTTGCGTGGCTCCCGCTGGGTTTGCCTAGCTTGGCAAGACCCGTATGAGAAGAGAGAAATGTCGGAACAGAGAACAATAAACTTTAGCACAATAAAACTGTAAACCCTAAAGATGCCACAAACAATAGCAAACTTTATTCATATGAAACTTGGGTTACAGAATTCCTCAACCGAGGAAATAACAACATCTACAGGCTACGCTGCAGGATAAACTAACAGACAAAATGTCGAGTCGGCTGCTCGGACATTAATCAGCTGAGCCACACTGCTCACTGAGATACTCTTCTTCTCTTGACTCCTCTTTGCTCTCTGCCTTCTGCCTCTTTGTCTGAAATACCCGAGACGCCTTATATAGCCGCGGGAAGAGGAGGATTAGGGTTTGTCCTCTGACAGGTTCTGACAGGCCCTCAACTAGGGTTTCTGACCAATCGCCGCACTAGCATTAAATCGCCGAACTGGCATTAACTTCTACAGCGATCGGATCTGTCAGACGTCACATCTGTCAGAGGGTAGGTGCGACGTCATGTCAGCCCTTTTTGCCGGGATCCCCAACTGCGCGAGCGCAGTCCGGCTTCGCCCAAATTCGGAGCGCAGTCTGGCGGAGGCGTGAAATCTGGGTTAATTTTTCTAACACAAGGGAGCCCCCACATCATAAAAATCATCCACTACTGTCATGAGAATTGCATTCTTGGTCCATACAATGCGTGCAGCAGACATCTCAGGACTAAAAAGTGTTGCAGCAACAGAAAAATAGCAGGATAGGAGCTTTTGTCGTGCAAATTTTAGGTCACTAAATTTACATTCTGCATACCATCTGTTATTGAAGAAAACAAGTATGAAGATTTTCATATCAGTGGTGTTGTTTCTGTTGTAATTTCCAAAAACTATGTTCATTCATTTATGTTGGTACCTACTTTTCCAGCTCTTGTAGTTCTTTCTGGTGCATTGCTTGGCAAATATTGTAGTCCTTTTTAGCTAATGTTAAAAACAAATCATTGCTTATACAGGAGATCCTGCAATAATACAAATATTTATACTCAGGACTCTCTAAAAAAGTATTGTACAAACATATAAGATCACAGCATATTGAAGTATCGCCGAGAGGGGGGTGCCATAACAATTGTCTCAATCAAAACATACTTGTAAGAAGTCTTGCCAACCCAAATATCATCAACACCATATTGCTCAATATATGCTCTATGTTCTATTCGCTCCAAACTAGCCAACCAGGGGACGCTTAATGCATACTTAACATGCAAGGTATAGACCAATGCCCAAATTTAATAACATATATAGTTTCAAAGATCAGTCATAAGTAAAACTAGCCTTAACTACCTCTCCAGGAAGGTCTTTCAGAACTGCATTTTGGTCATGGATTGTATAGTTCGCTTCTCTCTTCACAAGGTCATCTCTGGAGAAGGATTTTACTTCTTCCAAAATTATTTCCCCTGGGAACATCACCTGTGATGCTTTGTACAAATTCAGCATTGCTGTAACAGCTTGGCCACTTCTTTCTAGAGAAGGGAGGAAGTCTTCGTCTTTTAGGTAACTCAAAAAGATATCTACATGGTGGTTGGTTTCAGTTAAGCCAAGTAAAATGTAATGAAGATGGCATCATTGAAATTTTGGACCATTTATTATATAGAATGCCCCCTACTATATAGAGAACTCCAGTGCAGAAAAAATGCCTGAAGTGGGAATTAAATTCCCAACAATTATGTATCCATCCATAGATTACTAGTATGCATGCACGTGAGGGGAAGACAAGTGATATACAATAACAAAATTTGTACAAGCAAGGGTGAAGTTCGTTGAAAAGACCTGGAGATATATCATATCCATGCAATCGTAAAATCCTGAAACTGAGGGAACTGTTAACTATGTCTGATGCTGATGATTTCCCCTCGATTATTTCATTCTGTGTCCAGCATCTGGCCAGCCAGGATATTGATTTCAGATAAATCGGAAACTAAAGGATAGAAATTATAATAAACATTCATAAGCAAGGGCTATGGCTCTGTCAATTACCTATAAACATCGTCTAGAGCCTGCTCTATCTCATGTTTGAAATACCTTGCTATGCCCAATCTCTCTAGCCTATCTACCATTGAGAGACTGCTGAACAAATTTAAGGGGTAAACACTAGGCACTGCACCAGCAGACAAAAGGCTCCTTATTTTACATGAACATTAAACAAATTAATCAAGCTTTAATTATGTTTAAAGACTAACCTCCATTCCCCAAATTTTGTACCATTGAATTCAAATACTCAAGGCAGCTGAGGTTTTTAGTATGCATGAGTGCACAAGCAGTTGCAGAAGGAGAATGGAAGAGCGACCCATCCTTGTTTTGATGTCTTAGAACTTTGTTCCAGTCAACTATCCTTGGCAATCCCTCAATTATATAGATCGCGGATGCATCGTACTCATCCAGGTTGTCTATTGCTATTCTGCAGAAACAGAAATAAAACTAGAAAATGAACATAAATAATGATTGGGACTGAGATGCTGAAGAATCAAATCAAACTCATAACCTAGAGATAAACTAGTTGCAAAATTACCTTTTGAGGGTCTCCTCTCTTTCAATGAGAATTGGTTGTATAGGATATGAATCATATGGGAGTTCCAAGCACAAGCTTCTTGCATTTTCCAACATTTCAGTGAAGATTATATCAAAGCCAACGGGGGCATATTGGTCCTCACTAACCATATTTCCAATATTTTCTCTTATAAATTTTAAACCTGTAGGAATCAGGAAACAACATCAAAATATTAGAGCTTTATGTCTTAGGTTTCTGTAAGCATAGGATCGATTCAATGCAATTATACCCCAAATTATAGGGGCTGGGCAATAAAAATCATCTCCAAGTAATTGAAGTGGTTGCCAAAATATTGGGTACAATCCCCTTTTGTATCTATGATAGTCTGGGCTAACTAAATAATCAGTCTTTTCTGTTTCCCAAAACAATGCACAAAAAGCCAAATAATAGAGCATTATCCAAATTTTACTGAACAACATTCAAAATTTGTCCAGGGATAAGAGAGAGTTCTACCCATTTCCACATTTTCATTGCCAGCATTCCATGTTCTAAGGGCAATAATGCATGCTAGAGTGTTACAAAGGCCATCTTTAACAGAAGGGATGTCTGGTAATCCCCAGGATCCATCCGAGAGTTGATTGTCCATTATCCATGAAAGGCACTGTGGAAACTGTGGTATTTGAGGGTTTTTGAATGATGGGACCATGGCTACCCAGGCTGTATCATAAGCAGAAATGGATGTCTGTCTGCTTTCAATTTCTGAGAATAGCTTTTTAATCCTCACAATGTCTCCATCTATATGGGCAGATGCAGATGCACTTTGATTTATCTTCTCTTCGTCAGTCTGCCAAGCAGTGAGATGTACAGTTAGTGAATCTTGAGCAAACATGATGATTTGAAAGGTTAATCTTTAACAGCATCCAAAATTCATCGCAAACAATTATACTGCGTTAACTGTGTTTGTCAGCAGAATTCTTATGGTATCTAAGTATTCAAATTGTAAACATGGTGTGTTTTCTGTATATTGGGAAAACAAAATTACATTGTACTAGTAGATGGAACTGTAAACCCACCATAGAGGCATCTTCAAGGGATAGTGCAACCGTAGATGTTCCTGTGCCAAATTCCATTCTTTTGCGAGATAACTGCAAACCGAAATACCCTGCCAACAAACAATAAAATCTGATTCAGTTGACGAACTCAAAGTACAAATAGAGGAAAACACAATAAAAACAAGACCTTCTAAGTTCCACTGGTAATGTGGAACACGAACATGATCGAACACATTACATTGTCCTCATGCATATCAGTCCCTAATAAAAAATACAAAGTACTCATTTTCCAACTTCTTTATTTACATACACCCAATGCCTTGTAAATAGACTATGATGTATCAGACAAAGGTTTTGTGAGAAAACATTCCATATTGCCTATCAGACCCAACTTTTACAACTGTTTTCATACTCATGTATATATTTACAAATGCAATACTTGATAACATGGACTGCTTGTGTCCATGGGGTTGTGATTTGATAACATGGAACACTTTTTAAAATGGTGACCCAAACCAGATAAGTGGGAACATCTCCATTCCAGCTTCCAAAATATAATACCTAAAACCTACTAGCCTGATACACACACATATTTAAACATGGGAGACTTGAAAATAACATGGGTTGCGTCACTTGCTGGAATAATGATCTACGTTTAAACCTAGATGGATCTACCTTCAATTTAGTGTCTCTGTCTTAATTTGGCTCGGTAAACTTAGAGAACTACAAGTCTTATTCTAGCCCAGGAGGCTATCCACTCAATGCAGCTTCTGACTTTTTGAAGAGTTAGAGATTGCAATCTACTCACCAGACGGAGTGTTTCTGGTTGCTCTAAAATGTGTGTTCGTCCTCGTGGGTTGCCTTGCAGATAATAGTTTTGCAGGTGGGAACGGAGATGGAGGCTTAGACTGTGCCACTGTAGCCATACTCTTTGCAGAAAAATATGAGAATGAGGAGTTGCATGGTATTTAAGAAGAGAGATTGTTGTATGCAGGCAAGGGAATCTATGCACGTAGATAGAAATTTTGGTTTCAGAGTTTCCTAAAACATAAATAAATAAATAAATAACAAAAATAAATAAATAAACAAATTAAAAAACAGATCTTAGGTGTAGACCAATTGGTTTGACGAAAGTCTAAGGTTCAAACCTCGTTGGACTGAATGCTTGTCCCTAGTGCTTTCAGCGGTGTATAAGGTTTAAAATGATTGTGGCATGATGGTTATAGGGGCGGACTGCTGGCGACCTCATCCAATTCAACTGAACGCTTGTCCCTGATGCTTTTAGCGGTCTAAAAGGAAAATGATTGTGGCATGGTGGTTATAGAGGCGAACTGTGCAAAGAAGGTTTTAAATGATTGTGGCATGGTGGTTGTAGGGGTGGATTACGTGAAGAACTGTGTGACGGCTTCTGGAGTGGGCAGCAGCAGAAAAACAAACAAATGATTGTGGCATGATGGTTATAGGAGCGGATTGTGTGAAGAACTGTGTGACGGCTTCTGAAATGAGCAGCAGCAGAAAAACAAACAACCTATCCGAATTAATTGTGGCTAGAGATTCCACTTTATAAATTAAAAAAATAAAAATAAAATAATAAATAAATAAATTAAAAAACATTTTGGTTTCAGAGTTTCCTAAACCTCGAACGGTTGACCTGGCCTTCCCCAGCTACGTCAACCGACGTCGAGTCTTCTTATGGGAAACAACTCGAGTCTTATCGAAAATTTTTAACGTCTAGTCGAGTCTTCTGATGGGAAACAACTCGATGCAGACTTTTAACGTCTGGTCAAGTCTTTTGATTTTAACGTCTAGTCGAGTCTTGCATACCCACGTGGCAGCACTGCCGCATTGACGGGACGTTGGCTTTAGGGGAGCCAACACATGACAAAAAATAAATTGTTTTTTAAATTTTATTCAAAGAGTCGTAGAAATTGGGGGCTTAATTAGATAATTATTTGGCATTCAAATGTGTTGGGTTAGGAAATATTATAAGACAACATTATCTGGTGACCTTAGCTCTTTATTTTATTAAGACTGCACATTATTTGGTGACCATTCAGGAATTAATTACGAAGAATAAAATAAAATGAGGTGGGAAATCTGTCAGCTCGCTATTTTTTTTTTAAAAGAAGTATAACAGTTATTTTTCCAACTCCTGTCCGCATTTGATTATTAAAGAGAAAGGTCAGATATTTATTTATTTTTTTTAATTATTTTTTTGTTGACTTGCTTGCAAGTAATTTATCCGAAGGCATTCGATCTTTTTACCTGTTGATTTTTCACAGGACGTTTAAAACTTTTAAACTTAGCAAATGCTTCATCCTTAGATCTGATAGTGAAAACTTGAACAACTCCAATGAAATCATCAATTAAGGTAAGACTTTTATCCATTATTTAAGAAAGATAGGATAACCATAGAACCATATATTTCACTATAAATTAATAGATGAGAAGGAAATCGAGAGCTCTGTATTTGGGAAATGATTTTTTTATGATGTTTACCCAAAACACAATCTTCAAAAGCACCTAAAGAAGCATTAATTAAGGGAAGACTTTATGTTCAGGTATATTATATTATTTGGTACATGCTAATGTATTCCCATGGTACTTTTATGGTACGTTTGTAAATAATAGATTAGGGTTGAGTCGATACTTTAGAGTGTCAGTTATATTTCCTATTTTATGTAAGTGTCAATGTGCAGGAAATGCACAAGTGTCATGCAAGAGAGAATGTGCACAAGTGTCTTGTATATAAGAGTGTAAATATGTAATGTGAGGATATGCACAAGTGTCTTGTATATAAGAGTGTAAATATGTAATGTGAGGATGTGCACAAGTGTCTTGTATATAAGAGTGTAAATATGTAACGTGAGGATGTGCACAAGTGTCCTAGATTAGGAGTGCATGTAGGAGTATAAGAGTCATGTAGATGTCTGCAAATGCTATAGAGTCAAGTGTTCATCAAGTATGCAAGTGACAAGTTGATAAACCAAGAGTCATGAGACTTGGCATATGGAAAGAAATAATCAAGTACATGAAGAGTTATATCACTATGGCTATATTATGGATACAATACTCCATAGAATGTATTGAATGATAATCAAATTCATATCTCATTATTTGTAAGAGAAAGTAGAGTAGTAATGCTTGTATATAAATGAATGTTATTTGATTCATTAGAAGCCTTGATATACATATGAATTTGCCCTTATTATTATTACACTGACTTTTCTTATTATGGCTATTTTATATTTAGGGACCTGTGTGATATTTTTTGGTAGTATAAAGGCTTAAAAAGCTAACAATGGTATCAGAGCTACCACCAAACTCTGTCCATTTTGATAGATTTTATTGAAGCCACCATTATTAATTAGCTTTGTCCATTTTGATAAAGTTAATTTAGAGTTTGTCCACTTTAAAGGCAGTGAAGACTTGGACTCTAATTTTTAAAGGTATTATTGAGTAGAGCAGGCTAGGATCTTTCCACTAGGTTGAAGGAAAACCAATGAAGACTAGGACTCACCTATATTGAAGATAAGGGTCAACTTAGAAGAGAAGTTGAACATTGATTAATAGGAAAACCAACTTAAGAATAGTTGGTCATTCGGGGATAAAGCCACCCTTGACTTTGATTTAAATAAATTGATTATTTGAATATTTAAGGATTTGTAGATTAAAGTTTGAGGTAAAATCAACTCAAAATATAGTTGATCATTCAAGGATATTTAGTGCCACCTTGACATTGATATTGGGTTCTCTAGTAAGGAGGATAATCATATTGAGTTCTTAGGTGCGACCTAAGATATTGAATATTTTAGAGTTTCAAATGGAAAAGATAAATTTATAGAATAAAATTTTGGGAAGCTTCCTATAGAAGATAGAGAAGAAAGCAAGTGGCAGAGAAGAAAGAAAGTAACAGAGAAGCAGAAAAAAAAGCAGTAAAGAAAGAAGAATCAGGTCAAGAGTAATTTGATCTTGACATATTTAAAAGCATTAAAAGAAATCTACAATAAATAAATATAAATAATAAAGGCCAAGAAAGTCTATATTGTTGGATAAAAAGAAGAGGTCAAGAAGGCCCATATTGAAGAAAATAAAAGACAAGAAGTCTTTCATATTTAGAGAGAACCAAGAGGTGTATATTGTTGAAGAGGATCATGTAGAAAGAAACGCCCTAAAGAGAGGTCTTTATAGTAAAAGAAAAGGTCTAAGAGATCATATAAAGATAATATGCCCACATAGAAAAATAAATAGGCTTATATTGAAGAATAGGTCCATTTGGGAAATTTAAGAAAGGTTGTTGAATAGAGGTCCATTTGGTCAACTCATATAGAAGATAGTGGAATCATTTAACCATTGTCATAAAGTAGAGAAATAACCCATTAATTCATAGAGAAAAGAATTGGGGCATTCAATCAATACAAGAAAGCATACAAAAAATAGAGAAAAGAAAGGTCATAAGGGCTAATGTTAAAAGGAATTGCATACAAAAAGTAAAATCAAAGTATAAGTTGTTATCATAACAACAAAGGTTCCATAATAGTAGAATAAGCAATGTCATTAAGAGCTACAAGTTCCATTAAAAAGTATTAGTTTGATGCATCTAAATGTAGAAGGAGAGAAGGTGACATAAGGATAAAGTAAAGGAGAAGATAAGAAAGTTTAAGAATCAACAAATTTTCCAGCATAGCAGAAGAAGCAAAGCTTCAAGCATAGTAAAAAAGAAGCAAGTATCTAGCACCTAAGTCTAAGAAGCAGAGATTCAAGTTTATAAAGAAATAAGTATAATATCCAACATTGAAGCAACATTGTGGGTGAAGAAACCTACAAGTAAGACAAAGCTTCGAGTAAAGAAGACAAAGCTCCCAATGGTAAAGCTTCCAACAAGGAAAACAAAGATCCCAATGAAAAATCTTCTATCAAGGGAGATGAATCTCCTAGTTATGAAGCTTTTGATAAGAAATATGAAGCTCCCAACACCAAAGTAACCACCAAGGAAGACTAAGATCCCAACAGTGAAGTAGTGAACAAGGAAGATAAAGCTTCCAGCATCGAAGTAGTACGGAAGGTGAAGCATTCAATAGGAAAGTAGGATAAAGTAGTCAGTGTTATTAAAACAACAAGGAAGAGAAAAAATTTAGCATCGAAGCATATCCAATTGAATCAAGTATGCAAAACACATCAATACATGCATAGAGTAATGACATAATTTGTTGTTGGAAAAGAGTAACATGTTGAACATTACAACATAATGAAGTGAAGTGTTTCTAATGTTTTAATGGAGATATGCAAATATTCATGTGGATATTAATCATTGATTGCTAAATTTTGAGTGGAGATTCACTTAAGCAATGAATGCATAGAAATAAGAATGTAAGAAGCAGTGAGCAAGCACAAAGCAAATCAGTTAACAAGCCGCATAAGGGAGAGACATAAGATTAGATTTTTAAATTATTTCTAATTAGGGTTTCTTTGGAGTTATAAGATGTCTACCTGGTTTAAGAAGAATTTAATTTCATTAAGATGTTATATGTGAGTTAGGAGTTATATGGGTTAGGTTGAATTTTATTTTTTATTAATTTTTAAAAAGAGGTATAGAGTGATAAGGATGTCTAATTTAATTAGTTAAATTTTTTATTATTCAAAGTTTCTATATTTGAAGTATTTTTAAAAAGGTAGAAGATTTATTTCAGGAAAAAAAATTAAAAAGATTAGAAAATTTTGAAATTTTGCAAATTTGTAATTTTGGAGTTATAAGGTTTTCAACATCAAAGGATTAGAAAAAAAAAATTGCAAAATTTATATTTTGAGTTATTAGGGAGTCATAGGGCTTACTACTTCAAAGGAATCAAGTTGAAAAAATTTACCATTATAGAATGAAATATGAAATCTATAATAAAAAAAGAAAAATTAGAAGTTATACAATTTGACATTAAGATTGAAAAATCTGAAGGTAAGATAAATATGGCATTACAATTCATCTATAGAGAAGCCATGGATAAAAGTTTTGAGACATTTGAATACTATTTACATTCAAAACTTGTTGAAGCAATTGATAATGCAAAAGATGATATTATGATACCTCTAGATATAAGTAGCATAATGTATATGGCATTGCTTTCACTTGAGCTTTATTAAAAATAAAATAGAGATTGATACAAATGAATTAAGTGAATCATCTCTAAAAACTAAATTTCATTCTTCATGCAGTGTTAATGTTGCAAGTTCATCTAATTCCAAAATTTTTTATGATGCTTTAAGTGAATGTTCAGAAGTTACAATAACAATATCAGGAAAATAAAGCATTATATGATTCTAAGATCAAAAATAAAGGAAATAGCTATTCATGCACATGAACTTGATGCCAATGAAGGAGTTCAAGTAGTTAATGATATTGAAGATACAAAGACTAAAAAACCATAGAATATAAAGAATGAAAATGAAGAATAACACGAAGTTGAACTCATAAAATTTGAAGATAATTCTCAAGCCGAGGTTCATGAACAATGCAAGATCACTTGAATATTGAAGACAAACACGAAGACCAATATTGAAGACTAAATTATTCAATAACTAAATAATGTAATACAAGGAGGTGTTGAGGTATATTACATTATTTGGTATATGATAATGTACCCCTATGGTACCTTCATGGTACATTTATAAATAATATATTAGGGTTGAATATATAGTTTAGAGTGTGAGTTATATTTTCTATTTTATGTAAGTGTCAATGTACAGGAAATGCACAAGTGTCATGTAAGAGAGAATGTGTACAAGTGTCTTGTATGTAAGAGTGCAAATATGTAATGTGAGGATTTGCACAAGTGTTAAATTTTAGGAGTGCATGTAGGATTACAAGAGCCATGTAGATGTGTGCAAATGTTATAGAGTCAAGTGTTCATCAAGTATGCAAGTGACAAGTTGATAAGCCAAGAGTCATGAGACTTGGTATATGGAGAGCAATAGTCAAGTACATGAAAAATTATATCACTATGACTATATTATGGATACAATTCTCCATAGAATGTACTGAATGAGAATCAAATTCATATATCTCATTATTTGTAAGAGGAAGTAAAGCAATAAAGCTTGTATACATTTTGAGCAATTAATATTATAATTTTTTTTCATGCATAGTTCATGAATGATTCAGGCTATTTACATTCATATTTCAGTATATAAATGAATATTATTTGATTTATTATAAGCCTTGATATACATATTAATTTTCTCATATTATTCTACTCATATTATTATTACATTGACCTTTATTATTATGGCTATTTTATATTTGGGGACCTATGTGATATTTTGAGATAGCCTATGATATTTTGTGGTAGTATAAAGGCTTAAAAATCCAACACTCTAAACTATTTTAGGGTGGTTTTGTAATGACCCACAAACTCAACCCAAGGGAGAGAGCTAGTTTTTCTATAAGGATTAGGTATCAAAGAAGACCTAATATTCTCATCAGTTTTAAGGCATAACCACTTTTGATTTCATTGTTGTTCTAGAAGATACTCAAGTGGACAAGAGTGGTCAAATTTTTGTAATCCTTTTGGGTTCAATTTTTTAGTCTCACCATTAGAAAACATGCCATCAATAGTCCCTCCTTACCGTCACTTGTATAGAATAACTTGACCATGACATAGGGATTAACCTTTAAGGCCCATAATACTTAAAGGTGACACATATTCCCTAACCCTACATAAGTCCATCTATGTAGGATTATCATGGCATGATGCCTTAGTGATTAGTTAGCTTCATCTCACCATGAGCTAACTAAGACCATTACCACTCACTTGGTAATGATCATGGTCATGCTTGCGTCCCGCAAGGTACCACCACTATACTATCTTATGAATGATCTAGTGGATTATTCCATACCAATCCACTATTAATATTTCTAAGCCTCATCACTAGGAATTCATTCAAACCTCACCGTTAGGACTTGTCCAAGCGTCATCGTTTAAGCCACCCAAGCCTTACTGCACAGGGTGTATCATTCACAAATACATAGTTGATTATCTCACCATCACTCAACTAGGATTGAGTACATATTAACTCTAGGGATTACTAATATGGTGCTAAAATATGCCCAAAATAACCCCCTTCCAACCCAAGGGTCCTAAATAATAATTATGATCATTTCAACAAAAGAAATAGAGTGCTATATTGAAACATGCTCAAAATTAAATATCAATGTAACATATTGATAAATGTTTGCAATGACTAAAAATTAAGCTATAATATTATAAGCTAATAATATGAGTAAAAATATTTACAATGACTCCGTATATGGGTCCTACAATAGTGCCTTGTGCTCTCACATCTGCAATTTTGAAGGTGGATATGTTCAGGCTGATGGCTACTATGATTCCCACCTAGAATTCATGCTCTTAGCTGAATGACATCCTGATTAGTATTAAAATGCTAAGAGATAAAGAATAGTTCAATGCTATAATTCTTATAAATTTATTCAGAGCTTGCCATAGACGTTTAGATATAGTGAATTACTCATATTTCACGTCAAATTTAACAAATACAATTGTTAAAGGAATAACATACTGGTGGCAATAATCAAATTTATTTCATAGGCTAAGTTCTTATTGAAGGAATAATATACTGGTGGTAATAACCTGTTGTTTTATCACTCCAGGGGTCTAAATAATGTATTATGTCAATGGCTTCGTGAGATAGAAGCTTCGTGTAGAATAGGAAGAAGACCATTGATAGATGGTATCTGAAGGCAATTCCCTTATCCTTCTCCTTATTTAGCTTATCAAAAAATCAAAGTGCATGATCATATAGTAGAGAATCAAATTTTGTGTACAACCCCAAAATATTGTAGTGTATTATCATCCACATCATCATGAGTAATAATAATCACAGAAACATCAAAAATATTATGGACCTATATGGAATAAAAAAACATCAAAAATAGTACTACATGGTAGAAACAACAATAATTATGGATATCATAGTGGTGCAAAAAGAACATGGAATAAAGGATCAGTCATTAGGATATTAGAGTGGTGTAGCAACAATATTTTTAGTGGTTTTCAACAATGCTTCAGAGATCATATGATATTATATGGTAAAATATAATTGGCATGGTTAAAACGTAATCCAAGATTTTATATTACAATAATGAGCTACTTAAGGGGTAAAATATAATTGGCATGGTTTAAACATAATACAAGATTTTATATTACAATAATGAGATAATTAAGGGTTTAGGAGTCAATTAAGGTTTGAGATATATATGTCCTAAAGTAGCATTAGATGATGGGAATATAAAAAACATCTTGACATTATAAAATCATTGATCATACCAAATATTCATTGTAATCATCTTTTCCCACAAAGTGATTTATGAGACTTTATAAGTGATGCTCTCATATTGGGAGATCTTATTGAGCTATTATGTCCTTAGCAAGAATTATTGGTGTTACCCTACCTTAAGGGTATTATCTATCTTTATCTCATTGTGTGGAATATAACATGGTAGAATATTACTTTATGATGAATTATTTGATATTTTAGTATAATTGTGGATGATATACGTTGACGATGATAAATTTTTTTAACAATTGTGGAATTGATAGAGATAGTCAATAAAATTATATTTTTTTGGTTTTCTATGGGTTTAGGTGTCAAATTAGATAGGGATGACATCATTTAAGTAGTAAAGAAAATGAAAATTTTAGAGTGCTTGCTAATTTTGGTATGGAAATCCTCATGGAATCCATCCTTGAAATAAGAGGAAGTTGGATAATTGGGAGTTAGAATATACCACTCATAAAATTCAAGTTTTTTAACTTGTCTTTGGACAAGGTAAATTTTCTCTTCTCTCTAGAAAACATAATAGAGTTGTTGTTCTTTTTGCAAATTAGGGTGTCCATAAAATGTGAAAATTTTCTTGATAATGACTATTTTGCAGAGGCAAAAAAATAAAGTTTTTAAATCAATATATCAAAGATGAGTATTTCTAGTAAAAACATCTAGAATAAACTAGCTAAAAGAATGGAAATGATAATTTCTCTAAGGATGTGATCCTACAACCAAGAAGAATTGATACCAAATAGCAATTGGAAGATGTTGAATTTTTTGTTTTAGATTTGATTGTGTAATTTTTTTAATTTTACACAATTGAATGTGTTATGGGTTTCTACTTGAGAACTTTTTTTTATTATACTTGAGGAACCGGTAAATTGTTACAATTTTTTACGCCTCTTCATGGGTTCGAATCTCACTCCTTGTTGCCACTATAACCTCCAGTTGCATTAGGTAAACCTTTTACGTAGTCGGCTATGTTGATACCACATACCCACTAGTACTACGGGGCCTGAGGGATTAAGTTCGAATCTCGCTCCTACAAAAGGGTTTTGATAGTTGAACCAAGCCCTCAAACCCGGTTTCTACTTGAGAATTATAGTTATGTAGTCTTATAATTTTAATACTTTTAGCTTGTATGTAGTAGAGATTTGGATATAGATTTAAATTTAGTATTGTGGTGTTTGTCTTAAACTAGAACTTCAAAATGTGGTGATTGTTTATTTGGTTTAAATAGTAATTACCTCTAAAACTCAGAAAACATGGATATGGTTGCTATAGTTTTTCTTGTTTTGAGAAATCAAAATTAATTTTAGTTTTTGACCCAAAAATTATTTTAAAAACTTTAATTCGATATTAATTTAGATTTAGTATTGTGGTGTTTGTCTTAAACTAAAACTGTAAAATGTAGTCAATTTTATAATTGGTTTAAATAATATTTACCTCTAAAACTTAGAAAGCCTGGATATGGTTGCTATAGTTTTTCTTATTTTGAGAGATCATAATTAATTTTAGTTTTTACCCCAAAAATTATTTAGATAAATTTTTAGTATAGTCAATTTTTATTTTATTATATATCTAATTTTATCAACACAATTATTTTATGGATTCAATCTAATTTATTTAGTCAAATTTTTAGTAACTCTTTCAAATAATCATATCTTTAATCTAAGTATATTTCTAGTCCTGTTAGCTTATTATTTGTCAATTCCCTTTTCATATATATAAGTATATATATACATACTTTTATTTATATATATATATATATATATATATATATATATATATATATATATATATATATATATATTTTTTTATCTCTTTATCACTCTATATTTGTTTTTAATTTGTTTTTCATTATTAAAACCAACCATAGTAACCTCAGTCATTTCTTGGAATATCTCCTATGTTCCAAATAAAATAAATGGTTGACCAAGTTGTTGGGTTATGACTTTACCATTAAATAAAATAAAGAAAAGGTGAATTTGGTAGTCGACGTTCTCTCGTAAATATAAAGATAATGTTGTTGTTAATGCCACTCCAATCCCCTTCCACAATGACTTTCATAGCTTTGGGAAGAATGATAATGTTGTATGCTTTATGTTCTATTCGCTCCAAACTAGCCAACCAGGGGACGCTTAATGCATAATTAACCTGGAAGGTATAGACCGATGCTCAAATTTAATTATATATATAGTTTCAAAGATCAGTCATAAGTAAAACTAGCCTTAACTACCTCTCCAGGAAGGTCTTAGAGCATTATGTGAGCATTATGTCTTAGGTTTCTGTAAGCATAGGATCGATTCAATGCAATTATACCCCAAATTATAGGGGCTGGGCAATAAAAATCATCTCCAAGTAATTGAAGTGGTTGCCAAAATATTGGGTACAATCCCCTTTTGTATCTATGTTAGTCTGGGCTAAATAAATAATCAGTCTTTTCTGTTTTCCAAAACAATGCATAAAAAGCCAAATTATAGAGCATTATCCAAAACAACATTCAAAATTGGTCCAAGGATAAGAGAGAGTTCTACCCATTTCCACATTTTCATTGCCAGCATTCCATGTTCTAAGGGCAATAATGCATGCTAGAGTGTTACAAAGGCCATCTTTAACAGAAGGGATGTCTGGTAATCCCCAGGATCCATCCGAGAGTTGATTGTCCATTATCCATGAAAGGCACTGTGGAAACTGTGGTATTTGAGGGTTTTTGAATGATGGGACCATGGCTACCCAGGCTGTATCATAAGCAGAAATGGATGTCTGTCTGCTTTCAATTTCTGAGAATAGCTTTTTAATCCTCACAATGTCTCCATCTATATGGGCAGATGCAGATGCACTTTGATTTATCTTCTCTTCGTCAGTCTGCCAAGCAGTGAGATGTACAGTTAGTGAATCTTGAGCAAACATGATGATTTGGAAGGTTAATCTTTAACAGTTTCAAAAATTCATCGCAAACAGTTATACTGCGTTAACTGTGTTTGTCAGCAGAATTCATATGGTATCCAAGTATTCAAATCGTAAACATGTTGTGTTTTCTGAATATTGCGAAAACAAAATTGCATTGTACTAAGAAAATCACAGATTAAAATCGAAGAAGAAGTATTAAAATGGAAATAAATAGCTTGTAACATAAATAAATTAGTTAAAAGTAAGAGAGTTAACTACCTCTTATATGGTGGGATTTAATGTTAATAAGGGTGAAGAGTCCTACATAAAAGGATCAAGGAGTCCCACATAAAAGAGATCAAAGGCTTTCACCTTTAAGCCTGCTACTTCATTGGCAAAGAGTTTGACAAATGTTAAGATTCATAAACCACTTAAATTCCACAATAAAATCAATATAAAAATTATTAACACATCAGATACAAAAATTATAAAATGAAATAGAAAAGTAGGCCTCAACCACACGTCCCATCCCAAAAGTAAGTTTTTTTTTTTAACTTTAAGAGAAGCAATTAAGAAAAATTGAACGTGGTTTTGGACATTAAAAAAAATATATTATAAATATGTTTGAAGTTTAAAATTATTCGTGGTTTACTTTTTTATTATAAATCGATTTGGGTGAAGATTTTTTTTTAAGTTTAAATATTCTTTAATTGAAAAATAGCAGCACCAACAACCGTGGCATCCGCCAAAGCACTGAAGTTTTTAGATGGCCTGAAATCGCCCTTAATACAAGCGATGCTTGGAATCGCTCAATCGCGGGCGTCGCTCTAAGGGCTAGTGACCGTGGGAGTTGCTCATTGCCAGCAGTGACTTCGGGCGTCGCTCAAAAAGTGAGCGACAGCTGGCGGTTGCTCTTAAAGCTGGTGATAGTCGGCTACAACACCGATACAAGAGATTGCAAACAAAACGGACAATAGATGTCAAATTGTCTTGGACGGCGATCGCTGGCAATACGTGCGATTCTGGGAATCGCTAACAAAGACAAGCAATGGAGGTCTAAAAGAGTTATAGATAGTGATCGCCAGCTATAACTGCAACAACCAAAGAAACGTTCCAAGGAATTAAAAATATTTTGAATGCATCAAAAATAGCAACGAGCGGGTCGCCAGCAAAGGCAAGGCGACTCACAAAGTCGCTCACTTGCTGAGCGATGCTGGGAGTCGCTCGTCAACAAGAGCGACGACGGGAGTCCCTCGTTGTCTTGAGCGACGACCGAAGTCGCTCACTTGTAGAACAAATCCAAAGTTTGATAAACAAAAGACAGCGATCGTTGTCTTTCACTATCTTACCAAACAAGATAAGGGAACTAACTGTGTTAAAACACCTCCAAAGCTAATATCAAATGCAGAAGAACAGAGGGGATTAATATACAGAAGATTTTGGCAAATCCTTCTAAACACCTGAATGATAGCAAGAATTTTATTTATGTAAGCAGATTGAATTACAGAGCTCCTCAACTGAGGGTTTACAATCATATGCAAGGTCGATTGCAGGATAAACTATAAAGCAAAATACACCCGAGATTGCTGCTCAAAATTGATGCAGATCTGTTCTCTGCTCTCTCTCTTCTGCTACTCTGCATCCACACAAAATGCGAGCTTCTCCAGGGTTTTTATAGCTGGGCTTGGAATACAAAAGGTAGGAAACCTTCAACTACCCGCACGCGGGAAAATAACTAGAGATGGGACAGAAAACACGTGAGGCATCAAATCATATCAGAAGGTAGGAAGTTCATTGTCGTTGCTGTTGTCGAGCGATTCCCAAAATCACCCTTCTTGAGCGATTTTCGGGATCGCTGCAGTGGGCAAGCAATTCCTGGAATCGCTCACCTCTAGAGCAACTTGCGTCAGGGGAATAAGGTTTACTTAATTTTTTAACACCCTCCTTTAAACCTGATTTCACAAGAACTTTGACACCCAACCTTTCACGCAATCTGCTAAAGTCCTCCTCCTTCAAAGGCTTCGTGAAAATGTCAGCTACCTGCTCCTTGGATCTGCAAAACTGTAGCTGAACTTCACCCGACTTCACCAGCTCTCTGATGAAGTGATACCTAATGTTGATGTGCTTCATCTGTCCATGAAACACTGGATCCTTTGATAGTGCTATGGCAAAATTTTTGTCACAAAATACCATTTTTGTGCCTTCCAATGGATGGTTCAGTTCACCCAAAACCCTCTGTAGCCATACTATCTGTCATGTGGCTAACGTGACGATGATGTACTCGGCCTCAGCAGTGGACAAAGCAACGATTGGTTGCTTCTTGGATGACCATGACACTGCTCCCGATCCGAGATGGAAAGCATATCTGGAAGTGCTCTTTCAATCATTAGTGCTACTAGCCCAGTCATTATCTATGTAGCCACCAGTTCCAGCTGGTCTCGTTTGATGTAGAATATGCCATGGTTCTGCGTCCCATTGACATAGCGCAAGATCCACTTGCCTGCTTGGCAATGCATGTCCTTTGGAGTCTCCATAAACTGACTGATAAAACTCACTCCGAACATCAAATCTGATCGAGTTGTAGTTAGATACAATAGACTGCCAACTAGTCGCTTAAACAGAGTTAGATCAACATTCCTGCCTGATTCCAACTTGCTCAACTTCAAACCCGTGGCAACATGTGCGATGACAGGTTTGTTTTCCTCCATATTTAATCACTTCAGGATATCTTTCACATACTTATCCTGATAAATGAAGATTCCATCTGCTAACTGGTTAGCTTTGATGCCAAGAAAATACTTCATCAGCCCCAAATATGTCATTTCAAACTCAATATTCATGGCTGTTCAAAACTAGTCAAACTAGAAATAACTATTTTTAGTATAGATCAGATCGTCCACATACATATACACAATTATTAGCTCCCCTGCTTCATTTATCTTCAAGTACAGGGTGTATTGATATTGGCATCTTACAAACCCATTCTCCTGAAAGTAGTTGTCAATATGGCTGTACCATGCCTGAGGTGCTTGTTTCAACCCATACAAGGTCTTCTTCAATTTTAGGACCTTGCCCTCTTGTCCTTCAATCTTGTAACCTGGTGGTTGGTCTATGTAGACCTCCTCCTCCAAAACACCATTGAGCAAGGTTGACTTGACATCCATCTTGTAAACACTCCAGCCCTTCTGAGCTGCCATTGCCAGGATCATCCTAACTGTGTCATGTTGGGCTACAAGCACATACACTTCATCGTACTAAATGCCTGACTTCTGCTTGTAGCCCTTCACCACCAATCTGGCCTTATGCCAATCAATCTATCCTTGGGCATTGAATTTTGTTTTATAAACCCACTTGACCCCAATGGTATTCTTCCTTGTTGGAAGATCTGCCAGCTGCAATGTATCATTCTTCTCAATGACATCTATCTCCTCATCCATCGCTTTCACCCATTTTTTATTCTGACTTGCCTCTTCAAACTCAACTAGATCACACTCAGTAAAGAATGTAAACTCAAAATGTTCATCTTTATTATTTCAGGTTGCCTCATAGATGTCTTGCAAGCTCCTCGTCTTCGCAAGTGTCTTCATGTTCGTGATCCTGCTTGCAAGTGGAGGCAACCGAGATGGTGAGGTTGTGCTGTTGTTGGCACTATATTGAAACTTGAGGCTACAGGTGGTAGTGTACTACTTTCCTCCAAGTCAATAGACTCAATGACTACTGGCTCAGGCTTGCCAGTCTTCGATTTCTAGTTCCAGGCTTGATCCTTGAGGAACTTCACATCATGGCTAATGATGAGCTTCTTCGTCATAGGATTATACAAGCGATACGCCTTCGCCCGCTCATTGTATCCTATGAAGATACACTTCTATGTCTTGTCATCCAGCTTCTATCCCTTTTCTTTTGGAACATGTGCATATGCTATTCACCCAAAAAATGTAAATGAGCCACACTTGGCTTCTGACCGCTCTAGGCCTCTTGAGGGATCTTGTCCTTCATTATTTTGGTGCGACATTTGTTCAACAGATAGACTGCACATGTTACAACTTCTATCCAGAACTCGTGTGACAAACCCTTCACCATCAACATACTTCATACCATCTCCATAATGGGTTTTTTCTTCCTCTCAACTACACTTTTCTGCTCCGATGTGTATCTGACAGTGAGTTGCCTCCAAATTTTGTGATGCTTACAATAGTTGTGGAATTTGTTGGAGATGTATTCACCTCCACCATATATCCTAAGGATTTTCACCTGGTAGACACTTTGTTTCTCCACCAGAGCCTTGAACTCCTTAAATCTAGCAAAAGCTTCTAATTTCAGCTTGATGGGATAAATCCATGTCTTTTGGTTGAAGTAATCAATGAAGGTCAGGAAGTACTTGTTATCGGCAAACGTGCTGGTCTGCATTGGACTGCAGATATCTAAGTGCACCAGTTCCAATGGATATGAGGTTCTCCAATACTGTCTTGAAGGGAATGCATCTCGATGTTGTTTGTCGACTAAGCAACCCTCACAAACTTGATTTGGCTACTCAATGAGGGGTAAACCCTTCCCCATTTGCTTCTTGTGCAATAGATTCAGGCCACTGAAGCTTAGGTGACCAAATCTGAGATGCAACAACCAGGTAGCATCTTTCACAATTGCACTCATAGACATCACAAATTCATTTTGAATCTATGGTGGAAACATCTTGTTTTTTGTCATGGATACGGTTGCAATTTGCCCATGCAATTTGTATCTGATTTTTTGTCATGGATACGGTTGCAATTTTCCCATGCAACTTGTATCTGATGGTGTAGACTCCATATTTTAATTGAATAGTGTGTCCTTTTTGCATGAGTTGTCCAACTCTCAATAGATTGTGCTTCAGGCCATCCACATAGTATACAGCACAGATCTTCTTTCTCTCATCATTCTTGGTGCAGATGAGGATTTTACCTTTCCCCATCATAGGAACCTTGCTGTTGTTCCCCATATTGACATCAGACTGGACTATTTCATCCAGTTGTGAGAACATCTCCTTGTTCCTTGTCATACTTGTTCCCTGTCATATGGTTATTGCACCCATTGTCGAGATATCGAACATTCTTCTGGATCTCCTGTAAGTCAAAAACACGTTCCTCTACATCTCTACACCCCGTATTTTCAACTTCATCTATGTAGTGGGCTTGTTGTTGGTTCTCCTTGGCCATCCTTTTTCTGCACTCGGAGATGTAATGGCTGAAATTCTTGCAGTAGTTACATTGGACCTTTGATTTGTCCTTCTTCTAACCAGATCCACCTTACTGATTTTTTGCACCATCTCTTCCTCCTTGCTGATGGAAGTTGTATTTGGTCTCATCATCATTAGGGTTTGACCTTCCTCCTTACTTGTTGCCTTTCCCACGCCTGCCTCTACCTCTTCCTCCTTGCAAACTAGAGGCTCCATGGGAAATTTGCCACTGTCTCAGAATGAGACTTGCATCTTGAATGTCTGCTCTAGAGAGGACTGAGATGATTGGCTTAGCCTTTGCTCATGCATCTGTAAGGAACCCATGAGCTTGTCTACCAAGAGGGTTATAAGATTCCTCGATTTTTCAATTGCTATCATAATCGAGTCAAACTTAGTAGGCAGGATTTTGAGAATCTTCTCCATGATTCTCTGGCTCTGCATGATTTCTCCATTCAAATGCATCTGGTTGATGACATTTGTTGTCTGGGTGAAGAAATCACCCATGGACTCTGACTCATTCATTTGCAAGTTCTTGAACTCCCTCCTTAGAATTTGGAGCATTACCAACTTCACCTTGTTGATGCCTTGATATGAACTAGCTAGGGTTTCCTAGGCTTGTTTTGCCTTGGTTGCAGATGCAATCCATGGGAAAATGGTCTCGTTGACCGTTGGCATGATGTAGAACAGGGTTTTCTGGTCCTTCTTTGTATTCTCCTTCAATAGGTCCTTGTCTACTTGGGAGAGCATGACTAGTGCTACTGCATCTGCCGGTTTTGGGTAGCCATTCTCGACCAACTCACACAGCTCTTAAGATCCAAACAAGATCTTTATCTGGATGCTCCAGTAGTCATAGTTCTTACCGTTGAAGTGTAGGATTTGCAACTACAGGTTGTTGCTACTGGAAGCCATGCTTCAACCTCTATGTCAAGGCACTGATCAGCTCTGATACCAATTTGAAGTTTTTACATGGCCAAAAATCTCACTTAATCCAAGCAATGCTTGGAATCGCTCAATGTGATGAGCGATCATGGATGTCGCTCTAAGGGCTAGCAACTGTGGGATTCATTGATAGCCAAAAGCAACTTCGGATATCGCTCATAAAGTGAGCGACAACCGACAATCACTCTTAAAGCTGGCAATAGTCAGCTACAACACTGATACTGGAGATTCCAAACAAAACGGATGATGGATGTCAAATTGTCTTGGACGATGATTGCTAGCAATTCGTGCGATTCTGGGAATTGCTATCAAAGACAAGCGATGGAGGTCTAAGAGTTATGGACAGCGATCGCTAGCTATAACCGTAACAACCAAAGAAACGTACGAAGGAATTAAAAATATTTTGAATGCACAAAAAATAGCAAGGAGCAAGTCATTAGCAATGGCAAGGCCATTCTCGAAGTCGCTCACTTGCTGAGCGATTTTGGGAGTCGCTCGCCAGCAAGAGCGACTACGGGAGTCGCTCATTGGCTTGAGAAACGATCGAAGTCGCTCACTTGTGGTGTGAATCAAAAGTTTTATGAACAAAAGATAGCGATCACTGTCTTTCACTGTATTACCAAGCAAGATAAATGAACGGACTGTGTTAAAACACCTCCAAATCTAATTTCAAATGCAGAAGAATAGAGGGGATTAACATACAAAATATTTTGGCAAATCCTTCTAAACACCCGAATGATAGAAAGAATTTTATTTATATAAACGGATGAAATTACAGAGCTCCTAAACCAAGGGTTTACAATCATCTGCAAGGTCGATTGCAGGATAAAATATAAAGCAAAACACACCCGAAATTGCTGCTCAAAATTGATGCAGATATGCTATCTGTTTCGTCTCTTCTGGTATTCTGCATTCAAACAAAATGCCAACTGCTCTAGGGTTTTTATAGTTGGCCTTTGAATACAAAAGGCGGGAAACTTTCAACTACCCGCACACGGGAAAATAACAGAAAACATGTGCAACATCAAATCATGTCAAAAGGTAGGAAGCTCATTGTCGCTTCTGTTGTCGAGCGATTCACATAATCACCCCTTTCTTGAGCGATTCTTGGGATCGCTATAGTGGGCAAGCAATTCCTAAAATTGCTCGCCTCCAGAGCGACTTGCGTAAGGGGAATCATGTTTACTTAATTTTTTAACAATCACCTACTACCAAAAAAATAACTAATGGGGTAGATTTTCTAATAGAAGACATACATTTTGAGCTTCTAACTTTTTGAAAAGTTGGAGATTGCAATCTACTCACCAGACGGAGTGTTTCTGGTTGCTCTAAAATGTGTGTTCGTCCTCATGGGTTGTTTTGCAGGTGCCACTATAGCCATACTCTTTGCAGAAAAATATGACATGATACAAATGGTCTGAGCTCCCATATTTTAGCCTGTGAGGATTGAGAATGAGAAGATGCATGGTATTTAAGAGGAGATATTATTGTATGCATAAAAGGGAATCTATGAACAGTAAATTGTTGTATGCAGACAAGGACATGGCATCCTTCATTGACCCAGTTGAGGAATGCCCAAGTTAATGCCCAAGTTTTTGTCCACAAATATCAGATCCTCCATGGGCGGGTCAGAGATGCCAATTTCGTTCATGAAGCCTTTTGCCTATGACGTCCGAGGACTGGAATTTGCCAAGATAAGAAGTCCATAACTTATTGAACTATGGTGAATACAAAATATCTGCTATTTTGATGACATTTCTGGCAAAATATTTATTTAGTTTTTAATGTAACTTTTGTTTACTTGCTTTTATGGAAACTAAACAAGTTTATTCTGAACGTTTGCCTATATGCCATCATATTTTATCAAACAGAAAAGGCCAGAAAGAATATAGGGGCATCTTAGTAATTGCTAAAACGTAGAACATTCGCAATCGTAAACTTCAAATCGTAATGTCAACCCTAATAATTTAAATATAAATTAATATTATAAAAAACATATAAATAATTAAGAAAGACATGGCTACATGGTACAAGAATGAGGTATAGATAGGATACTTGGTATAAAGATTTAGAGTTGGAGTGTGTAAATTCAAAGGTGTGGGATACAAAGAATACGAAGGTACGAGAAGATAAATGTTGTTAAAATGTATGTTAAAAATATTTATATATTTATGTTTTATTATGGTATATTGTTAGAGTGTAAGTAATCTATATGAAAGTATTCGATCTTTCTTACCTATTTATTTTTCACACGATGTATAAAATCCTTAAATTTAGCAAATGCTTCATGCTTAGATCTCATAGTAAAAACTTGAACAACTCCAATGAAATCATAAATGAAGGTAATAATTTTATCCATTATTTAAAAAAGATAGGATAACCATAAGACTGTATATATCATTATGGATCAAATCCAAGAGATAATAAGGACATCGAGCTCTCTTCTTAGGAAATTATTCCCTACGATGCTCACCCAAAACACATCCCCCACAAACACCTAAAGGAGGATCAATTAAGGGAAAAATTTGTGTTGAAGTATATTACATTATTTGGTACATGCTAATGTACCTGCATGGTACATTTGTAAATAATATATTAGGGTTGAGTATATAGTTTAGATTGTCAGTTATATTTCTTGTTTTATCTAAGTGTCAATGTGCAGAAAATGCACAAGTGTCATGCAAGAGAGAATATGCATAAGCGTTTTGTATGTAAGAGTGCAAATATGTAATGTGAGGATGTACACAAGTGTCTTAGATTAGGAATGTATGTAGGAGTCGAAGATTCATGTAGATGTGTGTAAATGTTATAGAGTCAAGTGTTTGTCAAGTATGAAAATGACAATTTAATAAGCATAGAATCATGAGACTTGGCATATAGAGAGCAATATTCAAGTACGTGAAGAGTCATATGACTATGGATATATTATGGAGACAATGATCTATAGAATGTATTGAATGAGAATCAAATTCATATATTTCATTATTTGTAAGAGAAATTAGAGCAATAAAGCTTGTATACATTTTGAGTAATTAATATTGTAAGTTTTCTTCATACATAGTTCATGAATTATTCCAACTATTTACATTCATATTTCAGTACCTATGTGATATTTTGAGATAACCTGTGATATTTTGTGGTAGTTTAAAGGCTTAAAAATCTAAAAATGGTATCAGAGCTACCACTAGACCCTGTCCAGTTTTATAGAGTTTATTAAAACCACCATTATAAATTAGCTTTGTCCATTTTGATAAATTTAATTTAGATTTTTTCCACTTTAAATGTAGAGAAGACTTATAATCTACTTTTTAAGGGTCTTATTGAGTAGAGTAGGCTAGTGTCTTTTCACTAAGTTGAAGAAAAACTAGTGAAGATAGGACTCACCTATATTGAAGATAAACGACCAACTTAGAAGAGAAGTTGGACATTGATTAATAGGTAAAAAAACATCAAGAATAGTTGATCATTTAGGGATAAAGCCATCCCTGGCATTGATGTAAAGAATTTGAATATTTGAATATTTAAGGATTTGTAGATTAAAGATTGAGGTAGAACAAACTCATAATATAGTTGATCATTTAGGGATATTTAGTGCCACTCTGACATTGATATTGGGTTCTTTACTAAGGAGGAGAATCATATTGAGTTCTTAGGTGTAACCTAAGATATTGAAGATTTTAGATTTTCAACTTGAAAAGATAAAGTTGTAGAATAGAAATTTGGGAAGCTTCCTACAGAATATAGAGATAAATTTTAGCTTCTGGAAAAAACCAGAGAAGAAAGCAAGTGGTAGAGAAGAAAGAAAATAACAGAGAAGCAAAAAAAAAAGAAGCAGTAAAGAAAGAAGAATCAGGTCAAGAGTAAGTTGACCTTGACATATTTGAAAGTATTCATAGAAATCTACATTGAAGAAAGAGAAATAGTAAAGGATAAAGAAACCTATATTTTTGAAGACATAGAAGAGGTCAAGAAGGCCTATATTGAAGAAAATAGAAGCCAAGAAAACATTCATATTTAGAAAGACCCAATGTAATGACCCAAAATTTAGCTACAAGAAAAACACACAAAAAAGAAAAAAATTATTTTAGGAGAGGGATTCATAAACCCCTAACCGACATTTAATTGATCTATTGTTTAAATCCCCTAAGTTTTGCGAAGATATAAATCTCACAAAATACCCTAACACAAGTCCATTTGTGTAGGCATATTATGTGTTTCCACAAATAAGTTTATCCCTCTCATAATTATCGATGAGTTAAAGTTATCATTGTCAATTAATTGAAGGTATACACCCATCTCCATACCATACACAAGTCAAGATATGTATGTATTCTATGTGTATTACGAGTTAAGCTATCCCTATTGTCTACACAATGAGCTATCTTAACTCAGAGGTAGTCTTTCCATAACTTAGTTATAATTCTCCCTAAGGGATATTAATCCCTTAGGTCACCTATTTTCATCCTAAGGGGATGTCAATTCCCTTAGGTCATCCTCTAAGTTCACCCTAGAACTCAATACTTAAGTTTATGTTGTTTTAGCAAGAAAGCAAGAATAGATACTAAATCTAACAAAAAATATAATTCATAAAGCATATAAAATATACTAGAGAGGAAGCATCATTTAAAAAAGGTAAACATTAATTAAAAGGAATTTAAATACAAAATATAGATAATTCAAGCAGTAATTTAAAGGTACATCTTCCAATAGTTAAACAATTATTACATATAAGCAAGCATGGTAAATATTCCATGCTCTTAAAGAATAACATATTACATCAATTTCATCAGGGAAATATCCCCATAAATGCTAGTCTATTTGAGCATAAGTAAATCATTACAAGTAGAGAAAAATTGGTGCAATGGTTCCATCTGCCTCTTTGGTCCTTCTTCTCTTTCCATTGATCATTTGAGGATAGTATGGGATTAGGGCATTCATGGTTTAAGATAGACATGATTCTATATGCATCTACCATTTATTTTGTCAATTACAACTATACAAATTAAATTTAAGTATCTTACCATCTAATACATAGATTTTTTTCAATTGATTATATGGGATTGAAAAGGGCCCCACCCATATTAAATCATCACCATATAGTGGTATTACAATAAAGCTTGGATATTATTCATATATAGCTTGGCAATATTTAAACCTTGGTCTCCTCCTTAAATGATGAGGAATCTAACCAGTTGAACTAATGCCACTTGACCATCTACTGCATAGTTGATATCAATAAAAAAATCTATTTTCATTTCCCCCTCCTAGTGCCCAATGAGAGTCCTTCAAAAAATACCGCTAAATTATAGATTTTACTTTAATTAATTATTTTCCAACCTTTATTCAACAAATTAAAATCCCATACCTTTAATATTTAAATAAGTTAGGTTCCTTTATTTCATAAATCAAGTCTCATTACTTAATTCATAAAATAACTATTCCCTTCATTTCATAAATCAAAGTCCCATACCTTTAATCTATAAATAAAACTATTCTTTTCCTTAATAAATCAAAGTTCATATTTTCAATTTAATAAATAGACTATCCTTTCATTTACTTAATAAATAATAGTTCCATCTCTTCAATTTAATAAATAAATTATTATTTTTCTTTACTTAATAAATCAAAGACCCATACCTCCAATTTAATAAATAAACTACTCTTTCCTTTACTTAGTAAATCAATGTTCCATCTCTTCAGTTTAATAAATAAACTACTCTTTTTATTTACTTAATAAATCAATGTTCCATCTCTTCAATTTAAATAATTAACTATTATTTTCTTTCATTTAATAAATCAAAGACCAATACCTTCAATTTAATAAATAAACTATTATTTTCCTTTACTTAATATATCAAATACCCATACCTTTAATTTAATAAATTAACTATTATTTCCTTTACTTAGTAAATCAAAGTTTCATCTCTTCAATTTAATAAATAAACTATTCTTTTAATTTCCTTAGCTATAAAGTTACTATACAATTTACAAGGCTCCTTCCTTTATACATTGAAAGAACTACACAACCAAGGTAATAGGTTTAATTAATTAAAGCTCCCCACTTTGAATTAATTAAAAAAATAATATTTCCTAAGCAAAGTTATCTCCTATGTTTGGTTTCTGTACACTACAGTAGGATCAAGTAGTCTCATGAGGATCCATGGTGCATCTTTTAAACACCTCCCAACTAATATCAACCCCAAACCAAGATAAGGTTAAAACTAAACAATGACACTAAATTAGAGGTGCACCAAACTGAAATTTCAATATGCAGGGAACACTAACATAGCACACAAATGGTGGACTGTCAAGATAGAGAAGTTTAGAATAGTAGTTACAACAGTTAATTTAAACCAATATTTAATCCACTTAAGGTGATGCCTATGCATCTCTCAACTCAAACTAAGGTTCTAGTAGCATCAAAAAAGGAAACGGTTGGTGAAGCCACTGTCATGACAACATGAGGTGGCTTATGTGGGTGACTACCCAACTATTTGGGAATCCTATGGAAAGTTGTAATGCTAGACACTGACTAGTTTGTTTTATTAGCATGAAATTTACAATTACCAACAAAACACCTACATGAAAGGGGTCCCCAAACCATAAGGACATCATCACAACAACTGGCATATTAGAAAGTCAAACATGGTTCAACGAAACATAGTAAAGAAGCCAAGAGCTATAATTCTCACGAAGTAAGAATGACTCACGAAAGCAAAGTAAAATGATAGCTTGGTTTGAAAATAACCAAAAAATATGATGCGTAATTTTTCTTTTTTAATTAAACTTTAAGTAAAGAGATATATCTATAAACCCAACCTGGTTTGCTAGTTTTGGATGCTTCTTTAGTGTCTTTACCAAGATGTCAGTCCTGTGTTGATTTCATAAATCTCCTCCATTTCATTTTTAATTTCACTCTGGTTTTCAAGAATTTTCCCTCCAAAAACAACAATCCTCCTCCTTTCTCTTTCCCATTCGACACATAGAGCGAAGAATTCCCTCTTTTCAAGTCAGTCGTCTTGTCTCGCCTTAAGAGCCAACTACCTCTCATTACTCTTCCATACCCATCCATTAGGCAGCAAGGAAGATGTTTCCCCCTCTCCCTTACTTCAATACTTTATCATAAATGAATCCTATCCTTGCGACGTTGATAGGAATCTTCACCCTGCAAGCATGATCCAATTTCCTTGAGAGGATGGTTCCCTCAAATTGAATGTTGCAAGCCTTATTTTAATTAAAAGAAATTCTATTATCTCTTTCGTAAAATTTTACCAACTATTAAATGAATTTTTCCTTTAACATTTGAATATAAGATTATCTATTTTATTAAAAAAAAAATCATTATTATATAAATAAAATCTTATGTATTTATTACATGAATTTTCATTATCATTTAAATAAAAGCTTATGTATTTTTTAAATGAATTTCCATTATCATTTAAATAAAAGCTTATGCATTTGTTAAATAAAATTTCCACTATCATTTAAATAAAAGCTTATTCATTATCTACTCATGTGGAGGAGTTGAAGAGCAAGTGGGTAGTTAAAACTCTCTGGTTGAAATTGAGAGGCCCCAGGTTCAAATCTCTCCCCTCACATGCTGCGGATATGCTATGTACATAAATGGTTACAAATAAAAAAGAAAAGCTTATTCATTTGTTAAATAAATTTCCATTATCATTTAAATAAAATATTTAATTATTATTAAATTAATTTTCACTATCATTTAAACTAAGATTTTTAAATGAAATTCTTTCATCATTTAAACTAAGACATTTAAATGAAGTTCTTTCACCATTTAATATAATAAGGTATTTATTTTCTTGTTTAAATGAAATTTCCTTATCATTTAAATTAATAAATTATTATTATTATTATATATATATATATATTCTCAAAACATAAAAAGATTCTTTCATCAACATCATGCTACATGTATTCAAGTAATACTAGGAGTTTCAAAGATAGTCAACTTATGCATGCTTCTTTTCAACCCATTGATGCAACAAGTGATGAAGTAAAAGATAAATCAATAATATGCAATAGACAAGGATGGAGTCTTTTCATCAACTCAGTCACCTGTCTCAAGGTGGCTAGTTATTTATAATTATCCCAAATCAATAATGCATTGCCTATATGAAGGTATTATGGTAAATTTTACACCTACCCACACCTATTTTCTAGTAGTCATATATTAATTTTATTTTGTAGATAGAACCAAAGATCACCAACAATTTTTTTCCTTAATATTAGAAGCATTTCCATAAGAAGAGTTGAGTAAAAAGGTTATGATAAGAATGTCCCTTGAATTTACCAAGTACTTGTTCTTGATTAAAATATAGAGGAAAGATATAGGCTCAATCGGATGTAGCTACAAACCATAAGTTCTATGGCACACTAAGGTATGACTAAGATAGGTTGACCTTCATATGCGATTACTGGAATCATGGTGTCTGAATGACGCATTCAAAGAAGGAATGTCAGGTCTGTTTATCGAAAGATGAACTTTAGTGAAAATTACTATATCTCCTAGTTGCCAGAAGACATGAACCTGACTGAACCCCCTAAAAGGAAAAAATTGCCCATCCACCAATCAAGAACCTGAAAAAAGTAAAATTTATGAAATGGCTAAGTTAAGAGCAAACTAGCACATTTGCATCTAGGCCATAATCTATGAGAAAGTTGAATCCAGTAGATATGGATTGTGTAAAATAGGACAAGTATATTTAATTTTGGAGCATCTGCGATGGTTGAAGACCAGTAAAACATTAAGCACCCATCAAAGTCCCAGAAGAGCAAAATAATATTGAAATGATTAAATTCCAAGGGTGATCAGAACGGTTGTACCTAGTCAAAACTTAGTGGGATCTCAAAATCTCAACTAGGACAAGAGGACGGTCACTTTTGATGAAGACTAGAATAATTAGGTCCGACCATAGCTGATCAAGAAAAGTGGCCAAGTCTAAGAGAGGTTGGAATAGTTAGGCCCGATTGGAGCCCAAAAGCACCTAGATTACCTGCTCAATGGAATAGCCTAGTCACTGCAGTACTAGAACATTTATTCCTGATCGAGTATGACCAGCTATTAATGTTCCAATACCAAGACCAAAAGCCATATGAAGGCTAAAAGAGTTACATCTAGCTAGAATATGGTTAGCGCTCAGGGTTGCACCTAGTACATGAGAGATAAGTCATGGTCAAGAGATAAGGCCATTTGGAAATCAGTGTGTGGCTTGTGGCCATTAGAATGAAAAGTGGGCATCTCACACATGTGTAAATGACCTGACAACCATTCTCCAACAAGTAAACCTTTGTCTCCTATAATGTTTTTTGGGCATGATTCTGTGTTAGAAGATCTCAATAAACCAGGATATCATGCAGGTGATGGGGTGGTTGAGTAAATGAGATATTGAGAGCTTGAATATATACAACAAGCAGGGCATGATTTAAGATGATGCAAATTTAGGCCACATCAACTAACACATCTAAGTAGTTGTAGTGTCCATACTTCTGAAGAATTTCAATAGGTTGGAATGATCTATGACATGACAATAATCCACTCCTTAGGCAATTATGTTTTATATTGCTAAGGGATTGTAATATTTCTATAAATACAATAATGTAAATGTAAAAAAGGGTCAGCTCTTAAGCATTTACAATTCATATGTAAGGATGAAAACTGCACATTAATGCAAATGGACTACTATTTGGCCTGTGGTTTGATAAATTTGTAGAGTATGTATGTGTGTATGCATATCCTATTATTTATAATTTGAGCATGTTAGATGTTTAGGGTGATAATTTTGAATTTTGCATTTCCACCATACTCATTTACCTGTTTGGAATTCGAGGTTTTCTAAGGGCACAGTGGATTAAAATTGTATGTGTTAATAGATGCATATTTCTAATTTAAGCATGTTGAATGTTTGCAATGATAATTTTGAATCCTAGATTTCCATTATACTCATTCCTTGTCTAGAATTCGTAGTTTCATTAGTATACAACATATTATAATGGAATATTCTATGACAATTTGTGCAACAAGTTGATTTATCAGGTAGTTGGTTATTTAGTTACATATCCTTGTTATTTCATATATCTTGATTTTGCTTAATATGTACCACTTCAAGTTTTGGCTAGTTTAATTTATTTCTTTCAACACCCTTTCCCCCCTATTTTTAGAAATAGTTATCCAGGACTAGAAGGAACTAACCTCCTTTAGATATTGGCCATTGTAGCTTACACAAACTACTATCTTTTAATGTTGGTCAAGGTCTATGTGCACACAAAAATATCCATTAGACAAATTATTAGACTAATAGTTTTTGGCAACTCGGTGGGACCTGAAGGTCCTTTAGTTGGATAGTACAAGGATAGATGATTTCTTGTATTATCATATCTCACCAAAATCACCTAGAGACTCCACTTAAATATAGATATCTGCATCAAAATACCATTTGCCTTTTAGATCTAAATAAAACTTGGTAATATTTTGTTCCACTTCAACCTCTCTTAACTACATACCCAATAGGGCCCCTTGTTGCTACAACCATCCTTTATTTCCAAAAGAAATTGATTATGATTTATATGAGATATCAGGGGCACTACTCTATCTAAGACTCAAATAGAGCAAAAAAATAAAATAAATATCCAACGACTCACTGAGGAGATCAAAAGCATGACAAAGTAGTTGACAGAAGATGAATACTATTATTATGATGACCTTCCTTTTGTCAAACAAATAATATGACAACCTACTTATTTTCAACCAAATTCATAACAACTTAGGTTTGATGTCATCTGGTTTGGTCATTGAAGATTCATAGGCTGACCTGTAACACATATTACTCAAGTGTGATAGGTATGCCAAAATTTTATGAAAATATGTGGTAAATAAATAAAGTCTACAACAAAAGCATGACACTCACATTTTGTTGGGAAAACACTCAAACAATGGATTTCCATATGGCCAAAGCACCAGGAAATATTTATTGAAAAAATAAGTGGATTTCCTAGGTCACTTCTTGGAATCTTAACACTTTCTTTTTTGGTCCTTTATTTTCTTTTGTTTTGGTCTATTCCCTGTTTTTTATTTTTATTTTTTTGTTTTTGTGAATTCATATCCCAATGGATAATGCCCAACAAGTACAACAAGGTTTACATGTTGTCATTGGAAATTTAAGATCATGAAGAGAAGAATTTGGGACTCGTGTAAGCAGGACATAGTATCAATGGTGGAGGAAGTCCCTAGAAAATAGGATTCACTCTCATGCACCAAACGGACCTCTGTATGATCTGACACATGTTAAATCCATTCAGAAGAGGTTAAACATCCTATAAATAGACCCTCATGCACAACCGCTAAAGAATGCAAAGCAAAATACATCTTAGAGCACAAATAGACCAAAATGATCTTGTGGTAAGCAACGATTAACTGAAGAAGTTCTTGCTAGATTGTGTCAAGAAGAAAACACATGATAGAATGGGTAAATGGCATTTGGTATTTTGCCTATTTTTAAAATCATGGTGGGTCTTCGAAGAGTGTGTACAATAGAGTGCAATTTCTAGGGGTGTCCCATAGAATAGGTATATTATTTTCCCATTCTCTTGAGTTAACACCACCATTGCATTATATTTTATGTTTGTACTTTTTTGCATCCTTCCCTTTCCTCTATTTTCCTTGGTTGTTTGTTATCACCAACTTCTTTGGTTGTTGATGTTTTCTTTTATGTTATGTGGATTTTACTATTTCTCATTGCCCCCCCTTTCTTTTTGTGTTATTTTGTGTCATGTTTAATTACTTTTTCCACTTGTGGTCTATCATATTTTCTTCATAGTTGTAACACCCCACTGTGTTATTTTATCCCCATTGTCCTCCCCCTCCTCTTTTCCTATAGTCTCTACTAACTGTATTCTCCTTAGATTTTCTTCTAGTTCCTTCTTCCCTTACCATTTTCTCAGAAAGTTTTAGGCCCAAGTTTTTTATTGGCCACTTGGATTCCTTGTTTACGCAAAGCAAAAATCCCTTGTGAGTCACAAAGAATATGGGTAATTTTTTGAACCTACCCAAACCTAACTTCTAGTAGTTATATGTTAATTTTATTTTGTATATAGAACTAGATATCACCCAAAAATTCTTCCCTCAAGCTCAAAAGCATTGTTAAAAGAAGAGCTGAATAAAAAGGTAATGAGAAGGACGTCCCTTGAATTTTCCTAGTACCTATTCCTGATCAGATTCTAGAGGAAATATAAAGGCTCAATCAATTGTATGACACATCAAGGGATTATTAAGGTAGGCTGACCTTCACATGTGACCACTAGAATCATGGTGCCCGAACAAAGCATTCAAAGAAGGCATCTTGGGTCTGGCTACTAGTAGATGAACTTTAGTAAAAATGGCTATCTCTCCTAGTGGTCAAAAGACATGAACCTGATAGAAAGCCCTATGATACACCAATTATTTGTCCACAAGCCAAGAACCTAACCAAATAAAAATGTATGAAATGGCTAGGTCAAGAGCAAAACAACACATTGACACCCAGATTGGAATCCATTAGAAGGTTGCATATCTAGTAGATATGGATACAATAAAATGTGCCAAATATATTTAACTTCAAATCATATGTGATGACCAAAGCCCAGTAAAACATCAAGCACCTATTTGGATCCTAGAAGAGAAAAAGAACATTGAAATGATCCATTCCAAGGGTGATCAAAATAATTGCATCTGACAAAAACTCAGTGGGATCTCAAAAGTATAACTAGGATAATAGGGCATCCATTTCTGAAGAAGAATGAAACAATTAGGTCCGACTAGAGCCCAAAGTTATCATAAAGACCCGATAAAGGAAAGTGGCCAAGTCCAAAATAGGCCAAAATAGTTAGTCTTGGTCAAATCCCTAAAGTGTCTAGATTACCTTGTCAATGGAATAACATAGTCACTACAAAACCAAAATATTTATTCTTGATTGGGCATTTCCAATTCTTAATATTTTAGTCCCAAAACCAAAAGTCATATGAAGGTCAAAATACTTAGGTCTAGCTAAAATCTTATTAGCAATCAATTTTGCACCTGGTACATGAGAGATAAGGTCCAATCAGGAGATAAGGATACTGGGAAATAAGTTTGTGGCTTGTGGCCATCAAGCTGAAAAATAGGCATCTTACACATGTATAAATGAACTTGTAATTATTCTTCAACAAGAAAACCTCTCTCTCCAATGACATCCACTAGGTATGATTTTGTGTTAGAAGATATCAATAAATCAAGCCATCATGTGGATTATGGGACAACTAGGAAGAGGAGAGATAAACCGCCTATATGCATACATCAAGTAGGGCATGATTTAAGATGATGCAGATTTAGACAACATTAGCCAACACATCTAGGTTGTTGTAGTGACAATACTTCTGAAGTAGCTCAACAGGCTGGCAAGATCTCTAAATGACAGTAATACACTCCTTAGGCAATGATGTTTTTGATTTCTAAGGGATTGTAATATGTCTATAAATACAAGAATGTAAATATAAAAATAGGTTGGCTCTTAGGTGTTTACAATTCATATATAAGGACAAAAACTACACCTTAATGCAAATAGACTACTATCTAGCCTCTGGTTCGATTCATTTGTAGAGTATGTATGTGTGTATGCATGTCCTCTTATTTCTAATTTGAGCATGTTATATGTTTATGACAACATTGTACTCATTTACTTGTCTGTAATTTAAGGTCTTCTAAGGGTATAGTGGGTTAAAATTATATGTGTTGATAGTTGCATATTTCTAATTTAAGCATGTTGAATATTTGTGGTGATAATTTTGAATCCTGAAATTTTTTTGTACTCATTCCTTGTATGGAATTCATAGTTTCATAAGTATACAACATATTATAAGTGAATATTCTATGACTATTTGTGCAATGAGCTAGATTGTTAGGTAGTTGTTTTTTTAGTTGCATATCCTTGTTATTGCATGTCTTGATGTTGCTTAATTTGTACCACTTTAAGTTTTGGTTATTTTAGTTTATTTTTTTATAACCCTTTTCCCACCTGCTTTTAGGAATAGTTATCCAGGACTAGAAGGAACCAGTCTCTTCCAGATATTAACCTCTGCAACGTACACATGTTGCAAGGTATTTCAATTTTGGTCAAGGTCTATGGGTACACAAACCTTTCCATTAGATATATTTTCCAAAAAATGGGTATCCATAAATGTTACCCTTGAGTTGCCTTAATCATCATTTTTCTAACCTCAAGTACCCCCACTTATGGTTGATGATTCTATTTCTTCTACCTATGAGTGTACCTGATCTTGCACATTGGGCAATTTGTCAGTAGTACCATGCTCTTCCAAATAAACTAAACATCACATAGTTGGTTCAATTGATCAAATTAGGTATTTGAGCATCATCAATTAATACATTATTTATTTGTGCTAAAAATCCCACTAGGGAGGGTCATGACATCCTACCCCTTGGGAATAAACAATGTCCCGAGTGTTTCTAGTTTTACAAAAATAAAAATTATTACATTATATATTTTCAAACAAAAAGGATAAATATTGTTGCATATCACCCACTTTCTCCCAAGTGACATTTTCCATTGGACCTTATATTGCTCAAGAGTATTTACCAGTGTCACTTCAATAGACTTTGAATTTGGCATCTATAATTTAGAAAAATCCCACACATGTTCAAGATCAGCAATATATTTCCTAAGCAAGAATATGTGGAAGGTATCATGGGTTTTTGACAAGTTAGGTCGTAAGGCAAGTCTGTACATAATCAGACTAATCCTTTTAATGATCTCAAAGGGTACCATAAACTAAGGATCTAAATTTATGGATTTGATAGCACTCTTCATCGATTTAACCCTTAAGAAAACTTTGTCTCCAAATGAGTACTCTCTTGGAGTCCTCTTTAGATTAGCATAACTTTTATGCCTATCAACAACTTCTTTAAGTCTTTGCATGATTACCTTTAGCTTATCTTCCATTTCTATAACTATATATGGCCCAATCACAAATCGATATTCTAGGTTATACTAATATAATGACATTCTACACTTTCACCCATACAAGGCATTGAAAGGAGCCATTCTTAGAGAGGAGTGATGTCCATTATTATAGGAGAACTCTACAAGATGTAGGTAGTATTTCCAATGAGACTTGTGATCCATATAGTACATGAAAAACATATCTTCTAGTACTTGGTTTACCCATTTAGTTTGACCATCTATCTCAACGTGGTATTCTGAGCTCATATTTAGTTTTGTACCCACTACACGATGTAGGGATTTCTAGAATACATAAGTGAACTTGGAATCCCTATATGAAATGATCACCTCAAGAAATCCATGTAATAGAAATATCTCTTTGACAAATCTGTTAGCCACTACCTAAGCATCATCCTTGATATTTCTAGGTATAAAATGTGCAACCTTATTCAATCTATTAACTATCACAAGGATTACATCATATTGATACCTAGTATTTGGTAATCCTACAGTAAAATCCATAGATATGACCTACCATTTTTGAGTAGGTATGTTATGTGGATATAGTTTTCCTACATGATGCTTGCATTCTGCATTAAGTTTCTAACATTTGAGGTATCAGATGACATAATCGGTGATATCCTTCTTCATTCCTACCTAGAAGAGGATTCTTTTTATGTTTTCTATGATTTTGGACCTTCCAGGATGAGCATAATAATGGGATCGATGGGCTTATTATATTATTAGATTCCTTAAATCATCCATTTTTGGTATGATGATCCTATATTTATAACATAAAAGGTCATATTTCATGCCAAATTCATTATTACCCTTAGGATATTTACCCATTCTATATTGAATTTCCTAGTAATACTCATCTTGATATTTCTCTTGCATCACTTGATTCATCAGATCCATATGACTTCTAGTTATGGCTAATATGTATTTTATTCTACTTAAAGTGTCAGTAACCTTATTCTCCTTACCTTTTATGTACTCAATTTCAAAGTCACTCAACAAGAAAATCAATTCATCTTCTCTATATCACATTGAGTATAGGTTGGGTAAATATATACCTCAGACTTTGATGGTAAAATTTTAATTCAAAGGGTCTTCCCACTAAGTAGTGGTGATAGGCCTTTAGAGCATGCACCACTACAACTAGATCTAAATAATGTGTAGCATAATTAACTTCATGCTTCTTGAGATTCCTCAAAGTATATGCTACTACTGAATCTTCTTGAGAGAGTACTCCTCCTAACCCTTCTAGTGATGCATCTATGCACACTAAAATATCCCCTTGAGGATCAGGAATATTTAGTATTGGTGCGGTAGTGAGTTTATATTTTAGCAATACAAAAGTTTCTTCACACTTTTTTGACCACTTGAATTCCTTTCCCTTTTTTGAAGGTTAGTTATTGCAACAATAATATTGGATTAATCCTTTATGTAATGTCTATAGTAGCCCATTAACTCCATGAAGCTTCACGCTTAAGTCACATTAGTAGGGGGTGGCTAGTTTAGGATGGCCTCTATCTTCTTTGTGTCCACAATAATTCCTTCTAATGATATGATATGCCCAAGACATCATACCTTTGAAACATAGAAATAAATTTTGGCTAGTTTTCCATAGAGTTTGTTCTCTCTCAATAACTCCAACATGATCTTGAGATGTTTATCATGCTCTTCATTTTTCTGAGAGTATATTAAGATATCATCTAGGAATACAAGGAAAAAATGGTCTAGGTGCCTTCTAAACACACTATTCATTATATTCATGAACATAGTCAGGGAAGTAGCCAGTCCAAAGGGTAGGAGTATAAACTCATAATTCTCATATCTAGTCTTAAATACCATTTTGTGAGTATCCTCCTCACGTATTCTTAACTGATGATACCCTGATATTAGGTCAATATTGGTGAATACCATGGATATATCTTCAATCCTAGGTAGGGGATATTAGTTCTTGATCATAACATTACTAAGCACTTTGTAATAAATACATAATATTAAGGAACCATATTTATTTTTCACAAATAAGATCGGTGCACCCCAAGGTGACACACTTGGTTTTATCAATACCTTTTCTAATAGCCCTTGTAGTTGAACCTTTAGTTCCTACATCTCAATAGGATTCATCCTATATGGATATCTATGAATAGGTTCTACTCCTGGCATAATATCAATTGTGAAATCAAATCCTCGTAGAGGAGGGAGTCTAGGTAAATCCTCTAGGAACACATCCTTAAAATCTTGTAAAATTGGGTGCTTCCCTATCACTTCTCTCTTCTAATCATCTTCTAATTTATTAAGTTTTAAAACATACACTATCCCTCCTTTCTTTAGGGATTTCTTCAATTGCATAGCCAACAGAATCTAGGGTTTGAATATCCCCTACTCACTATGAATTCTTAGTCTTTCCTTTCCTTTCTTTGAATACTCGATCCATATATCTTTGAAATTGATCAAGTATTTATGGGCCTATAACCAATCCATCCCTAGGATCACATAAAAGGCATGAAGTGGAGCTACATACAAACAACCTTCCATGGTACCACTATCTAAAGTAAAATTTTCCATAGGAAAACACTATTTTACCGAGTAGCTTTACTCAACACCATACTCAACCTTCCATTCATGGGCTAAATATCCTGGTATTTTAAGCATATTCCTTGCTAAAATAGAAGAAATAAAACTATCAATGGCCCCACTATCTATTAGAATATTTACTTGATTTTAAAAAATCTTACATTTTACAAGCAATGGGGTACCTTGCCCCTCTAACTTTTGTTTCTTGGTTGTGGTGTAGATATGATGCTCAGGTTCCTTTCCTTTTACCATTGGATAAACTTTATCCTAGTTGGTGCAGACATTGATTAGCATAATATGGACCTCTACGATGGTAACACCCATCCTTGGGCCCTTTCTTCTTTTCCAAATTTTATCCGCTAATTTTTATTATCGGGGCTAAATTTTACGGCTTTTGTGATTGATATTTAGCATTATTGGGGTTGTTTTTCTTCTTTTTTTGGAAGTTTTTATTGAACTTATTCTGATTTTCATTATTTTCCTTTTCATATTTTGGAAAATTCTAGACATTTTAGCCATGTTCATCTTCCCACTTCACAAACCCATTGCTATTTCTCTTCCTCAGTGCTTACCGATCTTGCTCAAATAGGACATCATAGTTAAACTATAGGTGGTACTATGATTTATTTGTGAAGTAATACACTTTTTGTAACGATTTAGGTGTATGCATGTTTACATCATGCTTCACTCTAGATTCCAACCTGTGAATAAACTTGTAAACCCCCATATTCTCATCATAAGTAGGTACATACTTAAGTAACCAAACCAACTTCTTATAGTATATCTCCACTATTTTAGTCCCTTTCTTAATATTGGCAATTCTTCAAACTTTAGGGCATAGAAGTGTTTTGCAAGAAACCTATTTTTGAATATTTCAACAAAATATTTCCATTTAATATCAATAGGTTCAACCTTATTCTTCTCATAGTAGGTTTCCCACCAATCGAAAGTAGTCCCTTATAAATGATTGTGGCCCAAAATATTCAGGTTCATGGGGAATAACCTTTTACTATAAAATAAACTTCTAATTCTCTAAGTGATACTTTAGCTGCATCCCCTTTGCCTTCTCCATCAAACTTGGAGATACAAATATTTTTCAGATCCTTAGTTGTTTCTTTTTCTATAAGGGCTCTAGCTTGTAACTTATCTACAGTTACAACCTCTAGCTTGCGAGTTCTAATTTGTAATTGTTTTCAAAAATTATCTCATATGATCCTTCATGGTAGCAATCGTAGTATTGAGTTATTCTACCTCTCTATTGGAATTTCCTAGATCCTCACCCTATATCCCTTTGAAATTTTTTTATTAAGTTTGTCTAGGTGTAGGCCTCTATTTTTTAGCCTTAGATGGCATTCTAACCTGGTTATAACCAAGGAAAATATTAGGTTACAACTTCACTTGAACTGTACCACTAATTCAAACCACAATATAGAGTTTTCTTGCTAAAAGCATCAATGATATAATTAGGAGATATTCTAAGGTTATGATGTAACATTAATACCAAAATCCATACTAAGGTATCATAACATTCATTCACCCTTGGGATTAATTCCCATTATATTCTAGCAAGCAGGAGATTCTAGGTCATCCTACCTTTAACTTATCTCTAAGCAAGCCTTCATTGGAGACATCCAAATACCTTTAACACACAAGAAGCTCTATACCCTCATACCTAGATTTCTGATACCAAATGTAATGACCCAAAATTTGACTACAAGAAAAACACATAAAAAATAAAAGTTTTTTTTAGGTGAGGGATTAATAATTATTGTGAAACAATAACTAAAAATCAATTCTAAATTCTAATTTTAGTTGTGCAAATTAGTTACCTTAACATACTCGCAAAATGATATAATTTGATCCCTTGGTGGTCATTGAATAATTTTCTTTTCATGCTAAGTCAAAATATTATATTTTTTCAAAATATAAAAAACTATAGAATTTAAATGGAACTCTCTAAAATTTGGATGCCTCCTTGGATTTAAGGAAGTAGTACCTATCCTTGATATAAACATAGCTCTTTCTATTATCTATAATTGTAACATCAAACCTATTTGGATTCAATTTGAGTCTTTTGTTGATTTGATATATATTCTACCTTGCAACTACATATATCATCAATAGATCATGAATACACCTTGTAGATGAAAGTGAATTTATGTAATTGTGTACTTAAAATGTAGATAAATATTATAATGTGTTTCTACCAAGTTCATATAAAGAAATAATATATGCACCTTAATATGTATAATAGCATGTCCAAGCTCTATTTTTAAAAAATGAATGATTCCTAATTTTATTACTATTATATATAATTAAAGTGACCATGATAAATATCTAATTAGAAAACATTGATATTGTTGATCATAATGCTATTAGAGCTTAAATCATAAAACTAGGTATAAAGGTGATCATAACACTCCCTAGTATCATAATGATTTGAATAGGAGAAAGATATCTCTACAAAATTAGTCACATTAATTTTATGAGATACTCATGTTAAAATTCTATACTTATAAGTTATATGACCTGATAGTTACTTTTTTAAGCCATGAATAGCAATTAGGTTTTACCTTTATGAATAAAATGTCAAAATAGATATAATATATCAACTAGAATAGCGGACTTGTTGGAAATAAAATTGAATATGTGTAAGACTATGATAACTTCTAGGTTAGGGATAAAAAGTTTATCTTCCCTAGTAGACTAATGGTATTGATAAAGAAGTTCAATGTTGGTTAAATAAAAATATTGATATCAGTCACAAAGAATAGGCCATAAGTCAAATTCACTTTATGGTATTGATGGAAATCTTATGGCTAGTGGAATTTGAATATCTAAAATTTAGCAAAACCAAACTAGTAGGGTCGATTATATCAAAGACCAATTTTCTTCTTAAATAATTATGGAATACTTTGGTGTTGATTGAATACTCTTAAAACATGTAAGATAGATACATTGAAGGAATAATGAAATTTACATTGTTAATAGATAATTCATTTAATTTTAATTTTTTATGCTAGAAATAATTTAAATAAATAATGTTATTTTTGGCCAACCCAAGTATGGGTGTTGTTACACCAAACATAAATTATTTCACTTGGTAATGGAAATACCTAATATTTAATGATATAATAAAAATAAATTTTTTTAGACCCATCTCTATGTTTATTATGTAGGTAAGAAAAATATGACAACAACCACTTTATGTAGTTTTCCAAAGAAACTTTGGGAAAAATTAATGGATATTTGGTACAAACTAGGGTTTATCTATACCTCTATATAGTAAATGTGGGATATAGTTGCATTCCTTATCATGGCATACCTATTCTAGAGGAGGTATAGAAAATGGGTTTATGACATATCTTGTGGTAATTAAATCTTGAGAGGATCCGTAGAATTCTTTAGAAATATTAATGTTTGATATCTCAAGTTTTGGGTAGAAGTCTATTCTCAATTAAGAAATCTCTTAAAACACATTTTGACAAGGAAACTATTGGTCAAAATAATAATTAAATCTAAATTAGGATTTCCAAAATGTCTATCCCTTTAACAAATGTATAAGTAAAAATAAGGAAAATGAAGGTTAACGTAATCCAATGCAAGGATGGTGTAAGATTAATATTTATGGAATAATTAAAAAATATTGAGGTCATGGAAGAGTTATTAGCACAAGGATATGATATTATATTGTATATCGATGTTGTGGATAGTTGGCATGGTCCAGATATAACCCAAGGTCTATTATATTGGAATATTATGTTATAACAATGGGTTGCTTAAGAATTTAGGAGTTGACTAAGGTTAGGATTATACTCTCCCCATGGTAGTATTAGATGATCGATATAACCCTCTCATATTGGGATATATTGTGGAGTTATTCCTTTCATAAGGAGTATTATTGGTGTTACCATACCCTAAGGGTATTATCTATCCATATTTCATATTATGGATTAATTGTTTACTTGTGGATGATTGTTTGATATTATAATATAATTATGGACGATATATGTTATAAGAATAAATTTTTTTAATAAGTAGTATTAAAGAAACACTTTTAGCAAAGTAGGGATTATTTTTAGAATTGCATTAATCAAAAATTCTTAAAAAAAAATCATTTATTAAGATCTATATATCTACATAAATATATTCTATTTAAATATTTATTGTCTCATATTATTTATAATTTTAAAAGCTTCAAAATGGTCTATCATAATAAGTAATGTGAATAGTATTAAGGGATATACAACCATATGAATTGAGCCATCTCGAATAGCGGTAGTGACATTTTCTCAAATTATGATTTTATAGAAAAATAAAATTTGAAACATTTATTTTCTATTTTTATTTTTGTGGAAAATATCTTCGAAGGGATGCCACTTTCGGGTAAGACCCAAGGAGGCAGGGGTATCTCTTCCACCAAAATCACACAGGGTTTGCACCTGGCCTACCACCTTTGACATACTCAAGGAGCAAACCTGGAATAACAAAAAATAAGAACATACAAACACAAACACAAACACAAACACAAACACACAAAAAGATTTAAGAAAAAAAAATAAAAAAACATTCTCCTTGAGTGTGTCAAAAATATAAAGCACAACCGACACAATAAGATAAAAAAAAAACACAACACAAACCACACAAAAAATATAATAACAACATAACAAAACACAAACATAACAAAAAGCAATAGAACACTACAAAGATACAACCAACCAAAACATGACAAACAAAAACGACCAAAACCTAAAAAAAATAAAATAAAATTAAAAAAAACCAACAACAGACAAAAAAAAAAAAATGAAAACATAGAAAACAATCACATATCAAAACACAAAAACACCAATTGATACAAACATACAAAAAAAAAAGCACAAGAACAACAAAAAAAAACAACAAAAACAAAAAATAACACAAAAAATACAAAAAAAAAATACACACATAAATAGAAAAGAAAAAAGAAAAAAATAGAACACAATAATTACCTTTCTAGACCAATATACTATTAAGGCAAGAATCAATAGAGAAAACAAAAGAAATATTAGTTTGATCTAGGGAACTAAAATATCCTGACCGAACCAAAGAGAAGCAAAAATAAAGCAATAAGAAACTAGGTACCTCTAGAATTGGAGCCATCCAAATAAATGATAGAAATAAGAGCTTCCCTTATTTGTGAAGCCCATCATCTAGGAGGGTGGTCATATCAAGTAAGATCACCTTTGTCCAAAGCCTAATTAGCTAAAGCATAAACACTCTTGTTCTGATATCTAACCACATGATTGTAATCAACTTTCAAAAATCCCATCTGGATTAACTGAATCTTCTCAATAATTCTTTTTATTCTTCTATCAACCTTATGATTCTTAGAAGGAGTCTTCAAAATATTAGTCATGAGTTGAGAGTCAAACTCAACTAGTACCTTTTCCCATCCAAACTTAGTAGCCTCCTGAAGGCCTATAAGGATATCATACCCCTCATCAAGGTTATTGGATAGAATATCCAAATTCTCAATAAAAGTAAAAACCAGGGAGCCATATTAAAGTCTACCAATTCCTCTCGCACTAGCTTTTCCAGGGTTCCATCTAGAGGCTCAATCAGTATTGATTTTTCTAAAATCCTTAGGAGGAGGTTACCAATTCCTTGTTCTATCGATCTTGCAATTCCTCACATTCCCTTTAAGTTGGTTGCTCTTAAAAGAGTTAATATTAAATATTTGCATCACTTGATACCATATTTGGTGGGAGTTTTGGGGGTGATTAAGGAGATAATGGACTGATTCAACTAAGTTGGTAATGGTATTTTTTGAGATATAGTGAATATCCTTCCTTTCTTGATTAATAATTTGTTTGTTCCTTTCATTCTAGATATTCCAATTAATAATGGTAGAATCCATCCAAACTAAATGCCTAATAAAATGATCAACACCCTCTTGATTAGGCCAATCCCTCCAAAGTTGTTCAAAAGTAAAAAAAAATTAAACCACTGTAAGCCAAGTAAAGTGCCTATTCTCCTCCAAATATTAGAGGCTAATGTACACTCAATAAAAATATGGTTGAGAGTTTCCACAACCTCTCCACATATTTCACATCTAAAAGGGCCATGAAAACCATGCTTCAAAATATGCCCCCCAGTAAGCACACTGCGATGCAATAAAATCCAAGTAAAGAACCTCACCTTAGGCCATAGATTTTGAGCCCACAACTGAGAAAATATGTTATATTATTGGTTGGAATAATTATGGCATAAGACAAAATAACCTTGAGCAACTGAATACTCACCCTTAGTAGTGTTGCTACATCTAAAACAATATTTATCATGGGACCAAGAGAGATATATCATATGAAGGATGCACTGGATATCTTATCTTTACCTTTTTGGTACTTGAATAGACCAGTCCTCAATAGGGATCCAATATCTACCATCCTCTGAATTACCAATATAGTACTAATAGTAATTAGCCACCTTTATCTAGTTAGCTCAGTGAAGCTCCTCCATCCAAGGCCTCCAATAGGGAAACTGAGTTATCAAAGGCTTGTGACCATCCCCAGAATATGTCAAAAAATTTACCTGTTGACCATTATGAATGATCCGAAATAATTTTTTCTTTATCAAATCCTCACCAGTATTAAGAATTTCTAAAATGGGAGAACCTTTGGAAGGAAATTGATAATGAACAATGTCTTCAGGACTTTTGTTCTCAGCATATTTAGCATGGATACTCTTGGTCCAAAGGGCATTGGGGTCATGCAAAATTCTCCAATATAATTTAGCAGCTAAAGCTTTGTTGTTATTAATAGCAGACCTTAATCCTAACCCCCCTTGATTCTTAGGAAGACATAAAGTATCCCATTTCACCAAGGTCCATTTCTTTTCTCCTTAGTACCACTTTAGAAGAATTGATGATTGGTTTGATCTAGTTCTCGAAGAAAAACATTTGGGATATTCAACACGATAGAAACATAAATAGGAATATCCTAAAGGAATGGTTTTACCAAGGTTATTCTACCCCCAAAAGAAAGCCACCTATTGGTCCACTTTCCAATTTTCTTTTTCACTTTATCTAGAAAAAAATTCCATTTTTTTTATTTCTTCAAATATTGATGGAAATACCTAAATAAGTTATTAGAAAGGAGGTCTTCTTATAATTTTTATTGAGAAAGTACGAGACTGGGTAGTATGATAGGAGTGAATAATGGATCCTACAGCTAACATGGGTCCCACAAGGGAAATCAACCAACAAAAACCACACATGGAGAGAAATCCACACTCACCACCATTAAGCGATTCTCCCATAGGAGAGGATGTAGCATATTTCTTGGCCATGATTCACTTGTTTGAGGGGCTAGGTCATGGTTGGCTTGCTTCCACTAGGGCATTTCACCAAAAATCATACTTCTTGATTTACAAAGCTCTATGTGGGTATTGTGATTTATATACCACCATGAGGGCCATCGTGGGATACATGTGGGATAATGTCTCGAAACTCTCACAACATTGCTCAACGTACATTCTAGAAATTTTTATTGAGAAAGTACGATATTGGGCAATAAGAGAGGGGTGAAGAATGGATCCTAGAGCTAACATGGGGTCCACAAGAGAAATCAACCAATGAAAATCATACATGGAGATATATCCACACTAACCACCATTGAGTGATGCTCCCACAAGAGAGTATAGAGCATATTGCTTGGCCATGGTTCATTCATTCGAGGGGTTGGGTCATGGTTGGCTTACTTCCATTAGGGAATTTCACCCAAAATCTTGCTTCATTATTTGCAAAGCTCTATGTTGGTATTGTGCTTTATATACCACCATGAGGGCCATCATGGGATACATGTGGGATAATGGCTCAAGACTCTCATATCATTGCTCAAGGTATTTTTTAGAAATTTTTATTGGTAAAGTACTAGACTAAGTAGTATAAGAGGAGGGAATAATGGACCTTAGAGCTAACATGGGGCCCACAAGGAAAATAAAGAAACAAAAACTACACATGGGAAGAAATCCACACTCACCACCATTGAGTAATTCTCACACAAGAGAGGATGGAGCATATTGGTTGGCCACAATTTTCTTATTTGAGGGGCTTCATCATGGTTGACTCGCTTCCACTAAGGAAGTTCACCCAAAATCTTACTGATTTGCAAAGCTCTATATGGGTATTATGCTTTATATACTACCATGAGGTCCATCATGGGATGCATTTGGCATAATGGCTCAAGACTCTCACAATATTTCTCAAGGTATTTTTTAGAATTTTTTATTGAGAAAGTTTGAGACTGGGTAGTTTGAGAGGAGCGAAGAATGGACCCTAGGGATAACATGGGCCCACAAGGGAAATCAACCAATGAAAACCACACATAGGGAGAAACCCACACTCACCACCATTGATCAATGCTCCCATAAGAAAGGATGGAGCATATTGCTTGGCTATAATTCGCTCGTTTGAGGGTCTAGATCATGGTTGGCTTAGTTCCACTAGGGCATTTCATCCAAAATCCTACTTCCTAATTTGTAAAGCTCTATGTGGGTATTGTGCGTTATATGCCACCATGAGGACCATCATGGGATACATGTGGGATAATGGATCAATATTCTTGTAGCATTGCTCAAGGTATTTTTTGAATTTTTTTATTGAGAAATTATGAGACTGGGCAGTATGAGAGGAGCGAAGAATGGACTGAGCTAGCATGGGACACACAAGGGAAATCAACAAACAAAAACCAAAAATAGAAATAAATTCACTCACCACTATTGAGAAATGCTCCCATAGGAAAGTATGGAGCATATTGCTTGGCCATGATTCGCACGTTTGAGGGTCTAGGTCATGGTTGGCTTGCTTCTACTAGGGATTTTCACCTAAAATCCTACTTCTTGATTTTCAAAGCTCTATGTAGATATTGTACTTTATATACCACCATGAGGACCATCATGGGATACATGTGGGATAATGGCTCAAGACTCTCACAACATTGGTCAAGGTATTTTTTAGAATTTTTTATTGAGAAAGTACTAGACTGAGTAGTATGAGAGGAGTGAAGAATGGAGCCTAGAGCTAACATGGGGTCCACAAGGGAAATCAAACAATGAAAATCACACATGGGGATAAATCCACACTCAACACCATTGAGTGACGCTCCCACAGGATAGGATGGAGTATATTGCTTGGCCACGATTCACTCGTTTGAGGGTTTGGGTCATGGTTGAATTACTTCCACTAGTCCATTTCACCCAAAATATTACTTCTTGATTTGCAAAGTTCTATTCGGGTATTGTGATTTATATACCGCCATGAGGGCCATCATGGGATATATGTGGGATAATGGCTCAAGACTCTTGGAACGTTTCTCAAGGTATTTTTTAGAATTTTTTATTGAGAAAGTATGAGATTGACAATAAGAGAGGAGTGAAGAATAGACCCTAGAGCTAACATGGGGCCCATAATGGAAAACAACCAACAAAAACCACACATGGAGAGAAATACACACTCACCACCATTGAGCGATGCTCCCACAACAGAGGATGGAGCATATCGCTTGGCCATGATTCACTCGTTTGAAGGGTTGGATCACGGTTGACATGCTTCTACTAGGGCATTTGACCCAAAGGCCTACTTCCTAATTTACAAAGATCTATATTGGTATTGTGCTTTATATACCACCATGAGGGCCATCATGTGATACATGTGGGATAATGGCTCAAGACTCTCATTGTGTTTCTCAAGGTATTTTTTAGAATTTTTATTGAGAAAGTATGAGATTGGGTAGTACAAGAGGAGCGAAGAATGGACCCTAGAGCTAACATGGGGCCCATAAGGGAAATTAACCAATGAAAACCACACATGGGGAGAAATCCACACTCACCACCATTAAGTGACTCTCCCACAAGAGAGGATGGAGCATATTGTGTGGTCGTGATTTGATCATTTGATGGGCTATATCATGGTTGAATTGCTTCCACTATGGCATTTCACCCAAAATTCTGCTTCCTAGTTTGTAAATATCTATGTGGGTATTGTGCTTTATATACCACCATGATGGCCATTGTGGGATACATGTGGGATAAAGCCTCAAGACTCTCATAGAGTTTCTCAAGTTATTTTTAGAATTTTTTAATTGATAAAGTACGATATTGGGCAGTACGAGAGGAGAAAATAATGGACCCTAAAGCTAACATGGGGTACACAAGGAAAATCAACCAACGAAAACCACACATAGAGAGAAATACACACTCATAACCATTGAGTGATGCTCCGACTAGAGAGGATGGAGCATATTACTTGACCATGATTCACTCATTTGAGGTACTGGGTCATGGTTGGCTTGCTTCCAATAGGGCATTTCACCCAAAATATTGCTTCCTAATTTGTAAATATCTATCTGGGTATTGTGATTTATATACCACCATGAGGGCCATCATGGGATATATGTGGGATAATGGCTCAATACTCTCACAACATTCCTCAAGGTATTTTTTAGAATTTTTTATTGAGAAATTACAAGACTAGGTAGTACAAGAGAAGAAAATAATGGACCCTAGAGCTAACACAGGGTCCAAAAGGAAAATAAACCAATAAAAACAAAACATGGGGAGTAATCCATACTCACACCATTGAAATATGCTACAACAAGAAAGGATGGAGCATATTGCTTGGCCATGATTCGCTCGTTTTAGGGGTTGGGTCATGGATGACTTGCTTTCACTAGGGCATTTCACCCAAAATCCTGCTTCCTAGTTTGGAAAGATCTATTTGGGTATTGTGTTTTATATACCACCATGAGGGCCATTATGGGATACATGTGGAATAATGGCTCAAGACTCTCAATATGTTGCTCAAGGTATTTTTTGGATTTTTTTATTGAGAAAGTACAAGATTAGGTAGTACGAGAGAAGTGAAAAATGGACCCTAGAGCTAACATGGGTCCCACAAGGTAAATCAACCAATGAAAAATACACATGGGGAGAAATCCACACTCACCACCATTGAGCGATGCTCCCATAGGATAGGACAAAATATATTTCTTGGCCATGATTCACTCATTTGAGGGGCTGCATCATGGTTGGCTTACTTCCACTAGGGAATTTCACCCAAAAGCTTACTTCTTGATTTTCAAAGCTCTATCTGGGTATTGTGATTTATATAACATCATGAGGGCCATCATGAGATATATGTGGGATAATGGCTCAAGAATCTCATAATGTTAATCAAGGTATTTTTTAGAATATTTTATTGAGAAAGTATGAGACTATGCAATACGAGAGGAGAAAATAATGGATCCTAGAGCTAACATGAGGCCCACAAGGGAAATCAACCAACAAAATATACACATGGGGATAAATCCACACTCACCACCATTGAGTGATGCTCCCATAGGATAGGATGCAACATATTGCTTAGCCATGATTCACACGTTTGAGGGCCTAGGTCATGGTTGGCTTGCTTCCACTAGGGCATTTCACCCAAAAGTCTGCTTCCTAATTTGTAAAGTTCTATGTGGGTATTGTGCTTTATATACCACCATGAGGGCCATCATGGATACATGTGGGATAATGACTCAAAACTCTCATAATGTTTCTCAAGGTTTTTTTAGATTTTTTTCTTGAGAAAGTATGAGATTGGGTAGTACGAGAGGAGCAAAGAATGAACCCTAGAGCTAACATGGGATCCACAAGGGAAGTCAACAAATTAAAACCACACATGGGGAGAAATCCTCACTCACCACCATTGAGTGATGCTCCTACAGGAGTGGATGAAGCATATTTCTTGGCCATGATTCACTCATTTGAGGGGCTTCATGGTTAGCTTTCTTCCACTAGGGCATTTTACCCAAAATATTGCTTCCTAATTTGTAAAGCTTTATGTGGGTATTCCTCTTTATATACCACCATGAGATCCATCATGGGATACATGTGGGATAATGGCTCAATACTCTCATATCATTGCCCAAGGTTTTTTTTAGAATTTTTTATTGAGAAAGTACGAAATTGGATTGTACAAGAGGAGCAAAGAATGGATCCCAGAGCTAACATGGGGTCCACAAGGGAAATAAACCAAAGAAAAACACACATGGGGAGAAATCCACACTCACTACCATTGCGTGATGCTCCCACAGGAGAGGAAGGAGCATATTTCTTGGCCATGATTCACTTGTTTTAGGGGTTGGGTCATGGTTGGCTTGTTTCCACTAGGACATTTTATCAAAAAGCATGATTCATGATTTGCAAAGATCTATGTGGGTATTGTGCTTTATATACCACCATGAGGGCCATCATGGGATACATGTGGGAAAATGACTCAGAAAAATTTGGGAACAACGATCACTTTATGTAGTTTCCTAAATAAACTTTGGGAATAATTAATAAATATTTGGGACAAACTAGGGTTGATCTATAACTCTATATAGGAAATGTGGGACATATTTGCATTCCTTCTCATGGCATACCTATTATAGAGGAGGCATAGAAAATGGGTTTATGACATATCTTGTGGTAATTAAAACTTGAGAGGATCCATAGAACTCTTTAGAAATCTTCATGTTTGATATATCAAGTTTGTGGTAGAAGTCTATTATCAATTAAGGAATCTCTTAAAACACATTTTGACAAGGAAACTATTGCTCAAAATAATAAACAAAAATTCTAAATTATGATTTTCAAAATGTCTATCCCTCTAACAAATGTATACATAAAAATAAGGAAGATGAAGGTTAATGTAATTTAATGCAAGGATGGTGTAAGATTAATATTGATGGAATAATGAAGAAAAATTGAGGTCATGGAAGTGTTATTGTCATAGGGATATGATATTATATTTTATATTGATGTTGTGGATAGTTGGCATGGGCCAGATATAATTCAAGGTCTATTGTATTGGAATTTTATATTATAACAATGGGTTTGTTAATAACTTAGGAGTTGAATAAGGTTATGATTATACTCTCCCCCCATTAGTATTAGATGATCGCTATATAAATAAGGGATATTTCATTGTAATAGAGAAACAACATTTATATTAAATATTTTTTGTAATCATATTAGCAAATAAACTAACCCTCTCATCTTGGGAGATATTATGGAGTTATTCCTTTCTTAAGGAGTATTATTGGTGTTAGCATATGATGCAAGAGCCTATCTTTAGAGGGTTTTTTAAAAATAAGTTTTAAATTAATTTTTTTATTATTAAAAATGGAATTATTTGACGCAAAAAATAATTTGTTGAAAATGGTAATTACTAAAAAAAGTAAATTTTTATGAAAATATAATTTACTGAAAATAGTAATTACTTAAAAAGGTATTTTATGGTGGAAAAATCAATTTTCCAAAATAGTATTTTGGTTTTATTTTTAGGGTTTTAATCTTTAGGGTTTTCTTTTAGGGTTTCTTTTAGGGCTTCAAGTTTTAGGGTTTTATTTAAGGTTTATTTGGGGATATATTCCCTTGGTATTACATTGTAAAAAGGGGGAAGTGAATCCAGGAATGAGAAAATAAATTATTTACTGGTTTATTTCAATGTACTGTAGTTTTTATGTGAATGGGAGGCTTTACTGATTATTTCCATTTATTGCAATTTTTATGTAAATAAAGAGTTTTACATATGATTTTCATGTACCGCAGTTTTTATGTAATGGGAGGTATTTTATTTTAACCTCTTGCAGTTGGATTTACATCATTTGGTATCAGAGCAAGTTGGATCTTGTTGGGAGCAAAAAAGATAAGAGAAGAAAAGAAAAAATGAGAAGAGAGCAAATAGGCTCCAAAAAAAAAATGGTACTCTATGTAGTGCTTGCAGAAGGTTTGTAAAACCTTAGAGACAGAGATTGGCACTCTATGTAAGTGCTCACAGGAGATTTTTTTATGTAAAATCCTTAGAAAAAGAGATTGACACTTTGTGTAGTGCTTGCAGAAGGTTTGTAAAACCTTGGAGAAAGAAATTGGCACTTTGTGTAAGTGCTTGCAGGAGATTTTTTTATATAAAACCTCAGAAGGAGGAATTAGCACTTTGTGTAGTGCTTGTAGAAGGTTTGTAAAACCTTAAAGAAATAAATTGGCACTCTGTGTAGTGCTTGCATAAGGTTTGTAAAACCTTAAAGAAATAAATTGGCACTCTGTGTAGTGCTTGTAGGAGGTTTTTTTTCATTAAAAACCTCAGATAGAAGAATTGAAACTTTGTGTAGTGCTTGCAGGAGCTTTGCTATTTTAAAACCTTGAAGGAATAAATTGACACTATGTAGTGCTTGCAAGAGGTTTGAGATATAAAACCTCAAAAAGAGATTGGTACTTTGAGGAGTATTTGCAAATGTGTGACACTCTCTAGAGAGTGATTATGAGTTTGATTAGAGGAACTCGCAGGAGGAGAGTTCTTTTCAACCAAAGGATAATTATGCAGGAGCCTATCTTTAGAGGGTTTTTTTTAAATAAGTTTTAAAGTAATTTTTTTATTACTAAAAATGGAATTATTTGACGCAAAAGATAATTTTGCAGAAAATGGTAATTACTAAAAAAAACAGTTTTTTATGAAAAAATAATTTGTCAAAAATAATAATTACTTAAAAAGAAATTTTATGGTGGAAAAATAAATTTGCCAAAAATAGTAATTTTTTTTTAATTATTTTTAGGGTTTTAAACTTTAGGGTTTTCTTTTAGGGTTTCTTTTAGGGCTTCAAGTTTTAGGGTTTTTTTTAGGTTTTATTTGGGGATATATATTCCCTTGGTGTTGCATTGTAAAAGGGGGAAGTGAATCCAAGAATGAGAAAATCAATTATTTACTGGTTTATTTCAATGTACTGAAGTTTTTATGTGAATGGAGGGTTTTACTAATTATTTCCATTTATTGCAGTTTTTATGTAAATGGAGAGTTTTACATATGATTTTCATTTATCATAGTTTTTATGTAATGGGAGGTATTTTATTTTGACCTCTTGCAGATGGATTTAAATCACCATACCCTAAGGGTATTATATATCTCTATTTCATATTGTAGATTAATTGTTTAATTTAGGATGATTATTTGATATTATAATATAATTATGGATGATATATGTTATAAGAATAATTTTTTGTAATAAATAGTATTAGAGCAACAATTCTAGCAAAGTGGGGATTATTTTTAGAATTGAATTAATCAACAATTCTTCAAAAAAATCATTTATTAAGATGTATATATTTACATAAATATATTAGATTTAAATAATTATTGTCTCATCTTATTTATAATTTGGAAAGATTCAAAATGACCTATCATAATAAGTAAAGTAAATAGTATTAATGGAGATACAACCATATGAATTGAGCCATCTTGAATAGGGGTAGTGATTTTTCAAATTATGATTTTCTAGAAAAATAAAATTTGAGACATATTTTAAAATAGCTAAGAAAAACAAGAATTTTTGGTTACCCTTTTAAGATTTATGTTGGTTATATGTGGAATTTGGCTTTATGTCATTGAGAATTTCTATGAAGTATTTTTAATGAAACCCTAGTTTCATAAAATTGTAGTTATCTTTGTTATTTTTTAGGTGTGAGGTCATGAAATTATCAAATAATTTTTGAAGAGGATGATATGAATGTTAGAAAGTGGTTTATGAAATATAAATATTCATATTTTGATAAGTTTCTTTGAAAAGGCAATTTTGATAAATTATTTTAAAATAAAGTATTAAATTGGTGGATATCTTTTCCTAAGGTATATAAGGTTTCAAAAATAATTGTTGGGGAATTAGTGAACATCGATATTGAGAAAATGGAAACTTGAGAGCAAGGATAAAAGGATAGCTTGATGAATGCTATCAAGGTATATGAAGAAGAAATAAAAAGGCTTAAGGTGGAACAAAAAAAATAAAAAGAGAAAATTTCAAGGAAGCATTAGAAGGAAAAATATAATGCTGATAATGTACAGGCTAAGAAAACTACATCTTTCGCATTAGATAAGAAACATAATGGTCAAAGGGATTGGTTTCCATCTAGATAATCTATTTTACAATTTCATGGATGAATTTAGAAGTAAAAAGTCATTATTTCCATAAACCCTAGCAACAAGTGTAATTTCATCAATATTGATTTTTCTAGAAGGTTACATGTTCCAAAAAATAATATTAATAACACACAACTTGAGGATGAGAATGTGTAGATTTTTAAAAAAATAAAAATATGAGTGCAAGATAATGAGTCCCACTCTAGGGGTTTTGGGCTAGTTAAACTTGTTTATACCTATTTAAATATTTTAACATGACATGCCCTTAAAGGTATCCAATGAATACATTATAAAGGTAAAGATAAAGTAATATTTAACATCAATGAGTCCACAGGCCATATGAGATAACCCTCATGGAGGATGTTGTTTACCAAATATATGGTTATCCAATCATATGCTATCATATGCTAGCTACTGAAATATGATGTATCAAAAAATAATCATAGAAACAATTTTCAAATAATTATTTTTTCCTAAAATATACATAGCCTTAGGTGTGTCAAAACTCTTTTGAAGCTTTTTATTTTTTTTTAAATAAATATTTTAACTATAAAGTATAAATTTTTTGACATTTTTGTATGTGATCCATTATATTAATATGAAAATTTATTTATTTTTAATGATATCATAGAACATATGTCATATTTTTTATTTTATTTTTTACCTAATTTAGTCTTAAGTTGAAAGTGTTTGAGTTTTAAAAAAATCAATTTAAAAATAAAATAATTAAAGATACATAAAAAGTTAAATTTTTTAAAATTTATATTTTTAACAAATATTTTAACTTTCATAATTTCAAAGTGAGTGTAAGTTAGAAGTTATTGTGATCCAAGAGCAATGCTCACTTTTTTCTTGTTTTAGGGAGTAAACATGTGTTATAGTTGTGAGTAAAAAGCATGGGTAGGAAGAAAAGTGTGAGCAAGGAGTGAGTGGAATTTATTATTCTAGATCTTAGTAGAAATAAAAAACTAAAGTATTAATGTAAAAAAAATTAGGTAACATGATAGGAAAGTCATTTTTGAAAATCCTTATTGGAAGTAAGTATGCCCTAGTTAGTGACAAGATGAGAGTGCATCTATGGTAACTCTATCTAGGTAACACATACTACATCAAAACCGATTATCAAGGATGAGATATTTAGTATTATGTAATGGTTCTTAAAAACATAGGTTTAATATATAAGTTCTATGGATACTAGTTAGATTTTTAAAATATTCAAAATTTGATCAAGTGGAAGTGGGGAATGAATTCAAATTACTTCATGAATTTTCTTTTGAAAGGATTTTCCACATTATATTTTCGATTTAAAAAATAAGGGATACAATTATGGATGATGGTCCTTTGCTTATGAGCAAAGATGCATTATATTTAAGACCATAAAGGGATATTTTTTTTTTTTATAAATATAAATACTATTAAAAGTATTCTAGTATGAATTAAGCTTTTTGACTACAATGAATCCTCATTGCATTTGGGAGAAGAAATAACTTAGAAAATGTTTCAACAGTTGACCGTAATAGGAAGTAGATTTTTGGGCAAAGAAAATAATAAAGGTAAAAAAATAAGTGTTAGATACAATTAGGTAAAATATCTAATCAAAGGGTGGCACCCGTTTATAAATGTTCCAAGGGAAAAAGTTTTGATGGCTTGCATTATCAAAAGTTTCAAAAATTGAAGGGTGGCATAAGGGTTTGAAGGGAAAAAGAGCACAATAAAGACACACAATTTGAAGATCAAAAGTTTTAAAAGTTTTAATAAAATAAAAGAAAGAGAAATTTTGAAATTCAGACTACATAAAAATGGCCTGATAAAAGTTTTAACTAAGGGAACAAGGCAAAATTTTTGATAGCTTATATATGGTATCAAAAATTTTCATCAATCATAAGGTGACAAAATTTTTTGGAGGGTTCAAGAGGAGCAAAAATTTTGAATATTAGAAGTTAAAAATTTCCAAAATGTGAAGGACAAAGGAAAAGTTCCAAAACTTGGGTTTTCTAAGAGATGCTAATGAAGATAAAAAAGAAGAAGCACTCTAAATTATTTGAGAAAAATAAACAACCCATACCATGTTTCAAAAATCTCAATCTTAAGAAATTCATACCCCCTAAAACAAAGTTGTGCCAGTAATTCGATCAAAGAGGAATCCTATAGAATCACACATTGGGCTAAAACAATGCACACTAATAGTTTAGGAGACAAAAATTTACCTTAGAGGATCCCATCCTTGAACCTTTTCATGGAGGTTCACTAGCCCCCCATATCCCCCAACCAATATCATGACCCAAAAATTGCACATTATTCTAAGGTGTACAATATATTAAGATGTATAGGCCTTTTCCTACAAAGAATATAATACATCTTATAGAGATTTTAGTTGATATCATAAAGGCAATGATGACATTAAGTCTCAAATTCCACCTACTTGCACCACTTAAACCTAACATTTTAGGAAAACGGTTGATGCATTAAAGGCAACAACAACATGGAAGTTGCAATAGAAGCAACCTCAAACCTAGTGTATTGATTGTAAATATTTTCTAAACCTAGAATTTGAGAATTCCCAAAGAAAGTATATGACAATAATGGTGGTAGTTGCACATCTAAAGGCCCATAATTTTTTACAATTAATGATTCTAGATATAGAGACCTAAAAGGAACCAACAACTTAAAATATGTGACTTGACACTTAGAAGAGCAATAATATTGAAGCTCCCAATTTTTGGAGGAAAATTCTCCCCATTTGTACCTATAAATTGTAGTTATTTTAGTATTTTTAAGGATTAATGAGTTACTTTTTCAAACCTTAAACTTTATATGTAACTTTCCATTCATTTTATTTTGTATAGTGGTACCTAAACCTTGAGTGATCTTACAAGAGAGCTTTTGAGACCCCACTTCTAGCATTATTTGTAATTTTTCATATTTATATATATATGCTTGAGGTTGTGATGAATTGGTTCCATTGTTCCTATTTATTGTATGTTTGTATGCTTATGTGTGTATATTAGAGGCCATGACTATCATATTTTAGTCTTGTTTTATTTATATGCAATCTAAATTTAACATGCTAAGAGGAAGAAGTGTTCACCGTAGAGTTACCGATGTATTACACTCATGCATTCATGTGCCTTACTATTATAAATACAGACCTTATTTTGATCTGTGTACATCACCCCTTGTTAGATTAGGTTAGTTTAGGATATTTTCCATTTTTGGTATCATTTTTTCTATGGTTTCTCTTTCCCTTTTTCTCTTGAATCTTGTTTGATTATGATAGAGTAGGAAGAGTGCTAAATATCACATTTTAAAGGGAATTATCCTTTTAAAAAAACTTAGAGGTAGCCCAATAGAGCCAATCTCAATGCTCTTAGAGTTGCTTTGTTGTGTCGCTTCACACGAGACATTATAGTTTGATCATCTAATACTAGCATTTGGTGACTGTGATAATCAGAGAGGATAACATGGAATTTCTTCTCAACTCATCAATATAGATATTTTAAAGAATATTAATAATATTATAGGAAAATTCATACATGAGGGAATAGTTACTAAGCAAAAAAGGCATGTTGTATACACTCAAACATGAATTGCAATGTATATTTCAAAATACTTATTGAGTCAATTGGGATTAAATTTGAATTAAGATAATGAGTTCAACAAGTGGATTACAAAAATATTGCATTCCAATGTTGCAAATGTCAAGAGACCAAGCACATAGCAAGAGATTGTAAAATGGAAATTATGGAGAAAGAGAAAAATTTTAGGCATGAGATAAAATTAAATATAAAACAAGGAGACAATATCATAGTATAATTTAAATAAAATCAAGTTTCTCACACTCTTAAGAAAGTGGAAAAAAAAAACCTCTGCATTATCAAATGCAAAGGTCCTTATAGTTTAATCAAATCAACCATTGGAAGAAAGAATGACAAAATGGATAAGGAAGTACAATACAAGTTAAAATTCAAAAGGAGTTAAAGCTATGAAGGAATATTGAGAGGAAAATTTTAAATCAAATGAGGTGAAAGAGATCAATATTAATCTAGGTAATTGATCTTCATTTTTGTCAAGTAGCATAAAATGATATCCTTGCAATAAATATAAAAGTAGTTTATAATGTATCCATTACACTTTATGATTTCAAGAGTAGCACAATAAAGAAATGCATATAGAAGATTATGAAATTTAAGGTTTTAGGATATCATAAGGAAGTAATTACTATGGAGGATCATAATTGTACTTTAGGATTTTTGGGGCAACATAAATAAGAAATTATTGATAGGTTATTCCTTGCATTTTAGATTCTATAGGGCAACATAAATTTTTAGAAAGTAAATTTTATTATAAATAATATGAAAAAATAGAAGAGAATAATTAATATAAAAGCATTGGTAAAAATGGAAAAAGGAGAGGAAGGTCATCAAAGCAAAAGAAATAGAAAAAGAAAAACAAACTGATATCAACTTAGGAATCCAAATAAGAATATTGAAGGTGTTAACAAGAAGTGGGGCTAATCCTATTAATAAAAATAAAAAGTGATGACAAAAATGGTATCATGGAATATAAGGGGTATGGATAAGACCCCTTAAAAAACTTATAAATAATATTATAGGTTGTTATAGTCTTAAGTTTATTTTAATACAAGAAATAAAATTAAGTACTGAGGAATGTAAGGATGCTTCTAAAAATATTTGGAATATGGGGATTCTTTGGAAATTTTTTCTATAGAAGCTTCTAGTGGTCTTCCAACAATATGGGACAAATGCAAATCAAATGGACATTCATTAGAAGCAAAAGCTAATTTGTTGGACTATTTTTTGAGAAAGAGAAAAAAATCAAAGTTGGGGTTATATATGAATATTATCCAAATATAGTACCTCTTTATGAAATTTTTTGAAAGGACCTTAGCATATTTTTGATAAAAATAATGATAAATCATAATGATGATCTATGGGTTTTTGGAAGTGACCTAAACACAATTTTATCTCCTTTAGAAAATAAGGATGGTACTCTTAGGTGGTCTAGATCAATGCAATATTTTGCGTCTTGTATCGATTCAAATGGTTTTTGGGATGCTATTGATTTAAAAATTAGAAGATAAATGGTATCATGGAATATTAGGGGTATGAAAAGAACCCCTTTAAAAATAATATTTAGGTATTAATAGGTTGTTAAATTCCAGAGTTAATTTTAATACAATAAATAAAATTAAGTAGTGACGAATGTAAGGATGTTTTTAAAGTGATTTGGAAGATGGAAATTCTTTTGATATTTTCTTCTATAAGACTTTCTAATGGTATTCCAACAATATGGGATAAATACAAACAGGATGGAAAATCTTTAGAAGCAAAAAGTAATTGGGTTCTTGGACTATTTTATGATAAAGAGAAAAATATTAAAGTTGGGGTTACATATGAATATTATCTGACTATAATTACTCCTAATTAAATTTTTTGAAAGGACCTTAGCATATATTTTTTAAACACAATGATGATTCATAATTGTGATCTATGGATTCTTGGTAGTGATTTTAACACAATTCTATCACTATTGGAAAATAAGGGTGATTCTCCTAGATGGTCTAGATCAATGCAACATTTTGATTCATTTGTCAATTCAAATGACTTTTGGGATGTTATTCCTTTAATTTTTCAATATGCATGGGATAATAAATGCATTGGAAAACTCATATAACATAAATATTAGATAGACTCTTGTTATCCAACACATGGTTGTAAAAACACTTTACCATATCTTTAGATATTTTATTATGAGAGGTATCATATCACAGAATATTTCTTTTGACATATGATTTACTCAATAATGGACATCGAAAGTCATTTTTATTTTCATCTATGTGGCCTCAAGAACCTAGTTTCTTTCATATGGTTATGCTATTAGGATGAAGTAAATTTTGAAGAATCATGTATGTAAATGTTTGTTCAAAATATTAAATATCTAAAGGATAAAAATAATATTTAGAATGAAAAATATTTTGCTAATATTTTTAAAGAAAACAAGAAAACTGAATCCAAGATAAAACAATTATAAGAGATAATAGAAACCAATGAATGGAATAGCATTCTTATGTGCAATAAGAAAAATTAATTTATTATTATCATAATACGTTGAAGAAAGAGTCATATTGATTCCAAAAATATAGGAATAAATGGCTCAAGGAAGGAAGGAGATAGAAATGTCATTTTTTCATATTACATCAAAAACAAAATTTTATTTTTGTTGCATAAAATATATTGTCAGATGGAATAAAAAATTAGGAAGAAGAAGAATATATTAGGAAGGAATAAATTAATTATTTAAAAAATATATTGTTAGATACTCGATAAGATAACATAAGGAGGCACAAGTTAATATTTTTCAAAATATTCCATAAATTATCACGTAGGAATAAAATAAAAGCTTAATTGAGAAGATATATATGGAGTAGCTATATGAAGTAATTTTCTCTTTCCATTATAATAAAGCACCCCAAGGGATTTATTATTATTTTCTTTCAAACAATTTAGGATATATTAAAGTGTGGTAGGTTGGTTATGATTAAATATATGCATAAAAGGAAAGCTACAATAAGTGAGATCATTACCACATTTTTACATTAGTTCCTAAGAAAGACGAGACAAAATGTTTTGATAATTTTCATCGAATAAGTTTTTTATAATATGATATATAATATTATTTCAAAATTTATGGTAGATAGGTTGAAAATTATTTCAAATAGTTTTATCTCATGGAAAAGGTGGTTTTATTTGTTGTAAACAAATTCTTGATGGTGTAATAATTACATAGGAGGCCACATATTCTTTTCATCCCATGAAAAAATAAAGTATTCTTATACAAAGTAGATAATAGTGTTTACTAGAGTTTTCTACATGATATTTTAAAAAAGGTTAGTTTTTAACAAGGTTGGTGTGAATGAATTAGATATTATTATAGTACTTTTAATTATTCTACTTTAATGAATAATTATCTTACTAGTTACTTAAGTAATGTCATGGACTCTTCTAAGGTGATCAACTATCTCCTTATCTATTTATTATTCTTGTAGACATTAGGGAGATATTTCTCAAAAGTAAAATTGAAGGAAAATCAAAGGTATTCAAGTTGTAAAAAATGTTTCACTCAAATATCATCTAATGATGCTTTTCTTTTGGTCCATCCCTTATTCAATAAGTACATAGTTTTTAAGTCAATATTATATTGCTATGAGAAGGCTACTGGATAGTGGTTAATACTACAAACTCTAGGATATTTTTCATTAACACTACCCTAGATTTACAATGAATTATTATAGATATTTTAGGGTTTAATATTGAAATATTTCCTTCAACCTAGTTGGATATTCCTTTGTCTCATATAGAAAATGAAAAGGTGCTTTGGATCTATTGTTTGGATAGAATAAAATTTTGTTTGAAAGGCTAGAAATGTAAGTTCTTATTCATGGAAGAAAGTCTACAACCCATAAATACTACATTGCAAACCATTTATTATTTATATGATGTCAAAATAATAATTTCTAGTAGTTATAGCATTAGAAATTGATAAAATTTAAGGAAACTTTCTTTGGAAAGGATGATGAAAAAAATAGGTTTCGTATTTGTAAGTGGGATAGGGTTTGTGAAGGAAAGAATATAGACTTATGAGTTTGGATTAGAGGTAAAATTTGGGTGAATATTATTTAGAGATCAAGAAAATAATTGGAAAAATGATACTTAAAAAATAAACAGGTTCTCTTGATGCAATAAACTTATTTAGAAAAAGAACCCTACCTGAAGGATTGCCAACATGGAACTTTATATCAAATAATTTGCAATTGATTAATAAATATATTAGATGTTATGTCAATGAGGGGAATTATGTAAAATTTTGGCATGATGCTAGGTTAAAGCCTTATCCTTTTTATCTTTGATTCAAAATAGCAACCATTGGCCCAGGAATATCTAGCTTGTATAGTTCTAAAGGTCAAATATTATATTAAATATCAAATATTATATTAATATGAACAACAACTAGATTGTATAGTTGCAGGAGAGTACCTCAAATAAATTGTAAACAAACTTTAAAATATGCTTAAAGAGTTTAATCTACATATTTCTATATAGAAGGATGAGTTCATTTAGAATCTATTAAAATATGGTGGATAGTTTTTCAAGTTGGGATATGAGAATTTATATTAATCAAAATTTTCTAGTCCTAAATATTTTCATTGTAATACTATTTGGTCACTAGAGGGTTTAAGGCCTCAACATTTCTTTGGTTAGTAGTTCAATGTAATATTCTTATAGGACAAAGTCTATAAAGAAGAGTATATCATGGACCTTTTAGATGTGCCTTGTGTGAGAAGGATTTAGAAATATCAAACCATTTATTTCATCATTATCCCTTTGTTCATACTAATTAGGTTTAATTTTTAAAAATATGAGAATATATTGAGTAGCTCCATCAACATTGAAAGAGTTAAAATTTTAGATTAATTATTTCAAAGCTGAATCATTACATATTATGTGGAGGATTGATCCTATAATTATTTTTTAGAATTTATAGTTTGAAAGGAATAATATCATTTAAATATAATTTTCAAAATATAATCAAGTTTGAAACCTATTATTGTCTCTTGCAATATGTTTATATATGTTGCTAGTGTAAAAAGAAAGGTGCTAGCCACTTCCTTACAAGATTTAAATATACAAAGAAGAGGCATCTACAACAATGACATTAAAATTATCTGATTGGTGAAATGGAAATGTCCAAAATTGTATCAAAATTAATTTTAATAGTTGTTAAAGGAAGTCTAGGAAAAACCTATGGAGGTGGTGTTTTTCAAAATAATGAAGGTAAAATTATCCTCACCTAATCAAATTCATATAGAACTTTAACTAACATTGATGCAGAGGCTAGGGCATATCTTACAAAGATAAAAATTGCAATTAAAAAAATGGAAAATGTATTTCAATTAAGAGGATACATATTATTATTAATAATATCAACAAAATTAAACGTGAGAATTAAATAAAAAATAATATTACTACTTATCATTATAAAAAGCAATAAAAATATAGTTAATAAAAAAAATAAAAATATCTTTAATAAAAAATAATATATCTGACTACAAATTTAACATTTCAATAAAATTAAATCCAAATAAAAACCATGCATAACTTATTATGTATATATGCATGTTAAGGACATCTACTTTCCCCCCAAACAAAAAAGTTTACATCGTTTTGTTCCTATGCCAGTGTATTGCCAACCCCACGGTAGGATTTCCGCACATTATTTTTCCCGCTAACCCCATCAAATTTATCATCATATACACTAAATGATTTTAAATTATGATGACTACCAGTATCAACTGTGTGAGTAATTCTTGTGAATTTCCTCACCTATAATGGCTTCAATGAGCTATACTCGGCTTTAGTTCTTTTGTTTATACTGAAATATCAACAATTCAATGTTATAACTGTTAATAATGATGACTACTATGACACTCAAATTAATTTTTTTTTTGTGGGTAGTTGTACATAAAATAAAACATATAATGTTTCCATAATAATATATTATATTCTTGTGTACCATCTAGATAAGATGTGTATAATTCTTATGCATCCTCTAGATAATATGTGTACGTATTTTTATGCATATGGTTGTGCATGTGGTTTTGTGCACCTAATTTATGCGCATGTTTTTCACACCGTTTGTGAACATGGTTGTTAGTTTTGTGTACATGGTATTGGTTCAGTTCTAACAAGTGGTATAAAAGTGTGAAGGACAAGGGTTGTTATTTGGTGAGGAAACTCAAGTGTAGTTCTAACCTATGAAGTCTAGGTAAGAACTGAGAGTGGCTATAATAGTCACTCGAGTACCGTAGAAGACACAAAATGGAGAGATCAACCATTGAGAAGTAGAAGACACAAAATGGAGAGATCAACCATTGAGAAGTAGAAGACACAAAATGGAGAGATCAACCATTGAGAAGTTCAATGAGTAAAAATTTAATGTGTGAAAATAGAAGTTGGAGTATCTTCTGGTGGAGAAAAACTTGAAAGAACCAATCATACATGATACAAAGCCAGGTGCAGTGTCCCAGGAGGATTGGGACAAGAAGGAAGAAGTCCTAGGAGGATTGAGACAAGAAGGCATAATCAATAGCAACATGTAGATCTTGTTGTATGCTTGGAAAATAATGCCCAAGAAAAATCATGGTTGATTGATTTTGGTGCATCATTTCATATGACATCCCACAAAGAGTGGTTTGAGGAGTACCACGAGGGTCACTATGGGAGAGTATTTCTTGGAGATAGTTATCATTATGATATGATAGGAAAAGGTAGAGTGAGAGTAAAGATTAGCGATAGATAGTAAATCTACATTAATCAACAATTCTTCAAAAAAAAATTATTTATTAAGATCTATATATTTACATAAATATATTGGATTTAAATAATTATTATCTCATCTTATTTATAATTTGAAAATTTTCAAAATGATCTATCATAATAAGTAATGTAAATAGTATTAATGGAGATGCAACCATATGAATTGAGCCATCTCGAATAGGGGTAGTGATTTTTCAAATTATGATTTTCTAGAAAAATAAAATTTGAGACATATTTTAATATAGCTAAGAAAAACAAGAATTGTTGGTTACCCTTGTAAGATTTTTTTTGGGTTTATGTGGAATTTGGCTTTATATAATTGAGAAATTTCTATGAAGTATTTTTACTGAAACCCTAGTTTCATAAAATTTTAGTTATATTTGTTATTTTTTAGGTGTGAGTTCATGAAATTATCAAATACTTTTTTAAGAGGATGATATGAATGTTAGAAAGATATGTAAAAAAATAGGTGGTAACAACTTGGTTATAATATTTGAACAACCATGATGTTATGCAAAGAAAAATATTTCATGTGTTGCTTTGCTAAGTAAGAAGAGGGAATTTGGAAATTTCGGAGCTGAATGGTAGAGACGTTTTTCGCAGGACTGCCCAAACTGCCGAACTCGTTTCGGCCATATCTCACTCATCCGAACTCGGATTGAGCTGAAATTTTGAGGGTAGATGCCTGAAAAACCCTAGAACATCTCCACCAATTTTCATATCATTTGGAGCAACACAGATCCTAGCACATCCCTATGTGTGAACGATATATTTGGCAAGCGGCTATGCGAGGGTTTCATCTGGGTTGAGTGCAAGCAGCTCCAGAGGTTGGTTTTTAGGGCCTTCGGGCCCTAGCGGAAAATATTTTTGTGGTTTATGCTCAATATTTTAGCAAGAAATGTTGCAGGGGATACAATATGGGTTAGAAATTTGTCTTTCAATAGATCATATTGTGAACTTGAGTGACAACGACTTCCAATTTGCTGCACAAAAGAAAAGTGAAAACCATACCTTTCCACGGCGTCTAGGGCAAGGATTAAAGAGACCACAAAATAAGTTTCAAGTAGTTGATCAAAAAATGGCTCATATCTCAAGTGAATCTGGTGCTAAGGTGCACCCACAAAATAATTCTACTTTGAAAACCCCTGTCAAGGGTAAGAATTTTGAAGACTCGGTCCCAAAAATGAATTTTAGGGATGCCCTTCGTGGTGGACAGCCTCAGCCCAATGCTAATATCAATATTAGGGCTTCTCATAAACCTCTAAGAATGCCTAAGATTGATCCCAGGAAAACGGAGTCAGGATGTCTTAAAGCGGCTGATGGAACTCCTATTGTTAAGCTTGATATGGGTAACATTCAGACTAGCATTGAAGATTTGGAAAAAAGAGGACTAATTTTTCGGTTCGTGGGTTTTCATCCGAGTCTATCCGCTTTCAAAGTCTGGGCTGCAAAAAGCTGGAAAACTAAAGGTGAGTTACAAATCTCTATTTATCCAAATGGTTATTTTCTTGTTTTATTTGCTAATAATGAAGATAGAGAGAAAACTTTTCAAGGGGGTCCTTGGTTTTTTGGAAGGGCGGGGCTTTTCATGAAGCCCTGGCATACTAAATTTAAAGTCGAAGAAGAGATGCCTTCTATAGCTCCCGTGTGGGTTAGACTCTTTGGCCTCCCTATTGAATTTTGGAATCCTACTATTTTTTCTTCAATTGGAAACTCTTTAGGAACTTTTATGATGACTAGTTGATTGTACTCAAAATTTTTGAACATATTATTTATGCTCGAATTTGTGTTTTAATGGATTTTGACAAACCCCTACCTAAAAATATCACATTACAATTTGGGGAAGACACTTGGGAGCAAGTAGTGGACTATGAGAACATTCCTTTTCGTTGTAGAATTTGCCATGAATATGGTCATTTGGCCAGTGCTTGCCCAAATAAAATTCTTGATCAAAAGAAAGAAGATATAAACTCAACAGGTTTCCAAATACCTAAGAAGAAGAACACTCAGAAAAAACCAGTAATGAAGGATCAATCAAAGTCATTTGCTAATATGTTTGAAATCCTTTCCACAAATGATGTCCCAAGTGAGGAAGAGGAAATAATGGAAACTGAAATCTTAGAAACACAATTTAAATATGAAGGAAAGAACTCAAGAGACAAACCAACAAATCAAAGGTTTTCAACAGAAAAAAAAGGAGAAAATTTACACAAGAAAAACAATATTTCAAATGTCAAAACTTCAAATAATGCAGGTCCCAATATAGACTCCATTGAACCATCTAGTAAAATTTTGGCTGTGTATGAGCATTCTTCAAGGTTAGAAGCCATCTCAGATTCAATTGGAATAAGTCAAGAAACGAGGGAAAAAAAATTGAAGATGGATTCTAATCAAAAAGTAGGTCGCAAGACCAATCAATATCATATGGTAAAAGAAGGTGAAAAGCTTGTAGAGGAAGGTAAGATTAATGCCCTTCCCAACATTTTTAGCCCTGGTATTAATGAAGATCATCACTTGGAATATTAGAGGACTCAAAGGGAGTCTTTCAAAACAAAATGAAATTAGAAGAATGATTCGAGATAAATCATCCACATCTTGTTTTCCTTCAAGAAACAAAGATGTCAATGGAGGATATGGACTTAATTGTCGGTAAAATTTGGCCAGTTGGAAAAGTGGTTTCCCTCGGTTCCCAAGGGACTTCGGGTGGCATTGCTTGTCTTTGGGACCCAAAAGAGGTAGTTATTCACCATATGGTTGGCGGTTGGGGTTTGTTGGCTATAGCTATTCAAAGTAGACATTCCAACCAGATTATGCTCTGCATTATTGTTTATGCCCCGACTTCTTTGGAGGAAAAAAGAAGACAGTGGAAGGATATTACTCATATTATCTCTCATTTTCCTAAAGCTTGGATCTTGATCGGAGGAGATTTCAATACCATCCTCTCTCTGGATGAGAAAATGGGGGAAATAGAAATTTGGACAAAAGCACTAGACCTCATGAGCGAATATATTGCAAACCTCCATCTTGTGGATATCCAACCGAGATAATGGCCTTATGACTTGGTCTAACGAAGGCAAGGCTTAGCTTGTATAATGGAGAGATTGGATAGGTTTTTGCTCTCTAAAAATTTCTTAATCCATGGTCACATTCCTAAAGTGAAGACTCTTAATAATGCTTGGTTCGGATCATTGGCCGATCATGGTGGAAATGTGGAAAACCAATGTGAGTTTCTCTCCTTTTCGTTTTCAATTAATGTGGCTTAGAGACATTTCCTTCAGACCTCGTGTGCAACAATGGTGGAAGGAAGGTAAACCTAGGCATGGGACTAAGATGTTCTGTTTTGCCAAAAGAGCGCAATACATTAAATCCAAAATCAAGACTTGGAACCTGGAAAGAGTTTGGGGATGTTCATAAAAAAAAACATGAAGTTATTGCTCATCTTGAAAATTTGAATAAGAAAATCCATTTAGATGGCCTCACGGAGAAGAGAAGTGCGAGATGAAATTAAACTCACAACTCGGTTAGAGGAATGGGAAAAAAGAGAAGAAATCTTATGGAAGCAAAAATCTAGAATTCAATGGCTCAAAGAAGGAGATCGAAACACAAATTTCTTCCACAAATATCTTCTAGCTCGAAGATCTCACAACTTTATTTCTTCCTTAAAATCAGATTATGGAGATGTTGTTTATACTTGGGATGGCATGAACTCTATTGTTGTTGATTACTTTTCCAATATTTTTGCTACTCCTCTTGACTCAGCTTCACAACAAAATGTTCTTCAAGCAATCCCTTCTCTTATCACTTCTGAGGAGAACTCTATTTTGATTGCTCCTATTACTATCAATGAGCTTCAACAAGTAGTTTTTAAAATGCAAAAATGGAAAACCCCAAGTCCTGATGGTTTTCCTATTGAGTTCTACCAAGAGTTCTGGGATATCCTTCATGTTGATTTATTAGAGGTGGTGGAAGAAGCCAGGAAATCCAAAGAAATTTTGAAGGTTATCAATAAAACTTATATTACTCTTGTTCCAAAAGCTCAAGAGGTTGATCATATCTCAGCTTTTAGACCTATTGCTTTATGTAATGTTCTTCTCAAAATTATTACTAAAATCATGGCGAGAAAGGTTGAAGCCTCTTTTGCATAAGATTATTTCCCCAGAGCAAGGGGGATATGTGGAAGGACGTCAAATAGTAGATGAGATAGTTCTTGCTCGGGAAGCCATCCATTCCATGGATATGCAAAATTCTCCTTCTATGTTCATTCGGTTAGACTTATCCAAAGCTTATGACAAAGTGGATTGGCACTTCCTTATCAAAGTTTTGAGGCAATTTGGTTTCTCTAAGGATTGGATGGATTGGATTATGGGATGTATCTCTTCAGTTTCCTACTTAGTTCTTATCAATGGCAGGCCTTCTCGGTCTTTCCCGGCTTCCAGAGGTATTAGGCAAGGTGACCCGCTATCCCCTTATTTATTCATCATTCTTGTTGAATGCTTGGGTAGGACTATAACCAAAAAGAGGGAAAACAAAACCCTTGAGGGAGTTACCATTGCTCATGGAGCTAGACCTATCTCTCATCTTCAATTTGTGGATGACTCTACCCTTTTAGGTAAAGCTACGAGTTAAGGAAGCTTCTAATATTAAGCAAATCATTAGCTTGTTTTTCTAAGGCTACTTGGGCCAGTTGATCAATGAAGACAAATCTAAAGTTATTTTCTTTCACTGCTCTACTAGACAGGAATCCATGGTCTTGGATAAATTAAGATATAAGAAGACCTCTCTTCCAATCACTTATTTAGGTATTCCCATAAATATTCAAAGGCAAAAAAATAAAGATTGGAATTGGTTGTTGGACAAAGTCAAGAAGAAAATTGGAAAGTGGACCAACAAGTGGCTTTCTTACGGGGGTAGAATCACCTTGGTAAAATCAGTCCTTCAAGCTATTCCTATTTATGTTTCTTCCTTTTTGAATATCCCAAAGGCTGTTCTTCGAGAATTGGATCAAATCGGTCATCGTTTCCTTTGGAGTGGTACTAAGGAGAAAAGAAAATGGGCCTTGGTGAAATGGGATACTTTATGTCTTCCTAAGAGTGAAGGGGGGTTAGGATTCTGGTCTTCAATTAATAACAACAAAGCTTTAGCTGCTAAATTATATTGGAGGATGTTGCATAACCCCAATGCTCTTTGGGCCAATAATCTCCGTGCTAAATATCTTGAGAACAAAAGTCCTGAAGACCTTGTTCGCTATCAACTTCCTACCAAAGGTTCTCCCATTTTAGCAGTTCTTAAGACTGGTGAGGATTTGATAAAGAAAAAATTATTTTGGATCATTCATAATGGTCAACATGCAAATTTTTGGATAGATTCTTGGGATGGTCACAAGCCTTTGATAACTCGGTTTCCCGATTGGAGGCCTTGGATGGAGGAGCTTCACCGAGCTAATTGGATAAAGGTGGCTAATTACTTGTCGGTACCATATTGGTAATTCAAAGGTTGGTAGATATTGGATCCCTATTGAGGAGTGGCCTATTCAAATCCCAGAAAGGCAAAGACAAGATATCCAAGGCATCCTTCATATGAGATCCCTCTCTTGGTCCCATGAAAAATATTGTTTTGGATGGAACAACACTACTAAGGGTGAGTATTCAGTTGCTCAAGGTTATTTGACCTTATGCCATAATAATCCCAACCATTCTTCTGACATATTTTCTCAATTGTGGGCTCAAAAGCTCTGGCCTAAGGTGAGGTTCTTTAATTGGATTTTATTGCATCGTAGGGTGCTTACTTGGTGAGCAACTTATGAAGCATGGTTTTCATGGCCCTTTTAGATGTGAAATGTGTGAAGAGAATGTAGAAAATATCAACCATATTTTTATTGAGTGTACTTTAGCCTCTGAGCTATGGAGGAGAATGGCAACTTTACTTGGCTTACAGTGGTCCAATTTTTTCACTTTTGAACAGCTTTGGAGGGATTGGCCTAATCAAGAGGGTGTTGATCATTTTATTAGGCAGTTAGTTTGGATGGGTTCTACCATTCTTCTTTGGAATATTTGGAATGAAAGGAACAGCCAAATTTTTAATCAAGATAGGAAGGATATTCACTATATTTGGCAAAAGACCATAGCCAACTTAGTTGAATCAGTCCATCAACTCCTTAATCACCCCCAAAACTCCCACCAAATATGGGATCAAGTGATGCAAATATTGAAGATTAAACCTTCTAAGGGCAACCAACTTAAAGGGAATGTGAGTATTAGTAAGATGGATAGGACTAGAAATTGGCAACCTCCTCCTAAGGATTTTGGAAAAGTCAATACTGATGGAGCCTCTAGAGGGAACCCTGGAAAAGCCTGTGTGGGAGGAATTGGTAGACTTTCGGATGGCTCCCTGGTTTTTACTTTTGCTTGAGAATTTGGGTATTCTTTCCAATAACCTTGCTGAGGGGTATGGTATCCTTAGAGGCCTTCAGGAGGCTACTAAGGTTGGATGGGAAAAGGTGTTAGTTGAGTCGACTCTCAACTTATGATTAATCTCTTGAAGACTCCTTCTAAGAATCATAAGGTGGATTGGAGAATAAAAATAATTATTGAGAAGATTCAGTTAATCCGGATGGGATTTTTGAAAGTTGATTACAATCATGTGGTCAGAGATCAAAACAAGAGTGCTGATGCTTTAGCTAATTGGGCTTTGGACAAAGGTGATCTTACTTGTTATGGCCACCCTCCTATATGGTGGGCTTCTCAAATTAGGGAAGCTCTTCTTTCTATCATTTCTTTGGATGGCTCCAGTTCTGAAGGTACCTAGTTTCTTCTTGTTTTTTTTTTTGTTTCTCTTTGGTTCATTCAGTTTTTTTAGTTCCCTAGCTCATTCTATTCTTTATTTTGTTTCCTCTGTTGATTCTTGCATTAATAGTCTTCTGGTCTAGATAGGTCATTGTTTTGTTCATTTTTTTTTCTTTTGTCTTCTTTGTTTTTTTGTTTAGTTTTTTAAGGTGGGTGGGTTCTTTTGTTTTGTTTTGTTTTTGTGTTCTTTGTGTTGTTTTTTGTTGTTCTTGTGTTTTTGTTGTTTTGTTTTTTTTATGTTTTTTGTTATTGTTCTTGTGTTTTTTTCGTTCTTGTTCTTGGGTTTCTCTTTGTTTGTGTTATTTCATTTTTTTATGTGTGAGTGTTTTCTATGTTTTTTGTTTTTGTTTATTGTCTGTTGTTGGTTGTTTTTATTTTTATTTTATTTATTTTATTTTTTAGGTTTTGGTTGTGTTTATTTTTCATGTTTTTTTGGGTTATGTCTTTGTAGTGTTCTGTTGTTTTTGTCTTGTTTGTGTTTTGTTATGTGGTTCTTGTGTTTTTCTATGTGGTTTGTGTTGTGGTTTCTTTTATCTTATTGTGCGTGTTTGGTTGTGCTTTTGGTTTTGACACACTCAAGGAGCATGTTTTTTATTTTATTTTATTATTTTTGTTGTTATTTACTTTTTTTAATTTGGTTTTGTGTGTTTGTTTGCTCCTTGAGTATGTCAAAGGTGGTAGGCCAGGTCCGAGTCCTGGGCGTTTTTGGTGGAATGGATACCCCTGCCTCCTTGGGTCTTACCCGAAAGTGGCATCCCTTTTGGGATGTTTTCCACAAAAAAAAAAAAAAGATATGAATGTTAGAAAGTGGTTGACAAAATACAAATATTGGTATTTTAATAATTTTCTTTGACGAGGCAATTTTGACAAATTATTTTAAAAGAAAGTATTAAATTGATGGATATATTTTCCTAAGGTATATAAGGAGTTTTTTTTTCAAAAATAATTTTTGGGGAATTAGTGAACATCCATATTGAGAAAATGGAATCTTGAGAGCAAGGATAAAAGGCCAGCTTGATGAATACCATCAAGGGTTGTGAAGAATAAATAAAAATGCTTAAGGTGGAACAAAAAAAATAAAAAGAGAAAATTTCAAGGAAGCATTAGAAGGAAAAAATAATGCTAATAATGTACAAGCTAAGGAAACTACATCTATTGCATTAGATATGCAACATAATGGTCAAAGGGATTGGTTTCCATATAGATAATCTATTTTACAAGTTCAAGGATGAATTTAGAAGTAAAAAGTCATTATTATTTCCGTAAATCCTAGAAAAAAGTGTAATTTCATCAATATTAATTTTTCTATAAGGTTACATGTTCCAACAAATAATATTAATAACACACAACTTGAGGATGATAATGTGTAGTTTTTTAAAATTTTAAAAATATGAGTGCAATATAATGAGTCCCACTTTAGGGGTTTTGGGCTAGTTAAACTTGTTTATACCTATTTAAATATTTTAACATGACATGCCCTTAAAATTTGACAAAGACATTAAAGATGAATTAAAGAATGGATTGATATTATATTATTATTTTTTAAATTAATTATTCTCATATACAATTCTTAGTTTTATATGAATTAGAACATTAAAATGCTTTTCAATATAGTGAGTATCCAATGAACACATTATAAAGGTAAAGGTAAAGTAATATTTAACATCAATGATTCCATAGGACATATGAGATAACCCTCATGGAGGATGTTGTTTACCCAATATATGGTTATCCAATCATATGCTAGTTACTGAAATATGATGTGTCAAAAAATAATGATAGAAATAATTTTCAAATAATAATTATTTCCTAAAATATACATGGCCTTAGGTGTGTCAAAACTCTTTTGAAGCTTTTGATATTTTTTAAAATAAATATTTGACCTATGAAGTATAAATTTTTTGACATTTTTGTATGTGATCCATTATATTAATATGAAAATTTATTTATTTTTAATGATATCATAGAATATATGTCATATTTTTTATTTTATTTTTTACTTAATTTAGTTTTATTTTTAAGTTGAAAGTGTTTGAGTTTTGAAAAATATCAATTTAAAAACAAAATAATTAAAGATACTTAAAAAGTTAAATTTTAAAAATTTTATATTTTTAACAAATATTTTAACTTTCATAATTTCAAAGTGAGCGTAAGTTAGAAATGATTGATATTCAATAGCAATCCTCACTTTTTTCTTGTTTTAGAGAGTAAACATGTGTTATAGTTGTGAGTAGAAAACATGGGTAGGAAGCAAAAGTGTGAGCAAGAAGTGAGTGATATTTCTTATTATAGATCTTAGGAGAAATACAAAAACTAAAGTAGTCATGTAAAAAAAATTAGTAACATGATAGAAAAGTCATTTTTGAAAGTCCTTATTGGAAGTAAGTATGCCCTAGTTAGTGACAAGACAAGACTGCATCTATGGTAACTCTATCTAGGTAACAAATACTACATCAAAACTAATTATCAACGATGAGATGATTTAGTATGATGTAATGGTTATCAAAAACATAGGGTTAATATATAAATTCTATGGATACTAGTTATATTTTTCAAAGATTCAAAATTTGATCAAGTAGAATTGGGGGTTGAATTCAAATTACTTCATGAATTTTCTTCTGAAAGGATTTTTTCACATTATATTTTCTAGTTAAAAAATAATGGATAAAATTATGGATGATGGTCCTTAGTTTATGAGAAAATATGCATTATATTTAAAACCATAAAGGGAGATTTTTTTTATAAATGCATAGACTATTAAAAGTATTCTAGTATGGATTAGGTTTTTTTTTACTATAGTGAATTCTCATTGCATTTGGAAGAAGAAATAACCTAGAAAAATTTTCATAAGTTGACCTTAATAGGAAGTAGATTTTTGGAGTAAGAAAATAAGGAAGGCAAAAAAAAAATAGAGAAATTTGGGCAAAATATCTAATCAAAGGGTGGCACCCATTTATAAATGTTCCAAGGAAATTTTTTTTGATGGCTCACATTATCAAATGTTTCAAAATTTGAAGGGTGACATAAGGTTTAAAGGGAAAACGAGCACAAGAAAGACATGTTTTGAAGATCAAAAGTTTTAAAAGTTTTGAGAAATTAAAAGAAAGAGAAATTTTGAAAGTCAAACTACATAAAAATGGCCTGACAAAAGTTTTGAATGAGGGAATAAGGAAATTTTTTTGATAGTTTATGTATGGTATTAAAAAGTTTCAAAAATTAGAAGGTGATAAAAATTTTTGAAGGGTTCAAGAGGAGAAAATTTTTTGAATATTAGAAGTCAAAAATTTCCAAAATTTGAAGGACAAAGGAAATGTTCCAAAACTTGGGTCTTCTAAGAGACACTAATGAAGAGAAAAAATAAGAACCACTCTAAATTATTTGAGAAAAAATCAACAACCCATACTATGTTCCAAAAATCTCAATATTAAGCAATTCATACCCCCCCAAAATAAGAACAAAAATTGAAAGGTGGCCTAAAACAAAGTTGTGCCAGTCATTTGATAAAAGATAAAACCTATAGAATCACACATTGGACTAAAACCATGCAAACTCTAATAATTTAGGAGACCAAAATTTACCTTAGAGGATCCCATCCTTGAACCCTTGCATGGAGGGTCACTAGCCCCCCATACACCCCAAACAAGATCATGATCCCAAATTTGCACATTATTCTGAGGTGTACAATCTCTTAATATGTATAGGCCTTTTCCTACAAAGAATATAATACATATTCTAGAGATTGTAGTTGAGATCATAAAGGCAATAAAGACATAAAAGTCTCAAATTCCACCTACATGCACCCCTTAAACCTAATATTTTAGGAAATTGGTTGATGCATTGAAGGCAACAACATGGAAGCTGCAATAAAAGCAACCTCAAACCTAGTGTATTGATTGTAGAGATTTCCTCCACCTAGAATTTGAGAATTCCTAGAGAAAGTAGATGGCAATAATGGTGGTAGTTGCACATCTTAAGGCCTATAATTGTTTACAATTAATGATTCTAGATCTAAATATCTAAAAGTAAACAACAAATTAAAAGAATATGATGCAAGAGCATCCGGAAACAACAGAGCAATCTGGCATCGACCAAAAATTTTCTAAGTTTTTAGAAGACAAGGCAGAGGTTGGTCACGATATCGCGACGTCGCGATATCGCGACGTCGCGAAATCGTGACGTGAAATGGAAGCAAAGGCGGAGGAGCAAGGAAGTCACGATATCGTGACATCGTGATTTCACGACGTCACGAAATCGTGACATGAATCGGAAGCGAAGGCGGAGGAGTAGGGAGGTCGTGAAATCGCGACATCGCAAAATTGCGACAGCAAGGCAGCAGTGAAGGAAAGCAGTGGGGTTGTCGCAATTTTGCGACATGTCGTGAAATTGCGACTATCACAAAATTGCGATAGAGAAGAGCAGCGGACGAGGGGAGCAGATGGGATGTCACAATTTCGTGACACGTCATGAAATCGTGACTATCACAAAATTGTGACAAGAGCAGGCAAAGCAACAGGCGAAGACAGAAGTCATCGCGATATCATGACATGTTGTGATATCGTGACATGTCATGATATCACGACATGTCGTGATATCACGACATGAAAGGGAAAGGTCGAGATGAAGGCAAGAGTCGTCGTGATATCATGACATGTAGCGATATCATGACATGTCGCGATATCATGACGAAGAGAGAAGAAGGCAAAGAAGGAGAAGGAGATGGCAAGAAAACCGTGACAGGCGGTATTTTTGGGGACCGTTCAAAAACAACACGTGGCATCAAGGTGCAGTAAAGACAAACAAGAACCAAGAAGCACATGAAACAAAAAGGATGGTCATGTAGAGAATCTGACAGGGAGCGGCTATGACAGGGCCGTGCGGAGTGGGGTATTAAATCGGGTTGGTGTCCCGATTTTCATGAAGGATGTTTCAAAGGGTTGGGGCCTCTATAAAAACCCAATTTAATGTATTGGATCAGGTGGTGGATTGGAAGGTCACACGCAGAGTGTGGGTGAGAGAAGAACCAAGCCGAGCGCTGGTTAATGTAAAGCCTACGGGCTGTTTGTAAGTGTTTTTCTAGATTTAATATAGAGAAAATTTGGAATTCATGAGTGTGACTGTGTGTGTTTCTCGGTTCCCCCATCAGTGGTATCAGAGCCAATGTTATTGAGTGTGTAACAGATCACCGGACATGAGGCAGTTACACCAGGATCTATGGTAGGGTTCTGAGAGAGAGAGTGAGTTAGGGTCTTTGAGTGCGTAAGCAGATTCGTCGAGCGTGAGGCAGTTTATGCCAGGACCCAGTAGAAAAATGCATCCCCAAAGAAGCCAGGACAGCAAGAGCGATATGATGACAGTGGAAGAGTTTGAAGCTTTGCAGAGGCAGTTCAAAGCCCTGCAAGAGGAGTGGCTCAGCATAAAATTACGGGAGCAAGAGGAGAAGTGTAAAATGCATGAGGAGAAACAGAGAAAGAAAGATGCCGGAGTGCATCAGAAGCTAAAGCTAAAGAAGGTTGCATGCAAAGAAGAGTGAAGTAGTTTCGAGATCTGCCTAGAAGAAGGCAAAATTTTTTTGGGAAAGAGGAGGAGTTGAAGCAGGCTGCAGAAGAAGTATGCAACAGTAAAATCTGTCTGGAGGAAGACAGAAGTTATGTGGACCAGGAGAAGGGTTTGGAGCAGTCTGCAGAGGCAGAGGAATGTCTAGAGGTGTTGCAAGAGGCAGCAACCAGACCATGTAGAAGTGAAGATCACTTCTCCACTTACCCCGGGTTTTTGATGTAGGAGCATCCAGCAACAATAGAGCAATCTGGCATCGACCAAATTTTTTTTGAGTTTTTAGAAGACAAGGCAGAGGTTGGTCGTGATATCGCGACGTCGCGATATCACAACATGAAATGGAAGCAAAGGCGGAGGAGCAGGGAAGTCATGATATCGTGATGTCGTGATTTTGTGACATCGTGAAATCATGACATGAATCAAAAGTGAAGGCGGAGCAAGGAGGTCACGAAATCATGACGTTGCAATTTCATGACATCACGTAATCGCGACAACAGGGCAGCAACGGAGGAAAGCAGTGGGGTTGTCATGATTTTGTGACATGTCATGAAATCGTGACTATCGCAAAATCACAACGGAGAAGAGCAACGGACAAGGGGAGCAGATGGGATGTCACGATTTCGTGACATGTCATGAAATCATGACTATCGCAAAATTGTGACATTGGTGCAGTGACTGAGTGGAGGCAGTGGAAGTGTCACAATTTCGTGACACGTCGCAAAATTGTGACTGTTGCAAAATCATGACAAGAGTAGGCAAAGAAATAGGTGAAGATAAAAGTTGTCGTGATATCACGACATGTCACGATATCGCGACATGAAAGGGAAAGGTCGAGACGAAGGTAGGAGTCATCACGATATCGTGACATGTTGCGATATCACGACAGAGAGAGAAGAAAGTGAAGAAGGAGAAGGAGATGGCAGGAAAACCGTGACAGGTGGTATTTTTAGGGACCGTTCAAAGACAACACGTGGCACCAAGGTGCAGTAAAGACAAACGAGAACCAAGAAGCACAAGAAACAAAAAGGATGGTTGCGCAGAGAATCTAACAGGGAGCGGCGATGACAGGGCCATGCGGAGTGGGGTATTAAATTAGGTTGGTGTCTTGATTTTCATGAAGGATGTTTTAGAGGGTCGGGGCCTCTATAAAAACCCAATCTTTGTAATAAATCGGGTTGGTGTCCCGATTTAATGTGTAAGTTGTTTCAGAGGGTCGGGGCCTCTATAAAAACCCAGTTTAATGTATTGGATCAGGTGGTGGATTGGAAGGTCGCACGCAAAGTGTGGGTGAGAGAAGAACCAAGCCGAGCGCTGGTTAATGTAAAGCCTACGGGTTGTTTGTAAGTGTTTTTCCAGATTTAATACAAAGAAAATTTGGAATTCGTGAGTGTGACTGCATGTTTTTCCCGGTTCCCCCATCAGAATATGTGACCTAAAACTTAGAAGAGTAATCATTTTCAAGCTTCTACATAATTTTTGGAGGAAAATTCTCCCCTTTTTTATCTATAAATTGTAGTTATTTTAGCATTTTTAAGGATTAATGAGTTACATTTTCAAGCCTTAAACTTCATATGTAATTTTAACTTCATTTTATTTTGTATAGTGGTACCTAAACCTTGAGTTATCTTAAAAGAAAACTTTTGAGCCCCCACTTCTTGCATTATTTGTATTTTTTTATATTTATATATATGCTTCAGGTTGTGAGTATTTTGTTCCTTTGTTCCTATTTCTTGTATGCTTGTATGCTTATGTGTATATATTAGAGGCCATGGCTATTATATTTTAGTCTTGTTTTATTTATATGCAATCTATGTTTAACATGATGAGAGGAAGAAGTGTTCACCTTAGAGTTGTCAATGTATTACAATCATGCATTCATGTGCCTTACTATTATAAAGAGGGACCTTATTTTGCTCTGGGCACATCATCCCCTGTTGGATTAGGTTAGCTTAGGATATTTTCCATTTTTGCTATCTTTTTTTCTATGGTTTCTCTTTCCCTTTTTCTCTTGAAGCTTGTTAGATTATGATAGATTAGGAAGAGTTCTAAACATCACATTTTAAAGGGAATTATCCTTGTAAAAAATCATAGAGGTAGTCCAATAGAGCTAATCTCAAAGCTCTTAGAGTTGCTTTGTTGTATCGCTTCACATGAGATATGATATTTTGGTCATCTGATTCTAGCATTTGGTGACTGTGATAATTAGAGAGGATAACATGGACTTTCTTATAAACTCATCAATATAGATTTTGAAAGAATACTAACAATATTATAGTAAATTCATACACGGGGGAATAGTTACTAAGAAGAAAAGGCATGTTGTATACACTCAAACTGAAAGCACGAGATTCCGGTCAAAAGAAACACTAGTTATGCAACATAAGACGAAAATGAAACACTTTGATCCTATGCACCAAAATGAAGAAAGAGACGATTTAAGAAAACGAAAGACAAGATATAAAAGAATCACAGCCCTCTTTATTCAAACATTTTGTCCTCGGTTACATATACGTCTCCTCCCTTTTTGGGGGCGAGGAGCGTTAGATTGGTCTTTGTCACATTGTGTGACTTAGTCTTCCTCCTTTCCGCGTGCCCACGATTGCAATGGGCGGGCCAAGCTACTGCCGCCGCTGATGTTGATGAGTCTTCGCTTCTGGTTGCTCCTCCTGCGGTCAAAGAAACAGACAAGACATTAATAGCACTTGTGACAAGAAGAGAAATTCATGCTTTTGAAATTGCTAAAAGGCATATATGAAAAGTTGTATAAAACAATGACTGCAGCAAATCCAAATGATCTAAAAACTTGACGAGGGACAGAAAACATCACCGGAAGGCCTCCGCCACTTGAAGCGGTCGGCCAATCCACCTTAAGCCGGAATTCGTCCACAGGCGGGACGAATTCGATTGTAATTCGTCCCTGGGTGGGACGAATTCTTTGAGTAGGAGAAACCGACCTGCTCGTTGCTCCAATGTCGGATCCGGGACCTGCAAAACTCCTGCAAACAGGGGGTTAGGTAATTGGGGCCATTTTGGGACGACCCAGATGGTCGGATTTTCCCAATTTGGCCTCCACCCTCGGGAATTTGACCTTGACACCTGCAAGTTAGCGAAACGACAAAGCAATACAAAACACCCTAAACTATGACCAAAAGCTACAAAATTGCAATAATAGACTAATCGAGACCTAGTAACACAGAATGCAATCTAAAAAATAATCTAAAGCGCTCAAAACTAAAATTAGGACTTGGGGGGTGCGGGGGTGCCCAAGTGGGCCTCCCACCGTTGGCCCTCGATTTTGGAGCCAATCCACCAAGGATGGGCCCAAAACCTTTTAGGATTGGGGGGTCGGCGAATTGGTAGGTTCAGATGTCCATGCGTCGGATTTGAGTAAGGTTCGAGCTTCCAAAGGCCACCCAACAACCTCCCTTGCAAAAGAGATTGATGGATGTAGGAAGGTGAACAAAGGGGGATGCAAGTGAGTCTTCAGTTCGGCAGCACTTCGTTGCTTTGAACACTCCTTCCACCTGTATGTTTTGGGTGAGAAAAGTCCCACCTTTTATAGACCCAAGGGGTCTCTTTTGGGAGGGAAGCACAAAAGCCAAGTGTTGGCCATGGGCGCCATGTGGCAGTCTTGTCTTCCCATGAGGGAGGGGAGTCTTCCCTTGACTTGAACTTTGATAAATGCTTCTTGTAACAGTCCTCTAACGGCCCCTCTGTCCACTTACACATGCGTGCAAGGTAGGAGCCCTTAACTGACTATTGCAGGCTGCCACTTGGCACCATTTGCCTTTTTGCCCGTTAAGCTTAGAATTCGTCCCACCCAGGGACGGATTCAGAATTCGATCCTGGGGTGGGACGGATTCTATTTTGAATTCTTCCCGGGGTGAGGCGAGTGCTTGGGCAAAGTGTCCAAGTGTGCCAAATTGCTTCTTGACCCTACAAAATTGCTATGAAAGTGGTTAAGACCACTGTTTAACCTCTGAGGGCTGCCATAGGGGCTGTGTTTGCCAAAGCGATCAGTGTTTGCAGTCACATAATCGGATTGGTGCTGTTTTGGTGTCTACGAGATGCCCCTTTTTGGGAAGCGCTGCGGGTGACGCAGTGCTGAGCAAAAATAGATAACAAAAGCACTAATGATTAGGGTTTCTTGGTAACCTAACCAACTTTTGATGCCCCAAGTATGGAAAGGGCATGCATTCTTGAATCCTTGCTTCTGACGAGCTAAGGAATTTGATTTCAAGTATTAACTTTGTTTTGGTGAGGTGTGACTTGAACTTGGACATTGATCAGTCATGAACAAGTGAAGGGCGTTTTTATCCTCAGGGGGAACCTTGTGTTCATGATTCACGAAATGCCAAGTGTTTGATTGATTTGATTGTTGCTTGTTTACTTCCCCAAGCAGGAGCGTGGTTGTCTTTGTCAATGATTCTTTGAATGCATGTCGTTTTCCTTAATTGGGTGTGTGATTGTTGATTGGTGACTAAGTGTGACTACCCCCTCAAGCGACGAATCGATGAGGGAATGACCTTCGTGAGAGAAGCGACGAGTCGCTTGACCCAAGATGACTTGTGCAGGGGTGCCTTTAGAGGGTTTACCGTTAAGCGTGTGCAATTTTTCCAACATATGGACCTATTTTTGGTGGGTGTTAACCCTTTTGGTGATGTCATAATGAGGTGAAATCGTCGAAAACCTATTTCCCGTGGAGCGGTCCGGCTATGATAGCCTTCTTGGGGAGTAGGATAGCGATAATTTGGACCTCGACATCGATTTTCTTTGCCTAGAGGCTAAGTGCGAGAGCACTTGTGTCTGGCATTATTTTTGCTGTGTTTTTGTTGAATTTTGTACTGTTTTTGTTGTTTTTTGTGACACCATTTGGTGATTGAATTGTCGGCAATCCGTCCTCCCGTGGAGCGGTCCGGCTATGGTAGCCTTCTTCGGGAGTAGGATAGTGACAATTAAAACCCCGACATCAATTTTGCTATGCCAAGAGTTTAAGTGCAAGAGTACTTTTGTGCGGCAATGTTTATTGCTTGTTTTGTGTTGCATTTTTTGTTGTTTTGTTGTTTTTTTGTGACACCATTTTGGGATTAAATTGTCAAAATCTGTCTTCCCCCTGGAGCGGTCCGGCTATGGTAGCCTTCTTAGGGAGTAGGATAGTAATAATTTGTGACCCCGATGTCGAATTTGTATGCCCATGTTGTCAGTTGCATTTGCAATCCTGTCAGGCAGTTTTATTGTCTGTTTTTAGTGCATTTTTAGTCATTTTTCTTGATTTTTTTTTGTGTCTTGGCTTTGAATTCGTCCCCGGGTGGGACGAATTCCAGCTGGAGAATTCGTCCCTGGGTGGGACGAGCGCTGATCAGAGCGCTCGTCCCAGTCAAGGACGAATTCCAGTGCAAAAGGCCTATTTAAGGGCCAAAACTTGATTTTGGGCTCATTTGTGTCATTTTTTTTCTTGCGATTTTGGAGCTCTGGGAGGAGGAGGTAGTTGCGAAGCGAAGCGCTGCTGGAATTCTCTCTGCCATCATGAGTGCACAAACTGGTTCGAGCGGCGGAGCCGAGGCGAGACCTGTAAGTGACCCTAGGGTTTATTTTGCTTTTACTTAATGTATTATTTTTGTGTTACGCTTTTCAAAACTTTAAGATTTTTTTTTTTTTGATGTTTTTGTTTAACAACTAAGGTTAGAAACCCTAGAATTGAAAATTTTATCTTTTTCATTTCATTTTTTTTTTTTTTTTTGCTTGCAGGTTGTTAGGAGCCGCTACCGTGTACCCGCTGCCTTTACTGAGGCGCGGTTGGCCTTGACTGATGACGACTGGGAATGGCTTGATGCCCTTGGGCTCAAGCAGGTGGCTCGACTGGAGCCTGTGGTTTCGGATCAGGCCTATCTGACGGCCCTGATCAAGCTTTGGGATCCGCGGACCAATACTTTCCATCTCCCAACAGGGGAGATGACTGTGACTCTTGAGGACGTTTATCGGTTGCTTCGGATTCCGATAGATGGCCTGCCTATTAGGACATCTCCGTTCGATCAGCGGACTGCTATACTCACGAGATGTTTTGGGCATGGGGGGGAGCTGGGTGTAGCAGACCCAGTGGAGACGGCCGAGGCGGATTGCCAGGCTGGCGGGATTTTGGTTGGCTGGTGGAAGGAGAGGGGGGTGTTAGGAGTGAGGCACGCATTCCTGATGGGTCTCATTTCTAACATTCTTATCCCTGATTCGTCAAGCGCGAGGTTCCCGTGGAACCTGCTGGATTTGGTGTGGCAGTTGGCAGAGTGCCCGATAGAGGCACCGTTGATCCTGAGATGGGGACAGACTTTGTTGGCGCAGCTGTACGGGGAGCTATACGGGGTCCGCTGTCGACAGCGGAAGGGTGTCAGTTGCAGATTCTTGTTGCAGTGTTGGGGTTGGCAGCACATAGCTGTTGAGAGGCCTATCGGGTTACCGTGGATGACTCGGGCGGCGATGGAGGATGAGGAGATTGGTTATGCGGCTTTATGGCGATGGTGCGTAGAGCGAGGCGGAGTCGGCGATGGGCGAGTGCGGTTGAGCACTACATTGATGCCTTTTCGCGGCTCACTCCGGGGGAGGTGTTTTGGCGTCCCTATCGGGACTCATCCGGCTGGCTTTGAGGGTGGAGAGTGGCTCCGACGGGTACGGAGGGAGCGATGGTTGGTCGGGCGGCACGGGACGGAGCATGAGTTCTTTCCGTACCGCCGGGTTACACGACAGTTTGGGGTGCGCCAGGGGTTGCCTGGTGAGCCCGTTGGCTATCGCCGTCGGGGAGATGAGAGGGATCTGGAGCCACCGGTCCTCGTGCCATTGGGCGAGGAGTCGGATGCGGTTATTGAGGTGTTGGATGTGGATGACGTAGGTACTACCACTGAGTATGACTCGTGGTGGGTTTTGCGGTGCTGGAGAGGTGAGGGTCCACTGGGAGGCACGGAGGCGGCAGTGGAGGATGCTGAGGCGGCAGGGGGTGATTGGGGAGGGCCGTTGGATGATGCGAGATATGGTGGATGCGGGAGATGAGGATGTGGACTTGGGTGTTCCGGAGCAGCGGACATGCAGGATGTGGAGGAGCAGTTTGAGCCTGAGCAGGCTACTGTCCCCGTGAGTCCTATGCGTCCGACAGATACGGAGGGGGTGGGGTCGGATGTAGGCGATGAGGTTGCACGGCTTACAGAGCTGCTACGGATGCGGGATCTGGAGAGGGATCTTTTGCGGGCTCAGTTGGCAGAGCGGGATAGCAGTTTTGGCGCGGCGCGATGATGCATTGTCTATCTATCATCGACGGGAGGCGAGTGGTGTCTATACTCGGATAGACTTGGAGAGGGAGGTCATCCGCCTTGGCGGGCGGCTCCCTCGAGCCTTCGATCGGCGAGATCTTCTCGACGGACGAGGGATAGTCCGGCGAGCGAGTCGGCATCATCTCGCCGTGGGCGGTTAGATGAGGGGGTGGTAGTAGGCATGATGCGGGGGCTAGCGGTGGCCGCCCTGCGGGTCCCGTAGGACCCACACCACGGGGGTAGTTCCCGTCGCACCGATCTGCGTGATCATGGTGGCCGACACCTTAGGTTGGGTTTTGGATATGATTGCGGGGTCTGAGGACCTGTTTTGTAGCCTGCGGGCATCTTTTTTTGACGATATATATATATATATATATACCGGTTTTATTTTTGGATTTGTACATGTGATGATGTGATTTTTGTTATGCATGTTTATTTATTTGATGAATGCGGATGTTATGATGAATTGAAGTGTTTTAGATGTCTATGTGATATGCAAATTGAAATGGATGAATGATATTTTTATTTATCTGGTTTTTCTTTGCTGTTTTTGTATTTTTTGATGGTATCATAAGGATGATAAGTAGCGCAGATGGTTTTGGGATGAATGTAAGATTTTATGAGATTCAGACGGTTTTAACTCACTATCCATGACTGTACTTTATCTTACAGGACTTTTGAACAAGGTATGAATCGGACCTGTTTTTGACCGAGTTATTTAACATCCCTGTGTGTGCAATTGAGTTCATTTAGTGGTATTTGTTAGGATACCGCCAGTGCCAGATGGGCTTTCAACCGAACCTGTACTGAGGATCACCTAATTAGCTCCACGAATTCCTTTGTTGTATGTACTAAGATTAATCTGCGGTGTAATCCAGGGTGCCATAAGCTAGCTCATCCACATGCAAACATTGATCTGTACGCAAGTTAATGTGACGAGATATATCGTCATGCGGGAGGTTTACTTCTATTACCGAGTTGGTATTGAAGCTTGCCTTATGACCTACGAGAATCTTTGAGAGTTCCGGGGATTCAAGGTCAACTCCCTTCTTTTTTTTCAGTTATATTGGGATACTTGCTCTTTTGTAGTGATGAGATCACTGTTTATTTTGATTTGTTTTTCTTTCGAGCAAGGGATTGGGGATATGGAGTGACGAAAATCACTGTTGTTTGTGCCTTTTGATGTGTGCACTATATTTTGTCAAATTTTTGAGTTTTGACGTTTTGCAAATTTTTGTGTTTTGCAACTATTGAGAACTTTAGGGATTCTTAGGGAATTGGGTAGGGAGGAAGCTTGTCCTTTTGCCAACTCTCGGCATTCTAGGGGTCATTCGCACGGGGGATGAGCAAGATAACCGTTTCGCTTGTGGTGACCTAGATTATTTTGCTAGGTTTCGTCTTTCGTTCACACAATTTTGGGAATTTTAATGTTTGATTTGTGTTGGGATGTTATGTAACAAGGTGTATTTCAAGTATGACTCTACCTTTGTAAAATCCGTTCGACTTGGTACACTACATGGCTAAAGAGGAAAATGATGACTGAATTACTGAAACTCTTAGTACGTTCCCAGACCACTGACTGTAGTGTGGTAAAATTTATGCATGGTGTTTTTGTTGATTTTGATGAATTTGAGTATGCCTAGAATTGAGATGCAAATTTTTGTTGTTTTGTGTTTGTTGAATTTATTGATTTGTTTGACCAAGAGATTGCGATAATCCTTGGAGCTTTTTGGGTTGACCAAGAGATTGCGATAATCCTTGGAGCTTTTTGGGTGACCAAGAGATTGCGATAATCCTTGGAGCTTTTTGTATTGACCAAGAGATTGCGATAATCCTTGGAGCTTTTTGGGTGACCAAGAGATTGCGATAATCCTTGGAGCTTTTTGGGTGACCAAGAGATTGCGATAATCCTTGGAGCTTTTTGGGTGACCAAGAGATTGCGATAATCCTTGGAGCTTTTTGGGTGACCAAGAGATTGCGATAATCCTTGGAGCTTTTTGGGTGACCAAGAGATTGCGATAATCCTTGGAGCTTTTGGTGACCAAGAGATTGCGATAATCCTTGGAGCTTTTTGTTTGTTTGTTGTTGTTTTTTTTTTTTTTTTTGGTACATGGCTTTCTTAGATATGAAATGGTCGTAAATGACTGATATTCAAGGGTTCTGTTTCCTTGATACCGTCAAGAGAAGCTAACCTGTACGTTCCTGGTCCTATTTTGCTATCAATGACATAAGGACCTAACCAATTTGCCGTGAATTTGTCCCTCATATGGGACGGCAAATTAGAGTTTTGTTGGTTTTCCTTCAGAACCAGATCACCAACCTGAAAGTCTCTTAGGTGAACTTTCATGTTGTAAGCTCTCTTAAGCCGCTCTTGATAGATACGTAAGTGCTCGAGAGCATTAACGCGTCTTTCGTCAAGCAACGTAAGCTGGTCTAACCGGGCCTGCCGTGCAGTGTCATCATCGATGAATTCTGCATTGATATGCGGAGGGAAGGAATTTCCAACTCGAGAGGCATTACGCCTCTGAGCCATACACTAGTGAAAATGGAGTTGCCCCAGTGGGCGTCCGAATGCTAGTGCGATAGGCCCAAAGGGCAAGTGGGATTTGTATGTGCCAATCCTTATGACTGTCTGCGACGGTCTTTTTAAGGATGGCGACTAGCGTTTTGTTTGACGCCTCTGCTTGCCCATTTGCTTGCGGATAATAGGGTGTTGAAAATCTGTGCTGAATTTTGTACTTTGTGGTTAAAGCACGCACGTCTTTGTTCTTGAATGATGGCCCATTATCCGAGATTATTTTGGATGGAATACCAAAACGACATATGATGTAATGCAAAATGAACTCCGCAATGCGGGGTCCTGTCGTAGAGGTTAACGGAATTGCTTCCACCCATTTGGTAAAGTATTATGTGGCCGTTATGATAAACGTGTGACGGCTTTGACGATGCAGGGGAGATCTTTCCGATTAGATCGAGGCCCCACTGTGAAAATGGCCAAGCAGACTGGACTGTCTGTAGGGCCCGGGAAGGTGCGTGCATCAGATTGGCATGATGTTGACATTTTGCACACCTCTTGACATACGCGCAGCAATCTCGCTCTAAAGATGGCCAATAATAGCCCATGCGAAGAATGCGCTTTGCAATGGCCATACCACTGAAGTGGCCGCCACATGTACCGTCATGCGCTTGGGTGACTGCCCAAGTGGACTCTTGCTTGGTCCAAGCAACGAAGAAGAATTCCGTCGTAGCTGCGACGATACAAAATGTCTCCTATCAAGACATATTTTGCCGCTTTCTATTTGAATGTTCGTTTTGCGGCTTGCGTCAATCCAAAGGGTAGATTACCTAACTTGAGGTAATCTCTTATTGGTAAATACCAATCTGTTGATCGGATACCTCGACGGTTTGAGCAAACCAATCCCTTTTGGAGTTCTTCCCTAACAAATGCTGATTGGGAGAGAACTTGTAAAAATAGCGTTGTGTTGCTATTAATGGGAGTGGGGGAGAACAAAGACCCCCAGTTGGCGTGTTTCAAATAGTCTCGGATTCGAAAGAACTTATCCGAAGATGGTTCGATCTGGATCATGTGGATTCCTGGCGTCAAGTCTGAGCTTGCGCGCTCCATCGCGGGTTGCGATAAGGTTTTGACCTGAATGGTTGTTACATCACCGGAAAGGTCTTGCGGGATTAGTGACCCTAAGGAGGCCATTGTGTCCGCAAAATGATTCGATGATCGAGGGAGTGCCTCGATGTCATACCACTCAAGTTTTGCCAGGAATTTATCCACGAGGGCTTTATAGGCCTTCAAAACTGGGCATTTGCATTGATATACCCCTTTGACTTGATTGACGATTAACGGCGAATCGCCAAAGATGTTCGGTCTTTTGATGTTCATGGCGATTGCTTATCCGAAGACCTAGGAGCAAGGCTTCATATTATGCATTGTTGTTGGTGCACTTGGAAGTTTAATTTAAATGACGGGGGGCATTGGAGCGCCCTACGGTGTGAAGAATACAATTCTGTGCCACCACCTTGCTCGCATTTAGAACCATCAAAAAATAAGGTTATGTCGGCTCGAGACTCGGGCTCTTCAGAATCTGGCGATTATGAGACATGGAAGACCTCATCATCGGGTAGTTCTATGACCAGAGGCTGATCGTCTTCAAGAGGAGCCTCTGCTAGTTGATCGGCTATGACTTGTCCTTTTATAGATTTTTGCCCAATAAACTCAATGTCAAATTCCGTCAACAACATGATCCATTTCGCCGTGCGGCTACTATGATAAGTACGACTCATCATGTATCGCAATGGATTCTCCTTAGACACAACATACTCGTGTTGCTCGGCATGTAGTGGCGTAGCCTTTTGGTAGCAAACACCACCGCCAAGCGAGTTTCTCAACGTATGCATAGTTAAGTTCGTAGCTCGACCGGGGTGCGGCTAAGATAGTATGTAGCCTTGTTCTTTGTGAAGTTCATTCTTTCGGGCTAGCATTGCGCCCAGTGCCACCTCGATAGGCTGAGATGTATAAGTAGAACGGCACACCTGGTCTAGGCGGTGCCAATACGCGGCGAAGCCAAGTATTGTTTGATTTCATCAAAGGCTGACCGGCACTCGTCATCCCAATGAAATGTGACCCCCTTGTGCAATAGTTTGTTCATTGGTCGGCATTTGTCAGATAATTGCGCTATGAAGCGTTTAATCGACGCGACCTTTCCTTGCGGACTTCGAGCTGCTTGATAGTGGTTGGGGGAGCCATTTCAAGGATTGCCTTGACTTTGTTTGGGTCCACTTCGATGCCTCTTTTGGAGACTATAAAACCCAAGAGTTTTCCGGATGTGACGCCGAACACGCACTTCTTGGGATTCGATCGACCTTATGCTCTATGAGGCGATCGAGAATCTTGCTTAAGTCACCGAGATGATTTGAGCGCAAGATAGACTTGGCTAACAAATCATCCATGTAATCTTCCAAAGTTTTGTGCATGTAATCGTGGAAGATATACGTCATAGCACGTTGGTATGTAGCGCCAGCGTTTTTAAGGCCAAAAGGCATGACCTTATAACAAAATGTCCCCCAAGGCGTTGTGAATGCCGTTTTGAGTTGGTCTTCAGGATTGATACGAATTTGATTGTATCCTGAGAAACCGTCCATTAGGGAGAGCATTTCGTGACCTGCTTGTAGCGTCTACCAATGCGTCGATGCTTGGCAAGGGGAAATCATCCTTAGGACTCGCTTTGTTTAGGTCTCGAAAGTCGGTGCATATGCGAATCCTCCCGTCGGGCTTCTTGACGGGAACCATGTTGGACAACCATGGCGGATAATCCACGCGAGATGACAAATTGTGCATCCAACGGCTTTTGTAATTCGTCTTTGACCATCAAGGCCACTGTTGGGTGCATCTTTCTTAGTTTTTGCTTTACTGGCTTGATTTTCGGATCAAGCGTTAAATTGTGCATGACTAGCTGCGGGTCTAGTCCTGGCATATCTTTGTATGACCATGCAAAAACTTCCTTCTTCTCTTTAAGAAGGGCAATGTAATCGGCTTGCTCTTCGGGGGAAAGGCTTACCCCCAGCTTGAGAATCCTTGGATTCATTGGATCTGTGCCGATGTCTACGTCGGTCGTCTCTTCGACTGACATGTGAGATCCGTCCTCCAACTGATGTGGAGTTGGGATTAAATGGATATCATCAGCTGAGTTAAGATCTGCGTTTGGGACCTCGGGTCCCTCTTCAGCTTGAAAAATATCTTGAGTTGTCCTTGGGGTAAAATGAAGCATTTCATCGAAAGGCCAGTACTCTGATGGTGACAATGGTGAATTGACGCGATCCCAGTCAATGGCATCCATGTTTAGATGCAATGACCGTGATGGATCGGTCGGATTGCGGATGGGTGTGGTCAAATCAATGGAGATCATGTGGATGGAATGAATTTGGTCTCCAGAACCACGGGTGTGACGACTTGATTCTTTCAGATGTTCCCTATACTACGGATGCGGCTCTACGGGAGCAGGCACGAATGGATCCTCTCTAGGTGCAAATTCGTCTCTATGTGCGAAAAGGAAGGCGGGGTCTTCCCTCGGTGCTTGTTGTCTCGATGGGATCTTGAGGTGGACGATGCTCATCTTGAATTTGGAGCCATAGGCCTAGCACTTGGTCCCACCTCGTTGGGTCTAAGTGCCATTCATGTCCCAACCGTATACCCATTTGTCCCATTAGATCTTCATGGGTTAGAGCGCGGTGATGTCGTCGCGCATGTCTGAGATAGTCCATCTCAGTCTCGTCTTCTGAATCGCTTTCATAGATCCAAAATTGTTCATCCTCTTCAGCATCTGTTGCTTTCGACATTGAGGACTCTTCCTGTTCCAGTGAATTAATCTGGTCCCATTGCGGTTGTTCCACTCTTAGTGGAGGGACATGATTCTTTTGAGGCTGTGTTATTTCGATCCGGAACCTCTAAGGGGAGCAGTTTCAGAAAAATGTATGGAAGCCGTTGTTGTTCTCTTTGATGATTGCTCTCTGAACTTTCACCTCTCTCTAGCAAAGGAGAGGGATTATTGTTGTTACCAGGGGTGTTTGTAGACCATGGGAGATAATCCCCCAAGGTGTATTCTGTGTTTGGATTGGCGTATGGGTCTTGTGCCAATCCCCCCATTGCCTATTTCTAGGCCTTGCATGTTTTCAACCAAGATGTCTAATGGCAGGGGATGGTTGAATCCTACCCCCGACTTGTCATATGGCATCTGATATCTTGGTTGGCAAAGGATCCGCATCCCTTGCTCATATCTGCCTAGCCCATACCCATGCCAATTGCATTGTTCGAGATATTTTAGGGCAAATTACGGGTTCGACAAGATAATTGATGTTTTCGACAAAAGGTTCTTCATCTGTTTCCTTTTGTTCGCATGGTTGAGAACCATGATCAAGGCCCCCATACACAAAATTCGTTTGGTTCGGTGGGTAGCCTAGAGGGACGATTGTTCCAATGGGAAGGCGAGGTCTTCCCATGTCTTGTCTTGACTCCGAGTGTGGGGGTTGCCACAACATTTTGCACTATGTATTCTCCCAGGGCTGTACTGGCCATCTCAACAGTGATTGTTGATGATTGGGTAGGAGGAAACGGTAGTCCTTCCTGAGTCCATTCCATGTTTGGTTGTTCAGGAATCTTGGTTTCCGTTGCGTTGGGCGCTTCCTCTGTTGATATTGCTTGAGATCGTGGGCAACCCCTCTTCTAGAGGCTTAACCTCCTCCATGATTTGCTTTCCCTTGTCCTTCTGTTGGGCCACGATAGGTGGCGTTGATGATGAAGGAGCCAATGATGACGTCTCACCTGGATGGGATTTTGCCTTATTGGCCACCAGTGGTGCCTGCGGTATCGGACCACTGTTTAGATGGATTCAATTGAAAATCCAAATGCGTTGATGGTAGGGTCGATTGAGGTATGAATTGTACCGCATTGCAATACTTGAAGGGCTCTAAGTCCATTGGGACTACATGTATTTGCCCTTCATAGGCATACTTCAAGCCCTGGTGTGCGATCGAGGGGACACACTTCATGTCCCTGATCCAAGGCCGCCCTAGCAGTATGTTATAAGCCATTTCGCCTTCCAGCACATGGCACAGTGTGGGTATTGACTTTTGTCCTACCTGTATAGGCAGAACGACTGTGCCGACTGTCGAGCATATTGCATCGTTAAAAGCTCGCAGTGTGTACGTGGAAGCGGTGATGTGAGAGGCTGGCAGTTTTAAATGCTTTAACGCTGCAGTGGTTATGATGTTCTTTGGACGAGCCGGTATCTATCGGCACTCTCTTGTACGGGATCCCGTTGACCCGCGCGATAACGTGCGGGGGTGGATCCGGCATGTCATTCGATATTGTTTTGACCTCATTTTCTTTGAATGTGATGAAGGCTCCATACATTGTTTCACATGTCCCACGAAGGCGTTGAAAGAATTAGCTTCGTGGGGTTGTACTTCAATGGCTTTTAAGATGTCCATAAGAGATTCTCTATGTGGAGCTGATTGTTGAATAAGCTCGTAGATGGACGAGCCTAGGCGACGTGGTCCGCAAACTCTGCGTGAGTTTGGTTCGTATCGTGACCTCGGGTCTAGGCGGAGGTAAGCTGCGTTGGGCGTTGTTGAGGCTGCGATGTCGACGGAACTTCCCTCGCAGGTACCTCGGGGGCAACTGCTGGGTATTTTCTGTTCCTTGTTACAATGCTAATCATTCCCACAAATCCTTGCGCGGGAAGATCTTGTCGCACCTCGTTAATTTGGAGCGGTTTTGTCTACGCCTCGTGGGTAGGCAAGGGGTCCTTGAATACCCCCATTTGTTGGTTGTTAGGTGCGATGGGGTTGTCCACGACCAATGTTCGGTTTTCGATCAAATCCTGGACTAGTTCTTTGAATTTCCAGCACCCATTTAGGTCATGTCCTCTGCGTCTATGAAATCTGCAATACAATTCCTCCCTATACCCCCTAGGCTTGGGAACGTTAGGGTCAAAAATTTGGATTTCTGGCAGAGTAACTAAATTTGCCGCTGACAAGCGGTCAAATAAGGAGTCCCTAGACTCCGCATACGGGGTGAATTGTCGCCTAGGGCGACGCTGCTGATACTGTTCCTGTCTCCTGTTATCTCTTTCGTAAGCAGGAGGCACTGCCTGGTAGTTAGCCTTTTGAGGCTGCGTTTCTTGCACAGGCGCGGGGACATTTATCGCAACTTGGTTGATTGCAGCGTGTTGTGGTTGCGTTGTCCCGGTTTTAGTGGTTTTATTCCACTCTTTCTTCTTAGGCTTGGCAATTGCGCCTTCGCCTATCTTAATCTCTTCTATGACTCTGGCTTGCGCCAAAGCTTCTTCTAAGCTGTCATATTGTCGCAGCAACAATAGACCAGAGATTGATTTTAAACAACTTTTCGCGAACATTTGCGTGAGGTCCGACATGGGAGGACGGTAGGGTAACTTAGAAAGCAAAGCTCTCCATCGGTTCCCGTACTGCTGCCATTGTTTCCTCCTCAAATTGTTTAAGGCTAGCAAGATCACTAAGTGATGCCTTCTTCCTTGTGTTGAAGGCGAAGCATTCAAGAAACGCATCTACTAGCGATCTAAGCTGCTTATGCTGTGTTTGGGCAGCTGTGTGAACCAATCCGAGGCAGGGCCTACGAATGTGGTTATGAATGTTCTAAGCAATAATGCGTCATTATCTTGAATGCCGAAGCATTGGCTTAGAAACCGTGTAACATGTTCCTGTGCGTCCTCTTCACCTTTAAAAACTGCCAATTGAGGCAACTTGAAGTGTTCGGGGTAAAGAGGTGTAGGCACTGAGGGATGCACCGGATTATTGCGGAGTAGACGTAATGTGGGTTTTTGATGCCCAGCAGCTTTTGTCTCCACCGACTCTAAACGCTCCAATAGCGCTTGGTATGCATCGGAAGATTTTATTTCTTCCTCTCTTGTTCGCTCTTGTTGCAAGTTACGGTAAACTGGAGGCCTATGGAGGGGTGGCCGAATGGCATCCTTCCTGCCTTGATGGGGAGTTTCGATATACTCCTCTTCCGGTTCATACTCCTCGTAAAATTCTTGAGGAGTCTCAGGGCGAAACCTATGACCCTGATAAAGTTCTTCTTGAAGGTACCCATCATTGTTTCGGGGAGTTGCCTCCCTCTCGAATCTATGGGGTCTTGGAGGCGAGCTTGATGAGGTCGTGGAGACCTATCTTGCGCCAATGAATTACACATCTCATACTGTTGAGCTCTTTGGATGCGAGGGGTTGGCCCCCTCTCAGGTATTTCATAGCGTAACTCATCCGCTTCGCGTTGCATGCGTTCTTTATCCAAGCGGTATTGATACTCTATCTCTTGCTGACTTTGTTTAAGCCGCATGATTTGGGCTTGACGGGTGGTATATCTGGCGACAGCCGGATCAATTTGTTCTACCCTATTTTGTTCAGAAGGTTCAAATGTTCCTCCTATGGGTTTACCTCGATTTTGATGCTCTAAGGTTTCAATTGGTCGCTTCCCTCTGTCGAGGTAGGCAGTATGTGCTCGAGGTTCTGGCCTCAAGGGGTGATCATGATATCCTGCTGGTGCGGAAATGCAAGGTTCCCGCATTGTTTGTTGCTCTCGAGGAATGCGATGGTTTTCCTCATACTCCCTTTCATGAGTGTAAATGGGATGGGCGGAGTTAGGTCGCCCTATGTAAGGAGCCCTGCGCTCCGGATTTGGTCTCTCTGTTCTAATGATAGGTAAAGAAGGGACGCCATATCCACGTTGCCCCTCCAAATGGACAGTGTGCCTGTTTAGCGCTTCATTGCGCGGTGGCCACTCATGCCTACCTTCAAGAGGTGATTCTCTATTTATGTCAAGGTCTACATGTAAGGCATCTTCCCGAAAGGGGCTGCTTTGAATAGGCATACCCCACCGAGGATTCTGAATTGGATTCTTTTGTAGGTTTGACCTATAAGGCGGTATGACCAAATCCTCAGGACTGAAGTGAAGGCGACTTGTGCCTACTTTTTGTGTACCTTCCGGAGCTTCCGCCCTTGATTGGGCTTGCCTGCGGGTGTACACCATTGCGGTGCTTCTATGCTATCTAAATAAATTTTTATCTCGTTTTTATGTTTTTTTTTTTTTTTTTGTCTACACTAAGCAGAATTAAACACACACATTCACAAGACCGTGATTATCTCTTTTAAGGATTCTTGGTGTGCCCTAGACTGGTTTAGTGCATTTTGATGTTTTGTTTTGTTTTTGTAGGTTTTGTAGAACGTTTAAATGCATCATGTAGGCTCTTATAACTCCAAAAAGGTCGCCCCTTCAATATACCAACCGGGCCGATATACCAACCTCTCTATATACCCGCCCTTACGAGAGGGAGACTATAGGTACGTGAGAGCCAGAAGGTACGTGGTACATAGGCGGTACGGAAGGGGGATTGTCCTGTTAATGACACCTACCATAGAAAACTTATCCTCGCGCGCATGGGAATCACCCCAGCTACGCTCGGTCTGTCTTCGTCAGGATTTACGCCTAACAACAGTTGACAATCGGGAAATGGATGCAAATCAAGCCAAGGTGGTGATTAAATCCACCAATGGTCTTGATCAAGGGCTGGGGTCTTACGACCAGCTCCTTGGTTTAAAGTTGTTTCGTGATGTGTGTGGGATTCGTTTTATCCAACAAAATGAAACTAGCATACATGACTTTTCCTAATGCAATGCAAGATTAAATGAAAACAATTAACGAAACGAAAGAAACGAAACAGAAAAATATAACAGAGATCATGAAAATCCCTACCTCTTCTCTGCCTGCTCCTGTTGTCTCTGAATTTTTGCTCTGAAAATCCGCAGACAGGAATTCGTCCCTCTGGGAGACAAATTGCGAGAACAGAATTCGTCCCACCCAGAGACGAATTTGAATTCGTCTCAAGGTCAGACGAATTGCAGAAAAGGATTCGTCCTTGTCAGAGACGAATAGCAGTCTACAACAACAAAAAAAAATATGTACCTATCAAGCACAAACACAAAAATTTGATCAGTTTTCTGTGATTTCAAAAACAAGGGAACAGGGTCCCACCGTGATCGCCACTGAAAGCACGAGATTCCGGTCAAAAGAAACACTAGTTATGCAACATAAGACGAAAATGAAACACTTTGATCCTATGCACCAAAATGAAGAAAGAGACGATTTAAGAAAATGAAAGACAAGATATAAAAGAATCACAGCCCTCTTTATTCAAACATTTTGTCCTCAGTTACATAGACGTCTCCTCCCCTTTTGGGGGTGAGGAGCGTTAGATTGGTCTTTGTCACACTGTGTGACTTAGTCTTCCTCCTTTCCGCGTGCCCACGATTGCAATGGGCGGGCCAAGCTGCTGTCGCCGCTGATGTTGATGAGTCTTCGCTTCTGGTTGCTCCTCCTGCGGTCAAAGAAACAGACAAGACATTAATAGCACCTGTGACAAGAAGAGAAATTCACGCTTTTGAAATTGCTAAAAGGCATATATGAAAAGTTGTCTAAAACAGTGACTACAGCAAATCCAAATGATCTAAAAACTTGACAAGGGACAGAAAACATCACCAGAAGGCCTCTGCCACTGAAACAGTCGGCCAATCCACCTTAAACTGGAATTCGTCCCTAGGCAGGACGAATTCTAACTGTAATTCGTCCCTGGGTGGGACGAATTCTTTTGAGTAGGAGAAACCGACCTGCTGCTGCTCCAATGTCGGATCTCGGGACCTGCAAAACTCCTGCAAATAGGGGGGTTAGGTAATTGGGGCCATTTTGGGACGACCCAGATGGTCGGATTTTCCCAATTTGGCCTCCACCCTCGGGAATTTGACCTTGACACCTGCAAGTTAGCGAAACGACAAAGCAATACAAAACACCCTAAACTCTGACCAAAAGCTACAAAATTGCAATAATAGACTAATCGGACCTAGTAACACAGAATGCAATCTAAAAAATAATCTAAAGCGCTCAAAACTAAAATTAGGACTTGGGGTGTGCGGGGGTGCCCAAGTGGGCCTCCCACCGTTGGCCCTCGATTTTGGAGCCAATCCACCAAGGATGGGCCCAAAACCTTTTAGGATTGGGGGGTCGGCGAATTGGTAGGTTCAGATGTCCATGCGTCGGATTTGAGTAAGGTTCGAGCTTCCAAAGGCCACCCAACAACCTCCCTTGCAAAAGAGATTGATGGATGTAGGAAGGTGAACAAAGGGTGATGCAAGTGAGTCTTTAGTTCGGCAGCACTTCGTTGCTTTGAACACTCCTTCCACTTGTCTGTTTTGGGTGAGAAAAGTCCCACCTTTTATAGACCCAAGGGGTCTCTTTTGGGAGGGAAGCACAAAAGCCAAGTGTTGGCCATGGGCGCCATGTGGCAGTCTTGTCTTCCCATGAGGGATGACTTGAACTTTGATAAATGCTTCTTGTAACAGTCCTCTAACGGCCCCTCTGTCCACTTACACATGCGTGCAAGGTAGGAGCCCTTAACTGACTGTTACGGGCTGCCACTTGGCACCATTTGCCTTTTTGCCCGTTAAGCTTAGAATTCGTCCCACCCGGGGACGGATTCGGAATTCGTCCTGGGGTGGGACGGATTCTATTTTGAATTCGTCCCGGGGTGAGGCGAGTACTTGGGCAAAGTTTCCAAGTGTGCCAAATTGCTTCTTGACCTTACAAAATTGCTATGAAAGTGGTTAAGACCATTGTTTAACCTCTGAGGGCTGCCCTGGGGGCTGTGTTTGCCAAAGTGATCAGTGTTTGCAGTCACATAATCGGATTGGTGCTGTTTTGGTGTCTACACAAACATGTATTGCAATGGATATTTCAAAATATTTATTGAGTCAAATAGGATTAAATTTGAACTAAGAGAGTGAGTTCAACAAGTGGATTACAAAAATATTGCATTCCAATGTTGCAAATGTCAAGATATCAAGCACATGGTAAGAGATTGTAAAATGAAAATGATGGATAAAGAGATAAAAATTTTAGGCATGAGATAAACTTCAATATAAAACAAGGAGATCATACCATAGTATAAGTTGAATAAAATCAAGTTTTCTGCACTCCTAATAAAGTGGAAGAGAAACCTCTGCATTATCAAATGCAAAGGTCGTTATAGTTTACTCAAATCAACCATTGGAAGACAAAATGACAAAAGGGATAAGTATAATACACAAGTTAAAATTCAAAAGGAGTTAAAGCTATGAAGGAATATTGGGAGGCAAATTTTAAATCAAATGAAGAGAAAGAGATCAATGTTAATCTAGGTAATTGGTCTTCATTTTTCTCAAGTAGCATAAAATGATTTCCTTGCAATAAATATAAAAGTAGTTTAGAATATATCCATTACACTTTATGATTTTAAGAGTAGTACAATAAAGAAATGCATATATAAAATTATTAAAATTTAATTTTTTTAGGCTATCATAAGGAAGTAATTACTATGGAGGATCTTACTTGTACTTTAGTGTTTTTGGGGCAACATAAAGAAGAAATTATTGATAGGCTATTCCTTGCATTTTAGATTCTATAGGGTAACATAAATATTTGGAAAATAAGTTTTATTATAAATAATATGAAAAAATAGAAGAGACTAATGAATATAAAAGCATTGGTAAAAATGGAAAAAGGAGACGAAGGTCATCAAAGTAAAAGAAATAGTAAAAGAAAAACAAACTGATATCAACTTGGGAATCCAAATAAGAATATTGTAGGTGTTAACAAGGAGTGGGGCTAATCCCATTAGTAAAAATAAAAAGTGATGACAAAAATGGTATCATGGAATATAAGGGGTATGGATAAGACTCCTTAAAAAAACTTATAAGTAAATTTATAGGTTATTGTAGTCTTGAGTTTATTTTAATACAAGAAACAAAATTAAGTAGTGAGGAATGTAAGGATGATTTTAAAAAGATTTGGAATGTGGGAATTGTTTGGCAATTTTTCTATAGAAGCTTCTAGTGGTCTTACAACAATATGGGGCAAATGCAAATCCAATGGACATTAATTAGAAGCAAAGGCTACTTGGTTGGACTATTTAGAGGGAAAGAGAAAAACATCAAAGTTGGGGTTATATATGAATATTCTCCAAATATAGTACCTCCTTATAAAATGTTTTGAAATGACCTTAGCATATTTTTGTTAAAAAATATGATAAATCATAATTATGATCTATGGATTTTTTTGTAGTGACTTAAACACAATTTTACCTCCTTTAAAAAATAAGGGTTGCACTCTTAGGTGGTCTAGATCAATGCAATATTTTATGTCATTTGTTGATTCAACTAGTTTTGGGGATGTTATTGATTTAAAAATTAGAAGATAAATGGTATCATGGATTATTATATTATGCAAACTAACTATGGAGCAATTTCATTAGAATAATAAATAATACAATAAGGCCTTAGAATAGCCCATAACCTTCGGAACTAACAAGGCGTTGAATAGCAGTAGTTATGGTGGTTATAACAAAGCAATAAAAAATGCCCTAATAATATAAGAATATCAAATATACACTAGCATCTCCCCTTATTACATTATTTGGGTAATAATATAACTACTAGCTATGCTAACATCCCCCCTTATTACATTACTTTGCAATACATAGAGAGTTGTGAAACAATTCAAATTTAACACGTGCAAGTGCCTTAGTGAAAATGTCTACAGGTTGAGCATCGGTGGGAATATAGTGAAGCTGAATTCGATGTCATGGAACTTTGTCTTGAATGAAGTGACATTGTGTGTCAATTTTCTTGGTTTTCTCATGATGCACTGGAATATTAACAAGGTTTAAAACACCCTGGTTGTCACATAACAAGGGTATTGAAGATTTTTATGGATGACCCATACTTGTCAAAATGCAACACAACTATATCACTTCACACATAGCTTCATGTGCAACATGATACTCTACCTTTGTAGATGAGATAGCAACCACCTGTTGCTTATTTTTGTGCCAAGAGACAAGACCAAATCCAAGATGAAATATATATCCTGACGTTGACTTACAATCATCATATAACCTGACATAATCAGAGTCCATGTATCTTTGCAAGAATAATTTATCATTCCTCTTTTATTCTAGGCCATATTCCATAGTACCACGAACATAGTGAAGAACGCGTTTTGTTGCTTTCCAGTGAGTAGTCTTAGGTTCTTGCATGAACCTTGAAATATAGTTGACAACAAATATGATATATGGCCTAGTATTAATCAAATTTATGAGACTCCCAATCAACTGTCAATAGAGAGTACCATATACCTGAGGTGAATCATCATACTATGGTAACTAGAGCCCTGATTCCATCGAAGTTGCCATCGGCTTGCAATCAGTCATACGATATTTTTCTAACAGTGTCTTGGAATATTTTTTTTGAGACACTTTGATGTAGTGCTTCTTACGGCTCACTTCCAAACCAAGACAATAATGGAGAATTCCAAGATCTGTCATCTCAAAATAGTTACACAAGTCACTTTTGACAGTAGATATCATAGTTTTTTAACTCCCTATAATGAGCAGATCATCAACATAGAGTACAAGCAACACTATCTCATAGCCTTGTTTCTTTAAATAGAGGTTTGCATATGACGAACATCTCTTAAATCCATGTTACATGAGGTGATTATCCATTTTTATATACCAAGCTCGAGGAGCTTGTTTCAAACCATATAAGGATTTTACCAACTTGCACACTTTCTACTCTTGGCATTCCACTTAAAATCCTTCAGGTTGTGTCATGTAGACTTCCTCTTGGAGATCACCATTCAGAAAAGCACTCTTGGCATCCATCTGGTGAAATTTCCACCCATACTATGCTGCCATAACACAAAGAAATTGAATGGTGGTCATCCGATAAGTAGGTACAAAAGTTTATTCATAGTCAATGCCTTCCTTTTGTGCATATACCTTTGCAACAAGGTGGGCCTTATGCTTATCAATTGTCCCATCTACCTTGTACTTGACTTTGTACACCCATTTGTAGCCAATGGGCTTATTTTTGTGTGGTAGATTGACAAGCTCCCAAGTTTTGTTCTTTTTCAGAGACTTATACTCAACATCCATAGCAACCTTCCATTATGGCCCACTAAGGGCATCTTGTATAGAAGCGGGTTAATGTTCATTCATTGAAGACATAAACACCCTATCATCATCTATATCCATATGCTCTATTTATCTCTATGGATCTATAGAAATTTCCTCAAAATATTGAAAAATATCATCAACCTTAGTAGTCTCTACTGCTACTCTTTCCTATCGATCCATGCTGCGAGTATGAGGTCTATCCAAATTCAAATCTGGTGTGTGGATAATTTTGAGTCCCTGATTGTACTTGTATACCATTTTGGATTCTTATTTTGTGGTGATGAAGAAGATGAAGAAGTAGAAGGACCTCCATTATTTGGTGACGAAGGGGACTTCTCAACTTTAGATTCCACAAGATCTAGGTATACATTAGATGTGCTTTGTGATGTGAAATCCTCATCAAAAACAACATATCTACTGACATGAATCTTCTTGGTCAAAGGATCAATGAAATGATAACCCTTAGAGTGCTCATCATAACCAAGAAGAATACACTTCAATGTCTTCTCATCTAGCTTCTTCCTTTTCTCTTTTGGTATGTGCATAAAATATTTACATCCAAAAATGCGAAGATGAGAGATGGAGGGTTTTTGACCACTCCATGCTTCCTGTGGAGTCATTACTTTTAGGGCCTTTGTGGGTGCCTTATTCAACATATATACTATAGTGGTGACAACTTTTACCCAATATTATTGCCCAATACTAGCTCCTATGAGCATACAATGAACCATTTCCATGATAGAAAGGTTCCTCCTCTTGGTAAATCCATTTTTCTGAGTGTAAGTAGTAGTCAATTTTCTTTTGATCCCATGTGTAGTCAAGAATGCAAAAAACTCTTTAGAGGTAAACCCCCCCTCTCGATCTGAGCAGAGGGTATTTATAGAAGTCCCTGAATCCTTCTCAAAAGATTTCTAGAATTACTAGAAGAAACTAAAGGCTTCAAATTTTAGCTGAAGAAATAACACCCACATATTTCATGAGTAGTCATCCAAAAACAACTAAAAATACCTCTTCCATCACAATTTATTGGTGTGAAAGGATCGATCGATGTGAATCAACTCCAGAGGTTTCTTTGCTCTTGTATAACTCTTCTCAAAAGGTACTCTATGCTGCTTTCCTGCCAAGTAGTCAGAGCACACTAGTAATATGGAAGAAAGGGAAGGAAGACCCTTTATCATCTCATACTTACTTAGCTCAAGTAAGTAGCCAGAACTAAGATGCCCATATCTCTTGTGCCATAGGGAAGTTGCCTCCTTTGTAGAGACTATCATGGCTACATGGGGAGTAGAGATAGAATCTAAGGAAAATAATCCATGCTTATATAAAGTTGTTGCAATGGTCTTACCCCTCATAGTAATAGAACAAAACTTCTTGCCATACTCAACACGAAAGTTCACAACCATATATTTATCCATAATTTGTGTGACTAACAATAAATTGTTCACCAATACTAGAACATAGAGGACTTTGTCAATCTCATACTTGCCATCAGGAAGAGTGACTAAAATTATACCCTCTCCTTGAACCTTGTAGGTTTTGTCATCAGCAATAGTGATAGGTTTACCCTCTTTTGCCTCAAATGATTCAAACCATGATTTATCGCCATTCATTTGCTTATTAGTACCAGAATCAACATACCATACATGATCATTTTGCTTGGAGGTTGTGGTAGTCATGAGCACCTTGTGTGCCCACTCAAAATCTGAGTCAAATTCTTCAACAACAACATTCACCTTAGGTTGCTTGTTCTTGTTTTGTGGTTTGTTCTGGCCTTTATATTTAGGTTGCTTATTCTTGTGCCAACACCTGTTGGTGTCATGATTGTCTTTGTCACAAATTTTGTAATATATCTTCGTTTGTTGAGGTTGTTTTCCTTTTGAATCTTTGTGAGAATTTTATCCTTTCTAAAAATTACCCTTCTTCTTATAACCCTTCCTATTGGAGTATAGGGTTGTATTAGAATAATCATATCTTTGAATTTGGCGTGCCTCCTATTTCTGAAATAGATTGACCAAATAAAAAAAGGTAACTTTTCTCTGTGATACCTGAAGTGAGGTGATCAAAACCCTATAAGAATTAGGTAAATCTCTCAATAATACTAAAGTAAGGACCTTATTGTCTACAGTTTATCCCAAAGAACTCAATTTTGCTTTCAACTCAAACACTTTGCATAGAAAAAGTTCAACTGTCTCACCCTGCTTCATACTCAAACTGTGAAGTTGATATTGAATGTAAAGAATTATGGAATAATTCTTTCCCTCATAAATGGTTTGAAGGATATCCCATGCCTCTTTACCATGTTATTTTTTAGCAATGTGAGGTTGAACTTCATCTAAAATAGAAAGCAAGATGAGAACTCTTGATTTGCTGTCTTTCTTATCAAATGCTATTTAATTTGCAGTTGGAGCTGTAGCTACTGGTGAAGGTCTTGTTTTTGCTCTAGAAACAACATCCCATAAGTCTTCCATGACAAGGATTGCCTTCATCTTGTTTTTCCATGGTGTGTAATTAGGACCTTTCAATAACTGATGAGCATCAGTCATAAACTTTGTAGCCATAGTGAGGGTTCCTTATAACACCAAATGGTCTCCCTTTCGATATGCCTTTTTCTAGGTCGTTATACCATACAAAATACCCACCCTTACATGAGGGAGACTATAGGCAAATTTTAGAGATCATACGATACATGGAACTTAGGTGGTACTAAAAGGGAATAGTCTCATTGATGGCACCTACCATATAAAGTCATAAATCCTCATGCGTGGGGCGTAACTTTCCCTAAACACTTCGAATATCAGAAATTTCATCAGGATTTATGCCTAAAAACAAGAACGATTAGGGTAGTGGATGGAGTAAAAAATATAAAATTGGTGACCTTATTTCTCCTCGACGATTGATAGAGAACAATATCAGATGTCGTTTTGGAAGCTATATTATGTGATGGATATAGTAGCCCAATCACAACAATATTACCTATAAGTGCGGGCTAGAGGTATCACAAATACCGAATGCTACAGTGCAATAAATTGCATGGATGGGTTCAATTATTTTTGGGGACTTAAGTGTGATGGAGTTTTACTTTAATGAAGTAGTGCAAATGTAAATGGAAAGTGCAACATACATAAAAAAAAGTGCCCACAAAAAATGAACCTCAGGTGTCGATTTCCACCGAAAATGCACCTTTACAATATGCCAATTTGTTTTTCACTCTTGCTCTCCTCCCCTTTTTTTGTTTTCAAATTTTTGTTTTGCAATGAGAGAAAACAATTTTCCTTTCACTTGTGATAAGGTTGCAAATATTCTAATTTAATGTAATTTTATAAATAATTTAATTAATAATAAAAATACTTTTGTTAGAAATCATAATTTAAAAAAAATATTAATTAAAAATGATTTAAAACAAAAAATATTTAATATATTAATTAAAAAATACTAAAAAAATAAAAAGAAATCACAAAAAAAATAAAACAAATTACCTTCACGTGTTATGGTGCTCAAAAGTTTGGAGCGCACGGGGCTCGACCCCTTTACCAATGGTAGCTTAGCGTTCCGTTAGTGAGGGTACAACCGTATCAACTACCACCACCAGATGGAAGTAAAAGAAGAATACTACGGTGTTATCTTTGACTATCCCAGACAGTCAAAAAAAAAATTGATGTGGGACTTTTAGTCCCACATCTATTGTGTAATGGGGCATGAGGGATTTAAAAATAAAAATCCCTTCATGCCTTTCAATTGTCTTCGAGAAATCAAAGAACAAAGATTACCCTTTTGTCGTCCAACGTAGCAAATAAGTGATGACATGTCACTCGAAAATTGACACTTGTCACCCGTGTCAGACGTGCCACCCTCCAAATGGTAATTGCCACCCGTCATCATCTTCACCACCTCAGATCCAAGCTGTGATGACATGTCACCCAAAAATTGCTACTTGTCACTGTCTTCACCACCTTAATTGTCAGGGACCAGTCACCACAATCGCCACGTGTTACCAGTTATGTGGTCTTGAAAAATGTGTGGTGTTTCATTAGGTTCATCGAAGTGCATGCCAACTGGCACCTACGTCTACGTAGATATGATGCCTCAAATTTTGTGTTGGTTGCGTTCTCGAGCGACTCAAAATTTGGATCTATCAAATTTCCTCGAGAATCATACCCAAGATATAGGGTCCTATCAGAGTTGACGAGCGCCTCAAATTGGATATGTTAGAGTTCCTCGAGAATTGTTTCCAAGATATAGGGTCCTGTCAGAGTTGACGTGCACCTCAGATAAGATCTATCATAATTCCTCGAGAATCACACCTGAGGTAAAGTGTCCAAGTGAGCCTCAAAAAGCATGCCCCTTAAATAAAAAATTTCCGAGACTCCCACCTAGCTCTGATACCATATTATGCAAACTAACTATGGAGCAATTGCATTAGAAAAATAAATAATACAATTAGGTCTTAGAATAGCCTATAACCTCTGAAACTAACAAGGCGCTGAATAGCAATAGTTACGATGGTTATAAAAAAACAATAACAAATACCCTAATAATGTAAGAATATCAAATCTACGCTAACATATTAGGGGTATGAATAAGACCCCTTTAAAAACAATATTCAGGTATTAATAGGATGTTAAATTCCAGAGTTAATTTTAATACAATAAATAAAATTAAGTAGTGAGGAATGTAAGGATGTTTTTAAAGTGATTTGGAAGATGGAAATTCTTTTGATAGTTTCTTCTATAAGATTTTCTAGTGGTATTCCAAAAATATGGGATAAATGCAAATGGGATGGCAAATTTTTAGAAGCAAAAATTAATTGGGTTGTTGGACTATTTTTTGATAAAGAGAAAAATATTAAAGTTGGGGTTACATATGAATATTCTCTAACTATCATTACTCCTAATGAAAAGTTTTGAAAGGACCTTAGCATATGTTTTTTAAACACAATGATGATTCATAATTGTGATCTATGGATTCTTGGCAATTATTTTAACACAATTCTATCTTTATTGGAAAAGAAGAGTGATTCTCCTAGATGTTCTAGATCAATGCAACATTTTCATTCATTTGTCAATTTAAATGACTTTTGGGATGTTATTCCTTTAATTTTTTAGTATGCATGGGATAATAAATGCATTGAAAAACTCATATAACAAAAATATTAGATAGACTCTTGTTATCCAATACATGGTTGTAAACACATTTTACCATATCTTTATATATATTATTATGAGAAGAATCATATCACAAATTCTTTCTTTTGACTTATGATTTACTCAATAATGGACATCGAAAGTCGTTTTGATTTTAATCTATGTGGTCTCAAGACCCTAGTTTCTTTCAGATGGTTATGCTATTGGGATGAAGTAAATTTTGAAGAATCATGTATGTAAATGTTTGTTCAAAATATTAAATATCTAAAGGAGAAAATTAAAATTTATAATGAAAAATATTTTGCTAATATTTTTAAAGAAAACATGAAAATTGAATCCAAGCTAAAAAAAGTACAAGAGATAATAGAAACCAATGGAATGGACTATCATTCTTATGTGCAAGAAGAAAAATTAATTTATTATTATCATAATGCATTGAAGAAATATTCATATTGATTCCAAAAATCTATTACATTGAAGGAGATAGAAAATGCCATTTTTTTATATTACAACAAAAACAAAATTTTATTTTTGTTGCATAAAATATATTGTACTTCAGATGGAAGAAAAATTTAGGAAGAAGAAGAAGATATTAGGAAGGAATAAATTAATTATTTGAAAATATATTGTTAGATAATCGATAAGATAAGGAGGCACAAGATAAGCTTTTGTGAAATATTCCATCAATTATCACATACGAATAAAATAAAATCTTGATTAAGAAGATATTTATGGAGGAGCTATATGAAGAAATTTCTCTTTCCATTCTAATAAAGCACCCTAAGGGATTTCTTATTATTTTATTTCAAACAATTTAGGATATATTAAAGTGTGGTAGGTTGGTTACGATTAAAGAGATGCATAAAAGGAAAGCTAAAATAAGTAATATCATTACCACTTTTTTATATTAGTTCCTAAGAAAGATGAGACAAAATGTTTTGATAATTTTCATCCAATAAGTCTTTTATAATATGATATATAATATTATTTAAAAAATTATGGTAGATAGGTTGAAAAGTATTTCAAATAGTTTTATCTCATGGAAAAGGTGGTTTTGTTTGTCGTAAACAAATTCTTGATGGTGTAAAATTGCATAGGAGGCCACACATTCTTTTCATCCCACGAAAAAATAAAGTATTCTTATACAAAGTAGATAATAGGGTTTACTAGATTTTTCTATATGATATTATCAAAAAAATTAGTTTTGAACAAGGTTGGTGTGAATCAATTAGACATTATTATAGTACTTTTAATTATTCTACTTTAATCAATAATTATCTTGCTAGTTACTTAAGTAATCTCATGGACACTTCTAAGGTGATCAACTATCTCCTTATCTATTTATTATTCTTGTAGACATTAGGGAGATATTTCTCAAAGGTAAAATTGAAGAAAATCAAAGGTATTCATGTTTGTAAAAATTGTTTGCTCAAATATCATCTCATGATACTTTTCTTTTGGTCCATCCCTTAGTCAATAAGTACATAGATTTTAAGTCAATATTATCTTGCTATGAGAAGGCTATAGTGGTTAATAATACAAACTCTAGGATATTTTTCAATAAAACTACCCTAGATTTACAATGAATTATTATAGATATTTTAGGATTTATATTGAAATATTTCCTTCAACCTAGTTGGGTATTCCTTTGTCTCATATAGAAAATAAAAAGGTGCTTTGGGTATTTTGTTTGGATAGAATAAAATCTTGTTTAAAATGATGTAAAGGTAAGTTATTAATCATGGAAGAAAGTCTAAAACCCATAAATACTACATTGCAAACCATTTATTATTTATATGATGTCACTTTAAATATTTCTAGTAGGTATAGCACGAGAAACTGATAAAATTCCAGGAGACTTTTTTTGTAAAGGATGATGGAAAAAAAAGGTTTTCTCTTTGTAAGTGGGATAAGGTTTGTGAAGGAAATAATATAGACTTATGAGTTTGGAGTTAGAGGTAGAATTTGGGTGAAGATTATTTATATATCAAGAAAAGAATTGGAAAAAATGATACTTCAAAAATAAACAGGTTCTTTTGATGCAATAAACTTTTTTAGAAAAATAACCCTACCCGAAGGATTGCCAACATGGAACTTTATATAAAATATTTTGCAATTTATCAATAAATATATTAGATGTTAAGTCAATGAGAATAATTATGTAAAATTTTGCATGATGCTAGGTTAAATCCTTATCCTTTTATATTTGATTCAAATAGCAACCATTGGCCTAGGCATATATAGCATGTATAGTTCCAAAGTTCAAAGATTGTATTAAAGATCAAATATTATATTAATGTTAACAACAACTATATCATGGATTTATCTTAGTACCCTCATTTGCATGAGAGTACCTCAAATAAATTTTAGACAAGCTTTAAAATATGCTTCAAGAGTTTAATCTATCTATTTCTACATAAAATGATGAGTTCATTTAAAATCTATTAAAATATGGTGGATACTTTGTCAAGTTGGGATATGAGAATTTATATTAATAAAAATTTCTAGTCCTAAATATTTTCATTGTAATAATATTTGGTCACTAGAGGGTCTCCCTAATGCATCAACATTTCTTTGGTTAGTAGTTCAATGTAATATTATTATGGGACAAATTCTACAAAGAAGAGTATATCAAGGACCTTTTAGATGTGCCTTGTGTTAGAAGGATTTAAAAATATCAAACCATTTATTTCATCATTATCTCTTTGTTCATACTAATTGGGTTTAATTTTTAAAAAACATGAGAATATATTGAGTAGCTCCATCAACATTGAAGAGTTGAAGTTTTAGATTAATTATTTCAAAGCTGAAGAATTATATATTATGTGGAGGATTGATCCTATAATTATTTTTTATAATTTATAGTTTGAAAGAAATTATATAACATTTAAATATAATTTTCGAAATATGCCCAAGTTTGAAACCTTATTATTGTCTCTTGCAATATGTTTACATATATGCTGCTAGTGTAAAAAGAAAAGTGCTAGTCACTTCGTTACAAGATTTAAATATACAAAGAAGAGGCATCTACAACGACATTAAAATGAACTAATTGATAAAATGAAAATGTCTAAAATTGTATCAAAATTAATTTTGATAGTTGTTAAATGAAATCTATAAAAAACCTATGGAGGTGGTGTTTTTCAAAATAATGAAGGTAAAATTATCCTCACCTAATTACAATTAAAAGAAGAGGAAATGTATTTCAATTAAGAGGATACATATTATTATTAATACTATCAACAAAAATTAACATGAGAATTAAATAAAAAATAATATTACTACTTATCATTATTAAAAGCAATAAAAATAAATTTAATAAGAAAGAAAATCAAAATATCTTTAATAAAAAATAATATATCTAACTACAAATTTAACATTTTTATAAAATTAAATCCAAATAAAAAATATGCATAACTTATTATGTATATATGAATGTTAAGGACATCTGCATTCCCAAAAAAAAAAAAATTACATCGTTTTTGTTCCTGTCCTACTGTATTGCCAACCCACGATAGGATCTCCACACATTATCTTGTACACTAACCCCATCAACTTTATCATCCTATACACTAAATGAGTTTAAATTATTATGACTACCAGTATCAACTGTGCGAGTTATTCTTGTGACTTTCCTCACCTATAATGGCTTCAACGAGCTATACTCTGCCTTAGTTCTTTTGTTTATACTGAACTATCAACAATTCAACGTTAAAATTGTTAAGAATGATAACTACTATGACACTAAAATTAATTTTTTTTTGTGGGAAATTTTTCATAAAATAAAAAATATAATGTTTCCATAACAATATATTAAAGTCTTGTGCACCCTCTAGATAAGATGTGTACGTGGTTTTATGCATATGGTTGTGCATGTGATTTTGTGCACCTAATTTATGCACATATTTTTGTGCACCTGATTGTTAGTTTTGTGTACATGGTATTGGTCATATACCATGATATTATAATAGGTTGTTTATACCTATAAATTTTTATGCATTATGAATAATAAAATGGATCTTTTCAGTTCTAACAAGTGGTATCAGAGTGTGAAGGGCAAGGGTTTTTTTTTTGTGAGGAAAATCAAGCTTAGTTATCATATTTCGAGTCTAGGGAAGAACTGAGAGCGGCTATAATAGTCACTGGAGTACCGTAGAATACACAAAAATAGAGAGATCAACCATTGAGAAGTTCAATAGGTAAAACTTCAATGTATGTAAATAGAAGCTGGAGTATCTTCTAGTGGAGAGAGACTTGAAGGAAGAAATCATGCATGATACAAAGCCAGGCACAGTGTCCTAGGAGGATTGGGACAAGAAGGCAGAAGTCCCAGGAGGATTAGGACAAGAAGGCATAATAAATAACAACATTTTCCTTAGGAGTTGTATGTCTTGTCATATGCTTGGTAAATAATGCCCATAAATCATGGTTGATTGATTATGGTGCATCATTTCATATGACATCCCACAAAGAGTGGTTTGAGGAGTACCACGAGGGTCACTATGGGAGAGTATTTCTTAGAGATAGTTATCATTATGATATGATAGGAAAAGGTAGAGTGAGAGTAAAGCTTAGAGATGGATGGGAAATCTACATTAATAATGTGAGACATGTTCCTGGAATGACAAGAAATTTGCTCTTAGTGAGCCAATTTTTTGATGCTAGTTTGGAGACTATTTTTGATAAAAATGGCTGCAAATTGGTAAAGGGAGCCATGGTAAAGATAATAGGAGTAAGACAAGGATATTTGTACAAGTTGGATGCAAAACCTATCAATATTACATGTTCATACCTAAGTGCAGCAGCAAACAATAGTCCATCAAAAATTATGCTATGACACAAACATATGTCACACATCGATGAAAAGAGTTTATGGGAGATGTGTAGCAAACAACTGGTACGAGGCTTGGAAGGTAAGAAATTTAATTCCTTTGATTTTTGTGAAGCTTGTATCATGGGGAAGCAGAAGAGAATTTCCTTCTATTCTAGTGAATATAGGAGTGATGATGTTTTGGAGTTAGTGCATTCAGACATATGTGGACCCATGGAGGAGTAGTCCATGATAGGGTCCAAATATTTTATCAGCTTCATTGATGATTTCTCTAGGAAATATTGGTTATTCTTCATGAAGCAAAAGAGTGTAGAACAATAGAAATTCATAAACTTTATTGTTAAAGCAGGGAGGCAAACCGACAAGAAGGTCAAAGTATTGAGAATAAATAATGGAGGATATTTTTACTCTGGAGAGTTTGATGCTTTCTAAAAATTGCATGGAATTGCAAAGCATAAAACCACACCTTACACTCCACAATAGAATGGTGTGTCAGAGAGGATGAATAGGACTCTCATGTAGAAGGCACCAATCATAAGATTAGATGCAGGTTTAGACAAGATGTTTTGGGCTGAGGTACTTCACATTGCCAATTATGTTAACAATTTTTCCCCGAGTTCAATCTTGGGAGGAATTACTCCATAGGAGAAGTGGAGTGGAAATAAACCCACAGTAGAGCATCTAAGGGTATTTGGATGCAAATCTTACATGCATGTTCCAAAGGAGAAAAGGAGCAAGTTGGATAGTAAATCTATAAAATACATTTTTGTGGTTTATCTTGATGGTGTGAAAGGCTACATATTATGGATACCATCATAGAGACATGATACTGTGAGTTGTGATGTAATATTTAAGGAAAATATGGATGGTGTAAGGAAGGAGGTTCCAGAAAATAAAATTCAATGAAAAAGAATGATCAACAACCTCTTGTAGATCATTATCAACCTTCTGTAGCTAGTCATAGCAATCAACAAGAGCTTTTCAATTCACAACAATATTCCATAGTTGATCAACAACCTTTTGTAGGTGATAACAATAGCCAAAATCAACCTGCCATAGCAGGCCCTAGTGATCAACCACAAGTTATCGATAGTCAAATTGGTAGAAATAATGGTGAGACATCTACTAATAATGAAATTAGAGAGGAGACTCAACTAGAAAATGAAGTGCAGATTGGAAATGATGTAGAATCTAAGGATTATATACAATCACTTCGAAGGAGTCAACACCAAAATAAAGCACTAGAAAGGTATGGTTATGATCCTAGTGATTTTAATTATTCTACACTAACTGCACTTTGTGAAGAGCCCAAGATTGTGAAGGAGGCTCTAAATTGAATTGAATCTAGGTAGTGGATAATGGCAATGGAGGAAGAGATGAAGTCTCTCAGTGATAATCAAACTTGGTATTTGCAGAAAATACCAAAAAGGAGACAATTGGTTGGATGTAAATGGATCTTCAAAAAGAAATATAACCAATATGGCTTAGTGGAGTGGTATAAGGTAAGGCTGGTTGTGAAGGGTTATACTAAAGTTAAAGGAATTGATTACATTGAGACATTCTCACCAGTAACCAAGATAGATTCAATTCGATTATTTTTGGCAATGGTAGCAACAAATGATTGGGATATTTACTAGATGGATGTGAGGACAACGCTTCTTCATTGAGATTTAAAGGAGGAATTCTACATGCAATATCCTGAGGGGTTTGAAACTAGTGGGGGCAATATGGTTTGTATATTGAAGAAACGATTGTATGGCCTAAAGCAATCACCAAGAGAATGGTATAAATGATTTGACCATTATGTGATTGAACATGGATTTTTTAGGAGCAATGCAATCACTGTATTTACTACTTGAAGGATTCAAGTGGGTTGTTATACTTGGATTGTATGTTGATGATATACTACTTCTAAGTAATTCATAACATGTAGTTTAGAAAGTAAAGATAAAGTTTGCAAAGGCATTTGACATGAATGATTTGGGAGCCCTTAATTACTTTCTAGGAATTGAGGTCAAGAGGAACCACTCAATGAAGAAGTTTGGGATCAACCAAAAGAAGTATGTGGTTGATATCTTAAAATAGTTTTGGATGAAAGCATGCAAACTAGTAAGCACTCCATTCTTGATGGGTGCTACATTATCCAATGAAAAAATCCCAAATACTAAAGCAGAAAAGAATGAAATGGCAAAGGTGCCATATGCAAGTGCAGTCAGAAAGCTAATTTACACAATGGTATGTGCATGACTTGAATTGAATCACATAGTAGGAATTGTGAGCAGATTTATGTCAAATCCAGGAAAGCAACACTGGATAGCCATGAAGAGGATACTTCGGTATCTACAACATACAAAAAATAATACGATTTGTTATCAGGCTATAGGAGATAGCCAGTTGAAGGTATATGTAGATTATGATTTTACGGGTGATGTGGATGGAGGAAAATCTAAAAGTTCATATATATTTGAATTATATGGGGATCCATTAGTTGGAGAAGCAAAAAGTAGGAGGTTGTTGCATAGTCAACAACAAAGGATGAATATATTGTAGTAGTAGAGTCTTGCAAGCAAGCAGTATGGCTAAAGTTTATATGTGCAGATAGTGGTATACAGCAGGACCCAATTCCATTGTGGTGTGACAATAAAAATGCTATATACCTTTCTTTTAATCCAAAAATCCATAGTAAGACAAATCACATCAGGGTAAAGTTTCACTTCATCAGAGAAATGATTGAAGAAGATGAAGTAAATCTGCAAAAGGTGAAGACTAATGTGAACATAGTTGATGCCTTACAAAGGCAATGAGTACTCAAAAATTCAATTGGTACCAAGACCAAAATGGAATAAGCACTTGGTCCCAATAGTAGCCAATTGGAATATTGTTAGAAATTACAACTACTATGGCACTGAAATTTAAAGTTTTTTGTGGGTAGTTATTCACAAAATAAAAAATTTAATGTTTCCATAACAATATATTAAATTCTTGTGCACCCTCTAGATAAGATGTGTACATGGTTTTATGCACATGGTTGTGCATGTGGTTTTGTGCACCTAATTTATGCACATGTTTTTGTGCACACAGTTTGTGCACATGATTGTTAGTTTTGTGTACATGGTATTGGCCATATACCATGATATTGTAATAGGTTGTTTATGCCTATAAATGTATATGCATTCTGAATAATAAAATGGATCTCTTCAGTTCTAACAATAACGACTTCTGTGAGCTCTACTATGCCTCAGTGACTTACTCCCTTACTCCTCTACTCCTCTTTCACGTCAAAATTAACGGATATAGTTGTTAAAGGAATAACATACTGGTGGCAATAATCATAATTTTTTCATAGGCTCAGTCATACTGGTGGCAATAATCATAATTATTTCATAATCTCAGTGCTTGCTTCATGCTTTTGGCTACCCATACGTATAATTATTTCATAGGGTCTAAAGAATGTATTATGTCAATGGCTTCGTGAGATACAAGCTTCATGTCGAATAGGAAGAAGAGCATTGACAGATGGAATATGAAGGCAATTCCCTTCTTGTTTAGCTTACCAAAAAAATCAAAGTGCTTGTGCCCTTCTTGTTTAGCTTACCAAAAAAATCAAAGTGCATGATCACAAGCGATAGGACTAGTTGCATATAGTAGAGAATCAAATTTTGTGTACAACCCCAATTAAGGTTTCGTCCAAAGAAATCAATGCTGCTGGTGTGATTTCACATTGCGTTTCCTCTCATCAAGCGATCAGAGTCTACGTGATTTAAAGTCAGGTTAGTGCAGTTTGTGAGATAACTAATTTTTTGCAGCCGTTTGGATGAATATATAACTTCGACTGAAAGGTATTTGGATGAACTATATGACATCAGACATGTTCGGCCGAATGCATTTCTGTCGAACAAGATGATGACCAAGGTATTTCTATATATGTTTAATATTTAAATTTATGTAGGAAGTGGATATTGTTTTTGCTAATTTTAATAGGGAAAAAAAATTATTGGAATATATTTTATAGTTTGAGTAAACATTTAGAAAGAATTAAATAAAATTATAGTAAGACAATAGATTTAAGAACCAAGAATTAAATATGAAACTTAAGGAAGGAAAACAAACCAGATTCTAAAAAAGAAGTCAAAAAAAACAAGCCCAACCTAAGTATACTTGGAGTAGTAGAAGAAAAAACCAATACAAAGTATAAGAAAGGAGAGTATGAGTAAGACTCTAAAGAGGACAATTAAATTTAGAGGAACAAAAGGTAAAATATTAAAAAAGAAGTAAAACATCTTGAGAAGATTGTACCATATCATTATCCACACTATCACGAGTAATAATAATTATAAAAGCATCAAAAGTATTTAAAAAGCATCAAATATAGTATTACATGGTACAAACAACAATAATTATAGATATCATACTATCGATAACATGGAATAAAAGATCAATTATTATGGATATTAGAGTGGTTTAGCAACAATATTGGTAGTGGTTGTCAACAATATTTCAAAGATCATATGATATTATATGGTATTGTTGGTGGTTGTCAACAATGCTTCAAAGATCATACTATATTATATGGTAAAATATAGTTGGCATGGTTTAAACATAATCCAAGATTTTATATTACAAAAATGAGCTAATTAAAGGTTTAGGAGTTAATTAAGGTTTGAGATATATATGCCCTAAAGTAGCATTAGATGATGGGTATATAAAAAACATCTTGAAATTATAAAATCATTGATCATACCAAATATTCTTTGTAATCATCTTTGCCCACAAAGTGGTTTATGAGACTTTATCCCCTTTAAGTGATGCTTTCATCTTGGGAGATCTTATGATGAATTATTTTATATTTTAGTATAATTGTGGATGATATAAGTTGATAACGATAACGTGTTGTAACCATTGTGGAACTATTATATATGGATAGTAAAATTATATTTTTTTTGTTTTCTATGGGTTTAGGTGTCAAATTAGATAGGGATGACCTCATTTAAGTAGTAAATAAAATGAAATTTTTAGAGTGCTTGCTAATTTTTGTATGGAAATCCTTATGGAATCCATCCTTGAAAGAAACGGAAGTTGGACAATTGGGAGTTAGAATGTACCACTCATAAAATTCAAGTTTTTTAACTTGTATTTTGACAAGGTAAATTTTCTCATCTCCCTAGAAAACTTAATAGAGTTGTTGACCTTTTTGCAAATTAGGGTGTTCATAAATTGTAAAAAATTTCTTGATAATGATTATTTTGTGGAGGCACAAAAAATAAAATTTTTAAACCAATATATCAAAGATGAGTATTTTTAGTAACAACATATAGAATAAACTAGCTAAAGGATTGGAAAAGATAATTTCTATAAGGATGTGACCCTACAACAATGAAGAATTAATACCAAATAGAAATTGGAAGATGTTGAATTTTAGTTTTAGATTTGATTGTGTAATTTTTTTATTTTTTTATTTTACACAATTGAACGTGTTATGGGTTTCTACTTGATATTTTATTATTATTATATTAGAGGAATCGGTAACTCATTACTATTTTCTATGCCTCTTCGTGGGTTCGAATCTCGGTCCTTGTCGCCACAATAACATCCATCGTGTAAACCTTTTACATAGTCGGTTGTTGATGCAACATGCTCACTGATACTACAGGGCCTAACATATTGGAACCCTAGTCTTCGCACTCCTACAAAAGTGTTTTGGTCATTGAAGCAAGCACTCGGACCTGGTTAGTCGGCTGTTGATACAACATGCTCACTGATATTTATCTTGACAGACTATTTACATTATTCATGAGGTTAAGGCTAATACTTTTCCACCTTCTTATATGTTGATGGAATTCTTTAAAAGAAGGATCATATTAATCTCCCTTAGTCTTCCATGATCAATAGCAATATTCTATTAAAATTGCATGCCTCCCCACTAGCCAAGAATTTTGGGTTCTTAAAATTTTATCAATGGGTGAAACAATCCTTTTCTTAGAAATAACTACAACCAAACATCAAGAAATTTATGGCCAATTGCAAGGTATGTAAGAGGAGCATGCGGAAAAAAATTGAATCTTCTAGCTTGTTTTAAGCCTTGTCTATTCTTGATCACCAATAGGAGCACATCTCCATGGATTTTATCAAGGGTCTTTCCAATTTAGAGGGAAATACAATGATTTTCGTGGTGTTGGATGGCCTTTTAAAGTATGTTGTTTTTTGTATCATGCAACACATTTTCACCATTAACAAGGCTGCCAATATTTTCATAGGCTCTATTTTCAAACTACATGGTATGACCAAGTCGATTTTTGGTGATCATGAACTAGTTTTCACTAATAAATTTTAGAAGGAATTTGTTCACTTTCAATGGTACTCAACTTAATATGTCCTCTTCTTATCACCCTTAGTTGGGTGGCTAGATAGAGATTGTGAACAAATGTTTGGATATTTTATTTTACACAAGACAAACAATATCAATAGGATCATTGGATTTCTTTAATTGGATGGTGGTATAACACTTATAATTTCTCCCTTAAGATATCATCATTTAAGGTATTGTATAGCCTAAAACATTTTTCCATGGAAGACTATGCTTCAACATCCTACAAAGTGATTTAAGTAGATATATTGTTGCAATAGTGACAACTTGGTGCTCTTTCTCCTTAAAGATAATTTTTACAAAGCCTAAAATTGAATGAAGCAACAACAGGATATGCATTACTAGTAGCAACAATTTTTAGTGGGAGATACGATATTTTTATGACTTGAACCTTATAAGTAGTTGATCTTGAAGACCAAGTCCAATCGAAAGTTGACAACTCACTTCTATTGCCCATACAAGGTGGTTCATCATATTGGGGAAGTGGCATATTAGTTGGAGCTTCCTTTGACTTCATGTATCCACCATATTTTTCATGTTTCTTATCTTAAATAGGTTAGTGGTTAGAAGGTCAAGTCCCAAATGGAGCTTCTAATGAAGAAGGATGAATCAACCTCTAACAAGAAGTAATTTTATAGTCTTGTATCCATAATTTGCAGTCTTGCCCTATCAAAGAGTTCCTCATAAAGTGGTAGGATCTACCAAGTTAGGATTTGATGTGGGAGCTAGTGAGCATTTTTCAACCATTCCTAGATTTGATGAAAAATATTTCTGAGGGAACCATGTAACAACTCCAATTGTAATGAACCTCCTCGCAAAATTTTTGAAGGATAGTAAAATATGTATATACTTAAATTTTTCCTATGAACCATGGTACTGCTGATAGCATTTTTGAATGCATGACAATTATGTGATGGCAATGAGAGGAAGCTAATCAGAGAAAAAATGTGAGATAGGGAAGTTATTATTCGGCTCATGAGCACATGGAAACTCGCACTTGCATATCATATAGGTGCATTACATATTGCATCCATACGTGGGTTAAATTGATTCAAGTATTTCTTATTTGGTAAGGAATGAGAAATGTTACTTTTGGTGGCACTGATGATGGGATACACTAGTTTCTTAAATTATAATATGTGTGTACGGTTGCTTGTTAAATCATGTATGAGGATATTGTTTAAAATTATATTTTTTTCATATATGATTTAATATGGTATTAGGTTGTCATGTAGGGAAACCTATACAAATGTTATTGTTACTCTGTTTTAAAATATAGGACAATGACTATAATGTTATTAATTCTATTTTATTTAGTTTGTGTATAAAGTAATCTAGACTATTGTGAAGATAGCTCCATCTTGAATATTAAGCAAATAATTAGAAGTGTTAGAACTATGTGTATTGAAACCTCCAAGTGGTGAATACATTTATGCTTAATATTAGTTAATATAGTGACGTGAAGTGATGAATGGGTAATAATTACTTGGAGGGCACATGAATCAGAAGTGGAAGATCAAAAACTTCACATTGTGCATGGAGAAAATGAAAAAAAAAACTCAAGTAATTGTTGCGTATTGTTTGCGAGGTGAAAGAACAAAAAAAAGGTAAGGTTTGTTTTTGGAGAAGCATGGCATGGGATATGGATGGGAGAAAGAGCCAAGGGATACTAAAATATCGATAGACAAGTTCGATTAAAAAGCATATGAACCAGGTCTGTAAATGCCTATACCATGATTAAATTTGATTGATTGAGTTTTTGTGTTGTTGTGTGCTATTGATGAATGATTAGAGTAAGAAATGATAATTGGAAGCTATGGAATAGTTAGTAAATTATTACCATGTCTAAAAAACTCTTTACTGTAATTGCATTGCTATATAACATGAAAATAGAAGGAAAATGAAACAATGGAACTGTTGAAATATCTCTTCCATATAGAAATAAAAGATAACACATGTTGTAAGGGGTATGTAGTGTTGGTAATTTTATTGTTATGTTAAGGAACCAAAAAACATAGATAATTTTGCATTGTGCTAATTTAATGTGTTGCTATGTTATGTGCTTCTTTGAATGTAAAAAAGAGTAGTTTTTTATGGTGTTGTACGACAGTGTGATAGTATTTAGAAGAGATGTTGGGATGGATGCAATGTATGAATGGTATTCCATATGAAACATAATGAAATAGAAAAACCATAGATTTATATGTATTTAAAACTATAGGTATCTCTTGATGAATTAAATAGATTAATTGTGGAAACATATTCTAAAATTTTAGGAAATATTGGGTAAGGAGATTGGTGAATTTATTTGAAGTGTTTCTAGTGCAGTTGCATGTGTGCATAATAGAATATTGTGTATTCATTTAGATAGTTGTGTTTGATTCCTGATATCGTCGAAGATTCCCCTATTCAAGATGTCATCCTCTCAAAAATTATTGGAGCTATGCTAAACAAACCAAAATAGATTTGATTCAAGGATGTGTAAAGTAAGAATCATATTTACTACTACCATGTCACCAGAAGTAAAGCATCAGTTAAGAAAATATATTTGGTAGCCTTGGTATATGCGGCATCATAGTTTATTTATGGATAATGGTACCTTTGGGTAGTCCAAGCCTTAGGGTGGAAAATAGGATATTATTTAGTAGTAAAATTTTAAGGCTTTGTCTCTGTAGAAAAAGAGTGAAGTGCATGTAATGTTGTTATTTTAAAAAAATCAAATGTTTTGGAAGTGTCTCCATGAGCTTGGTGAAGTCGTATGTAAAATTTGTGATTAAATTGTATTAAAGATTTTTTTCCCTACTCAATGATAATGACTTTTGGAATTGTATTTTTCTTAATATGCTATGAATTGTATTTTACTTAATAAGATATTAATAAACCAACCTGACCAAACTCAGAAAGGTTATGATAAAAAACAAGGAGAAAATAATTATGTTTTGAGTTTGTTGGTATAAATTGAAAATATTTCTAATCTTTTGATGATGAAGCATGATATAGTGGAGTTGGATGAAACCTATGTCTAAACTGGTTAAATGCTGCAGTATTGTCTTTTGCACGAATTGTAGTGAGTTGCTATGTTTTATAATATCATGTTACTTAAGCGAGGCAAACATAGAGTTAAACCAAAAAATATTTGAAAGAACCCAGGGAAAGGTTGGATGTTACAAACCCTGTTAATGTTATAATTAACCTTAATACATCCAAAGTATGACATTTGTCTTGATGTCATTAGAATAGTTGTTTTATTAGTTTGATGTACAAACTGAAAGAATATGTATTAATATAGAAATTTGGTAAATTTTTTGGTTTATCCTCACATGTTCTTTGAAGTCGAATCTATAAGTAAATTGGGTGACAACTCTTCTCTTAGAATATGTTTAAACTCTAGTGACCATGTAGTTTGGGTTTATACAACCTATCATATTTTAAAAGAAATAGACTATATTTTATGGTAAATAAATAAAAGGAATACTTAAGATCTTGTAAGCTTGTTTTATGAAGAGATAGATGATAGATTTAACTTAAGGAAAACCTTTTAAGGCTTAGCTTCTAATTTTATTATATAATAATCTTGAGAAAATGTTGAGGTACGGGTATGCACACAACAAGTTTTGAGTCTGTGGATGACTGATGAAAGTGGTTGAAAGAGACTTTGTTGGTCAATACAAAGAGGTGGTATGGGACACCTTATCTGAGTTGAAATCAAATAGCACTATGATGAAAACCTTACTTAGCATACTTAGCTAGAATAGCCTCAAATTTTGGTATGGGATAAACTACAATGAGTTATCCTGGGTTTGGAAAATTAAGTCCAAGGTCAGGGTATTGACATGGTGCTAACTGTATCTAGTTTAAGGGAATTAATAGTTAGTCACCAAAGCATAAATATGCTAATCTCTTTCATATAATTTAAATAACAGGTCGACTGGTTTGTCGAGGTTTTAATATGTAGAGGTAGGGAATATAAGCATTCTCCTCTAGGTATTATGGTCCCTAGAGGATAACCCTAGCAGTGGTTCAATCCTCATGCCAGTATATATGGATGATAAATGAGACTAACTGACCCCACTAAAATGCTACTCTATGGGATATGGCCAATATCGTCCACTTGGGTGGTTGTATACAACAGTATTAGACCCAAGCGTGGTTAACTATGCTTGTTCTAAGTAGACAATGAATAGATAAAATATCATTATATGATCTAAACCATGAAAACATATAAACAAGTATGAGAAATTAGGAAAGTAACTATCGGGTCTGCTTAGTAAACTTAAAAAAAAAAAATTGTTAGTTGCTTATATTATTTTAGGTCAACCAAGTGAGACCATAGGCTTGGGTATCTTTACATTCTTATTCCCTAACTCTAGGAATTAATGCATATCACATATGCTCATGCTTCAAACCATCCAAAAACCTTCTCCCTTCAACTGAACAGATTCTGGAACTGCTACATACCTTTTCGTCCACCTCTTTCAGGGGCTTCAGCTTATGGTGCACTCCATTCTTTGCCAAGGAGTAAGTGTTGGTACGACCATCATGCACTACAAACTGATCAAACTGCCATAGCCTTCCCAAAAACAAATGACAAGCATCCATAGGTAGGATGTCACACAAAACCTCATCATGGTAATTCCTAATATTAAATTTTACCAAGCATTGCTCATTGACCAAATCCCTATGCTCCTTCTATAACCACGCAATCCGATATGGATGCGGGTATCTCTTCCTCTCTAATTGCAATTTGGTAACCATTCCTTCTGAAACTAGGTTATTTGTGCTACCATTTTCTATGATAATATTACAAATCTTCCCTGCACATTTACACCTTGTGCAAAATAAGCTTTTCCTATGATTTGGGTCTCTCTCGTCATTCAAAAATTCTATCCTTGTGATTAGCAGTTCTCCTCTTTTTTCTTCTTTAGAGTGCTCAAATTCAACACCTTCATCAACGATCGTAGCTCAGGCATTACCTTCAGGCCTCATATTTATCCTCTCATGGTGTTGTTGACACTCGTATGCTCGATGTCCATCTTCGCCACAGTGGAAACAGGTTCCATGAAATCCTCCTCTTCCAAACCCTCATCCAGAACTTCCTTTTCCTCTCTGGTAACCATTGTTCTGATCACAGGGGTGGTAAGCATTATCTCCCTTTTGGTCCTGACTACTGCTAGCTTCTCCATTCTTCTTATAATCTTCATTTTGTCCTCCATTTGTTCTTCCACCATGACCTCTTCCTCTTTGCTTGCTCTCAAACCTTCTGTTCAGCTTCTCTTCAACCCTTAGGGCAAACTGGTAAGCATCCTCTATGGTGGTCATCCTGACCAGACTTAACTCCTCTTGAATACTTTCTCGTAACCCATTAATATAATGGGATACCTTCTCCTTGTTGGCCTCTGAATGGCCTGTTCTGATTAAAATTTTATAAAACTTCTCTGTGTATTCTTTGACAGACTTACTTGATTACCTCAAACCTTGCATTTTCTTTAGCAAATCCAACTCGTAGTCACTTGGAATGAACTGCCTCTTCAACTTATCCAACATCCGCTCCCATTTTGTTATCCTTTATTTTCCTATTTTATTTTTGTCTAGCTGCACTCCCTTCCACCATATGTTGGCATGACCCTTCAGCTTGGTCTTAACAAACTTGACCCTATCAGGATATTCAACCTCCTCATCCTTAAAGTATTATTCCAAATAATTGATCGAGTCAATCAAATCCTCTAGATCAAGATTTCTAGAATATGTAGAAACCTCCATATTCGGTTTCTTTCCAATATAAGATATGGATTTGTAAACCTATCTTGTGTAGGATCTACTATCTCTTCTTCTTCCTCAAACTGGTCCTCTTCTTATTCAAGTTCATCTTCACTAGCATCTTCTCTCCTTGGCTCAAACCCTCTATGCAGCTCCTCTTGCAGAGCCTGAAATTACCTCTACAAAGCTCTAAAATCTTTCTCTGGCACCACATTTATCCCACCACCATGATTTCTTAATGGAGGTATTTTACACACTTCTCTCACAAACATTAACCACAAATCCTGGTGTAAAATGCCTCACGTCTGACGATCTATTTACACACTCAGGAACTCTCGCTCTGATGCCACTTGGTGGAGATCATGTTACACAAGAAACACCAAACAAATGATACATAGGTATTTTTCCTTTGAACAATTCAAAGAATCCAACCTTTCATTACTTTCATGCAAAAAATAAGGATACAAGCGAAATACCCCTTTACAATTTGAAAATTCCCTCAAATACCCTGTTTTCCCTTTTTCCCACCTAAAACCATTAAAATTCAAATTTGAATTTTGGGGGCAACTTGTCAAGTCATAACTTCACACTTTTTGACCTACTTGACTATTACAACATGTTTTCAGAAATGACATGAAATGATCTAAGCGGTGCAAGCGTGCCAAGGCTTGTGTATAGCCAAAAATCCTCAAATTCGACCTCTAAGACCTTCAAAAATCTCCTGCAAGTTAAAATAGTTTTACTAGTTTTACAAAATTAAACAATTAAATTTTTTTTTCGAGTGATGAAATATCACTCTTACACCACTGGATGCTCCTACATAAAATTTAATGTTTTTGAATGAGTTTATGTATCATCCTAGAGGCAAATTGAGCTCCTTGGTTAGTAGTGAGCTCCCTGGGAACATTGAACTTGGTGAAGATAAATTTGTATAGTAATTATACTTTTTTATCCTCTACGTTTTGCAAGGCCTACACTTCAACCCTCTTAGCGACATAGTTAGTACATACTAAAATATTTTTTTTACTTTTTGATTGTAGGTTGATAGGGTGGATGAAATCCAATCTCCAATTATCAAATGGTTCTACATGCAATTATGGTTGAAGTGGAATTTCCTCTCTTATCATTGGTCACCCCATTATTTAACATTGGTCACATTGGTTGACGTTTTTGATGACATCTCTAAATAATGAGGTCCAATAATACCCTATTTGTAGAATTTTAAATGTGATTCTTTTTACTACAAAGTACCCACCACATGGATCATCATGATATGACTTCAGGATAGTTGGGACTTTTACCACACACCTCATATTTTGATCAATACCAATATTAAACAAGCATTCGTTAATCGATGAGAAGGCTATGCTTTTATCAATTAGTTTTTGAGTTTATCAAGGGGCAAGTGCAAGAGATACCTTACTGGTTGCTAAGTAATTAGCCATGTCAGCATACCATGGTGTTCACTCATCAAGGGAAAAGAGATGCTCATCTAGAAATATGTCCTTGGTTGTCATGTTGTCTTGTGATGTCAATCTAGATAAGAAATTAGCAACCATGTTATCTCTTCTAGGTTTTTCAATTATGGTGATATCAAACTCCTATAGAAGTAAAATCCATTTAATAATTCTACCACTTACAATTGGCTTATTCATTAAGTATTTTACTGTTGCATTATCTGTATGCACAAAATTTTTATTTCCTATAATATAGTGGTGGAACTTATAAATGGTGTGTACCACTCTAAGAAATTATTTTTCTATGAATGTGTAGTTTATTTCATCCCCTATGAGATTTTTACTAACATAGTAGATAACATATGCATTGTTCTCTTCCTTTTGTCCCAATTCTACTCCTATAGCATTATTATATGCATTAGAATAAATATGGTATGATATATCCTAATTTAGACCTCTAAGCACTAGATTAGTTAGTAATCTTTCTTTCAATGTTTGAAATAATTGTTCACATCCTTCTATCCATATAAACTTTGCTTCCTTGGTCAATAATGCATGCAATGTTTTTGCAATTTTATTAAAGTCTTTGATTAATTGTTGATAGTACCCTACATGGCCCAAGAAACATTGCACATATTTCTATTTGTAATGAGTAATTCTTTTTCATCAACATCCCCTTAGCTGAAATATTATGTCCCTAAACTATTCCTTCCATCATCAACATAAAGCATTTATCATTGCTTAAAGATAAATTGGTTTCCTAACAAAATTGAAGTACATTTTCCAAATTTGTTGTTTATTTAAATTTTTTGTCATAGATAGTGGAATCATCCATATAAACCTCTAATATTTCTCCTATCATGTCTAAGAAGATACTAAGTACTACCTACTAGAAAGTTTTAGGTGCATTGTATAACCCAAAAGGTAAAACATGGTAAGCAAAGGATCCCTAAGAATAGGTAAATGGTGTAAACTCAGCTACAAGAGACCAACAAATTAGACTCCAATCACATAACACAAATGCAATAATGGAAGAAAACTTCCAATTGATATTATTCTCATTTCTAAATTCACACCCCTTCTACAAAATATTACAATCCATCATATAGAAACCGAAAACCAAAGAAACCCTAAAAATATATTTTTTCTAAAACTGCTAAAAATAAATCTTTTTTTCCTAAAAACTGCTAAAAATAGAAATGATTCAGATTGCGCCTCAATTTGCTGCACGCATCCCTCTTACAATAATGAACCTTAATTTAAAATATTAGGTCTCAAATTAAGGTATTACAAAAAATAATAAACTTATATAAGATAAAAAAACCTGGGAACCTATTCTAAAAGCTAATTTTAGGGCACTGGATGTCGGAGTTAGGTCCCAAAAACATGATTTTTGGAGGGTCATGAGGATAAAATATCATATTTATGCATAACACACACGTGGAACCACCTGTTAAATTTCAATGCAAACGGACGAATGGTTCACAATTTATGGCTCCGACAAGGTGCATCATTCTCCTTTGGTGAAAAAGAACTCAACTCCTACAATTTTAGCTGAATTGAAATACTATAGCTTATGGTTATCAATTTTCTTTAGCTCTGACTCTAAAACCCAAGTGTTATCTGACTATGGCAATCCTTCCCACTAAAATAGGAATTTTTTGTAGCTCTCGTGTCTGGTGGTGATCACCTTCTTATTGAGCACCTGTGCAACTCTATATTTTTTCTTCTTAGGCATCTGTCATGCCCAATTTACTGTCTCCTATAATTCACAATCCTCGATAGTACCAGGATACTAAAATAAATCAAAAACAATAAAAGTGGGCGAAATATCAAATTCATCGGGCAACTCCACTTTATAGGCATTATCATTGATCTTCATCAAAATCCTGCATGGCCCAATTTTCTTAAGTTTTAGTTTATTATACATACCCTTAGGAAATATTTCTTTCCTAAGATGAACCATGACCATATCACCCTCTTCAAACACTTTCACCCTTCTGTGTGCATCAATAGACTCTTTGTAGTGAGCATTACTACTCTACAATTTTTCTCTCACTCACTCTTGCACTTTCTGGATATAGTCAGCAAATGCTTTTGCATCATCACTAACTTGTTCTCCAATTGGTAACTCAACCAAATATAATACACCTCTAGTATTTTGACCATAAATAATTTGAAAAGGAGACTTACCTATTGACCTGTTCACTTAACTATTGTATGCAAATTCATCTTGTGACAAAGCTAAATCCCATTGTTTTGGTTTTTCTCCAACTATGCATCATAAGATATTTTCCAAGATTTTTTCACTACCTCTGTTTGCCCATCGGTATGTGGGTGTTAAGCACTACTGAAATACAACTTGGTATTCAAATTTTTCCACAATGTCCTCCAAAAGTGACTCAAGAACTTAGTATCCCGATCAGAAGTAATAGTATTTGGAACACCATGCAACCACACAATATCATCAAAGAATAAGACTGCAATCCTAGTTGCATCATTAGTTTTTTGATAGGCAATTAAATGCAACATTTTTGAAAATCTATCTACCACAACAAAAAATGAATCCTTACCCCTCTGTGCCTTGGGAAACACCAACATAAAATCCATACTCAGATCGGTCCATGGTCCTGTAGGAACTGGCAGTGGCATATACAACCCTATATTTTGTGCATGGCACTTAGCCATTTGACATACTCTGCATCTAGAGATAAACTATATTATATCTCTCTTCATTTTTGTCCAATAGTACTTCTCCTCTACAAGAGTGGTAATTTTGGTGACTCCAAAATGACCAACCAAACCCCCACTATGTAATTCCCTTAAGATGTTCTCTCTCATAGATCCATTTAGAATGCATAATTGATTACCCTTAAACAAGTAACCACTCTGTAAAAAAATAATCTTCAAAAATAGTATGGGACTCGCCCCCTACCGCACTTTTGCACTGTTGCACAATATTCCCAAAATCCACATCAGATTCATACAGATATTTAATCCCCTCAAATCCTACCACTTCATTCTCCATAGTGGTCAACAACAAGACTCTCATATTCAATGCATCAGCAACCTTATTCTGTTTTACTGAATTGTGTTTCAGGACAAATGTATACTGTTGCAAAAATGAAACCCATTTGACATTCCTGTTATTTAACTTTTTTTGAGAATTGACATACCTCAATGCTTCATGATTAGTAAACAACACAAACTCCTTTGATATTAATTAGTGCCTCCAATGTTGCAATGCTTGCATAATTGCATAAAATTCCACATTATATGTAGAATAATTCTTCATTGCATCATTCAACTTCTCACTAAAAAATGCTACAGGTCGACCCTCTTGACTTAAGACACCACCAATTCCAAAAAATGAGGCATCACAATCAACCTCAAACACCTTACTTAAATCTGGTAACACTAGAATAGGGGCTTCCGACACCTTCTTATTCAAGAGTTCAAAACTCTATGTTGTTGTCGTATTCCATACAAGCTCTTTCCCCTTCATGCACTCAGTTATAGGGGTAGCTATACTACTGAAGTTCCTGATGAACTTCTTGTAAAAGGTAGCTAGTCCATGAAAGCTCCTTACTTCTGTTATAGATCATGGAAGAGGCCATTCCAAAATTGCCTTCACTTTCTCATCATCCATCCTCATGCCATATCTCGATATTACAAATCCCAAAAACACTAAACTATCTTGAAGAAATCTACATTTCTTCAGGTTGACATACAATTTCTCCTTCCTGAGCACGTCTAACACTAATTTCAGGTGTAACAAATGGTATTCTTCATTTTTACTATAAATCAAAATATCATCAAAATACACAACCACAAACTTACCATTATATTCTCATAGTACTCTCTTCATCAACCACATAAATGTACTGGGTGCATTAGACAACCCAAATGGCATCACCATCCACTCATACAATCCATATTTTGTCTTAAAAGTTGTCTTCCATTCATCCCCTTCTCGAATTCTGATCTGGTAGTAGCCACTCCACAAATCAATTTTATTGAAGTATTTAGCTCCAGCCAATCCATCCATCATGTCATCCACTCTCGACATAGGATATCGATACTTTATTGTGATTTTTTTATGGCTCTATTGTCTACACACATTCTCCAGTCACCATCTTTCTTGAGGGTCAGCAATGTTGGAGTCGCACATGGACTCATACTCTCCCTAACTAATCCCTTCATTATCAACTCTGTCACTTGCCTACTCAACTTTGCATTCTATGTTGGGTTCAACTGATAAGTTTCCTGATTTGGGAGCGTTGATCCTGGAATCAAATTCATGTGATGTTGAATATCCATTTTTGGTGGTAGCCCATCTGGTAACTCCTCTGGTGTGATATCTTTATATTCACTTATAAACTTAGTTGTTGTTGTAGGTATAACCACTTCTTTTGTTTCTAGCTTCCTAGCGGTTAAGGCATAACAGAAGCTAGCATCACTGATCTCTGCAAGAAACTCCATCATCAACAAGCTCTCACTCGGACCATCCTCCTTTAGAGGTACAAGAACTACCTTTACACCATCCTTCCATAATGTGTAAGTATTATTTCTCCCATTATGGTTAGTATCCCTATCATACTACCAAGGTATTCCCAATAGAATGTGACATGCATCCATCGAGATCACATCACACCACACTTCATCCTTGTAAGTGCTCCCAATTGAAAATTTAATTAAACACATCTGATCTACTATTACCTCATTCCCCTTATTAACCCATGATATATGATATGGATAAGGATGTTTTTCACATTTCAGGTGCATTTTATCAACCATGACATTTGACACCATATTCTCACAACTACCACCATCAATGACAATGTTACATACCTTCCCTCTTGATGTACACCTTGTTCAAAATATGTTCATTCACAACTAAGAATCTTCACCATCTATGGTCTGCCCCTTTTCTTTGCTCAACACCATCTCTTTATTAGGAGCAATCAACGTCCTCCTTATCATAAAAGCTTCCCTCATGTTAGCAATAACTTCATCCTCATCCTACTATTCCATCTCAACCAAATTGACCCTTCCTTGTCCTCCTTGACCTCTTTCTTGGACATCACGTTGGGGACACTCAAATGCTATGTGCCCCTCCTCACCACATCCATAACAGGTATATGATCTCCTCGGATCATTCCCATTTTGTCCACCACCATAACCTCTACCTCGTTGGTATCCTCTTCCTCTCAGATTATGCCCATATTCTTCTTGTTTAGCAGGTATTGAGGATTATCCCTTGAGAAAATTAGATCCACTTCAACCTTGACCTGAAGAGGGTGTGAATCCCTTATTACTTCTTCTATTAATATTTTTCAATTTCTCCTCTGCCTTGAGGGCTATTTGATACGCATCCTCCACTATAAGAGTGTGATGCATGCTCATCTCATCTTGAATAGCAAAACTTAGGCCATTTACATACCTGGCAGTATTTTTGTCCTCTGTCTCATTGTGCTCCACTCGAATGGATAGCTTGTAGAATTCATTAGGATAGACCTCAATGCTTTTATCCTTCTGTCGAAGATTCTAAAATCTACGAAATAGTTTTTGGGAGTAGTCTACAGGTATAATTTTTTCCTGTAACTTCTTCTTCATCTTTGTCCAATCCATGATCTTTTCCTTTCCATTCCTCTGTTGTGTAGTCTGTAAATGATCCCACCAAATAAATGCATGTCCCTTCAACTTTGTGCATGTGAGCTTAACCTTCTTCTCTTCAACAAGGTTACTCCATTCAAAATAATTTCTAGGCTATTGATCCAATTGATCAACTCCTCTGGTTTCAACCCACCAGTATACTCGGGAACCTCGATATTGATCCCATATCAATTCCCCTTAAGCCCATCTAGAGCTCATATTAGTCAATTTTCAAAATTGTGCCCTTTATCCTCTAGACCCTCTGGTTCTATTTTTATGTGGACCTCACATCCACATTCCTCATAGATGTTTTCATCATCAGATCCTTGATCTGCATGTGCCCTAGGACGTCTCTCTCCCATGCAATCAATCACACCAGTCAGTCATGCTATTTTTGCATTTACATCCTCGATCTATCTATTCATTTGGGTATATATTCTAGGTGGCATATTCCCTTCACTAGCAATATCACATCCACTCTGATACCAAATGGTGTAAACTCAGCTACAAGAGACCAACAAAATGGACTCCAATCACATAACACAAATGCAATAATTGAAGACAACTACCAATTGATATTCTTCTCATTCTTGAATTCACACCCCTTCTATAAAAGATTACAATCCATCATATAGCAACCGAAAACCAAAGAAACCCTAAAGAAACCCTAAAAATGTATTTTTTCTAAAACTACTAAAAATAGATTTTTTTTTCAAAAAAATGCTAAAAATAGATATTTTTTTCAAAAAATTGCTAAAAATAGAAATGAGTTGGATTACACCCAAATTCGGTGCACATATCCCTCTTAAAATAATGAACCTTAATTTAAAATATTAGGTCTCAACTTAAGGTATAATAAAAGATAATAAATTTCTAACAGCCAAAAAAACCCAAAAAACCTAGAAACCTATTCTAAAGGCTAATTTTGGGGTACTAGATTTCGGAGTTAGGTTCAGAAAAATTTTTGGAGGGTCAGGAGGATCAAAGATCATCCTGATGCAAAACACACACGTGGAACCACCTATTAAATTTCAAGGCAAACGGGCGTACGGTTCACAAGTTATGGCTCCAACAAGGTGCATCAGTAAATTTGGTTTTTTCTTGGTCCTCTTCCCCTACCTATATTTTATTATATCCATTATAACTATCAATGAATGAAAAATATTTTCATCCAATCATACTATCCAAAACTTGATCTACGAAAGGTAAAGGAAAATGATCTTTCCTAGTTGACTTGTTTAACATTTTTCTTGGGCACTACTACTAATGGTGATACCCACTAACTATATGAGATAGGGTAGATGAATCCAGTAGATAATAATTTTTGAAACTCAGTTTTTACTATTTCTTTAATGGTTGGATTCATCCTCATTTTTGGTTGTCTTATTTATTTTGCATCATTTTCCATGTAAATACAATGTGTAAAATTTAGGTGCAATTCTTCTCATATCCTGATAATCCCATGCAAAATCTACTTTATGTTTACTCAATATTTCCTTCAGTTTTTCCTCTTGAGCGGTCATCAAAGTAATGTTGATGTTCAATAAATTTTTAGGTTCCACTTCAATTTGTTTAATGTGATGGTCCCCTCTTCCAACAAGTGGTGATTCTATAGGTGGCTATTTTGATTCTCCTTCTATATCATTTTCCCTATCCTAAAACTAATATAGGCATCAATTGTTGCAATCCAATGATGTTCCAAGATGAGTGGATAGCCACCCATCTTTGACTTTCATTACATAACTAGAAATTTAGTTGGGTTCTCCCATGCATCTACAATTACAATTACATCTTCTAAAAAACCTTCTATAAGTAATATGGACCTATTCACCAATTGTAATATTGTATTTTTTGATCTCATATTTGTTAGTTGTAGCCTACACATGATTTCTTTGGGCATGACATTGATGGATGCACCCAGATCTACCAAGGTGTTGGGTAACACTAAAGCTTTATTTTTTCGATTAAAATTGGGTTTCTTAGGTTATAATATTTGGGATGGTAGAGGTCCAAGGTGTAGACCAATTGGTTCATCCAAACTCCATAAGGGGGGTGGAGGTCCAAGGTTTAAAATCTTGGGCATTTCCAGACTGGATGTGTGTCCCTTTCCTGGTGCTTTCAGTTGCATAAAAAGTTTAAAATGATTGTGGCATGGTGGTTATAGGGTTGGACTACATGAAGATCTATGTGGCGGCTTCCGAGGTGAACAGTGCAGAATACTATGGTGGCCATAAAATCTGGACAACCTACCCGGATTCGTGGTGGCTACCGATTCCACCATGTAATATATATATATATATATATATATATATATATATATATATATATATATATATATATATATATATATATATATATATATATATATATATATATATATATATATATATATATGGGATGGTAGGTATTTTCCAACATTAAATCAATAATTTATCCTACACCTACACCTCTTTTGGATGTAGCCTTCACCCTAGTTTCTTAAGACATAATTCCTAATAGCATTTTTGTAAATAGGAATATCTTTGATAATTTTGACACAACTATTGGATATCTTGCATTTGAGCTTGGTAAGCATCACCTCCTTCTAGTAAATTTAGAGCTTCCAATGATTCATTTGTAAGTCCCCTCAAGAATATACTTTTTAATGACCTTTCTCCTAGTCTTGCATGGGATGAGTGTTGGAGATTGAAAATAAACCTTCCTCAATAGTATTCTAATTATCCATCCTCCCTTTGTGACATGTTCAAGACCTATTTTCATGCATCCCTAGCTCTTCCAAAGTCCTAGTATTATTCTAAGAATATTTTTCCATACCTTCCTAGGTGTTAAATTGCCTACTCCCCAGGAAAAAAAATCATCATAATGTCGCATTATCTAATGTAGAAGTGAAGAAATTTAGTTTTTGGGCATATGTTTTATAGTCAAATGACCTACATCAAATTTAAAAAGAAAAATATCAGGATCCTCTATTGGTAATCCCTTGAAAGTAGGGAGATGTGTTGGGGAAATGTTTTTCATCTTAGTTTCTTCTTCAGGTTCCTTAATTGGAAACTCAAAACTTATAGAAGCTTCATTATTTTGAGTCATCCCTTTCCTTATAGGTGGTGTAGGCTCTAAATCAGTTGTTTCTATAGTAGCTAATAGAGTGTTACACTTGTTCTTTTTATCCTCTAGTAATAATCTTATGTGAAGGTCTAAAATAGTACCTTCTTCAAGTTTTTTCGACCTTTGGGTATTATATATATGGTCAAACCGATCATAGTTATATTTTTATCCACTAGCTACTCTTGTACCATATAACAAATTATCATGCTAGGGTGACAAAAGTGGAGTAGATTGTCTCTCTATAGGGGACACCTTTGACTCTTCTAAAAGTATCTTTAGAGTAATCTAAACTTGTAGTTGTCAAATGTCCTCTATTTTCTTAAGAAATAATCTATCAGGTCCTCTAGGTCTTGGTGGACTCATGCATCTTAGGTAGTGGATCTACAAGTAAGGTAGTTTGAACATGCACTTTCAAGCTAACTTACTCTATGGGCCTTAAATGCTATAATTTTGGCAACTCCTCAGTAATGACTCCAAAATAATAGATAAAAATGGTTTATCTAGAATGGTTGAGTCATGTCAAATCATGTCAATTCGAGGATTGTAATATTGTGAGGTGCTACACACATCTTATGCTTATAGTGTGGGAATGAGTCATTTTTTATGCCTAATGTTTAATGGGGGGTGATGGTGTTTATATAAAAGTATTTTAACCAATATTAAATAAAGAACTAATAGAATAAAAGAAAATAATAATGTAATGCAAGAAAGTAAACACACAAAATTAATACATGTGCATACTGAAATGATAGCTTAATTAAAACATAAAAATAAACACACTTGCACACCAAATAAATAATGCACATACACACTTTGCTAAAAATGAAAGAGTGAATAGGGGAGGATTCCTTCCTAGAGTGGGCCCAAGCTCCCATAGATGATCCACCTAGCTAACTACTAATGAATAGTCTCAACATTGAATATATGCACTAGAACTCTCAAGATTTACTGATAAATACTGATCACAGTACAAAATGTTATTTACTTTTACTCTCTCACTCTTCTTCTTATTTTAGGTGACTCTTGTTAACAACCTTATACAATTAGTAAAACCTAAACTAAGCAAATGTTATTCATAATTTATTAAATTTAAGAAATGCTTTGTTAAATGGTTACAATGATCATGAGTGTAGCTATAATATTTACCTATCTTACCTCTCCTGCAATAAATCCTAGCTTGCACTCCCTCTCTACATGCACTTCCTCCTAGCTTGCACTCCCTTCCTCCCAACTTGCACTCACTCTTGGATTACACTCACTTCTATCTCTTCTTGCATTCATGGTAAGGATTTGAAGCATTGATACACTCTAAATGAATCCACTACTCTTCCATCATAGCTAAAGATCTCAAGATTGGGTTGCACTCATTCCTAACTCTCACTCCCTATTGCTCCTAGCTCACACTCTCTCTTGTCTCTTCCTTATCGTGGAATTCCTTTGCTTTGACATTTTTTTGGAAATAATATTCATTGCATTCATGGTAAGGGTTTGAAGCATTAATACACTCCAAACGAATTCATGGTAAGGATTTGAAGAATTGATACACTTAAAACGAATCCACTTCTCTTCTACCATATCTACATAATTATCCTTGGTTTGACCTTTTATTTCTCTTTTTAAGTAATTTTACATAGTTTTTTATGAGGGGTCCCAGTCCCCTCATAGTGAGTGGGGTTTGAACCTTGGACCTCTCAAAGAGAAGAAAAATATCTTACCATTGTAGTAAGTTTACAACTAACATTACTATACCATTTAATAAGAACCATACTTTTTTATTATTGCTTTTCTAGCTATTAGATAATAACATAGGTTATTAAAATATACAAATAAATATTATTGAAGACCTAAGTGAGAAGAACTTGTATAGCATTATTAAATCCGCCACACAGATCTTCGTGCAATCTACCCCTATAACCACCATGACACAATCATTTTAAACCTTTTACGTCGTTGAAAGCATAAGGAAAGGGATAAGCGTTCAATCCGATGAGGCCCAAGATTTGAACCTTGGACCTCCGCCCCCCACCCCTTACGAGATTTGGTCAAACCAATTGGTCTACACCTCAAACCTAAAAATATCATATTATTAAACTTAATAAACTTGTTAACTTGAAATTATTAATTTTTTTAAATAAAAAAATATAAAAAAAATAAAAAATAAAAAAATATAATAAATATAAAATAACATGTAAAACCATTATAAGTTAAAATACCAAGGGATCAAGTAAGTAAACATAAACCCTAGGTTTGAAACCTCCGTTTCCACAAATATAATATATATGCATCCTCATCAATAAAATTGTAAATTTGGATGGTGTAATCTTAAGTATAAATTTATTGTATTTTGACTTTGAGACCAGATGACGATGGTCAAAATAAATAAATTAACTCGTTAAGCACATGAGATTTAATTTCATAATATATAGTTAAAATTATTTTGTAAATTTGAAATTATTATTTTAAATTTTTTTCTTTCCGCATTAATAATTTTTGTAATGGTATGTTTACATTGAAGATTCTTTTAAGTTCAAGATATTTTAATTTTTTTGGTTTCCGCATTAATAATTTTTGTAATGGTATGTTTACATTGAAGATTATTTTAAGTTCAAGATCATTTCTAAACCATTTTACTTATTTTAATCATTTTAAAATCTTTTTCATATTCAAAGGACATAGTTTAAAATTTTTAGGTTTTAGGGTGGGTGTAAAGTTTTCAGGTTTTGACTCTTTTTTGGTAGGTCTAAGGTTTTAAAATGAGGCGTGGGCAAGTGTGTGAAGGGGCATGTGATGACTGTCTATTAAATTTCTTGTTGTTAAGCATAGCTATACAAAAGACTATAGTTAAAAAAAAACCTACTCAACAGTATACATTGATAGTAGGAAACACTAACCAAATTAAAAAAAAAAAAAATTTTTAAAGAATGCCAAAAATAAAAAATAAAAATGAAACCTGGAGAAAGACAAGTTTTACATACCAAAGGAGGGAAGGAACATGCCAGCTTATATCAAAAGTAATTTACTATATAATGTTTTGACATAATTTTTAATACATGGTTGATTTTGATTTCAGAACAGAGACGTTATCATCAGCATGCCTGAAATCCCAAAATATATTTTGTATTTAAAAAATTCAAATTGATAAACCAAAAGCGTCCCCTTCATTTTTGAATATTCATATCGAAGGAAGTGGTTGTATTTACAGAGTTTCTATCGCTTCGTCTCCTTTAAATCCACATATCCTTCCTCTTCAAACACATCTACATTCGAAGTCAAATAGAAGCAGCTCTTTTTCTGCTTAGTAAACTGCAAGTGTGGATCCAACTGCGGATGTGGCAGTGGATGCAAAGAGTACGTTATCACTTATCTCTAAATTTTATTAGATAAATTGATTTATGTTAAACAAGATTGATAACAACAGGTATCAATAATAATTATTTCTGTGTTGCAGATACAATTTTGATGAGAAATTTGTTGCCTCCCCAGTTTTCCCTGTCAGCACGCCTCTCGCATGGGGTAAGTCATCACCCAAAACATATTAAAATTATTTGTATTAGTTTGTTAGACTTGGGATTTACTGGAATGTTGATGCAGGTATGTTGATAATGAGGTGACTGTGGTAGGAAAGAAGGATTATAACTTAATGTTTACTACCTTCAACTGCTCCTGCGACTCCTCCAACTGCAAATGATTATAACTTAATGTTATTAGCAGTGAACACTATTAAACTAAAATAAAGTGGAACTATGAGTTGTGGCCCTCTCTTTGCATGTGTATCTGGATTTCCTAATGGTGTGAGCATGATTTAAGCTTAGTAGATTGAATGCAAGTTTGTGCTATTGTGTGAGTTTCTCTTGACGTGATGATATTAACTCTGTAGTTTAATACATATAATTTCGTTAACATCCATTAAGTTTTTTTTAACTCTGCAGTTTAATACATATAATTTCGTTAACATCCATTAAGTTTTTTAAAAAATAGGTTGGAGAAATTTGACGTTCGAAATGCTTGCCATTCAGATGGTGAAAGCATAACATGTCATTCTCTCACACTTAACTCATGCTACAAGGGATGTTTCTCGATGCTTTAATAAGTGTTTGGATGTATTTCAATTAACTAACATGTAACCAAGGCCAAAAATATGGTATGGTCTCCTCGAACTCATTGTAATCTCCACCATCTACTTAGATGTTCCAAAGAGTTTAAACTTATATTTATTCGTTACTCAACCTTCTTCACCCACCGGCTTGTTGGATCCAAGAGGCATAGTAGAATACAGAAAACAATCACAACAATAAAAAAAAATACGACTCTTTTTTTTAGAACAAGAGGCATAGTTTAAATTATATATTTTATATTAAATTTAGAACACCATGTTTACATAAAGTTTCGACTCTTTTTTTAGCTTCTTCTCCTCGGATTCATGCAAATTTCAGATACAGAATTCATTATCCAACACTTGCATGTAATATCACTTCCCTGGACTCATGTAAATTATATAACCAGTTCAGCCAAGTAATAAAAAGCAACCCCTAGTTATTTTTTTCTTCTTTTTTTTCTGTAGACCACACACAGTAATGAAACTACATTCTAAAAATAAACCCTAGACTATCGCCTTACATACAACTTTTTTGTGTTTACAAAGAAATAAAAATATACACACAGACTTTTAACATAATTAATATAGGCCCAAAAAAAAAAAATTACTTTGTTTCTGTTCTGCAAAATGAAACGATGCAGTTGAGATTACTCTTTCCAACACTGCCCCTTAAGCTCAACTGCTGCACCTCCATCTGTGATGCCCAGATTGTCACGTTGTTGTACAAAACTCCTTGTTCCCAATGGCTTTGTGAAAATATCTGCATATTGATCCTCTGTTTTACAATGTTCCAAAATGATCTCTCCAGCATTTATCAGTTCTCTAATAAAATGATACCGTGTATCAATATGTTTGGTTCTTTTGTGAAACACTGCGTTCTTGGAGAGGGCTATTGCTGATTTATTATCACAGAATAATTTTGTTGCTTCTTCCTATTTATGACCCAAGTCTTTTAATATCCGTCTCATCCAAATGGCTTGACATGTTGCCCCTGTCGCTGCAATATACTCAGCTTCAGTTGTAGACAAGGAGACTATAGGTTGTTTCTTCGAAGCCCATGAAACTACTCCTGACCCAAGATGAAATACATAGCCTGATGTGCTTTTTCTATCTTCTATACTACCTGCCCAATCACTATCTGTATATCCAATCAATTTAAATTCATTTGTCTTGGTGTACAGAATACCATATTCTTTTGTTCCATTAACATATCGTAAAATTCTTTTTGTTGCTTGCAAATGTGTTGCCTTGGGAGTCTCCATGAACCTTGAAATTAAACTAACTGCATACATTATATCCGGCCTTGTGGCTGTCAAATACATCAAGCTCCCTACAATGCTCTTGTACAATGTTGGATTCACATTTTTAGTCCAATCTTCTTTTCTCAGTTTTAAACCAATTGCTACAGGAGTGGGGGTAGGTTTGCAATTTTCCATTTTAAATCTCTTTAATATGTCTGCTGCATATTTTTATTGACAGATAAAAATACCATGATCCATTTGTTGCACTTCTATCCCAAGAAAATATCTCAACAATCCTAAATCTGACATCTCAAACTCTTTCTTCATTGCATTTTTAAACTCAATGACAATATCTTCATCATTGCCCATAAAAATTAAGTCATCTACATACAACACAACAATCAGAAGCTTACCTTGACTTGATTTAATGTAGAGAGTGGGCTCACCATCACTTTTGCAAAATCCATTGCTCATAAAATAAGAATCTATTCTGTTGTACCATGCCCGTGGTGCTTGCTTCAGTCCATAAAGTGCCTTTTTTAGTTTATATACTTTGTTTTCTTCTCCTTCAACCTCATAACTAGGTGGTTGTTGCACATACACTTCTTCCTTCAACACACCATTTAAAAAAGCTGATTTCACATCCATTTGATGGACCTTCCATCCATATTGGGCTGCAATTGCAAGGACTGTTCTCACTGTCTCCATTCTTGCTACTGGAGCAAATGTATCTTCATAATCAATTCCATATTGTTGCTTATAGCCTTTCACAACTAGTCTTGCTTTGTACCGCTCAACTTTTCCTTCTGCATTGCATTTTGTTTTATAAACCCACTTCACTCCAATTACATCTTTTCCTTGTGGGAGATTTACCAACTCCCATGTTTCATTCTTTTCTATTGCATCTATCTCTTCATTCATTGCAACTATCCATTTTTCTTCTTTAACTACATCTTCAAAATGTATTGGATCACTTGCAAGTGAGTATAAGGCAAATAAAGAATTCTGACCTGCATTGTTCTCATTTTCTTCTTGCTGATAAACATCATTTAAACTTCTATATTTTTGCCTCCTTAAAGTTGCCAATGTTGGGTTAGATGTATCACTAGAGGTTGGACTATTTGATGGGCCTGCTGATGGGGTTTGTTGTGCACTTACTGGAGTGCTTGCTTGCATTCATGGGGCTGATTTTGTGTTTGTTGATGGTGTTACCTGTGGACCACTTTGTTGTGCATGCATTGGTGTGGATGGAGTCACAACTGTGGGTGTATTGATTGACACTATATCCTCTATATCTTCATGTGGACTTGCTGCAACAACATTGATTGTTTTCTCCAAACTTCCATCCCATGCTTCTTCTTCAATGAACTGTACATCTCTGTTGATTATAAGTTTCTTTGTCACTGGATTGTATAGTTTGTATGCTTTTGAGTGTTCATTGTATCCTACAAATATGCATTTTTCTCCCTTGCTATCCAATTTCTTTCTTAACTCATCCGGCACATGTGCATAAGCCACACAACCAAATACTCTCATGTGAGAAACACTATGTTTTCTTCCACTCCATGCCTCTTCAGGAACTATATCTCTCACACTCTTGGTTGGACACCTATTTATGATATAAACTGCACTTTCTACTGCTGCTGCCCAATATTCATTTGGCAAATGCTTTACCTTCAACATACTTCTTGCCATCTCCATAATTGTCCTGTTTTTCCTTTCAGCTACACCATTTTGTTGAGGTGTATACCTTGCTGTAAATTGTTTGTGAATTCCATTATATTTGTAGTAATTTAAGAACTCCTTTGAAACATACTCACCACCTCTATCCATCCTCAACACCTTGATGTAATATCCACTTTGCTTCTCCACTAAAGCCTTGAATTGTTTAAAGTACTCAAATACTTCATCTTTATGCCTCAGAAAATAAACCCATGTCTTTCTTGTATAATCATCTATGAAAGTTAAGAAATAATTCATTCCACTGATTGATGGTGTTTGCATTTTTCCACACAAATCTGAGTGTATAATCTCTAAAGGTGCTTGGGCTCTTAGTGTCTTTCCTGCTGGAAATGAATCTCTATGTTGTTTTCCTAGAATGCATCCTTCACATAATTTTTTTGATCTTTCTATGGGTGGCAAACCTTTCACCATTCTCTTTCTATACAGTAAACTTAAACCTCCAAAGCTTAAATGCCCAAGTCTTAAGTGCCATAACCAGTTTTCATTTTTTATTTCAGCTTGAAACATAGTTTGACTGACTGCTGTAGCTATTCCTTCCATTTGTGGATTCAAATTATGTCTTATCTTCAAGGGAAACATTCTATTGTTGGTCATTTGAACTCTTGCAATAATTTTCTTACTAGGATATTTATCCAAAATTACACATTCATTGTTGTCAAAAGAAATTCTATACCTTTTTTCAAGAAGCTGACCAAGGCTAATCAAATTGTGTTTTAGACCAGGAACAAAATACACATCTGATATATACTTTTTCTCCCCCTTCTTAGTTAAAATATTTATGTTTCCTTTTCCCATGACTGAAACTTTGTTATCATTCCCCAAAGTAACATCAGACTTCACATTTTCATCTAAGTTTGTAAACAAATCCTTGTTTCCTGACATATGATTACTACATCCAGAGTCTAAATACCATACATATTTTTTATCTTCCTTCAGTACATTACATGCTAACAACATACTACCCTGACCTTCATCTTCTCTTGTAAAATTGACATTTTTTTCTTTTTTAAGATCATACTGCTTCTTTCTACATTCATTTGCATAATGGCCAAATTTTTTGCAATAATAGCATTGAGCTTGAGATTTATCATACCTTTCACCTTGAGATTGATTTTGTCTCCAGTTTTGGCTTGGGTTCTGGCTTATGTTTTGGTTGTTGCCCCTTCCACTCGAATTTTATGGACTGCCTCTGCCTCCTCTATACGAATTTCTTCCTCTTCCTCTGTAATTTTGCCTTCCTCTGCCTCTGCCTTGGCCAATATTAACTTGTGTTTTGAAGGTATTCTCCAATGAGGTGTTTCCTGATCTACTCAACCTATGCTCATGTGAGATAAGAGATGCTTGGAGCTCATCCACTAAATACTGAGCTAGATTCTTAGTTTCTTCTATGGCAACTACAAGAGAATCAAACTTTGTCGGTAAGCTCCTCAATATCTTTTCCACTATTCTTCTATCCTGAATATTCTCTCCATGTGATCTCATCTGATTTACTAGCCCAATAACTTGGGTGAAAAATGAATCTACTGATTCTGATTCCTTCATTTGCAATGTCTCAAAATCCCTCCTTAGCATTTGTAGTTTTGTTGCCTTCACTTTCTCCATTCCTTGATAAGTTGTTTGTAAGATGTCCCAAGCTTGCTTAGACTTTGTCGCTCCTTGAATCCTTGGGAAGATGCTCTGATCTACTCCTTGAAATATGTAGAAAATAGCTTTTGAATCCTTCTTTCGGTTCTCTTTCAGTGTGTCTTTCTCAGCTCTTGTGAGTGCATTGAATGTTGTTGCATCTGTTGGCTCTGGAAATCCATTCTCAACAACTTCCCATATATCTTGTGAACAAAATAGGGCTTTCATTGTAATAGACCAATACTCATAGTTCTTACCATTAAACTGAGGAATCTGCAGATTCGACAGGCTTGTGCTTGGACCCATTTGTGTTGCCATTGTGGCTTTCAACCTTCTACTTGAAACCCTTGTCTCTGGAAATTTTTGAAACCCTACGCTCTGATACCACTGTTGGATATAAGAGGTAGAGCAAAAAATACAGAGAACAATCACAACAAACTCCAACAGAATATATATATTTTATTAAATTCAGAGCTTCACGTTTACATAGAGCTTCAACTCTTTTTTTTTAGCTTCTTCTCCTCATATTCATGCAAATTTCAGATACATAATTCACTACCTAGCACTCGCATGCAATATCACTTCCCCAAACTCATGCAAATTATATAACAAATTAATAAAAGGCAACCCCTAATTATTTTTTCTTTGTAGACCACACACAGTAATGAAACTACATTCTAAAAATAAACCCTAGACTATCACCTTACATACAACTTTTTCATGTTTACAAAGAAATAAAAATATACGCACAAACTTTTAACATAATTAATATAAACCCAAAAAAACAAAAATTACTATATTTCTGTTTTTGGAAACGATACAGTTGAGATTACTCTTTCCAATATAGCTTTGGGTCCCAACCACCACTATGATTGGTGTCATCAAAGAACTTGTCATCAAATATAAAACCAACATTTGTTATGTTAAGCTTAGTAAAGGTTTCTTCAATTTTATGAACATGATTATATGGATAATCATGACATTCATTTATACTAATGTTGATGAGGTGGAACGACTTAGATGATTCAGTATTCTATTCTTTTCCCTATCATTATTAACCCTTTGACTAGTAACGCCTATTTATTACTGCCCTTGATATTAGTGACCTAGTATAGCAGTCGAAAGTGGTGCATGATTTCATTTAAGTATAACATAGAGTTGCAAATGCCCATTTTTTAATGTAAATATATAAAATTGTCCTACGCTGTTTGATAGAAAAACTTGGTGTTATGTGATGCAGTCATAGGTTGTTTCGGATGTAAGAATCTAAATAGAAAAATAGATGAGAAATACTTTAAAATTTTATCAAATATAAGTTTTAGTTTTTTTTTTTTTTTTAAATAAAAATAAGTTTAATTTTTTTAAAAATAGTTATAATTTTAAAATGTAATAAAAGGTGATTAATTTTATTTATATAATTATGTTATAATTATAGATATTTAGTTTGTTCAAAAGTTTTTTTGCATACTTAAAAATAGACCTTTGACGAAGGATGTATATGTAACTTAAATATTTAAATCTAGTTAATATATTTGATTATATAGGTTTATATAATTTTAAGTATTATATTATATATATTATTTTTTATTATGATTATGGGAATGTTATTAGGTTAGAAATAAGGTTTATTTGAAAACATTAAGTTAATAGAATATTTAAGAAAGTTATCTAAAAACTTAGTTTCATGGAAAAATGTGTTACTCAAAAACCTTTTGTCCTTGCAGGATAGTGTAGTGAATTTAAACCATGGTGGGGTGTATATAAGTTTGTTTATATATATATATATATATATAAAATAAAAAAACTTTAGCTTTCAAAATACTTGAAAATGGTAGTTTAGTGAAAAAATATATTAAAATAATTAAGTTATCTCCATGTATGTTAAAAACATGTTATTAAAATTAGTAATTTTTGATAGAAATTTCATTTAAATAAAAATTTTATATACAACTTTCGTTGTTTTACATAATATATCAGGATTCTCATTTTTTTTAGAATGATGTGTTTTGGGTACTGGAATGAGGTATTTTCTTAAATTGAAAACCTAATCTTGGTGGAAAAAGATTTTAAATGACAATACGGTTGTTGTAATACCTTTTATAATGTGTAACTTACCTTTTATAATGTGTAACTTAGGTCTATTTCAGCATGCATTACATTTCTGTTTTGGGTTATACACATACTAAATGACCAAGACAGCATGTATTTAGGATTGTTATATATATATATATCATAATTACATTTCTGTTTTTGGTTATACACATACTAAATGACCAAGACAGCATGTATTTAGGATTGTTATATATATATATATCATAATGCAAGTTACATCCTTTCCAATAGAGCATATATATAGAAACATAATCCACTACCCCGCACTCGCATGCAATATCAATTCTATATATGTGATTATATTATTATGAATTATTTGATTTAATTTAACTGATTTCCTACTATGACAACGACGATTTCATGAATCTATATGGATTTTCATTATGTTTTCACATTTTAGTCTATTAATATGTACTATTTTTTGTTGAAGATTGTTGATCTTCCCTTGATTACCAGTTTTATTTCATGCTCAAAGTTTTGGAATGCATTTTAAACATCTTGTATGTCAACAATAATTAAAGAATTGTTATTGTTTCTTTTCTCACTTCAATAGATTGTTTTGAAATAGGGACTAGTTGTGGAGATAATAATTATCAAGTATTTGTGTCTTTCCTAGTGTGCAACTTATCTATATTGATGTAATATGTATTGATTTATTTTTCATATATTTATGATTAACGTTAGGGTGAGCATAAAATAATCATGTGATGATACAAGTTGGGAAATGAAGAAATGAAATCCTCTCTTTACCTATTGATAGATTTGTGGATATACAATGTTTACAATATCCAAGTTTCTTCTTATTAAGAAAGGCATGCAATATTTATTTAAGTAATTAGAAAGGGAAATTAATTTTATCAACTTGGTTATGCCAATAAATTTTTTATCCATATCAATACCTACTTATGGGAACCACATCAGATGCATCCTTCTATGATCTTGTGATGTGTTCATTGGATTACAAGATCTCCAAAAAAAAAAAAAATATGAATGCACAAATATAAATCATCATATGCATAATTATAATTTATTAAACCATATAAAAAATTACATAGATAATTTAATTTTAAATTTTATATCACATTCTCCCATGTCAAACTTGAGCTACATGTTATAGTCACATTATCCAAGAAGGAAACTTAAGATATTTTACCTTAGGAATAATTTAAAAGAAGATTGAACCAAATGCAAAATTGGTAGAAATCATAGAAAGAGATATGGATAGTTGTAGGTAAAATATTTTTACCAAAATATAGCACCACTTTATAAAAAAATTGACGTAAATAAGGAGACAAAAGTTTTTATGGCCCATGCACTATCTTAAAAAAGATCTAAAAATAGAAAGTGGCGAAATTTTCTAAAGGATGTAACAAGAGAAAAATGTTTTGGTATTGAAATATTTTTTTATGACATAAAGGGAGAATACATTTTGAATATTAGAGGTTGTTAACATTCCAAAGAAGAAAAATGGTTTTTTTGAAAGAATCGGGTCACAAGTTACAAAGATATTCCAAGGATGGAAGATGTTATTTTTTTTGAAGAGGTAGACCATGTAAAATATTCTAATGAGAGATCTTTATTGATCTTTTGACAAGGCTTCCACCAAGCTGTATAAGTTTATAAAAGTTCAATGGAAGAAGGTAAGAAATGTTTTGAGGGCCCTTCAATTGAATATCAAATGGTCCACATTATTTTGGAAAGCAAGGAATCTATAAGAAGACAAAACACTCTAGGGGGAGGAGCATGTAAAATGCAAAAAAGGCCAATATAGAAGAATAGTCTTAAAATAAAAAGCAATATAAAGGAGGAGGATTAGATTGTGTGATCAAGTAATCCCTAAAACTTTACTAATGGTGCACAACCCCCAAAAAGGTTTGCTAAACTAGGTCAATTCAAAATTATTAAAAGGAATTAATATCACCTACTAGCATCACTTGGTCTCAATAATATAGAGAAAGTGGCTTGCCTATTGAAGATAAAGATATAGTAGCCATAATAATAACACCCCCATGTCTAATAGAATTAATTACAATTGATGTCAGTTTTCAGGTTTCAGGATCCCTAGGGTGGCAATTGAGAATGTCAATAGTAGATGGACCTAGAAGCTAAGAATTGATGATTCTAGATTTAGAGATATCAAAGGGCTAAAATGACATCACATAAACTAGGTCAAGGGAAGCAACTAAAAATCTTTGTCCAAATTCTTGTATAGTTTTGGAGGTAAAATATATCCATTTTTGTCTATATATAGTGATTGTCTATGCATTGTAAAGCATTAGTTAATTACTTATTCAAGCCTCCAAGACTTCTATGTAAATCTCCTTTGATTTTCTCTTGTATAAAATTTTAAACCTATTGAGTGTTAATTTTACCCAATCATGAAATTACACTCTCTTGGGATTTGTATTCCAAATCCCTCTTGCAAAGAAGTTAAACAAACAACTTCTCCAAGGTCTTCGCTATATTAGCATTTGCATATGTGTATTAGTAATCTCAAATAAATATGTATCAATTTAATTCTTGGAACACCTTAGTGATTGCAAGTAACTATAAACAAGGGGCACGTGTTGGTTTATTTTACCATGCTATTTTAATGATTGTTCATGAAACCAGAATAAATTAAATTTGAGTTGGTACTCATATGACCACGATGTAGTGCCTTAATTCCTTTTATCTTGAGGATTTTAAGGTAGATTTTATCTTCCTTATTAAGTGGATTTTAATCAAGTTTTATCTTGCGTTAAATCCTATTTGAAGCATGAAAGTAAATATTAAATATATCTATGAATGTGAATCCTCAATGATGAATAGGGTCTTCAAATGTAGCTTCTTATCATGGAGATTAAGATAGCCTTTAATGTGATTAATAAATTATATCTCTTTGGTGAAATTAATTTTCATAAAGAGACAATAATCTATGACCTTAAAATAAAGGTTTTAAAATATCATTTAATTATCCCCTTTCATGAAATAATTTTCATAAAGAAAGGTAATTTAATTCTTTGAAATAAAATCCTTTTAATATAACATGTAAAATTACCCCCTTCAATGAAATCAGAATTTTCATGAAGAAAAGGTGCATTTATGCTCCAAAAATGGTAATTTGTGAAATGCCATAAAACATAACCCCTTCAATGAAATTGAAGTTTTCATGAAGGAAATGTCATCATAGGCTCATGAATGAAGTATGAAACTGAAAGAATCAAATTTGACCTCAAAATGGAAATTTTGCAATTTTGAAATCTGCAATAAAAACAACATCGAATAATTTTTAAAAATACGAAATGACTCCGAAGTAAAAATTTCTAAGTGCATAATGGAAGTATGAAGTATACTCTACGCAACCATGCAATTATTTTTGGATTTTGATTTTTTTTAATTTTTTATTTTAATGTCCGAAAATTAAAAAATAAAAATATAAATATAAGTTAGAAAATAAAAATAAAATCTAAAAAAAATAGAAAATGAAAGCTGAAAATGTAAAGCATGCTACAATCAGTATGATTCCATCCCATTCCGACAAAATCGAAGATGTGAGGTATTTCATGCATGCAACCTGGCCTATTAGACCTACAAAACAAACACAATCAAAACAAGCTAGGTGCTAGCTCCTAGGGTACAAAAATGAGTTTCAAATTTCAAACATTCGCAACGAGCAACCAATAAAACATACATAAACTTCATCTATAAATTCGAAAGAAATATAAATGATTAAATCTAGCATGTAGAAACAATATCCTCCTCTCTTGCCCATAAGATGCAAATTTTTGAAAATTTATGCATTAAAATATATCCCAAAAACCAGTCCAAATAGAAAAGAAAAACAGCCCAAAACAGGTCCAGTATAACCCTCGCCCTCAAGTCTGCAACTCTGTTTTCAACAGTTTCCAACCCTCTTTCCTTCATTCGATGGTCTATTTGAAAACCCCTTTTCGCTTCATTTTCCATTGGAAAAAAAACCCTTCGTTTAACATATTGTTCGTTTGGTTTTCCCTTGGCTTTTGGTTTGGATTCTTTTGCTTCATTTTCCATTGGAAAAAAAACCCTTCGTTTAACATATTGTTCGTTTGGTTTTCCCTTGGCTTTTGGTTTGGATTCTTTTGTTTTTTTTTTTTTTTAAGAAACTCTTCGCTTCTTATTCTTTGTTTCGAAGACCATTCATTTCGTTCTCTGATATGTGGTTTTCTTTGTTTTTCGTTTGCTTTCATATCGTTCTCTTTGTAATGCCTTTGTCACATTTTCTTTATAACACTGAATATGAAACAAAACTTTCCCCTTGGTCCCAATATTTATTCAATATGTTCGAGCTTATAATTAAAATAATCTTAATTGAAAACCACTCAAAAAGTCTTTGTCCATATCCTCTATACTTTGTCTTCCATTGCATTCGAATTCTAGGACTTTTCGTTTCTTCGATGAAATCATTGAAGGCTAATTTAGGGCAATATTTATCTTTAAATGATCTTCATTATTAACGCGAATATCTTTCATGACGGCTATCCTACCGATACAGTTCTAATGCCACCTAAATTGTTTGTGGCAGTGTATTTGTTATTGTTTGTGGGAGTGTATTTGGTCTTTGTCCATCACATTCCCTCGCCAAGCAATTCATCCACTCTATCCAACAGTCGCGACCACATTGGTCCCCAATAGGTGTTGTTGTGCTGATGTCGTGACAAACACCATAGTTGCCATGCTACCGCAGGTTATCCCAGTACCCATCATTCCATGCTAGACTATCGCTGGAAGACTGTTGTAGCGCTATTTTTAGACTACCGCTCATGGATATTCTTGATCGAGAGTTGTCTAACTAGAAGTGTATACATGGGTTTGCTGTGTTTGGTGATTATGCCAACTAGGCTATCTATAGTGGTCTTCATCAAAATGCTATGAATTCTACATTCTACTGGTGTGCTGCGAGATGTTCCTGCATGCATCGACGTCGGCCTTCACTGTGACCCGACTCTACCTATTCATATTTGAAAACTATCGTCTAATCTGCTATAACCTTGCTATTGTGAATGTTTTTATCAGGGCCTACCAAATAGACGTCCACATCACGAACATTTTGTTGAACTTGTCGTAAACCTACGATTACCATTTTCCACACTCCTCAATATTTCACTCTACATGTCTGCAATAAATCTGAGCCATGTTGTGATGTGTCGACGGTACCTGTGAGGTCCCCCCCTGTGCCCAGTTAATCTGAATATGCGTCCACCATAAATTCTTAGCACCATGGGGCCATTGAATTCATTTTGTTTTTCCTTTGAAATACGATCGATGTCATCGTCTATGGGGAGCGTGAACTATCCTTATGATCTACCCTTCGCCTGGTTTGTGCATTCGTTTGTCGACCTACGCATTTCTAAGACTCCTCGCTGGAAAAAACCGCCCTTAATGTTTTTATTCAAAGGTCTTTTTACGTTCACCTATTTTGGAAGTCTTTCGTTGGGGCTACGTTACTGCATCATCACTGCCAGTCTGCTCTGGGCCCACTCCTTCACTACCGTTTATATACATAATTTCTCTATATACAATTGAAACACAACTATGTCGCTGACTCAACTTTCGTCCAACATGATGGGTGTTGTACACTATTTGATATATTACCGAAGTTGAAACCTTATTCCTTCTCACCATGACCAATAGTGTGGCCCATTCGTCCCATATCTCCCAATGAAACTTGCTCTATCACACCCAATTTTGATGCTGCTGAGACTACATAATCATCGAAACCACCACGAAACGAGAAAACCCTCCTCTATCGCTGACGTCAACCCGACATCTTATGTCTTCTCCATGATGAGCATTGGCTATAAAATTGTTATGATTGCTCGTTGTGTTATCGACACGTTTGTCGTGATAATACCCATCGCCGCATTCTACACCTCCATCAGTATTTTGTGGGTCCACGTCAAACTACTGTGTCCTCTTGGTGAGTCACCTCCTCGTTCGTATGATGTGGCTACCAAACGAACTATCATCGTTCTATTGGTAGCAATTTTTTCATCGTCATAGGAATCCTTACCTGATGTCAATACTCATACTACACACAACCATATCCCTACAAATTTGATGCCCCCAAGTACACCCTGTGTTTTTTTGATCTCTACACACTACTCATCTGCCTTTAGGAGTTTCATCGTTGGGAGTTCAAGTTCTCCACATTTCGATACCTTTAAACCTTCTGCCTATGACATTACTATTGGAACGCGTATCTCAATGACCTGCTATAAAATATCGACAATTGCACCTCTCCTTTTGGTTTATTGTTTAAAACTTCCCATGGTCATCAATTTTCAATTGCACTGTCGAACGTATCGCCATCGTGATTTATCGCTATCCGCCACAAGAGCCTTGCTAGGTTTGAAAAATATTGCCATGTTGTCTAAACTAGCCTCTATGATACTATAGTCCACCGGATTCACGAAACTGCAACCTATGTTCTATCCTTCCAAATGAGACATCACTGTTGTTGACATCCATCCACGCTAGATTATCGTCACCTCTCCACGTTGTCCCAGCTTGTTGCTTGGTGGCCCATCATTGGTTAGCCATCCATGTTTCCACGTTGGCATTTGTCACGCAAGCAATGTCGTTCGTCCACCTAGATGTGCGCCCTCTGGTCGTCCAGGGCGTCCGTTAGTCATCGTCTATGAAACCTGCACGTCAAATGGATAATACAATGGGGGTTAGACTTAAAAATATCAAAATATTTAAGATTCACATAATGAAGAAGAGAGTATAGAAATAACAAACTAAAACGAACATGTATTCTTTTATGCAACAGTTCACTTTATTTTTATTTCACTTATGTGTACATATATAAAATACATGTACATACATTTATTTTATCTTGTTCTTTTTACATTTTATAACATAATCTATATATATACATAATAATATTATTATTATTATTACTAATATTAATATTAATATTAATAATTATTATTATTATATATATATATAAATTATTTGTTTTTATTTTTTTATTTTTATATATTAGGATTGTTTTAATAATTATATATAATATATAAACACATATTATATACATAATTATTATTTATTACTTTATTTTAAACTTTTACGCACAGATTCAAAACACAACATACTCAAACGAGGAGACATCACACAAAGAATGTACTATCGCAAATTAGGAAACCAACTCTCTCGATAGGACCGAGAGGACACTCAACCCCACATAATCATATGATATAATCATGGAGGCTACGAAGCGAACTCAATAGCAAGGATATATCTCAACATAGCACCTAAAGGGAACAAAATCCTCCAAACACCAAAATTCAAAAGGTGGGTCCCCAATTTTGAGGTTAGTTGTGGAGTAGCCACAAAAAATGATGACTTTGCTAGGAAAAACTCCTGAGAATTTTAGGTGAAGAACCCAACCTCTGAATACACAAAAAAAAATATTAGAGTTACAATTATCAGCCAGTATCCTGAGAATTAGAATAGACCAAGAAATCATGAACTATCAAAATTATTCAGCATCAGCTTAGTTTGTGCAAAGTGATTCATTCCTTATCATTTGAAACCATTCAACATTCCATCATCAGTTTCACATGAATGTAAATGATAGGTTAGGGGTGATTTATGTAGGATTGAATGTATGACAAGGATGCTAAAATATGAACAGCCTACTTTGCAAATATTCAAAACTTCTGGTACCATAAGCAAACACACTAGAACCGTCAAACCCTCTTAGGACCAAACGTGTGTGCAGTGAATTCATTTACCATATCAAGAGCTCAGTTGTGAACCGCTACAATCTTGAACCAGTGTGTTCAAGTGGACTCAGAGCCTTGGGAAATCGGATTCTCAACCTAAGTATGATGAGAATTTGACCCTATCCTTACTACTCTGATTTTGAGTTTATTACCTCATTTTGACCAAAATGGTTAAACCTATTATGGATGAAACCACAAGGCTAGCCTATTTGTTTGAGTGGTTAGAGGTCTCACTTTTAAACGAGACATGTCACCACTCATGAGCATACTCCACTATCAGTCAAGCATCTATAGCCCCAATGGAGGTTAACCCCATAGTCCATAATTTTACTTTTGATTTCTTGAATCTTAGAGATGACTACCCATACTTCTGAGGGGATAAATAGTATGATCCTTACAATCCAATAATCAGTGGTGTGTGATGCAAGTAGATTCAAAGCTTTGGGGAATCAGATTCTCAACCTAAGTATGATGAGAATTGGACCCTATCCTTACTACTCTGATATTGAGTTTAAAGTATTGTGGAAGTGGTGAAAACCACTATTTTATGGACTATGTTGCATGATAGGATTGACAAGAATGACTCTTTTCACCCCACATTTTCTTCCAAGGATGGTTTTGACCATTTTTTCTAAGATGTTTTTATTATGTGCAAGTCGTGTTTGGTTCAAGATAGTTTCAGCATCAAATCCCGATCTGAAGATCTTCTTAGTGTATATTATGCAATGATCCCAACATAATTTGACATGTTTTCAATGATTGCTTTTGAAATGTAGATGCAAGTGAGATGCAATGCAATGTGAAATGTTTCATGAAATAAGGCTGAATGATATGGATCATGTAAAATATTTTACCCTAATTTGTAAAATTGATAACTTCATGCATCCCTAGATTCAAACAATATTCTTTAATGTGTTTGTGATGCTTATGGAGCCTTCTACAATACAAATCCAATGTTTCATATTCTCCTTGTCTTAATTAACATTTATGAAGACATGAGCTAACATTTAACTCTAAAATACTAGAAAACAACAACAACTGGAAGCAAACGAATACAAAACACACAAATCAAACTTGCAAATATCAAAACAAAATCCAAACCCAAAACCGAACATGAAAACCAAAATCTATATACAAATGTACAATATGGTACAAAATGATGCAACGTTTGAACTATCACTTTCCTGGATCCCAAACATGATTAGAGCATTTCAAAAGACATATAACGTGATACAAATGCCAAATTTTATAGGAACCCAATGAAAACAATATTAGACCAAAAAATGCAATAAACTTCAACTTGCCCCTCTCACCATACCAATTTGATTTAGTTCCATTAATAATCCTATGGTGGAGTTTCAAGTTCTCAAATTGATTAGACAATAATTGATCTTCAATTTTTTCATGTCTATTCTTTAAGATATCAATTTCGCACTTTGATTCATGGTGTAGAAATAAGATTTCATCTTTAGATATGAGATCTTGTAAATAAGAACCTATTTCTACAAATTTTAAAGCCAAATCATTTTTCAAATCTGTAGGCCAATCAAATTCATGTAACCATTTACAAGCACCTAGGATATTTATTAAATGAGCATCATCATAAGTTTTTATTCTAGATCTATTACTAATTGATTATGAACTTGATTTAACACTTCAATCATACCAATTGTATTTTCATTCAATAAATCCATATCATAAGTGGTGTGAGGATAAATTAACTCAAATTATTTATCAACCACAAATGGAATTTCATCATTGATAGTATTTGAATCTAACAATCCATTAGATAAACCTTCACCTGGATTTTGAATGGTGGAACCCAAAAGGTGATATTTTACCTTTGGCATGTTTCCATTTATCAAACCTTTGTGAGCATTTGTAATATTTACCTTTTCTTCATGACTTTTATCATCATCGAATACATGTTTCTCAAAGACAACAAAATTAAGCACCCAATTAAAAACACATCCATCCTTTACAAACAATAGGTCTTGTCTATCTAGGGATGGGTCAACTAACACAACTCCATGAAAGCATGAGATTCCGGAAGCTTTTTAGAAAGGAAAAACTACTTCGATGCATTCAAATCAAAATAACGCTTAAGTCCTAGAATATGAAATGCATTAAACGAAAGAGGCAAATTGATCGAAACCAGTTACAAGAATTTAGAGAGAAGTCACAGCCCTTTTATTAAACTCTTTAACCACGGTTACAAAATCGCCTCCTCCCTTTTTAGGGGCTAGGAGCGTTAAATGGATTTGGTTACAATCTTGATCATTGATCCCTCTTCCGCATGCCCACGTTTGAAATGGGCGGGCCAAATGTTGCCGCCGCTTACGCCGATGAATCCTCACTTCTTGTTGCTCCTCCTGCAATCAAAGAAACAAACAAGGCGTTAGTAGCACCTGTGACAAAAAGGAAAATTCATTCTTTGAAATTGCTAAAAGATGCATATGAACAGTTGTCTAAAACAGTGAATAAAGTGAATCTAAATGACCTAAAAACTTGACAGAGGACAGAAGACATTACCAGAGGGCCACTGCCATTGAAACAGTCGGCCAATCTGCTTTCAACTGGAATTCGTCCCTAGGCAGGACGAATTCTGACTGCTATTCGTCCCTGGGTGGGACGAATTCTACTGTGTTAGAAAAGCCGAGTTGATACTGCTCCAATGTCGACTCTCGAGACCTCCAAAACACCTGCAAATAGAGGGGTTATGTAATTGGGGCCATTTTGGGATGACCCAGATGGTCGGATTCTCCCAATTTGGCCTCTATCCTCGAGAATTTGATGTCGCTACCTGCAAGTTAGTGGGACAACAAAGCGACAAAAGGCATGATAAAATCTGATCAAAATGTTATGGAATTGAAGCTATGAGTTAACTAAATAGAATAACATAAAATGCAACATGAACAAATAATCTAGAATGCTTTAGAATAAAACTTAGAAAATGCGGGGGTGCCCAAGTGGGCCTCCCACCGTTGGCACTTGATTTCGGCGCCAATCCACTAGGGATGGGCCCAAAACCTCTTAGGATTGGGGTGTCGGCAAATTGGTGGTGTAAGGTGGTCAAATGTTGGATTTGGGTTGGATCCACGCTTCCAAAAAGCCACCCAATAACCTCCCTTGCGAAAGAGATTAGTGGATGTGAGAAGGTGAATCAAAAAGATGCAAATGGGTGTTCAATTGGACAGCACTTCGTTGCTTGAAATCGCCTCCAATCTGTCCTCTTTTGGGTGGGAAAGTCCACCATTTTATAGACCCATGGGGTCTCTTTGGAGGGGCATGCAGGGATGCCATGTGGCGGCCATGCCTTCCCAAGAGGGAGGAGACTCCTCCCTGACTTGGGCTTCCATGACCGCCCTTGTGACAGTCCACTAACTGCCAACCTACCCACCTACACGCGCATGCATGGCAGGAGGCAATAATTGACTGTCCTTGGCTGCCACTTGGCGCCATTCTTCTTTTTGCCCGTTAAACCTGGAATTCGTCCCACCTAGAGACGATTTCAGAATTCGTCCCTGGGTGAGACGAATCCCAGTTAGTATTCGTCCCTGGGTGAGACGAATACTGGACAAAGTGCCTAAATGTGCCAAATTGCTTCTTGACCTTACAAAATTGCTATGAAAGTGGTTAGGACCACTGTTTGACCTCTGAGGGCTGCCCTGGGGGCTGTGTTTGTCAAAGCGATCAGTGTTTGCAGTCACATAATCGGATTGGTGCTGTTTTGGTGTCTACGAGATGCCCCTTTTTGGGATGCGCTGTGCATGGCGCAGCGTCGAGCAAAAATAGATAGCCAAAGCACTAATGATTAGGGTTTCTTGGTAACCTAATCAACTTTTGATGCCCCAAGCATGGAAAGGGCATGCATTCTTGAATCCTTGCTTCTGACGAGCTAAGGAATTTGATTTCAAGTATTAACCTATTTTGGTGAGGTGTGACTTGAGCTTGGACATTGATCAGTCATGATTAGGCAAAGGGCGCAACCTTTTGTCCATAGGGGAACCTTGTGTTCATGATTCACGAATGCCAAGTGTTTGATCAATTTGATTGTTGCTTGTTTACTGCCCCAAGCAGGAGCGTAATTGTCTTTGTCAATGATTCTTTGAATGCATGTCATTTTCCTTAATTGGGTGTGTGCTTGTTGATTGGTGACTAAGTGTGACTACCCCCTCAAGCGACGAATCGATGAGGGAATGACCTTCGTGAGAAAAGCGACGAGTCGCTTGACCCAAGATGACTTGTGCAAGGGTGCCTTTAGATGGTTTATCGTTAAGCATGTGCAATTTTTCCAACATTTGGACCTATTTTTGGTGGGTGTTAACCCTTTTGGTGATGCCATAATGGGGTGAAAGTGTCGAAAGTCCGTCTTCCCATGGAGCGGTCCGGCTAAGGTAGCCTTCTTAGGGAGTAGGAGAGTGACAATTTGAGCCCCGACATCGATTTTCTATGCCAAGAGGTTAAGTGCAAGAGCACTTGTGTCCGGCAATGCTTATTGCTGTTTGTTTTTGTGTTGCATTTATTTGTTGTTTTTGTTGTTTTGATTTTCTTGTTGTTTTTTAGTGGGCTTTGACCCATTTGTGATGCCATTTGGGGGTGAAATTGTCGACAATCCGTCTTCTCATGGAGCGGTCCGGCTATGGTAGCCTTCTTAGAGAGTAGGATAGTGACAATGTAAACCCTGACATCAATTTTTCTATGCCAAGAGGTTAAGTGCAAGAGCACTTGTGTCTGGCAATGTTTATTGCTTTTTGTTTGTGTTGCATTTTTTGTTGTTTTTGTTGTTTTGATTTTCTTTGATCTTATGCATGATGGTTGATGAATATGGATGTATGCATGTTGATTTATTTTGATGGATGCATATGCTATGATGAATGCAAATGTTTTTGATTTATATGTGATATGCAAAAATGAAATGGATGAATGGGATTTGTGATGTTTGGCTATGGCACCATAGACTGTTTAGAACTCTGTTATTTTGTTTTTAGGCGATTGTTGTGATGCATGACTTTGTATGTATACATGTGGTTTTTCTTTTTTTGTATTTTTTGATGGTATTGTAAGGATGAAAAGTAGCGCAGTTGGTTTAGAAATGTAGCTAAGGTTTTCTGAGACTCAGACGGTTTTAACTCACTAGCCATGACTGTACTTTATCTTACAAGACTTTTGAACAAGGTATGAATCGGACTTGTTTTTGACCAAGCTATTTCACATCCCTGTGTGTGCAATTGAGTTCATTTATGTGGTATTTGTCAGGATACCGCCGATGCCGAATGGGCTTTCAACCGAACCTGTATTGAGGATCACCTAATTAGCTCCACTAACTCCTTTGTTGTATTTAGTTAGATTAATCTGCGGTGTTATCCAGGATACCATAAGCTAGCTCATCCTTATGCAAACATTGGTCTGCACATACGCAAAGCGAATGTGACAGACATATCGTCATGCGGGTAGGATACCACCATTGCCAGATAGGCTATCAACCAAACCTGTAATGAGGATCACCTAGATGGTTTTTGAATGTTGAGAATTCCAGGGATTCAAGTTCAGGATATTTGTTGGCTGAATGATTTAGAAAGTTGCTCGTCTATATAGTGATGAAAATCACTGTTTATTTTCTATTAATTCTTTTTGAGCAAGGATTTTGAATAGTGGTGATAACCACTGTTATTTGATTTTGTATTTTGAGTATTGTGAGTTTGGGCTTTGATCCTTGTGGCCTTGGGGATGACTATGCATCCTTTAGGGATGATAGTATGAATCCTTACGACGTTGGGAAAGAACCAAGGGGTGATGTGTGGTTTGGGGATATACTACCCACTGGTTAGGGGCGGATAGTACGAATCCTTACAACTTGGAGACCAAAGGTGAATGGAAAGTGTTAGGATGATGATTTGTTGGAATTTTGTTTGTGAATGGTGTTGATCCTTTTAGGTCTTGGGGATGACTACCCATCCTTGGCGAGGGACGTGTAGTACGAATCATTACAACTTTGGGAACCAACTATGATTGGGATTTGGTAGTGGTGAAAACCACTGTATATGGAGGTGAATGGATAGGAAAGAGCTTGTCCTTTTGTCAATTCTCAGCATTCTGGAACCATTCGCACGGGGGGATGAGCAAGATAACCGTTTCGCTTATGGTGACCTGGATTACCCTGCAGGTTTCATCTTTCGTTCACACAACTTGGGAATTTTTATGTGTTTTAATTTGTGTTGGGATGTTACGTAACAAGGTGTATTTCAAGTGTAACTCTACCTTCGTAAAATCTGTTTGACTTGATACATTACATGGCTAAAGAGCAAAATGATGACTGAATCACGAAAACTCTTGATACATTAAAAGACCACTGACTCTAGTGTGGTAAAAGGCAATGCATGGTGTTTTTGTTGTTCTTGTAAAATGGAACAGTGTGGAACAAGATGGACTAGCAGAGCAATTACAGCCTATGGTGCCTTTGACTTGTACGACCACAAATATGCAATGTATGGATGCAATGCTTTAATGCAGCTATATATTTTTGTATTTTTGATGGATTGATTTTTGTGAATATGAAGATGAAGTGCGAGAAGAGCTCTCTATTGATGAATTTGAGTATGCCTAGAAATGAGATGCAAATTTTTGTTGTTTTTGATGATTTTTGTTGTTTTTGAATTTTCTTGATTTTTGACCAAGCGATTGTGGAAATCCTTGGAGCATTTTGGGATTGACCAAGCGATTTTAAGGATCCTTGGAGCCTTTTGGGATTGACCAAGTGATTGCGAATAGGATCCTTGGAGCTTTTTGGGATTGACCAAGTGATTGTGATAATCCTTGGAGCTTTTTTGGGATTGACCAAGTGATTGGATAATCCTTGGAGCTTTTTGGTTGACCAGTAATCCTGGTGGCCGTAATCCTTGGAGCTTTGGGGTGACCAAGGATGTGCGATAATCCTTGGAGTTTGGGGTGACCAAGTGATTGCGATAATCCTTGGAGCTTTTGGGTTGACCAAGTGATTGTGATAATCCTTGGAGCTTTTTGGGTGACCAAGTGATTGCGATAATCCTTGGAGCTTTTGGTGGTGACCAAGTGATTGCGATAATCCTTGGAGCTTTTGGGGTGACCAAGTGATTGCGATAATCCTTGGAGCTTTTGGGGTGACCAAGTGATTGTGATAATCCTTGGAGCTTTTGGGGTGACCAAGTGATTGCGATAATCCTTGGAGCTTTTTGGGGTGACCAAGTGATTGCGATAATCCTTGGAGCTTTTGGGGTGACCAAGTGATTGCGATAATCCTTGGAGCTTTTGGGGTGACCAAGTGATTGCGATAATCCTTGGAGCTTTTGGGGTGACCAAGTGATTGCGATAATCCTTGGAGCTTTTGGGTTGACCAAGTGATTGTGATAATCCTTGGAGCTTTTTGGTTTGGACTCTTCAGGGGATAGAGGTACCCCCAGCTTGATGGTCTTTGCGCTCCGGATCTGGCTCTGGAGGGATTGGCATGAATGGATCAGCCCTATGCACGGATATGAGGACAGGGTCTACCCTCGGCATTGATGTTGCTATGAGGTCTCTGGGTGAAAGTTGATCTTTGTATGCCCAAAGTGGTGGATGTAACGCTTGGTCCCACTGTGGTGGGTTAACGCGCCACTCATGCCCTAGTATTATGTTTATCTGTTGACATGCTTCATCGATATTTATGGGATGTCGATGTTGTCGCATGTGATTGTTGTGGGCTATCTCTATTTTATCCTCACCTTCGACCAGTGAGTACAGCTCATCAAAATCTAGAGATTCTGAGACATGGAGGACTGCATCATCAGGTAGCCCTACGGTTAAAGGTTGATCCTCTTCGAAAGGAGCCTCATGTAAGTTGGGCCTTGGGAGCTCCAAAATCTTGGTCTCTACCGACTCTAAGTGCTCTAGCGCTTTGCATGTATCGGGAGATTTGAGCTCCTCCTCTTTGGTTGGTTCTTGTTGAGGAACTTGGGGCCTATGGAGGGGTGGCCAGATAGCACCCCCATGCCTTGGTAGGGCTTTTCATCCCGCTCTTCTTCTCGCTCCGATTCCTTAGAGGCTTCTTGATGAATTTCTAAGGGTGGCTCATAAACCTGGGTGGATGTTCCTGAGGAAGGCACCCATCATTGGTTATAGGAGTGGCATCCCGCTCATGTCTAGGAGGCATCGGGGTTGGATGCTTGGGGGTAGGTTTGATGAGGTCGCGATGACTTGTCTCGCCCCCATGGGTTGTGCCTCTCATAATGTTTTGTCTTATGCGTGTGAGGGGTTGGAGTCTTCTCCTGCATAGTGTGTTGGAAGAACTCATCCTTCTGGTGCTGAAGGTGCTCTTTTTTAATATAGATACCATTGCTCTAACTGTTGTCGCTCTAGCTCAAGCTGCGTGAATTGCATCCGATGTGTGATGTGCTTGATAGATTCTAAGATAGTTGGTCCTACCGCCTCATGTCTAGAAGGCCTAGATGCCTCTCCTAGATATCTATCTCGGTCGTAGTGATCCAAGATCTCTATAGGCCGCCTCCCTCTGTTGGGGGTAGTGGCATTCCCCCGAGGCTTTGGCCTCAGTAGGTGATCTTGATAGCTAGCATTTGCGGAGGCGTATTGCTCTCGCGATGTATATTGCTCTTGAGGAAGGTAAGGGTTTTCCTCATGCTCTCTTTCATAAGTGAAAAAGGGATGGGTGGAGTTGGCTCGCCCTACCTAAGGAGCCTTGTGCTCTGGATTTGTCTTTGTAGTCCTGACAACTAGAGGGGGTGAAGGAGGGATAGTGTAATCATGTGGTTCCTCCCGTCGAACCCTATGTTGACTTAGCACTTCATCGCGTGGTGACCACTCATAGCGAGCATCTAAGGGAGCTCTCCTATGGATGTACCCCTCATGGAAGGGTGTGTGTTGGGTGCTATGCTGAACAGGAGTGCTCCTAGAAGGGGTGCCCCTATAGTCCTTATCCGTTAAGGTGTGGAGGGGTCTGCCTTGTGTGTCAGGCCGCCAAGGTGGTATGACCAAATCCTTGGGGCTATACCGGAGGTGACTTGTGCCTCCTTGGATATTCCCCATAGCATCCGCCCGTGATTGGGCTTGGCTACGGGTGAGCACCATGATGATGTCTCTCTAAAAACCCTAAAATTGAAAATGAGTCATATGGGGCCCAAAATTGGTGTGCGCATCCCTCTTACAATAGATAAGACAAAAATGAAGTTTCAAGTCCTAACTCTAAATACATTAGGAGATATTGACCTCCGAACAGCTCAAAAAGTGTAAAAAATTAGGTGAGCAATTTTAAAACCTAATTTCGGGGCACTAGATGATGGAATTTGGCCTCGAAAACTGAGTTTTGGGCAATAGAATTTAGAATTATTTGTTTAAAATTATCCCAACTAACTCCCTGTAAAATTTCGCGTCAATCGGAGCTACGGTTGAGAAGTTATGGCCCCAGCAAGATGCACTAAAATTTAGGGAAAAATATAAGATTTCCCATATTTTGTTGGATGCTCCTGCATCACTTATGGGCACCTTTGGGGTGCTTTTGGGTTGACCAAAGGGTTCATGGACACCTTTGGGGCCTTTTGGGGATGACCAAGCGATTGCGGGAATCCTTGGAGCTTTTGGAGCGAGTGACAAAATGCATAGATTTTTATCTTTTGTTTATGATTTTTTTTTTTTTTTTGTTACACTAAGCAGAAATGAACACACACATACACAAATGGTGATTATCTCTTTTAAGGATTAATAGTGTGTCCTAAACTGGTTTAGTGCATTTTGATGTTTTGTTTTGTTTTTGCAAGTTTTGAAGAACGTTTAAATGCATAATGTTGGCTCATATGACTCCCATAAATGGTCGCCCCTTCAATATACCATTGTCGGACCGATATACCAACCTCTCTATATACCCGCCCTTACGAGAGGGAAACTATAGGTACGTGAGAGCAGATGGTACGTGGAACATAGGCGGTACGAAAGGGGGATTGTCCTGTTAATGACACCTACCATAGAAGACTTATCCTCGCGCGCATGGGAATCACCCCAGTGACACTCGATCAGCTTTCATCAGGATTTACGCCTAACAACAGTGACAATCGAGGAAATGGATGCAAAGCTAAGCCAAGGTGGTGATGAACCCACCGTTGGTCTTGCTCAAGGGCTGGGGTCTTACGACCAGCTCCTTGGTTTAAATTACCACGTGATGTGTGTGGGATTCATTTTATTTAGAGAAAATGAAACAAGCAATCAATCACTATTTTCTTTAAGCAAGCAGGATAAACTAAAAATAACCAAAGAAACAAAAATAGAAATAGAAAAAATTTAACAGAGATTATGAAAATCCCTACCTCTTCTCTGCCTGGACCGGCTGCTTCTGACCTTCTGCTCTAAAAATTTATAGGCAAGAATTCGTCCCTCTGTGAGACGAATTACAGAATAGAATTCGTCCCTGCCAGAGATGAATTTAAAATTCGTCTCAGGGTCAGACGAATTACAGTCAGGTATTCGTCACAGTCAGAGACGAATAACAGTCTGCTTTAAAAACTTGTACCTGTCAAGCACAAAACACAAAAGGATCAGTTATTTGATCTTAAAACCAGGGGACAGGGTCCCACCGTGATCGCCACTGAAAGCATGAGATTTCGGAAGCTTTTTAGAAAGGAAAAACTACTTCGATGCATTCAAATCAAAATAACGCTTAAGTCCTAGAATATGAAATGCATTAAATGAAAGAGGCAAATTGATCGAAACGAGTTACAAGAATTTAGAGAGAAGTCACAGCCCTTTTATTAAACTCTTTAACCACGGTTACAAAATCGCCTCCTCCCTTTTTAGGGGCTAGGAGCGTTAAATGGATTCGGTTACAATCTTGATCATTGATCCCTCTTCCGCATGCCCACATTTGAAATGGGCGGGCCAAAGTGTTGCCGCCGCTTATGCTGATGAATCCTCACTTCTTGTTGCTCCTCCTGCAATCAAAGAAACAAACAAGGCGTTAGTAGCACCTGTGACAAAAAGGAAAGTTCATTCTTTGAAATTGCTAAAAGATGCATATGAACAAGATTGTCTAAAATAGTGAATAAAGTAAACCTAAATGACCTAAAAACTTGATAGAGGACAGAGGACATTACCAGAGGGCCACTGCCATTGAAACAGTCGGCCAATCTACTTTCAGCTGGAATTCGTCCTTGGGCAGGATGAATTTCGACTGCTATTCGTCCCTGGGTGGGACGAATTCTACTGTGTTAGAAAAGCCGAAGTGATACTGCTCCAATGTCGACTCTCGAGACCTCCAAAACACCTACAAATAGAGGGGTTATGTAATTGGGGCCATTTTGGGATGACCCAGATGGTCGGATTCTCCCAATTTGGCCTCTATCCTCGGGAATTCGATATCGCCACCTGCAAGTTAGTGGGACAACAAAGCGACAAAAGGCATGATAAAATCTGATCAAAATGTTATGGAATTGAAGCTATGAGTTAACTAAATAGAATAACATAAAATGCAACATGAACAAATAATCTAGAATGCTTTAGAATAAAACTTAGAAAATGCGGGGGTGCCCAAGTGGGCCTCCCACCGTTGGCACTTGATTTCGGCGCCAATCCACTAGGGATGGGCCCAAAACCTCTTAGGATTGGGGTGTCGGCAAATTGGTGGTGTAAGGTGGTCAAATGTTGGATTTGGGTTGGATCCACGCTTCCAAAAAGCCACCCAATAACCTCCCTTGCGAAAGAGATTAGTGGATGTGAGAAGGTGAATCAAAAGGATGCAAATGGGTGTTCAATTGGACAGCACTTCGTTGCTTGAAATCGCCTCCAATCTGTCCTCTTTTGGGTGGGAAAGTCCACCATTTTATAGACCCATGGGGTCTCTTTGGAGGGGCATGCGGGGATGCCATGTGGCGGCCATGCCTTCCCAAGAGGGAGGAGACTCCTCCCTGACTTGGGCTTCCATGACTGCCCTTGTGACAGTCCACTAACTGCCAACCTACCCACCTACACGCGCATGCATGGCGGGAGGCAATAATTGACTGTCCTTGGCTGCCACTTGGCGGCATTTTTCTTTTTGCCCGTTAAACCTGGAATTCGTCCTGACCAGAGACGATTTCAGAATTCGTCCCTGGGTGAGACGAATCCCAGTTAGTATTCGTCCCTGGGTGAGACGAATACTGGACAAAGTGCCTAAATGTGCCAAATTGCTTCTTGACCTTACAAAATTGCTATGAAAGTGGTTAGGACCACTGTTTGACCTCTGAGGGCTGCCCTGGGGGCTGTGTTTGTCAAAGCGATCAGTGTTTGCAGTCACATAATCGGATTGGTGCTGTTTTGGTGTCTACACTCCATGATCAATTATTTGGGTTGTTTTAGATAACGTGAAATTTTCAATTGGATCATCGGTGATATCAAACCCAAACCATTTAGGTTCTGAAACTTCCTCACTTTGAGATGGCATAGACATTGTAGAACCATTTTATGGATTAAGATTTTCAATTTATTTTCCCTCAAAGGAATCCAAGGCAAATGGTTCTCCCACTTCATCCATGCTATTATCATTTTTCAAAACTTGATCATATTGTGATTCTTCTTCTGAAACTTCCTTAGATTGTACATGATTTATAATATCCTCTTGCGAGACAATAGTCATATTATCCTGCATATCAATTGACACAACAATTTCATTATAAGGTTTGGAGTGAGCAAGCTCTTCCCATTTCTTGTTAACCATCCATACTATTTCTTCCTCAAAATCTTCAAGAAATTCTTCTTCACATTTTCCTTGGTCATCAATGGGTTGATCCTCAAATTCACCTTCACCTTCCTTAGATGGTTCAATCATTTCCAAAAGTGGGTTACTATTTGTATTTAAATTTGTAATATCACAATTCACATTTGTAACCCAAAATTCAATTTTATCATAATTTGGAAGGTGTGGGTTTTCTTGGCTATCAACGTCAACAATATCATCCAAAGTATCTTTCGAGAATAAGTGGTGAAATTCTATTAGGTTTTTGAATTCATTTATTGATTTACTTCCAAACTCATTTTCAACCACTTTTGATAATTTAGGGGTTTCTAAAATGGGATCACAATAATCCTCACTTGAAAACCAAGACTTTGATTCACTCATCTCAAATTCCTCACTACTTGACTCATGTTGGCTTTCTTGCTCTTCACAATGATCATCTTCCAAACACAAGTGATGAGATTTTATTGTATCTTCCAATTCATCTCTTGATTCCTCAAATTTAATCTCAACCACCTTTGTTGAGTCAAGGGTTTGTTCAAGAGTATCAACTCCTATATATTTCTCCCAACAATCATCCCAATCCTTTGTGACTAAACATGACCAAATCATATCCTGATGGGTTTGTTCATCCCAATCCTCATTAATGGACTTTGGCTTTAGGACTTGCACATAATCTTGAATAGAATCTAAGGTGGTTGTTGTATTTGGACATTCAACTTTGTCCCATTTATTGTTCACCTTAGGGTTAGGCAATGGTGATTGGTCCATATTTTATCTCATCAAAATGGCCCATTGTTCTAATTCTTTCATGGCCTCGTAGACTCTATGCAAATATGGGTCATCAAAATTTTCCCTTGAAATTGTAGCCAATCCAGGTTGTATGGATCTTATGTATACTTTAATAGCTCTCTATTCTGAAATGATGAAATGGGGCATCATTTTGGTAAAAAAATTATGAAACCTATCATTGAATTCACTTAAGGACTCATTAGGTTTGCTATAGATAGAGACAAACAAATTTAACATCCATACAAGGTCAACTTGTCTTTGAAAATGGCTAGTAAATGACACTTCTAGTTGAGCCCAAGAAGTAATGGAATCTACAGGTAGGTTTATGTACCACTGATAGGCAACTTCATCCAATGTGCATGAAAATAATCTACAAGGCACATATCCTTTCCATATTTGCAATTGCCTTAAGGTGTCCTTGTATCTTTGAATATGTTCCTTAGCCAAGGTCACATCATGCTTAAACATAGGTAAATGATTTTCTACCCCTTGAGGAATTTGATGAGTAGGCCTATCCAATTGATGATAATAGCCAGCTATCCATAATGAAATTTGCTCCCTAGTTAGAACAATTGATGCCATTAGTGAAACTCAAAGAATAAATTCAAAACCAATTTGTTAGTCAAATAAGTATTTCTTACAAATAAGCATAAAATGACTAACAATCTCAAATGTGCAACATATGAATAATCATGTTAGCATCAACCAAGAGATATGTATCCATTAAACCATGAAATTGAAGAACATTCTCAAATTTTAAAATAGATTAGCATTAGCACATCATCAAAAATAGAGAATGTTAGAATCAAATTAAAGTAATCATATGGAAACAAAACCTCATTAGTCAAGACCAATGTTTTGTAAATAAATCTTTCAAGTACTATTAACAATTTAGCATATAAATGGCAATAAAATAAATCAATTCAAATCCTCCTAGCTCTACAAAGTGTGAGTGTTAGAGGAAGCCAAAGATGCTAATCAAATGAACTTGAAATATTTAACAATTCAAAACTTTCAAAAGTATATCAAATCACATCATTCCTGTATGAACAATCAAAAAGTGTTAGATCAATGAATGCAATTCATGTCCTTTCTTTTAGTACTACAATTTTGTGTGTTAAAAGAGGCCTAAATATAATAATCATAAGGCAGGAAATATTCCAAAATTTAAATCTCTATAGCATTTAAAATCACTACAAAATAAACCAATTCCTGCCCTCCTTCTAACGCCAAAATGTTGAGTGTTAATTCTACCCAATCGTGAAATTACACTCTCTTAGGATTTGTATTCCAAATCCCCTCTTGCAATGAATTTACACAAACAACTTCTCCAAGGTCTCCACTATATTAGCATTTGCATATGTGTATTAGTAATCTCAAATAAACATGTATCAATTTAATGCTTGGAATACCTTAGTGATTGCAAGTAACTGTAAACAAGGGGCACGTGTTGGTTTATTTTACCATGCTACTTTAATGATTGTTCATGAAACCAAAATAAAGCAAATGTGAGTTGGTCCTCATATGACCACGATGTAGTGCCTTAATTCCTTTTATCTTGAGGATTTTAAGGTAGATTTTATCTTCCTTATTAAGTGGATTTTGATCAATTTTTATCTTACGTTAAATCCTATTTGAAGCATGAAAGTAAAGATTAAATATATCTATGAATGTGAATCCTCAATAATGAATAGGGTCTTCAAATGTAGCTTCTTATCATGGATATTAAGATAGCCTTTAATGTGATTAATAAATTATCTCTCTTTGGTGAAATTAATTTTCACAAAGAGACAATAATCTATGACCTTAAAATAAGGGTTTTAAAATGTCATTTAATTATCCCCCTTTTATGAAATAATTTTCATAAAGAAAGGTAATTTAATGCTTTGAAATAACAACCTTTTAATATAACATGTAAAATTACCCCCTTCAATGAAATCAAAATTTTCATGAAGAAAAGGTACATTTATGCTCCAAAAATGGTAATTTGTGAAATGCCATAAAACATAACCCCTTCAATGAAATTGAAGTTTTCATGAAGGAAATGTCATCATAGGCTCATGAATGAAGTATGAAACTGAAAGAATCAAATTTGACCTCAAAATGAAAATTTTAAAATTTTGAAATCTACAATAAAAATAACTTCGGATAATTTTCAAAATACGAAATGACTTCGAAGTAAAAACGTCTAAGTGTGTAATGTGAATATGAAGTATACTTTATGCAGCATGTAATTATTTTTGGATTTTGAAATTTTTTTATTTTTTATTTTAATGTTCGAAAATTAAAAAATTAAAATTAAAAATAAAAGTTAGAAAATAAAAAGAAAATCTAACAAAAAAAATAGAAATTGAAAGCTGAAAATGTAAAGCATGCTACAATCAGTATGATGCCATCCCATTCTGACAAAACTGAAGATGTGAGGTATTACATGCATGCAACCTAGCCTATTAGACCTGCAAAACAAACACAATCAAAACAAGCTAGGTGTTAGCTCCTAGGGTACAAAAATGAGTTTCAGATTTCAAACATTCGCATGAAGCAACCAATAAAACATGCATAAACTTCATCTATAAATCTGAAATCTGAAATGTAAATATAAATGATTAAATATAGCATGCAAAAACAATCTCCTCCTTTCTTGTCCATAAGATGCAAATTTCTGAAAATTTTTGCATTAAAAATATTCCATTTTACAAGACCAAAATTTTTGGTTTTCCTCAAAAACCAGTCCAAATGGAAGGAAAAACAGTGTGAGCAACATTTTTAGATATTTTATTTCTATAATAATTAAATAATAAGGATATCAAATAATTAGTTGATAAGCTTTTAAATATGCTTTGAGAGTTTTATTTTCCCACTTTTATACAAAAGTATGTGTTGGTTCAAAATCTATAAAAATATGGTGAATTCTTAGTTAAATTGGATATTACGAATTTGGAGCAATCAAAAATTTCTACTCTTAAGTACTTTTCCAAAGAATATTTAGTTGCTTGAGATCCTATCTAAGGCCTCACTTTTCATTTATTATAAATCTAAATAAAATTTCTCATAGGTGAAAATTAACAAAAAGAAGATATAGTAGACCTTTTATACATGCCTTGTCTAAGGAGGATCTAAAAATAATCATGTAGATACCTAAAACATGTCATATTGATAAGACCACATATATGGACTCCATGAAGACCATATGACCCACCTTGGGAAGCCCTAGGTCTTAAACAATGGTTTTCACCACTTAAAAAAGGGATATATCCCTTTGCAACCCTAGTTGTCCCTATAAGGGATAGCCTCCAAAGGTTGTCCCACTACTAGACTATTACTAGTTAGGGTTGTCCCACCCTAATGTGGTTGTGCCAAAATCAAGGTTAAAATTAAAGTGGGACATAACTGGTAGCTAAAACTTCTAGTTAATATTGTGCATTAACTCACACCATGATTAAACGTGTTTGCATGAGCCAAATTAAGAGAAAAAATATGATATAATTAGATTGCATGATTTTTTGAATTTGGACAGTCACTTTTTCAAATGCAAACTATTGCTTAATTTTTTCATGAAGTTTTATACTATTTGTTAGGTTCCTCTTGAGAAGTATATTTAATAGCTTTCACCCTTTAGTGTAAAAGAATCCTGATTTTTAATTTTTTTTTAATGAAGTGCTATCATATTTTCATCTCAAGGTTTCAAGAAAATTCACATTCTCCTTATTGAAGAAATCATTCCTCATATCTGCTCCATAGATTGCAAATTGCATCCACATTCACTACACAATCACACACTCTAGCTCCAAATATCAATATAAACCCATTAATCCACTTTAAAAGCACATAATATGATATCAAGACATCTTAGATTGAACCCCAAAAAGCTCTTCCATAGACCTTGGAATATCACTCACAGGTTTGTGATCGTCTTGCTAAGAGATGACCCACAGGTACAACCATACCACATAGAGATGGCCTCTTAATTTTTTATTTGCTTTCAAATTTCTTTGCATAGTTAGTTTTAGCAGCAATTGATTTAATATTTTTAGCATAGATATATTTTAATTTGCTTATGCATTTGTCTTTATTTCATTTATTTATAGTTTCATTTATCATTTGATCCATACAATACTTTTAATCACTTTGGTTTCCCATGTATGTAGGTAATAGGTTTTATATTAGGAAGGAAGAGTGAAATATTTTGATATCAACACCCCTTGCAAAAGTCATGATCAAATCTCTTCAATATAATTCGTGATTGCATGAGAGATCCAATGGAGTACATTTAAATATTTCATGACTGTATCTATTTTATAAAGACTTGGTAGCATCCCTCAGAGGGATCATATTGTAACCATTTGAAAAGAAATGGATTTAATCAATAAAGAGGAACCATTATTTTACATTATGTTTCATTAAAGTGGTTATATCATTGCTATTTATTTTAGTCTTGTATTTCATTGCTTGGTGTATGGATTTTTTGACATTATAGTGGTGATCATGATGGGATGTAGTCCTTGTTTTCCTTTCATTTGGCTAACTGTTATCTGTTTTCCTATTTATGGTTAAAGACCTAACCATCTTGCATAGAGATAGTCCCCAATTAAAATCATCCCTTTGAGAGACAACCTCAGATCAAAGATAAAAAATTATAGAAAACAAGATCATCATCAAATGTATAGCTTTCAAGGTGAGTACGCCTGATCTAGCTCTCTATGTTTATTAATATAATTGTAGAAACTTTTCTAGTTATAGATATTTGATATAGAGAGTCACAAGTGGCAGGTCTTTATCTGTGATCATCTCTGGTCCAAACGGCCCCTTTTTGGAAACATATCTATGTGAAATGTACCTTGTAAGTGACCGTCCCTATGTAGTATGACCCTTGTTTGAATTCATCTATGTGTGATACAACCCCTTGTTTGCTGCGTTTTGGTTAGATTTCTTGTAGCATATCCATAGGCTACTCATGTAGAGTTCTACATCATTTAGGTTTCTAAAAATTAAACATTTATTGTATAGAAATCTGAATTTAAAATGTTATTATTTTTATGCATTAGTGAAAGAGCATGTAATTCTACATGATTTTACTTTATTTTGCATAAAGAATAAAAAGAACCCCACACACCATGTTCCACTTTAACATCAATACAACGAACTTCATCAGTGACCATTGATCGAGACCAAGGATGGTGGGATTCACCTCCATCCATTAGCTGACACCCTAGAAACATAGTGTCCAAAAGTGAGTGTCTTCCTAGAATTCATCACAAGGAGGTCCCCTATTCTTGTGTGTGCTCCGAGTGGGAATGTTAGTAACACCCTTTTACCATAAGGCTCAATAAAATGTGGAACGCAGCTATCATTTTTGTCCAAGATCACTCTCGAGTGAAGCAAAATCTTGTGGGGTCATTCCCATGTATTAGGCAAGTAGTAGGACTTAGACAATGTGGCCTTCCTCATGGGGATAATTGTGATCCTTTAGGTTACCTTGAACCAACATCTAGTCACTTCTTACTATTTAAGTTATATTTCCTGACAAGGGGTGTGCTTGAACTAACTTTTAGTAGTTTTCTATTTTGTTTACACTTATTTTCATAGGAATATGGGTTTTCAACACTAAAATATACTCAAACAGTATAGGTACTCACACTTAAAACTTAGAAAATATAATAACACTATTTGCTTGTGTGTTTCTTTGTTGTTTTCTTAATCAAGATCATGGTAATCATGTGTGGCCAAGATTGATCAAGAGCTAGTGCTGCAAAACATTTACAAGGAGGTATGCAACACCTCTGCATCAGTCTAGAGGGTTTGGCCATTCTTGAATAGCATATTAGTTTTTATAAAGTGTTTGACCTGGAGGAAATCCCCATTTAGGATGTGATTTTTTATCCTTGATATGATTGAAGTGATGCTTCTAGGGTCAAGATACTTTATGTGCTTCCCACAGACAAAACCTTCAGTGCAAAGAGGGTTCTAGTCAGTTGGTGCCATGAGTTCACACTAAAAATCACTCTATACACTATTCAAAGCATGATTAGGATTACATTCTAGGAATGATATTAGACGATCAAGCTACTTCACTTGATTTTTTTTAATGAGTCAATAATATGACCACTTAGATAGGTACAACACTCACCATACTACTCAGACAGTCATGTCAGCTCACACAACCCTATCCAATGAGGAGGAAGCATATTTTGATAATCTTACTACTCCCTCAGAAGAGTATTTCACACACACACATGTTGTGCCTCTATGCCACTTGAGTACACTAACATTATATGTAATCTTAGATACCAGGTCAATATGGCTTCCCTCAATCATGGAAAGCAGGTAGTTAATCTCTCTAGGGCCATAGAATAAAATAAATTCCTTTGTATTAATACGAAGGCCCATCGGTACCTTACTACTGAACAACTAGATCAAACCCTTAGGAAGAATGCTTATGAACAAGCATTATTGAACCAATTATGGCTAGATAAACAATTCTTGAATGGGAAATATCAGTTGATTTGACAAAGGCTGCAAGAACATAGGTTGCACCAAGAAAGGCTACATCAAGAGAGATTACAGAAAGCCATGCATGAGGTGGTTCCCACAAAAAGTACCTATAGATGATCATTCACGTGCCTTACATACCATTAAGATCTGCCACCTAGACCCAATTAAAACCATCCCCTTGTGTACCTCCTCAATAACATAGGTTCCAATAATGTCAACTTAAAAATACTTTGTAAGAGCATGAGGCCTATGAAGACTTAGAGATAGAGTATCAATATCAGGGATACCCTGAGTTGATTTATGAGGATATGGTTGATGACTATAATTAACCAACTTGCCCCACCTTGCCCCACTAGAAATCCTCCACCTCCCTCTCGTAGAGGGTAGAGGGTAGAGGTGAAGAGACGAAACCATTTCAGCTAAATATTACAAGGTGCTTACTAAGTGCATTATATCATTGGAAAAACAATCTTCACGGATGGGTTATAAAAAACCTAGATTGGAAAAACAATCTTCACGGGTGGGTTATATCATTGGAAAGAAAACCTTTCATTTGGCATGTTGTTCGTTTTGTTTTCCCTTGAATTTTGGTTTTGATTATTTTGTTTTTTTAGTTTTTTTAAAGAAACTCTTCACTTCTTATTCTTTGTTTCGAAGACCATTCATTTCCTTCTCTAATCTGTGGTTTTCTTTGTTTTTACTTTGCTTTCATATCGTTCTCTTTGTAACGCCTTCGTCTCATTTTCTTTATAACACTGAATATAAAATAAAACTTTCTCCTTGGCCCCAATATTTATTCAATATATTGGAGCTTATAATTAAAATATTTTTAATTGAAAACCACTCAGAAGATTCTTTATCCATATCCTCTGTAGTTAGTCTTCCATTGCATTCAAATCCTCGGACTTTCCGTTTCACAAAACTTTCCCCTTGGCCCCAATATTTATTAAATATATTGGAGCTTATAAATAAAATAATTTTAATTGAAAACCACTCAGAATATTCTTTGTCCATATCCTCTATAGTTCGTCTTCCATTACATTCGAATTCTAGGACTTTCTGTTTCTTTGATGAAATCATTGAAGGCTAATTTAGGGCAATATTTATCTTTAAATGATCTTCATAATTAACACGAATATCTTCCATGATGGCTACCCTTCCGACACAATTCTAATGCCACCTCAGCGGGTGTTATTATTTGTGGAAGTGTATTTGGTCTTTGTCCATCACATCCCCTCACCAAGAAATTCATCCACTCTGTCCAACAGTCACGACCACATTGGTCCCCGGTAGGTGTTATTGTGCTGATGTCGTGACATACGCCATAGCTGCCATACCGTTGCAGGTTATCCCAGTACCCGTCATTCCACGCCAGACTACCGTTGGCAGACTACTGCAGCGCTATTTTTAAACTGTCTTTCATGGATATTCTCAATCAAGAGTTGTCTAACAATAAGTGTATATGTGGGTTTGTTGCGTTTGGTGATTATGCCAACTAGGATATCTATAATGGTCTTCGTCGAAACACTGTGAATTCTACATTCAGTTGGTGTGTTCCGAGATGTCCCTACATGCATTGATGTCGGCCTTCACTATGACCCGCCTCCGCCTGTTCATATTTGAAAACTATCATCTAATCTGCTATAATATTGCTACCATGAACGTCTTTATTAGGGCCTACCACGTAGACGTCCACATCACAAACAATTTGCTGAACTTGTCGTAAACCTACAATTGCTATTTTCCACATTCCTTGACATTTCACTCTATGTATCTGCAATAAATTCAAGCCACGCTGTGATGTATCGACGGTACCTATGAGGTCCCCACCTGTACCTAGTTAGTCTAGATGTGCGTCCCCCGTGAATTATTAGCACCGTGGGGTCATTGAATTCATTTTTTTTTAATCTGAAATACAATTGATGTCATCGTATATGGGGAGCGTGAACTATCCTTGTGATCTACCCTTCATCTGGTCTGTACATTCGTTCGTCGTTCTACGCATTTCTAAGACTCCTTCACTATCATTTGTATACATAATTCCTGTATATGCGATTGAAACACAACTACGTCACTGACTCAGCTTTCATCCACCGTGATGGGTGTTGTGCACTATTCAATATATTGCCAAAGTTGAAACCTTGTTCCACCTCACCATGACCAATAGTGTAGCCCATTCGTCCCATCTTGCCGACGGCAACTTCCTCTGTTACGCCCGAGTTTGATGCTGCCGAGACTGTGTAATCATCGAAACCACAACGAAACGCGAAAATCCTCTTCCCTCGCTGATGTCAACCTGACATCTTATGTCTTCTCCGTGATGAGCATTGACTATCAAAATTTTTACGACTGCTCGCTATGTTATCGACACATTTGTTGACGTGGACCTATGACATTGCTATTGGACCACGTCTCTTAACGACCTGCTATGAAATCTCGATAACTGCACCTCCCCTTTAGGTTTATTTTTTAAAACTTGCCATGGTCGTCGGTTTTCAATTGCGTCGTCGAACGTATTGCCGTCGTGATTTATCGCTATCCGCCACAAGAGCCTCGCTAGGTTCGAACAATATTGCCATGTTATCTAAACTAGCCTCTATGATACTATCGTCGCTGTGTTTTTCGTTGCATTTTTCATTGCATAGTCGATCGGATTCACAAAACTGCCGCCTGTGTTCTATCCTTCCGGATGAGACATCACTGTTGTTGACATCCGTCCATGCTGGATTATCGTCGCCTCTCCACATTGTCCCAGCTTGTTGCTTGGTGGTCCGTCATTGGTTAGTCGTCCATGTTGCCACGTTGGCATTCGTCACGCAAGCAATACCATTCGTCCACCTCGATGTGGGCCCTTTGGTCGTCCAGGGCATCCGTCACGAAACCTTCACATCAAACGAACAATACAATGGGGGTTAGCCTTAAAAATATTAAAATCTTTAAGCTTCACATAATGAAGAAGAGAGTATAGGAATAACAAACTAAAACAAACATTTATTTTTTTAATGCAAAGTTCACTTTATTTTTATTTCACTTATGTGTACATATATAAAATACATGTACATATATTTATTTTATCTTGTTCTTTTTACATTTTATAACATAATCTATATATAGATAATATAAATATTATTATTATTATTATTATTATTATTATTATTATTATTATTTTTTGTTTTTATATTTTTATTTTTTTTTATTTTTATATATTAGGATTTTTTTAATAATTATATATAATATATAAACACATATTATATACATAATTATTATTTTATTACTTTATTTTAAACTTTTACACAGAGATTCAAAATACAACATATTCAAACGAGGAGACATCACCCAAAGAATGCACTATCGTAAATTAGGAAACCAACTCTCTCGATAGGACCAGAAGGACACTCAACCCCACATAATCATATGATATAACCATGTAGGCTATGAAGCGAACTCAAGAGCAAGGATATATCTCAACATAGCACCTAAGGGGCACAAAATCCTCCAAACATCAAAATTCAAAAGGTGGGTCCCCAATTTTGGGACTAGTTGTGGAGCAGTCACAACAAGACCCAAGCCCTATGTACTTTTTTGGATATGGTTTTGAGCCCTCTCTTTTGGCATAATTGTATTCTCTATTATACATGTGTGTGCGCACACACACATATATATATAAGAACCTGTGACTACTAATAAATTTTCTACCTTATTTCTTATGTATATGTCTATGCATGAGGAACTGTGATTACTTTTTCTTAATCTTGATGCTTGCATATGCTTGTGCTTAACTGTTCATGGTGAGAAGGTAAATTGTTCCTTATAAGTTTTGAGAATGATTCACACATTCTTTTATCCCACTATTATGCAAAAAATCTAATGATATTGGTGCATAACCCTTGGTTAGCTTAGGATTTTACTTTCCTTTATTTTTTATGGTTTTTCTCTTCTTTTTATTTGTTCACCAAAATCCTATAAGGTTAGGTTGGAGTAGGGGAATGTTGAAGATCACATCATATAAGGATTCAACCTTGTAAAAGACCCTAGATACAATATGATCAAGTCACTTCCCAAGATCTCATAGTTTCCATATCATGTTTCTCTATGTGAGGTGCAATTATCAGGTGCTTTCGACCCCTACAGTGATTGACCATAATAATTGAAGAGGACAACACATATTATTAGAGATTGAGGTATTATTCTAGATGTAGTAAACTTAGCATTTTTTACACATATACTCTTATTTAAATTATCATATGGAATAAGGTAAATTAGGGTTAATCATTTAAAAGGCATAAGATATATTTCATGGCTTATTATCTTTCATGTGTGTGTATTTTTGTTTAAGATTTATTATGGTTTACATATATTATGATATAGAGTAATTATTATTTGAATGTTGGAATGAATGTATGTTATGGAAAAATTTAACTTGTTTTGAAATAGTAATTTATGAGGTATTCTTTGCTCTATTTATGTATTAACTATTATACAATAAGGTTGGGAGGGTCCCTATGTGGCAATAGTTTTGTTGTGATAAATTATCCATTGTTTGTTATCATGGGAAGTGCTTACTAAATATGAGGGATGGAGTCCCTTTAAGTTTAACAAGATCAGTCACAAATTGGTAGAAAGGGGATGGATCCATGTAAGGCTTGATACCTTTATTACTTAATTCTTCTTTATCCATCAAGGAAAATGAGATTGAATTTGGTTAATTAATAATAACAATAGCTAGTCCAGTACATCCTATAGAGATGGTGCTATTATATAGGTCCTATATTTATATTTTCTTATCTAATATCATTATCTGTAGGAATACAAATTTGAAGATAGATTTCCATTATGAATGTATAAGAAAAAATTATTGGCTACACCCATTATTGAGAAAGAAAATATGGACAAGAAAGGTTTTTCATACTCATGTAAGAAGCATGGGTAATGGGCAAACAACTTGATGATCAATTTGGGATTAGGTCACACACTTGAAAAGTATACTTTATATTTGTAAGTTATAAAATCCTACTCTAAAGGGTATAATATGTGTTAATATTAATTCTATGCTATGAATGGTTTTTTCTATGAATATTTTTCTTTTAATTTTGATTATGTTTTAGTTTCTCTAGTTGTTTTAGTTACTACTAAGCAAAAAATGTCAAGAGATTCATTACATAAAGTGTTTTTATATATTTGTTTGTTTACCATTATTCAAAATGGAAATACTAATTCACGACTAACTATCATATAAAGGTTGAAAGGAAGAAAAAAATATTAATGTGAGCAACATTTTTAGATATTTGATTTCTATAATAATTAAATAATAAGGATATCAAATAATTAGTTGATAAGCTTTTAAATATGCTTCGAGAGTTTTATTTTCCCACTTTTATACAAAAGTATGTGTTGGTTCAAAATCTATAAAAATATGGTGAATTCTTAGTTAAATTGGATATTACGAATTTGGAGCAATCAAAATTTTCTACTCTTAAGTACTTTTCCAAAGAATATTTAGCTGCTTGAGATCCTATCTAAGGCCTCACTATTCATTTATTATAAATCTAAAGAAAATTTCTCATAGGTGAAAATTAACAAAAAGAAGATATAGTAGACCTTTTATACATGCCTTGTCTAAGGAGGATCTAAAAATAATCATGTAGATACCTAAAACACGTCATATTGAGAAGACCACATATATGGACTCCCTGAAGACCATATGACCCACCTTGGGAAGCCCTAGGTCTTAAACAGTGGTTTTCACCACTTAAAAAAGGGATATATCCCTTTGCAACCCTAGTTGTCCCTATAAGGGATAGCCTCCAAAGGTTTTCCCACCACTAGACTGTTGTTTGTTAGGGTTGTCCCACCCTAAGATGGTTGTGCCAAAAGCAAGGTTAAAATTAAAGTGGGACATAACTGGTAGCTGAAACTTCTAGTTAATCTTGTGCATTAACTCACACCATGATTAAACGTGTTTGCATGAGCTAAATTAAGAGAAAAAATATGACATAATTAGATTGCATGATTTTTTGAATTTGGACAGACACTTTTTCAAATGCGAACTATTGCTTAATTTTTTCATGAAGGTTTGTACTATTTGTTAGGTTCCTCTTGAGAAGTATATTTAATAGCATTCACCCTTTAGTGTAAAAGAATCCTGATTTTTATTTGTTTTTTAATGAAGTGTTATCATATTTTCATCTCGAGATTTCAATCAAATTCACATTCTCCTTAGTGAAGAAAGCATTCGTCAGATCTGCTCCACAGGTTGCAAATTGCATCCACATTCACTACATAATCACACACTCTAGCTCCAAAGATTAATATAAACCCATTATTCCACTTTAAAAGCACACAATCTGATATCAAGACATCTTAGATTGAACCCCAAAAAGCTCTTCCATAGACCTTGGAATATCACTCATAGGTTTGTGATCGTCTTGCTTAAAGATGACCCGAAGGTACAACCATCCCACATAGAGATGGCCTCTCAGGTTTTGATTTGCTTTCAAATTCCTTTGCATAGTTAGTTTTAGCAACAATTGATTTACTATTTTCAGCATAGATATATTTTAATTTGCTTATGCATTTGTCTTTATTTCATTTTTTTATAGTTTCATTTATCATTTGATCCATACAATGATTTTAATCACTTTGGTTTCCCTTGTATGTAGGTAATAGGTTTTATATGAGGAAGGAAGAGTGAAATATTTTGATATCAACACCCCTTGCAAAGGTCATGAGAAAATATTTTCAATATGATTTGTGGGTGCACGAGAGATACAATGGAGTACATTTAAATATTTCATGACTATATCTATTTTATAAATACTTGGTAGCATCCCTCAGAGGGATCATATTGTAACCATTTGAAAAGAAATAGATTTAATCAAAAAAGAGGCACCATTATTTTATATTATGTTTCATTAAAGTGGTTATATCATTGCTATTTATTTTAGCCTTGTATTTTATTGCTTGGTGTATGGATTTTTTGATATTATAGTGGCGATCATGATGGGATGTAGTCCTTGTTTTCCTTTCATTTGGCTAATTGTTATCTATTTTCCTATTTGTGGTTATAGACCTAACCATCTCGCATAGAAATAGTCCCTAATTACAATCATCCCTTAGAGAGGTAGCCTTGGATCAGAGATCAAATACTATAGAAAACAAGATCATCATAAAATGTATAGCTTTCAAGGTGAGTACATATGATCTAGCTCTCTATGTTTATTAATAAAATTGTAGAAACTTTTCCATTCGTAGAGATTTGGATATAGAGAGTCATAAGTGTCAAGTCTTTATCTGTGATCGTCTTTGGTCCAAATGGCCCCTGTTTGGAACCATCTCTATGTGAAATAGTACCTTGTAAGTGACTGTCCCTATGTAGGATGGCCCTCGTTTGAAGTCATCTATGTGTGATGCAACCCCTTGTCTACTGATTTTTGGTTAGATTTCTTGTAGTATATCCATAGGCTAATCATGTAGAGTTCTACATCATTTAGATTTCTAAAAATTAAATATTTATTGTATAGAAATCTAAATTTGAAATGTTATTATTTTTATGCATTAGTGAAAGAGCATGTAATGCTATATGATTTTACTTTATTTTACTTAAATAATAAAAGGAACCCCACACACCATGTTCCATTTTAACTTTAATGCAACGAACTTCATCACTGATCATTGATCAAGACCAGGTATGGTGGGATTCACCTCCATCTGTTGGCTCACACCCTAGAAACCTAGTGGCCAAAAGTGAGTGGCTTCCTAAAAGTCATCACAAGGAGGTCCTCTATTCTTGTGTGTGCTCAGAGTGGGAATGTTAGTAACACCCTTTTACCACAAGGCTCAATAAAAGGTGGAACACAACTATCATTTTTGTCCAAGCTCACTCTTGAGTGAAGCGAAATCCTGTGGGGTCATTCCCATGTATTAGGCAAGTAGTAGGACTTAGACAATGTGGCCTTCCTCGTGAGGATAATTGTGATCCTTTAGGTTACCTTGAACCAACAACTAATAGAAAGCCACTTATTACTATTTAAGTTACATTTCTTGATAGGGGGTGTGGTTGAACTATATTTTAGTAGTTTTCTATTTTGTTTACACTCAATTTCATAGGAATAGGAGATTTCAACACTAAAATATACTCAAAAAGTATAGGGAATCACACTTAAAACTTAGAAAAGATAATCACACTATTTGCTTGTGTGTTTCTTTGTTGTTTTCTTAATCAAGATCATGGTAATCATGTGTGGTCAAGCTTGATCAAGAGCTAGTGTTGCAAAACATTTACAAGGAGGTATGCAACACCTTTGCATCATTCTAGAGTGTTTGGCCCTTCCTGAATAACATATTAGATTTTATAAAGTGTTTTTGGAGGAAATATCCATTTAGGATGTAATTTTTTCTCCTTGATATGATCGAAGTTATGCCTCTAGGGTAAATATACTTTTTGTGCTTCCCATAGACAAAACCTTCAGTGCAAAGAGGATTCTAGTCGGTTGGTGCCATGAGTTTGTACTAAAAATCGCTCTATACACTAGTCAAAGCATGATTAGGAGTACATTATAGGATGATATTAGATGATCAAGCTTCTTCACTTTATTTTTTTTTAATGAGTCGATAATATGACCACTTAGATAGGTACAACACGTACCATCCTACTCAGACAGTCATGTCAGCTCACACTGCCCTATCTAATGAGGAGGAAGAAGATTTTAATAATCCTCCTACTCCCTCAGAAGAGTATTTCACACACACATGTTGTGCCTCTATGCCAATTGAGTACACTAATATTATATTTTATCTTAGATACCAGGTCAATATGGCTTCCCTCAATCATGGAAAGTAGGTAGTTAATCTCTCTAGGGCCATAGAGTAAAATAGTGTCCTTTGTATTAATACGAAGGCCCATCGGTCCCTTACTACTGAACAACTAGATCAAACCCTTAGGAAGAATGCTTATGAACAAGCATTATAGAACCAATTATGGCTAGATAAACAATGCTTGGCTGAGAAATATAATTTTATTTGACAAAGACTGCAAGAACATAGGTTGTACCAAGAAAGGCTACATCAAGAGAGATTATAGAAAGCCATGCATGAGGTGGTTCCCATAAAAATTACCTATAGATGATAGTTCACGTGCCTTACATACCATTAAGAGCTACCACATAGACCCAATAAAAACCATCCCCCTTTTGCACCTCCTCAATAACATAGGTCCAAATAATGTCAACTTAAAAATGTTTTGCAAGAGCATGAGGCCTATGAAGACTTAGGGATAGAGTATCAATATCAAGGGTACCCTGAGTTGATTTGTGAGGACATGGTTGATGACTATAATTAACCACCTTGTCCCACTATAAATATTCCACCTCCCCCTCATAGAGGACATAGGTGAAGAGATGAAACCATTTTAGCTAAATATTACAAGGTGCTTATTGAGTGCATTATATCATTGGAAAAACAATCTTCATAGATGGGTTATAAAATACCCATACTGAGTCATCTTTATAGTCAACCACTCCATTCATATATACCATCTCCACCATATTCGAAGTATTTTTAAATGCTCAATTTAGGTAAGTTTAAAATATATGACGATGCATAGGAACATGTCACTAGTTTCATCAACGTATACTTTTATATTTAGGATAATGATGCCTTTTTACTGAGAACTTTCTTGATAACAATATCGGGCCCAACCCTAGAGTGGTACAATCATCTACCAATGCAAAAAATTCATAGCTTTTAATATCTTGTAAATGAATTCCTAGAACACTTCTCATTCAGTGTGAAGAAGAAATCAATCTTGATTGATTTATATAATCTTTGCCAATTTGACAATGAACCAGTCTTGGACTATAGTAACAGGTGGTGAGTGATTATTTCAAAGTTTCCATTCACCTTTCTAGTGATGGAGCTAACTCATATGTTCACAAGGATTTGTTCAAAATATATCTCATTGCTATTACAACTCCAACAATATCATATATTCAAGGAAGTTATGGCATAGGCAAATGTCATAGAGGAAATAAAACATTGAAAGGAATGGAAAAAAAATCCAAAAGGTAACCATTCTCAATAGAAAACATTAGTGGTCAATCAAGTTGTCTTAAATGTTCTAGGGTCTATGAAGTAAAATATACCACAGTATATCAATTATCAAGCCCAACCTCCTCCTGCATAGTGTCAAAATTAGTCTCAATAAAATTATAGGTAAAGGCAACAACATTGCTAACCTCACAATTATACACCACTACCTAAGTCTTTGGTGTCACTTTTCAATTGATTATGTGAGGTGAAGGCTATCAATATCCTAGATTTTCACCCCTTGGATCCCAATAAGCCAAAGTCCAAGTGGTATGAAGAGGACTTGTACTATTCTTATCATCAACTAAACGGACATGACATTCAATCATGTATCACATGTAAGAATAAAGTACAAGATATGGTTGACAAGAATGAACTTCAAATCGGCAACCCTCTCACAACCAACAATAAAAAAATAGGTATATTTAAATATCCACTACCTACACACAATGTATAGGTAGATAAAATATGATAGGTAAATGAAATTCATATGGCCCCTCCCAATAAAGGTTTCATAGGTTTGATCAATATTATGACGAGGAACAGAAGATATCCAATCAAGTTGCACATTCTATAGCTCCAATGAATGCTCCTTCCTCATATTAGTTGTTGCCATAAATAAATCCTATCTAATATCCTCCACCTCGAGCGGTGGTTACAATCATAAGTAGACTTACCCAAATTCTATGGACAACATTAGTCAAACTCTCTATTTATGAGCTCATACAACAACTGCAACCACATCGAGAAGATATTATGAAGATTCTAAAATTAGTTGAATTGCAACCACAAGATCCTAGCTCTTTTATTAATTTTATGGGGTATATTCAACACCGTAAGGAGCTTGTCAATACTTTCCATGATCATGTGACCAAGACAATTCCCACTGTTGGGCCCAATCATATGTTGCACATCATTACTAGCATGAATTGAATAACCTACAAAAGAGTCTTGATCATTACAACTGATGCACTATTACACCTTAGTCTATCAACCTCACACATCATAGCATCTACCTTCACTCTTAGAGCATTTAACGATGCTTTATGCTCTACTATTAGCACAAGATTCCTTCCTATTTAGGTTGGGATAAATATTATTTCTACATTGTTCCATATCTTGGAGGGTACCATGTAGTATAACATACTATTTGAAAGACCTTGGATGAGGGACATGAACTATGTTCCATCCATATTGCATTAGTGTCTCAAATATATATATGAAGTGCAAGTTCATGTGTTTCATGCAGATCTTAAGCCCTTCAAGTATTATAATATGGTGATCCACCTACAAGAGTCTATATCAACATCTACCCATATACAAATATATCCAAATAGCCCCATAAAAATTCCATAGCCTTCACCACAATCATCCATTGAACATATTTCATCTTCACCATTGGTATCGGTTTCTCTTGATATCCCTTCTTCATCCTCAGATCCCTTGAGAAAGAAAAATTTGAAGGAGCCAATTCAGGAGATCTCACCATCCATTTCCATAATTTTAGTAGAGAATAATCCAACTCCCATGGAGGAGAAAGAATTATTTATTGCATTGGATGAGTCATATCAAGACATATCCCCACCACTAGTCATGATTGATTTGGCTAACCTTAGACTCACCAAGTATATTATGCAAAATATTACATTTACTCCACTTGTCGAGTCCATGTAGGACATGGGTAGGCCTTGCTTTCTACCACTACCCATTTTTACCATTGTGCCCTTGGGAATGCCCCTAAACCAAATGAACTTTTTTTATGGGGGTTTTTATGATTCTACAATCCCATCCCCCATGTAGGATGGTGATGATGAGTCTTTTTTAGGAAATATCAGGTATATGTCAAACCCAAAATTTGACATGCTATATTTTTATTGCTATCATTGGCATGGGAATGGTTTGGGCCATTATAAAAAAGGTCTTCAGACTCCTTATCAGCTCCAATACTAGTTTCCCATTGATCGGTTTGGTTTAGGGTATTCTATCTATATGCTAGATGAGCTCCTAGTAGAATCACTCCAACGCTTAACCTTAGGCTTTGGAGATAAAATTGATGATAATAAATGTGTTGATCTTGGCTATATTCATCAATTGAGTGACCATATTCATATTATGATGGTAGTTATGGAGAGAAATAAAGGATGATATGAGTCTAGCATATCTCGGTACTTGCCACATTTAATGGCTCAATGACCATTTTTGCAACAATCCTCTTTCATCCCCGCATAAATAGCATACAAGTGGTTGGAAATATGAGGATGCACCTGAATAAGGAGATACCAATGCATAGGGACAACATGAATCCAATAATTATCATGATGAGATATCTATTAATTCATCTTATGATGAGTTAGATACAATGTCCATTACCTCAGATAACTCAAAAGTTGAATCAACCGCTATTGAGCCAATTAATGATCTTGATGAATTTATTTTTGTTTATTCCCTAGGAGATTGCCCATATGGTAGTAGTTACTACCATCATAAGGTCTAGTCCATATCATTTCACCTAGGCCTCATCCAATCATTCCACATGATGCAGGAGCATCCAATGGTGTAAAAGTGATCTTGCATCACCCAAAAAAAGATTGTAATTGTTTAATTTTGTAAGAACTAGTAAAACTAGTTTTTCTTGCAGGAGATTTTTAAAGGTCTTAAAGGTTGAATTTAAGGATTTTTGGCTAGACACAAGCCTTGGCACAAAGAGCTAAGGCTTAACCCACTTATATCGTTTCATGCCATTTTCAAAAATATGTTGTAATAGTTAATTGGGTCAATGAGCGCGAAGTTATGACCTCCGCAAGTTGCCCCAAATTTCAAATTTGAAATTTCAAGTTTTAGGTGGGAAAAAAGGCGAAAATATGGCATAAGTGGGAATTTTCAAAATTGTAAAAATGCTCTTCTTTTGGGATCCTCATTTTTTAGCATGAAATTAATGGAAAGCTTTGGCTTCTTTTAGCATTTCTGGTTTTCAATGGATTGTATGTGTTTTTTTAATGCAACTCTACTTCAAGTGGTATCAGAGTGAGAGTTCCTAAGTGTGTAAATAGAGCATTGAACATGAGGTAGTTTACACTAGGATCTGTGGTTAGATTTTGTGGTAGAAGTGAGTGGAATGCCTCCATGAAGAAATCATGGTGGTGGGAGAAATATGGTGCCAAAAGAATATTTTAGATCTTTGCAGAGGTAAGTTCAAGCTCTGCAAGAGGAGCTGCGTAAAGGGTTTGAGCCAAGGAGAGAAGAAGGGAGTGAAGATGAAGCTGAAGAAGAAGAGGCCCAATTCGAAGAAGAAGAAGAAGAAGAGGCAGTAGATCTTGTACAAGCCAGATTGTATAATGCCATATCACATATTGGAAAGAGATCGAAGTTTGATGTCTCCATGTAATCTGGAAATCTCAACCTAGAAGAGTTGATTGACTGTATCAATGACATGGAGGAATAATTCGAGTATGAGGAGGTAGAAGATCCTGAGAGGGTCAAGTTTGCTAAGACCAAGCTGAGGGGTCATGCTAGGATATGGTGGAAGGAAGTGCAGCTAGATAGAAACAAAATAGGAAAAGAAAGGATAACAAGGTGGGAGCGGATGGTAGAGAAGTTGAAGAGATAATTTATTCCATCTGATTACAAGTTGGATCTGCTCAAGAAAATGTAGGTTTTAAGACAATTGAGTAAGTCTGTCAAATAATATATAGAGTAGTTATATAAGATCCTGATTAGAATAGGTCATTCTGAGGTCAACAAGGAGAAGGTAGCCCGTTATATTAATGGGTTAAGAGTAAGTATTAAAGAGGAATTAAGTCTAGTTAGGATGACCACCATTGAATATGCTTACTAGTTTGTCTTGAAGGTAGAAAAGAAGTTGAACAAGAGGTTTGAAATCAAACAAAGAGGAAGAGGTCATGGTGGAAGAATTGGTGGGAGAACAAATGGAGGACGAAATGAGGACAAAAATAAAAATGGGGATACAAGCAACAATCAATACCAGAAGAGAGAAAATGGTTACCGCCCTCGTGAGTAGAATAATAACTACCAAAATAATGGTTACCAGAGAGGAAGAGGAAGGTCTCGATGAGGGTTTGGAATAGGAGGATTTCATGGAACTTGTTTCCACTATGGAGAAGAATGACATCGAGCATATGAGTGTCCACAACATCGAGGAAAAAATAGGTCTAAAGGTAATTTCCAAGCTGTTGTTGTTGATGAAGGTGTTGAATCTGAGCACTTTGAAGAAGTAGAAAGAGGAGAAGTACTAATAACAAGGAGAGCCTTGCTAAATGAGGAGAAAGATCCAGATCATAGGAAGAGCTTATTTTGCACAAGGTGTAAATGTGCAGGTAAGGTCTATAATGTTATCATAGATAATGGTAGCATGGATAACCTAGTTGTAGAAGGAATGGTTACCAAACTACAATTAGAGAGGAAGAGACACCCACATCCATATCAGATTGTGTGGTTGTAGAAGGACCATAGGGCTTTGGTCAGTGAGAAGTGCTTGGTAAAATTTAATATTAGGAATTACTGTGATGAGGTCCTGTGTGACATCCTGCCTATGGATGCTTACCATTTTCTATTCAGAAGGTCGTGGCAGTTTGATCAGTGTGCAATACATGTTGGATGTCCCAACACTTACTCTCTGACAAAGAATGGAGTGCACCATAAGCTAAAGCCCCTAAATGAGGTGGACGAAAAGGTACGTAGTAGTTCCAGAATCTATTTAGTTGAAGGTAGAAGGTTTTTGGATGGTTTGAAACATGAGCATATGTGCTATGCATTAATTCCTAGAGTTACGAAAGAATAATTTAGAGATACCCTAGTAGAAGTCTCAGGTCTTTTAGAAGAATTTATAGATATTATATTAGATAATGTACCAGAGGGTTTGCCACCAGTGAGGAAGATCAGTCACCATATATATTTGGTACCAGGATCTAGTTTACCCAATAATGCAACCCATAGAATGACTCTTGTAGAAAGTGAGGAGCTAAATAGACAAGTCCAAGAGTTGCTGAAAAAGGGACTGATTCGGGAGATCCTGATTCCATGTGTAGTACCTGCAGTACTAGCACCAAATAAATATGGAGAGTGGATAATGTGTACAGACTTACGAGCTATTAACAAGATCACCATAAAATATAGGTTCCCATTGCCAAGGATGGATGATATTATGGATTGTTTGAGTGGAGCTAAGTACTTCACAAAGATTGACCTGAAGAATGGGTACCACAAAATTCATGTTAGATAAGGGGATGAGTGGAATACAACCTTCAAGACTATATAGGGTTTGTATGAGTGGTTGGTCATGCCATTTGGGCTAACCAATGCACCAAGCACATTCATGCAGCTGATGAATGAGTTATTGAAGGAGTTTTTAGGAAAATTCATCATTTTCTATTTGGATGACATTTTAATATTTAATAAGATCCTGGAAGAGCACCTGATGCATATTAGAAGAGTCTTTGATAAGATGAGGGAGGAGCAATTTTTGATTAATTTGAATAAATACAGTTTTGTGAAGAAGGAGTTAGTGTATCTGGGATTTGTCATCTGAGCTGAAGGTCTAAAAATGGACCAAAAAAAGGTGAGGGCTATCATTGAATGGCCTACTCCAAGGATAATAACTAAGGTAATATCATTTCATGGTCTAGCAAGTTTTTATAGAAAAATTATTAGAAATTTTAGCAGTATTTGTGCACCCTTAACAAAAACAATGAGAGGGGATAAGAAAGAATTTAAATGGACCTTAGGAGCAAAGAAGATATTTGATATGTTGAAAAAGAAGGTCACAGAACAACCTGATTTAGCAGTTCCAGATTTCAATAAGGTATTTCAGGTAGATTGTGATGCTAGTGGTAGTGCCATAGGAGTTGTTTTGAGTCAAGAAAGTAAACCTAATGCTTATTTTAGTGAGAAACTCAATGATGCTAGGAAGAAGTATTATGTATATGATCAGGAGTTTTTTGCTATAGTTTAGGCTCTAAATAAGTGGAGGCATTATTTATTGCTGAAATATTTTGTTCTATATACTGATCATCAGGCCTTACAGTATATTAATAGCCAAGAGAAGCTAAATCAAAGGCACTTAAAGTGGGTTGAGTTTCTATAGAGTTATACCTTTGTGTTGACTCATAGGAGTGAGAAGTCAAATAAAGTTGCAGATGCCTTAAGTAGAAGACAATTTTTATTGATAGAAATGAAGGTGGAAGTTGTAGGTTTTGACGAACTTAAGGGTTTGTACCCTGAAGATCCTGATTTTGCAGAGGCTTGGAGGGCTTGCTTAGCACCTGTTACTTTATACAGGACTAAGTGGTTGGATTTTCTAATCCAAGATGGGATTTTGTTCAGAGAAAATCAATTATACATTCCAATGAGGGATAATATGGTCAAGGAGAAGCACGGTGGAGGGTTGACTGGACACTTTGGTCGAGATAAGACCATTGCCCTTGTTATTGAGAACTACTATTGGCTACAGTTGCAGCAAGATGTGAAGAAGTTTGTACAAAGTTGTAGAGTATGCCAGATGGCCAAGGGTGTGAGACAGAACACTGGATTATATTAGTCATTACCTGTACCATATAGGCCATGGGAGGACATCAGTATGGATTTTTTTCTTGGCTTACCAAGGACACAGGAGGAATGACTCCATATTTGTGGTGGTTGACAGGTTTTCGAAGATGGCACATTTTATTCCCTACCATAAAACTAATGATGTAGTTCATGTTGCAGGGTTGTTTTTCAAAAAGGTGGTACACCTACATGGTCTACCAAAGAGTATCATTTATGACAGGGATACCAAGTTTGTTGGGTATTTCTAGAGGACCCTATGGAATAAATTGAAGATAGACCTAAAATTTAGTTATGCATTCAACCCACATACTGGCAGACAAACAGAGGTGGTGAACAGAAGTTTGGATAATCTACTGAGGTGCTTGGTAGGAGATAAGCCCAAGGGATGGGATTTGGTTTTGCCACAGGCAAAATTTGCATACAATAATTTTGTCAATAGGAGTACTAATAAATCCCCATTCCATATTGTGTATGGGAGTAGCCCAAGAAATACTTTCAAGTTGAGAAATATGGACAGAGGGGAAAGAAGAAATTTTGAGGCTGAGGACTTTGCAGAGAACCTGAAGAGCCTACATGATGAAGTGAAGCAACATATCAACAAGATGAACACTCATTACAAGACAAGAGCAGACCAGAAGCGATGACTTAAGGAGTTCCAAGTGGGAGATCAAGTTATGGTTCACTTGAGAAAGGAAATATTTCCTACTAAAACCTACAAGTTAAAAATGAAGAATTTTGGACCATGTAGGGTCATAGGGAAATGTGATTCAAGGAATTTATATGAGGTTGAATTTCCAAGTGGGCTGAATATATCACCTGTGTTCAACATTTCAGATTTGGTAGAATATCATGAAGGTGACAATAACGGCGGACTAGTCATAGAATTGTGGATTATTCCCACATCTACTCCAAATATAGAAAATATATAAGAGGCCCTAGATACCTATGTAGGAAAAAGCACAAGAAATAGGCAGTATGCATAATATCTTGTTAAGTGGAAGGGTAGGCCTGTTGAAGATTCATCTTGGTTGTCAAAGGCTAAGGTTGAACACCTTGGTTTTCTTCCAAAATAAAATAAGTGAAGGTCAGTTCTCAATTTACCCTGGGTTTCTGATGCAGGAGCATCCAATGGTGTAAAAGTGATATTGCATCACCCAAAAAATATTGTAATTGTTTAATTTTGTAAAAACTAGTAAAACTAGTTTTTCTTACAAGAGATTTTTAAAGGTCTTAGAGGTCAAATTTAAGGATTTTTGGCTAGATGCGAGCATTTGCACAAAGAGCAAGATCCAAGGTTTGAATTTATTAGCTCGTTTCGTGTTGTTTTCAAAAATATGTTGTAATAGTCAAACAGATCAACGAGCCCGAATTTATGACCTCCGCAAGTTGCCCCAAATTTGAAATTTCAAGTTTTAGGTGGGAAAAAGGGGAAAATAGGGCATAAGTGGGAATTTTCAAAATTGTAAAAAGGCTTTGGCTCATTTTAGAATTTCTAGTTTTCAGTGGATTGTATATGTTTTTTTTAATGGAACTCTACTTCATCACCACTGCCTCAGCCACCTTCGATGCATTTGAGGGCACTCATATCTGATAGTATCTTCCCATTTAAGAATGGAAACCATCCACCATCCATACATATGTTTTATATTTATCTGACTATACCAATTCATAATCCAAGTGACCCTTCAAAACCTTTGCACCTCAACTATGAGGCCATTGATTTTTATCACACCAAGATTCCACCATCACCTTTACAATTCTTCCCTTGCAAAAAAATATTACAACTATTTCATTTCTCTTAATCTTCATCTAAAGATGTTTGTCATGCTGAGATTGAACTTGATGATATGATAATTTCTCCAAATATAGCTAACGACATCCATTTAATTCCTACACCTCATCAGCTTAAAGAGGGATCTCATATTATAGTTAAGGATGTAATTGACATGGATATAAACATCGATCCCATAGTTTCTAAAAACATCAAGTTGGGACACAAATTTTCTCCACAGGAACAAGCTAATATTATCTATATTGAAATAGAAGAGATAGGTCTTTGATTGGTCTTATAAAGATATGTCAGGTCTTGACTTGAGTTTGGTCATGTACAATTTGATGCTCAATCCAAAAATCAAACCAATCAAGAAAAAGCTTAGGAATATGCATCCAATGATTCAATTAATGGTGAAATATGAACTTCAAAATTTGTTGGATGTAGGGTTCATTCAACCCATATATTATATTTATTTGGTCTCCAACATGGTACCCATAGGAAAACTTGATGGGAGGATTCACATATGCATGAATTTTTGAGATCTCAACAAAGTAACTCCTAAGGATGAATTTACCCTTCCAAACATCGATGCTCGAGTCAATGCAACTTTAGGTCATGAAATGTTATCCATTATGGATGGTTTCTCAAGCTATAATCAAACTTGGGTTAATATCGAAGATCATCCTAAGACAACCTTTACCACACCTTGGGGGACTTTTTATTACAAATTCATGACATTTGACTACAAAAATATTGGTGCAACATATCAACGAGCCATGACATACATATTTCATGACTACATGCACAAAATCCTAGAGGGTTACATAGATGATTTACTAGCTAAATCTCTATTGCATCACAAGCACTAAGGAAGATATTTTATCATCTCATTGATCATAATGTTAGACGTAATCCCAAGAAGTGTGTCTTCAAAGTTACATAAAAAAACTCTTGGGTTTTATAGTCTCAAAATGAGGCATCAAATTTGATCCCACCAAAGTTAAGGTGATACTCAAAATGCTTCCTCCTACCAACCTTAAGCATATTTTTGGATTACAAGGGAAGGTAGCCTCTATCTGATGCTTCATAGCATAAATTTTGGATAAATATCAACCAATGAATCATCTATTACAAAAGGATATCCCATTCAATTGGAATGATAAGTGTCAAAAGGATTTTGATGAGATCAAACAGTACCTGGCATCATCGCTAGTGTTATCTCTAGTACGACTAGGTGTGCCATTTTTACTATACATATCAGCTACCAATTTTGGCTTAGGAACCATGTTGACCCAAACGAATGAGGTAAGTCGCACCCTCCTTAGCTATGAGCTTTATTATATATATGTTGAGAAACATTTTCTAGAAATGATATTTTCCACTAAGAAGCTACACCATTATATGTTGAGTCAAACAATGTATGTCATATACAAATAGAACCCTTTATGGTACATGATGAGTTAGACGTACCATAATAGTTATACTGCAAAGTGGATCATGTTGTCGATATAATATGACCTTGAATTCATAAGAAAAAATCTATTAAAATTCAAGTAATTGTTGATCAGCTAGTAGAGGCTCCTCTTTAGGATAATCAACTTCTTACAATCGAGTTGCTCGATGATGTATTTTTTGCATTATCAAACTCACCAAAACCTGAATAACCTAAAAATAAAGTTCATATGATGTCATTCTTTGATGGTTCCAAATTTGAGCAATGGGATGGTGCAAGAATCATGTTTCTCACACCGCAAGGGGCTCCTTTGCCTCTTTAATTTAAACTCAATTTCCCATGCACCAATAACAATGTTGAATATGAGACTCTCCTTTTAGGTCTCTGAGCAACAGTCACCATGAAAATCAAGAGGTTAAATATCTTTGGTGATTCCTTGCTCATTGCTAACCAATTCAAGGATGTTTACTTGTGTTGATGCCCAATCTTGCAGTCTTACAAAGCCCTTATAGACAAGCTACTAGCTGAATTGGAGTGGTAAAATATTGAGGTAGTCCCTCGTACATCTAATAATTTTATAAATACAAAGGCATCCTTGGGATCCTTAATTCTATAGAGCCCTTCAGATGATATTACAACCATCCATGTAAAAATAATTTTGCAATCAACAATTTTGCATGAGGCTTATCAATATGGAGAAGTCCATATGATTTAGATTGAATTGTACCACAAATGATTCTCTCGCATACACAACTTTTTAACACATGCTTCATGGGGGTATTTGATCCAAAGAAGTCCTTTTGATAGCAACACTATGATTTATCTTAAGTTTCTCTCCCAATATACATTCATGCAATATGAGTATCAAAAAGAACAAGTAGTTCATTCAGTCGAGACAATAATACAAAGATTGGTTCACTCAAGAAAAAGACTTCCTAAATATTGGTAATATACCTTTGGAATTTTTGCATACTACCAAACAAAAATTCAAGAAAAAAGTGACCAAACATATCTTGTTAGAAGACATCCTGTATTATAGGGGCTATGATGGAATCCTCCATTGTCACGAGCCTCACAAATAATCTTGGGTAGTTTTGCAAGCTCATGATAATACTTGCAGAGGTCATTTCAATGGTATGGCTATCACTAAGTGCATCCTATGAATGGGCTATTACTAGTCAAAAATGGAGAAGGCTTTTTGTGCTTATGTTAAGAAGTGTGTAAAATTCTAGCATCATGCTAATATTTCACATGTACCTTCTCAGGCCTTACAACCAATTAATTCAGTATGGCCTTTCTCTCAATGGAATTTTGATTTGATTGGAAAAATATTGCCCCCCTCTTTCGACTGCCACATTTTTATATTAATGTTCATAGAGTATTTCACTAAATGAGTGGAAGCAATCCCTCTTACCATGATGACTAGACCCCGTATTGCAGATTTCATACTTCATAATATCATATGTCATTTTGGTATTCCATCCAAAATCATCTAGGATAATGGACCTCCATTTAAAAACAAATATGTGTGAGCTTTATCATCCAAGTATAAAATTCAACATAGCTTTTAAATACCCTATTATCCATAAGCAAATGGGAAAGCAGAGGTATCAAACAAAATAGTCATTGTCATTCTCAAAAAAACTATCAAAGACAATAATAAATACTAGCATCTTCAAATACCTCTTTCATTACGGGCTTACAAATATAGCATTAGGACACCCACTAGGGAAAATCCTCACTAGTATATGGTTTGGAGGCCATTATGCCCTTGGAATTGGAGATTCCATCATTGTGCATATGACTCCAAGAGTTCATCGATGATGATACTGTTAGCATATCATATTGATATCTTTATTTATTTCATTATTGAGGTTTATTTAGGTGTATTGTTATTTTCTATAACAATCTCTATTTTTACCTTGGGTGGTTCCACAACCTCCGGGTTTATTTTAGAGCTGCAATGTATTATTTAAATGAGTTATTCTTAATGGAATAGTGTTCGTTCCATCAACATGGCATCAGAGCCAGAAGGGTGAGAGAGAGAGGAGGCGACAATTTTTTTTTTTAGAGCTGGTCTTGCCTGGAGAAAGTGGAAGCTATTTTTTTTGGAGGAAGCGGAAGATTGCTGGAAGATAAAAACATTGTTTTTTTTTCCAACGCTGGTTTGAGAAATTTTTTTTTTCGTGCGTGTTTTTTCTGTGCACGCATTTAAAAAAAATCAGACCCCCACCCCCCACCTGCGCTGCACAACTCCTGCGTGTGATTTTTTTCTCACGCCCCCCACCCCCCACCCACGCTATGCAACTCCTGTGCGTGTATCGTATGATCTCTAAAAATTACCTATAGTTTCCCTCACGTAAGGGTGGGTGATTTTTTTTATCTTTCTAAATACCTATAGTTTCCCTCACGTAAGGGCAGGTATTTTGTATGGTATAACGACCTAGCAAAAGGTATATCGAAAGGGGGACCAATTGGTGTTATAAGGAACCTTCACCATGTCTGCAAAATTAATGACTGATTCTCATCAGTTGTTGAAAGGTCCTAATTACACACCATGGAAAAACAAGATGAAGGCTATCCTCGGCATGGATGACTTATGGGATGTTGTATCTGGAGCAACACCAATACCTTCATCTACTGCTGGTGCTATAGCTCCATCTACTACTCAAAAAGACTTTAACAAGCTAGAAAACAAAGCAAAGGTTCTCATTTTGCTTACTGTGGCTGATGAAGTTCAACCCCATATTGCTGACTGTGAAAATAGTAAAGAGGCATGGTATGCCCTTAATACTATATATGAGGGAAATAATGATTCCACTATTCTTTTTCTTCAATCTCAATTACACAGTCTAAGCATGAAGCCGGGGGAGACAGTTGATTTTTTTCTTTGTAGAGTGTCTGAATTGAAAGCAAAGTTGAATTCTTTAGGAGAACCAGTTGATGACAAGCTCCTTACCTCAATTGTATTGATAGCTTTACCTGATTCTTATCGGGTGTTGATCACTTCCCTTTAGGTATCGCAACTAAAAGTTAATTTTGTAGAATTGGTTAATATGCTTCAAGAGGAGGAGGCACGCCAACTACAGCGAGATGATTCTTCTAACACTGCCCTCTACATCAACAGGAAAGGGCAGAACTAGAAGAAGGGTAATTTTTAGAATGGAGAGAATTCACAAAAGGATTCAAAAGGGAAACAAACTCAACAACCTCAACAGAAAAAGTGATATTGCAAGATCTGTGACAAAGAAGGTCATGATACAAACAGATGTTGGCATAAGAATAAACAATCAAAATAGAAAGGCCGAAACAAACCACAAAATAACAAACATCAAGTGAATGTTGTTGTTGAAGAATCTGACATGGATTCTGAGAGAGCCCACAAAGTTCTCATGACTACCACAGTGTCCAAGCATATGGATCCTATCTGGTATGTTGATTCTGGAGCCAGTAAGCACATGACTGGTGACAAACCATGGTTTGAGTATTTTGAGGCCAAAGAGGGGAAACCTGTCACTATTGCTAATAATAAAACCTACAAGGTTTAGGGAGAAGGTACTGTTTTAGTCACTCTTCCTGATGGCAAGTGTCAGATTGATAAAGTTCTCTATGTTCCAGGATTGGCAAACAATTTGTTATCAGTCACACAAATTCTGGACAAAGATATGGTTGTGAAATTTAGTATTGAGGGAGGCAATCAATGTTTTTCTATTACCAGGAGGGGTAATAACATTGCAACTGCTTCATATAAGCATGGCTTATTTGCATTAGATGCTATCTCTACCCACATGTAGCCATGACAGTCTCTACAAAGGAGGAAACTTCCCTATGGCACAAGATATATGGACATTTGAGTTCTGGTTACTTACTTGAGTTAAGTAAGTATGAAATGATAAAAGGTTTTCCTTACCTTTCTACCACTTTACCAGTTTTCTCTGACTGCTTGGCAGGAAAGCAACATAGAGTGCCTTTTGAAAGGAGCTCTACAAGAGCAACGAAACCTCTGGAGTTGATTCACACTTATCTGTGCAATCCCTTCACTCCCAAAAGTTGTGGGGGTAAGAGGTATTTTTAGTTATTCATGGATGATTACTCATGAAAGATGTGGGTATTCTTTCTTCAACTGAAATCTGAAGCATTTGGCTTCTTTCAGCAATTCAAGAAATCTATTGAAAAGGAGTTAGGGACTTCTATAAAGACCCTCCGCTCAAATCGAGGGGGGGATTTCACCTCTAAATAATTCTTTGAGTTCTTGAAATAAAATGGGATCACACGACAGTTAACTACTACTTATACTCCTCAGCAAAATGGAGTTGCTGAAAGTAGGAATCGTTCCATCATGGAAATGGTTCGTTGCATGCTCACAGGAGCTAGTCTTGAGCAACTATGTTGGGCTGAAGTTGTCACCACAACAATATATCTATTGAATAGGGCACCCACAAAGGCTCTACAAGGAATGACTCCATAGGAAGCACGAAGTGGTAGGAAACCCTCCATTTCTCATTTACGCATTTTTGGATGTAAAGCTTTCATGCACATACCAAAAGAGAAAAGGAAGAAGCTAGATGAGAAGACATTGAAGTGTATTCTTCTTGGGTATGATGAGCACTCTAAGGGTTATCATTTGATTGATACCTTGACCAAGAAGATACACATCATTAGAGATGTAGTTTTTGATGAGGCTTTCACATCAGAAAACACATCAGATGTATACCTAGACCTTGTGGAAACTAAGGTTGATAAATCTCCTTCATCAAAAGTTGGAGGTCAGTCTTCATATTCTTCAACACCTCAGAAGAAGAATCCAAAGTGGTATACAAATACAATAAAAGACTCTAAGCTATCCACTCCACAATATTTGACATTGGATAGGCCTCGTACTCGCAGCATGGCTCGACAGGAGAAAGCTGCAACAGAGAATACTGGGGTTGATGAGCTGTGTCAATCTTTTGAGGAACTTTCTATATATCCAGAGAGATATATAGAAGATATGGATATTGATAGTGATAGGGTATTTATGTCTTCCATAGATGATCTTGAACTTGCATCAATGCAAGTTGCTCTTCGTGAGCCTCAATGGAAGGTTGCTATGGATGTAGAGTATAAGTCTTTGATGAAAAACAAAACTTGGAAGCTTGTCGATCTGCCATACGAAAAGAAGCCCATAGGCTGCAAATGGGTGTATAAAGTTAAGTATAAGGTAGATGTTACAATATATAAGCATAAGGCCCGACTTGTTGCAAAGGGCTATGCTCAAAGAGAAGGCATTGACTACGAGGAAACTTTTGCACCTACTGCTCGGATGACAACCATTCGAGTTCTTTATGCTATGGCAGCACAATATGGGTGGAAAGTACACCAAATGGATGTCAAGAGTGCTTTTCTAAATGGTGATCTCCAAGAAGAAGTCTACATGACTCAACCAAAAGGATTTGAAGTGGAAGGCCAATAGTAGAAAGTTTGTAGATTGGTAAAATCCTTATATGGTTTGAAACAAGCCCCTCGGGATTGGTATATAAAAATGGATCATCACCTTTTGCAGCATGGTTTTAAGAGATGTCCGTCAGATGCAAACCTCTATTTTAAGAAATAGGGTTCTGAAATAGTGTTGCTTGTACTCTATGTTGATGATCTGCTCATTACAGGGAGTTCAGAAACAATGATTTCTACTGTCAAAAGAGACTTGTGTCAATATTTTGAGATGTTAGATCTTGAACTTCTCCATTATTGTCTTGGTCTGGAAGTCAGCCAGAAGGAGCACTACATCAAAGTGTCTCAGAAAAAATATGCCAAGACCCTATTGGAAAAATATCGTATGACTGATTGCAAGCCAATGTCAACTCCGATGGAAATAGGAATTCAATTATCGTGATATGATGATTCACCTCAGGTAGATGGTACTCTCTATCACCAGTTGATTGGGAGTCTCATATATCTAACCAACACTAGGCCAGATATCGTATTTGTTGTCAACTATCTTTCGAGGTTCATGCAGGAGCCTAAGACTACACACTAGAAAGTAGCAAAGCACGTTCTTCACTATGTCCGTGGCACAATGGAATATGGCCTAGAATATAAGAGGAACAAAAAATTCTTCTTACAGGGATACATAGACTCCGACTATGCCAAATTATATGATGATCATAAATCAACTTCAGGATATTTGTTTCATCTTGGATATGGTTCTATCTCTTGGCACAACAAGAAGCAATAGGTGGTTGCTATTTCATCAATAGAGGCATAATATCACGTCGCACGTGAAGCTATGTACGAAGTGATATGGTTACGTCACATCCTAACAAGTATGGGTCTTCCATAAAAATCTCCAATACACTTGTTCTGAGAAAATATGGGTGTTTTGAATCTTGTCAAGAATCCAGTACATCATGAAAGAACCAAGCACATTGACACACAATGTCACTTCATTCGAGACGAAGTGCCAAGGCACCGAATTCAGCTTCAATACATTCCCACTAATGCTCAAGTTGTAGACATTTTCACTAAGGCACTTGCACGTGTCAAATTTGAATTGTTTTGCAGCTCTCTTTGTATTACCAAATGATGTAATCAGGGGGGATATTAGTAGTTTTTCAATTACATAAATAATGTAATAAGGGGGGATGTTAGAATATCATATTGATATCTTTATTTATTTCATTATTTAGGTTTATTTAGGTGTATTGTTATTTTCTATAACAATATCTATTTTTACCTTGGGTGGTTCCACAACCTTCGGGTTTATTTTAGAGCTGCAATGTATTATTTAAATGAGTATTCTTAATGGAATAGTGTTCGTTCTGTCAAAAGATACTACACGATAATATTGTCTAGATCAATTGACTCTTCTTGATCAACAATGTGTTAATGCTTTCAAGCACCTACACATTTATTAATATCACCTTAAGTGATATTATGATATGAAATTACACCTTAGGAACTTTAACTTTGGAGACCTTGTGCTCAAATAAAATCAATAGAACTCCAACTTGTCACCTCATTTGCAAGATAAATTTGTGGTAAATTGGTTAGATCATTTCATCATCACATAGAATATAGTGCCTAGGACTTATAGATTAGATTCTCTTGAGGGTGTTGAGAAACCTGAACCTCTCAACATTCTCTACCTATGTGAATTTCATGCATGACACATAAATGCATTAAAAAATAAAAAAACTAATAAAACCACAAAAATATTGGAAAAATCATAAATTTCAAAAAATATTGCATTGCATTCCACTATTCATTTCATGTTGCTGAATTAGTTGCTTAATTGCATTAGGTATGTTATTTCATTGCATTAGCATTAGGACTAGTTTTTTTTCTTGCATTACAAGGTTCAACATCACGCCTATATATTTGTCATCTTTCTTAATCAAACCTTGTCCATCATCATCATTTGTAGTTTTCCTTATAAGCTTTGTCTTATTAAGGGGTACTCATAAGATAGGGTAGATACTGGATGACCATCAAAAATGGTATTTAGAATACCACTAACTATTTTATGCACATATTTTAGTTTGAAAAAATATCATAGGTAAAACCCCCACATTCCACATGTTATTACCATCCACATTCTCTTTTGAGTAACTATGTTTTTCAACACAACTAATAAGTTGCTATAGGGTGTTCACTAGGGTTTTCAATCATTCAACCATTCCTATTTTTCCCTTAATATTTTTTAGAAAGCTATATTGGATTTTAGAGGGTAGGGTCTTGCTTTGATTGTATTTTGCATATATCAAGATCCCAAACACATCTTCACACATTAAAAACTGGATTCATGCAAAGAAAGATGAGATTATGATGTAGTCATGGCATTCTAAGAAAAAAGTTTTCTTTGTTGTCCTATTAGGGGGATAGTCCAAAAGCATATTAAAAATAGTGGTTTTCACCACTTGACATAAAACAAGTAATGCAAACAATGGTTTTCACCACTTTAGTATCACAAAAAAATGACAAGAAGAGTAGTAATGATAAGGGTCATATTCTCATAAGAACTTGGGTCAAGTGCTTGATAATATGATTCCCCAAAGCTCTAATTCCTATCACAAAAGAACAATAATTCTAAAATGATTAATTAGGATAGGATTACATTTTATCTAGATGGTTATATATTATTATTTTCCAAATCTCTAACTTTCTTTAAAATAAATAATTATAATGAGGCTTCAAATAGTAAGGATAGAGTTTCATTCTCATCAAAACTCAGTTAGAGTGGTTGATAATTTGAATCCCCAAATATTGAATACTTTAGCATTGGACTATGCTCATACATGGCACTTAAGGACCCCATAGCATTTTAGGTCTTGCATTACAGAGTAGTTGAGTCCAACTAAGTATAAAATTAGGATAATGATGATCATAGGGTGATCCTCATTACAACAATGGGTTGAGTACAACCTGTCTAGAAATGGAGAAGTTTTATGTGTCATTAATGAACATCACTATGCACAAACAAGGATGTTGAATATTTGGGTCTTCCTAGTAGACTTGTATCTTTTAGATTCTTGTGTAGCCAGTATACATCTTTTGACTTGTCAACTAGGGTGTTTGAATCTCATGAAAACCATGTTATTTCCTCATAGCATTTTATTGGTCACCCATCCATCAATTACATTTTTATTATCTTACATATGGTTGGATTTCAAATGTATGACTTCTGTGAAAATGTTAACATTTTGATTAATAATTTTTATACATTTTTTGGTGCTTATATTTAGGATGTTTTGCATTTTAGATTCATTTATCATGTTTTAGCATAAAAGCATAAAAAAATCAAATTTTCATATAATTATTAGTACATAATGTACATGCATATAGATCCATACTATAATGTCTATACCTACATATATCATTCACAATTACATCCATAAATGCATCCATGCATAACATAAAAATAACACATGAAATAAATCCATGATAGGCCATAATGAAAATCATATCATATCATACATACATATATATATATATATATATATATATATATATATATATATGTGTGTGTGTGTGTGTGTGTGATAGGTCTGGTACATCATATCATAAAAATAATTGTAGGCTACAATATAGTGGATCCTCAAACCTCACATCCAAAAGGAGAGCATCACATGAGTCTGATTCAAGCAAGGCCTACATCTCTAGAGCCACCTCCACCCTTGACTAGATTGATAGTTATTGATCTCTCTTATCTATATGTAGACCTAGGATTTTGTAGCCTCATAGAAGGCTATCTAGACTCACTACATCAGCTCTATTGAGATCCTCCTATTGAAGGGTGAATTGGTAGATGACCTCCAAGCTGCTCTACTAGATCCTCCTATTCCTAAATATACATACCATATATTTGATGTAGAGCATGATGGTTTCCTAGTAGAGTTTGTAGTCTACCTATCTCAGTCTATAACCCTATTGTACTACCTATACCCTATCCCATAGTCAATCTGATCACCTATGTATATAGAGAATCTCGCTCTACTATTAGCCTATCGATCTCCTCCTAGGAGCTATCCACCTAAGCCTTCCAAGTATCCCTCTCCTTAGATAATATCCTCCATTGTTGCCTACCCATATCTAGCTAGCTTTGTAATACTACCATAGTAGTATCCCACTTTTCTAGTTGTACCTATAAAGCTTGAACCTGTACCATGAGTGTAACCTCTTGATCATGTGGCTCCTCATCATATCTACCCTCATCTAGTAGCTCACCATATTTTATTGAGGATTGATCCTAATATCCCTCTATTTGATGATGCACTCATAACTCATCATCATAATCCCTAAATGCCTCCTCTACTATTGTCCTAGTTTGTCCACTCATAGGTCCACATCCCTACCATAATTATGTGACCCACCATGCATCATAATAAATAGTCATGCCTATGTACTCCACCTCTAGATATACTAGTGGCTAATCCACTGCCTCCCCCACTGGCTTGCCTTGTAGCCACTCTAGTTGAGTCTCATCCCCTCAGCATCAATATATTATGGGTTCACCTAGTATATTTTATCAAACACTAAACTATCAAGTGATGCAAGAGAATTTGATGTACTTATACTCTATATCATGGTGCCCTACAACCCATAACCTATGTCTAACCCACCCTAGTTGCTCGGTCATCTCAATATAAGGAGGACAATCCTTGTATGGTCTCCATACTACCTACTCTAGTCTTAGTCCCTCAAATGACTCTATGTAGTGGGAAATATTACTTAAGTAAGGGTGAATCCATCCTACCTCCTAGTATTACCTCTATTGCATCCCACAACCAATCTCCTTATCTACCATCTGTGCCCATGTTGACCAAGGGAGCTCATCTAATATATCCACTCGAATATGCTCCCACCCTAAAATCTAGAGTAAGAAGCTACAACCAAATGTGTATCACATTCACTAATAAATCTCATAGAGCTTGTCATACAAATATGGTAGTAGTGTCATCCCCTAGGACATGATCACAAGCTCCTCAAATAAACACTCTACCAAATCCTAAACCAAATTGATGAGGTTCCATGGGAATATCACTCTAGAAGAGTCAAGTAGTAATATGTTAGACATAATTGATATCAGCAGTACATGTCTAGATGAGAGAATATTTTCCCAATACCATGCCTCCACTAAAACCCTTTCTCTATCCAATCCATCCTCTACAACCTACCAATCCTACCAAAAAACCCTCTATAGTACTCTACTCTGTTGGATAGTTGGTATAAAAAGGATAGTACATCCCTTAATAGGGACACAAATAATCCTATAGATGTCTTCTACAGTGACCGTCATCTCCCTAGTAGGCAGATAGAAGGTGTTGGTCTTGTTTTCCCAACGATCAATCAAGGTTGTTAGGTAGGCTTGATTTTTAGTCACTACCTCTAGTCTCATAACTTGCTTGAGACCAATCACCTCAAGCCACTTCCAATCATCCTTATTAAACTCACCCTATACTTTTGTATAGACTATGGGGAATTTATGGTGGGCTCTCACTGGTTGAAAGCACAAATTACCAAAATTTACACTCATGTAAAAAAATTAATAAATAAAAATAAAAATAAAATCATAATCCTAGCGAGGCTATCTCAAGCTAAGAAAATCTCTAGGAAAAGTCATCTTGGACAATGATGGTCTCCAGGTGAGGTCGTCTTAGATAGATATGACCTCCCCAACGATCAAAATTTTGACTGTTGGAATTTTGAATTACGGTCATCTCACCATGAGATGACTCCTAAACTCATAAGAGGGTTCATCTCTCCCTAATACCACCCCCAATTAGGGCACACAAAAAATCCAACTTCATGCCCTAAGTAAAAAAATAATAATAAACATAAATCACAATAAAGAGTAGCAAATGGAAATAATCTACACTACTATGCTAATCTACGATGTGATTACTTGCCTTAATTTATTGGTGAGGATCATTTACTATTTTAATTAGTAGGATTAGTTTTATCTTGCAAAATCCAAAAGAGAGAAGTCCATACTTACCTTTTTTCTTGTAGATTCTTCGATGATCGAGGTCTTAGGTTGGTCCATAGTCGAGTGTGGGTGGAAATTCGATAGCACTTCACTTTGAAAAAATATCCTCCTCCTCTTCTCCTCCCTTTTTCTCCAATCGTGTAGGTGACAATGACATTAAAAACTACCATTTTACCTTTTATATTTTTCAAAAGGTATGACTATCTTGAGGCATACAGTTGTAGTCTTTACGACTATCTCACCAAGAGATGGTCACAAGATTTAAAAAAATAAAAAATAAACCATTGTCAAAAGGCTCCAAATGCACCAAAAACCTTTGGTCAAATCAATCAAAAAGCTCCAAAGGAACCACAAATATTTGGTCAAATCAATCAAAAAGCCCAAAGACACCAAAATCCTCTGGTTAAGTCAATAAAAAATCTCCAAAGGATATTAAATCCTTTGGTCGTATTCATCCAAAAAATTCGAGTGAACCTCGTATCTAGTGATTTACCCTATAAACCTAGTGATTGCAACAATTGATTATCCATTCAATTTGATATGATGGGTAAATTACCATAAGGCCACTCACCAAAAATAGTAATAAAATGTGTTAAAATCAAGGTTGTACTGAGGACATGAGCCCTCTAAACTATTTTAATTATCCTAGACAACCCAAATTAAATCATCTTGGTCAAGCAACTCATCACTTTCGTCATTTTTCTATTTTGTCATCAACACATCGCTTGAGGGGGTAGTCATATAATCATAAAATTCACAATCAAATAAATAATAAAACACTCAATCATGTAAAATACATTCATTCAAGAATCATTGCCAAATACAATCATGTACTTATTTCGTAGATCAGATAACAAGAAAAAACTTAAACTAAACACATTTGGTATCCCCAAAGACTAGAGCACATACTTAATCTTCTCTCCCAACCACCCCAAAAGTTTACTAAAAACTCAAGTTCTTCAACTTATCAGAAGTAATGGTTCAAAAAAATGCATGCTCTTTTCATGATTGGGACATCTACCATTTATTAGATCAATGAACCTCATCAACCCTCAATTTAACTCTAGGTAATATTTTTTTTCTCTACATTATGCTTTCACACAACACATCCCAAAAAGGGGTATCTATAGACACCTAAAATATTTCATATTGATAAGACTACCTATATGGACTCCCTAAAAACCATATGACCCACCTTGGGGATCTCTAGGGCTAAAAAAATGGTTTTCACCACTTAAACAAGGGATATCTCACTTTGCAACCCTAGTTGTCCCTCTAAGGGATGGCCTCCAAAGGCCGTCCCACCACAAGATGATCACTAGTCAGGGTTATCCCACACCAGGATGGTCGCACCAAAAAAAAATAAAAAAAAGTGAGACATAAATTGTAGTCAAAATATCCAGTTTATCTCATGCATGAAATCACGCTATGATTAAACTCATTTGCATGAGCTAAATTAAGAGAAAAAACATGACACAATTAGATCACATGATTTTTCAATGTTGGAAATTCACTTTTTCAAATGCAAATTGTTGCTTTGCTTTTTCATGTGAAGGTTTGTGCTATTCTTAGGTTCTTCTTGAGGAGTCTATTTAATAGCATTCACCCTTTAGTGTAAAATAATCTCAATTTTTGAATCTTTTGCAATGAAGTGCTGCTAGATTTTTACCTTGAACTTCCAAGCAAATTCACATTCTCATTATTGAATAAATCATGCCCCAAATCCACTCCATAGGTTGAATATTGCATCCACATTCACTACACAATCACATGCTCTAGCTCAAATTATCAATACATATCAATTAAGCCACTTTACAAGTGCACAATCTGATGATAAGATATCTTAGATCAAACCTTGAGACACCCTTGCATCGACCTCAAAAAATCACTCGTAGGTTCATAGTCATATCACTCAAATATGACCTCTTGGGTTTTGATTTGCTTTCAAATTCATTTGCATAGGTAGTTTTAGCAGAAATTGATTTACTATTTTTCAGCATAGATAGATTTTAATTTTCTTATGCATCTATATTTATTTCAGTTATTTATAGTTTTATTTATCATTTCATTTGCACAATATTTTTAATCACTTTGGTTTCTCTTGTGTGTAGGTAACATATTTTCTATGAGGAAGGAAGATCGAAAGAGTTTGATATTAATATCCCTTACAAAGGTCACAAGAGACCCTCTTCAATATGGTTCATGGGTGCAAGAGAAATCTAGCAGAGTACACCTAAATATTTTATGATTGTATCAATTGTATCAAGACTTGGTAGCATCCCTAAGAGGGATCTTATTGTAACCTTTGAAAAGAAACATATTTAATATCAATAAAGGGGTACCATTATTTTACATTTTTTTAATTACTATGGTTATATCTTTGCTATTTATTTCAATCTTGTATTTCTTTGCTTGGTGTATGGATTTTTTGGCATTACAAATCAGATAATCTATTTATTCATTATTCTTTTGCTTACACCATTTGGGGCTACTTTTTCAAAATATGAGAATATATTTAGTAGTTCCATCAATATTGAAAGAATTTATTAGAGTAATTATTTGAAATCTAAGACATTATGTTTTATGTGGAGGATTATGCATTATTTACTATAATATATGGTTTCAAACTAATGATATTGGACATTATTTACTATAATCTATGGTTTTAGACAAATAATATTTTCAAAAGTAAACCTCAAATTCATATCAAAGTTTAGAATCATATTTTTGTGTCTCCTATATAATTTTTATTAGAGTGATATTCATCATTAGAAGTATCTACTACATGGAAAAATGGTATTATCCTCTTGCTTATAGGATTTACATATACATAGATATTCATATTGTGAAATTAAGCTTTCACTACTTGAGTTCTATGGGCTACCAACTTATATTGATCACCAAAGGGTGCAACATTAGTTTATGATTCCTTCACTCAAGTATCAATCCACTTTGACCAACATTGAAGCACTTGAATTGTCATTTGAAGAATAGGAGAAAAATTTACTTTATGTGTTGTATTTCATGCCTATTTCTAGAAATGAATAGAAGCAATACATGTACTTAAATCTTATTAAAAGAATAAAAAAAATTAAAGAGATAAAATTGGTGGGTACCCTTGAGCACCACAAACAATAATTATATTATCCATGAGTAAGAATCATAACACCCTCATACAATGTATGGAGTGGCTGTGGGGTATTCATACCAATACCAAGAAAACCATAATTACATAATCAACTCAACCTAAGTTGATATAACAAGTGGGATTTACGTTAATTGTAAATTCTAAGATGGTTTTAACCATAATATATTTAATTGAGCCTCATAGGGATCGCATAAATGAATTAAAAAATACATATATAAATAATTAAATACATTTACACAAACTTATCCCATAGACCTATACAAGACTATATCATAGAATTTCAACCTTGGACATGAGTTAAATTATACTTTCAACACCCTGTCATCATATAAATTGAGGGGACAAAAATATAATACATTAGTGATAATAATATATTACTTCACAATGGATACTCTAATAGACCTCTATACTCAAGTCTTAGTTAAGATGCCCATCATTTGGAAGTTTGCTTATGTGAAGATCCCCCTACACAATAATACTTATATACTAGACTATAGTCACCATAACAAATATCATATACTCCTAAACTTGTATAAATAACACCTCATTTGTAACTTAATGGAGAATATAAGCCAATATTACCCCTTCTTAAAAGCTACTCCAATATTCTATTGTCACACAATGCAAGACATAGAAGAATAACTTTTTATGTTATAATACATTTCATCTTATTTAAAAAAATTAAATTTTCCTTGGACTACTTGATCATCATTACCAAAATAGGGTTTTACATGAACCTATTTATTAAAATACCCATTAAAATTTTCCAAGAGTACCTAGATAAAAGAATAGAAGAGAGAATAGATCATCAAGGGTTAGATATTTGTGTATAAAATGAACCAATAGCCTAAGAACATAATAGAAAGAGGAAGGGTTGACTAAATCATACTATGAATTCTCTTTATGTGTGCCTTCAAAAAACCCAATAAATATTTTTAATTTCACAAATCTCATTCTCTCCCATAAATATGGATCAAATATTATGATTCCATAATATAACATAAATTTGTCCTTTTGAATGGGGATGATAGGTATTAAATATAATCATACAATGAGACATCCATATGATTGTAGTAATTTCTTGAATAAATATCACTAATTATAAAGAGAAATAAATATATGATTAAAAAAAGATCTCAAAAAAATTTCATATGTGAAATTTATAGCACTAGAAATTTACCCTCCAAAATATCCCTAGAATGATGTTTTTGAAGAACAATTTTTTTTTATTTCTTCTTATTTTTTAATAAGAAATAATAATAAGAAATTAATTCCTTCTTTTACTGCTTATATCAAGAGGTAGAATTCATTTATGTCATTCCCATCTATCCCATCTACAACCATCATTGCTTAGGTCCAAAGGTGCACCTTCTTTATGACAAAGGGTGTCAAGATCCATAATACCCCCAAACATTCAAATAGACATGCCATGCAAGATTTGAACAGATAAATTAATGTCTACTTTTCCTTCTTCCATCCAAGAAACTAAATCTCCTAAGTGTAATAAAAATATCATAATTATTCCTCATTTTCAATGGCACCAAGTCCTCTTTGTGAGGAAATAATTTTTGATAGTCCATGAAGAAGTTAAGACACCCTTCTAAAGTTAAAGTAATATTACTTCTTAAATCAAGAGGGATACCATAGTGGTAAGTTCTTGGATTTTCATTAGGATACCCAAGTTCAAAACTCAGTATGTGTGTAGAAATATCCCTCATAAAAACCCACACTTTACCTTAACATTTAAATTTATAGCTCTCTAAAGAGTATCTACAACAAACTATTGCTAAGGCTATTGTCAGATATTGTTGCTACAACTATTTTCTAGAAATATTACCAAGGCTATTTTCAAGACTATTGCTAAGGTTGTTTTCCAATTCTTTTTTGGGACTGCTTCTAATGAATTATATTTTAGGATTGTTGCTAAGACTGTCTTCTAGGATTATTGTTAAGGCTATTTTTGAGTCTATTGTTGAGAAAAATTTTGAGTTGTGTAAGAATTATGATGATAACCTATAGGTGGTTTTTCTAATACTTGAATAACTTCATTTTATCTTGTAAAAGAGTATGATCCCTTTCAAAACCATATATTTACCTTAATAAAAAAAATTACGTCTTCTGCTATAAGTGGTTTGAATATACACAAAATAGATAAAAAATATTCTAATAATAATGGAACATAATCTAAAATAGACATAAATTCTCTAAAGAAAATTTGAATAATTAGAGAAAGAAAAAATTGGATCTTCCCTTTACTTCTTTTACCTAAGGCACTTATGAATATTTTATAAGTAATTAATCCTATAAGTTGAAAGAAATATCAAAGACTCCAAACAATATTTCTACATGACCAAGTGATGATGCTTCATACTTATTTTGATACCATATTAGATTGCATACGTATTTCTAGAAATAAATAGAATTACTTTCTCCACTCAAATCTTATATAAAGAACATAAAAAAATATGAAAGAGATCAAATTGGTGGGTTAGCTTCAGCATCATATATAAATATTGTATTATCTTTGGATAAGGATCACTACACTCTAATGCAGCAAAAGGAATGGTTGGGGGTACTTATACCAATACCAAAAAATCCCAATTACATAATCAAGTTAACCTGAGCCAACATAATAAGTACGATTTAGGCTAATTACAAATTATAATATGGGTTTAATCACAACAAGACTAGCTACATTTTAAGGTGAGGAATGTGTGGATGGAGGAGAACAGGTGATGCATGGAATATCTCGACCTCTTCAATAAGTAGGTGGACCAGAAAGCATAAGTGGTGAACAAATGGCCCTTGCTTGAAAGAAAGCTATGCCTCTCATATTCAAACACAGGACCTACCAAGTGATATTCCAGTATTTATAAAAGGGGTGTAAACCCTAGGTGTAATCAAGTGATTGAAACATGATACATTTAGCTACAGTCATAATGAAAATGATGCAAACCCTAGGTGCAATCAAGCATTGAAGGAAGAGGGTTATTCATATACCATCTCTTTAGTATGTGAGAAAGCATATTTGATGAGAAGAAATATCTCTTAAGGATATTTGGATTTGCAGGTGCATGAACATTCACCCTCTATTAGGATTTTATAATATGCATTTAGGTTGGATATAATTAAATCTGAAGCTCAAACAATTATCTAAAAATTCAAGGGTAAAATTGGAGGAGCTCAAAGGATACATTAAATATTTGTGGATAAAAAAAAAATTAACTCTCCTACCCACAATTTTTATTTTTTCATTTCCTTTTCTAATTTAGTATATAGAGATGAGGTAATGGATTATAGATATAATTAGTTTTTTGGACAAAGGGGTGTCTATATAAGACCTTGGACTCTTGGTCTCAACCCCTTTATAGAGTAATCTAGTGGCTTCCTAATATGGTGAATCTTTATGCTCTTCCTATGGAGTTTTGGGAAGAGAAGATATTCACCAAAATTAATAGTAATGTCATTGGTGCATTCTTGTATATGGATACCCAAATAGAAAAAAAATTATCCAGTAAAATTAATATGAGTAAAACAATATTGGTTGTTTAGATGGATGGTTTAGCTCATGGACCTCAATCCATTATTATGTCCTCAAGAAAAGGGGAATGGATCCAAAATATTGAATATGAAAACTTCTCCTTAATATGTTATGGTTGTCAGCAATATGGCCACCTAAAGAAGATATGTCTAGTCATCTAATCATTCCATAATTTCTCCTTGGTGGAGGAGAAGGATCTACATGTGAATGATTCAAAACCTTCAAATGTACCAGTTCAAAAGAAAGAATCTCATCCTTTAGATGCACCAATTATCTAGCAAAAATCATGCAAGAAAAAAAAGTCAACCCTAAAATGATAATTTGAATCAGATCATTGATAAAATACAAATGGTTACTAAATACCATCTAGATGGTTTCATGGAAAATATTAGAACCTCACATGGTATTCTTAAAGCTAATTATGAAATAAGCGATGACATATAGTTTTTTGAAAATGAATATCTCATAAAATATGTTACAACTAGATATTACCTCAGGAGCTTGAAGTGTAAAATTGCATTCTTAGATCTTGCCACTCTAATGGAGGAAGAATATTTGTCATAGAAGAAAATTAATTAAATAGATTTTCTCTATGATGGATGATTGTTATGTTTATTTTCCTTCTATCTAGTCTTGTTGTTGGTTCCTTTAAAAATAATAATAAGAAGAGTTGATTAGGAAGGTGATAATATCTTTGATAGAAAGGAAAAGCTAGGCATGATTTAATTAACTTGTTAGAAATGTAATGAGAGAAGTGTAATATATTTTTTTTAATGGGAGTGGTCCCCAATAGAAGCCACACTAGCTTATTAAAAAAAATCCAAGATTAGTTGCATCCCATAAAACTTATATAAATGAATAATTAAATATATAACTAAACAATTAAGTATATTTATGCAATGATTTCTCATATGCCTATAAACTACTATATCATATAATATTGACATTATCCATAATTTAGATAACACTTTTTAACATGATAAAGAAGAAAACTTTGATAAATAGAAAGATAATACAACATCTTGTATATTTTATAATATGACTAATAGTAACATGCCACAATGTGTAGAATCAAATATTTGATAAAATCAACTGGGTACAAGGATAATATATTCTATATTGTAAAATTCCAAGACATCAAAGAGGGATCCATGTAAGGTGATGAGGTGTAATTATATTAACTGTTGGTCATCAAATCTGCATAGGAAATGAGTTGGACCAACATTGAAAGGCCAAAGGGAAGAGATGCCCCTCGTGCCAATATCTGGAGAAATGTCGGATCCTATGCTAAAATACTTGGATATTTGAAGATAAAGGTGTAGGAAAGAAATAAAAGGAGTTAGGGTTAGAGAAATCAGTGATTTTTGGTGGGAGAGAACAGGAAGCATGATTGCTAACAGACAACTTGAATGGAAGCAAAGAACACTAAAATGAATGAAAGAAAATGCAATATCGATCTCCCTATGTATCCTCCAGGTGAGTTTTAGGATACAGTCTCCGATCACACTCTGGATGCAGAGTTCAGCATCTCAGTGTGCAAATGAAGAGATACAAAAGAAGCAAGCACAAAAGGCAACATGAAAGAAAACCAATACAACGTTTTTCCCTTCCTATGTATCCTTCAGATGAGTTTCAGGGTACAACCCTCGGATCGCACTCTGGATGCAGAGTTCAACATCTCAGTATGCAAACGAAGAGAGACGAAAGAAGCAAGCATAGAAGGCAACATAAAAGAAAGAAATTGAGCTCAAAGACTTCTAGTATTAATTGTAGGACATCAAGTTACAGTAGCTTTCTAGCAGATAGTTCCCCCCTTTTTCCCTTACAATGCTTGGGTTTTTATAGAGGACTCGGGCCTCTGAGTCATAATTACATAGCAAAGAAGAGTACGCCCTCTAGACCTGAGAATCGGCTCCTCGAGGCTCTCATGACCGAGCTTTCAAATCTATTACCAAAATTGGCAACTGCAATTGTGTCAACCATGGAAAGGTGCATTGATGAGCCATCTAGACGTCCTTCGTCTCTAGGTGCAGTGCTCGAGTGGACGCCATGCTCGCTGGGCTCTCCATCATGGCTTGATACTTCATTTTTGATTGCCAAAAATGAGCAACGGGCTTGCTGGGCACAAAAAATTGCTTTTATGAGGCACTTGATCGCCTTGGGAAAATACTCGACTTGGAACACGTGCCCGTGAAGTGCTTCGCTAAGTTTTCATTCACAACTTCACTTCGCAATGGTTCTGGGGCGAAGCAAAAACTCCTCTTTGGTTTGTACTTCACAAAATTGAGCTTCGCAAAACTGCTTCGGGGGTGGGGAGTGCCGAAGCATATTTACTTTGCAAAATGGTTTTCTTCGCCTTTGCCACGTCACTGACTAAATTACTTCGTTGACACCCTCGAGAAATGCTTCGCTGCGATCCTCTTATGAAAATGTGGTTCAGGAAGATTTCAGCCGAAGAAATTGTCTTCAAAAGATGTTGCATCCTTTCACTTCGGGTAGAAGTACTTCGCATAAAATTAGCCAAAGCAGATGCTTCGCAATGAGCTTTTGGCGAAGTAAAAATGATTCGCTGATGGAGGGGCCTGAAGTGAGTACTTCGGCAACTTTTTGGCGAAGCACTTTCAATGCTCCTTGAGTTTCGCTTCGCAAAAAACCCTTCCCAAAGCAATGCTGGGAATGCTTCAGGTGCAGGGTAGTTTTCTTGCCTTTGCTTTGTATTCCTCTTCAGCACACCGCTTCATAGAAATCTTACCCGAAGTAGCTTTTGAAAATGCTTCGAGCCCGAAGTAGATTTCTTGCCTTTGCTTTTCGGTGAAGTTGTTCTTTCGAACGCTACTTTTGTATTCTTCTTCGGCAATACTACTTTGCAAAAACTCCACCCGAAGCAATGTTGAAAGAGCTTCGGGTGCGAAGCTCTCTTTTCTTCTAAATGTCGCTTCGCTCAATTTTTGCACGAAGTAGCTGCTGGAAACACTTCGGGCACGAAGTAGTTTCATTCTCTTTTCCTTCTATTTTACTTCGGCAAAACTACTTCACAAAACTTTTGCCCGAAGTAGTGCTAGAAATGCTTCGGGTGCGAAGCTATTTTTATTTTCCTTCGGCGAAGCTTTTTTCTCTAGCTTGTTTGGCAGCGAAGTTCTTTCTTTTCTACTTTATATACAAAAGGGGTGGTATTGGAAGCCAAAATTGCTACAACTTTTCAAAATAAAAAATGACAAAGCAAAACTTTACACAACACTATACAAAATTTGTTTTCTTTTTCTACCCCTTAAGAAATGTGACAAGACTGTCAACATTAACCATGATTAATCTCGAGAATGAAAAAAATCTTATAGTACAAATTAGCTATAGTATATTTTAAATTTTTTTAATACATAGAGGAATCAATACACCATTGGGTGCTGCCACTATAAACCCTAACTTTCTAGGTTAGACAAATTCAATAAGAATATCAACCCTCTAAGGCATTGAATTAGGGTAGCCAACTAGCAAACACTCAACCAATACCATCCAATCTATCCCATTTTGAGTATGCCAAGGTTTGAACCTTGGACCTCTCCAAAGAGAGGCCAAATCCCTAACCATTATGTTGTCCTTGTGGGACTAAAATATAAGTTTACATAGGTTTTTATGAAGGGTCCTCATAACTCATACCAAGATTTGAACTTGGGTCTCTTGGATGAGAACCCATGGATTTACCACAACGATATCCCTCATAGGTGATAATTAGCTAATTGATAAAAAATATATAGTATATTTTAAAGCCAATCATATACATGAGTGAGTAGGACAAAAAAGATAGCAAGATTAAAAAATATCATCTTGTTCAAATGGAGAATTTGGATGACAAATCCTTCTAATCGGTAAGGTGTGATATATATAAATCAATGATAGGTCACTTGGAAGGATATTAAGGCAATGCTAATAAAGAATGATTAGTAGATAATAATATGATAAGATTATAAAAAGGACATCATTATATTTTGCATGTAATTATTTCATAATAAATAAAATTTAGACAAATATTAAGAGGAATATTACTAAAACCAATAGGAATCTTGAGAATTAATTTTAGCTTAAAATTTCATGATTTAACTCTAAAAAAAAAATGAAAGAACAACAAAGACCAGTTTTCTATGTTTAAGCTATAATTCAATCAACTAAAGTATAAATTAAATGTTTTTTTTTGTAAAATAAAATTGATAAAAATACATTTGGTATAGTTTTCCTCCCATAATATATAAGTTTTAACCTTAAAAATTAAAAATAATATTTATACAATTACTATTTCTCCCTCGTAAAAGCTCTTAAATAATATAAAAATCATATTAAAGGTTCTATATGTAAGGATAGCCAAAACACTTGTCCCTTTGGGAAGATTACTTGCTCTTTCTTACCTTGACATGGACACAATATATGTACAATAAAATGGGAATATACTAAAATATTGCACATGAACACCTATGTCTATCTTGGGTCAAACTTATTTATTCACTTTTTACAATAAAGAAAAAAAGTTATAATAACTGAAATAATAAATTAGCTAGACATAAAAAATGTCAAATAAAATTTAGATTTTGAAATAAAGCATGTAATTCACCAATAGAAATGGAAGTTCAACAAGGGATCATATATATTGATATTTCACACCTGAGTTAGCTATTTGTTGTTGCTCAAATTTTTGTAATACAGAACATCACTTGCATGGAAACTATAACAAGAAAATCTACAAAAAGGTAATAAAAGGTATTAGTGTTTATGGAGACTACCAAAATTATGAGGAATAATGTATATCCTTGACACTACACTTAGTCCCCAGTTCCCTTTATGGTGAGTTTTAAAATTAATAAAATTGACCAAATATGGAAGCATGTAGATTGTAATATAAATGAAACTATAATAGTAAGATGCTAATGAGAACAATGCACTTTAGTAGCTAAAATTATACAAGTGACTAGTTGAAAGAATATTGTAGAAGTCATTAGTTGTTAGTAGATGTATCTAGCAAGAATTTAACAACATTTTGTTAACATGAGAATTAGTTCATGGAAATCACCCACCCTTATATCATGAGGGTTATTTATAGATAGAATCTTAAAATTCATTTATGAACCATTGTAGAGGACATGACATCGATCTAAACCATTATCTACATTATATCATGACCACTAATCCATGATGGCTAGGTGTGATGGCTATTTCAAGTACCTTATTATGATTGGGTATAGGCAATTGAGAAAAGCTTGCTTAAGTAGTCATGGACCATTACTAAAAGAAGTTAGACATTAAAATGCTTAGGAGAAAGGTTCTAGAATTTTTCCTATTTTTGTTAAAGCATAAAAATTTTGATCGGTACTCTTGTCTAGGCCACTTTCAATAGGATAGTTGGGTGCATTTATTATTGTTTATGGTATAGCACACTGGTTTTATAAATGCACTTGAATTTTGATAGTACTTCATATTCCATGATTTGTCATTCTTCTCACATTACAGATCTCATGAATATGTAGTTGAGAGGGAAAATATGCATGTTTTAGGAAAATTATTGGCTAATGTTCCTATGAGTTAGAAGGGTATTTAACCAAAAATCCATGTCTCAACAATGTATTCATATTCTAGGTGTTGTTTTGTAGTGTGAAACTGAATATGCATTGAAGAGTCCAATCTACACCACAATAGACATTTTGTAATATGAAAACCTATTTATAGTATGGAAGCCTATTTCATAGTACAAAAATACTTGTGTAGTGTGAAAAGAATAAGGTAGTGTGGATAGAATAAATAGGTGTCCAAGGGATCATGGGTACTAAGGTTTATAAAATTAATAATATTTAGAAATGCATGTTTACATTGAGTTTTAAGATGTTAGTAAAGCAAACTTAGGGCACATAAAATTGGATATCCATATTTTACCCCTTTTTTATGTACCCATTAGTATAAAGGATGGATAAAAAACTAGTGTAAGTGCCTCAATTTTGTAGGGGATACTTATGAAACAACATTATTTGTATCTTCTATAAGTGGGAAGATCATATTATGAAATGGATAACTACAATGCATGAAACTATAGCCTAATAGGATAGTGCCCCCTCAAGTTTTGAGGAAAGAGAAGAGGGTTTTTAGAAGAAATCTAAAAGAAAAGGAAGTAGTAGGTTATTGTTTTTTGAATATGTCACACAATAGGAAAGAAAAGAGTGAAATAATGAGAATTATGCAAGAGAATAGGCATAAAACATGAAGGAAGTAGTGTTAAAGTGGGTAGCGTGGATGGTTTTTTTTGTTGCTTAAGTGGGTATGATGACAAAGTAACAATAGAATTTGTGACAAATTTGTATGATGACCAAAGTTGAATGTGAGGCTTAGAGGTGGATGCGTAGGAGGTAGAAATAGCATGAATCATGGAAATACTAATAGAGGATCAAAGGAATTTTTGGGATTCATTGCTAGCCAAATGTGCACATGAGGTAAATTTTCTATCTCATGAATAAAATCCTTTTTATATTATTTATGATAGGATTATCGTGCAAACTTCTCTATCAACACCCTATGATGTCATCACACTGTATTATCTATAGCTGATGGGACATTATTTTAGATTTTTATTGAATGTAAAGTGATGGTAAGAGGTGGAAGAATATATATTGATTGTACCATACTACTTGTCATGGCAAATAAAAAGCATGAGTGCTTGATATAGAAAACATAATAGTGTTTAGAGCATGTCACACTATGGATTAATAAAATTTCTAATAGTATATTGGTTTAGTGGAAGAAGTCTAGTATGGGAAATATGGTTGGTGTAAGGATGTGGTGCAATGGTAGCATGAAGGAGGAAAATACAACATGCAATAACAAGTGAAAAAATGAGGTAACAAGAGGAAATAGTCAGATTGTGAAAAAGGCTCTAGGGTGTGTCCAAAGAGAGGGGCAAAGAAAGTGGAGGAGTCTTACTTATAGAGTAGAGACAAATGAGGTTGAAATAGAGGAAGTGGGATTTTAGGAGATAGAGGAGCTAGAAAAATTGATTATTTCTAAAAAGTAAAAACACATAATGTTGAAATAGGTGGTATAATTAGAGAAGTGACTATAGGAATCTTAAGGATGGATTGTAAAGTTGGAGATAGAGGTAGCATGATGGAAAGGGGAAGCATATTCATGACCAATAGGAATAATGATAGAACTACTATGGGTATTGTAAAGGATGAGGGAGGGTAAAAAAAATGGAGGAAGTAGGGGTGGGTCAAAAATGATTTAGTGTGGTTGTAATTACTAGTGCAATAGAGATGCTCTCATAAATAACAAAAATTATGACATAGGCTATGACAATGGTGGTATATGACAAATAATAATAATGGAGGAATAATTAGAGGAAAATATTGGGAGGTTTATAATTAGAAATCAGAGGCTAGAGCAAATAATAGGAGAAAAAGTTAAAAAAATGAAGAGTTGAAAGATGAGAAAGTGAAAATAAGATATAAGTTCGAGTGATTGTAAGTGTAGAGTGTGATACAGTGGTTGGTGTTAAACCTAGTGGAGTGTAGGAGTCCACCATGACTATATGCACTAATGCTATGGTATTGGTGGATCTTATTCAAAAGTTTCAAGGTGCTGTTAGATTTGACATATGAGTGTAGACACCTAAAACATATCATGTTGAGGTGACTACTCATATGGGACATGTTACAAGACCATATGGAAGACCTTGGGCAGATTCCAAGGTATAGCAATGGTTTTTACCACTCATTTGAGCACCTTTTCCTAGTAAATGCTAACCGATTATGACACCCATGATTAGCAAAGCCCACCATGCTTGTCAGTCGCAATCAGGACTCAGAGTCAATTGGCCTTTGACCGATTCAAAGTTGGTTCAAATGGCCAATTGGTTACATATTGGAGTGGATTGAGTGAGGAAGGTTTTAGATCCTTCCATCCAACAAGCTCAACCATCCAATATTGTTATTGGCTTCATGAGGAAGACAGCCTAGCCTTGGGCCATTGCTATATAATCCCCCTTCGAATTGGGGAAAATTTTGGAGAGACTTTCAATTGAACACAGTGAAGCCCTATCAAATTGCATACCCATTTACATGCATTGAGAGTAATTTTTCTACCCAATTAGAAATCACATTTCTATGGAGATCCTAGGAGGTTAGGAGATCCAAGAAATGCTAATTCGTGCAATCCATGCACTTACTGAGCAATTAAATCACCAAATTTGTCAAAGTACACAGTGGCAATCCTTGATCATCAATTCCTCAAGGAGAATTGAATATTGGACATCAAATTAAGAGGGAAAGAGTGTTTTAGGCTCAGCTGCGGCTGTCAGTCATGGTGGACAATGCTCACTATGAATCAGACCTATGGTCAGGTTGTCATCTTCAATTCCCTTGATATTAGCAGTAGGATTTATCTTAATTGCATTATATTAGCTATATTTCATGTTAAGTAGCTTTTATAGAGACTTTGACCAGTGTAATTGGGAGTTTATAATCATTTCCTTTTACTTTCATAATTATGCTACTAATGGATATATTCATGCTTCCATGCTTTCAAATTCATAATTAGTCCATTAGATAGATAGATTTGCTTTAGTTTACATGTTTTGTAGCAATATTTACATGTTTTGCATAGTTTTAGTATCTTTATTGCAAGTTCTTGATTATTGCTAATCATGACATCTTTTTGTGCAAATACCCTTTAAAATCCTCATCAAGAGAGGCCTCCTTTGTTTCTAATATTTCTTGTTTTTTATTGCATGTGGGATCAACAGGGTTTTGTGATAGAAGGCAACAAATGCCTCTAATCATGAAGAAGAAGGTCATCGACACATTGGAGCAGTTCGTGTCCATTTAGAAAGTCTGTGTATTACACCTACCCCATTGGGGATATCAAATTGTATTAATTCTATCAAAATTTGGGTGACCCTAAGAGGGGCATGATTGTAACCGAGATTTGACTCAATATTAATAGAAGAAACATTCACTTTCTTGTCATATGCAATCTTGTTTCCTATTTCATGCTTTAATGTTTGATTTTAGTTAATGTATCAATAAGTGTATGCTTTCTAGGTTGGTATAGAAGGCAATCATGGTGGGACCTCTGCATTTCATGCCATGGATTACTAACCTATACGATTTTTTTTATGACAGGTGCTCACCGCGGTTGAAATCTGGGGTCAAAATTTGTCCCTATAGTTGACACCCACGGGAAATAGTGGTCCCGATGCTATAGATACGTGATCAAAATTCGACAAATCAAATAGTAGAGGGATAAATATTAATAAGGTGTGGATTTGAGGTATGTTCCACTGTCATTCTCTATTTCTATTTTTACTCTCTTTTAAATTCCATAATATAGAAAAGACTAGACTAATTAGGAAAGACAACATAATTGGCAATATGCATATGAATCCTTAGGTCTTTAGTTTTTGGGTCTTTGCTAGGCACTTCTAGGAATAACGAACCTCTGAGTGCAGTCCACCCTAGTCTCCAATGTGTTAGGACATATTTTGTATTCTATTTGCTTGCTTGAGGCCCGATTAGTGGTCATTCCATAGCTAGTATGCATTGTCAAAATATCATGTAGAATTAATCATGCATACTTTATTAATGTGAAAAGTTCCTTTTTCTACATTGCATATAGAGAAGAATCATTTGAATATTGTATCATGCATCTTTCTTTCATGCAAATTAAAAGGAACCACACACACCATGTTTCACGGTAAATGCTAGTGAATCAAAAGTCACATCCAACCACTAGTAGAATTTCAATTACGGTGGAGGTGATTTCCATTCGTTGGCCCAAATCCCACGTACCATATTTTCTAGACCAATACCAGATCCAAGAACCTTTTGTAGCCTATAAAATTTGCATATACTCCTCTTTAGAGGGTATGACACTGAATGGGTTAAAATAGGTGAGGATATGGGAGGACCTGTGCTCCTTGACCATGGATGGGCTTCATTACCACACATTATAGGTTGGATTATGTGATCATGGATTTCATTACCAGTTGTCGAGCTATTAGTATAGAGGTGAAAACCCCTTAAACTAAGTTTATCATCAACTATTGAAAACACAATGAGAGTTTCATACTGATACAACACATTTACAAACACATAAAATAGCTTAGGGTTCACTTTAAAAATTTAAAAGAAGATAATCACCATTGCTTGCTTTGTTTTCTTAAAACTTATATAAATATAATAGAGTAGCATGGTTCAAACATGGATAGGCTGATCCAAACATAGATTTGAGATTGAAGCCACAGCTCCATAAAAAACATAACAAGATGCATGTAACCCTTAATCATAGAATCCTCTCGAACATCGTTCGATGTGCATTAGAGGAGATAATACCACACGTAGGGATTATGTTACAAATACCCTAATTAGAGGATCTACCAGGAAATCCTTGAAGCATATATTAGAACATGGAGCTTCCCAGCATAGGGGTTTCGAACATGTAGGCATTTACTATGACCACATTTCATGTGAATCCATAGGATCTACCGAGGAGTTTCTCATCAAATGATCTAGGTTGGTACCCCTTCATTTCACATCTAGGGGAGTTATGAGACCTCCAATATCTGAATATAGAAAAACTCAGGATCCACCCAGTTAGGGGTATATAGATAGGACCACTTTCGAGTGTACACCCGCACAAACTCCCAACAAGAGTGAACCATGTAGGATCATAATAGATATATCTAAAGTGGGATAAAATGGCACACCACCTCATGATCCATGGCATAACAGATAGTTGGATGGCTTAGATAGAGTCTTAGGATAGTTAGGCTATAAGCGTACTCCTATGCCTTCTTGCTCGGTGAGTGTGCATAGCAGTAGTACTATTAGAACTATTAGAGAAACTAGAGAGGGCTCCAAGCGTCCTCGTGACATGTGTGCCCCTGCATCACAAGTAGGCACCAAATATAGGCCAAAACTAGATGCAAATGTCATCTTCATAGACAAAGTCAAAAGTGTAGCAAATCAGTCCCTTGGGGGACACACACACAAAATTGCTTGCATAGAGCGTGTGCACCAAAGGCCTCAAATGACCGATCAAGTAGAAATTTCTCATTGACTAGTGTCAGAGCAAAGATGCCAAATTGTCCAAGATAAATTGGAGGATGTTCACGTGGAATGAGAACACCTTGAAAATGAGAATACTTAGAGCCATATGTTCCTAAGACAACATTTATATGAGCAACGCATGCGTGAACATGCATCCTTGACCATAAGGAGCATGTGGAAATGGAGGATCACCTGGCTAGATCCAGTATACATCCTCATGATGAGCATAGGGAGCATGTTGATATATGAGCTACTTTGTAGCTTGAGTTGCACCCTGAGTACATAGAGACTCATACTCATCATTCAACCCAAAAAAGAGAGTGGTGCCCTGTGTTCGAACATCATGGGTAGAGATAATATGAGGAAGAATTAGGAGAGGAAATGGATCAGGAATATCCTAAAGCCTCCCAAATTCAAGAAGAGGAACAACCAAATCCTCCACCTTAGAAAAGGAATAATTGACTTTCGAAAGTGCCTACAGGGCAATATAGAGAGGAGGAGTTCTTATCCTCACAAGAATACAAAGCCTTAGCATAAAATGTCAGAGCAATTGAGAAACAGGGGATGGCTTATCAAAATCCTATCTTGAACAAAATCTATAATGAACCTTTATGCCCATCGGTGCCTATTCCAACCTATCCTGAGCATTTCAAGATGCCTAGAATGGAAAATTACAAAGGAGAGGAAGATGCACAGGAGCATGTCATAGATTTTTTGGACATGTGTTTTCATATTTAGAGAAATGATGCCTTGCTCTTGCACACCTTCATAATGATTCTTAGGCCTAGTTCGGGAGTGGTTAAACCAACTAACAAGGCATAGAATCACCAATTTTTATCAATTGGATGATGCATTTCTTAAAAACTTCTCCTTTGGTGTCAATAAAAAGGTAAATTTATCTGATCTGGCTGCTCTAACGTAGCATGATGATGAGCCAATGATATATTATGGAAAGCAATGGAGGAAGGTGATGGCAAAGCTGTAATTCCCTATCCCTACTTATGAGTTAATGTGAATGTTTATGAAGAATTGCACAAAGCACATTTCGCTATTACTCTAGTTGCAACAATACCCAACCTTCGAAGAGACTTTAGTGTAAGCCAAAGTAATCGAGGATATCAAGTTGCAGGAAGGCAACTTGAAGCTCAGAAATAAGGAGTGGAATAAGAAAAGTACTATGAAATAGCAGGCCAACCCAGCCCATGTTAAACAAGTAGTCCTAAACCTTTATAAATGGGATAAGAGGTAGCAACAAAGAAACTATCAAGCCCAACCTCCTCCTGAACAGTATGAGCAACACAATTATAATCAAAAGGGTAAAAACAAGGAACAACACCCACCTCACCAGTTCACACCTTTTATGGAATCGATGAACTCGATATTCCATCAACTATGTGAGGCCAAGACCATAAAATTACCATATATCAAGTTGTTATACCCTAGTCAACCCAAGCCGAAGGGGTATAGGGATGAACTACACTGCATATTTCATAGATCAAAGGGACACAACATAGAAGTATGTTGGATTTTCAATAATTTGGTTCAAAATATGATAGAGAAGGGTGAGCTAATTGTGGATAATCCTCAAGCATAAGACAATTGCAATATGGGGATTTACAAGAATCCTTTGCCCAATCATGAGGCACCTAGGAATAACATTGGCTAGGTAAACCAAGTGTGTATCGAACCTCTAACCCATGGGTTTTTTGGTATGGTCAATGTTGTTACCTGACATGCGAGGTATGAGAGACCCAATCAACCTCCAAATCCTATCAGAGTTCAAGATGCACCTCCTCCAAGGCTATCCCAAAATTTTCCAGGCCCACCAACAAGACCGATGGTGATGATCAAGAGTAGATTGATTTAAAACCTACAAACAACTCCTACTAAGTTGTCGATCTATAAGTTGATCCAGTAGTCTCCTAATCATAGTGAGATGATTATGTACATTTTAAGCTCCATTGAGATACAGTCCCAAGATCTTGAAGCTTTTACACATTTTGTGGGACATGTATAACAGTGCCAGGAGTCAATAATTCAATTTCATGACCATGAAGTCAATACGGTCTCCACTATTATAGCAAATTTGCTACTTCACATTATAGCATGTATGAACCACATACCATTTAAGTGGGTATTGATTAATACAGGGTCATCAATCAACATCATAATGACCAAGGCATTGACTTATCTAAAGCTACCAAAATCACATTTTTTATGTTCCACATTTACCTTGCAAGCATTTAATGGTGCACTATGCTCAAAGATAGGTACCATAGTCCTTCCAATCTAGGTTGGACTAAAGATCATCTTTGTGATGTGTCATGTGATCAAGAGTGTGATGCAATATAACATCCTGTTAGGAAGGCCTTGTATCTGAGAAATGCATTGCATCCCTTCTATACTGCATCAGTGCATCAAATATGTACATGAGGGATAGGTTCACATAGTGCCTTCTGATGAATAACCTTTTAAATATGTAAATATAGTAGACTTGTCAGGGGATTTTGTGCTCCCCTCAATGCACCTAGATTTATGGTTGGCCTCACCAATTAAATAACTAGGAGGTAAAGCAAAATAATTGTGTGCAAATCTTACAAATTATGCATCACAAAGATCATAGCATACAACTATCGCTTTTATAAGGAATTAAAAATCAAATATGAAATTAATTCCTATATGATTTAATATTACAAATTAGGTGCTTAAATAGCACAAAAATACAAACGAACAATCATGGTAATCCACAATAGATCCAAGGATTGTGTAAAATGATAAGATAAAGACTAAGGATTAAGCCTTAAACCTACGAAAGTGGAAACACCTAAACCTAGACCTAGTCAACATGAGCGACAATATCAACTCACATCAAGGCAGCTATTAAACCTAAGACTAAGTCCTAATAATCATCAACCTAAGGTTGATGAAAATAATTAACCCATATCATTCCTCCCAACAAACGAAGCATTGGACTCCAATGCTTTTACAAATAAGTGGGAGAGAATATTTACAAGTGCCCAAAAATCCTCCAAAGTGGTTCATAAAATAAGAGAGATAGACAATGTACAAAAGCCCCAAAGATATCACCACAACTCCATCAAAAGGAGCAAAAACGAGTGTAAAAAATGATTATGTTGATCGAAAATAACCCAAATCAACCAGCATGAGATCAAAAATAACCCAAAACCTCCATAAGTACCCGCACAAGCTCAAAAAGGGTCCATGTAGGAAACCCAAGGGTATCTCGAGGTTTGTCGCCATGTAGGTTAGCCTCTAGCATGTAGGAGTGAACACTAAGGAGCAACTCTTCAATATTCAATAAGGATCAACTCTTCACACCAATCATGTTGAACCATAAGCATGCACCCAAAACTAAGTACAAATGATCCTTCCAAGCAAGTATCTTGTAACTATAGTTGGTGGAGGAAGAGTGGAGGAAAAAGGCACAAGTAGGCATGTTCTAAAGTGTTGAATATCTATAGTCTTCGACAGTTTGTTGGTGTCCAAAGTGTCACATCTCTGTAGTCTTCGGGTCAAGGAAGGCATGAAGTGAAGTGAATGCCTTCAAGTGGGAGATGAAGTGTCGGGAACAACCGAGATACACTTCATTTTACAACACTTTGATTTTGCAGAAGGTTTTAATAACTCAAATTTTTGAGAAACATATATCAAAATAGACCTTACAAAATATGAATTAATTAGAAGAACTTGATAAAAATTTGCATTTAGCAAAGCATACAGGGATAATTTTCACCCTTCAATTTTTTCTTTGACACATCAACCACTATGACAAATTGAGGCATCAAGAAACAACTTTGAACAAAAATGTGTAGGCAACACAGGTAGCAAGATAGCCATCAAAGAGATCTATTTTGATCTCTATATTTGAATTCCAAACAAGCATCTAGAGGCCAAAAATGACCCAAAGCCTCTTCAAATCCCTAAAATCAAACTAGAGAATAAAAATGTGGAAGGAAGAGGGGAAATTTCCACAAGGAAAATTCCCTCACACAGGTTAAGAGCTACAAGGCTTTGATACCAATGATAAGGAATTAAAAATCAAATATGAAATTAATTCCTAGATGATTTAATATTACAAATTAGGTGCTTAAATAGCACAAAAATACAAATGAACAATCCTGGTAATCTACAATAGATCCAAGGATTGCGTAAAACGATAAGATAAAGGCTAAGGATTAAGCCCTAAACCTATGAAAGTGGAAACACCTAAACCTAGACCTAGTCAACATGAGTGACAATATCAACTCACATCAAGGTGGCTATTAAACCTAAGACTAAGTCCTAATAATCATCAACCTAAGGTTGATGAAAATAATTGACCCATATACCCCCATACCCCCTGAACCACATCTTAGGAATGGAAGCTATACAAGTATAGATTCACATGCACGTGGTCCTAGAGACATAATCCATTCCATCAATATGATCTCCATTGATTTGACCACTCCACTCCACAATCTAGTCTATCCATCTAAACTATTGTATCTAAATTTAAATGCTATTGATTGGGATCGCACTGATTCACCACTAGAGCCTAAATATTTCTTTCCCAATGAATAAATGTTGCAACCATTTCACTTTGCACCAAGCTATGTGCATGATGTCTATCATGTTGAGGGTGCTTCCAATGTTGAACCCATAAATCCAGCAGATGACATCCATTTGATCCCTATGCCTCATCAACTTGAGGACGGATCTCATATGTCATTATAGGAAACATTCAAAGTGGATACTAGTGATGATCCCACAAATCTAAGGAAGGTTAAATTTGGAGAGACTTTAACTCCTGATGAGCATGCCGAATCATCCCTCTAATGAGAGAGAGACCTAATCTCTTTGCTTGGACTTAAAAGTATATGTACAGTATATATTCAAAATTAATTATACGCAACCTTTCGCTATATTTATCAAAGAAACCAGTTAAGCAAAAACTCAGGAAGATGCATCCAACGGTAGCCTTAATGATGAAATATGAGATGAAAAAGTTGTTGAATGTGGAATTTATCATTTCCATCGACTATCTAAAATGGGTATCCAATAAGGTGCCTATGGGAAAACCTGATGGAAGGATCTGTATTTGTAAAAATTTTAGAGACCTCAATAAGGCAACACCAAAAGCATTCATTTCTGTTTCCAAACATAAATGCTCTCGTATATGCAACTGTGGGTCATGAAATGCTCTCCTTAATGGACAATTTTTTTGGTTACAGTAAAATTTGGATTAAGCCCGAAGACCAGCATAAAAATGTGTTCATAACACCATGGGGTAAATTTTGTTATAAATTTATGCCATTCAACCTAAAAAATACTGGTTCCACATATCAGCGGGCTATGACATATATCTTTCATGACTACATGCATAAAATATTAAAGTATTATATCGATGAATTATTGGCAAAGTCATTGCTATGTGAAGAGCATACTAAGGTCTTAAGAAAGGTCTTCGATCACATGATAGAGCATAATGTCAAGTTGAATCCTAAGAAGTGTGTATTTGGCATCACTTCAGGAAAAATATTAGGATTCATCATTTCAAAGCGAGGGATTGAAGTCGATCCAGCAAAGGTTAAGGCTATTTTAGAAATATGTCCTCCCTTGAACATCAAGGAACTAAGGAGACTTCAGGACAATGTAGCATCCATAAAGTGTTTCATTTCTCAATTATCAAACAAATATCAACCCATGAATCGAATGCTACACAAGAGTATCGCATTTAATTGGGACAAGGACTGTCAAGTAGCCTTTGCAGAGATCAAGCACTACTTGGTGATGCCACCAGTACTAGCTCCACCAAAACTAGATGTACCATTCTTGCTATATATATCAGCAAATGAATTTTCATTAGGGACCATGTTAGCCTAAAATAATGCGCAGGACAAAGAACAACCTATATATTACATTAGCCAAAATTTGGTGAGTTATGAGCTAGGATATGCATAAATGAAAATTTTTTGTTTAGCAGTAGTGTTCGCTAAAAAGAAATTATGGCAGTATATGCTAATTCATACGATGTATGTTATATAAAAATAAAATCCTTTGTAGTACATAATGAGTAAAACATATTATAATACGTGTACTATAAAGTGGATCATGCTATTGAAAGAATTTGATTTAGAATTCATTAGCCAAAATCCCATAAAGGGATAAGTCATAGCTGATCAACTGGCCTAGGCACTACTAGAAAATAGTAGACCTTTGACCATTGAACTTCCTGATGATGTAGTATTTACATTATCAAAGGGTCCCAAACTCAAAAAACCAAACAAAAAATCCGATATGACCTTGTTCTTCGATGATTCAAATGTGATCAAGGGGGTGGTGTAGGAGTAGTGTTGTTCATGCCACAAGGTGCTCTTATGCCCTTGTTGTTCAAGTTGGACTTTCCTTGCACTAACAATAATGTTGAATATGAAGCTCTGATCCTGGGGCTCCAAATAGTTATTGCCATGAAAATTAAAAGGTTAAATATCTTTGGTGACTCCCTTCTCATTGTAAACCAAGTGAAGGGGCTATTTCAATGCAGGTACCCAGTCTTGAAGGTATATAAAGATCTTGTTGATACATATCTAGCTAAACTAAAGTGGTATGACATCGAGGTAGTCCCTCACTTGTAAAATATATTTATAGACACCACGACATCTTCGGGATCCTTAATCACTCAGAATCCATCTCTGAATTTTACCACTATCCACGTCAAAATGTTATCACACTATACTGTGCAGTGTGAAGCTATGGATAACAAAGAGTCCATCGACATGATTCATATCAAAAAAAATCATGAATGGATATACAAAGCAAGATAATTTCTTAAGAGAGCACCTTGGGGATCATTAATATGATAAGGTCTGATAGGGAATGGTACAACCATTCACCATAGGGTTGTTTTCTAGTTTGCATTTGTGAATGTTGAATTGTAGGGGGGACATGTTGTCTTATCAGTCGAATCTGAAGCCTATCAGAGATGGATGTCACAAATCCATGAATTTTTGAATCTTGGTGTAATCCCCTAGGTATTATCATGTGCCACAAGATGCACATTTAAATATAAAGTGACAAAGTATGTCTTGTTAGGAGAATATTTTGTATCATAGAAGCTACGATGGAGTTCTCCTTCGTTGCCTTCAACTCCAAGAATCAGCTTGGGTGATTTCACAAGCTCATGACTAAAAATTCAGTGGCCATTTAAGTGGTATGGCTATCATCAAGTGCATCCTTCACATGGCCTATTATTGGTCTACTATGAAGAAGGACTGCAATGTATATGTCCATAAGTGTGTCAAATGCCAGCATCATGCTAATATTTCATACCTGCCATCATAGGACTTACATCCCATTCAAGTGGCTTGGCCATTTTCTTAGTGGGGATTGGATCTTATTGGTAAGATCTCCCCTCTATCATCATATCAACATACATTTATTATTACGGATACTAAGTACTTTACAAAGTGGGTAGAAGCCATTCTCTTAACAACGACAACTGGAGTGTGTATTGTTGAGTTCATACTCACCAATATCATTACTCATTTTGGGATACCATCCAAGATTATTTCTAATAATGGAACTTTTTTTAAGAACAAAACTATGAGAGCTTTGACATCAAAGTATAGGATCAAGCATAGTTTTGCAACTCCATATTATCTGTAGGCAAACAGGCAAGCTAAGGCCTCCAATAAAATTATAATATCCATATTGAAAAATTTGGTACGAGAGCACCACAAATATTGGCACACCTAGCTACCACTTTCATTATGGGCTTATAGGACTAATATTCGAACACCCATTGGGGTAACTCTATTTTCACTAGTGTGTGGCGTTGAGGTCATTATGTCCCTAGAGTTGGAAATTCCAATGTTGCGCATCGTATTGAAAGAGGTCATCGATGATGATACTACGTGGAAAGCTTACCTTGATCAATTGATGCTACTTTATGAACATAATGTGAATGCCCTTGAGCATCTCCAAATTTATCAGGAGCAATTATAACTAGCTTATAATGATAAAGTCCATTTGAGAGACTTTGAGATTGGCGATCTTGTTCTTAAAGAAAACCAACATAACTCAAATTTACTGCCAAAATTATGAGAAACATTTATGGCTAACTAGTTGGTTCCTTATATGATCTTTGAGAATATTGGACATGGCACATATCACTTGACATCATTGTATGGAATTGAAGAGCCTGAACCTCTCAATATCCTTCATCTTAAAGCATTTTATACCTAAACCATAAAAAGGCCCCAAAGGCATCTGTAAGCCCTTTGGTCAATTTCAAAAATGCTCCAAAGGCATCTATAACCCCTTTGGTCAAAGAAAAAGACTCCAATGGTTTTTAAAATCCCTTGGTCAAAAATTTAAAATCCAAAAAAATAATAAAAAGCAATAAAATCCAAAAACATTGCAAAACATTAAAAATAAAAAACATTTGCATTATTGCATTTCTTTCAAAATACATTGCATTTCATTTGCATCATGCATTTAATTTTGCATTCCATTCATTTAATTTCATTATGTAGGCATTTCCATTCATCACACTTGCATTAGGATAGGTTGTGTTTTCAATCTGACAAACGACACCATGTTTGTGTTTCAAGCATGCATCTATGCATTACTGTTATCATATGTCACACTTGTGAGTAAATGTTTTTTTCAACACCATCATGTTTCTATGAATAATATACTAGGGCTTTCGGATCATTCAACCATACCTAGTGGTCATCTCATGAGTTTAGTGGAAAGCTTACTTTGATTTTGAGGATGAATTCTAGTTTTGATAGTTCTTAGCATATCAGGATCCTATCACTAATAAAACACATTTAACAAATCCTACTTAGGTGTTGGAAAATTTGAGTCCCTAAGCTAAGAGTTTTCATTGATGTCAAAAGGATCTATGTAACTAAGCACTATGTTTGTGTTTCACAAAGATCTTCATGAGAAGAAAATATTTTTGATCAAAGGTTCAAGAAGGGATGCATGACACATGGTTCCAAAAGGAGCTTCAAGGGAAGCTTTGCAAAAGGTTTTTTTAAAACCATGGATGGTAGATTTGAAATGGGTTTTTCTTAAAACCCAAGTTGGCTTTTCGTTTCATAAAAAAAGGTGCCCCGATGATGGAGATATTTAATTTTAAAGATTTAGTTTAAATTTTAATTTATTTAAAATTAAAATTAAAAGTTTATCCACCGACATCATGAAGGAAGTTTCAAAAAGGCCGACATTTCCAAAGAAAAGGGAAGACATATAAATATGCCATTGAAATTTTTAATTCATTCATCCTTGCTCGTTGATATTTTGCACTTGGTATTTACGAAGAAAAAGAGCTCGTGTTTTTTGTTTAAGTGACATAACGAACATTAAAGGGAGACAACGACCACTTCCCAAAATGCATTGGGCAGCATGGCCTAGTGGTAGATTGGATTGTGCAAAGGTGTTTGTTACAATGAGGTTGTGTGTTTGATTCCCACAAGCATCATTTTGGCTTTATTCTGTTGAGGCGCCCAAGGCGCATACTTTTAGCTTGGCGAAATAGGGTGAAGGATAAGAAGCATGTGGCACTTATTTTTCACCAACGATCCTGCAGCTCGTGCGGTAGCTTGGCTACGGCTAGGGCATTTGTGTTGGGGTAATATGAGGGTTCAATTCCCCTCGAAGCAGGTATTAAGATTTTTATTAATATTTTTTTTGGATTGCCTAAGGTGGAGTGATAAGGGGTAAAGGTGCTTTGTTAGTTGATTTGTTGAGTAACCTTAGTAAATAAGGTCATGGTGGCTATTTGAGTTGTGAATTATTTTTAATTATGATTTTTGAAATTTTTAGGCGTAATAAGGGTTTTTGATAAAGTTCTTTTTAGTGAAAGTTATTTTGACTAAGGGTTTTCTTTTAAAAATAACTTTGGTGGATGTTAAAATAAAGTAGGAGTAATAAGGTGTTATTTGGAGATTATTGTTGTGTTATTACTCAAAATCTCTAACCCTTGTTGAGAGTTGAAAAAGAAAGTGTGTTGAGTGTGACAAATTTAGTGGACAACTCATAAAGCATCAAAAAGGTATGAGCAATATTCTCCATTGATTTTATTTGGGTGGTTGATTTATGAAATATCATTAGAGTGAAAAGGATTGATTGTGGTTTCCTTTTTGAAAGTGGTTAAATTAATGCTTCAAGGTTTTTTGGATTGTGAGTTGTGATTAAACCTTGTTTGATAAGCATTGTTGTTTAGACCATTGGTTGAGTGAAGTACTTTGATTTTATGCTTCAAGGTTTTCTAAATTGAGAGTTATAATTAAAACCTTGTCTTATTAGTATTGTTGTTGAAGCCAATGGGTGATGCAAAGAACTTGAACTTGAGTTAGAAAATAACATGAGTATAATTTTTATGTAAGATTTTTTGTTGAGCATTGTTGGAAATATTTTGAGTTAGTTTATTCATGCTTGGACTAGGGTTTGTGAGAAAGAGTTGTTTCTTGAAGTGATTGGTTGAGTAGAGTTTATTGATCCTATTCAACTGGTTGCATGAAGTGGTTGTTCAAGTTCCATGAAATAAACTATTCTATATTCTGATTGAGTTGAGATTGAGCCTTGAGAATAGAACATATTGAGTCTCTAACAATTCTCTTTATGCTTCTATTAGATTGAGTTAAGATTGACCTGAGTTGAGATTTCTCTGAGTTGAGGTTGGGATTTGAGTATAGAACATATTGAGTCTCTAAAAATTCTCTTTATGCTTCTATAAGATTGATCTGAGTTGATATTGCTTTGATTTTAGTTTGGGATTTGAGTATAAAATATATTGAGTCTCTAAAAATTCTCTTTATGCTTATATAATATTGAGCTGAGTTGATATTGCTTTGAATTGAGATTGGGATTTGAGTATAGAACATATTGAGTCTCTAATAATTCTCTTTTATGCTTCTATGAGATTGAGTTGAGATTTTCTTGAGCTAATTTGAGGCAAGTATTTGAGAAGGCTTGTGTACTATTTTTGTCTAAGCTTTGTGAAAGCTTGCTATGCAGATTTGAGGAAGTCCTAGAGAGGATTTATTGAACATGTTGGGACAAGTTTTGTGTGAGCTTGTTAAGCATATTTGAGTAGGCTATGAGTGATCCTATTGAGCAGTTTTGAGCAGGTTCTAAGTGAGCCTATTGAGCATATTTGAGCAGTTTCTGAGTGAGCCTATTAAGCAGACTTGAGAAGAATCTGAGTGAGCCTATTGAGTAGCTTTGAGCAAGTTTTGAGTGATCCTATTGAGCATATTTGAGTAGGTTCTGAGTGAACCTATTAACCATATTTGAGGAGGTTCTGAGTGAACCTATTGACAGATATTTGGAGGTGACAAAGTAGAGAGGACATAGTCTTAGTGGATAGAGATCCAATAGCCAAGATAATTGAAGACATATCTGAGTGAGGAGTCTTCAAGTGGAGAGAGATCCACCAGTCAGTACAGTAGAGATACAAAATATTCTAGAAGATCACTAGCTAGAGCAGAAGGGGAAAGAGTTCTCCTGTGGAAGAGATCCATGAACTTGAGATTTAGGGGATCAACATCTCCTTTGGACAGAGGTCCATAAATATTGTAATTGGGAAGGATTCCCAAGATATTGATTGAGAAAGTTTTAGCAAAATATTTTATCTGTGGAGTAGCCTGCATTGGGTGAACCATGTAAATTGTTGTGTCACTTTTGTGGATGGTGTTTTATGCATTGCTTTGACTACTTATATTGATACTGTTATCTATACACTGCATAATATTGAATTGAAAAGAATTATACTGTTCACCCCCCCCCACTTAGTATAAGCTTGTGTTCTTCAATTTGTATTAGATCGGGTTCCTTATGAAGACTTTGACAACTTGAAGGAAAAGCGGTCTAAGAACACAATGGGTCACAAGGATCAAAAGGATGGGTCCTTCAATAATGTATTACCAGTATTTTATGGAAGTAACTTCTTGTATTGGTGTATGCTAATGATATTTCACCTAATGGCACTTGGAAAGGAAGTTTGGGATGTAGTGGAACTTGGATATGATTCTATAATCAATCCTCCTATAGATAAGGAAGGTAAGCTTCTAATGCATGCAAATTCAAGAGTTATGCATGCAATTATAAAAGAATTGGGTAGATTAAAATCTATGAAAGTTATGGATTATAAAACAACAAAATATATGTGGGATCTACTGCATGAAATATATGAGGATGATAAAGGTGTCAAGAAAGCTAAGATCAGTAATATCAAAGGATAATTTGAAAACTTAATAATGAGAGATGATGAAAATATTTGTGATTATCTTAATAAGATTGATGAACTTGTACATGAGATGAGAGGTCTTGGAATGAAGGTTTATGAATCTAATGCTTGTGATAAGATCTTGAGAACTCTTCAAAAAGGTATAGTGAAAAGGTTTCTGCTATAGAAACATCAATTGATAGTGATTCTTTGAAAAGGAATTATTTTCTTGACGTGCTTACTAATTTTGAGATAATAATAAAAGATTCCATTCCTTCAAAATAAGTTGCATTCAAAGTGGACAAAAATAAAAAAGGTAAAAAGACAGAATCAAGCAGTGAGTCATCTAGTGATGAAGAAGCTAACTATGGTAGAAGAGATAAAGGTTCCAAAATATTCATAGATGTAATATCTATTGAGTGTTTCAATTGTGGAAAGAATGGACACTATGCGACAGAGTGCAAAGATCCAAAGTACAACAATGATGAAGAAAAATAGTATCACAAGTACAAATAATCAGAAAGACATAGGTACAAGAAGAAAGGCAAGGATGGACAAAAAAGATAAGGAAAGAAGTTCTTTCAAAGGCAAAAAAAAATCTACTATGCGGATAATGCAAGTAAGTACTCAAATGATAGTGATGCTAGTTTTTCAGACAATGATAGAGATGAAGTCCTATTTATGGTTAGAGAGAAAATGACTCCAGTTATTCTCAAGTGTTTTAGATGTGGTAAATTTGGACATCTTGAAGATAATTGCACTAGGGATGGCTATAGTTTCAATGATGATGGTTTTGAAGATGCACTTGAAATATGAGATGAGAATATTCTAATGGCATTAGAATATGAAGTAAGTGATCCTATAGAAGACAATCCAAAATGAAGTAATGATAGGGACAAAGACAAAAAAATAGAGGATTATTTAGTGGAGAATGGATATGATCTCAAGGGAGAACTTATATATGCTCTTGACACAATAAAGAAGGTAAGAAAGCAACACTCTAAGATTCAAATTCAATTTCAATAATGTGATGAAGAAAGATTATTGCTCATAGAGGACTTAGAAAAGTCAAAGGCTAAGGCAAGTAAGTTCAAGGATAAGTTAGAAGCAAATATTTTGGAGTGTGAAAAGTTAACACAAGAAGTGGCACTACTAAAGGAATATTTAGAGGATTCCAATAAAAAGTTGTACAAATATGTGAACAGTGCAAATATTGTAGAAAAAATAATAAAGATACAAAGAGGAGAAACAAACAAGACAGGTCTTGGTTCCAAATAGGCTCAAAATAAATGGGAAGAAAAGTCTAATTCAATTCTAGAAGAAGAAGGAATTTCAGAAGAAGATACTTCAGAAAATAATAGTGTAAGTTGGAATGAGACATCAGAGGATGAGTTGGAAAACAAAGAGGTCAAATATAGAAACAATGCACAAAGAAGATACAGATGGAACAACAATCAAAATAGGAGACCAATGAGGTCTAGGCAAGGAAGCTTAAATGGGAGATTCTTCTCATGTCATAGGTTTTGGTACATGACTTCATAGTGAAGGTCATACAAAAGATAGGAATATGGGAAAGGACATCTTTTCCATGGGTATTGCTACTCATGCAATGAGTCTGGTCATAAGGAAATGAATTGCAGGGTTTATGACAGAAGAGGATATGGCTTCACTAGGAGATATCCTAAGACATTTGCACTTCCAAGTAATATAAATGCAATAATGATGGTCACACAAGAAGATGGTGTAGAGAAAATATTCCAGAAGCAGGCATGAATAGGAACAGGAACATGGATGAGAACAAGAAAATGAATAGGAATAGGAACAAAAATATGGATGAGAACAAGAATATAAACATGGATGATAACAAGAATAGGAACATGAACATGGATGAGAACAAGAACGTGAACAGGAACAAAAGTGATGATGACTTGGTAAGAAATAGTGAGAGAATTCAAAAAACTCAGAAAGGAAGAGAGAAAGGTAAAGGTAAACATTAGTGCTTTCGAGGAGTAGAAATACTCCCACCCCAGAATTAACCACCTCATGTGGAGGTGGGGGAGAGGCTAAGCTAAGAGGCTCATTCTTAGCCTTGAGTCCCAAAGGTGACCCTTTTCCATTGATGACAAAGGAGGAGATATTTGTGTATATTAAGGGGAGTTTTTTAAATGGGGAGATATTTGATATTTGAGAAAGATTTGAGCTATGGGGAGGGGAGCAAAAAAGAAGGTCAGATTTGAGTAAAAGGATATGGGTTGCCATCAATGACAAAGGAGGAGATTGTTGGACATTTTGAGTGCCTAAGCTAAGAGTTGTCATTTATGTCAAAATGATCTATGTAAGTAAGCACTATGTTTGTGTTTCACAAAGAGCTTCATGAGAAGCAAATGTTTTTGATCAAAGGTTCAATAAGGGATGCATGGCCCGTGGTTCCAAAAGGATCTTCAAGGGAAGCTTTGCAAAAGGTTTTTATTTAAAACCATGGATGGTAGATTTGAAATGGGTTTTTCTTAAAATCCAAGTTGGCTTTTCGTTTCATCAAAAAATGTGTCGTGGTGATGGAGATATTTAATTTTAAAGATTTAGTTAAAATTTTAATTTATTTAAAATTAAAATTAAAAGTTTATCTGTCGAAGTCATGAAGGAAGTTTCAAAAAGGCCGATGTTTCCAAAGCAAAGGGAAGGCATATAAATATGCCATTGAATTTTTTAATTCATTCATCGTTGCTTGTTGATATTTTGCGCTTGGTATTTACGAAGAAAAAGAGCTGGTGTTTTTCTTTTAAGTGATGTAGTAAAATTTAAAGGGATACAATGGCCACTTACAAAAACACATTAGGCAACATGGCCTAGTGGAATTTTGGATTGTGCAAAGGTTTTTGTGACAAGGAGGTTGTGCGTTCGATTCCCGCAAGCATCGTTTTGGTTTTATTTTGTTGAGGCACCCAAGGAGCATACTTTTTGCTTGGTAGAAGAGTGTGAAGGATAAGAAGTGGGTGGCACTTATTTTTCACCAATGAACCCACAACTGATGTGATAGCTTGGCCAAGGCTAGGGTTTTTACGTTGGGGAAAGATGAAGGTTCGATTCCCCTCAAGGCAGGTATTAAGGTTTTTATTAATATTTTGTTTGGATTGCCTAAGGTGGAGTGATAAGGTTTAAAGGTGCCAACGATGGGCCAATGCAGTCATGTAAACCTCATCTACTTGGATGGTGGGGAGGTCTAAGATATATCCAAACCCCACAATAGCGAAACGCCCCCACTCTCCGTCAGTGAGAGTGCGGTGTAAGTTTTGAAGGAGATCGATCTCCCTCGCTCTGGACATCAAGTACTGAGTGGAAGCAATCAAATAAATAAGAAAAACAATTAAAAATCACTAAAAAAAAAAAAAACAAATCACAAAGCACTTAAAAATGCAATAAATAGAATTGCGAGTCAGAATTGTGATCAACGTGGTGGTCATAAAAGTGACCATTGGGATTTAAATCCCACCGTGGCTAACAACTGCGGGTCCCAATCTACCAATTGGGAGTCGCATCTACTAGTCGTGGTTAAGGAACATGAGATTTTTAGGGTCATTTACTTCCCAAAATAATATCTAAAATAATAAAACTCTCCCCTTAATCTAACCTATGCTAAATCTAACTAGGGTGAGGTTCATTATCGACAATTTAATGTGGTTCGTTTAACCCATTACTTAGTGTGGTTAATTTTAATCTGGTAATTTGCTTGCATGGTCTCAGTTTTTGAGTTACCTTGACAAAGACCAACTCCTCCACTGGTCGAAGCCTCCAATTGGCCAGCCATCTGGATGGGTGTAAAGTAAGTAGGTCAAGTTTACGACAGTGTTCCACGTCAAAATTCACTTTTTACCTCTCAGAGCTCTCACTTTTACTATTATTTTTAGGTAAATAATAAAAAATTTCAAAGGGGGAAAACCTTGTATACTTTTAAAATTTGGGTCGTCCCACGACTGAAAATTGCGGTCCCCAAATTAGGGTTTTCCACCCATGGACCTGAATCATGGTCAAAGAATTTGAACTTATTAACTACTTCTAACAGACGCGGTCAACAAACTTCAATAAATGCTTCCAATTCCTACCATGGACAACTGTAAAATGATAAATTAAAAATACCAATGAGACCAAACAAGTTCAAAAATTTAAAAATTAACAAAAAAAAATCAAATAAATCAAAATCCAAATGTGTCTCGTATCTAGTTATTTACCCTATACACTTGGTAGTTGCAGCAACTTACGATCCGTGCAATCTGATAAGATGAGTAAATTACCATAAGGATATTTGGGGAAAAATTAGTCATCACTAAATCGATATGCTTTATTTCAATCCCTAAGAAGACCTACATAGCTGGACTACTCCATGGGAATAAGATATCCATCACAATTCTCTTATGACATTTTCAAAAAATCATCAAACAATATAATTTAACATATGCCTAATTAGAATTGTCATCATTTTGATTCCCTAATAAGGCCTTCATGGCTGGACTGCTCCATGGGATAGAAATATACAATTATTATTAACAGTTGCAATCATATATGATTAGGCCTTGCCAAGAAGTCAAATGCTAAATCTTTAAATTTGTCTAAGATCATTCATATTGGTCAAGTGACTCGTCACTTCATTTAATGTCATTGCCCTTAGCGAAACCTCACTTGAGGGGGTAGTCATAATATCAAATCATAATCAAAATCAATAGAAGATCCCTTGATCTTGTCAAAATTGCATTCATCCTTGCGAATCATTGTTAATGACTATCATAAGCTTACCCTTATGCTGCAGCAAAAAGAATATATTATAATTAGTTTTTATCTCTCCTCATTTTGGTTATATAGGCCTAAATCCTATTGTAGCACCAAATCTACCCGAATGTCTGATGATGAGTGCAAGCTCTATCAATTTTAAGCCTTCCATCTAGTTGGAAGCAATGATTCGAGGATGCACATCATTTTGCTGGACCTGGGGAATCTAATGTTGATCAAAGCAATGATCATCATCCAACTTACGACATCATTTTGGGAGGTCTAGTTTTGCTCAGCATTGTTCAAAATCACAACGCATCTCAAAAGGGGCATCTATAGACACCTAAAATGCATCATTTCGATGCGACTACTCATATGGGACATGCTACAAGATCATATGGAAGACCTTGGGCAGATTCCAAGGTATAGTAGTGGTTTTTACCACTCATTTGTGCACCTTTACCTAGTAAGTGCTAACCAGTGATGACACCTATGGTTAGCAGAGCCCACTGTGCTTGTCAGCCACAATCAAGACTTAGAGTCAATTGGCTTTTGACTAATTCAAATTTATTTCAAATGATCAATTGGTTGTGGATTGGAGTGGTTTGAGTGAGGAAGGTTCTGTATCCTTCCATCCAAAAATCTCAACCAACTAATTTTTCTCTTGGCTTCATGAGGAAGCCACCCCTAGCCTTGGGAAATTGCTATATAATCCCCCTCTGAATTGGGAAAAAGTCTGAAGAGACTTTCAATTGAATGCAATGAAGCCCTGTCAAATTACATACCTATTTAAATGCATTGAGAGGAGTACTTTTGCTACCCAATTGGAAATCACATTGCTATGGAGATCCTAGGAAGTTAGGATATCCAAGAAACACTAATCCATGCAATACGTGCACTTACTAAGCAATTCAACCACCAAATCTATCAAAGGACATAGTGGAAACCCTTGATTATCAATTTCTCAAGGAGAATTGAAGATTGGACATCAAATTAGGAGGGTAAGAGTGTTTTAGTCTCAGCCACGACTATCAGCCATGGTGGACAGTGCTCACTGCGAATCGAACTCACAGTCAAGTTGTCATCTTAAGTTACCTTGATCTTAGTAGTAGGATTTATCTTAATTGCATTATATTAGCTATATTTCATGTTAAGTAGCTTTTATAGAGACTTTGACCGGTGTAATTGGGAGTTTATAGTCATTTCCTTTTACTTTTACAATTATGCTACTAATGGATATTTTCATGCTTCCATTCTTTCAAATTCATAATTTTTCCATTAGATAGATAGATTTTCTTTAGTTTACATGTTTTGTATAAATATTTACATGTTTTGCATAGTTTTAGTATCTTTCTTGCAAGTTCTTGATTATTGCTAATCATGACATCTTTTTGTGCAAATACCCTTTAAAAGCCTCATCAAGAGAGGCCTCCTTTGTTTCTAATGTTTCTTGTTGTTTATTGCATGCAAGATCAACAGGGTTTTAGTATGCAAGGCAACAAATACCTCTAATCATGGAGAAGAAGGTCGTCGACACCTTGGAGTAGTTTATGTCCATTTAGAAAGTTTACGTATTGCACCTACCCCATTGGGGATATCAAATTGTATTAATTGTATCAACATTTGAGTGACCCTAATGGGGGCATGATTGTAACCATGATTTGAATCAAGATTAATAGATGAAACGTTCACTTTCTTGTCATATGCAATCTTGTTTCCTATTTCATGCTTTAATGTTTGATTTCAGTTAATGTATCAATAGGTGTATGCTTTTTAGGTGTATTCAGGGGTAATATGACTTCATATCGATTAACTACCCATGAATGGAAATATTCATTGACTAGTGGTCTAAATGAATTGGAATAAAATGAATTGGCAATTATTGAGGATTAGTAATTTTCTATTTTTCCAAGGGCTGTATGGTTAGGTTTTATTGGTATTTTGGATATAACATCAGATAACCTATTTGACCAAGCCTACCATAAGGGTTTTCAACATTATAGTGATGATCTCTCTTGAAAAGAATGAAGAAATAAAAAAGAAAATGAAAAAGTGAAAACTATGTACATATATACATACATACATACATACATATACATAC